>CM076186.1:43012934-44271331 GCA_038277355.1 Encarsia formosa | reverse complement strand
CATAATAAACTACTTCAAAAATTAATAGAATAAATTTGGTTACTCTGGATTCACTAAAAACAGAAAAAAGCAACTATTGTTTTGTTAGAAATTTTCTGCGACTAACTATATATATACTCATGTACTAAAATCTTTTTGTCATCCATTGATAAAATTACTATATCACATATTAGAAATCACATGCTGAAAAATAAAATAAATTTTTTTACTTGAAAAACTTGTGTAAATTATTAATTTTTTCAGTATATTATACTTCAAAAAAATAATTAATCAAATTGAAAAAAAATCACAATTAATTATACTGTTTGGTTACATTAAATTATATAACTATCAATAATTATCAATAATCAAACTAAAATATGAAGATAGTAAAATATTAATTTTTAAAATATTAATCAAAACAAAATGAAAAGAATTGAATTAAAAAAAAAAAAATTGGATAAGGAGAAAAGATGTATGATAAATATTATTTTGGAAAAAGGCATAAAAATAATTATGCTAATCAATTTTTTAAAATTATTATTAAATAATAAAAAAGTTTAGAAAAAAAATTATTTAAAAAAAAAAAATTCCTTGCTTTTGAAAATCCATATGGAAATCCATATGGAAATCGGTTTCAATTCACCATATGGAATCCCATATGGATTTCAATATGGATTTCCGTATGGGGTACTGCATGGATTTCCATATAGATTTTTTCAGCTGGGAATTCAGAAAAAAAAACAAAACCCTCAAATTTCTCACCGTAATTTGGAGTGTTTTGTTACTGAATCAATCAAGCTTTAAAAAACTCAAAAACATTGAGGAAGAGATAACAAAGCAAGGATTTTTGTACCCTTTCAAAAACTCGTATCTAAACTAATAAGACATTTTACAGTAAGGAGTGCAATATTAAGAGTTTCGTTATTTTTCATTACTATTATTATCATTATTCGGTCACCAACCAATTATCAGTGCTTTATTCGTGCTGTTTTCTGACCATATAACAGGTGTATATATGGTCTATTTTTCAGACCAAATATTTTCCGTTATTTGGTCTGTTTTCCGATCTGTGGTCTGTTTTGCAGTCACCACCTAGCGGATCGTAAAAAAACTTACTCAAAGATGAAAACGACCAACGGATCAAGGTGCCAGGCTTTGAGGCTAGAACGCGGCAACACAGATTATGACTGAATTTGCTGTCATTTGTTCATAAAAACAACACTCATGAAGCACCTAAAATTGATTGGAGCCCGAATAAGCATATATTTAATCATGTTTGATCGTGGGAGTCGCATACGAGCGTGTATTCCTAGGCAATGCCGCTTGCTGAACTTGAATAAATAAATTAAAAATTAATTAATGAGCCCTCAGTTTTATGGTCAGGGTAACACCTGGTGCACTTGCTGATAGTTACGCCTTGGAGATGATTTCCCCAGGAAGTTTTGACTCCGGAGGGGTCAGGATAACACCTGGTGCACTTGGTGATAGTTACGCCTTGGAGATGATTTCCTCAGGAAGTTTTGACTCCGGAGAGGTCAGGAAAGGCACCTCGTGCACTTGTTGATAATTACGCCTTGGAGATGATTTCCTCAGCAAGTTTTGACTCCAGAGGGGTCAGGGTAGGCACCTGGAGCATCCAACGATAGTTACGCCTTGGAGATGATTTCCTCAGGAAATTTTGATTCCGGCGGGATCAGGGTAGGCACTTGGAGCATCTGATGATAATAACGCCTTGGAGATGATTTCCTCTGGAAGTTTTGACTCCAGAGGGGTCAGGGTAGGCACCTAGTGCACTTGATGGGAGTTACGCCTTGGAGATGATTTCCTCAGCAAGTTTTGACTCCAGAGGGGTCAGGGTAGGCACCTGGAGCATCCAACGATAGTTACGCCTTGGAGATGATTTCCTCTGGAAGTTTTGACTCCAGAGGGGTCAGGGTAGGCACCTAGTGCACTTGATGGGAGTTACGCCTTGGAGATGATTTCCTCAGCAAGTTTTGACTCCAGAGGGGTCAGGGTAGGCACCTGGAGCATCCAACGATAGTTACGCCTTGGAGATGATTTCCTCAGGAAGTTTTGACTCCAGAGGGGTCAGGGTAGGCACCTAGTGCACTCGGTGATAGTTGCGCCTCGGAGATGATTTCCTCAGGAGTTTTGACTCTGGAGGCATCAGGGTGGGCACCTGGAGCATCTGATGATAGTTACACCTTGGAGATGATTTCCTCAGGAAGTTTTGACTTCAGAGGGGTCAGAGTAGGCACCTGGAGCATCTGATGATAATTACGCCTTGGAGATGATTTCCCCAAGAAGTTTTGACCCCAGAAGGGTCAGGGTAAGCACCTAGTGCCCTTGGTGATAGTTACGCCTTGGAGATGATTTCCTCAGGAAGGTTTGACTCCGGCGGGATCAGGGTAGGCACTTGGAGCATCTGATGATAACTACACCTTGGAGATGATTTCCTCAGGAAGTTTTGAGTCCGGAGGGGTCAGGAAAGGCACCTAGTGCACTTGATGTGAGTTACGCTTTGAAGATGATTTCCTCAGGAAGTTTTGACTTCAGAGGGGTCAGAGTAGGCACCTGGAGCATCTGATGATAATTACGCCTTGGAGATGATTTCCCCAAGAAGTTTTGACTCCAGAGGGGTCAGGGTAAGCACCTAGAGCACTTGGTGATAGTTACGCCTGAATATGATTTCCTCAGGAAGTTTTGAGTCCGAAGAGGTCAGGAAAGGCACCTAGTGCACTTGAGGATAGGTACGCTCGGAGACGATTTCCACAGGAAGTTTTGACTTCGGAGGGGTCAAGAAAGGCACCTAGTGCACTTGATGGTTGTAACGCTTTGGAGATGATTTCCCCAAGAAGTTTTGACTCCGGAGGTGTCAACTCCAAGGCGTATGAACTATGACCAAGTGCACTATAGAGCTTAGGGGGAAGCCAATCAATTTTTTTGTTGAACTCGGGCGCCCAGGGTTTTAGGGTCTTAGAATAACACTCCTTTTTTTATTTTAATTTTTATAATTTCATTTCTTGTTGTAATTATAAAAAAATACGCTCAGTATTTTAATGATATACTACTTCTAGTACAAAGCATGATTATTGAAAAAATTTTCAAGTGTTAAAAATCTCCTCGCTTTAGATACTTGCTTTCTGTGTTAAAATGATCTCAAGCACAAGTTTTTGTAAAAAAATTATGCTTCTTTTATTGAAGACTTATTCAAGACTCTTCACAAGGTTTTTTCGGTTTCACGGCTTGGTGATTCAATCACAGTACCCTTAAGTTCATGAAAATACCTCTAAGCTCAATTAATTTAGCAACAAGACACTTGAAATTATCAAAGAGTCATTAATAATGAAGACTCTTCGCTTGTTGTTTTTCGTTTAAAAGCTTGCAAAATAAGAATACGAGACTTTTGAACCCACAAAAAGAAACTGAGAATTCGGCAGGTTAACTCTCTTAAAAAAAAAATAATAATAATGATATAGAATTTATTTGGACATGTTCGATTATGGGGGTCATATACGGGCGTGTGTTTCTAGGCAATGCCGCATGCTGGGATGACGCGCGCTACGCGTCATTGCTTCTTTGCTTCATTGCTCCTTCGCTTCTGCTCAGGTGCTGTCTGTGCAGCTGCACAAGAGCTCTGTGCAGGCGCACAGGCGCAGAGGATTCTGTGCATTTATCTCTGTCCCGGCCCTAACGAGCGGGCCTTATTTCGGCTCACACGCTAGTGCATCTGTATACTGTAACAAATTAAGTGCAATCATTATTTATACACCTTCGTCTTTTCCTTTGTATTACCTGACAAACCATCGAGAGTAGGGCTCTGCCCGGGGTAAACTGAGACGATGATTTCCCCAGATGATTTCCCCAGGTAGTTTTGATCCCAGGAGGGTCAGGATGGACACCTGGTGCACCTGGTCATTATAACGCCTTGTAAATGATTTCCCCAGGTACTTTTGATACCAGGAGGGTCAGGATGGACACCTGGTAAACCTGGTCATAATAACGCCTTGTAAATGATTTCCCCAGGAAATTTTGATCCCAGAGGGGTCAGGACGGACACATGGTGCACCTGGTAGTAATAATGCCTCGGAGATGATTTCCCCAGGAAGTTTTGACTCCAGAGGGGCCGGGATGGACACCTGGTGCACCTGGCGATGATAACGCCTCGGAGATGGTTTTCTAGGGAAATCATCTCTGAGGCGTAATCATCACCAGTTGCACTAGGTTACCATCGTGACCCCCCTGGAGTTAAAACTTCCTGGGGAAATCATCTACAAGGCATTATTATCATCAGGTGCACCAGGTGTCCATCCAGACCCCTCTGGAGTCGAAACTTCCTGTGGAAGTCATCTCCGAGGCGTTATCATCACCAGGTGCACCAGGTGTCCGTCCTGATCCTTCCGGAGTCGAAACTTCCTGTGGAAGTCATCTCCGAGGCGTAATCATCACCAGGTGCACTAGGTTTCCATCCTGACCCCCCTGGAGTTAAAACTTCCTGGGGGAAACATCTACAAGGCGTTATCATCACCAGGTGCACCCGGTGTCCACCCTCACTTCATAATGTTGAAATATTCAGCAAAAGATAAAAAAATTTGCTCAAGTCCCTTTTACGTGTGGCACACGTGTGGCTATACATCAGGGAGCGTACATGGTTTCGCAGAGCGGTCAGCGTGGGTCAGCGGACTCAAGCGGAGCCCACAAAGCTGAACTCGTATATTTTTTATTTTTATTTTAGAAAGTAATTACTGAAGTTAGAAAAAAAAATTAACGGTAGTTAATTGTTAGTAAATATGTCTATCGATAGAATACTTAAAATTGTTAAGAAAATACTTGCTTTAGCGGAAAAAAACTGAAATTTTTTTTCGTAGCACCCGTAATGTTTTTTATGAATTACTCAAAAAATATTCGACTAACAATTTTTTGAATTACGTAATCGTGAAGAGGAGTGCACTATAATTAGAAAAAAAAAAAAATTGATTTATTACAGAAAAATGGGTGCTAACTTACTACCGCTGGTAACGGCGCAGTTTGATAAAATCTTGGCTGTTTGCATGGTTGTAAACTCGAGTCGAGAATCCAATATCGAGTAACTCGAGTCGAGTCGAGTCAAGTCTAGTCGACGCACAGCAGTTTATGCTTGTATCCTGCATACGCACAAGAAGTTTTGATAACAGAAGGGTGAAAAAATATTTCGGAGGAACTTTGGACTCCGGAGGGGTCAGGGCGGACATCTGGTCCACCTGGTGATACTTACGCCTTGAAGATGATTTCCCCAGGAAGTTTAGACACCAAAGGGACCAGGGTGGGCACCTGGTGTAACTGGTATTAATTACGCCTTGGAAAGGATATCCCCAGGAAGTTAGGACTTCGGAAGGGTCAGGGCGGACACCTGGTGCACCTGGTGATACTTACGACTTGGAGATGTTTTTTCAGGAAATTTTAACTCCGTAGGAGTCAGGGAAAATACTTGGTGTGCCCGGTAATAACTACACTCTGAAGACGCTATCCTAATCGTAAACTTGATGATGTGAACCCACTGGGATCAAAACTTCCTGAGAAAATCATTTTCGAGGCGTAAGTATCACCAAGGGCACCAGGTGTCCACCCTGACCCCTCCGGAGTCATAACTTCCTGGGGAAATCCTTTCCAAGGCGTGAGTATCACCAGGTGCACCGAGTGTCCACTTTGGCCCCTCCGGAGTCCAAACTTCCTGGGGAAATCATCTCCAAGGCGTAATTAATACCAGTTGCTCCATGTGTCCACCCTGACCCCTCTGGAGTCCAAACTTTCTGGGGAAATCATCTCCAAAGCGTAATTAATACCAGTTGCTCTATGTGTCCACCCTGACCCCTTCGGAGTCCAAACTTCCTGGGGAAATCATCTCCAAGGCGTATCACCAGGTGCACCAGGTGTTTGCCCTGACCCTCCGAAGTCAAAACTTCCTGGGGAAAATCATCTTCAAGGCGTCAGTATCACCAGGTGCACCAGGTGTCCGCCCTGACCCTTCCGAAGTCCTAACTTCCTGGAGATATCCTTTCCAAGGCGTAATTAATACCAGTTACACCAGGTGTCCACCCCGGCCCCTTTGGAGTCCAAACTCCCTGGGGAAATCGTCTCCAAGGCGTAAGTATCACCAGCTGCACCGAGTGTCCACTTTGGCCCCTCCGGAGTCCAAACTTCCTGGGGAAATCATTTCCAAGGCGTAAGTATCACCAGGTGCACCGAGTGTCTACCCTGGCCCCTCCGAAGTCCAAACTTTCAGGGGAAATCATCTCCAAGGCGTAATTAATACCAGTTGCTCCATGTGTCCACCCTGACCCCTCTGGAGTCCAAACTTTCTGGGGAAATCATCTCCAAAGCGTAATTAATACCAGTTGCTCTATGTGTCCACCCTGACCCCTCCGGAGTCCAAACTTCCTAGGGAAATCATCTCCAAGGCGTATCACCAGGTGCACCAGGTGTTTGCCCTGACCCTCCGAAGTCAAAACTTCCTGGGTAAAATCATCTTCAAGGCGTCAGTATCACCAGGTGCTCCAGGTGTCCGCCCTGACCCTTCCGAAGTCCTAACTTCCCGGGGAAATCCTTTCCAAGGCGTTATTAATACCAGTTACACCAGGTGTCCACCCCGGCTCCTTTGGAGTCCAAACTCCCTGGGGAAATCGTCTCCAAGGCGTAAGTATCACCAGGTGCACCGAGTGTCCACTTTGGCCCCTCCGGAGTCCAAACTTCCTGGGGAAATCATCTCCAAGGCGTAAGTATCACCAGGTGCACCAGGTGTCCGCCCTGACTCCTCCGAAGTCCAAACTTCCTGGGGAAATCATCTCCAAGGCGTAATTAATACCAGTTGCACCAGGTGTCAACCCTGGTCCCCTTGGTGTCTAAACTTCCTGGGGAAATCATCTCCAAGGCGTAAGTATCACCAGGTGCACCAGGTGTCCGCCCTGACTCCTCCGAAGTCCAAACTTCCTGGGGAAATCATCTCCAAGGCGTAATTAATACCAGTTGCACCAGGTGTCAACCCTGGTCCCCTTGGTGTCTAAACTTCCTGGGGAAATCATCTCCAAGGCGTAAGTATCACCAGGTGCACCAGGTGTCCGCCCTGACCCCTTCGGAGTCCAAACTTCCTCCGAAATATTTTTTTCACCCTTTTGTTATAAAAACTTCTTGTGCGTATGCAGGTTACAAGCATTAACTGCTGTGCGTCGATTAGACTTGACTCGACTCGACTCGAGTTACTCGATATTGGATTCTCGACTCGAGTTTACAACCATGGCTGTTTGACTAATAATGACAGTTTCACGAGCATTTTTCTTCAGCTGGCTGGCCAACTAGCACTATCACTGTGGCTGAAACTTTCATCCTTGGTTCTTCGGAATACAATTTAAAGGATTGTATATGAACAGAATTTTTTGGCTTCGTTTTTATAGCAGAGAGTTAAATGACAATTTGCTTTCTTAAATCAAATTTTAAACAATATAAAAATCTAAATGGTGTTTGTGTTATACGCGCTTATATTAGGACGTCATAGAATGTTATTTCGCACCTGTTGAAATTTTTACAAATTCTTTTTAATAAAGAGAAAAGCTGAACTACTTTTAAAAAGTAGAAAAAGCAAAAGTAAAATTCTGTTAACTTGAAGATTTTATTTTTGATGATGTCGGACATCAAAAGTCTTGAGCATCCAACTTTGAAGGTTTGTAAACAATAAAGTTTTTAGATGAATAATTTTTTTTATTTCCTTATTTCATTTGAGTTTAAAAAATATATATTTCATAAGTAATAAACTTATTTTTTACTAGTTTGGTTTTTTTTCTTTTAACTTATTTTGAATTATATTCTTGGTTGACACACAAAATAAGTAATCTTTTTATTTTTTACTATTTATATATATTTTTTAACTTATTTTGAATTACATTTTTGGTTAACACAGACAAAAATAAAATTAATAAGTTTAAAATTACTTGAAAACTCGTTTGTGTTTATACTGAATACAAATTCTTTGAACTTAAATAAAATTTTGTTCTGTTAATAACACATGTAACTTTTAATAAAATAATACTTATTTTTTTAGTGTACCCACAAATTGAATTTATATTAGGAGATCTTGTACCTATGAATTAACTTATAATAGTTTTCAGCTAAATTATTACATCTTATTGTACAGGTGCCATATGAATTACTTAATAAAAAGTTTCGCTCTGCACAGAAAACCTTAGACCGTGAGGTTTCACATGTTCAAACAGCAGCAAATGAGTTAGAAAAAATAGGTCTTCAGAATGATAATGGACGAGTTCCAACTGGTGAAATAACTCGTTTATTAGGTGGTGTAGTAGCCAAACTTCAGGTGCTGAAAAGGAAAGCTCAGGAATCTATATCAGAAGAACTACAAGCTGGTATGGTATGCAAGCGGAGATTAGACCATTTAAAAGAACATTCCAATTCAACACCCAGTGCAGTGAATCAATGGAGAAGACAAAGACTTGATAGAATGTTGGTGGAATATTTTCTTCGTAAAGGATATTACAAAACTGCCATGAAATTAGCAGATACTAGTGACCTCAGAGATCTAACAAACATAGGTAATAAATTTTAATTTTAATTTTATTTAAATTTATGGATCAAACCTCTTAAATGTTTCTCCAGGGAGAATATCAGGGTTTGTGCCAATCCTGATAAACCTGTAATTCTGGAATCATGGAATTCTCCTGGAATCTCATGATTCTGGTTCCATAATCCTGTAAATTTATAATAGGTACAACTTAAAAAAAATCTAACATTTTTTTTATTTTTTCTTTGCTTAAAAAAATGATCATGAGCTTAGTAAAAAAAAAAATGTTTTAATTGTTGTTTTTTTTTTAATTTTTTTTTAAGTTTATTTTTTGAAAATTGCTATAAGATTTTGAGAGTGAATTTATTGATGTTGAAAAAAAAATTTAATTATCCTCTTCCTATTTCTCTTTAAATTTAACCTATGTAAAATCTACTTATTCAAGCTTGTAATTTATTTTTTCCAAGGCTCTTTTCAGACAACGTTTATGATTAATTAGAAATTGAGTTATCGGGGGTTTCTAGGGGTTGCTGATTACAAATCTAACCTTCATTTTTGAAACTGATCTAGGTAAGGGCTACTTACTTTAAGTAAAATTTATTTTTAATAGCATTTTTTTGAAAAATCATTGAAGAGAGTTTTTGGGGTTGCTGATTATGAATCTTTTAAAATTGACCTATGCAACTGCTACTTGCTTAAGGTAAAAATCTATTTTTAACAGCATATTTTTCAAACTTTGTGTACGAGGGTTTTTAAAGTTACTGATTACTAATCTGACCTTTATTTTTAAATTTGGTCTACTTACAGAGCTACTTATTGAAAGAAAAAATTTATTTTTAATAGCATTTTTCCAAACTTTAAGAACGGATTTTTTAGGATTGCTGATTTATTAATCCAACCTTCATTTTTTAAATTGAGCTATGTAAGGGCTATAAAAACTGTATATTTCTTATAATATTTTAAAACTTTTTGTTTTAATTTAAAAATAAAATAAAAATAAATTCTCAACTGAGCAAGTGTTAGCACAGCAAGCTATAGAAGCTAGTTAATATTAAAATTATAATACATTACAAAAAATGATAAATACTCTATTTATGTTTGGGACATATACTTTCAAATTAGTTTTACTGACTTGTAGACTTTATATAATATTTTTTAAAGCAAAAAATGAAAGTTTTTTCAACTTAAAGTAGACATATAAGACAAAAAAAAAGTTATAATTTTAAATTTTGTATAAACTTTACACTTATAAATGATGAGATTTTTATAAACAATTTTTATGTTCTAAGCTTGATACAAACATCATTGTAATGAGCCAATATAATGTAGTTTGTATACAAAACTCATGTAATGACAACACCTTCCATGAAGAAATTTTTTTGCAAGTTTAAAATTAAACATTGGAATTTTGAAATTGGAAAAATAACATGTAGTACAGTACCGATACTGGTAAAAAAAAAAAAAAATGGAAAAAATTAATGAGCAATAACTGACTACGGGAGTTTGTTGATTATATGATTCTATATGAGGGAAAAATAATTTCAAGAAATTCAGTTTGGAAATCGAAGGAGGGGGTGGGTTTTTAGTGGTGAAAAGTGGTTTTTTGCATTTTCTGAGAAAACTACACGTTTTATCAAAAAAGTTGGAACGTAAAAGTTGTAGATAATCAAAAAACCTACAACTTTTGTTCCAACACTTTTTTTACATAACCTCAAAATTTCAGTGAAAAATGCAAAAAACCACTTTTTTCGTTTTTGATTTTTCCTGATCGCAAAAATTGATTAAATTAAACAATATTTGGTGGAAGTTTAGCATTTTATGTGCAAAATATGTGGTTTTTTTTTTTTTTGAAAAATTTTGAGCGGTTTCGGAGAAATCGTCAAAAAACGTGAAAAATTTTTTGTGTTCATATGTGCGTGGGCTTTAAAATAATGCTTCTGGAAAATTCTGCTTGGGCTCATTTTTTTCTTTGAATTTTATATTTTTTGAAAAAAAAAAAAAATAATAGTGTTACTAGAGAAAAACATCCGGAAAAATGCGAAAAACTGAAAACAACAATTTTTTTTACACAATTTTTATACTATTTGTTATAAATAATGTATTGTTTGTCAATTTTTATTGTTAAAAGTCATGTGGATGGTGGATTTTTATTACACAAAGTACCTTGGCAAAAAAATGACACAGTTGAAACCATTACAAACAATTTTTTAAATTATGTAAAAAAAACCTATTCACCTGGAAGTCATATTGTTTTTGATGGTTATCCAGACGCAGCAGAGACCTCAACACTGACTTCGTCTACTTCAGCAGATACAAAAAGAGTTGAACGTTTGAGACGAAACAATTTTTCAAGTGTTCCCGATCTTGAGTTTGAATGCCACACCAAAATTTCTTTTACACCCGATAAATTTTTAACTCATGAGCGTAATAAAAATAAATTAATTCAAAAAATAATGCAAAAACTTTCGGATTCAGGTTTTAACTGTCAACAAGCAGAGGAAGATGCAGACAGACTGATTATCATTACTGCAAAGACCGTAGCAATACAGAAAAAAACATCGTCATCGTCATCAATAACGACAAATGTTGTAGTAGTAGGACAAGATGTAGACCTTTTAGTACTTTTGTGTCAACTTGTTTCAGATGATTTAAATGTTTTCTTTAATAAAGTTGGGACTGCATCAGTAAAAGAATCATTTTTTGGATCAGATAGTTTTAAACATAATCGTAAAATAGTAGCTTTTTTACATGCGTTTACTGGATGTGATTCTACTTCAAGATTTTCTGGTAAAGGAAAATTAACTGCTTAACCCTTAAAAGCCACACCCAAATCCAGAACTGCCACACTGACAGTTATGTGGGGTCATTCTGACCCCGTGTGGCATTTAAGGGTTAAAATCACTACTCGCAAATCCAAATGTATTGAGCTTAGCCGAAGTTTTTTACAAGTCTTTTGAAAGTGAAAATGAAAATCGTCAATTGCAAAAAATGATTGGTAAAAATGGATGTGAACTAATTGCTTGGATGTACTCTGTGAAAAAAAAAAAAAATTTATCACTCAATGAAGTCAGATATTTAAATTATACAACTAAAACATATAAATCTGGATTCAAATTGGACAAACTACCACCCAGTGAAGCAGCTGCAGTTCAACACAATTATAGGGTTTATTACCAAATACAAAAGTGGCTAGGAGTTCATAAATCTGCAATTGAGTGGGGCTGGAAATATGACTCTGAAAATAATTTAATACCAAAATTCAGTGCCGAAAAATTAATTCCAGATGATTTACTTAAAAAAATTTCCTGTAGTTGTGAAACTGGTTGTGATAAACAAAGATGTGGATGTCGAAAGCATGGATTAAAATGTACTAATTTATGTACAAAATGTGATTCTGACTGGTGTAAAAATTTTGAAGAAGAAGATCAAACGATACCAGATTTCAATGATTCTTTCGATCCTTTCGATATTCACGATCCATACGATTTAGTAACATGCGTATATGAAGAAGAAGAAGAAGAAGAAGAAGAGGAAGAGGAAGCGGAAGAAGAAGAGGAAGAAGTAGAAGAAGAAGACAAAGAAAAAGAGGAAAAAAGTGAAGGAGAAACAGGACAAGATTCAGAAGATGAAGAAGACGCAGGTCCGACTCAAGTGAAAAGAAGAAAAGTGTAATATATCTGTATAAACTCAATTGTAGGTTAATATCAGCGTTCAATTTGTACAAAATGTAAGAAATAAAAATTTATTTTTTTAGCAACCAAAGTCTTTGTGTCATTATTCAATAATTTATTTGTATTAATAACCTTTATTTTAAAAAATTATTGCAATATTTATATCGGAAACATGTCCCGTATCATGATTTTCATACTACATAAATTTTCATACTACATAATATTAGCACAATGTACTTACACATTTTAGAAAATTTATGCACAAAATACCGGAAAATATTAATTAAAATATTTTTATTAAATCAAAATTGAATCTCAGAAAAAAAACCTCGACTTAACAAATTTCAGTTCTTTAACTTTCAATGTTTTCTTAGTCATTTTCGACACTTTTCGTGATTGGACATATTCGACAATAAAGCACTAGTACATAGAAAAGTATATGTTTCCATAAACATGACTTTTAACAATAAAAATTGACAAACAATACATTATTTATAACAAATAGTATAAAAATTGTGTAAAAAAAATTGTTTTTTTCAGTTTTTCGCATTTTTCCGGATGTTTTTCTCTAGTAACACTATTATTTTTTTTTTTTTTCAAAAAATATAAAATTCAAAGAAAAAAATGAGCCCAAACAGAATTTTCCAGAAGCATTACTTTAAAGCCCACGCACATATGAACACAAAAAATTTTTCACGTTTTTTGACGATTTCTCCGAAACCGCTCAAAATTTTTCAAAAAAAAAAAACCACATATTTTGCACATAAAATGCTAAACTTCCACCAAATATTGTTTAATTTAATTAATTTTTGCGATCAGGAAAAATCAAAAACGAAAAAAGTGGTTTTTTGCATTTTTCACTGAAATTTTGAGGTTATGTAAAAAAAGTGTTGGAACAAAAGTTGTAGGTTTTTTGATTATCTACAACTTTTACGTTCCAACTTTTTTGATAAAACGTGTAGTTTTCTCAGAAAATGCAAAAAACCACTTTTCACCCCTAAAAACCCACCCCCTCTTTCGATTTCCAAACTGAATTTCTTGAAATTATTTTTCCCTCATATAGAATCATATAATCAACAAACTCCCGTAGTGAGTTACTGCTCATTAATTTTTCCCTTCAAAAATATTATCGGTACTGTACTGATGTCCAAATTCTATACTCTGATGAGGACCCTAGACCACGGGTCAAAACGTCGCTAAAATAAAACTACATTATATTGACTCATTACAACGATGTTTTCATTAACCTTATATTTCAACCAAAATGAGCATTACCACCAACAATCATTATTTAATTATTATGTTGTATTTTTTCTTGAAAAATTTATCTTGGAAAAATTAAAAAATTCTTCTGGAAAACCTGGAAATCTCCTGGAATTTTGAAAAAAAATTGGCATGAACCCTGAGAATTTAACAATATAGATA
Organism: Encarsia formosa; assembly: GCA_038277355.1. Classification (NCBI taxonomy): domain Eukaryota; kingdom Metazoa; phylum Arthropoda; class Insecta; order Hymenoptera; family Aphelinidae; genus Encarsia; species Encarsia formosa. The sequence goes on along the minus strand of CM076186.1, from coordinate 44,257,705 downwards.
ATAAATAATAGCAATGTAACTTGTGTTACAACTATCTAGATAACAACTATTAACTCAAAAACCTTTTTTTTTTTAATTAAGTTTTTTATATATGCATAAGTATGCTAAAAATATATGTATATATTTATTAATGATATTATTAAAGGATTATGAAATATTTTTCGGTCACCAACCAATTATCGGTGCGCTATTTGTGCTGCTTTCTGACCGAATAACAGGTGTATATAAGGTCTGTTTTTCAGACCAAAACAGACCAAATATTTCCGATATTTGGTCTGTTTTGCAGTCGCCATCTATAGGATCTTCAAAAAACTTACTTAAAGATGAAAACGACCAAGGTGCCAGGCTTTGAGGTTAGAACGCAACAACACAGTTTATGACTGAACTTACTGTCATTTGTTCAGAAAACAACACTCATAACGCACCTAAAATTGATTGGAACCCGAAATTAGAATTTATTTGGACATGTTCGATTATGGGGGTTATATACGGGCGTGTGTTAAGAATTGGCGCGCGTGCCAATTCTAGCCTGCGGCCCCGTCCAGAAACACACGCTCTTATATAACCCCCATAATCGAACATGTCCAAATAAATACTATTTTCAGGCTCCAATCAATTTTAGGTGCGTTATGAGTGTTGTTTTCTGAACAAATGACAGTAAATCCAGTCATAAAATGTGTTGTTGCGTTCTAACCTCAAAGCCTGGCACCTTCGTCGTTTTCATCTTTGAGTAAGTTATTTGACGACCCGATAGATGGCGATTGCAAAACAGACCTGTGGGGGAATGGACCCGGACTGGTGAGGGGAAATGAACCAGGTGTAAAATGAGAAACCTGAATAAAGTTAATCAGAATTTATTAGCAAAGGACTTGACAATATTCTTACGCCACTGCGTGAATATGCTATCCGCTTGAGTATACGGAAGCGACTGGCTCGGCCGTCGCTGCAGCCAGCCGTCGCAGTGTAGTACGCACGGAGTATAGTACACTCTATACTCCGTGCTCGCTCGCTTGGATCTTCCCTCTCACTCGTTCACACTATATGGGTATACGCAGGATACACTCAATATATAGATACAGTACGTGCTTACACAGGGCTTGTCCCCACAGGAAGGACTTTTGTCCACTCGCGGTTATGACACATTATCGCGGCTTTGACGTCCCGGTGCCAACGCTCGACCATACCGTTCGCCTCGGGGTGGTAACTGGTGGTGCGAATGCGCTGGGTGCCGATGATGCATGCACTGCATCAAACAACTCAGACTCGAACTGTGCACCCTGATCTGAGGTGAGGTAGGACGGAGAACCGAATCGCGCGATCCAAGTATCGTAGAAAGCCCGTGCCACGGTCGAGGCTTCCATGTCCCTCATCGGAACAGCTTCGGGCCACCGCGTGAAGCGGTCGACCATCGTCAGACAATAACGAAAGCCCTCACTAGGAGGCATAACGACAATGTCGATATGTACATGCTCGAAGCGCCCGTCTGGAGCGGTGAACGCAGCAGGAAGTAGCTTGTTATGTCGCGATACTTTTGACATCTGACAATCAAGACAGGTCTTGCACCAAAGCGAGACATCGCGGTGCATGTTAGGCCAAACGTATCGCTGTCTGATCAAACGGTCGGTGACTATAGCACTAGGGTGCGAAGCAGAGTGAAAAAGGTCGAATATCCGTCTGCGCAGAGGGGCTGGAATGTATGGGCGGATTGAGTCAGCCGTCATCTCTCAGTAGATCTCAGTATGGCCTGGGCCCCATGTCAAACGTTGAAGTTTCAAACTATGGTTATTGCCCTCGGCTAGTAGCTGGACCAACTCTTCGTCTCTCGCTTGCTCGGCTGCGAGCTCGACAACATCGAACTGAGTTGGAAGACGAAAAGCATCAATGCGAGAGAGAGCGTCGGCGACGTTGCTGTCCACACCAGGCAAATAATAGATCTTACACGCGAACTGAGCTATGTAGGATAGTTGTCGCCCTTGCCGCGGTGATGCTTTTTCCGGATTTTGCATCAATGCGCAAATCAGGGGTTTATGGTCAGTCAGTACTGAAAATTCGCGACCTTCTAGGTAGTACCTGAAGTGCTTAATCGACTCAAATACAGCGGTAAGCTCTCTGTCATACGTGCTGTAACGAGTCTGGGCACCAGAAAATTTGCGCAAAAAAAGGCAAGAGGCTGCCAGCAGTTGTCAACAAGCTGCTCGAGCGCTGCGCCCATGGAATAATCTGACGCAGGTACGCATTGAAAGGAGCTTGCATTGCAGCAGCGTGCCGAATCGAGCTTCGATAAAAATTAAGCACGCCAAGGAAGCTCCGGACGTCATCTACAGTTTTTAAGTTGGGCCAGTCTTGCACCGCTTTAATTTTCTCGAGCGGAGGTCTGATGCCTTGAGCGCTGACACGGTGTCCCAAGAACACCAGCTCGGACACACCGAACTCGCACTTCTCCAGGTTCAACCGAAGGTGGAATTTATCGAGCCGCTCGAATACAATTTTAAGATGAGCCTCGTGCTCTTCGGGACTTGAAGAGGCTACCAGGATGTCATCTATAAAAGGAAACACGAACGGGAGGTCACCCAGTGCTCGATCAATGTAGCGCTGAAAAGTTTGCGAGGCATTTCGAAAACCAAATCCCATTACGAGGTATTCAAAAGATCCAAAAGGCGTAATGATAGCCGTCTTTGGAATATCCTCCGGTGCGGCGAAAGGCCTTGTGCAAGTCAAGCGCCGAGAAAATGGTTTTGCCATGCAGATTAGTAGTGAAGTCCTGCAGGCGCGGAACAGGGTACCTGTCGGGTTCGGTGACCAAATTAGGTTAGGTTAGGTTAGGTTTGGGGTGGGAGGGGTTAGCGGTCCCTGCCCGGGAACATGCAACCCCAGCACTCAGGTTTACACCCATTGTGCTGAAATTCCCTGCCTTACTCACTCCTTGTCTATGGGGCCAATTACCGTCATGATTGCCGTTAGGCTGGCTTCCATTAGATCCCACAGATCTATGATGGGTCTGCCAAGCCTGCTGGTCCGGAGTGTGGCCCAGGCAGGACACTCACATAGGAGGTGTCCCGTCGTCTCGGCTTCCTCTCCACACCACCTGCATACGGAGACCTCCCCTATCCCTATCTTGGTTAGATGGTGTCTCACCTTCCAGTGGCCCGTGAGCCATCCGATGACCATTCCGAGTTTCCTCCTACCGGTCTTCCTTAGGTCACGCAGCCACTCCTTTGGCGGCCGTTCTCCGATAAGGGCTTTTGACTGCCTCAGCCCCTGGTGATCGGCCCACCTTCGATCCTCTTCCTTTGCCATCCAGAGGGCAAAGGCGTTGTGCAGTCATTCCCACACTGCAGTGGTCGGCCCTGATGTCCAGTGCACCGTGGTTTGCGAGCCTATCTGCCTTCTCGTTACCTGTTATCATCGAGTGTCCTGGCACCCATAGTAGGGTGACACAGCATTGTGTATTTAGATTTACGTGCGGTACCTGCCGAAGCTAACCCGCACGGGCCGCTTGGCCACGGGGTCACGGACTACGTCCTCCAGCGCGGCTTACCTCTTCGGAAGACCCGAAGGCCATCCGTTCGGCTTGCCTACAAATTTCCGATCAAAAGTAAGTGAGTACAGTTGAACGGACCCTTTGTTTGGGTTTTCATATGTCACACCATTCGAGTGCTCTTTCATCCTGGCTAAGACGGGCCAGGAACCCGGTTGACCTGGTCGACGACGAGTCTGACAACAGGCTAGATGCAACCTTAACGCTCAATTTCATCCAGAACCATGAACGTCGAGCCGTAGCCCACTGTTGACGCCACTCGCTGGACACCCTTGCTTGCTGTCATACGACAGAGTACCACTGCCACCAAGAGTCCAGACCCATTCGACCGATCAGGAAGAACAAGCTCAATGAGGTGGAATGAGAGAAGCATAATTCGGCCGAAGCCGCTCCCACGCTACTACCACCTCTATGAGCTCGTTAATCCCGGCTTGGAAATCGGTACGCCCTTGGTAGATTTATCCTCTCTTACGAGCACCACTAGAGTCTCTCACCAGACTTTGGTTGTGGCCACCGTCGATTCAAATTAGGAGTTTTTGGAACATGAGACAAAGTCTAGGTATAAGAATTCACACAGTCACAAGGACTCATCCCCACAGCAATCCCCACAGGCCTCGACCTCCCGCAGGAGTCGAAAAACGTCACTAGGATGACGAGTCATTTTGCTACCATTTGCGTCACTAAAATGACGAGTCATTTTGCTACCTCGCGTTCGAACAGCATACGACGAGAGACAATTTGTCTCAAGGCGAAAAATTTTTATGCCAGAGTTGGACTTAGGCGAGTAAATTACTCTCCAGTCCCTAGAGTATTTGCTACCACCTCCCGCCCAATAGGGCTTATTGGGAAATAGGATTTAGCACGGACAAGACTACACTCATTGAATGTCTTTCAAGCTCGAACGCAGCCGCATCCCTAAGGGTTCCCAGTTTCGATGACTATGGTCGAGCGCGTTTTGTCCTGGCTCGACCGCAGTTCGTATCTGTCCCTGAGAGCAGATACCTTGATGTCCACCCTCGTTGCTGGGATCAAGGGCAGGATCATTTCCGTCATGGCCTGTTGAGGCCACCGACCAGGCAGGGTCAGTGGAAACCGCCTGCCTGGGTCTGTTATTAAAAATGAATCTGGCAAACTTGTATAATTTCTCATATGTCTGTTTGCTCTGAAGGGCATTGCTTACATCTCATCCGTGATCAGGGTTTGGATACCTCACAATCCCCATGCTCTCGAGGTCTCTCTCACTCGAGTAGAGTTCGCAGTCACAGAGCACATGGATCCAATCTTCGCGAATGAACCCACATGAGCAAGCTGAGGTATCGGAAAACTTGCGTTCAAATCGGAAAGCATTTAAGCTTCCGTGTCCAGTCAGTAGGTAACTCAGTTCAAGATTCAATTTGAATCCCGTTCCAAAGGGTGAAGATCTTACTCCTTTCAACCACTCATAAGTTATTCTACCTTTAGACGAGGAATCCCACCTCTGCTGCCATCTGAGATCTGCCCTGTCATCAATCAACCTTTTCTGAGCGCTAGAGGTGAGTTCAGAAATTTCGGCCGTTGTAACCAAATCGCCTTCCTGCATCGGCATGTTTTTTCGGGCTTTGTATAGATTTGCGTGTCTTATACAATCAGGATCCCATGGAAGGCTTCCCCCAAGAACTTGCAGAGCTTCTGTAGAGACGGTTCTGCAGGTGTTCAGGTTCGCTAAAAGCATCTTCCTTTGACACCGTATCATCGTCTCTGCTAGCTTCTTATTGTCGCACAATCTTCTATACCAGGCGCTCGCCCCGTACATTACTGCAGGTAGCAGAGTCCCCCTGAAGATGAACATGGAAGTTTTGGTATCCAAACCCCAATTCCTTTTCAGGACCCTCCTAAACTTACCGATTGAGGCAAGGACTTTGCTCTCCAGTTTCCTGATATGAGAGTCTAAGCCCAAGTCAGTAGTGAACTTTATGACAAGATACTTTACTTCGCTCTTAAAGCCGACCCTGGCCACAGTATCGCCATTCTCGCTCTTGACCTCGACCGCTTTTGTCTTGGTGAGATTTCTATCTCCCACGATGTCCATGGCCACTGTCTTGGTCTCAGAGATCTCCACACCAGATTTCTGCCCCCAGTCGTAGACCAGGCGCATAATTTCCGCTATGGCTGCAATAAGAGCTGCCCTGGTACAGGCTTCAATTATGAGAACCAGATCATCTGCGTAGGCAATGAACCTTATACCAACCCTGGTTAAAAGGTTCAACAGCTCATCCATACAGAGCCTCCAGATGGTGGGCCCACTGATGGATCCTTGCGGACACCCGCGCTTGGCTTTCCTTTCTAGCTTGTCAGTAGCGCTTTTCATATATACCGTTCGGTCGCTAAAATAGCTTCGCCACAGTTTTAGATCAGCTTCGGAACAGCCAACTTCTTTCAATCGGGCTAGAGCGTAATCCCACAATAAATTGTCAAAAGCGCCCTTGAAATCTACAAAGATCCCAACTACATAATTTCCAGTGGCTTCTTTGGTGATACGAGACAACTCAGCCAGTGCATCTTCGCACGATTTGCCCTCAACGAAGCCGAACTGAAAATTATTCCATCTGTTGTACATCACAACCTCGAGCCTAAGGACCATAATTCGTTCCAAAAGCTTTCCCAGGCCGTCGAGTAAGCAAATAGGTCGGTATGATCGTGGATTGGTTGGGTCTTTATCAAGTCCCTTCTTTAACACGACCACCCTGGCCTCTTTCCATTTCAGTGGGAAACATCCAGAGCGTATACAGGAGTTGTAAACGCTCCGCATGAACTCAGGGATAACCACCCAGACCTTCTTCAAGACTTCATTCGAGATTCCGTCCGGGCCCGGGGCCTTCCCCACTGACATTCGCTTGATGGAGTAGATCATTTTGTCAATCGTAAGATCGACCGTGGCGTCATCGTTGTCGACATAATCACCTTCAGAAGGCTCGCCATTACCCGGAGGAAAAAATTCCTTCAGCAGAGTTTGAGCGCTTTCAACCCACGTTCGAGTCTGGCCATTTGCAGTTCTAAGGCTCGACAAAGTATCTCTCTGGGATTTGCCGTTGCAGCATTTATATACCGGTCCCCAAGGGTTTTTGTTTCCCTCTCCACTCACAAATTCCTGCCAATTTCGAAGTTTGGCTGACTTGATCGTGGAGGCGTATTCCTCAGCAGATCTCCTCCCTTCTCTCCGATCACGCCCATCTTTGTCACCCGATCTTTTCCTCTCCATCTGGTATTCCCTTCTTATTCTTCGGGTCAGGGCTCTAAGCTTGGATTACTTAGAGTTCCACCATTTGAGTCTCTGTGGCCTTTTCGAGCGCAAGGTTCTTTTGAGGTATCTGTCGTTAGCGTCAGTGATCCAACCACACAGCATGTTGACTTTCTCCTCAACCTCGAGTTGATTGAACGGCTCGATGCCGTAATCATTAGCGCAAAGCTTAACATAACATGTATAAGCCGACCAATCCACGTCCTTAGAGTTCCATCTCTTTTCGGACAGTAAGAGTTCAACGGTATCTAGGTCTGAAGTGCCCTCAATTCCAATTTCAATTGGGTTGTGGTCACTCAGCCCCCATCCCTCTAGAATTTTCCAGGAAAATTTTGCCACCCTACTTTGGTTACCCCAATCACCACCAACCAGAGTCACATCAATGTCTGAAAAACCTCTCGGCCCTACAAAGGTATAGGCCTCGCTAGGCTCATTCAAAATCTCTAGTTTAGACGCAAGAATCCAATCAGATAGGGTTTCTCCGCTAATAGCAGCATTGTGTCCAGCCTTTTTTCCAAGACTGTCCTTGCTATGCCATAGGTCAGAAATCGCATTCGAATCCATTCCGATCAAAATCCTACGTCCTGCAGCGTGTGCAACTACATCATCGAGATAATTTAGGATTGAGTGGACATCTTGGCCTGGAGGGCAATATAGAGATACCAGCAAGAGCTCCCCGAAGGGGCCTCTGGTGTTAACACATACACCGTTCTCAAAGGAACTTAGTTCCACAAGGATGGCAGAAATTTCTTCCTGTAATGTAACTACGGCCGCTTTGCCGTTCTTAGTTGCAAAAACAGTCAGACCAGACGGAAGACCAACCGAGCGGCCAAAAGCCATATGGGTCTCCTGCAGAAGACAGACTTGCACTCCTGCTTCGAAAGTTCTCTGCATTAAATCGCAGACAACAGTTGAAGACCTCTGGCAGTTGACCTGCATGATCCTCATAGTCGGGAAACTGGAGTTAACCTGCCTTGGTACACTTCGGGAAAGGTCACCAGGGTTAGTATAAGCATTGTCTCGAGATCTCTTTCGAGGTGGCTCCGTGTCTTCCCCAATTACGTCTTCATCGCTATCAAGATAACACACGTGGGATTCAGCTTCGCGCTTACTAACCACTTCAGGTTTCTCAGGGTTTTCCGCGTTTAATGGAGTACTAACCCTGCTAGACGCATTAAGAGAGTCGGCGTGGTCCGGGTGACAAAGATAAAGATCCTCAGGACCCTCGTTATCAGTTCGACCCCCGTAACCAGTTCGACGTCGGAATTGTGGTGAATTCTGGGTCCTACCTCACAATCCGGGCACGAGCCCCCAACTTCACACTTGGTTTTACCGGGTGAGCAGTGTAATCTCGAGTAGGCAAAATTACTTCGAGATCGCTTTCGAGAGGGTTCCATGTCTTCCTCAACTACGTCGTCATCGTTATTAAGATAACCCAGGTGGGGTTCAGCTTTCCGCTTACTAACCACTCCAAGCTTCTCAGGGTTTTCGGCCTTCAATGGAGTACTAGCCCTACTAGACGCATCGAGAGAGACGATTTGGTCAAGGTGATAAGGATCCTCGGGACCTTCGTTATCTCCTGTGGCCAAATCGACGCCAAAGTTGTGGTGAACTCTAAGTCCTACCTCACAATCCGGCCTCGGTCCCTTATCTTCACACCCGGTTTGACCGGGTGAGAGATGTAATCTCGGGTTGTTATTGGTCCGTGTTTGGTTCGTTAGAGGCCGAGGGCCTCCACGCGATTCGCTCTGACTGAGAAAATGCTTCAAAACACGCGTTCGCCGCCTTTTTCTGGGTGTGGCATTCCGAGTTCCTTCACGGATTTCGGGATCACCGCCCTTCACTCCCTTTCGATAAGAGCCCATCGTCGGAGTTAACGATGGACAATTAGCTTTCGATTTTGGTTTGCGCTTTCTCATCTGGCTCGTGCCTCCCTTTACTCAGAGGGCTATGCCCTCCTTTAAGGGAGAAGATACTAACTACAGGTGTTATCATTATTTCAAACTCAGCACTGTCACATCTATTGGAATCCGTCCAATCATACATCCCAGGGTTGTGACGCTAGAGCACGGGGATTCGGGAAGTTTTCACTGGACTCCTTACCAGGGTTGAGTTATTGAGCCAACCACTCTCGATCACGCGGTCAAGCGCAGCCTTGGATCTATACACCTAACACCCATGTTACCTCTAACATGGGGCACATCCAGCGTATAGGTAGCCAATTGTAATCACCAAGGTGACCACAAGAGTCATCGAGGTCCAACGACTCTAGCTAGGGTAAAAGCGGGAAGCCACCCCGTAGCAGTTTTGACGCTGCCATCCCTTCAGTAAATCGTCCATCACGGGGTTCTCAGTCCCGAGTGTTCGACTTGGCGTTCAGGCTCCCGGTTTGGACCAGTCATTAAGCGCATATGAAGCAATTAAATCTTCGCACTCTGAGGCCGTTGGGAAATTTATAAATCAGCACGAGGAGCGTAGAAGGGTGCTAAACCTTCGACACCTTGGTATCCTGTTAAGGTTTCCACGATGTTTCCTTATACGTTCTCGGAAGATCTTCCATTTATACTCCTTAGAGCTGGTTGTTAATGACGAGATTACAGGCATTGGAAGATCCCCGAAAAGGCCAACTACAGTCGTCTGATTCCATTTAATCCGCTCATTACTCTTGCTTTCCGTCTTTGACCAGCAATTATCCGTGCACAAGCTAGCCATCCCTAGTATCACAGGCTCCCACCTAACCTAGGCCCTGTACACGGCAGCAAATCGCAACTAGCCAAATCGGCTGGAGTCTTTTCAGTCAACTGCCTGGGATACTTTATAGTATGCTATACTTCCCCCAGAGGCTCTGCGTTCGATTGAGAAATTTGCGTCACTAAAATGACGAGTCAATTGATACCTTTGTTTAACGTCACTAAAATGACGAGTCATTTTGCTACCTCGCGTTCAAACAGCATACGACAAGAGATGAGTTATCTCGAGGCGAAATGCCGAACCAGAGCTGGATTTTGGCCGCTTTGCCGCGTTCGATCAAAACGTTGCCCATTTAACACGACGAGGACGTATCCAGTTGGCCAACGCCAGCGCCCTCTTTCGAACGCGCTGGCAGTGGTTTAGTTAAATAGTAGGGTGACACAGTGGTTCAGTGTAAGCCTCTCCAGTGCCTCTTTGTAGAGGGCTACTTCCCTGGAGTTTGTGGTCGAGTCTCTCAGCGCTAAGAGCGCCGCTTTGCTATCCGAGCAAATCGTGACTGGTCCATTCCTGTGCACTTCCGTCAGGGTGACCCGCGCGCACTTCATAATTGCCCTCACCTCAGCTTGGAAGACTGTGGCAAAGTCGTCCAGGTGTAGCGCAATCTCCCTGGTGGAGCCTTGTCTCCAGGCTCCAGCTCCAACCCCCTCTGTCCGTTTCGAGCCGTCTGTGAACCAGACAACCCCCTGTCCGGTATACCTGTGCTGTCCTCCCTGCCAGTCGGTTCTGCTGCCCGTTTCGACTCTGAACGGCTTGTCGAAGTTGATGCTCCGAGTCGTGTGGTCGAGTTTGGGTAGCTTCCCCTGATTCAAACCTCTGGCTATCTGCCGGTCCGTCAGGTGGTCGACTCCCGCATTGCCCTCGTATCGGCACACGGCCTTAAAGGCCGCACATCTAACCACGAGATCAAGCGGAGGGGTTCCTGTTAGGCGTTCCATCGCTGCCAGCGGTGTAGTGCCCATACATCCTATCATGCCTCTCAGGACCAGGGCCTCTACACGGCTTAATGCCGTTCTAGCGTCCTTTGCCTTAGCTACCCGGGGTGCCCATACGGCCGCCCCGTGTAGTAGCCTAGGTTTCAACACGGCTGTGTACAGTGTATCTTCTCGGGCTCCAGTCCCCATGTCCTGCCGAAAGCTCTCCTGCATGCCCAGAAGGACTGTATCACCTTTCCGCAGGTAGCTTCCAGGTGCCTTTTCCAGCTGAGCTTGGAGTCAAACGTTACTCCCAGGTACTTGATCTCATTGGTCAGGTTCAATGTCCTGCCCATGAAGTGTAGGCCCTTGATTGGGCTCACCTTGTATCTGGTCGTAAAGCACATGACCCCGACTTTGCTTGGGTTCACTGTCAAGTGAACTCTTTTGCACCATTTCTCGACGACCCCGAGTGCTAATTGCATCAGGCCCGCCACTACATCTAGGTCATCGGCTCTAGCGAGGATGAGAACATCGTCGGCATATGCCAAGGCAAAAATGCCGGCTTCGTCCAGCAGCCTCAGCAGGGTATCAACGACCAGACACCACATTGTGGGAGACAGTACTCCTCCCTGTGGGCATCCTTTCCCAACCTTACCAACTCGGGTGCGGTCGCCCCATGTGTCGAGCAGGCTCCTAGTGCTCAACATGTGGCTCATCCATCTCACCAGTGTGGGTGGGACGGCATGATCCTCCGCACCCTTGCGGATGCTTTCCACCCTGGTGTGGTTGAATGCGCCTTCAATGTCCAGCATAGCTGCCAACACATATCCTTTGTTTTCAATACCTTTCCTTATCCATGATTCCGCCTCTATGAGTGCCGTATCTACAGACTTGCCTGCCTGGTAGGCATGTTGTCTACAGTGCAGCGGTCGATCGACCAGAGCCTTTTCCTTCAAGTACCTGTCAACTAGCCTTTCCAGTGTCTTAAGTACGAAGGATGACAGGCAAATAGGTCTGTGGTCCTTCGCACTTATGGCCACTCCACCTGGCTTAGGTATGAAAACCACCTTCGCTGTCCTCCAGCAGGTCGGGATATACCCGAGGGCCAGGCACGCTCTGAAGAGTTTGACTAATGGGCTTAACAGTTCCTCCAGCCCTCTTTTAAGAAGGGCCGGGAAGATACCATCTGGTCCGGCAGCCTTGAACGGGTCAAAGGTGCCGATAGCCCACCTGACTCTCTCCGGGGTCGTGATGGTCCTGGACAGTTCCCAATCCCGTCTACCAGCGGCTGCGTTTTGTGCCCCGTAGTGTTCGCCACCTTCCCTGAAGTCAGGAAAGTGGGTCTCTAGCAGCGCGTTGAGGCATTCAGTGCCTCCTTTTCGGCCCACTGTCCTGATTTTAGCTTCATCATACCTGGCGTCTGTCTCGGACCGTTCCGCAGGATACGGCAGAGCCTGGATGTTTCTGCAACATTCTTTTGCTCCGTGCAGTAATCCTGCCAGCCCTTTGCAGGCGCCTTTTCTAACTCCTTCTTGTATAGCCTTTGCGCCTGTCTGTAGGCGTCTTCATCGACCTTCCTTCCGGTCTTGTAAGACCTGTTGTAGAGTCTTCTTACTTCCTTCCTGAGGGCCGTACGTTCGGGTGTCCACCATGGGCATCCCTGACTCTTACCTTTCTTACTAATCCTGCAGTTGTTCTCGAAGGACGTCACCAGTGCCTCTTGGAGAGACTCTCCACGTGGGAAGTAAGCCGAGGCAGCTACCAGTTGCCCCTCTCTTCCTTCCTTATCCTTGTACTTAACTATCTCGGTTGCGGTGTCCCTGTCACAGAAGGGAGCCCAGGCCTCCGCGGTGAGCCCCTTTACAATCAAGGCAGCCCTCGCTGAGTCTCCGGCCCAACTAAAACGGGTGCCGCATGCGTTAAGTCCTGGATAAACGTGACCAAATTAAGACCACGATAGTCCCCGACAACGCGCCAGTCGCCGTTTTTCTTGCCGACGAGGTGGATAGGGCTGGCCCACGGACTACGTTCAGCCCACCTACAAATTCCAGCAACGCAAAGACGATCAAACTCCGCCTTGGCTGCATTGTATTTGTCTCGTGGCAGGCGTCGAGCGCGCTGCGCCACGGGTGGACCTATGGTAACTATGTTGTGAAAGACGCCTCGCTGCTCAAGAGAAACAGGAGGCTCTGCACCCGTAATCCGAGGAAACTCAGATAGCAACCGCTTGTACTTACACTGTGGATCGACCAAGCTGATCTGAGAGTCGGGCACGCACACCAAGTCGGCCCTGATGGAGACCTTAATCGTCTTGTCGACAAGAGCATGACTCCTGAGATCAACCGTGAGGTTATAATGATAAAGGAGGTCGGCTCCTATAATCGGATGGGGCACGTCTGCGACAACGAATTCCCACTCGATGGGCTTCTCTAACCCAGATCAAGCACGCGGTGCGCGGTACCATAAGTGGGAATGCGCGTGTCATTCGCGGCCAAAAGCGTCAGCAGCTGAGCTTTGCCCTGGTGGCCGTCTGGCCTGGGGATCAACGAAATATCGGCACCTGTATCTACGAAGTACCGAGCTTTCGTGACCTTCTCGGTCATGTGGAGGCGACGGGAAGTTTTCACAACCGGCTCACTATCCTCCATAGCTGCCGAGTCCACTAGTTTTTTGGCTCACCAGTGGGTGCCGGCCCGTCCCAGGAGCACGGCTTGTAGCACTTGTACGCCTTTCCGCTGTATTTCGCGTGAATACGGCAGAGACCTAAAGGGCCCTTGCTGCGTGAGCGCGCGCGCTTCTCGCCGTCCTCGCTATCGTTCTTCCGTGAACGCGACAGACCTCTCTTCCTGCCACCTTGGATCAGTGCCCTAAGCTCTCGCAGCTCTCGGGCGAGATCCTCCATGGTGGAGACCGGTGTTGCAGCCGGCTGCACTATGGGGGCAATCTGAGCTCCAGTCATCAGGCCGCCTGGCAGGCTGCCCAGAACAGCAATCTTGCCCCTGACGAGGGATACTGCATCCACCAGGGTGTCTGCCTGCTCGGCGAGCTTCATAAGATCCGTCTCCTGTTTGCTTACCAGCTGGAGACGGATATTTGGCTCGAGGCTGTCGAGGAAAATTGTCCTCACCACCGCTGGATCATAGTTTAACCCTACGTCGGCCAGCAGTCGGGCACACACGTGCGAGAGGCGCCTGCCTATATCGGTCTCCCTCCTGAGTAGGCGACGGAGCTTCATCTCGCTTAACTCTCCGAAAAGTGCGAGCAGACGTTCCTTCAGCTGGGCGTACGGTTGAACCGGGTCAGGATTCACAACCAGGCCCCTGACCATCGACGCGGTACCCCGATCCAACGATGGTGTCACCGCGTCCGCCATCGCGACCTCGGACATGATCCCCGCGTTCCTAAAAAGCGATTCGATCTGTCCGAACCACATCTCCGGGTCCTCCCGGTCAAAAGGAGAGAGTCTCGGCACCCTGCAAGGGTGACTCCTGTCTGCGAAGTCAGGTCAGCTGCGGTCACGCTGATCGGGGCTGTGGTTGCCTCCGAAGTTGCCAGGCTCGCGCCAGCCGTCGCGCGCGTCTGCACGCCGAGCATATCAGTGCGGAGCTGGTCAAGCTGCCGCTACAGCTCCTGCTCCCGCTCGCGCGCGGTAGCCCACTCAGCCTCTGCCTGAGCAGCAGCTTGAGCTAACTGAGCCTGTAGATCGCTAACCTGCCCCCGTAGCTCCGCGTTGTCCTGACTGGTAGCGCGCAAGCTACCCAGTCGGCGGGTGCCACTAACGGGCATCTCATCGTGATTAGACATCACGAGAGAGAAACAATCACGCGCCTAACTTGCAACCGATGCAAAGGTCTTCGAGAATACACGCACTCTCCGTACCCGTATTAAGATCACTTGATCGATCTTCCCATCCAACGAATTGCTGCGAATCTCCGTCCGTCCTCACGCAATGAAGAACAACCAAAAAAAATATGCACTAAGCCACGAGAAACAAGCGATAAAAAAAACGAAATAATCAAAATGCCACGAGCAAAAAAAAATCCAGCCAGAAATTCACAGCGAATACAGGCACGGAGTACACACACACACAACCCTCACAACGCGCATAGGGGTTTACGGCAGGAGCGGCGCGGCCAAGCAACAGTCACTGCCAGCACGTAGACTATACCTAAACAGCACGCGAGCGCGCGACCGTACTGTGTTTACTCCGGACGGCAACACGTGTGCCGAGCGATCCAGCGCTGCGCAGCCCTAATGGGTTTTCCGGAGCTCGTAAACAACTCTCACAACATCCGCAAGACCTTCACGAAGACCGTTAAAGCCGGAAAACTACACGTGTGAAAAACCGTTGAGAGAGACTTGTTCAGGTTCGCACAAATCCCAATGAACAAAGCTAAGTCGCGTCATACTCCAACATTCAATGTTCACCAGTGTTGCCGATCCCGGCCTCAGTGGTACCACGAAATTTGAAAATCTTCCGGCAATGATCAGGCAAACGAAAAACACACAATACCTTGAGCGGCCGAGTTCAATAATTAAATAAATGTTAAAATAAATAAATTTATGACAACCCAATAACGCTGGGCGTTTGAGTTTTTTTAACTAACTAATTAAAAATAGAATAAATCAATAAACCCCAAGCTAGATAACCCACAATACCCTGGGCGTAGGAGGTTAATTTTTTGATGAATGAATATAAATAAAAAAATAATCCCTCAAGCTATAAACCCACGAAACTCTGGGCATCAAAGTTAAATTATTGAATATTATTATTATAAATAAATAAATAATCCCACAAGCTCTAAACCCACAATACCCTGGGCGTCCGAGTTAAATTTTTAATTATAATTATAATAAATACATAATCCCCCAAGCTGTAAACCAACAAAACTCTGGGAATCCGAGTTGAATTTATAAAAGAATTATTATGAATAAATAAATATTCCCCCAAGCTTAAAAACCACAAAACGATGGGCGTCCAAGTTCAATTTTTGAATATTATTATTATAAATAAATAATCCCATAAGCTCTCAACTCACAAAACCCTGGGCGTCCGAGTTAAATTTTAAATTATAATTATTATAAATAAATAATCCTCCAAGCTGTAAACCCACAAAACCCTGAGCATCCGAGTTGAATTTATAAATAAATTATTATGAATAAATGAATAATCCCCTAAGCTTAAAACCCACAAACGCTGGGCATCCGAGTTCGATTTTTAAATATTATTATTATAAATAAATAATAATCCCCCAAGCTCTAAGCCCACGAAACCCTGGGCGTCAGAGTTAAATTTGTAATTATTATAAATAAATAATCCCCCAAGCTATGAAACCCCAAGACCCTGGGCGCTCGAGTTCAACAAAAAAGCTGATTGGCTACTCCCCAAGCTCTAATCCCCAAAAACCCTAGGAGCCCGAGTTCAACAAAAACGCTGATTGGCTACCTCCCAAGCTCTAACCCCCCAATACGTTGTGTCCCCAAGTTCAAAAGAAAAACTGGTCAGCTATCTCCCAAACTCTAAGCCCCCAAAACCCAGAGCACCCGAAATCAACAAATGAACTGATCAACTATCCTCCAAGCTCTAAGCCCTTCAAACCCTGGGAGTCCGAGTTCAACAAAAAAACTGATTGGCTTCCCCGCAAGCTCTAAGCCTCGATAACCCTGGGAGCCCGAGTTCAACAAAAAAGCAGATCGGCTACCCCCAAGATCTAAGCCCCCAAAACCCTGGGAGCCCGAGCTGAACAAAAAAGCTGATCGGTTCCCACCAAGCTCTAAGCCCTTCAAACCCTGGGAGCCCGAATTCAACAAAAAAGCTGATTGGCTACCCCTCAAAGGTCTAAGCTCCCAAAACCCTGGGCGCCCGAGATCAACAAATGAACTGATCAACTATTCCCCAAGCTCTAAGCCCTTCAAACCCTGGGAGCCCGAGTTCAACAAAAAAACTGATTGGTTTCCTCCCAAGCTCTAAGCTCCTAAAGCCATGGGAGCCCGAGTTCAACAAATAGTTGATTGGCTACCCCCCAAGCTCCAAACCTCCAACTGATCAGTTTGTTTTATTGAACTCGGGCACCCAGGGCTTGGGGGCTCAGAGTTTGGGGGATAGCCGATCAGTTCTTTTGTAGAACTCGGTTGCCCAGGGTTTTGGGGGCTTAGAGCTTGGGGGCTAGCCGATCAGCTTTTTTTAGAAATTGGGGACACAGCGTTTTGGGAGCTTAGACCTTGGGAGGTAGCCAATCAGCTTTTTTGTTGAACTCGGGCTCCCAGGGTTTTGGGGGCTTAGAGCTTAGGGGGTAGCCTATCAGCTTTTTTGTTGAACTCGGGCCCCCGGCCGCTGCATGCCCTTGCTAGCGCTTGGGCCGCAACATGGCGGCTGGCTGCGTGTCAGCCGCTGGCGCTTCGGGAGTACATCTCGTTCTTTTGGCTTTAATCGGAGGAAATCAAGTTATTTTTTGTGATCAACGGACTTTAAAAAAGAGCATGCATATATCCCTCAAGACTAAAGTTTGCTGAGGAGGCCCACGTATTGGCAGTCCTCGACTTCGTCTCGGGCTGCAATGACAGCGGGCCTCCACTGCAAACTTTAGTCCCTCTGGGAATAATATACTATATTTATAATAATAATATTTAAAAATGGAACTCGGACGCCCAGCGTTTGTGAGTTTTAAGCTTGGGGGATTATTCATTTATTCATGATAATTTATTTATAAATTCAACCCGGATGCTCAGGGTTTTGTGGGTTTACAGCTTGGGGGATTATTTATTTATAATAATTATAATTAAAAATTTAACTCGGACGCCCAGGGTATTGTGGGTTTAGAGCTTGTGGGATTATTTATTTATTTATAATAATAATATTTAATAATTTCACTTTGACGCCCGGGGTTTCGTGTGTTTAGAGCTTGGGGGATTATTTATTTATTTATAATAATAATATTTAAAAATTGAACTCGGACGCCCAGCGTTTTGTGGTTTTTAAGCTTGGGGGATTATGTATTTATAATAATTATAATTAAAAATTTAACTTGGACGCCCAGGGTATTCTGGGTTTAGAGCTTGTGGGATTATTTATTCATTTATAATAATATTATTTAATAATTTAACTTTGATGCCCAGGGTTTCGTGAGTTTATAGCTTGGAGTATTATTTTTTTATTTATATTAATTTATCAAAAAATTAACCTCCTACGACCAGGGTATTGTGGGTTTAGAGCTTGGGGGATTATTTATTTATTTATTTTTAAAATTTTATAAAAAAGTTTGATCGTCCAGGATTTTTGGGTTATCTAGCTTGGGGTTTATTTATTTATTCTATTTTTAATTAGTTAGTTAAAAAAACTCAAACGCCCAGCGTTATTGGGTTTTCATAAATTTATTTATTTTACCATTTATTTAATTATTGAACTCGGCCGCTCAAGGTTTAGTGTGTTTTTCGTTTGCCTGATCATTGCCGGAAGATTTTCAAATTTCGCGGTACCACTGGGGCCGGGATCGGCAACACTGATGTTCACAACAAATTACATGCAAAAATCGCACACGAGCATACTGTCCGCACTGCACTCTTATCACTCAAATACCTTCGCTTTCAAGTTTTGAAGAACAGGCAGAGTAAACAGGCGATGTTGCTGCTGGTGAAGCTGCGGTGATGATGTCGATCCGAGAGTTGCAGTTCTCCGCTGGACGTAGTGCTGAGTATCCCTTGGTTCAAGGAGTCGTCCTGTCACGGCGAGAAGGAGAACACTCACTGCTCGAGCCGGTGAACCAAGTCGTTGTAGTTTGTCACCTCATCAAAGCGTTCAGGTTAATCCCGCCAGTTATTTCAAACGATCACGTCGGGGTCACCATGTGGGGGAATGGACCTGGACTGGTGAGGGGAAATGAACCAGGTGTAAAATGAGGAACCTGAATAAAGTTAATCAGAATTTATTAGCAAAGGACTTGACAATATTTTCACGCCACTGCGTGAATATGCTATCCGCTTGAGTATACGGAAGCGACTGGCTCGGCTGTCGCTGCAGCCAGCCGTCGCAGTGTAGTACGCACAGAGTATAGTACACTCTATACTCCGTGCTCGCTTGCTTGGATCTTCCCTCTCACTCGTTCACACTGTATGGGTATACGCAGGATACACTCAATATATAGATAGAGTACGCGCTTACACAGGGCTTGTCCCCACAGACCAAACATCAGAAAACAGACCAAATAACGGAAAATATTTGGTCTGCCAAACAGACCATATGTACACCTGTTATTTGGTCAGAAAACAGCAGGAATAACGCACCGATAATTGGTTGGAGTCCGAAAATAATACTATATATGTTGTTAAACCAAAATAAGGTAAACTAATGATAACTAGGAAAAGAATTAATATTTTCTATACTTTGAATTTTGCTTACATTTTTTTTGAGTTAAGTAAATGATACAGTTTTTAAATACTTAGATGTTTTCATGGTTTCAAGAGAAGTAGAAAAATCTTTAGCCAAGCATGAAACAACTAGATGCTTGAATTGGTGTCATGACAATAGATCAAAACTGAGAAAACTTGGAAGTACCATGGAGTTTAACTTGAGAGTTCAAGAGTTTATAGAACTTGTTCGTTTGGATAGAAGATTAGATGCTGTTAAGCATGCTCGAAAATGTTTTGCTAACTACGAAGACTATCAATTACAAGAAATACAAGCATGTATGGGACAGTTGGCATTTCCAGCGGATCCTCAATTCAGTCCTTACAAAGATTTATTGGATGAAAAACGGTGTGTTATTAAATGATGTTACTTATAATTTTATTCGCTTTATATTTTTGTTTATACCATAATATTTACAACAGACTAGACTCTTAGTAAAACTACAAGTTTGAGCAAAATCGAAAGTTAATGCATAATTTTTCAGAAACAATATTTAAGGAGGTTCCCTACCAATATATATGTCAAGTGCGATGCTACGATTAGATTTCTGAATATACAGGTATACACGCGCAGAGTACCTTAAAATCTGTGGGCTAGAAATAAAAATATTTTTAACAAAAGTAAATTTCCCATAAGAGACTATGCTAAATAAGACAAAATTGATATGTTAATTTCTTTCTTCTGAAGTTCCTAAGCGTCTTGAAATTTTAGCTAGCCATTTCTTACATCAAAAATTGACTGTACGTAGAATCTAATCAAAATCTGTGTGCTAGATCTATTTGGTAGGGAACCTCCTTAAGTTGTTTTTTAATCGACCGTTTTTTCAAAATCAGTGAACCCTAATTAGTCAGTACAGAATTTAAAACTTGCATTAATAATACTATGGTTGTGTCTAGGTATCATCGCCGTGTACCGCACACGGTACACGGTAACTTTTTACTTAAGATCCTATAATTTATCCCAAATAACCCACTTAAGTTTAAAAAACTACTAGTTTTTATTTTGAATCCAATTGCCCATCCTAAATAACCCAATTAAATTCACAGAGTGTCTAAAATAACTCTTATTTGGTACCGTGTACCGTGCACCGTGCACCGAACATGGTACACGGTGATGGTACCTAGACGCTTTCTAATGTTATTGTTAAAAAAATAATAATGACACGTTTCAAAAAGATTAAATATTTTTTTGCTCTTCGAAAAAAAAATCCGTCTTTAAAAAAGAGAACGAGAGTTTCGACCTCGACTGCACAATCGAAGTATCGTTATGACGGTGATCACAGGAACTTTGCGTAGACGCACTTACGCAGCGACGCCGCAGCATTTTGTATACCTGTATGTACGCAGCGGTCAGGCTACATGAAATACAGGCTACCTACAAACTGCTGTAGCGTCGCTTCATAAGTGCATCGACGTAAAGTTTCTGTGATCAGCTTAAGTACGTTCACGCAAAGTTCCTGTGATCGCCTTAAGCTCAACAATTTATTCGTGCTCCCATTAATTAATTAAAATTTATCTTCAGTGCCACCAATTTTCGCGGTTCAACTCAATTAATGGGAGTAAAAATTTGGGAAAACTGTATCTATTAATTTATCTACCTTCAAACAATACTCTTTCAAATTAATATTGTTCGCGCTTTTTCTTCTAATATTGTGTTTTACTTAAAAAAGATTTTACTCTGTTTGAGGCTCAACAGTTTTTTACTGAGATGTTAATCATAGCAAAAGCTGAGATTTTTTCAAAGTAGAAACTTGTAATGAACTTTTGAAGGTCACTGTCAATTGTTCAAGTTTTGATATGAAATTGTTCAATTCTGAAAAGTTTTTTTTTATAAAAAATGCTTTTTTTATTTACAAAAAAAAAAAAAAAAACGTCATGGAGTAGCGGAGAATCCACGTCTCGGACGATCAGCGAAGCTAAGCAGCTTTTTGTGTGGTCAGTACTTGGATGGGTGACTGACAGCGCATGGTGACTGCCGCTTCGGGGGTCGATCAGATGGTTTTTCTGATTCAACATGACGAGCGGGAGGTATGAATAATTCAGTTTCGGTTATACCGATATGAAATTTTATTTAATTACCAAATCAAAACCGCTCACTCTTGGATGACATTATCACCTCTGAGAATTTTTCTCCTGCGATTTTTATCAAAGGAGTTTTCCGATTCACAGGTAATACTCTAGGCGGATGCGAGATTAAAGGTGGAGATGATCCTCATGTGGATCTTAAAGTGGAGATGATCTTCGGTAAAAGAATGGTGAAGTAAATGATGGGATAAATGATCCTCCGCTACTAGGCCAATAGTGGCATCTCGCAGGAGAGGAAATTGTAGGCTCTTGCATGCAAAATCTCATGTAAAAATTTTAGTTCAAGAAGTCACCACCAAATTTTTGTAGGCTGTTTTTACGGCTATTTACGTACAACAGCGCCTCCAATTTACCTCCTCTCATGCTAGATATCAATAGAATGTAGAGGGTAATGAAGAATAAAAAATAATAATATTAATAAAAAATAAAAAACCTTTTAAAAAATTATTCAATTATGAATGTTTTATAAACATAACATTAATTTAAATATTAAGTTACGGTTATAGAAATATTTATAGAAAATTTTAGAAACGTTTAATATTATTTTGAATTGTACGATTTTTTTTTTTTTTTTTTATCATACAATGGGAACTTTTATATAACATGGTCTAAATCTTGAAAAACAGCATCAGTTGTATTTAAGGATGTTGTCGACAAAGGTCATAAAAATCGTTTGATAACTATTGGAATCTTTTAGTTTATATGTAAGTAACAACGTGTGCAAATTTCAAAAGGATTCACAACACGGTTGTTGAGATATTTTAATTCAAAGTTTGGCTAAAATCACTCTAGATACGATGCTTTAATACTGGCTCTTACGGGAAAACGGTGATTTTTTCATTTCGCTTTTTTTTTTAAACCAAGTTGTGAATTAACTTGAAATTTGAATATGTTATTCTTTATGTCTTTAGAAACAAATTGCAATTATTTTTGAATAATTCTTATGGGTTTTTAAACAATTTTAGCATAGTTTTGTTATTAAAATATCAGTGAAAATGTTGCTGATTTTTTCTAATTTTTCAAAAAGTTTTCTGTAATTTTCATTTACAATGTCGGAATCTAAAAGTTTTCAGGTATACTTTTTAAAAATTTTAAAGAGTTTTGTTTTGTAAAGTCTGGAGTTCTGACGAGTTAAAAATAAAATGATTTTTACAAGCGAACCGGGAGACTTGAAGCGCTTGTCAGCTGTTCCCTTGCCGAACCTATGGGGATCGTAAGAAAAGTTTGTCATCGAGGGTCGCCATACCACTGGCAATGTCCTGCTCTCCCAGCAGTTTGGCGCGGAGCAGATGTTTCAGTGTGTGTGTCGGTGAGACTCTTTCACGTACGCGCACTCAAACAAACATCTTCTCCATGACAAACTGCTGAGTGAAGAGGAAATTGCCAGTGGGGCTCCCAATGACTAACTCCTCTTACGATCCCTATAGGCGGCCTCCCGCAGCAGCGTCCCAGCGAGGCAACATCTTTAAGGTAGTTACCGCAAAAATCGAGTTTCTTAAAAAATGTCTATAACTTTGCACAGAGTTAGTTGTTTGCGTTCTCTACATGTTGGTATTTTTCAAATACCCCCAAGCGGGGCTAAATTTTGAGATATTAAGCTCAGAAGTTTTAACTTTTTACGCGTGATTCCTATGCTGAGCGCGTAAAATCGGTCAAATTTAGAGGTTATTCTTGAATTGTAAATTCAATTTTCTTAAAATATTTAAAAAAAACAGGTTTTCTTGTAGGAAAACATCTAAGGAATCGTGAGGTACAAAGATAAATATAGCAAGCGATATTAATTTCTGAGATAATGAATCGAAAAGAATGAAAAGTGTGTGGTTTCATTACGACTTGGCGCTGCGCCGGTGGTGGCGGCACGTGGCGTTGGAGTGGGGGCAGCGAGCTTCTATAACTATGTTTTAGATTACCTATATACATGAGTTGTAGCTACCTTGAGATTGTCCACAAAATTGACATGAAACAAAGATGTAAAAAGATTATAATGCATTTCTCTAGCTCTGTTGATTGTTTCTATGTTGAACTTGGTGAGATAGCATTTCGTGAATCAGGGGATTACTTTAGTATTAGTTTTGTGAAGTACATGAAGAAGTATTCTGCCTTTGATTGTAAAACATGTTTTTAGTTTATAATTCACTTTTAAGATTTGCTTGAAATCAGATAGTACACGGAAAAAAGTTAAGACGGTGAGCGCATCCGTAGGCTAGCAGTCGAACTAAAAGTGTAACGTTCGCGAGACAACAGATTGGCCTGTGCTGGAACGAGCGTAGGCCTGTGAGCTGTACTAGATCTCCAAACGTCCTAATCGCAGGCTCCCGCATGCCTGCACTATTCTGCAGTGGGTCTGCTTCGCATGCCGCAATAACCTAAAAAATTCTCACGCGCGCATGGTGCAATCATATTTCTTGAGATTAGTAGTTTTATGTAGTATTAATAAAAAATTTGAAATAGCTTAGAAAAATTAAGGAAAAATCAATGAAAACTTGAGAAACTTTTCAAAAATTTTCCGAACATTTTCCCAGTTTTTAAATTACATTGTTGTAAACTAATAATCTTTAGGAGTATTGTGTCAAAATTATGCAGAGATTCGTTTACTCAGTCCAGAATTCTGATGAGTTGAAAAAAATATTATTTTTCTGATCGCCGCTCCGAGTGAATATTTTTTCGGCGTAGGCCAAAAATACTCTTGGGTAAAATTCAATGTTCCTAGTGTTGGTTTATGTAGACTTGTGAAGCTGACGCCCGCAAAAATTAAATATTTTAGAAAATTAATTCTTTTTGGGACCACTCGATTTCTCCTATTCTGGTTTATTATCCTATCCTTAATTTATTCCGCAAAAATAAAATTCTGCGAGACCTTGTTATTACTGTAATTCAATAAACAAAATCCTCGGGCGGTAGGTCTAATTTTATTTTTTTAACTGCTAAAAAACACCTTAAATGAACTTTTCAAGTAGTCATTGGATTTCTCCCATTCTGCGAGAAATGCCATTATTTTTTTCTAATCGATTTACCTAATAAATAATTAATTATGATCAATAAACGAAAATGCCATCAATTCGCCTAGTCACTTTGCATAGTGACTTTTGGGGTGGAGCATAAAATTTGAGATTACTTAAAAATACGATTGATTTTTGAGTATGTATTTATAAAAATGGAAATCTCCCATTCTGCGAGGCCTAATGGTAATAAGTTTATCGTCGCCTAAATCTTTTATCATTATGTATTTTTCAAAACTTAGTATAGGGAGTGCCGTGTCGTCTGCCACATGCGCCGCTATCCGTCAGTTGGCTTGCTGTTAGCTGTTAAGGTGAGCTTTAGGCTGACCACTGATGCAAATATATGATGGAAAACACGAAAAAAGCTGATTGTTTACAAAAACATAACCTTCAAAACTTTGGGTATGTCTTTTGACTTTGGTTGAAATAATCCCGGTCACATTGAAGAGTTGATTTTTTCTTTCAAAAAATAAATTTAAATAACAAACTGAAAACTACTTCATGCGTGCACTTATTTATCAATAAAAAAAACCACCTTGAGTCAGCACTCAGCAGTCAGCCCAAAGCCCACCATGACAGCAAGTCAACTGACGGATAGCGGCGCATGTGGCAGACGACACGGCACTCCCAATACTAAGTTTTGAAAAATACATAATGATAAAAGATTTAGGCGACGATAAACTTATTACTATTAGGCCTCGCAGAATGGGAGATTTCCATTTTTATAAATACATACTCAAAAATAAATCGTATTTTTAAGTAATCTCAAATTTTATGCTCCGCCCCAAAAGTCACTAGTCAAAGTGACTAGGCGAATTGATGGCATTTTCGTTTATTGATCATAATTAATTATTTATTAGGTAAATCGATTAGAAAAAAATACTGGCATTTCTCGCAGAATGGGAGAAATTCAATGACTACTTGAAAAGTTCATTTACGGTGTTTTTTAGCAGTTAAGAATAATAAAATTAGACCTACCACCCGAGGATTTTGTTTATTGAATTGCAGTAATAACAAGGTCTCGCAGAATGTTATTTTTGCGGAGAATATTCTCGCAGAATAGGAGAAATCGAGCGGTCCCAAAAAGAATTAATTTTCTAAAATATTTAATTTTTGCGGGCGTCAGCTTCACAAGTCTGGTTGATGTAGCTCCATATTAATAATGATAAATTAAATCAGTTAAAGTATCAAATCAGTTTAAGTATTTTTAAGGTTTTTGAAACAGTTATCATAGATTTTGAAAGTAAAATTAAATCAGTTACTTGCAAAAATTAAGAGGTCTATTAAAATGTTATGATGACTTAAATTCCTAGTTTTTAATTAATAGCTATTATTTATCAAAAATTTGTTTTGAAAAAGCTTGTGTTTAATTTTATATTTAAAAATTAGAGGAATAATGACTTATATGATTAAAATATATTACTACTTATCTCGCTAATTCAACACTTTCAGTATCCTGTTTTAGTGAAAAAATATGGCTCAAGCAGTCAGCGCATTAATTAAGTATATTTTTAATTTTTAAGAATGAATTCCCTCTGCAAGGACATGTGAATGCATATATTTTAAAAAGCAAAAAAGTATTACTATTTTTGTTACCAATTAAATTTTTGTTAAGAACTGATTGAAACCTTTATTTGTTTTTGAAAAACATATGTATATAGGCAAAAGTCAAAAAGTCGGCTACTTCTAGGATAATATTAATAATTTTTTTTGCTCATTGCTTATTTAAAAACAAAAACGGGTACAAAGAAAAATTTGTCACTGATAAATAACCACATAAAACCAAACAAATTCAGCAGAGTAAATGCGTAGGGAAAAATCTCGTACGTAAAATCACATAGAGCAGACGACGTCCAATTCGTTTTATGCAGCTGCGGAATTACAGGACAAAAGTCTTCACAATTTTTTTTTCAAATTGTTTGTTTATTCGGTGTTAAAAGACTAAAATGATTTCTAAAGTACAAAAGATTTAATTTTCAAGTCTCAGGAATACGTTATTGGAGTTTATTTTAGTGAAAAACAAAGATTTATACTTTTTTTCCCTGCGGAATTACAGGACATAATTAAGGTACGCTTCACCAAAAGCATCTATTAGTGAGATTTTTTGATGTAAAAATAAAATATACGTTCTTTTAAACATAAAAATCTATTAAACTGCAATTTTTAAAAAATTATAGAGCCATTAAAGAATTTAATTAGGTCTTCTTACATTGTTTACCACTAATTAGTTGTAATTATCATGGTTCGACGTAAAAAACCGAGACAAACTTATTTCGCTTGTCAAATTTTTTCTTTTGCATATTTTGAAAATTTGAAATCGTTTTCAGATAGCCTGAAGACCGTACTTGAAACCTGCTGATTATCATTTCATACAAATTTCGTTAACTCATGAAATCTAGTCATGTTAAACGTAAAAACGTGGTCGGCGCGCTCAAATGGCCGACTTTTTGACTTTTGCCCATATACCTTTTTATTTATTTGTTTAAAATAATCAAACTGTTCAGAGCTCTGTTTTTATTAAAAAGTTAAGAGAGAAAATAAAATTTTTTAATTTTCAAAGAAATTTTATTAAAAAATATTAAGGAAAATTTTTTATAAAATATTTATTAGAAATGAGAGATAATAAAAAGAAAAATAAATTTAATAAAAATTATTCATTATTTAAAACAAATGTCAGTAAAAAAAAAAAAAAAAAAAAAAATGGAAATCCGCACTGAAATCCGTACCAGAATCAATGCGGAAATCGGTTCCAATTTTCAGTACTGGAATCCCGTACGGATTTGGGAAGTGATTTATTTGGGAATCGATTTCCGTGCGAGCTCCGGTACGGATTTCGGTACAGATTTCCGTACGGATTTTTTCAGCTGGGATAGACTAAAAAATTTCGATTGTTTGTTAAATAATCAAGTGGATTTGAATAACTCACCATTACTAAATTTATTTCCAACCTGATTAATGTTTGTTTATATATTTTTATTATTTATTATTTATTTTATATTTTTCATTTTATTTATTAATCTTTATTTGAATTTGGAGTAGAGTAAAGAGAAGAATTTTGTGAGTCTTATTTAGTTATTCAGAATTTTAGTTGTAATTCCTTGTTTTGGATTTATTGACCGCACCCACTAGGAGCACACTGTATATGTTACGGCTAAAATTTCATTTCGGCTAAAGTCAACTTTAGCAGGCTAAAGCTAGCTTTAGCCCAAAGCCTGTTGTCTAAAGCTATGAGAAAACAGAAAGTAGTTATAACATGTACGTTCTGGCGCAGACAGGAATCTACCTTACCGACCGAGTGGTCTGAGTCTGGGCTAAGATTCCTACCTTACCGACGGTGGTATTACCGACCTCGTGCGCTGGGTTATCCTTACTGACTTCGTGCGCTGGGTTATCCCTCTACCTTACCGACTTCGTGCGCTGGGTTTCACCTTATCGACATTTTGCACTGAGTTATTTTTTACTTTTAATATTAGTTTGTGCTACCATCAATTAATAAAAAAATCAGTGACTTATAAATTAAAGAGCAGTGTTGAGAAATAAGAAAACAGGTGAGTAAGTTTAAACTAATTTATTTTTTTCCATGCATTCAATACAATCTTTTTTATAGAGCGGTCTTTGGGTCAGTGGTTAGCGTGCTCGCTTCTGAAACAACGTCGTTCGAGGGGTCTTGGGTTCGATTCTCCGCGCAACAAACTTGGAATTATTTTCTTCGTTCGTTGCGTCGGTTATGTCGATCCCTACGTTCACCCCGACTGCTTTGGAGTCGGTTTTACCGGGGGCCATCATTTCAGCGCTGGTCGTAAGTTTATCTCGACCGGGGGCAATATTTGAGGCATACCTTCCCAATGAGCCTACCCGCTTCGGCACTGGTCTAATCCAAGACTATCTGATTGGGGGCGATATGTGGGATAAAAAGTCCCAATGAGCCTGCCGGTTCAGCGCTGGTCTTACGATTAACTCGAATGAGGCACATACCCTGGGTTTCCCGTACTCCACATGGTTCATATGGGCCATGGGCAAATGCGAAGCAGTGTAGGGACAAAGTCGTCAATAAGCCCATACGGAGCATAAAAAGTCGCGACTATAAATAAGTATTAAAAAAAAAAAAAAAACAATCTTTTTTAAATGGTCTTGAGTATAAATTATGAACATAGCAACGAATGTATAAGAGAATATCATTATCACTTTTTAAATTTTCGGGTAGTTTATCCAACGTGAACTCGATACTGGAGGCTGCGTTCTGGATGATGAATTCCTTTGGCAGCTCTCGAATGTCCTCGGGTTTCATGAACGAAAGATGGTGCGTCTGATTGAAAATCTTGATTGATCTCTCGAGTGATGGTGTATTTTGCTTGTAGAATTTCTTCAGGAGTTTGACGTTTCTCACCGCACACTCAGTTTCGTAGGCTCTATTGTGGTGCGGGCACCCAGTTAGTAGTTTTTGTTTGTGAAGAGTATCCAATCCGGGGAAGCCCATTTCGTTGATCTTGTGCACATTGAATTTGAATCTTTGGAGCCACTTTTTTCTTATTTGTCCTTTCACGATTACTATTTTGGAATCTGCTAGACACGCTCGAATTATTCTACCAACTTCAGTGTAGGGAATATCACTAGACTTCCAAGGAATGCCATGATGATACCATTTAATATTATTATTTTCTTCAATCAAGTCGACATCAAGCATGTTCAAATAAAAAGGTGGTTTGAAAAGAAAAACAAAGGGATCCGAGTCCTCATTAAGGGGGATGATTGCAAGTTCTTTGAGAATGTAGTCATTTCTAGGCTGTCTAAAGCCTTGCATGTCGACGATGTACTCCATGGTGACTGAAGTCGATCTGCTGAATCACCTCCAATTTATAACTTTTTCACGTCACCGTTCAAAGGGCTGTACACGGGAAATTCACCAGGACGCCCTCTGTCCAATTGGCTGGGAGTTAGAGCTCTAAACGCAAAGGGGAAACACAAATCCAAGTTGGGGTTAATATGTCCCAATCCGTTTGTGCGCGCGATAACTAAACGTTTTGGACATTTGTTTTCTAAAGTAGTTTTCGGAAGCCACAACACAGTATTAATATTATTCGCTGACTTAAAGTTCTGCAGTGATAGTTTTTATGCTAGATAGAGATTGACGAGGTAATTTACGAAATTTCGAAATTTATTGCAGTTTTAAATTAAAAAATTAGGAAATATTTATTTTATCATTGATGTAAAATTTAATTAATAAAAAATGTAAACAGAAATAAATAAATTGTTATTATATTAATATTACATAATGTAATAAATTGTTTAGTTAATTATATATGATATAAAAAAATCATTTACTAGAAAATTTTTAATTTTTTGTTAGGTAGTAATGTAAAAAAAAAAAAAAATACGAAAAAAATCTGTTAAATTCAAAAAAAGGAATATTTTTAGGTGAAACCCAAAAAAAAGGTTCATTTTATGAAGAATTAAAAAAAAAACTGAAAAAGTTGCGTTGAAATAAATTTTTTATATTTTGTACATTTTAAACTTTAACATATTGTTTGACAGTCTCATTAACTTATATCTCACATCTAGAATTTACATAGAATGAATCTCCAATTTGCGCAAGAGTACAAATAGAGTAACATGGTAAATCTTTGATTTTTATTTTGATATTTGGAGAAGCACCAACGTGAACATAATAAGCTTGATAATGTTTGTCAAATGTAACGCATTGTATATAATTCATGAAAAGATAAAATTCTTCTTTGTGATTGTAAACACGGTGTACTTTTCCGAAATGAAGTTCATCCTCCTTCGGGGACATAGAAATCAAGTAAACTTCACCAACTGTGAATTTTTGGGAATTTATTTGTATAAATTTATATGATTCGACTTCCGAAGGATCAGTTATTTCAGGAAAGCATATTCTAATATCATTGTCATTAGTTGCTCTGGCACTTGTCACTATATCATCCTGAAAGCCGTTGTAATGTAAATAACATAAACGTAACTGATACCTCTCGGACATAGATATTAATAGATGTTTTGAGCTAGCTATTGATTCAACCAAGTCTTTCATTTCTTTATTTTTGCTTTTGAACCTCATCCCCCAGTTGTTTACGAAAGGGCTTGATCGATTAAAAATTCGCGATTAGTGTAGCATATTATGGAAATTCCAAAAAACTTTATATACATATCATGATGATCGTTAATTAAAGTTTGTAAAATATCACCGTAAGCGTAATGAGGGCGTTAGTAAAATAGTGAGAATTTCTCTTAGTTTTATGTATAGTTGCCAAACAGGATATTCTCGCGGAACCACGGCTCCAATCATCAGTCCAAAATTCAAAACTAAATTCATATTCTCACCCGCTGATACCTTCAGAACCTTGTTCTGTTTAATGTACTCTGCAGTTAGGGTATTTGGAATGTTCGATTTGTCATGTTCATTAAACAAAAAATTTGCAATTCTTTTATTTATTTCGTCTAGGCTTAGAATTTTGTCAACAAAAACGATTCGATACGTTAAATTTCTCATACAGTAATTCGCAACACGCTCCAGAAAATCATGCATTATGTCGTATGTGATACGTTCCGTAAAATGAAACCCCTCGATTTGGTGAAAAATACACTCTTCCTTTAATGATTTGGTTTTTTATTTTTTTTTTTGTAGATCGTCATTGTAATTAGCTCGATTACGAAGAAGATTAACATCCTCTTTTGTTAAATACTTTTGTTCATTCTTCGAAACCGTGCAACAACGACATTATTTACTTGCAGAGAAGCTTTCGGGTAATCCTAGAATACTGTTGATACCCATATTGTCACCAATAGGAAAATCACATACAAAATAAACTTGAAAGTTCTTGTTTTTTACTGTTATACTAATACCAGTTTTTTGAAGATAGTTGAGCTCATTTATTAACCGTTGAAATACTACTGCGTTCCCAAACTCTTTACGATCATCAGAATAAAACAATGATATCAATTGTATGGAATCTAATTTAGATCTGAGTTTTGGTGGGAGACAATCTATCATTTCATAAATTGCTCCGAATTTATTCACACCAGAATGTGCACCTAAGGCAGTACGAGCCTCGAAATCATCAAAAAAAAAAATTTATAAGGTAAAACTATTTTATTCTCTTTATCTTTCATTAACTCTTTTCAAAAATCAGTTTGAATTACGTTTCTAAAAACTTTGATATCTTTTTTAAGTTCACACACATTATTTGGTAAAACACATTGTCTAACTCAAGAAATTTTTTTAAACTCTCTGTCAAAGGAATGTACGAGCTATAATTTTTATCGTCGTCTGCATTAACAAGATCAGTTAGCTCGTTGACTTTACTTCCTAATAATACATATTTTGGTTTAATCAATAAACCTTTTTTTATCAATAGTTTTACAATTTGACTTTTGGTACGAAAGTCTTGAAAGTAAAATTGAACATCTTTTAGAACAACTATAACTTCATGGATAATAGCACAATCAACTCCTTTATCAGATAATATTTTAGTCACTTGGACCATTAATACCAGTATCATAACATTACAGACAAGCTTTTCCAAGCTTTTCATTATAAACACGATCGATTTTCTACTAATAGTAACATCTCTATATAATATTAAAAGAAAAGCCAATACTTGGCTTAAAGACATTAATTTGGGATCACAATCCGTGTTGTCCATTGTAAAAAAATTATTATTAAGCAATATGTTAGCAAGATTTTTTTATATACACGTAGGTTTTAACGACGAAAATTTTCGACTATTTATAGAACGATTTTTCATTTATAAATAATGAAATAAAACACTTATCGTGTTTTAATGTTGTCAATAAATTATCTGATCATTTCAGAGTTGCAGTGAACTTGTTATAATTTATTTTGTTTAACTACCACTAGCTTATTAAAAGTTAAGTCAAATTGAACGGTTAAATTTTTTCTTTTAAAAACTTAAGTTATTTATAAATTTATTTTAATAACTGCAACTCTCACATATTAATTATAGTAAAAATTTTTTTTGAAATAACTATATTAATAATTTAAACTTGAAACTTGATCTGAACTCAAGTCATTTACAGATTCAACGCTATTATCTAATACGCTTATAAGTTCGGTAACTTTATTGAAAACTCTAGAATTAGGTATTTTGTAGATGTATCGGTCGAAAAAAGTCCACACATGATTACAATTTTTGGATCTCTGCAACTTAAATGCCAATGATGCTTTGTATGAACCACTAATCACTTCAAGTAGGGAGTTAAATTTATAAATGAATTTGTTAAAACTAGTACACTGTTTGTTGGATTTTCCAAAGATCCAACAATTATTGCTTGTGGTGTTATGTCTGTACTTAAAATTGCGTTGTTTTGAACCGTCCAGGCGGTAAACTCTTCTTCGTTCTGGATAAATTTTTGATTCATGTAAAGTCAAATCTAAAATTTCCTAAACCAAATACTGAAAAACTAATATTATTATAATTTAATACCTTTAAATGTAAAATAAAGTCGTCTTGAATAACTGTTCTTGACAAATTAGTTCTCTGACTAGATATATCACGTTTTCTACTAACAGTGCCAAGCAGTAAAGGTAGGACTCGCAAAGCAATCGTATTTTTATATCCTAAAACAAATAAATGTAGTTTTATATACTAGCATGAAAAATGGAAAAAAATAGGTGTAATTACATCATAATTAAACTTTTCTAACCTTCACTCATCGAAGCAGAGTTGGTGTTTTGAAAAAAATTATCAATGATTTTGTCATTTTTTTTCTGATTAGATAAGATGAAACTTTTAGCATAATTTATAATTTTAGTGGCTATCTTTGGCCATTCCACTAGTCAATTAGGAGCAGTAGGAAACTCTTTGTTAAAATCAATTTCATACTGAAAAATACCTCTCTAATAAGTTTTAAAACATACTAATAGAAAATATTTTATAGTTTATAAAATATTATTGAACAACTTACTATTGAAAATGCATCCTCATTTTGAAAACATTGAATTGTTTGAAAACTTCAAATCAAAGCGTTTATACTTTCATTTGCGTTTTGAGTGTAACCGCCGAGGCAGCGTTCAAGTAAATCATCTCTGCTAAGTTCTTCATAGATGGGTAAAATTTTTTCAGCTACAATGGGATCCAAGAGTTCGTCATGTTCCAAATCTTCGTTCCCACTTTCTTCGTCTTGCTCCCGTGCCTGCCACCAGCACCAGCTCGGTGAACAAAACTCGTGTTGGGGGTTTTCGTCCGTCGATATCTTATGGTAATAAGTTGCCATTATTTCGCTCTTCATCTTCTCTTTATCATCAATATTCCTCCTGATGGCCAAACCATAATAAATAGTCAGTTCTTTTATTAAAGATTCCGTAAGCTTGACGACGCCACCAAGGTTTTCTTTTTTTTCAAAGCGCGCAGTCGGCTGCCCATGCGCTTCTGAACATGACCGACGCACTCTCGCTTGAGCACTGTTAAGTCATCTCCGTATGGCTTACTGTCAACAATATTTCTATAAGTACTGGAGTCTCCGTCGCCGATGTACACAGAATACCTGACACCCAAGGTTCACGGAGATTCTTTAAAAAGTTCGACCATACCAGCCGGTTCCATAGATCCTGCTGAACCCTCATGGTTTTTAGAACACTCAGCTTCGTGATTAGCTTTCCACTCTAGATATCCCGGGGAGTTTTTTTTTAATTTGTTTGAAGAACATTCCTTACGAAAGCTACTTTTTACCATTAGTGCGAGAAATTTGTTCACTGTTGCAGCCATAAGTGTAACAACTCCAAAAAGTGAGTTGTAACCTCGCTTTTTCCAAGTTCCATCCCCGGAAACAGGTAAATCTGTGGCTGGCGTTTTATTCTCTTTGACATTTTCGGCTACGGCTTCTGCAATGTCTTTTTTTGCACAATGATTATATACTTCTTTACAAGCAGCACTCAATCTGTTATTAGCAGACGTGTAGGTGTCTCTACAGAAACCTTTACTAATATCCATAAGGTTACAAAATAAATTTATTCCCTCGTGACTGACTGTTAGTAAACGCATTACGAAAACGAACCGGCGGTTTATTTCATATGCATTATTTATTTGAGGACCAGAATTAATTTCTCGGTTTCCACATCTGCAAGTGACAACAATTTTGAAACCTAAGCCTCAGAGTGGGGTATCTTTAAATTTAACAGCACATTTGCACGTACCACAAATTAAAATGTCAGAAAGAGCAGCGAACACTGTACAAAAATTTATTTATACGATAGGGGATGTCTTTACTTATCGGAGTTTCATCAAAAGGTTTGGCTATAAACCCCGGTGCATTTTCCAACACCGGATCTTTTTCTTGATCCATATATCGATTACCGCAAAACTTACGTTTCTTCGTTCGAGAATTGTCAATTCGCACACGCTTGCTTCCCTTCGGCTTATTAAATTGAGACATTTTACGATTAATATACTCTGCACTCACTAGCTACGTGTATTCAACTTGAATATTGAAAGAAAACTGACCGTTTTGAAGCAGGTAAACTCGACAGCTGCAGCTAACGATGCTGAGCGTTTCATTCATATTGTATCCTTTTCTAAAATAGCAACAGGCTACAATTCACGTACAGTGTTGCCAAAGATCCTGCTACCTTGTATATACTCCACCAAGAAAGGCAAAAGGCGGGAACAATAGAAACGGCTCCGGTTTCGAGCATCTCTGGTGCGGCGCACGGAAGGTCGCTTTACCGCTCGAGCGCTCGAATTATACTGTGCGTCGGTACAGTCCATAACTTTAACCCTTTTACAGGCCGAAGGTTTTGGGAAGTCAGGAGAAGAAACGGATTGTATTTTTGGTGTTTCCGATAATTTCTGAACACGGAACTACTATTAGTTTAAAAAAATTCATGTTGACAGCCGAGATATGATAGCTGTCAACACTTGAATCTCAAAATTTCGAACCAAAAAAAATACTACCATCATCTACGTTCAATTTCATGATGAAAGTATAGAAATGGTTTTTTTGCTAAAACCCTCCCTTTTTGAGTAAATCATCAACAAAGATTGAAACTTTGGATTCTACTGAAGTAAAACTTCGTACTCCAGGCCGATAAAGAGGGATGGCTTTTTTAAAATTGTAATGAGGTTTTTCGAAGTTGTTTTGCTCGCTGATCATGAATCTGTCATTAGTTTTGAAAAATACTCATTGACAGCCGAGATATGACAGCTGTCAACACTTGAATGTCGAAATTTCGAACCAAAAAAAATACTAGGAGAAGTTAGGAAGGGGGTAGTACCAACACCCCCCACCGAAGAAGAAGGTCAGTCAACCACTCCTTCTACAAGTGCAATGGGGGCCCTGCAAATAAGCCCCAGCAGCGAAGCAGAGGCAACCAACCAAGCGATCTCTACTTCCCAGGCGACACCGTTGGAGAGCTCAACAACCACTCCCACCTTGGACGATTGGAGTAAGATGTTGGAGTAGCTTAGAGAGTACCGTGACTGGTCGGTAAAACAAGAGGCCTATGAACACGAGATGTTCGAGAAGTTTTACCAGCTGAAAGAGGCCTGGCAAGGACCATTGCCTGACTGAATGATATCTTGGAGTCAACTGGTCTCAGACAGAGAGTCTGAACCGTTGGCCATCCAGCAGCGTCGAGTAACTCGCAAACAATTGCGAGAGAAAGAGGCCAAAGCCAAGGCCGAGCAAGCTAGGTTGGAAGCCTTAATGGAGTCAACGGCCGAGCAGAGAAGGAAGTCGAGGAAAGAGGCCCAGAGAGCTCAGCGGGACCTTTCCTTCGTTTCGATAGAGGCCCAGAAGGCAGCACACGTCGAGAACCGCAAGCCGAAGGAGCAACAACGGCGATGCTTGAATTGCGGATACTCCGCAGTTGCTGATTCACGATACTGCCCAGGGAGGGCAAACCATCGCCGTGACGGCTAGTGACCAACGGTATGACTTGGTAGTCATTCGGGTTGGCTAAGCAGCCATTCGGGGTGATTAATTATACCCACTGTACAGAGAATGGTAAATAAAAGTGTTGGTTACTTAATCACAGGACCTTACTCATTCAATTCCTATCTCATCCTCGTAACATCCCAACTCGCTTAGGTCGCGTTTCGGGCGAATATCGATGCGACGAATCCAGAGATACGACGAATCTGGTCCGGCGGTGTAACAGGCGCATAGAAAATTAGGCTGAATTCAAATCTATAATTTGAATTACAGCGCGCAACCGTTAGAAACGCGCGGACGCAGGGTCGGTAACGAGGCGACAGCGCCACCGGCCGAGCTGCGTCACTCTAGTTTTTATCGCGTGATAATACACACGCGAGCGTGAATTATAATTTGTTGTACTCCTGCAGTTAATTAGCAAGATCGACATCACGATCGTTAACAGTGGTGCTGTGTGTGAAGTTGAGAATTTTCCCGTCATCGAGTTGTCACTCGATCGGGACGTGAAAATAATCGTAGAAAAAACCTCACAGAGACCGGCGTTCGGCCTTCGAAGGCATTCTCGGCCCCAGTGAGGCATGTCGGCGAGTTTGATTATTCCCCGAGCGCAGGTGCACCTGAATTGTTAAAGTAAGTCCGCGTAGCGGTTGATTGTTAAAATTAATTGTTACGTATGCAAGAGAATTAGTGTGCGTATTATCGAAGTACGGTAGTACTTGATAAAATCTTCGCCTTTGTCCTCTTTGGCGCGCCGCTGCTAGCAGCCGAGCTCGCTAGAGCGTGTGTGTTTGTGATGGTGTGTTTACTCGCCACGACACTGAATGATGAACGTTGTTATTAACGAATTAATTTTTAGCGAAGAAAGACTAAGAGTCATTGTGTTTATTTGTTCGTAAACAATCAGGTGGATTTAGTTTGAATTATTTTGTAGCGTTTTTATTTTTTATTTCTAATTAAAGTAATTAAAATTTTTGAATGTTTATTAATTCAATTAGCCGGTGTTCCTGCGATCGGTCCTCGTTAAAGTCACGCCACTACCGACGAAGGAGAGCAGCCGCGCCGCGCAGAAATTAAGGTACCTGTACCTAATATGGCCCCCCTAAGCGAGAATCGACGTTGTGGCGAATCAAATCAATATTTTTTGACGGGTAACGTCTCATTTTAAAGCTTAATTCAAGAGCTTTAAAATGAGACATTACACGTTCGATTTTGATCAATGAGCTTCAAATGCCAGAGGATTTACCAAAACACGGTTTTTTAAGACACCTAAAATTTGGGTCCTTATATGGCCCCCCTTGAAGTAATTAATTAATTGCAATTTGTTCCTACTTTTTAAATCAAAATCAGGATATAAGATTTTAAAAACTTCAAAATTGTTATTATTTTAAAAATAATTTATTTAAAAATTGTGTCTTTTTTACAATGTTTTTGAAAGCTTTGCAAACAGTAGAAAAATTTCAACTTTAAATTTTGGTCAAAGTTTTTTTTTTGAGCTAGAATACTTTTTTAGTTATAAAATGAAAAAAAGCTTTGAAACAATTAAATTTATTTTTCTTAAATAGTATTAGGATAGGATTTTCTAAAAAGTAAACATAAAACTAAGGACTCTTAATATCGGTATTTCTACTAATTCGTGGGGGGCCATATTAGGTACACTGCATAATAAAAAGTTATTTAAGAATAAAACCCGTTAGAAAACGAGTTGAACAAAAACTAAGGTCGCGTTTTAAAGCTGAAACAATAACGAATCGAAGCTACTTATTCAAATTTTGATCACGTGCGTCTAAATATTTTGGCAGACCACTTAATTACAACGTAAAATAATAACGGAGGTATACGAAACGAGTTTTAGCTATTAGTCGTGTGCAAAAATAATTTTAAAATGTTCTAAACAACTGAAAACTTCATAATTCAGTGTTTTTGACTTCTTCCTACCTTGCAGAGATGCCGCATACCTAGCATATTCAAAATAACAGGGGGGGCCATATTAGGCACAGGGCCATATTAGGCACACTTACCTTATATTAGTTCGCGTACGCGTCTTCCCCCAAATTTCAGGTATTGAGAAAAATCGACAAATTGTCGTATGAACTGCATGCGCATTTTGTCAACAGGTCAGAGGAGAGCGGACGACAATCGCCGTGGATTTCTTGAATTACATAATTTTAATGCTTTGAAAAAATTATTTTAAAAACTTAAAAGTAATCGTTAAAATTTATCAAAAGCTTTTTTTTTTTTTTTTACTTTATCAAAATAGTCTATTTAATCAAAATAGTAAAATCAAAAATGAAAAATCAAACATTCATTGATACCTGAGAAACTATAAAAAAATTTTATTACATAATTCTTCAAAAATAATTGTTTAAAAACAAAAGTTAGATTGATAAAAAAATTATAAAAAATCAAAAATGTGATAATCCAACAGGTATACCTGATAAAACTTTAGACATATTTATTCATTTTTATTTTTGTTTTCTTTATTTGAATCGTTATTGTCGAGGAGCGCTGCCAGCTTCTGCTCATTTTTTATTCTTTCTTCTGATTGCTTTTTAATTTCCAATTGAAGGCGCTCTATCTCTTTAATTTTTTTTTAGCTTCTTGAACTCTTTTCTTTTCTTCCTCTTTTTCCTTCTTCTTCGCTTCCCTTTCCCTCCTTTTTTCTTCTTCCTTGGCTTCTTTTTCTTTTCTCTTTTCTTCTTCTTTCGTTTCTTTCTCTTTGCGTTTTTCTTCTTCTTTATTTTTTTCTCTTCTTTTTCTTTAGCTTTTTTCTCTTCGATTTCATTTTCTTGCTTTTTTAGTAATTCATCCATTTCTTGGTCCTCAATGTCAAAGTCCAATTGGATAACTTCATGATTGGTCACCGGATTCGTAGCATAACTCACGGCTTCGATGGCTGATAAAACGGGCTCGACAAAAGGTTGAATATTACCCAAAGTTTCAGTGGTTGATTTAATATTGATGGTAGTAGCTGTCGGGTAAGCGGGTGTTTTAATATTATTGGTCGATGTAGAAGCAGCAGCAGAACAAGCTTCAGCAAGTAAGGGGGTGGGAGCTATGCTCAAATCAGGGGGTGTCGTAATAGTATTGGTTATTGTACCAGCAGAGTCAGCTGGTAAAATATTTTCAAAAAATGATTCTCCACTTTGTGCCAAAAAAGGTTCATTGAATACGTCTTGCATCAAATTAGTAATAGCTGCTTAAATTTCAGCTTCACTTCGCTGTAAAACTAAAGCTTCATCGTCCTTTTTGTTTCTGTCTCTAGTTTATACTTTTCTAATGTTCGCCTGTCTCTCTCTTTCTTTTTCTCGTTCTTCTTCTACTTGTTTTTTATGAAGAGCCTTCTCTTCTTCATCTCGCTTCCGTTTTTGTTCTTGTGCATGATCCCGCTTTTTTGTATACATTCTCATTCCTCTCGCTGTTGTTTGATTCTTTCTTCTTTTTCATGTCGTCTTTGAATTCGTTCTCGTTCCTGTAACTCACGTTGTTTTTGTTATGAAATTTCATTATCTTAACGTTGTATCTTTTCATTTTCAGAATTTTTTGTAGGTGTTACGTACTTGGTTTTTGTACCGAACTAAAATTCAAGATTTTTTACAAAAAAAATTTTGAAAAAATATAAAATATAAAAATAAGGTAAGGGTGGCGCTTTGTGTCCTTGGGCCCCAGGACTAGGTAAGGTCAAAGACTTTCCCCCTAACACATGCGGGCCTGCAGGATACAGGTGAAAAGCTTCAACCCGACTCTTAGGGCCAGGACAGAGATAAGTGCACAAAATCCTATGCGCCTGCAGAAAGCTCTTGTGCAGCTGCACAGACAACACCTGAGCAGAAGCAAAGGAGCAATGAAACAAATTAACTTGAATAAACAAAATTAAAAATTAATTAATGACCCTTTCAGTTTTATGGTCAGGGTGAACACCAGGTGCACTTGCTGATAGTTACGCCTTGGTGATGATTTCCCCAGGAAGTTTTGACTCCGGAGGGGACAGAAAAGGCAGCTAGTGCACTTGGTGATAGTTACGCCCTGTAGATGATTTCCTCAGGAACTTTTGACTCCAGAGGGGTCGAAGTAGGCACCAGGAGCATCTAATGATAGTTAAACCTTGGAGATGATTTCTTCAGGAAGTTTTGATTTAGGAGGGGTCAGAGTAGGCACCTAGTGCACTTGGTGATAGTTACGCCTTGGAGATGATTTCATCCGGAAGTTTTGACTCCAGAGGGCTAGGGAAAGGAACCTAGTTCACTTGATGACAGGTACGCTTCGTAGATGATTTCCACAGGAAGTTTTGACTCCAGTGGGGTCAGAAAAGGCACCTAGTGCCCTTAGTGGTAGTTGCGCCCTGGAGATAATTTCCTCGGGAAGTTTTGATCTCGGAAGGGTCAGGATGGACATCTGGGGCAATTGGTGATAGTTATGGCCTGGAGATGATTTCCTCAGGAAATTGTGACTCCGGTGAAGTCATGGTAGGCACCTAGTGCACTTGGTGATAGTTACGCCTTAAAGTTGACCCATCCAGAATCAAAACTTCTTGGGGAAATCATCTCCAAAACGTAACTCCCATCAAACGCACTAGGTGCCTTTCCTGACTCTTCCGAAGCCAAAACTTCCTGAGGAAACCTTGAAGATGATTTCCTCAGGAAGTTTTGACTCCAAAGGGCTCAGGAAAGGCACCTCGTGAACTTGTTGATAGTTACGCTTTGGAGAGAATTTCCTCAGGAAGTTTTGACCTAGGAGGGGTCAGGGTGGGCATCTGGCGCACTTGGTGGAAGTTGCGCCCTGGAGATGATTTCCTCGGGAAGTTTTTACTCCGGAAGGGTCACGGTGAACATCTGGTGCACTTGGTGATAGGTACGCCTTGGAGAAGATTTTCCCAGGAAGATTTGACTCCGGAAGAGTCAGGGTGGACACCGGGAGCACTCGGTGTTAGTGACGCCCCGATGATGATTTCCTCATGAAGTTTTGACTTCGGAGGGGTCAGGGTAGGCACCTCGAGCATCTGAACATAATTACACCTTGGAGATGATTTCCTCAGGAAGTTTTGACTCCGAAAGGGTCAGGAAAGGCACCTAGTGCACTTGATCATAGGTATTCTTCGTAGATGATTTCCACAGGAAGTTTTGACTCTAGAGGGGTCAGGAAAGGCACCAAGTGCCCTTAGTGGTAGTTGCGCCGTGGAGATGATTTCCTCAGGAAGTTTTGACTTCGAAGGAATCAGGGTAGGCACCTGGAGCATCTGATGATTATCACACCTTGGAGATGATTTCCCCAGGAAGTTTTGACTCCAGAGGGGTCAGGAAAGGCACCTAGTTCATTTGATGACAGGTACGCTTCGTAGATGATTTCCACAGAAAGTTTTGACTCCAGTGGGGTCAGGAAAGACACCTAGTGCCCTTAGTGGTAGTTGCGCCCTGGCGATGATTTCCTCAGGAAGTTATGTTTTCAGAGGGGTCAGGAAAGGCACCAAGTGCCCTTAGTGATAGTTGCGCCCTGGAGTTGATTTCCTCAGGAAGTTTTGACTTCGAAGGAGTCAGGGTAGGCACCTGGAGCCTCTGATGATAATTACACCTTGGAGATGATTTCCTCAGAAAGTTTTGACTCTGGAGGGGTCAGGAAAGGCACCTAGTTCATTTGATGACAGGTAAGCTTCGTAGATGATTTCCACAGGAAGTTTTGACTCCAGTGGGGTCAGGAAAGACACCTAGTGCCCTTAGTGGTAGTTGCGCCCTGGAGATGATTTTCTCGGGAAGTTTTGATCTCGGAAGGGTCAGGATGGACATCTCGTGCACTTGTTGATAGTTACGCCTTGGTGATGATTCCCTCAGGAAGTTTTGACTCCAGTGGGGTGGGGTCAGGAAAGGCACCTAGTGCACTTAGTCGTAGTTGCGCCCTGGAGATGATTTCCTCGGGAAGTTTTGATCTCGGAAGGGTCAGGATGGACGTTTCGTGCACTTGTTGATAGTTACGCCCTTGAGATGATTTCCTCAGGAAGTTTTGACTCCAGTGGGGTCAGAAAAGGCACCTAGTGCCCTTAGTGGTAGTTGCGCCCTTGAGATAATTTCCTCGGGAAGTTTTGATCTCGGAAGGGTCAGGATGGACATCTGGTGCAATTGGTGATAGTTACGGCCTGGAGATGATTTCCTCAGGAAATTGTGACTCCGGTGAAGTCAGGGTAGATACCTAGTGCACTTGGTGATAGTTACGCCTTAAAAATGACCCATCCAGAGTCAAAACTTCTTGGGGAAATCATCTCCAAAACGTAACTCCCATCAAACGCACTAGGTGCCTTTCCTGACTCTTCCGAAGCCAAAACTTCCTGAGGAAACCTTGAAGATGATTTCCTCAGGAAGTTTTGACTCCAGAGGGCTCAGGAAAGGCACCTCGTGAACTTGTTGATCGTTACGCTTTGGAGAGAATTTCCTCAGGAATTTTTGACTCCAGAAGGGTCAGGGTAGGCACCAGGAGCATCCAATGATAATTAAACCTTGAAGATGATTTCCTCAGGAAGTTTTGACTTCGAAGGAGTCAGGGTAGGCACCTCGTGCACTTGTTGAAAGTTACGCCCTGGAGATGATTTCCTCGGGAAGTTTTTACTCCGGAAGGGTCAGGTCGAACATCTGGTGCACTTGGTGATAGGTACGCCTTGGAGAAGATTTCCCCAGGAACATTTGACTCCGGAAGAGTCAGGGTGAACACCGGGTGCACTCGGTGTTAGTGACGCCCCGAAGATGATTTCCTCATGAAGTTTTGACTTCGGAGGGGTCAGGGTAGACACCTGGAGTATCTGAACATAATTACACCTTGGAGATGATTTCCTCAGGAAGTTTTGACTCCGGAGGGGTCAGGAAAGGCACCTAGTTCATTTGATGACAGGTACGCTTCGTAGATGATTTCCACAGAAAGTTTTGACTCCAGTGGGGTCAGGAAAGACACCTAGTGCCCTTAGTGGTAGTTGCGCCCTGGAGATGATTTCCTCGGGAAGTTTTGATCTCGGAAGGGTCAGGATGGACGTTTCGTGCACTTGTTGATAGTTACGCCCTTGAGATGATTTCCTCAGGAAGTTTTGACTCCAGTGGGGTCAGAAAAGGCACCTAGTGCCCTTAGTGGTAGTTGCGCCCTTGAGATAATTTCCTCGGGAAGTTTTGATCTCGGAAGGGTCAGGATGGACATCTGGTGCAATTGGTGATAGTTACGGCCTGGAGATGATTTCCTCAGGAAATTGTGACTCCGGTGAAGTCAGGGTAGATACCTAGTGCACTTGGTGATAGTTACGCCTTAAAAATGACCCATCCAGAGTCAAAACTTCTTGGGGAAATCATCTCCAAAACGTAACTCCCATCAAACGCACTAGGTGCCTTTCCTGACTCTTCCGAAGCCAAAACTTCCTGAGGAAACCTTGAAGATGATTTCCTCAGGAAGTTTTGACTCCAGAGGGCTCAGGAAAGGCACCTCGTGAACTTGTTGATCGTTACGCTTTGG
This sequence comes from Encarsia formosa, assembly GCA_038277355.1. Lineage (NCBI taxonomy): Eukaryota > Metazoa > Arthropoda > Insecta > Hymenoptera > Aphelinidae > Encarsia > Encarsia formosa. The sequence continues at coordinate 44,214,358 of CM076186.1, read as the reverse complement.
AGAGAATTTCCTCAGGAATTTTTGACTCCAGAAGGGTCAGGGTAGGCACCAGGAGCATCCAATGATAATTAAACCTTGAAGATGATTTCCTCAGGAAGTTTTGACTTCGAAGGAGTCAGGGTAGGCACCTCGTGCACTTGTTGAAAGTTACGCCCTGGAGATGATTTCCTCGGGAAGTTTTTACTCCGGAAGGGTCAGGTCGAACATCTGGTGCACTTGGTGATAGGTACGCCTTGGAGAAGATTTCCCCAGGAACATTTGACTCCGGAAGAGTCAGGGTGAACACCGGGTGCACTCGGTGTTAGTGACGCCCCGAAGATGATTTCCTCATGAAGTTTTGACTTCGGAGGGGTCAGGGTAGACACCTGGAGTATCTGAACATAATTACACCTTGGAGATGATTTCCTCAGGAAGTTTTGACTCCGGAGGGGTCAGGAAAGGCACCTAGTTCATTTGATGACAGGTACGCTTCGTAGATGATTTCCACAGAAAGTTTTGACTCCAGTGGGGTCAGGAAAGACACCTAGTGCCCTTAGTGGTAGTTGCGCCCTGGCGATGATTTCCTCAGGAAGTTTTGTTTTCAGAGGGGTCAGGAAAGGCACCAAGTGCCCTTAGTGGTAGTTGCACCCTGGAGATGATTTCCTCAGGAAGTTTTGACAATAGTGGGGTGGGGTCAGGAAAGGCACCTAGTGCATTTAATCGTAGTTGCGGCCTGGAGATGATTTCCTCGGGAAGTTTTGATCTCGGAAGGGTCAAGATGGACATTTCGTGCACTTGTTGATGGTTACGCCCTGGAGATGATTTCCCCAGAAAGTTTTGACTTCAGAGGGGTCAGGAAAGGCACCAAGTGCCCTTAGTGGTAGTTGCACCCTGGAGATGATTTCCTCAGGAAGTTTTGACTTCGAAGGAGTCAGTGTAGGCACCTGGAGCCTCTGATGATAATTACACCTTGGAGATGATTTCCTCAGGAAGTTTTGACTCCGGAGGGGTCAGGAAAGGCACCTAGTTCATTTGATGAATGGTACGCTTCGTAGATGATTTCCACAGGAAGTTTTGACTCCAGTGGGGTTCAGGAAAGACACCTAGTGCCCTTAGTGGTAGTTGCGCCCTGAAGATGATTTCCTTAGGAAGTTTTGACTTCGAAGGAGTCAGGGTAGGCCCCTGGAGCCTCTGATGATAATTACACCTTGGAGATGATTTCCTCAGGAAGTTTTGACTCCGGAGGGGTTCAGGAAAGGCATCTAGTTCATTTGATGACAGGTACGCTTCGTAGATGATTTCCACAGGAAGTTTTTACTCCAGTGGGGTCAGGAAAGACACCTAGTGCCCTTAGTGGTAGTTGCGCCCTGGAGATGATTTCCTTAGGAAGTTTTGACTTCGAAGGAGTCAGGGTAGGCCCCTGGAGCCTCTGATGATAATTACACCTTGGAGATGATTTCCTCGGGAAGTTTTGATCTCGGAAGGGTCAAGATGGACATTTCGTGCACTTGTTGATAGTTACGCCCTGGAGATGATTTCCCCAGGAAGTTTTGACTTCAGAGGGGTCAGGAAAGGCACCAAGTGCCCTTAGTGGTAGTTGCACCCTGGAGATGATTTCCTCAGGAAGTTTTGACACTAGTGGGGTGGGGTCAGGAAAGGCACCTAGTGCACTTAATCGTAGTTGCGGCCTGGAGATGATTTCCTCGGGAAGTTTTGATCTCGGAAGGGTCAAGATGGACATTTCGTGCACTTGTTGATAGTTACGCCCTGGAGATGATTTCCCCAGGAAGTTTTGACTTCAGAGGGGTCAGGAAAGGCACCAAGTGCCCTTAGTGGTAGTTGCACCCTGGAGATGATTTCCTCAGGAAGTTTTGACTTCGAAGGAGTCAGGGTAGGCACCTGGAGCCTCTGATGATAATTACACCTTGGAGATGATTTCCTCAGGAAGTTTTGACTCCGGAGGGGTCAGGAAAGGCACCTAGTTCATTTGATGAATGGTACGCTTTGTAGATGATTTCCACAGGAAGTTTTGACTCCAGTGGGGTTCAGGAAAGACACCTAGTGCCCTTAGTGGTAGTTGCGCCCTGGAGATGATTTCCTTAGGAAGTTTTGACTTCGAAGGAGTCAGGTTAGGCCCCTGGAGCCTCTGATGATAATTACACCTTGGAGATGATTTCCTCAGGAAGTTTTGACTCCAGTGGGGTCAGGAAAGACACCCAGTGCCCTTAGTGGTAGTTGCGCCCTGGCGAAGATTTCCTCAGGAAGTTATGTTTTCAGAGGGGTCAGGAAAGGCACCAAGTGCCCTTAGTGATAGTTGCGCCCTGGAGTTGAATTCCTCAGGACGTTTTGACTTCGAAGGAGTCAGGGTAGGCACCTGGAGCCTCTGATGATAATTACACCTTGGAGATGATTTCCTCAGGAAGTTTTGACTTCGAAGGAATCAGGGTAGGCACCTGGAGCATCTGATGATTATCACACCTTGGAGATGATTTCCCCAGGAAGTTTTGACTCCAGAGGGGTCAGGAAAGGCACCTAGTTCATTTGATGACAGGTACGCTTCGTAGATGATTCCCACAGAAAGTTTTGACTCCAGTGGGGTCAGGAAAGACACCTAGTGCCCTTAGTGGTAGTTGCGCCCTGGCGATGATTTTCTCAGGAAGTTATGTTTTCAGAGGGGTCAGGAAAGGCACCAAATGCCCTTAGTGATAGTTGCGCCCTGGAGTTGATTTCCTCAGGAAGTTTTGACTTCGAAGGAGTCAGGGTAGGCACCTGGAGCCTCTGATGATAATTACACCTACGAGATGATTTCCTCAGGAAGTTTTGACTCCGGAGGGGTCAGGAAAGGCACCTAGTTCATTTGATGAATGGTACGCTTTGTAGATGATTTCCACAGGAAGTTTTGACTCCAGTGGGGTTCAGGAAAGACACCTAGTGCCCTTAGTGGTAGTTGCGCCCTGGAGTCGATTTCCTTAGGAAGTTTTGACTTCGAAGGAGTCAGGGTAGGCCCCTGGAACCTCTGATGATAAACACACCTTGGAGATGATTTCCTCAGGAAGTTTTGACTCCAGTGGGGTTCAGGAAAGACACCTAGTGCCCTTAGTGGTAGTTGCGCCCTGGAGATGATTTCCTTAGGAAGTTTTGACTTCGAAGGAGTCAGGGTAGGCCCCTGGAGCCTCTGATGATAATTACACCTTGGAGATGATTTCCTCAGGAAGTTTTGACTCCAGTGGGGTCAGGAAAGACACCCAGTGCCCTTAGTGGTAGTTGCGCCCTGGCGAAGATTTCCTTAGGAAGTTATGTTTTCAGAGGGGTCAGGAAAGGCACCAAGTGCCCTTAGTGATAGTTGCGCCCTGGAGTTGATTTCCTCAGGACGTTTTGACTTCGAAGGAGTCAGGGTAGGCACCTGGAGCCTCTGATGATAATTACACCTTGGAGATGATTTCCTCAGGAAGTTTTGACTTCGAAGGAATCAGGGTAGGCACCTGGAGCATCTGATGATTATCACACCTTGGAGATGATTTCCCCAGGAAGTTTTGACTCCAGAGGGGTCAGGAAAGGCACCTAGTTCATTTGATGACAGGTACGCTTCGTAGATGATTCCCACAGAAAGTTTTGACTCCAGTGGGGTCAGGAAAGACACCTAGTGCCCTTAGTGGTAGTAGCGCCCTGGCGATGATTTTCTCAGGAAGTTATGTTTTCAGAGGGGTCAGGAAAGGCACCAAATGCCCTTAGTGATAGTTGCGCCCTGGAGTTGATTTCCTCAGGAAGTTTTGACTTCGAAGGAGTCAGGGTAGGCACCTGGAGCCTCTGATGATAATTACACCTTGGAGATGATTTCCTCAGGAAGTTTTGACTCCGGAGGGGTCAGGAAAGGCACCTAGTTCATTTGATGAATGGTACGCTTTGTAGATGATTTCCACAGGAAGTTTTGACTCCAGTGGGGTTCAGGAAAGACACCTAGTGCCCTTAGTGGTAGTTGCGCCCTGGAGATGATTTCCTTAGGAAGTTTTGACTTCGAAGGAGTCAGGGTAGGCCCCTGGAACCTCTGATGATAAACACACCTTGGAGATGATTTCCTCAGGAAGTTTTGACTCCGGAGGGGTCAGGAAAGGCATCTAGTTCATTTGATGACAGGTACGCTTCGTAGATGATTTCCACAGGAAGTTTTGACTCCAGTGGGGTTCAGGAAAGACACCTAGTGCCCTTAGTGGTAGTTGCGCCCTGGAGATGATTTCCTTAGGAAGTTTTGACTTCGAAGGAGTCAGGGTAGGCCCCTGGAGCCTCTGATGATAATTACACCTTGGAGATGATTTCCTCGGGAAGTTTTGATCTCGGAAGGGTCAAGATGGACATTTCGTGCACTTGTTGATAGTTACGCCCTGGAGATGATTTCCCCAGGAAGTTTTGACTTCAGAGGGGTCAGGAAAGGCACCAAGTGCCCTTAGTGGTAGTTGCACCCTGGAGATGATTTCCTCAGGAAGTTTTGACACTAGTGGGGTGGGTTCAGGAAAGGCACCTAGTGCACTTAATCGTAGTTGCGGCCTGGAGTTGATTTCCTCGGGAAGTTTTGATCTTGGAAGGGTCAAGATGGACATTTCGTGCACTTGTTGATAGTTACGCCCTGGAGATGATTTCCCCAGGAAGTTTTGACTTCAGAGGGGTCAGGAAAGGCACCAAGGGCCCTTAGTGGTAGTTGCACCCTGGAGATGATTTCCTCAGGAAGTTTTGACTTCGAAGGAGTCAGGGTAGGCACCTGGAGCCTCTGATGATAATTACACCTTGGAGATGATTTCCTCAGGAAGTTTTGACTCCGGAGGGGTCAGGAAAGGCACCTAGTTCATTTGATGAATGGTACGCTTTGTAGATGATTTCCACAGGAAGTTTAGACTCCAGTGGGGTTCAGGAAAGACACCTAGTGCCCTTAGTGGTAGTTGCGCCCTGGAGATGATTTCCTCAGGAAGTTTTGACTTCGAAGGAGTCAGGGTAGGCACCTGGAGCCTCTGATGATAATTACACCTTGGAGATGATTTCCTCAGGAAGTTTTGACTCCGGAGGGGTCAGGAAAGACACCTAGTGCCCTTAGTGGTAGTTGCGCCCTGGCGATGATTTCCTCAGGAAGTTATGTTTTCAGAGGGGTCAGGAAAGGCACCAAATGCCCTTAGTGATAGTTGCGCCCTGGAGTTGATTTCCTCAGGAAGTTTTGACTTCGAAGGAGTCAGTGTAGGCACCTGGAGCCTCTGATGATAATTACACCTTGGAGATGATTTCCTCAGGAAGTTTTGACTCCGGAGGGGTCAGGAAAGGCACCTGGAGCATCTGATGATAGTTACACCTTTGAGATGATTTCCCCAGGAAGTTTTGTCTCCAGAGGGGTCAGGAAAGGCACCTAGTTCATTTGATGACAGGTACGCTTCGTAGATGATTTCCTCAGGAAGTTTTGACTCCAGAGAACTCAGGAAAGGCACCTCGTGAACTTGTTGATCGTTACGCTTTGGAGATGATTTCCTCAGGAAGTTTTGACTTCGAAGGAGTCAGGGTAAGCATCTGGAGCCTCTGATGATAATTACACCTTGGAGATTATTTCCTCAGGAAGTTTTGACTTCGAAGGAGTCAGGGTAGGCACCAGGAGCATCCAATGATAATTAAACCTTGAAGATGATTTCCTCAGGAAGTTTTGACTTCGAAGGAGTCAGGGTAGGCACCTCGTGCACTTGTTGAAAGTTACGCCCTGGAGATGATTTCCTCGGGAAGTTTTTACTCCGGAAGGGTCAGGATGGACATCTGGTGCAATTGGTGATAGTTACGGCCTGGAGATGATTTCTTGAGGAAGTTTTGACTTCGAAGGAGTCAGGGTAGGCACCTGGAGCCTCTGATGATAATTACACCTTGGAGATGATTTCCTCAGGAAGTTTTGACTCCGGAGGGGTCAGGAAAGGCACCTAGTTCATTTGATGACAGGTACGCTTCGTAGATGATTTCCTCAGGAAGTTTTGACTTCGAAGGAGTCAGGGTAGGCACCTGGAGCATCTGATGATAGGTATTCTTCGTAGATGATTTCCACAGGAAGTTTTGACTCCAGTGGGGTTCAGGAAAGACACCTAGTGCCCTTAGTGGTAGTTGCGCCCTGGAGATGATTTCCTCAGGAAGTTTTGACTTCGAAGGAGTCAGGGTAAGCATCTGGAGCCTCTGATGATAATTACACCTTGGAGATTATTTCCTCAGGAAGTTTTGACTTCGAAGGAGTCAGGGTAGGCACCTGGAGCCTCTGATGATAATTACACCTTGGAGATGATTTCCTCAGGAAGTTTTGACTCCGGAGGGGTCAGGAAAGGCACCTAGTTCATTTGATGACAGGTACGCTTCGTAGATGATTTCCTCAGGAAGTTTTGACTTCGAAGGAGTCAGGGTAGGCACCTGGAGCATCTGATGATAGGTATTCTTTGAGATACTTTCCACAGGAAGTTTTGACTCCAGTGGGGTTCAGGAAAGACACCTAGTGCCCTTAGTGGTAGTTGCGCCCTGGAGATGATTTCCTCAGGAAGTTTTGACTTCGAAGGAGTCAGGGTAAGCATCTGGAGCCTCTGATGATAATTACACCTTGGAGATGATTTCCTCAGGAAGTTTTGACTTCGAAGGAGTCAGGGTAGGCACCTGGAGCCTCTGATGATAATTACACCTTGGAGATGATTTCCTCAGGAAGTTTTGACTCCGGAGGGGTCAGGAAAGGCATCTAGTTCATTTGATGACAGGTACGCTTCGTAGATGATTTCCACAGGAAGTTTTTACTCCAGTGGGGTTCAGGAAAGACACCTAGTGCCCTTAGTGGTAGTTGCGCCCTGGAGATGATTTCCTCAGGAAGTTTTGACTTCGAAGGAGTCAGGGTAGGCCCCTGGAGCCTCTGATGATAATTACACCTTAGAGATGATTTCCTCAGGAAGTTTTGACTCCGGAGGGGTCAGGAAAGGCATCTAGTTCATTTGATGACAGGTACGCTTCGTAGATGATTTCCACAGGAAGTTTTTACTCCAGTGGGGTCAGGAAAGACACCTAGTGCCCTTAGTGGTAGTTGCGCCCTGGAGATGATTTTCTCGGGAAGTTTTGATCTCGGAAGGGTCAGGATGGACATCTCGTACACTTGTTGATAGTTACGCCTTGGAGATGATTTCCTCAGGAAGTTGTGACACCAGTGGGGTGGGGTCAGGAAAGGCACTTAGTCGTAGTTGCGGCCTGGAGATGATTTCCTCAGGAAGTTTTGACTTCGAAGGAGTCAGGGTAGGCACCTGGAGCATCTGTTGATAGGTATTCTTCGTAGATGATTTCCACAGGAAGTTTTGACTCCAGTGGGGTTCAGGAAAGACACCTAGTGCCCTTAGTGGTAATTGCGCCCTAGAGATGATTTCCTCAGGAAGTTTTGACTTCGAAGGAGTCAGGGTAAGCATCTGGAGCCTCTGATGATAATTACACCTTGGAGATGATTTCCTCAGGAAGTTTTGACTTCGAAGGAGTCAGGGTAAGCATCTGGAGCCTCTGATGATAATTACACCTTGGAGATGATTTCCTCAGGAAGTTTTGACTTCGAAGGAGTCAGGGTAGGCACCTGGAGCATCTGATGATAGTTACACCTTGGAGATTTTTTCCCCAGGAAGTTTTGTCTCCGGAGGGGTCAGGAAAGGCACCTAGTTCATTTGATGACAGGTACGCTTCGTAGATGATTTCCTCAGGAAGTTTTGACTCCAGAGGGCTCAGGAAAGGCACCTCGTGAACTTGTTGATCGTTACGCTTTGGAGAGAATTTCCTCAGGAATTTTTGACTCCAGAAGGGTCAGGGTAGGCACCAGGAGCATCCAATGATAATTAAACCTTGAAGATGATTTCCTCAGGAAGTTTTGACTTCGAAGGAGTCAGGGTAAGCATCTGGAGCCTCTGATGATAATTACACCTTGGAGATGATTTCCTCAGGAAGTCTTAACTTCGATGGAGTCAGGGTAGGCACCTGGAGCATCTGATGATAATTACACCTCGGAGATGATTTCCTCAGGATGTTTTGACTCCGGAGGGGTCAGGAAAGGCAATTAGTTCATTGGATGACAGGTACGCTTCGTAGATGATTTCTACAGGAAGTTTTGACTCCAGTAGGGTCAGGAAACACACCTAGTGTCCTTAGTGGTAGTTGCGCCCTGGAGATTATTTCCTCAGGAAGTTTTGACTTCAGAGGGGTCAGGAAAGGCACCAAGTGCCCTTAGTGGTAGTTGCACCCTGGAGATGATTTCCTCAGGAAGTTTTGACTTCGAAGGAGTCAGGGTAGGCACCTGGAGCCTCTGATGATAATTACACCTTGGAGATGATTTCCTCAGGAAGTTTTGACTCCGGAGGGGTCAGGAAAGGCACCTAGTTCATTTGATGACAGGTACGCTTTGTAGATGATTTCCACAGGAAGTTTTGACTCCAGTGGGGTTCAGGAAAGACACCTAGTGCCCTTAGTGGTAGTTGCGCCCTGGAGATGATTTCCTCAGGAAGTTTTGACTTCGAAGGAGTCAGGGTAGGCACCTGGAGCCTCTGATGATAATTGCACCTTGGAGATGATTTCCTCAGGAAGTTTTGACTCCGGAGGGGTCAGGAAAGGCATCTAGTCATTTGATGACAGGTACGCTTCGTAGATGATTTCCACAGGAAGTTTTGACTCCAGTGGGGTCAGGAAAGACACCTCGTGCCCTTAGTGGTAGTTGCGCCCTGGAGATGATTTCCTCGGGAAGTTTTGATCTCGAAAGGGTCAGGATGGACATCTCGTGCACTTGTTGATAGTTACGCCTTGGAGATGATTTCCTCAGGAAGTTTTGACTCCAGTGGGGTCAGGAAAGGCACCTAGTGCACTTAGTCGTAGCTGCGCCCTGGAGATGATTTCCTCAGGAAGTTTTGACTCCAGTGGGGTCAGGAAAGGCACCTAGTGCACTTAGTCGTAGCTGCGCCCTGGAGATGATTTCCTCGGGAAGTTTTGATCTCGGAAGGGTCAGGATGGAGATTTCGTGCACTTGTTGATAGTTACGCCTTGGACATGATTTCCCCAGAAAGTTTTGACTCCTGAAGAGTCAGAGTGGACACCTGGGGCACTTGGTGATAGTTACGCCCTGGAGATGATTTCCTCAGGAAATTTTGACTCCGGTGAAGTCAGGGTAGGCACCTAGTGCAGTTCGTGATATTTACGCTTTAGAGTTGACCCATCCGGAGTCAAAACTTCTTGGGGAAATCATCTCCAAAACGTAACTTCATCAAGCGCTCTAGGTGCCTTTATTGACTCCAGAGGGCTCAGGAAAGGCACCTTGTTCTCTGAGTGGTAGTTGCGCCCTGGAGATGATTTCCCCAGGAAGTTTAAACTCCGGATGAGTCAGGATGGACACCTGGTGCACTCGGTGATAATGCCTTTTTGGAGATTATTTCTCCCATCAAGTGCACCAGGTGCCTTTTCCTGACCCCTTCGGAGTCAAAACTTCCTGAGGTAACAATCTCCAAGTTGTAATTATCATCTGATTCTCCAGTTGCCTACTTTGACCCTTCCGGAGTCAAAACTTCCCGTGAAATCATCTCCAAGGCGTCACTTTCACCAAGTGCACTAGGTGCCTAGCCTGACCCTTCTGGAGTCAAAACTTCCTGAGGAAATCATCTCCAAGGTGTAACTATCATTAAGTACACGAGGTCCCTTTACTGAGCCCTCCGGTGTCAAAACTTCCTGAGGAAATCATCTCCAAGGCGTAACTATCGTTTGATGCTCCAGGTGCCTACCCTGACCCCTCTGGAGCCAAAACTTCTTGAGGAAATCATCTCCAAGGCGTAACTATCACCAAGTGCACTAGCACCCTGACCATAAAACTGAAGGTTCAGTCATTAATTTTTAATTTATTTATTCATGTTAATTTGATTTCATTGCTCCTTTACTTCTGCTCAGGTGCTGTCTGTGGAGCTGCAAAAGAGCTCTGTGCAGGCGCAGAGGCGCACATGTTTCTGTGCATTCATCTCTGTTCCGGCCCTTATGGAATTGGTAGACAACGGATAAAGCTTCGAATAGGACTCGGGACATACTTTACCGCCCGGTGCATTTTCTCTTCAATCATTCTCCCTCCGCATTCCAGCTGCGCCCACACCTCACTCAGCTGTTTTTCTGTAGTGGAGCGCTTTTATACTAATTGAATGCTTCTCCAGCCACTTGCGAGTTGCAAGTTTATGAAACGCCGCCCAGCGGTTCTCTTATGAACCAACCGATATAATGCTTCGCTCTGCTCCGAAAAAATATTGAAAAATTGAGATTCGAAAGAATGCACAATTACCTGATTGTCTTTCAGGAGCTCTAGTACTCCATTTATAATTGTTTTTCCCTCATAGTATTGTGCATGCACGTGCTTGTGCTTGTCCTGTATGATGACCACGTGACTGCAAAAGACACTGCTGTAAAGGTATGTTGTCCCAGTCAGCTTCACCATTCTGTCGACTTTTTGCTGCTAAAAGACGTTCGTATAAAGAAGTAGTTTGCCAATCGTCGTCGGATTCTTCAGATTCTTCTTTCGATTCTCTTCCTTTCACTATCTTCTGAATCTTTTTGAACAGAAATATTATATTTATCATCAAAAGATGATTTGTCCAAGGCTACTCTCTCCTCATTTTCGACTAGTTGATCAACAATATTTTTTCGACGCAAATTATGAGCCATACTTTTTAAATATCAAATTTGAGTATATTTTTGGCAAAAAATAGCTTAATAACTTCAACACTTTTATTTACATTTCAAAAAAATTTTCTTGAGGTAGTTCATTTATGATTCACGTCGAACTAAGAAGACACTAGGAACATATGGGGTCTCTTCTAGCCCAGTTTTACCACGTCACAGCTTTGGTTAACTCACACTCGCAGCTGGTCTGTAACTGACCGAAACTGACCACCATGGGTCATGGCGGCAACGCTTGGCTAATACATTTAGGACTCTACTTTTCCGATTTTAGGCGAGCAGCCTAAAATAATCACTTTTTAAAACCTACTGGTGTCTCTGATTCCCCATGTGTCAAGAAAGGCACCTAGTGCACTTGGTGATAGTTACAACTTGTAGATAATTTCCTCAGGAAGTTTTGAATCCGGAGGGGTCAGGAAAGGCACCTAGTTTACTTGATGATAGGTATTCTTCGTAGATGATTTCCACTAGAAGTTTTGATTCTAGAGGGATCAGGAAAGGCACCAAGTGCCCTTAGTGGTAGTTGCGCCGTAGAGATGATTTCCTCAGGAAGTTTTTACTTCGAAGGAGTCAGGGTAGGCACCTGGAGCATCTGATGATAATTACACCTTGGAGATGATTTCCTTAGGAAGTTTTGACTCCGGAGGGGTCAGGAAAGGCACCTAGTTCATTGGATGACAGGTACGCTTCGTAGATGATTTCTACAGGAAGTTTTGACTCCAGTAGGGTCAGGAAACACACCTAGTGTCCTTAGTGGTAGTTGCGCCCTGGAGATGATTTCCTCGGGAAGTTTTGATCTCGGAAGGGTCAGGATGGACATCTCGTGCACTTGTTGATAGTTACGCCTTGGAGATGATTTCCTCAGGAAGTTTTGACTCCAGTGGGGTCAGGAAAGGCACCTAGTGCACTTAGTCGTAGCTGCGCCCTGGTGATGATTTCCTCGGGAAGTTTTGATCTCGGAAGGGTCAGGATGGAGATTTCGTGCACTTGTTGATAGTTACGCCTTGGACATGATTTCCCCAGAAAGTTTTGACTCCTGAAGAGTCAGAGTGGACACCTGGGGCACTTGGTGATAGTTACGCCCTGGAGATGATTTCCTCAGGAAATTTTGACTCCGGTGAAGTCAGGGTAGGCACCTAGTGCAGTTCGTGATATTTACGCCTTAGAGTTGACCCATCCGGAGTCAAAACTTCTTGGGGAAATCATCTCCAAAACGTAACTTCATCAAGCGCTCTAGGTGCCTTTATTGACTCCAGAGGGCTCAGGAAAGGCACCTTGTTCTCTGAGTGGTAGTTGCGCCCTGGAGATGATTTCCCCAGGAAGTTTAAACTCCGGATGAGTCAGGATGGACACCTGGTGCACTCGGTGATAATGCCGCTTTGGAGATTATTTCTCCCATCAAGTGCACCAGGTGCCTTTTCCTGACCCCTTCGGAGTCAAAACTTCCTGAGGTAACAATCTCCAAGTTGTAATTATCATCTGATTCTCCAGTTGCCTACTTTGACCCTTCCGGAGTCAAAACTTCCCGAGGAAATCATCTCCAAGGCGTCACTTTCACCAAGTGCACTAGGTGCCTAGCCTGACCCCTCTGGAGTCAAAACTTCCTGAGGAAATCATCTCCAAGGTGTAACTATCAACAAGTACACGAGGTCCCTTTACTGAGCCCTCCGGAGTCAAAACTTCCTGAGGAAATCATCTCCAAGGCGTAACTATCGTTTGATGCTCCAGGTGCCTACCCTGACCCCTCTGGAGCCAAAACTTCTTGAGGAAATCATCTCCAAGGCGTAACTATCACCAAGTGCACTAGCACCCTGACCATAAAACTGAAGGTTCAGTCATTAATTTTTAATTTATTTATTCATGTTAATTTGATTTCATTGCTCCTTTACTTCTGCTCAGGTGCTGTCTGTGGAGCTGCAAAAGAGCTCTGTGCAGGCGCAGAGGCGCACATGTTTCTGTGCATTCATCTCTGTTCCGGCCCTTATGGAATTGGTAGACAACGGATAAAGCTTCGAATAGGACTCGGGACATACTTTAGCGCCCGGTGCATTTTCTCTTCAATCATTCTCCCTCCGCATTCCAGCTGCGCCCACACCTCACTCAGCTGTTTTTCTGTAGTGGAGCGCTTTTATACTAATTGAATGCTTCTCCAGCCACTTGCGAGTTGCAAGTTTATGAAACGCCGCCCAGTGGTTCTCTTATGAACCAACCGATATGATGCTTCGCTCTGCTCCGAAAAAATATTGAAAAATTGAGATTCGAAAGAATGCACAATTACCTGATTGTCTTTCAGGAGCTCTAGTACTCCATTTATAATTGTTTTTCCCTCATAGTATTGTGCATGCTCGTGCTTGTGCTTGTCCTGTATGATGACCACGTGACTGCAAAAGACACTGCTGTAAGGGTATGTTGTCCCAGTCAGCTTCACCATTCTGTCGACTTTTTGCTGCTAAAAGACGTTCGTATAAAGAAGTAGTTTGCCAATCGTCGTCGGATTCTTCAGATTCTTCTTTAGATTCTCTTCTTTCACTATCTTCTGAATCTTTTTGAACAGAAATATTATATTTATCATCAAAAGATGATTTGTCCAAGGCTACTCTCTCCTCATTTTCGACTAGTTGATCAACAATATTTTTTCGACGCAAATTATGAGCCATACTTTTTCAATATCAAATTTGAGTATATTTTTGGCAAAAAATAGCTTAATAACTTCAACACTTTTATTTACATTTCAAAAAAATTTTCTTGAGGTAGTTCATTTATGATTCACGTCGAACTAAGAAGACACTAGGAACATATGGGGTCTCTTGTAGCCCAGTTTTACCACGTCGCAGCTTTGGTTAACTCACACTCGCAGCTGGTGTGTAACTGACCGAAACTGACCATCATGGGTTATGGCGGCAACGCTTGGCTAATACATTTAGGACTCTACTTTTCCGATTTTAGGCGAGCAGCCTAAAATAATCACTTTTTAAAACCTACTGGTGTCTCTGATTCCCCATGTGTCCTTTGAGAGTTAACGCGAATTTTTTGGTCGGAAGTTCGAAATCATGTTAGTTTAATAGTTATTGACAGATTTGACCTGTTAAAAAAAATATTTAAAGGGTATAGCCGGTTAAGGAGGGGGGGTTATCGGCCCCCAGAGCAAACCCCTACAATTTACATTGTAACAGTGCTCGTCCGGGGAAAAACAACGACGGTCCGCGTTGTCGGACCAGCAACTGTACACGTATAAAATTCCTGAGTACTCGCTCCTGAGTACTCCTGCAGCCGTTGCTAGTACCTGCAATTAATGAAGCAGACATGCTTGGGGAGACGCGTACGCGGGCTAGCTGTCGAATGCCGGCAGTGGGCGGGACTATTCTCCAAGCTAAAATCAAAATAAAATATAATTTCCCGGAATCAATAAGTTCCCTAAATGAGGAAAATTCAAGCGGAGGAAAAAGATTCGGTTTTAATAAACACTCCGGAACAACAATTAATTTTAACTTACAATTTATTAACAAAAAAATAATCAAAAAATAATAATACAAAAATTAATTGTCGCGATCCTAGAATTTAAAATCTAAAGTTCGGCCGATCGCGCGAGTGGCCGAACAAAGAGAGTCGAATGTAAACAAAACAATCTGCCGGGCGACTATGCGCGCTGACTCGCAAGTTTCTACGTGTGAATTCTGACAAGAATTCACGCGTAGAACCTTTCGGAAATAAATCCAGATAGGGAGAGAAAAATCGACAAGTTCTCTCCCTTACCGCGACACACTCCTTCACTCTATCTGCACTCGAACGCGGTTACACAAACCTTTACAGGCGTCGGTGGAGATCTCCAAGCGAAGACGGGTGGTCTACGAAAACAGCACTCACTCTTTTACAGCACTCATTCCTCGCGATATCGTGTTTAACGAAAACCTCAACGCGACTCGCGATTACAGTACTTTTTCTCTCTGACGTTGAAAGAAGATCGAGCGTCCTTGCTAACGTTCTACACACGACTGGCGCGCTTCCGTCCCGTTCTACCCGGTCCGACCTCTAACGGTCGGTCCGTTCCGGAATGGTCCGCCAGCTGCTGAGCGTCAGCTGCTGGCCCACGTCCACACGGATAATCAATATCGATCGTATGGACGGATGTTTTCACCGACCGTGACAATATATCATTCGAAAGTGCATGGAAAAAGAAAATTTTTGGCGCCAACCAGAATTTTTTAGACCCAATACTGCGCATGCGCAGTCCAAGATAGTGATTTTCAAACTTTAGTTCATATCTCAGAACCTATTAGGGCTAGAGACATGCGGTTTGCGGCAAAATTAAAAAAAAAAAATTTAATTCACTCATATTTTTTAATATTATTTTTGGCGCCAAATTTAAACTGTTTGAGCCATTTTTCGAATTTTTTTACCTTAAATTTGCGATAAAAAAAAAAGGTGTGGGTCTATAAAAAATATGTGACGTATTTTAACAAAAATTGACCGCTCTGATTTTTTCAAATTTTTAAAAGGGGGGGAAACTTTCCTGACCGATTTATCCAAGACTTTTTACATAAAACGCCATCTAGTGGGCGTATATTGAGTCAAAATTTAAAATTATATATACGGTTGAACTACATTTTTTTTTTTAGAAAATTGTGCCACAAACCGTGTTTTCCTAGCTATTTTAGGTTATGAGATATTAATAAAAGTTAAAAAATCACTATTTGTTTCCGCGCATGCGCAGTTGAGGAGGAAAAAATTTGCGGTTTGCGCCAAAAATTTTCTTAGTAGAAAATGTAGTTCGACCGTATACATAATTAATAATTTAGACTTAATATGCGCCCACTAGGTGGCTTTTTTTGTAAAAAGTCTTGATAAAACGGTCAGGAAAGTCCCCCCCCCTTTTAAAAATCTGAAAAAATCAGAGCGGTTAATTTTTGTTAGAATACATCACATATATTTTTTATAGACCCACACCTTTTCTTTTTTTTATCGCAAATTTAAGGTAAAAAAATTCGAAAAATGGCTCAAACGTCTAAAAATAACATTAAAAAATATGAGTGAACTAAATTTTTTTTTTTAATTTTGCCGCAAACCGCATGTCTCTAGCCTTAATAGGTTCTGAGATATGAATTAAAGTTTAAAAATCACTATTTTGGACTGCGCATGCGCAGTAGTGGGTATAAAAAATTCTGGTTGGTGCCAAAAATTTTCTTTTTTCATGCCCTTTCGAACGATATATATATTGTAGAGGTTTGCTTTGGGGGCTGATCCCCCCCCCCCCACCTTAACCGGCTATACCCTTTTCATTTCAAAAAATTTTTTTTCATATTCTTCGGGTCAATACAAACATAAAAGGTCTCTACATATTTTTCTCTAGAGTTAGCCGTTGTCAAAAATCTTTAAAATTTCTAAAAAAGGGTTGAAATAGACATTTTGAAAGTCGAAAAACAACTTGAAAAACGATTAATTGAATAACTTTAATAATCCTAACGTATTCTGCAAACCTTGTTTAACGGTTTTCCATTTAGCAACTAGAGGATTTTTCATCAGACACCAACTTATCCACTACAAATCTACGAGACAAAACTATTTTTTTTATAATAATTTAAACATGATTTATAAATAATTTCAAGTTTTATCGGCCACAGGAAGAAAGTAAAAAATAATAAGAAACAAAAAATTAAAAAGAGAATTACTAGAAAATCAATAAATATAAAAATAAATATTTAAGTAATCTATAGAATATTAATCTTTCAATTATTAATCCTACTTTATTATTAAAGGTACCCCTTTCATAATATATAATATTGTGAAAGATAACCTTAACTTATTATAAAAAAGTATTTGGTTTTTATTTTTTAAATAAAAGTATAAAATAAAATATTTACCGTCATCCCATGTTCACTATGAATTTATTCTGATTTTATGTTTGTGTTTGGATTTTATATATGAGGGTATATGTGAAGTTGTAACATGAAGTGTTGGTGTGAATTTTTTATATATTTGTGTTATGGCCACCTTGCTACTTTTTACTTCGCAAATTTTCCCGAAGCACCTTCTTTCGCGATTATTTCGAAATTATCTTTAAATTTATCCATAAAAAAATTTTCAAAAATGAAAAATTGCACTGAAAAGCACTAAAAAAAAAAAAAAAAAAAAAAAAAAAAAAAATTTACTTGCATTTTTCTCAAAAATTTCTTATTTTTTGGCTATAGTTTTAACAAATGATAAAACTCGTGAAGTTTTTTTTATCAAACTATGATTGGAATAAGAGCCTAGCGGACTGTTTAAGAATTAAGTTATAATTACCGTGATCGCGAGGAAGTAAAAAGGGAAGAGTCAACACGTTCGTTTATGCTGAACTTTACGGTAGATTTATTTAACACTATATATACAAATGAGGAGAGAGAGATCGCCGTTTCGGCCGGGAGTCTCTCAACCTCAGGTAAAGTAGGTGGAATCGTCGTAGATCACCCGCTTAGCGTAATAAGGAATGGACACAGTTCATTTCCGCTTAGCGGGCGATCTACGACGAAGGCTTTGAGTTCCGTGACGCGTGGTTGCGGCATGAGGGTTGAAGCACGACTGGTGCGGGCGGAAACTGGTTGCTCCGGGCAGCTCCGGCGTGGGTCACTCGGATGTTTAATTCCGTGGTGAAAAAGAGGCGGTGAATTTTGATTAAACTACATGCAAAAAAATTTCAGTTTTACGTTTTTAAGAGGTTTCTAACGCATTCGATTTTAAGAATTTTTTTAATCGTTAAAAAATTACTGAAGTTAAAAAAAATTTTTTAAATAAACTTGACCAATCGATTCTACGGCAAAAAATACAAAAAATTCCCCGGTAGACTTATCACAGACCCAATTCACCGAAAACAAACCTTGTACCAGTAAATTTGATAGTGAACTCAAAAAATTATTCGGCGACGATGAGGACAGTATCACGGGTTTTAAGAAACTTTACAAGGTACTACGGCTCTGGAAAAAAGTTGTGGATGATGAAGAGAGTTATTTACGAATTATCGTATTTCGGATGTATTGAGCTCATGTTGGTAGCTCGCAAAGAAGGTGCGGATTTGGATGCTTTACTGCTTAATCGGTTTGGTGTTGAGCCCAATGATACAATCGACTGCTTAGAATCTGTATATACCGTGATAATACGTGATGGCAAGGTGTTGAGAGGAAAGCTTAAAGACAGAATTTCTAGTCTTTGTGCCAGGATATCGTCCCTTATACAAGAAGAAAATACTGAAGCAGACGAGGAAGCAGAGATGTATGTTGACTCTCAAGAGTTCGCCTCAAAATCGATTCCAAATACATAAATGAACTTACTGATCTGTTATGCTAGTTTAATACTAAATAATTTTTGTAATGTAAACTTTTTTTATTTTTATATTTATATTATTTTTTATATTATTTTATTATTATTATTTTATATTATTATTATTTTATTTTAAAATTATTTTATTTTTATATTTTTTTACATTTATATTTTGCTGTATGGGCCATAAGGCTTAGGTAGGCGTTAAATAAAAAAAAAAAAAAATTTTATAGAGCTCCATGAGTTCTTGATAGGTTTCCGTTCAAACTTGGTCGTTATTATTCATGAGTTAAGCTAAAATCCTTTTCTTTTTTTACTTTGTATCCGGTCTTCCTTACTGCAGGCTGCAAAGCTGCTGGGGCCAGGGGGGAAAAGAAAAAGGTCGAAGATTTTTTTCTTCTTAAGTCAACTCTTTATTCGGGTTATTTATCTTTTCGGTCACAATTTTTTCATATTATATCCCTTTTTTGGTCAAACAATGAATTAACTATAATTATCTTTTCGGTCACAATTATTTTATATTATATCATTTTTTGGTCAAACAATGAATTCACTATAATTATCTTTTCGTTTTATTAAATAACTTTGTATTGCCTAGTGGATAACAATAATAGTTCAGTGTGACCTTGTATTGACGATCCAGGCATATTTCGCGCAAACATTCCCACTTTAGAAGCATAGCCTCCCAAACGTGAGAAAATTTCTAAAATGATAATATTGATGCATCGTTGTAATCACAACTTGATCCGTGGAGAGGTAAGGAAAATAAAAATGCAAAATTGCAAATTTAAAAATTTTTTTTTAAATTTATTTGCGACGTTAAAAATTAAAAAAATTTGCAATTTTGCATTTTTATTTTCTTTACCTCTCCACGGATCAAGTTGTGATTACAACGATGCATCAATATTTTGGAACAATCAGAGAAGAAAATCGAGAATTCGATCAACAACAGCATTCTAAAATGATAAATTCAATTAAAAATGAATTTAAATAGATACCCACCCCCCAATAATCAAATTGAGAAAGATAAAAAAAATTTGGTTTACCCACGTTTGGTTTTCTCACGTTTGGGAGGCTATTCTTCTAAAGTGGGAATGTTTGCGCGAAATATGCCTGGATCGTCAATACAAGGTCACACTGAACTATTATTATCTTTTCGGTTACAATTATTTTATATTATATCCTTTTTTGGTCAGACAATGAAATCACTATACCTACAATTAAATCAAATATTCAATCTACGGTACTTAGGCAAAGATAAAAAAATTTAGCACACCGTGCTCTTAAGGTTGTTGGGTCGGTACTAGAATAAAAAAGACGATTTGCTCGAGACTTGGCCATAACGTAGGTAATCATCAGTTATTAACTTAGTTAAATTTATATACCATCGGGGCATATAGAAAAAAAGATACAAACAAATTAGGTTTAACACGCAATCAAATGAAAAATCACTGAATTTCACGGTTTTTATCAAAATTCATGAAAATGAAAAGAACGATTGTAATAAAAAAAATATAAGTGATAGAACAAAAAATAATATACGTTTTCCTTCGTTAATTATTCTTGATAGACATATGTAAGTTATAATAAAAAATCAATGAACGCTAAAATCTTAGGTTAAACGCCATGTTTAACACGAGTGCGAGAGAGACAGAGAGTACCGTTACTACTCACAAATGTATAGCGTTCTCTCTCGCACCGACCCAACAACCTTAATTGATTCAAAATTCTAACTAACTTCCCTTCCGGCACCCGCTCCTCGCGGAGCCTCGCTGTCCCCTCCACTTCGACCTTTTCTCGTCAAGGTGCTGATTAGGCAGCCAGGCTCCATGGTAACGAGTGCTGATTATGCACTTTCATACATTTCATACTTTCATACAATTTACACTTACTTAAATTAACTATGTTAACTGTCACGTAACATTCTATCATTCACTAAAATTTTTTCCAAACAAATGTGGCTATTTTGAAAAAAATGCATTTGAATTTTTGCACTTTCAGTGCAATGGTGCATTTTTATGGATGAATTTAAAGATAATTTTATGCTACCATTTATGAACAATAGTAAATCATGCAACAGGTGCAGTATCGTCGCCAGGGAGGTTTTAAAGGCACCAAGTTCGAAGCAATGTGTAACACGAGGGTCTTTAAGAAGCCCTGGTGACGAGCTGCACCCATTGCACACCATTTTTTACAGCATTGGTGCGTAGGGCGAGTTTTTAAATTTCCAAGCGTGCGTAATATCGAGTAGCTACGCAGTACGCATTAATGCTATAAAACATTTTTCATCTAATTTAGTATCCTGGAACCTACAATGGATTAAAAAATTATTTTGTCCGAAATCAAGTTTAATTGAATGCTTCAAAAGTGAACTTTTGGAAAAAAAATAAAAATACGCGTCTCCTTATTTTTGATTTAAAACAATATTATATAGTTTTTAAAAGGATCGGACATGGGTCGGCATAGTTCCTGTATGATTTGATACGGATTGGTCTTTTACGCTGTTTTGTTACTAAAAATCGTATTTTTGCCATAAATCTCCCAAAAGTTTCACTTTTAACATAGGTGTACGCTCTTCCGAGCCTTAAAGGGTCTGCCCTGCCTTAATTTTTATTTGATGATATTTAAGTTTTGTGAAAATGTG
Source organism: Encarsia formosa (assembly GCA_038277355.1). Taxonomy (NCBI): domain Eukaryota; kingdom Metazoa; phylum Arthropoda; class Insecta; order Hymenoptera; family Aphelinidae; genus Encarsia; species Encarsia formosa. The sequence continues at coordinate 44,193,732 of CM076186.1, read as the reverse complement.
AATTTTATATTACCGTGTGAGTAATAAAATAAAATCATACATCCAACGAGATGTTCGATGTCATTCAATTCAAATTCTTCAAAGCTTTCAGTGCAACTTAAGGTGAAGACGTTACCGCGTTTTCATAAAATTTGTCGATTAAAGTTTAAAAAAAAAATAAAGAGAAAATTAAAAAAAAACCCTCTGTAGCGCTCTAGATAATATTTTAAGCTATTTTTTAAGCCTTATTTGATGAAAATCGGTTAACAAATAACTTCAGGAAACTTGGAAAATCGGTTTTCTTCTTATTCAGCAAAATTGTAGTAGTGTATGTCGTCTGCTAGTGAGCGAAGGTGCACACGGGTACAGTACACCAAGTGTAAACTGTAAGTTCTCTGATTATTTTGGCTCATTTAGTTTTTATTAATTCTCAGTAGTCTAGATTCTTCTGCTTTTTGATTAATACTTGACTCAAATGCATGAAAATTACTATTTTTTAAAATATCAGTCTAAGCATGTAATTTTTCTTTTATTGATAATCAATTATCTTACTGGGAGACGGCAAGAGAGTAGCTCAAAGTATTAGTAAAAGGAAGACAATAAGAAAAAGAAAAAGAAGAACAGCATCCAATAAAGTACCCGAAAAAGTGAAGAATATTTATGAAGATGGTAATTAATTTTTGTGCATGATTTGTAGGTTATTAATTAAGCAGTTGGAGAAATAATTAATAATTATTGAAGAAAGAAGAATTATTTATTTCTGCCTGCTGCTTTTCGAATTTCTAATTTATATTTTTCTTTGCATATGTTGTTGCATGAAATAAATTGTAAAGGTTATGGGAATGGGGTGCATGTGCGGTTCGTGCATTTACTCAGCGTGCGGTAGCAGACGATGCAAGGGTCTGCTACACATGGTTAACGGGAGGAAAACGATTTTCTAAGTTTCCTGAGGCCAATACTTGATAGATAAATCTGTAATTAGGATCAAAAAATTGCTAAAAATAGCACTTAGCGCGCTACACAGCGTTTTTTTACATTTTCCCTTTTATTTATATTTTATAGACACTTTTAACATCCAACGCTGCTACGTGTTCACCTTAAATAATTTATTACTCAAATATTGTATATTTATCTAAAATGTTATAGCATTTTTTTTCTTGTGTACTATTTGATTCATATACAAACGTTGAAACGTATTATTTCAGAACCGTGCAAGTTCCCTATTGCTACAACTGTTAAAAATATCAAAGTATCTATTTTTCAAAATTTTAAAGTTACGTGCAGAGTACTGTAAAAATACATTTAGTCCTAACAATAATTTTATGTAAACTGTCAATTCAAGACGAAGAAATAGAGACCTTCAATGTATCAATTGAGATGTATGAATGTTAAACAAATTTTGGAAAAAAAAAAATTATTTCGTGACCTTAAATGTCTATTTTGCCCTTTTACCGTTAGAAAAAATTCCCAAATTCAAGTACCTATAGTGTACATTAGTAAAGGGTATGGCCGTTTGGGGTGGGGGGTTAAAAGTGCCCTTTTGGAAAATCCTTATTACATATGTATCATTCGGAAGAGCTTGATAAAAAAATTTTGACGACAACCAGAATTTTTGTGTTGTTATTACCTGCAAAAATACTGGTCGTAACAGTCAGTGTAAATTTACTCATTTCCAAGAGCTCATTATAAATTGGAGCAACGAAAGAAATGGATAAGAATTAGATTAATTATTTATACTGTGAATCATTCATTAATAAATAATTAAAATTGAGAATATATCATAGTTAACATTGTTCATGGTATACAACCTCTAAACTTTGTTTTCGATATAAATCTAGTTTGAAGTTGTTCTTATTCAAAATTAGTATTTTCTCGCGTCCCGTATCTTTGTGCAGCTGAGTGACAGAAATCCGCACAAAGAGGAAAGGCCGAGAACGAGGTACAACGCAGTACTCCCTCTTCTTACGCAGGTAGTAGGGATAGCGGCCGGCGGCTCAACTCTAGCGGTGAGGTCGAGGTGACGCGGAGGGAGAAGCACTCTTGTTTCAACCGTCTTAGAATCACTTATAAAATTTCTTAAGCTACGTACCAAAATTTTTCAACAAGTTTTAAAATTTTGTAACTTTGAAGTTTATAAAACTACCTCTATTTTTCTTAAACAATTTTACTAAAGTTAAAAATTTTTTTCTCATAATTTAATTATTTCAAGTTAAGATGTTAAGAGATAAAAAGAGATAAAGTTAAGAGATAAAATTAAATTCATAAATTTTGTGAGCTTGTTGTGTGAGCTTTATTTTCATCTAACCTTGGAGTCAACTGCACGATTAAATTATTTTCTCGTTATTGAGTGATGAACGATAAATTAGAATTGTGACCTAGTTTTGTTTTTCTTACTCTTTTTTAAAAATCGATTAGTCCTTAACTATTTCAATTATTTTTCTTAACGCTTACTTTTATGATACAATATAGACTTAAAAAATTTTCTGATTATCAATATTGAGTTGATGATTGCAATGTTAGCCTGAAATTGGAGGTTGACGTAGGAAACTAACGAGGCTTCCCTTCCTTAAGTTATATTAATATCCTGACAGCGGATTAATTGAACGCTTGGATTCATTTCTTATGTTCTGTTGTTGCTCAATTGACAAGGCTGCTCAAGAGAAAAATCGAGCTGCAGTCTAACTAATTGAGTTGAAGGAGTGATTTATGGTTTAAAAATAGAAGCCCATTCAAAAATCTTAACTTTTTAAATACTCTTGAATAATGACAACGTAGGCAACGATAATTAATCAATTTCAAGGTTTATTTAAAAAGTACCTAACAACTTCCTAAAGCTTATTAATTTATTCAAACTTTTTTATTTACCTCCAATTATTTTATATGAAACTAAATACTCTCAGCGCGCAAGCGCGCGCAATCGTATTACATTATAAATTAATAAAATAGGAAAACTAATTGTAAAACAAAGTTTTCGATTTTCACAGTTAACAAAACGTTTATTAAAATTCGTTACATGTTTCAACATACAATGTCATCTTCAGACGAGAAAAATACTTATAAGTATGTTGAAACATGTAACGAACTTTAATAAACGTTTTGTTAACTGTGAAAATCGAAAACTTTGTTTTACAATTAGTTTTCCTATTTTATTAATTTATTTAAATGGATTCTCACCAAGTAAAGGCAACTACACTAGATTTAGTATTATCTATTATCTAAAACAAATTTTGTCGAAGCTTCATTTTATTTATTTAAATTTATTTATTTAAATAAACGGGATAAACCCATTATACATATTTTAATACACAATAATATTATAATCTTCATCTCAATTAACCTACAATAAGTTATATGTACCCCTTACCTTTGCCGCTACGTTCAGAGTTAATTTAAACTTTCGTGGTTATAAATTCATTGGTTTTGTTTATATTCTAATAATTATTATTTTTATGGAGCGCAGTTGGGTCAGTGGTTAGCGTGCTAGCCTCAGAATCAACTCCGCTCAAGGGAAATGGGTTCAATTCCCGGCGAAATCACTTTGGATTTATTCTGGGTTTTTTTCGTTGGTAAAAGTTCTTAGCGTTAACCCCGACTGCTTCGGGGTGCGTTTGTCCCGGGATTTTCCTTCAGTGATTTTCCTTGGTTTTTCCCAGCCCCATAATGTCCGACTATCGGGCCTTGGGTGGATACGAAGCGGTTTAGGGCTGGGAGGTTGAATAGAGTTAGGATTAATAAGCCGACCTGACGTGCTTTGGCAGAGGGAATGCCGGCCTAACCGGCTAGAGCGGGAACTCCTTGGTGGCTGCAAGCCATCTAAGGCCTCCTAGGAAGGCTTGAAAAAGCTGAACCGATGCATCACGTATTTTAGATCAACGCATTTAGAAGTTGTTCCTCCCCAGCTATCTGAATTCGTAGATCACAAATATGCGTGATGGATGGAACGCCGGCCTTACCGGTGTGGAGTAGGTAAGCCATGGAAATTGCGATCCATGAATAGGCCTTCTCCGTGGAAAGCTGCTTATGAAAGGAGGGTACACGGGCATTATACCTCCTCATATAGATGGTGGAGGTTGCCACCGCTTGCAGACCAAAAGTAGGCTGTAGCGGTATGTAAGAAAGATAAAAAACAAAAAAAGATATTATTTTTATGATTTTAATCGGATAATTTCGAACACTTGATGAAATAATTATTTTTTATTAAATCTATTCTCTAAATGTTTTATTAATTGAATTGTAATGTAACGATTCAAATTTTAAATTTTGTTCTTCAACCAATCACATCACGAATGAAATGCTGACATTCTTTTTGGGTTCTCTCTTTTATCTTGCGATTATTTATAAACTTTTACAAACACCAAAAAAACGTCTAGAGAACAATTTTTTATAGCTGATGGAATTTTCGATTTTCATTTTTAGTTTATTCCTCTGTTTACATGTTAAAAGTTCTTCATTTAGTTCCACTTTAAGTTTTTACATAGCGAATAAGGGCCATAGAAACGTGCGATTAAAAAAAAATTATTCAAGGTGTGGGTCAGTAAAATTTATATTTGGCGTATTTTAACAAAGTTCGTATGGGCTAAGTGTGGAATTCTATACTGTTTGCATCAAAGTATGGAACGTCAAGACTTTCTTTACACCTAATGACGCCCCTGCATAAATATTGGATTATTATGCAAAAAAACTATTGAAAGCATGCTTTAATTTACACCTCTTTATTGACAAAAATGCCATTTATCACAAGTGAAAGTCCTAAATTTTTGAATATTTTATGAAAAGTCAGATTGAAGTCAAGAAAATCGGAGCGTATGTTAAGGTTGTTGGGTCGGTGCGAGAGAGAACGCTTTACATTTGCGAGTAGTCACGGTACTCTGTGTCTCTCTCGCACTCGTGTAAAACATGGCGACTAACCTAAGATTTTAGCGTTCACTGATTTTTTAATATAACTTACATATGTCTATCAATAATCATTAACGAAGGAAAACGTGTATTATTTTTTGTTTATTTTATCATTGAAATTTTTTTTATTACAATCGTTTTTTTCGTTTGAATGAATTTTAATGAAAACCGTCAAATTGAGTGATTTTCCATGTGATTGCGTGTTAAACTTAATTGCGTGTTGATTTGTTTATATCTTTTTTCCTATATGTCTCGATGGTCTAAAAATTTAACTGACTAGGAGATGGTTTGTCCTTTGGGACCTGGATTTTCATGAAACTTTGCACACAGTTTTTATTCATCATAAAAAAAAGCCCTTAAGTGTTCTTTTTCCAGAATGGGCCTTTTTTCACCTACTTCCCATATAACCCCTGTGTTAAAAAGTAGGCTTTTTCCTATAAAAAGCCGTTTTTGGCCTCATTTTCAAAAAATTCCTCCTTAGACCGTATTGCACTTAGAAATATCTATCTTTTTAGCACCTGTATACGTCCCTAAAATTTATTTCGTTTTTTTTTTTTTTTTTTTTTTGTTATTACTAATTATTACTTTTTTTCATAGTTTCATATCTGAAATTGACAGACTTTTTCATTTTTACATACATATTATTGAATGTACATACAGCAAAGGTACGTTAAATAAGTTGTTTGCACATTTTTAAATTTTCTATTGAAAACTATGAAAAAAAAATAATAATAATAAATAAATAAAATAAATGTTCCCTCGAAAAATTGAACGCACGTCCATACATTTTCACATAAAAATCATAAAGTAAAAAAGTGTTCGCACATTCAAATTCCCTTGGAAGTCATTCAGTGGATTTAGTTTTATCGAATAAATAGAGAGATTATTTAATTATTGCAAACGCAGTTATCAAAAATCTTCAGCACCTACAAAATTGTTTTTTTGAATAGTAAAATTTTCTTTAAAAAACAAGACGGAACTCATACTTTTTACCTGAAAAGTTTGTAGGTTAATGGAAAATGACCTGATTTTTTCTTAGTTTATGAAAATAATTCATTCTAACAAAATTAAAAAAAAAAAGGATAATCAAATCTAATGATAAAATTAGAATCGTCGTAAGATAAAAGAGAGAACCCAAAAAGAATGTCAGCATTTTATTCATGATTTGATTGGTTGAAGAACAAAATTTAAAATTTGAATTCTTATTTTTAATTTTTGTATTACAATTCAATTAATAAAACATTTAGAGAATAGATTTGATAAAAAATAATTATTTAATCAAGTGTTCGAAATAATCCGGTTAAAATCATGAAAATAATAGTTATTCGTATATAAACAATACCTATAAATTTATAACCACGAAAGTTTAAATGAACTCTGAACGTACCGGCAAAGGGAAAGGGTATATATAACTTATTGTAGGTTAATTTAGATGAAGCTTTGACAAAATTTGTTTTAGATAATGTAATACAGTTGCGCGTGCTTGCGCGCTGAGAGAGACTAGGCAATTTAAAATAACCATATTTTTTGTGTCATATTGATTTAAATCAAGGTAATTTAATTTTTTAGGTGGGATAGATTAATAGAACAATTCAGACACGAAAACTACAGACTCTTCCAACTGGCCAGTCAAAGTGTGTTTACAGTTGCATTACAGGCAGGTTTATCAGCTTTAAAAACACCTCAATGTTACAGTGCAAATAAAGAAGGCAAAAATCCCAGTTGTCCTGTGTGCAATGAGACTCTGAATGAGCTGGCTGCTCCATTACCTTTCGCACACTGTTCACAATCAAGACTAGTTTGCAGCATAAGTGGAAAAGCGCTCAATGAATACAACCAACCAATGATGATGCCAAATGGTTATGTATACGGAGAAAAGGTCAGCTTTTGTAAATTCATCAAATATTCAAATAACAAAAAGTTACTTAATAATAATTAAATTAAAATTTCTTTTAAGGCTTTGGAAAAAATGGCACGAGAAAACAATGGGACTGTAACTTGTCCAAAAACCAAAGAAGTATTTCCTTTTAAAAAGATTGAAAAAGTATATGTTATGTAAGGCATGATAGTAATTGTTGTATCATACACTAGATTTAATTTTATTTTAGGGACTATTTAAAAATTACGCCATGGTTTTTTCATGGGTTTTTTACCCTTTCCCCTTTCCCTGTCTTTAATGTAAAAAAGTGTTATAACTTTACATAGTGTCACAAAAATATAAAAAATAAATTGACTGTCTTGAAGAGAAACGTAATTTATGGATGGCCTCTTCTCAAAGACTATGTTTAAAATTTAAACTAAATTTTGATCACTTAGACTATACTGAATAATGACTAGCAGATGTAAGTTCAAACCTATAAAACTAATTAAAAAAAAAAAAATAAACTATGTTTTCCAAATAAAAAAAATCTTTTGTTGTAAACCCTTCTAAATTTTTAGAGAAATAATTTTGTAACTTTGGATGGCAAACGTCATCTTATGAACAAAATTGATGAATCCCAGCTCATCTTACAGAAAAATGCTATACATTCTTCGGTCAGTATTTTCATCACTTGTCTGCAAATACGGCCCACTTAAATCAGTCAAAAAAAATTCTGTCCTTTTATTTCTGTTGATTAATTTCGATTCTACGTATTTTTTATGTCAGAAAATGCAAAAACGAAAATTGTACATGGTGCCGTTTTTATTAACTGCCACATAAACAAAAATAACTTAGTTATTTTGAGTTTTTAGCAATAATACATTGCTTTTGGTGCCCTATGATGGCCAAGAGAAGTCCCATAAGTACTTTTTAAATATATTTAAAAAAATATGAACTCAAGAGTTTTACAGTGATCCATAATTTTATGCAGAAATTCCAATTGAAACCAAAGATGTACAGGTTAATTGATTGAAAAAAAAGTTCTTGCTCTACGGGAGAATTTTGCAATAATTCAAAAACTAAGCTTTTTTTAAATTTCCATGCTCATAATTTTATCTCTAATAAGAATTTTATATACAAGTATACATACGCGGTGTAGAAAAAGTAGCGGAACCCCTGATTTACTCGAAAACAATGCATTTTTTGTATAGCACATGTAATGTAAAAGTTTCCTGAAATAAAATTTACGATTTAGTGGGCCCTGTGGATCCAAACTTCGTTTTTTCCAATGGGGATCCCCATTTTTGACTCTGGATTTGAAAATATCGAAATATTTTACGATTTTTAGGTATTTGAAAAAAATTTTTTGTCCCTATAAGGGTCCTGCAGAGCCCTTTCCCTTTAGACCCTATTATCTCCAAAAATACGCAATTTTCGTAGAGCACATGTAATGTAAAAGTAAGCTGAAATAAATTTTACGATCTAGTGGGCTCTATGAAAAAGGGCCTGGGCCCTTATCTTGGGCCCTACGGACCTAAACTTCGTTTTTTCAAATTGAAATCCCCATTTTTTACCCCGGATTCAAAAAGAATGGAAAATTTTACGATTTTTAGGTATTTTTTGAAAATTTTTTTGGCCCTCATTAGAGCTTTTTCCCTATAGCCCCTATTCCAAAAAATACCTAAAAATCGTAAAATTTTCCATTCTTTTTGATTCCGGAGTAAAAAAGGGGGGTTCCCATTTGAAAAAAAAAGTTTGGGTCCGTAAGGCCCAAAATAAGGACCCGGGCCCTTTTCCATAGGGCCCACTAAATCGTAAATTTTATTTCAGGAAACTTTTACATTACATGTGTAATACAAAAAATGCATTGTTTTCGAGTAAATCAAGGGTTCCGCTACTTTTTCTACACCTTGTATATTGTTGAAAAGCTAGTAAATTTGAGCTATCAAGTTTGATTTTATTATTTTAAATAATTTTATGGTGGTTCTCTATGGTACATATAGCTAATCTTAAATCTATAACTGTATAGTTTCTTATAATTATAAATGGTTCATTCTGTCACCACGCACTGTCACTCCCGGCGCCGCTGCAAATCTCTATGGAGTCACGCGATTTTCATTGTTTTTGATTCGTTATCTCAGAACTTGTTACTGCTTCCTATATTTTTCTTTGTTCCTCATGATTCCTTATATCTTGCCCTACCAGTGAACCAGTTTTTTAAAATATTTTTAAAAAATTGAATCTGCAATTTAAAATAACCTTCAAATTTTTACGCTTGGCAAAGCAATCCCATGTAATGAGTTGAAATTTCTGAGCTCAATATCTCAGAAATTAGCCCCACTCGGGGGTATAAGTATAATACCAACGTCAGCAGGTTACAAAAAACTAACTCTGAGCAGAGTTAGAAAACTTTTCTAAGAAACATGAAAACTATGGGGAACCATCTTAAGAAACATTTTAATTGGTGACTATTACGGTTTTTTAACAAAATTAATTATTTTTTTAACCTCTTGGATCGCAAGTTATAACTTGAGTCTCTCCGATGCAAGCCAAAGAACGGAATGTATTCCCTGCTATCTAAGTTTTTCAGAACATCTAAAAAAGACCTTTCTTACTTCGTGCTGTAGATAGAGTTGGAAATTTCTACCACGGATCCATACCCTATTCCCGCTCTGACAATGAGACTCGTTCAAAGCCCAAGAGAAAACCATTGCTCTAAAAACCTTAGGAAGAGCAGTCAGCTCAACGTGTCTTCCTTTTTTATACAGTCGGCCTATCTACTAATGTTGACGATTTGCTGTCTATGCTTTAGACTTTTCCTTATTCGCTCCGTGCGAGTTCGTCCGCGACAACACTTGCAGGTTAATCCGCGCTGTAAATTCAAGGTGGTGCCACTAACTCGCTCGGAGCGAATACAGTATACTATATCGTTGATTCTCTCAACTATAGTATAAGGTCCTCCCCATTTTGATTGTAGTTTCAAGGTTTTTCCAATCATTCTTTTGGAATTGTAAAGCCAGACTTTTTAATTTACTTCAAAATTCTTATAAATCACTTTGCGATCATAAATAGCTTTCATCTTATGAGATCAGATCTTCATCGATGTCCTTGCTATCTTTTGAATTTTATTCAGTCTCTCTTTCAGTTTTTGGATGTAGTTGTCAGGAATCTGCAATTCTCGCTCAGGAGACGACCTTGGACCAAATTGAGAGGAAGGCGCAAATCGAATCCAGTCAACATCTCACCAATTTTAGTATATTCAAAGGATCTGCAGTAAGCCAATAAAAATAATAAAATCCGACGATCTCAATCTTTCTGATTCTCTGATATGAATTTTGTCAAGTAATTTAACATTGTACGATGTTGTCGTTCAACCTGTCCTCGATTGTGGGCGTAGTGATGTTGTTCGAGTTTTATGTACACCTAACAAAAGTGACAATTCATTATCCTGGAATCAAAATTTTTACCTTGTTCTGTGTTTATTTCTGAAGGAAAACCAAATCTAACAATGACTTCATTCACTAGAACTATTGCAATAGTTTTTGCTAGTATAATAGAAAGAGGAAATGATTCAATCCAATTAGTAAAATTATCCAACACTGTCAACAAATATTTATTACCGAAAAACGAAATCGGAAAAGGACCCAAAATATTTGTCTGTAATAATTCGAAAGGTAAACCTGCATTATAAATCATCATCCTCCCGTGACCTCTATCAGGTGGACCTGTCTTAGACTCACAAACATCACACGACCTACATCAATTATCAACATTCTTCCTACAAATAGCCCAGTAAAATCTCCTACGAATCTTCTTTAACGTTTTATTGATTCCAAAATGACCACCAATTGCATCATCATGAGCAGCCTAAAAAATTTTATTTCACTCTATGTTTTGAAACAATCAGCTGTAAAAGATAATAAGAACCATATGATACAGAAACTCTTGAATTATTTCTTGCTTTTCCGAACAGGCCAATCAACTATTTCTCTAATCTTCTCTGCATCAGTAGAAATTCCTTGATTTGAAACTAAATGACCAAAAAAATTTATTTCCGTCCGAAAGAAAGTACACTTCTTTCTAATCAGTTTCAAACATGCAGCTCGTAAGTGAGTAAAAACAATCCTCAATCTATCGAACATTTCCTTGAAAGTCCTACCGATTATTATCACATCATCCAAATGAACTAAACAAATCCAACCTATCAAACCTTTCAAAACATTCTCCATTAACCTTTAAAAAGTAGGAGCATTAGACAATCCAAAAGGCATAACAGTTAACTGTCAAAGTCCTTCCCCAATTGAAAATGCAGTTTTTTCCTTATCACTACACCTAATTTTCACCTGCCAATAAAGACTCTTTAAATCAATCGTACAAAACTACTCAAAACCATGCAAGTTTATCAAAATCTCATCTATACGAGAAAGACAATAACTATCTTTAATGGAGGCATTGTTCAAAAGACGATAATAAATACAAAATCTTATTGAACAATCCTTCTTCCGCTTCATCACAACTGAAAAACACCAAGAACTAGAAGATTTCTTTATCACTCCCTCTCTTTTCATTTCTTCAATCGCCTTCCTCACCTCAGCCTGCTGATGAAATAAAATTCGTCTAATTGTACGTAAATCGATCAAATTGATCTCATGCTCAATATTATCACAATGTCCAATCACCATCTCATCATCAAATAAATCCTGAAAATCCGAAAGAAATTCAAAAAATTCATTTTTTTGAATCTCATCCAAACTTTTAGAATTTGTTTTACAAATCTTAAAAGGTGATTAGGAACATTCTCAACCATGTAAGGTTTTGCCTTACGTCCAAAGCCAGACAGGCTTTGGACAAATAAAAGGTTTGAAGTTGGAGTCTTTGGGAATTTAATTAGAACAACAGAGTTACATTTGTAACTTACAGACCTTATTCCTTCTTGTATAAACCACGCGCACCGTACGAGCCAGCAGGGGCAAAACCCAGTAAAAGAGAGGGAGAGATACTCACACACTGCAACTGCGGCTCCAAGATTAATAAGCGCGCGCTAGCACAATTAACATTCACAATTAAAGAATTTACAAAACGTTAGACTTTCCTCGTTACGGCAGGAGCCGGTAGCAGCTTTCGGATTATCCAGACAAAAGAATTCACTTTGAATTCAATCAAAACCGATCAAATGACACACTAACACAGATACCTAAAATAACCGAGTTATTGTCGCTTGCATAATTAACTAACAGTATTCCCACTGCCTTGGGTTTTTAACAAACACGTGGGTTATAGGCTTTCCGACACCAGCAGACTAATGCTGCAGAACTAGAAAACAAAATAATGCACCGATGCACGTTATACAGCGTGCGCGCGCTAAGCACTACGCTCTTTTGTTTACACTACAGCTGACGACACTCGTTGCTGTTGCTGTAGTACCTGTATCTCACATACACACAATTACGCTCAAACTTTTACGAGACGATTATTTTGATCTAAACCTTACGTCAAATCGAGTATCCAAGCTCGAGACTAAAGTTTTTTCCAATTAATCTAAATACGGGAAGTATCCAACTTTTTCCCGAGGTAAGAATAACAAAACCGATCAAAATAATTTTCTCACGTGACACACAAACTCCGTACAGCACACTTGTTTTTGTAACCCCCCCCCCCCCCCACACTGCTGTAGATAGAGAGAAAAGAGGGGAGAGACAATCGCGCTCTCTAAAATCTACAGTTCAAAACCAAGAACTAAAATTCAAAAATCCCAAATATTCTTTCTCTCTTGCACTCACAGCAGAATTCTTCCGAGTTACCTTTGCCGACGCTTGGCTCGATTTTCAAATTCTTGCCGACCCAAAAAAACAACAAACCCGTGTACCGCACACTGCCTATGTGCCATTCTTGACCTTGGTACGCACTTCTAAGGAATTAACCTCACACACACATTTATCGCTATGCGCAACTTCTCTGCACGCACTGTATCACTCTGTACACAATTACAAATTTTCCAAAAACTCTCCAAGACTACTGTTGAAATAAACTAATAGAAGTTTATATATTCTGCATTACTATTGTAGTAATACAGAATCCTAGATCTTGTGTTTGTTTGTAATAGATTACTCTGAGGTTATTTGTATATAAATGAAGTTTATTAAATTAATATTATAAATGAATATGATTAACAAGTTTGGTCTTACAGTTACTCTTATCTTGATAACAACAACTTAATACTTTACGTAAATTTATGCTGACTACATATTACATGTGCCGCTAGCTCATTTTATCTAACTGCGGCCACTACACCTAGTAGAGTGGACGAACGCAGACGAACGACTGGTCTCGCCTCGCGCGCGCTGCACGATGGAGCCTACATACATACACTCACACGCTCGCTTACGTCACTCGCTATGAGCTGTATGTTTACATTTCAACAACTACAAGGGATGCCAGTTGCAAGGTTATACCTTACAACTAAAGAGAATGAATAAACAATTGGGGTTCTAGGTGAGTTAAAACTATAATCAGTTCACTCAACCTGTTATAGCTTTAATCCACCACCAACTCAAGGGATGCCATTTGCAAGAGTTATGTCTTACAACCAAAGAGAATGAATAAACAATTGGGGTTCTAGGTGAGTTAAAACTATAATCAGTTCTCTCAACCTGTTATAGCTTTAATCTACCACCAACTCAAGGGATGCCAGTTGTAAGGTTTTGCCTTACGTCCAAAGCCAGACAGGCTTTGGATAAATAAAAGGTTTGAACTTGGAGTCTTTGGGAATTTAATTAGAACAACAGAGTTACATTTGTAACTTACAGACCTTATTCCTTTTTGTATAAACCACGCGCACCGTACGAGCCAGCAGGGGCAAAGCCCAGTAAAAGAGAGGGAGAGATACTCACACACTGCAACTGCGGCTCCAAGATTAATAAGCGCGCGCTAGCACAAGTAACATTCACAATTAAAGAATTTACAAAACTTTAGGCTTTCCTCGTTACGGCAGGAGCTGGTAGCAGCTTAGCTTTCCGATTAATAATATTGAGACCAACGTGGGGTAATTCAAAAGATCCACGCGGCCGCTTAGCTGCCACTCGACTAAGGCCCACCTCGTGTGTCGCCGACCACCCGGCGGGACACGTGGTACTCTCTCCGTCTCTCTTACTCTCTCTATGAGGGCGTACGCTTATTGCCGTGCGAGCTGCTGCTCGCTGGTTTACAATAATGTTGTAGTTTACAGCTACAATCAATATTATCAATGCCCAGGGAAGTTGTACGGCTTTCGTGCACGTTACAACCACAACCTTGCCAAAAATCTTATCCGAATCAGAAACAAAACCAAACAATCTATCTAAACCTGCCTGCATATTTTCCAAAGCTCCAGCCTGAAACAAAAAATCATTACCTAAAATACAATCATTTCTTATATTATCTCCAACAAAAACTACTAATTCTACCGAAAGTTTCCCTAAAATCAAATTAATCTTACTCTTAAAACAAACTGACACATTCTCTCCAGTAGGATATCTCGAACGTACATCAATTGGAATTCTCTCTAAACTCAAGTGTACCAATCTATAATTTAAAATAAAAACATCAGCACCAGTATCAATTTTAAATCGACACTTCCCCTCATTAACAAATCCTTCATAAATAAAATAGTCTAAATTACCTCCCATTACAATTAGAATCCAAACTCAGCCGGGGTCTCCTAGTATTTTTCAAACTTACCCCATTACGTTTGACAAAATTCAGGTTCTCTGACTGACAATTTGACCTATAATGGCTCACCCGACCACATAACCCACATTCCTTACTCGATCTTTGATGTGTACAATTTTTTGTATGTGTATTATTCAATGTCTAAGTATTCATTCGTGTATCAAAATTTTGACCTTGCTATGTAAATTATACATTTCCCATGTATGAAACACAATGTTTATTGTTAAAATTTTGATAAACTCCTCTGCAATAGTTAATTGCCTCGACCTTCATTGCTCTCAATAAAGCCTGTTATAAAGAAGTTACTCCTCAAGTTGAAGAACCCTCTCAACAGAAAAACCATTTAATACGACAACAAATTGGTAAACTGCAATTTTATTCTGAACCTCAAAAAACAATCTGCGTAAATTGAAGATAACATTCGTTCCAAATCAGAAGCAAGAGATGTTAAATCTTCACCAGGAATCTTTCTCCTATTCTGAAATAGAACATAGAAAAATTACTCAACACAACCCGCGCTTCCCATCTTAAATTAGATTCCAAAGCTGTCGTTTTAACCAAATTATCCCAATTATTCGCTCTTGAAATTATTTCAAGCTGATTCAAATATTCCTTCAAAGGTGTAGTCTTATCATAAGAATCCGGCTTTAGGTCAATCCTTACAAAATTCAAAGAAGAAGAAGGAACCCCTGTGTAACCTGTATGTGCATTATAATTATTCAGGTTAGTCTTAAGCTGACTACCCTGTAAAATTTGTCGGTTTGAAGAATGCATATTCGTATGTACAACTGGAACTTCATTATTAGTTTGTGTAAAGGTACTTGTATTTATATGATTTTGAATATTACTGTCCGTGTGTGCATTTTCAGTGTTCATATCCGGGTTCATATATACAATATTAAAACGACTTATCCGGTTCAATTGTTGCACTGTCTTCTTCAAGCTCGCAATCTCAATCTCAAAACTCGCCCTCTCCCCAAGCATTCTTGTTTAGGTTTCGTCAGCGATGGCTTTGGGTTGATCGCAGAGTATTTCCTTCTCTCAGTTGAACCAAAATCGCATCATATCGTATCATGAAGTTTCTGGCTTGCATCATCGTCCGAAGTTAAATCAGAAAAAGATCTTTCACTCTGACGGGTACGAGGCAACTTTCCGAAAACGCGCAATAACTCTCACAGAATTGCTCAAAATTAACCTCCTCAGGCTCTTTTCCTTTTGCTCCTCACAGTTCAATACCGGCTCAAACCTCTAAATGTAGTAACCGTGCAAATTAAAAATAAAAGAAACAATCAGATTGCAAAAAAATAATAATCAAACACAATATTTATAAAAGAAACTTTTAACTCAGCTTTTATTCTCGATCAAAAACAACGCGTTCAAACCTCAAAACTTGCATTCGAACACTGAACTTTGTAACTATAACAATCATATATATTATTTACATGGTCATCGCGCAACATTCACAACGTTCTAGATTCGAATTCATAACAATATAAATATATAATTTAAAAAATAAAAAAAATAAAAATTTCGGAACTAACCGGAATTTTATTTCCTACTACTGCGCCGGCGCGGCCCATAACAGTGATTTTTTAAGTTAAGAATCGGGATCGTTTATTTATTTAAAAATTAAACTCGGACGCCCAGTGTACTGTGGGTTCAAACTTGGGGGATTCGTAATTTATTTAAAAATTAAACTCGGACGTCCAGGGTACTGCGGGTTTGAAGCTTGCGGGATCATGTATTCATTCGAAAATTGAACCTATGCGCCCAGAATACTGTGGGTTTGAAGCTTGGGGGAATGTTCATTTATTAAAAAATTGAATTCGGGTGCCCAGGTTACTGTAAGTTGGAAGCTTCGGGGATTCTTAATTTGATTAAAAATTAAACTCGGGTGCCCAGATAACCGTGGGTTTGAAGCTTGGGGGATTCTTAATTTATTTAAAAACTGAACTCGGGTGCCCAGATAACCGTGGGTTTGAAGCTTGGGGAATCTTTGATTTATTTGAAAACAAAACTCAGACCCCAAGAGCACTGTGGGTTTGAAGGTTGGGGGATCGTTTATTTGATTAAAAATTAAACTCGGGCGCTCAGGGTACTGAGGGTTTGAAGCTTCGGAGATTCTTAATTTATTTAAAAATTAAACTTGGACGTCCAGGGTACTGCGATTTTGAAGATGGAGGGATCTTGTATTCATTTGAAAATTGAACTTGGGTGCCCAGGGTACTGTGGGTTTGAAGCTTAGGGGATCGTTATTTTTTTTAAAATTAAACTCGGACACCCAGTGTACTGTGGGTTAGAATCTCGGGGGATTCTTAGTTTTTTTTAAAATTAAACTCGGACGTCCAGGGTTCTGTAGGTTTGAAGCGTGGAGAATCATGTTTTGATTTAAAAATTAAACTTGGATGCCCAGTCTACTGAGGGTTTGAAGCTTCGGGGATTCTTAATTTATTTAAAAATTAAACTCGGATGTCTAGATCACAGTAGGTTTGAAGCTTAGTGGATTTTTCATTTATTTAAAAATTAAACTCGGACGCGCAGGGAACTGTGTGTTTGAAGCTTAGGAGATTGTTCATTTATTTGAAAATTGGACTCGATTGCCCAGTGTTCTGTGAGTTCAAAGCTGGAGGGGTTCTTGATTTATTTAAAAATTGAACTCGGGTGCCCAGATAACCGTGGGTTTGAATTTTGGGGAATCGTTTATTTATTTGAAAACTAAACTCGAAACCTCAGGTTACAGTGGGTTTAAGCTTAGGGGATCCTTAATTCATTTAAAAATTAAACTCGGACGCCCAGTGTACTGAGGCTTTGAAGCTTCGGAGATTCTTAATTTATTTGAAAACTAAACTCGGACGTCCAGGGTACTGCGGGTTTGAAGCTTGCGGGATCATGTATTCATTCGAAAATTGAACCTATGCGCCCAGAATACTGTGGGTTTGAAGATTGAGGGATCATGTATTCATTTGAAAATTGAACTTGGGTGCCCAGGGTACTGGGGGTTTGAAGCTTAGGGGATCGTTTATTTATTTAAAAATTAAACTCGGACACCCAGTGTACTGTGGGTTAGAATCTCGGGGGATTCTTAGTTTTTTTTAAAATTAAACTCGGACGTCCAGGGTTCTGTAGGTTTGAAGCGTGGAGAATCATGTTTTGATTTCAAAATTGAACATATGCGCCCAGAATACTTTGGGTTTGAAGATCTGGGGATCATGTATTCATTTAAAAATTAAACTTGGATGCCCAGGGTACTGTGGGTTAGAATCTCGGGGGATTCTTAGTTTTTTTTAAAATTAAACTCGGACGTCCAGGGTTCTGTAGGTTTGAAGCGTGGAGAATCATGTTTTGATTTCAAAATTGAACATATGCGCCCAGAATACTTTGGGTTTGAAGATCTGGGGATCATGTATTCATTTAAAAATTAAACTTGGATGCCCAGGGTACTGTGGGTTTGAAGCTTAGGGGATCGTTTATTTATTTAAAAATTAAACTCGGACACCCAGTGTACTGTGGGTTAGAATCTCGGGGGATTCTTAGTTTTTTTTAAAATTAAACTCGGACGTCCAGGGTTCTGTAGGTTTGAAGCGTGGAGAATCATGTTTTGATTCAAAAATTGAACATATGCGCCCAGAATACTTTGGGTTTGAAGATTGGGGGATCATGTATTCATTTAAAAATTAAACGTGGATGCCCAGTCTACTGAGGGTTTGAAGCTTCGGGGATTCTTAATTTATTTAAAAATTAAACTCGGATGTCCAGATCACAGTAGGTTTGAAGCTTAGTGGATTTTTTATTTATTTAAAAATTAAACTCGGACGTGCAGAGAACTGTGTGTTTGAAGCTTAGGGGATTGTTCATTTATTTGAAAATTGGACTCGATTGCCCAGTATTCTGTGAGTTCAAAGCTGCAGGGGTTCTTAATTTATTTAAAAATTGAACTCGGGTGCCCAGATAACCGTGGGTTTGATTTTTGGGGAATCGTTTATTTATTTGAAAACTAAACTCGAAACCTCAGGTTACAGTGGGTTTAAGCTTACAGGATTCTTAATTTATTTAAAAATTAAACTCGGACGTCCAGGGTACTGCGGGTTTGAAGCTTGCGGGATCATGTATTCATTTGAAAATTTAACCTATGCGCCCAGAATACTGTGGGTTTGAAGATTGAGGGATCATGTATTCAGTTGAAAATTGAACTTGGGGTCCCAGGGTACTGGGGGTTTGAAGCTTGGGGGACTGTTCATTTATTAAAAAATTTAATTCGGGTGCCCAGGTTACTGTAAAATGGAAGCTTCGGGGATTCTTAATTTATTTAAAAATTAAACTTGGACGCCCAGATCACAGTGGGTTTGAAGCTTAGTGGATTTTTCATTTATTTAAAAAGTAGTATAGCTAAGAGAGTTCTGGCTCATGAGCTAGAACTCTCGTGACTTTTTGAGCCACAACTCTCATACTTTTTTGAGGTGGCGCAGAACTCTCGTATTTTTTCGGCGCAGAACTCTCGTACCTTTTTTGGCGCAGAACTCTCGTACCTTTTTCGGCGCAGAACTCTCGTACTTTTTTGGTCCCGCTCTCTCGTACTTTTTGGGTTCGCTCTCTCATACTGTTTTTGGCCCAAGTACCTTTTTGAGGGCGGACACCTTGGGTCGTGCTAGGGGCTAGCCGCTGCTGGCTAGCTGCTAGCTCCACTTTTTAAACTACTTATTTTTAATTGATAACATTTTAATTATTAGAATTCAATTAAATTTTTTTCTTTTTCTTTAATTTTTTCATATTTAATCTTTTTTTTCATTTTTCTTTTCATAAGTTTTTTGTTCTTCTTGAAGCTTTTGAAAGCTTTTATATCGCTCATCTTGACGCTTTTTTTCCTCCGAATAACTTTTAAAACCCGAGGATTTTTCATCTTTTATTTTTTCATAGCCAGAGGAGCTCTGTTCTTGACCCATCTTGCTCGAAGGTTAGATTAAGACTGAATCTCTTCCCACTCCATATCCTGCCACTCCAAATTTTCCAAAATAACTTTTTTCATAATTCGGGCATTTTGTAGTGTGCATGTAGTTTTTCTGAGAAATTTATGATTCAAGCACACCGTGGCAACTTTGGTTGGTTTCTCAGAATAATCAATGGACGTCACTTCACAACCAGGTAAGTTGAATCTTTCTAACCAGTTCTTTTTCATTTCACCTCTTACATAAATTTTTTTGGCATCCGATAAGTATTCCTTGAGCACGTTAACCACCAGTGTGTAGGGCACTTTTCCGGAACTCCACGACAAACCATGCTTGGTGGTTTCTAGTAAACGATTGATATTTCTGTACTTATTCGATAATCTCTGCCAAGGAAAAGGTTCTTGGAACATGAATACCTTTGCGTCAGAATCATCATGCAATGAAATTATTGCAAGTTCTTTGACAACAAAGTCATTTCCTGGTTGCAAAAATCCTTGCATATCCACGGCGTACTCCATCATATATTTAATTGCTTGTACATACAAGTTGAATCGTGTGTAAACTTGCCTAAGCCTTTTTCCGTGTATATGTTATTACGACTCAATATTTGTACACTGTAATGTTTTGGACAGCGAGTGTCGTATTTAGAGAAAGTGTAATCTCTCAAATGTTTATTGGATATACCAAATCTAATGTTAAAAACCTTATGTTTGATGATTATCTCTACGAGTTCTGACACTGTTATATCCTCAAAAACTTTTTCATCGTAAAAGTCACCATATTCATGATGAGGACTTGAACATTTTAAATCATGACAATTTTTCCAACTACTTCGAAGGTAGCCACCAGGTGGATATAAACATTCACGTTCTGTGAAACGTCCGTATATTGCAATATAAAATTTTAAACTATTTTTATCTTTGTATAAATTAACGATTTCTAGAACTTCTTTGATTTCTCGCTGAACTGCAGCTGTTTGAATTTGTAGCTTCAATTGTACTAACGTTTGAAGTATTTTATACCAAGTTAAACCTTCCAAAGTTTTTTTGTATTCTGGAAAATATTCGCAACTGGGGATATTGCAACTGGTTTCTCTGCAGCACTTGGATGCTACCTTACTCTTCGGCATCTTGGAGTATACTAAGCGATCTTTCTGACGTCTCCGCTGACAGGATTGTACTCGACTATTCGATCATGTATGATCAAGCAGTAAGAAGTTGTGATTCCTGGAAAATTATCACTTGATTCAAATTCCAAACGAACATCTACCGGAGCGTTTTTCAGAGATTCGTTCTGTTTGGAGCAGTCCAGAACAATTAGTGGAATTTTCTTGATAAAATTTTCCTTGCTCAACAACGGTTCTGACTCTTTACCATAGTACGAATTCTGAAAATTGACGTACATGTCGTAAAGCATAGCATACTGGTTCTGACCAAATTCAGATTACTGTAAGGATAATACTGAGAATTGAGAAACAGTTTAGCATTTCTGATATTGCAATGATCAAATTGACTCAAGTTTTTGTCTTTTTGATTTTTGCGATTGGTCTGAAATGCTAGAATAACAAAGCGGGGTTTTTCCAATTGATTGGATGTTTTCACTGTCCATACGTGTTTCGAAGTACTAGGAAGCATAGGATACTCAAATAATTCCCAAGATCGAAAACTCATGACCACTGGTTTACCCCTTTGCAGATGATTCAACATGCTAATTTTATTTTCGTTGGAGAGAAACACGTACGGCATGAGCCATTCGATTTTTGATAATTGAATTTTCCAATTTTCCCATTTATCTTCTGTTCCCTCCTTATAAGATGATGATTTGATCGCATTGACATCTGTATTAGATCTTCGAAGAATCAATTCATGTTTTGTATTGACCACAATCTTTCGATAATCCTCTGCAAAACCCAGAAGCATGCTGAGAGGGATAAATATATCGAAATAACCATTATCAGTGATCTTGATTTTTTCGTCTACATCGACCCATCCAGCATTTTCCAAGGTTTGTCTGGGATTGAAAGATAACCAACCTTTTATGAGTGATGTAAGTCCAACGTTTTTGCAACGATCGATCTCGATTGCATTGATCTCGTATCTAATTTCATCAAACAAGTGACAAATTCCATTGTTGACAAAATCAGTATGAGCTAATACACTATTGTCTTCTTTTACTAATTTTCCACAAATATGCAGCGAACTTTTAGATGGTAACAAACACAAGTCTTGATGTTGAATCGATATACGGATTTCATCACTGTTGTTGAAATGAGCACCTGTGTATGGCTGATGAGCGTGTACTTCGTAATGTGAAATACTGTCATCGAACACTACAGGTGTCTCTATACTTAGAATTTCTTCCATTTTTCTTGTAGCAGCAGAAGAATATGCAAGTTATTTTCCACCAGGTTTTACTCGGAAACCGAGACTTTTCAGAAATTTTATGTTTTGTCGTGTTAACGCTTTCAGAGTTCGTTGACGACTGGTGGTCGAGCGACATGGTGTAGGCCTTTTATACCTTCGCCCGTAAAAAACGATCCCCATCACGTGACTGATTTGATGTGTAATCTAACAGTAATCGTTTCTCCACGAAAATTAACCAAGTCACCGTCCTGATCAACTATACGCAGTTGAATATAATCTATACACTTGTTTGAAACTGGTAAATAAATTACTTGAGAAGGAGCTTCGATAATTTTATATCCGGGAGGAACTGCAGGAAAAAATTGATGAATTGTGTGAACGCTTTGATTATTTATGTAAGCACCAGTCGTTATATTACACTCGATTCTCAAAGAGTTAACTTTAAGAATTTTAACTGGTAAATCAGAGGTGTGTTCGATGTTAGCAGGAAGTTTTCTTTGAGTAAAACCTAGTAATCGACCTACAGAATCCTTAGATTTCAAAATGACCTCTTCACTACAGTTGATCACGCTTGTTAAAGTGTTATTGTTAGGTTTCAAACTGAATGTTATGTCATCACTAAGGTGATTTTTTATATATTTTTCAATATCTTCAATTTCGTAGCTGCCTGTTGGTATTTTTATCACTTTATTACCAACTTTGATTTTATTATTTTTTTCATCAATATTAGGTATTGAATGAAATGACAAAAATTCTACCAAACCAAGCACGTAGTTTTTGTTTGATGAAAGTTCCAAAGGAGGAAAGTAATGAGCTTTAAGTGAAGAAGTTTTACCTGATAAAGTTAAGGTTATTGACTCCATAATAGCTCAAAGTAGACTGAGGTCTTAAGCTTAAACTTTCTCTTTATATACCTATGAGCTTGTTGGATAAAAATTGTAGACATAGGTGACCACAATTGTACGTTCCAAAGTCTTGGAATCTTTGAGGATTATATTTGACTTTGTCCACACCTAAATATAAAATCAAATCAAGAGGTGGTCTAAGGTCGCCAAAACTATCAAAGTAGATCACTTCTTTTCCTATTTTACGATAAGCCACCCAATGAGTTCCAGGACCTTTATCGTCATCAAGATTTACTATTGCTGATTCACGATAAAGAGGACCATTTGATGGCAAAGAATTTCTCATGAATACACCACGAAAATCAGGTATTTTTAATTTTTTAGCATATTTAATCAAATCAAAGTTAGACAACGCTCTTTAGGGTAAACTTATTTCGAGCTTTTTTTTTTTAAGCTCCCACCCATATAAGGTTTGAGGTACAGACCATAACCCGTTTTATATGGTTTCAAGTATAATCCTTTCCCGAGAGCTATAGCTTCCATGGTTTGATTATGTCTACGATTTTCTTCCAATTGTTCTTTCGATGACTTTGCTTGATTGATTGCCTTGGCTACTCCAGCTGCTCCACCAGCAAGGGCACCTGTTGCACTTAATCCAGCAAAAAGAGGAATCAGATACGGCAAAACCCCACCGATTTTCTTAGAAACTGGAAGAATTCTTGGAATTATAACATTTTTCTTGCCACCAGCTTTTTTGATGGCCTCCCGTGCATTCTTTATTGCTGAGCTTATAGCTTTTTTAGCACATTTTCCTGAAACATTTGGTTTTGCAGCCTTGATTATTTGTTTCAAAGT
Source organism: Encarsia formosa (assembly GCA_038277355.1). Lineage (NCBI taxonomy): Eukaryota > Metazoa > Arthropoda > Insecta > Hymenoptera > Aphelinidae > Encarsia > Encarsia formosa. Next base: position 44,170,283 of record CM076186.1, on the reverse strand, counting down.
TGCCTTTTTTGTTTTTCTTTTCATTGGTTTTCTTTTCTTGATTCTTCTTCTTTTGGTCTTTTTTAGACCCTGTCCGAGTTTGGTTTTTAAATTCATAGCGTTAGTAACAGCGTACGCTGCAGCTCTTTCACCGATACTTGCGTCTTTTGAAAGTACTCTACCCCAAGCTTTATTCGCGAGGTCTCTATCTGCTGCGTGTCTAGCTTGTAAATCTTCTCGATTCTGAGAATAAGCTATGTCGTGGTCCTTGCAAGCTGAGTCCAATAAATTTATTCCTGGATCACCACGGGCCAAACGCTTAGCCAATTTTGTTCCAGGTCCACAATACTGATATCCTGGGATATGGACTTCAATTGGAAGTTTATTGATTAGCTTGTTTACCAGACCACGACCTTTCTTCTCGTGAATGATCATTACTGTTCAGAAGTTCATGAATGAATGAGTTGAACACTATATAAACCCTGTATTTATACCTCCTCGGACCAGTCTTTGTTCAGAATTTAAACGCTCAACATGGATTTCCTACCGAGTTCCAAGAAACTTCCCGTGATGAATTTCGACACAATAGTCGAAGAGGAAAAAAACATCAAGAGACATGGTGATTTACTTCCGGATACGATAAGAGCAGTATTCTGCGGACCTTCCAACTGTGGAAAGACCAATAGTTTATTGGCTCTCATTACGCAAGAAAATGGTCTCAGATTCGAGAATGTGTATGTTTATTCGAAATCTCTCAACCAACCGAAATATAAATTTCTGAAAGATCTTTTAGAACCCATAGATGGTGTAAAATATTTTCCATTTAGTGAGCACGAAGATGTAATATCACCAAAAGACGCTCTCCTGAGTTCATTAATGATTTTCGATGACGTTGCTTGCGAAAAACAAGATAACGTGAAAGCATTCTTCTGCATGGGTAGACATGCTAAAGTGGATTCTTTCTATCTTTGTCAGTCATATGCTCAAGTGCCAAAACATCTTGTACGAGATAACGTTAATCTACTCGTACTATTCAGACAAGATGATGTAAATTTGAAACATGTGTACGACGATCACGTCAACACTGACATGCCTTACACGAGTTTCAGGAATTTCTGTTCAGAATGTTGGAAAGATAATCATACATTTGTTGTCATAGATAAGGACAGACCGATAAACTCTGGTCGATATCGCAAATGCTTTGATAATTTTGCTATAAATATAACCAACTAAATGACTGCGTCATCAGTCTATAGTAAGATTTAAAGAGGTCAACATGTCTCATATAGAAAGAGAAAAAAATATGCTGGAGCAGCTTGTCAAAGCACGTCAAGCTGTAAAGCAGAAATACAATTTGGTACAATTTACAATAGGTACAATTATTGAAGAGTTGCGGGAGGGAGGGTATATATACTGAGAATATAATTACTTACCCATCAGTATCAAAATGCCTGTTGACATATTTGGACGTAAGGTTGAGAAAAAAGAGAGCAGCCGAGGACCACCAGGAGTTGGATATAAACTTACTCCCAACGGTGATTTCGATATTGAATCGAAAAGACTGTGTAACTTGGCACCTCCTATCGAATCAGCGGACGCTATAAACTTGCGTACTCTACAAGACGTAATTAAAAAAAGTAATATTGAATTTAAAAGACATTTGCTCAAAGATATAGAGAGTACGAACGCAATACATAAAGCAGTTAGTAAATCTCAAAGAGATGGTACAGAAAAAGTCTTGAATGAAACGTTCAAACCCATCATTACTCCCCTCCAAGAACTCGTGAATCATAAAAAATCAGATTCTATGAAAAAAGAAGAAAAATTTGAGGATCTAAAGAGTGATTTGATTAAATTTGAGGATAATTTTCAGAGTGACGAAGACTCTATTAAAGAAGACTCTTTTGGAGAAGAAATCGAACTCGTTGCAGCAGAGCAAGATAAACTATATGGAATTAAGAAAAAACAAACCATGGGTATGAGCTTGGGAATGCAATTTTACGATTTTCGAAAGATAAGATTTTCTTAAACAATAAGTCATTTCCAAGAACTCAAGGGTTGCAAGATCGTATTGTAAAAAAGAATCCTGAAAAATTTTTTATGAAGGATGAATCAAACTATCTAAAAATTCTTGAGGAATCAAATGCTCATAAAAATACCAACGGTCAATTAAAAAAACATATTTCCAGTTGGAAATACAATAATATAATTAAACGCATGTTCGAATCGACCGGGAGTGGACTCTTACCTCGATACAAAGTTGCCAAGCGTATTACCCGTATGGACCTTGTTTACTGGGATAATCCTAATGAGCTCGTGGAACGTCTTCAACTTTTGGTTGCCGAAAGATCAGCTGGTAATTATAATCATGAGAACGAAATTCACTCAATCATCGAAGAACTCCGAGAAGCTGGCTATATATTGATCTGATTTCGATGATTCTTCATCATTATCAAAATGAGTGTTGACGTGTTCGGACGTGCTTTAAAAAAGAATACAGAGGGCGTTCGAGGTGCTCCGGGTATAGGTTATAAATTAACCGAAACTGGTCAGTTTGATGTAGAAGGCAAACGACTTTGGAACCTAGCTGCACCTGTGGAATCTAACGACGCCGTTAATTTAGAAACTATCAAAAACCTGATTGGATTGGAACTTCAAAGTCTGTACGAGATTACGAAAAAATTGAGAAGTGACGTGGATGATTTGAGTGCAATTCTAAACAATCACAAAACTGAGATAAACGACAACGTTCAGAAGAAAGTTGATGAACTATTTGAATTAATTGAAGGTCACAGAGACGACATTTACAAGAGTATCCTGCAAATAAACGCTAAGATTGTTAAAAAAGATGAATAAAAAAGAGGCGGTGGTCGAAGAACTTCACAAGCCTGCTCGTCGTAATTATCCTCGAAGAAAATTCGATGTTCGAGGTATTGATGAAACCTGTCAAGCTGATCTCGTAGAGATGCAACCCTACTCAAGGGAGAACAAAGGATTCAGATACTTGCTTACCGCGATAGATGTTTTTTCAAAGTATGCCTGGGGTGTGCCTGTAAAAACAAAATCTGGTAAGGACGTTACCGAAGCCATGAATTCTATTCTTTATGAGAAGCGAATTCCAAAGAACCTTCATGTTGATCATGGAAAGGAATTTTACAACAAAGACTTTCAAGCTCTAATGAAAAATCATAAAATCAACATGTATTCAACTTACAGTAATCTCAAAGCATCCATTGTTGAGCGATTTAATCGAACTTTAAAAAACAAGATGTGGAAGCAATTCAGTTTACAAGGAAGTTATCAGTGGCTCGATCTATTACCTGAGTTGATTGAAAAATACAACAATACCAAACATCGAACAATTGGCATGAAACCCAAGGACGTCACTGCTGCCAACGAAGCTGAAGTTCTCAAGCGCTTTATGGACAATAGAAAGCTTTCAATTAAGATAAAATTTAAAGTTAATGATAAAGTTAGAGTTAGCAAAATAAAACACTTGTTTGAAAAAGGTTATACACCTAATTGGACAACGGAAATTTTCACGGTTACCAGAGTACTCAAGACTAAACCAGTTACCTATCATTTGAAGGATCACAAAGGTGAACCAATTTCTGGCTGCTTTTACGAACAAGAACTTTTAAGAGTTAAACATCCGGATGTTTTTTTAGTTGAAAAAGTAATTAAAAACAAGGTGATAAATTATATGTTAAATGGTTAGGTTTTGACAAAAGTCAAAACAGCTGGATACATAAGAATGATTTATAATTTGTATTATATTTGAATAAATAAATTTGTATTATATTTGAATAAATAAAAACACGATTAATTAAAATAAATTTGTTGGTTTATTAACTAATATTTACATGAATTTGAATTTACTATTTCCCAAATTCAAAATGAATAATTCTAATTTATTCGCTTTAGCTGCTAAATTATGATACATGTCGTCGTTCTCGTAGAGGGCATCAGAGATGCGCGTTGGAACAAAAATTTGGAATGGACTGGAACCTTCGGTGATGACGAAGACCATCTTTTGTCCGTACCGTGTGGTGACCTTTTTGATCTCGGTGACCATGTAGCTCTCATTCAGGGCCAGGTCGTTCCAGGACTTCCTAGGGAGGTAGGAGTTGGAGGCCAGGTTGTTGAGGCTGTTTAAATCCATTTTTCTGGAAAATAAATAAGATTTATAATTAATTTTTGAAAATTTCACTAAACAAAGTTTCAAGGAAGAGAAAAAACTAAACTTACTCAGGATAGTCGAGGTCTCTTGACAGGTGGTGAATCTTCGTAGAAGTCAAGGTCCAACGGGATGTCCAGGAAGTCGTCGTCTGGATACTCTGTAGCGTCGTCTTGTGGAAGTCGGCTATCTGCTGCTGGAAGTAGTGGAGCTGCTCCGTCGTCGTCTGTAAGTGCTGGAGATCTGCTGTCTGCTGCTGGAAGTCTGCTGTTTGGCTCGTTCACAACTGGAATGACTTCGAGAGCCTGGGGTGCCTCTATAAGTACAGCTGTCCCCACTCCTTCTGCCACCTCCATTGGCTCTGTCACTTGGAATTCTTTCTCCAATTCCTGGTACCTCTCAATGCCCTTGTGACCCCATGGTAAGGTATCGGTACTTCCAGGAATTAAATACCGCTTGTCGTCGTAAGGGCTCAAAGCCACTTTCTCTTGATACTCCGTAGTGACCTGATGTTTCTTGGAACGGATCAAGTGTTGCTGGCATTTGACAATGGTTTTCTCGAAAAGGCACTCCCTGTAATCCTCAAAAGTTAGTCTTCTGAGTGCTGTTGACTTGACCCCTTTGGCTTTCATCACAGGTGCCTCATTTTCTACCAGAAAGCTGTATAATTTACTGCGTAATCCGACGAAGTGAGTCATGATTTCACCGTTGCATTCGTCTTTCATGAGGCCCACCTTCTTCTCGTTATCAGGTTTTATCCCGAAACGATTGTCTGGAGGGTAAGCGGAAGTGTCGAAGTACTCAGGATGCTCTCTCATGACCTTGTATACGTCGGTTCCTTCGATCTCGTAGATGAAACTGTCTGTATCTGTGTAGAGCAATTTGCACTTGGAACCGACCCACTTTTTCATTTTGTTGTAGTGGAAGTCGTACATCAGGGTCTTGGAGATGTCAAGCACGCTTAAACCTATGTAGAGTGGTTTGTCGATCTTAATTTTGCTCTGCTTCATCTGAACCAGCACAGCGTCTTCAGCAAGTTCCACGAGGCTGTGAAAATTGGGATCTGCAATGCAAGCCTCAGCACCATACCGACTGGGCCAGACGGTAACCACTCTTGCGTCCACGTGATCTCGCTGTGACTCCATCGTCTTGCCATATATTATGTTATTCAACAATTTGAAGAAGTCACGTTCAAACTTGTTTCTCGCCAGTCTTCTTTTCTCAGTGTTGAAATCGATGTATTTCTTCAACCACTGAGACTGGTTGAATTGAACTGCTCGATGAATTTTCTTGACCATGAGACCGTGTTTTTGTGCTTGAATCAGAGCCCTGTAATGGATCACGTACTTCTCCTTGTGTAACATGGTCGTGAGTAACTTCTTGTGCTTCGAGTTAGGTGGTGCCATATGTTCCGGACAGAAGGGGAGATCCTGTTGCTCCAGGTGAAGATCTTCTGGGTACTCAATATCCACTTCCAGAAAGTAGCCGATGTCATTGTCCTCTGGAACGACGTAGAAGTCTGGATCGCTCAAATCATCCACCCACTTGAGCCCACCATAAGGAAGATACTGACACATAGCCCAACTGTAAATAAAACATTAGAAATTGAAAAATGAATAATTAATTGATAATGACGTCATAATTACCCGTATAAGTTGTTGGCGTCTAGGTAAACATTGGTATTTCTCATCCTTTTCGGGGTCATAACCTTCTTTCATGTAGGGGTTGTTTGCTTCAGAGTATCGGTTGGAGCACTGGCTGATACCTCCTCTGATTTCCTTCTCAATGAAAAGAAGCATATCGATGTCCGTTATCAGTTCCAACTCCACCTCTGTTTGTTTAAGCATAGCATCCCACGATAGGCCAGCTGTGGTGTAATAGCAGGCAGGATCCAGGCTGTAAGCTTCCAAACACGTCGAACGGAAGTTTTCGAAAACGTTGCAGAGTAACAAGACATCTGACCTGAGGTAAATATCCGAGTACTCCCCAAGAGTTTGCACGTTGAGTTTGGACCATACATCCTTGGCGTGGGTGTACTCATCTTCTCCAATAGTGGCGTCAGTCAAACTGCTGTAGAATTTTTCTCGTTCGGGAAGCTCCGTCTCATTGAGTTTCTCAAAAGAGTCAGTGTACTCGTAAGGGTAATGACCTTTCACCGTGAGTAACTCAATTTGATCATCTTCCAAGCCAGCTTGACGGAGATTTCCAACGGCAATGTCCTTGTCGGGGAGGTTTTTGACGAGCTGGTCCAAGGATGACGCCATAAACCGAAACGAGTCCAAGAATCGGAAGTTGATCACACAACCCTCGACATATTTTGTGAATGAAATGTAACGGTCTTTATTTTGAGCAATTACAGACATATCACCATCAAGGATTTTCTTTGAGGCAATTTCCTTGATCAAAAAGTGAGCGTCATATCCCGAAAGGTTGTGGAAAATCACAGGAACAAATTTAGCTGCCTTGAACTTCAAATTACACGACCTGAAAGAAAAATTTTATTTGAAAACTGTTTTACCGACCCAAAATTATTTTAAACTTACCTGTGAGCCGCGCCTCTGTATTTGCCTGTAAAATGGCAGTGGTCCTTCACTTTCTGGTCTGACTTGTTGTAAAACCCTTTGTTGCATAAATAACAAGTCGTGGCTTGATTGAAGTTATTCCAATCCCGTTCAGTAAGAATAATTTCTTTGGGATTTTTATGCAACAGCTCGATCTCAGACGCAATCCTTTTCAACTCCTTCACAAACCATTCTGCTGGTGACTGCTCCCCATCTCCAGTTTGGCGATAACTTTTGTAGTACGATTGGCTATCGTCGTAGCTATTCTTCAAGTGATAACCAACGCTGAAGGCTTGATGTTGTTGTGGGCTGCGTGGATCACCGGTGGGCTTAAGCAGACTTTCGAAATCAGCGTAGATCACATGACTCACTTTGTCCATATTTTTAAAATTTTGAAACTTGAGTTTATTGTCTTTTTCACTCGGAAGTTCAATTTTACAAGTGTTAAACTGTTGACAGATGACTCTATGATCAACCAGTTTTTGTTCAGTGTCATAGTAGTGTAAGCAGCGGTCACAAAAGTACTTCTTACCGTTGTGATCAGTCAACTGCTTACCAACCAATCGACTCAAATCTTTGATCCAGACATAATGACTCTTCGGGATGTTGTTCATGAGTTCATTGAGTTCTTCATTTTCATCGTAGTAGTGATCTTGAACATGAAGCAAATGAACGTGAGTGGGTTTGTAACAGTCGGTAACATGAGCCGTACACACTTCGAACTGGTTACCACGCTTCTTCAAAACAAAGATGTTTACAGAGACATCGTTTTGTCTCTCAAACTGTTTCACTTGTTTCATTTTCACTGGAAACGATATACCCGAAAAATTGAGTTCATTGTAATATGGCGTATAATTACCAACACGACTAGCATTTTTGTTAACTGGATGTAAGGCGGAAAGAATTGCCCAACGGAAACACTCATCGTCTTCGTTCTCAACATTCACGCACGCTTTTTTCTTGTATATAGAAGCTGGTAACGGAATGTGAGAGCCCGCATGCATCGGTTGGTAGTGCTTCATGCTGACCACCATACTCAGAATCTGCCGCAAGGTCCAACCTGAACCACAACCTTCAAACTCTTCTATTTGATGCAGCACAGGATCAATAACGTTTTGATCGTACCACTCACGCAAATCGGTCTGTTCACGACCATCTGTCTGTTCCAACCATCGTGTGCTTTGGGGAAACTTCTGGAGGAGGAGCAGAGGACAAACCGTTGGTTGGAGAGGCATTACCATGGCATCCCTTGGAGTTCCGGCTTCGTCCCGTACACAGCCTGCACCAGGGTGATCCAGGGTGCCCTCCGAGATGCTACCCGGATCTACACCAAGGGTTCCGAGAAGAAGATCCTTGAATCCTTCCTTCCCGGAATGTAAGTTCTTTTTAATATCTATCTTACCTGACCTAAGTTAAACTTACCCACCTAACTTATCTGACCTAAGTTAAACTTACCTGACCTAAGTTAAACTTACCCACCTAACTTATCTGACCTAAGTTAAACTTACCTACCTAACTTACCTGACCTAACTTAAACTTACCTATCCTAACTTACATAATCTTACCTACCCAAGCTCATCTTTACCTTCACCATCTTTTCTGTTATAGGTTGGTGGTTGATATGGACGAAATCTGGTGTCCATCTTTGAAAACTCTGGAGAAGACCTACACATTCTTCTGCGACTACCACCCTCTTCGACCTGGTGCAGTCTGTGCTGTGGCGAATGGTTACGCCTTGAAGACCTGGTTGGTGAAACGTCGAGCCTGGTTGATTGAAGCGAGAGAAGGACGAGACGAAGTGGACGCGATGTATCGTGAAGTTAGCAATGGAACTCAAGATACAAGAACTTTCTAATTTATTAAAATTACTCCATTATATTTAATGTTCGTCATAATTATGATAATATATACTTATTTTAGATTAATATTGTTTTTTAATTTCACATAACCTTAAAATAAATTATGTACTTATACTAAAATTACTAAATAATTTACTTTTCCTGACTACAACAGAGCATATAACTCTATTAGTCCACATTAGTATCAGTGGTTCAGGTGGTAGAGTGTCTGCCTGGCATGCCAGGGGTCGAGGGTTCGAATCCCACTTCAATAAAAATTTTTTCTTTGATAATTTAATTTAAAAAATAATATTATTAATATATGATACTAATTAAGAATAAAAATATCAATAAATAATTAAATAAACAAAATAATATTAAATTATTTAAAGTAATATGAAAATAATGTAAAACAGTTGGAAAAGTAGTTTAATTAAAGTCATGGTGCATGCTAGCTCAATGGCTCAGGTGGTAGAGTGTCTGCCTGTCGTGCCTGGGATCGTCGGTTCGAATCCCGGTTGAATCGATTTTTTTTCTTTCAAAATTGTATTAAAAATAATTTTCAAATATCGTCAATGAATTGTAAAAGTAAATAAAATATTATTAAAATTAAAATATTATTAAAATGAGTAGAGCTACCGGCTAGCCAGCAGCGACTAGCCTCTAGCACGACCCCAGCCCTCACCCTCAAAAAGTACGAGAGTTCTGCGCCGAAAAAGGTTCGAGAGAGCGGGACCAAAAAAGTACGAGAGAGCGGGCCCAAAAAAGTACGAGAGAGCTGGACCAAAAAAAGTACGATAATTCTACGCCGAAAAAGGTACGAGAGTTGTGGCTCAAAAAGTCACGAGAGTTCTGCGCCGAAAAAAATACGAGAGTTCTGCGCCGAAAAAGGTATGAGAGTTGTTGCTCAAAAAGTCACGAGAGTTCTAGCTCATGAGCCAGAACTCTCTTAGCTATACTACTTTAAAAATTAAACTTGGACGCGCAAAGTACTGTGTGTTTTAAGCTTAGGGGATTGTTCATTTATTTTAAAATTGAACTCGATTGACCAGTGTTCTGTGAGTTCAAAGCTGGAGGGGTTCTTGATTAATTTAAAAATTGAACTCGGGTGCCCAGATAACCGTGGGTTTGAAGCTTCGGGGAATGTTCATTTATTAAAAAATTGAATTCGGGTGCCCAGATAACCGAGGGTTTGAAGTTTGGGGAATAGTTTATTTATTTGAAAATCAAACTCGGACCCCCAGGTCACTGTGGGTTTGAAGCTTAGGGGACTCTTAATTTATTTAAAAATTAAACTCGGACGCCCAGTGTACTGAGGGTTTGAAGCTTGGGGGATTCTGAATTTAGTTAAAAATTGAACTCGGACGTCCAGGGCGTTGTGTGATTGAAGCTTAAAGGATTGTTCATTTATTCAAAAATTGAACTTGATTGCCCAGGGTATTGCGGGCGTGAAGCTTGGGGGATCATGTATTCATTTAAATATTAAACTCGCGCGCGCAGGGTACTGTGTGTTTGAAGCTTAAAGGATTGTTCCCTCATTCAAAAATCAAACTCGGACGTCCAGATCACAGTGGGTTTGAAGCTTAGTAGATTTTTCATTTATTTAAAAATAAAACTTAGACGCGCAAAGTACTGTGTGTTTTAAGCTTAGGGGATTGTTCATTTATTTAAAAATTGAACTCGATTGCCCAGTGTTCTGTGAGTTCAAAGCTGGAGGGGTTCTTGATTTATTTAAAAACTGAACTCGGGTGCCCAGATAACCGTGGGTTCGAAGCTTGGGGAATCTTTGATTTATTTGAAAACAAAACTCAGACCCCAAGAGCACTGTGGGTTTGAAGGTTGGGGGATCGTTTATTTGATTAAAAATTAAACTCGGGCGCTCAGGGTACTGAGGGTTTGAAGCTTCGGAGATTCTTAATTTATTTAAAAATTAAACTTAGACTTCCAGGGTACTGCGATTTTGAAGATGGAGGGATCATGTATTCATTTGAAAATTGAACTTGGGTGCCCAGGGTACTGTGGGTTTGAAGCTTAGGGGATCGTTTATTTATTTAAAAATTAAACTCGGACACCCAGTGTACTGTGGGTTAGAATCTCGAGGGATTCTTAGTTTTTTTTTAAATTAAACTCGGACGTCCAGGGTAATGTAGGTTTGAAGCGTGGGGAATCATGTTTTGATTTAAAAATTGAACATATGCGCCCAGAATACTTTGGGTTTGAAGATTGGGGGATCATGTATTCATTTAAAAATTAAACTTGGATGCCCAGTCTACTGAGGGTTTGAAGCTTCGGGGATTCTTAATTTATTTAAAAATTAAACTCGGACGCCCAGTGTACTGAGGGTTTGAAGCTTGGGGGATTCTGAATTTAGTTAAAAATTGAACTCGGACGTCCAGGGCACTGTGTGATTGAAGCTTAAAGGATTGTTCATTTATTCAAAAATTGAACTTGATTGCCCAGGGTATTGCGGGCGTGAAGCTTGGGGGATCATGTATTCATTTAAATATTAAACTCGCGCGCGCAGGGTACTGTGTGTTTGAAGCTTAAAGGATTGTTCCCTCATTCAAAAATCAAACTCGGATGTCCAGATCACAGTGGGTTTGAAGCTTAGTGGATTTTTCATTTATTAAAAAATTAAACTCGGACGCGCAGGGAACTGTGTGTTTGAAGCTTAGGGGATTGTTCATTTATTTAAAAATTGGACTCGATTGCCCAGTGTTCTGTGAGTTCAAAGCTGGAGGGGTTCTTGATTTATTTAAAAATTGAACTCGGGTGCCCAGATAACCGTGGGTTGGAAGCTTGGGGAATCGTTGATTTATTTGAAAATAAAACTCGGACCCCAAGGGCACTGTGGGTTTGAAGCTTGGGGGATCGTTTATTTGATTAAAAATTAAACTAGGGCGCTCAGGGTACTGAGGGTTTGAAGCTTCGGACATTCTTAATTTATTTAAAAATTAAACTTAGACGTCCAGGGTACTGTGGGTTTGAAGATTGAGGGATCATGTATTCATTTGAAAATTGAACTTGGGTGCCCAGGGTACTGGGGGTTTGAAGCTTTAGGGACTGTTCATTTATTAAAAAATTGAATTCGGGCTCCCAGGTTACTTTAAGTTGGAAGCTTCGGGGATTCTTAATTTATTTAAAAATTAAACTCGGACGCCCAGTGTACTGTGGGTTAGAAGCTCGGGGGATTCTTAGTTTTTTTTAAAATTAAACTCGGACGTCCAGGGTACTGTGGGTTTGAAGCTTGGGGGATCGTTTATTTATTTGAAAATTAAACTTGGATACCCAGTGTACTGTGGGTAAGAATCTCCGGGGATTCATGGTTTTTTTAATAATTAAACTCGGACGTCCAGGGCACTGTAGGTTTGAGGCTAAGGGGATTACTCAATTATTCAAAAATTGAACTCGATTGCCCAGGGTATTGTGGGTGTGAAGCTTGGGGGATCATGTTTTCATTTAAAAAATAAACTCGCGCGCGCAGGGTACTGTGTGTTTGAAGCTTAGGGGATTGTTCATTTATTCAAAAATTGAACTCGATTGCCCAGGGTATTGTGGTTGTGAAGCTTGGGGGATCATGTATTCATTTAAAAATCAAACTCGCGCGCGCAGGGTACTGTGTGTTTGAAGCTTAGGGGATTGTTTATTTATTTAAAAATTGATTTCGATTACCCAGTGTTCTGTGAGTTCAAAGCTGGAGGGGTTCTTAATTTATTAAAAATTAAACTCGGGTGCCCAGATAACCGTGGGTTTGAAGCTTGGTGAATCGTTTATTTATTTGAAAATAAAACTCGGACCTTCAGAGCCCTGTGGGTTTGAAGCTTGGGGGATCGTTTATTTGATTAAAAATTAAACTAGGGCGCTCAGGGTACTCAGGGTTTGAAGCTTCGGACATTCTTAATTTATTTAAAAATTAAACTTAGACGTCCAGGGTACTGTGGGTTTGAAGATTGAGGGATCATGTATTCATTTGAAAATTGAACTTGGGTGCCCAGGGTACTGGGGGTTTGAAGCTTTAGGGACTGTTCATTTATTAAAAAATTGAATTCGGGCTCCCAGGTTACTTTAAGTTGGAAGCTTCGGGGATTCTTAATTTATTTAAAAATTAAACTCGGACGCCCAGTGTACTGTGGGTTAGAAGCTCGGGGGATTCTTAGTTTTTTTAAAAATTAAACTCGGACGTCCAGGGTACTGTGGGTTTGAAGCTTGGGAGATCGTTTATTTATTTGAAAATTAAACTTGGATACCCAGTGTACTGTGGGTAAGAATCTCCGGGGATTCATGGTTTTTTTAATAATCAAACTCGGACGTCCAGGGCACTGTAGGTTTGAGGCTAAGGGGATTACTCAATTATTCAAAAATTGAACTCGATTGCCCAGGGTATTGTGGGTGTGAAGCTTGGGGGATCATGTTTTCATTTAAAAAATAAACTCGCGCGCGCAGGGTACTGTGTGTTTGAAGCTTAGGGGGTTGTTCATTTATTAAAAAATTGAACTCGATTGCCCAGGGTATTGTGGGTGTGAAGCTTGGGGGATCATGTATTCATTTAAAAATCAAACTCGCGCGCGCAGGGTACTGTGTGTTTGAAGCTTAGGGGATTGTTTATTTATTTAAAAATTGATTTCGATTACCCAGTGTTCTGTGAGTTCAAAGCTGGAGGGATTCTTATTTTATTAAAAATTAAACTCGGGTGCCCAGATAACCGTGGGTTTGAAGCTTGGTGAATCGTTTATTTATTTGAAAATAAAACTCGGACCTTCAGAGCCCTGTGGGTTTGAAGCTTGGGGGATCGTTTATTTGATTAAATATTAAATTCGGGCGCCCAGAGTACTCAGTGTTTGAAGTAAGGGGATTCTTTATTTATTTAAAAATTAAACTTGGACGCCCAGGGTATTGTGGGTTTGAAGCTTGGGGGAATGTATATTTATTAAAAAATTGAATTCAGGTGCCCAGGTTACTGCGGGTCTGAAATGCGGGGGATTCTTAATTTATTCAAAAATTGACTTCGATTGCCCAGGGTATTGTGGATGTGAAGCTTGGGGGATCATGTATTCATTTAAAAATGAAACTCGCGTGCGCAGGGTACTGTGTGTTTTAATCTTAGGGGATTGTTCATTTATTTAAAAATTGAACTTGGGTACCCAGGTAACCGTGGACTTGAAACTTGGGGAATCGTTTATTTATTTAAAAACGAAACTCGGACCCTCAGGGCTTTGTGGGTTTGAAGCTTTGGGGATCGTTTATTTATTTAAAAATTAAACTCGGGCGCCCAGGGTACTCTGTGTTTGAAGTAAGGGGATTGTTCATTTATTAAAAAATAGAACTCGGGTGACCGGGGTATTGTGGGTTTGAAGCTTGGGAGATCGTTTATTTATTTAAAAATTAAACTCGGGCGCCCAGGGTACTCTGTGTTTGTAGTAAGTAAGGGGATTGTTCATTTAATTAAAAATAGAACTCGGGTGACCGGGGTATTGTGGGTTTGAAGCTTGGGAGATCGTTGATTTATTTGAAAATTAAATTCGGATGCCAATAGTACTGTGGGTTTGAAGCTTGGGGGAATGTTCATATATTAAAAAATTGAATTCGGGTTCCCAGGTTACTGTGGGTTTGAAGCTTGGTGGTTTCTTAATTTATTTAAAAATTAAACTCGGACGCCCAGTGTACTGTGGGTTAGAATCTCGGGGGAATATTAGTTTTTTTAAAAATTAAACTCGGACGTCCAGGGTACTGTGGGTTTGAAGCTTGGGGGATCGTTTATTTATTTAAAAATTCAACTCAGACGCCTAGTGTACTGCGGGTATGGAGCTTCGGGGATCCTTAATTTAATTAATAATTAAACTCGGGTGCCCAGAATACGGTGAGTTTGATGCTTGGAGGATTGTTCATTTATTTGAAAATTGAACTCGGGCACCCGGGGTATTGTGGGTTTGAAGCTTGGGAGATCGTTTATTTATTTGAAAATTAAACTTGGATACCCAGTGTACTGTGGGTAAGAATCTCCGGGGATTCATGGTTTTTTTAATAATCAAACTCGGACGTCCAGGGCACTGTAGGTTTGAGGCTAAGGGGATTACTCAATTATTCAAAAATTGAACTCGATTGCCCAGGGTATTGTGGGTGTGAAGCTTGGGGGATCATGTTTTCATTTAAAAAATAAACTCGCGCGCGCAGGGTACTGTGTGTTTGAAGCTTAGGGGGTTGTTCATTTATTAAAAAATTGAACTCGATTGCCCAGGGTATTGTGGGTGTGAAGCTTGGGGGATCATGTATTCATTTAAAAATCAAACTCGCGCGCGCAGGGTACTGTGTGTTTGAAGCTTAGGGGATTGTTTATTTATTTAAAAATTGATTTCGATTACCCAGTGTTCTGTGAGTTCAAAGCTGGAGGGATTCTTATTTTATTAAAAATTAAACTCGGGTGCCCAGATAACCGTGGGTTTGAAGCTTGGTGAATCGTTTATTTATTTGAAAATAAAACTCGGACCTTCAGAGCCCTGTGGGTTTGAAGCTTGGGGGATCGTTTATTTGATTAAATATTAAATTCGGGCGCCCAGAGTACTCAGTGTTTGAAGTAAGGGGATTCTTTATTTATTTAAAAATTAAACTTGGACGCCCAGGGTATTGTGGGTTTGAAGCTTGGGGGAATGTATATTTATTAAAAAATTGAATTCAGGTGCCCAGGTTACTGCGGGTCTGAAATGCGGGGGATTCTTAATTTATTCAAAAATTGACTTCGATTGCCCAGGGTATTGTGGATGTGAAGCTTGGGGGATCATGTATTCATTTAAAAATGAAACTCGCGTGCGCAGGGTACTGTGTGTTTTAATCTTAGGGGATTGTTCATTTATTTAAAAATTGAACTTGGGTACCCAGGTAACCGTGGACTTGAAACTTGGGGAATCGTTTATTTATTTAAAAACGAAACTCGGACCCTCAGGGCTTTGTGGGTTTGAAGCTTTGGGGATCGTTTATTTATTTAAAAATTAAACTCGGGCGCCCAGGGTACTCTGTGTTTGAAGTAAGGGGATTGTTCATTTATTAAAAAATAGAACTCGGGTGACCGGGGTATTGTGGGTTTGAAGCTTGGGAGATCGTTTATTTATTTAAAAATTAAACTCGGGCGCCCAGGGTACTCTGTGTTTGTAGTAAGTAAGGGGATTGTTCATTTAATTAAAAATAGAACTCGGGTGACCGGGGTATTGTGGGTTTGAAGCTTGGGAGATCGTTGATTTATTTGAAAATTAAATTCGGATGCCAATAGTACTGTGGGTTTGAAGCTTGGGGGAATGTTCATATATTAAAAAATTGAATTCGGGTTCCCAGGTTACTGTGGGTTTGAAGCTTGGTGGTTTCTTAATTTATTTAAAAATTAAACTCGGACGCCCAGTGTACTGTGGGTTAGAATCTCGGGGGAATATTAGTTTTTTTAAAAATTAAACTCGGACGTCCAGGGTACTGTGGGTTTGAAGCTTGGGGGATCGTTTATTTATTTAAAAATTCAACTCAGACGCCTAGTGTACTGCGGGTATGGAGCTTCGGGGATCCTTAATTTAATTAATAATTAAACTCGGGTGCCCAGAATACGGTGAGTTTGATGCTTGGAGGATTGTTCATTTATTTGAAAATTGAACTCGGGCACCCGGGGTATTGTGGGTTTGAACCTTAGGGAATTGTTCATTTATTCAAAAAGTAAACTCGGGCACCCAGGGTATTGTGGGTTTGATGCTTGGGGGATTGTTCGTTTATTTAAAAATTGTACTCAGAACTCCAGGGTTCTGTGGGTTTGAAGCTTGGGGGATCGTTGATTTATTTAAAAATTAAACTCGGATGCCAATGGAACTCTGGGTTTGAAGCTTGGGGACATGTTCATGTATTAAAAAATTGAATTCGGGTGCCGAGGTAACTCTAAGTTTGAAGCTTGGGGGATTCTTAATATATTTAAAAATTCAACTCGAACGTCCAGAGAATTGCAGGTTTGAGGCTTAGGGGAATGTTCATTTATTAAAAAATTGAATTCGGGTGCCCAGGTGACTGTAAGTTGGAAGCTTCGGGGATTCTTAATTTATTTGAAAATTAAACTCAAACGTCCAGAGTTCTGTGGGTTTGAAACTTAGGCGATTGTTCATTTATTCAAAAATTGAACTCGACTGCCCAGGGTATTGTGGGTGTGAAGCTTGGGGGATCATGTATTCATTACAAAATTTGACTTGCGCGCGCAGGGTACTGTGTGCGAAGCTTAGGGGATTGTTCGTTTATTTAAAAATTTTACTTAGGTTCCTAGGTTACTGTGGGTTTGAAGCTTGGGGGATTCTTAATTTATTTAAAAATGCTACTCGGAAGTCCAGGGTGTTGTGGGTATGAAGCTTGGGGGATCATGTTTTCATTTAATAAATAATCTCGCGCGCGCAGGGTACTGTGTGTATGCAGCTTAGGGGATTGTTCATTTATTCAAAAATTGAATTCCATTGCCCAGGGTATTGTGGGTGTGAAGCTTAGGGGATCGGGTATTCATTTAAAAATTAAACTCGCGCGCGCAGGGTACCGTGTGTTTGAAGCTTAGGGGATTGTTCATTTATTCAAAAATTGAACTCGATTGCCCAGGGTATTGTGGGTGTGAAGCTTGGGGGATCATGTATTCATTTAAAAATGAAACTCGCGCCCGCAGGGTACTGTGTGTTTGAAGCTTAGGGGATTGTTCATTTATTTAAAAATAGAACTCGATTGCCCAGTGTTCTGTGAGTTCAAAGCTGGAGGGGTTCTTAATTTATTCAAAAATTTAACTAGGGTGCCCAGATAACCGTGGATTTGAAGCTTGGGGAATCGTTTATGTATTTGAAAATAAAACTCGGACCTTCAGAGCCCTGTGGGTTTGAAGCTTGGGGGATCGTTTATTTGATTAAATATTAAAATCGGGCGCCCAGAGTACTCAGTGTTTGAAGTAAGGGGATTCTTTATTTATTTAAAAATTAAACTCGGACGCCCAGGGTATTGTGGGTTTGAAGCTTGGGGGAATGTATATTTATTAAAAAATTGAATTCAGGTGCCCAGGTTACTGCAGGTCTGAAATGCGGGGGATTCTTAATTTATTCAAAAATTGACTTCGATTGCCCAGGGTATTGTGGATGTGAAGCTTGGGGGATCATGTATTCATTTAAAAATTAAACTCGCGTGCGCAGGGTACTGTGTGTTTTAATCTCAGGGGATTGTTCATTTATTTATAAATTGAACTTGGGTGCCCAGATAACCGTGGACTTGAAACTTGGGGAATCTTTTATTTATTTAAAAACGAAACTCGGACCCTCAGGGCACTGTGGGTTTGAAGCTTTGGGGATCGTTTATTTATTTAAAAATTAAACTCGGGCGCCCAGGGTACGTTTGTAGTAAGTAAGGGGATTGTTCATTTAATTAAAAATAGAACTCGGGTGACCGGGGTATTGTGGGTTTGAAGCTTGGGAGATCGTTGATTTATTTAAAAATTAAATTCGGATGCCAATAGTACTGTGGGTTTGAAGCTTGTGGGATTGTTCGTTTATTTGAAAATTGAACTTGTGCGCCCAGGGTACTAGAGTTTTGAAGCTTGGGGGATTCTTAATTTATTTAAAAATTAAACTCAGACGTCCACGGTATTGTGGGTTTGAAGCTTGGGGGATCGTTTATTTGTTTAAAAATTAAACTTTGGTGCCAATGGTACTGTTGGTTTGAAGCTTGGGGGAATGTTCATTTATTAAAAAATTGAATTCGGGTTCCCAGGTTACTGTGGGTTTGAAGCTTGGTGGTTTCTTAATTTATTTAAAAATTAAACTCGGACGCCCAGTGTACTTTGGGTTAGAATCTCGGGGAAATATTAGTTTTTTTAAAAATTAAACTCGGACGTCCAGGGTACTGTGGGTTTGAAGCTTGGGGGATCGTATATTCATTTAAAAATTCAACTCAGACGCCTTGTGTACTGCGGGTATGGAGCTTCGGGGATCCTTAATTTAATTAATAATTAAACTCGGGTGCCCAGAATACGGTGAGTTTGATGCTTGGAGGATTGTTCATTTATTTGAAAATTGAACTCGGTCACCCGGGGTATTGTGGGTTTGAACCTTAGGGAATTGTTCATTTATTCAAAAAGTAAACTCGGGCACCCAGGGTATTGTGGGTTTGATGCTTGGGGGATTGTTCGTTTATTTAAAAATTGTACTCAGACCTCCAGGGTTCTGTGGGTTCGAAACTTGGGGAATCGTTTATTTATTTTAAAACGAAACTCGGACCCCCAGGGCAATGTGGGTTTGAAGCTTTGGGGATCGTTTATTTATTTAAAAATTAAACTCGGGCGCCCAGGGTACTCTGTGTTTGTAGTAAGTAAGGGGATTGTTCATTTATTTAAAAATAGAACTCGGGTGACCAGGGTATTTTGGGTTTGAAGCTTGGGAAATCGTTGATTTATTTAAAAATTAAACTCGGATGCCAATGGTACTGTGGGTTTGAAGCTTGTGGGATTGTTCGTTTATTTGAAAATTGAACTTGTGCGCCCAGGGTACTGTGGTTTTGAAGCTTGGGGGATTCTTAATTTATTCAAAAATTAAACTCGGGCACCCAGGGTATTGTAGGTTTGATGCTTGGGGGATTGTTCGTTTATTTAAAATTTATACTCAGACCTCCAGGGTTCTGTGGGTTTGAAATTTAGGAGATTGTTCGTTTATTTAAAAATTGTACTTAGGTTCCTAGGTTACTGTGTGTTTGAAGCTTGGGGGTTTCTTAATTTATTTAAAAATGCCACTCGGAAGTCCAGGGTGTTGTGGGTAAGAAGCTTGGGGGATCGTTTATTGATTTGAAAATTAAACTCGGCTCCCCAGGGTACTGTGATTTAAAGCTTAGGGGATTCATAATTTATTTGAAAATGAAAGTCGGACGCCCAGTGTACTGGGGGTTTGAAGCTTGGGGGATCGTTTATTTGTTTAAAAATTAAACTTTTATGCCAATGGTACTGTTGGTTTGAAGCTTGGGGGAATGTTCATTTATTAAAAAATTGAATTCGGGTTCCCAGGTTAATGTGGGTTTGAAGCTTGGTGGTTTCTTAATTTATTTAAAAATTGAACTCGGGTGCCCAGATAACCGTGGGTTTGAATTTTTGGGAATCGTTTATTTATTTGAAAACTAAATTTGAAACCTCAGGGCACTGTGGGTTTAAGCTTAGGGGATTCTTAATTTATTTTAAAATTAAACTCGGACGCCCAGTGTACTGAGGGTTTGAAGTTTCGGAGATTCTAAATTTATTCAAAAATAAAACTCGGGCGTTCAGGGTACTGTGGGTGTGAAGCTTGGGGGATCATGTATTCATTAAAAAATTCAACTCGGGCTGCCAGGGTATCGTGGGTTTGAAGCTTAGGGGATTGTTCGTTTATTTGAAAATCGAATTTGGGTGGTCAGGGTACTGTGGGTTTGACGCTTGGGGGATCATGTATTCATTTAAAAATTGACCTCGGGTGCCCAGGGTTCTCTTGGTTTGAAGCTTGAGGGATTGTTTATTTATTTGAAATTAAACTTGGACGCCCAGTGTACTGTGGGTGTAAAGCTTGAGGGATTCTTCGTTGATTTAAAAATCGAAGTCGGGTGTTCAGGGTACTGTGGGTTTAAAGTTTGAGGGATATTTAATTTATTTAAAAATTTACCCTGGTGGCCCAGGGTACTGTGGGTTTGAAGCTTGGGGAATTGTTCGTTTATTTAAAAATTGAACTTGGGCGCCCAGGGTATTGTTGGTTTGAAGCTTGAGGGAACTTACTTTTTAGTCATGTCTAAGTTGGAGGTGGTGCCTGCTTTATCGTGTGTCTTCACTTTTCTCTTCATTCTCATTCTAGCTTTGACATTGTCACCTTTTAAAAATGAAATTTTGAGTTGCAACCTTTTTAATTTGAATCTTTGAGTTTTTATTCGTTCGTGCTGAGTTGTAACCTTCTAAAACTAAACCGACGAATTTATTATATTATTGGCTATTTTTATCTTTTAAAATTTTTTTTAAATTAGTACGGTAAAAAATAATGGTTCCATTGGATTCAGCGGAAAATTTTACATCGATTTCTGTCGTTTCAAATTTTAAAATCGACGATTTTTACCCAGAGCGTTGTGGTTTAACGTTTTTACCTCTTTTTTACACGCAAATTCCATAAGAAAGTTCAGGTGCTTTGTGGCACTTGTTAAAACGTTCCGAATAACATTTTCGTGGTTTGAGCATCAGTTTTTAGGTATTTTGAAAGTATTTCCACCCGGCGAACATGAAAACAAAAATAAAAATAAATTAGAACCCTTGTCGACTGTGCATACTTATGGCCTTTACTTCAACTCTTGAAAGAGTATATTTAGCTGTTGTTTTTGACAATGATTTTGCATGAGCAAGCAACACACCTGGACTGATTTTTACCCGCCTCACGAGAAGACTTGCTTCTATTATTCGTTTTTCACAGGGCGCGAATTAAGGAATTTAATTCTGCAGAGGATCGTGACTTATCACAAGAACCTGCGTCGATCGTCGTCCGCTCTCCTCTAGCCTGCTGACAAAATGCACGTTCTGTGCACACGACACTCTGTCGATTTTCTTCCAGTACCTGAAAAGTGGGGGGAAGGTGAGTACGCGAACTAATGTTTTTATTACGCGGCGCGGCTGCTCTCTCTAGTCGGTAGTGGCGTGAGTTTACCAGGACAATCGCAGGAACACGGGTGAAGACAATCAAGAAACATTCAGTAATTTTTAAAAATTTTAATTAACAGTAAAAATAAGAATGTTACAAACTAAATTAAATTATCCCTATTTATCACGCTCTCGCACTCGTCTGCTTGTTGCAGCGCGCCAAAATAACAAAGGCGAAGTTTTCTTCTGAGTACTACGGTACTCCGACAAAACACACTCCCGCGCGCGATACAATTAATATTACAATAAAACGCCTTTCGCACTTATTTTGATAAACCAGGTGCACCTGCGCGTGGATGAACAATCGCAATCCTGTGTGCCTCGCTGAGGCCGAGAATGCCTTCGAAGGCCGGGTTCCGGTTGCTGTGAGGTTTTCTTCGCTTATTATCACGTCCTGCTCGAGTGACCACTCGAGGACGTGACAATTCCAAACTTCACGAACAGCACCACTATCAACAATCACGATGTTGATCCTGTTAAACAGCTTAACAATGTCGAACAAACTAATTAACAAATCGATCTCGCGCTCGCGTGTGTTTTCTCTCGTGGTCTAGACTCGAGTGACGTAACTCGATCGGTGGCGCTGTCGCCTCGTTACCGACCGTGCGCTTACGCGTTTCTAACGGTCGCGTGCCGTAATTCAAATTACAATTTTGAATTTAGCCTAATTTTCTATGCGCCCGTTACAACGTACTTTGAAATGTTCTGTGGGGTCCATGATCGAAAAAGCATCTCGGGCACCAGACGAACCGAACCTCAATACCATTTATGAGTAATTTCTCTTGATTAAAAACATCACAGTGAAGATATCCGAGCATATCAATACTTTTATTTAGTCCTAAAAGGCCACGTCGATACATTAGACCATCATTAGCATCAGCCACGTCATCCTTTTTACCTGACGTCTTTATGCCACAAGCTACAGGTGAGATGAGAATTTTTTGTGGCTCCTCCATAGTTGAGCAACGTTTCTACGTGAGCATGATAGGCGTATAAATTATTAGGCGGTGACACAGGTTTTTGATTAAAGTAAACGTCGACTTGACTAAAAAGCAAGTGCATAAAGTTATTCACAGGCCCAACTTTTTCTAAAGCTGCTTTGTCGTTTACTCCCAATTTTGTAAGATCAATGTCTGTAGACGGTAAAATAGCGACACGTATATTGAGCATTGTATGGGCAAGGTCCAAGTACTCATCACCAGCTGCTGGTATCATAAATTCTATTGGTGCATTGTCAGTCAAAGATGATATTGGTTTGTATTGAACATACCGTGAGCCTTCCACTGTTGTCTGTGTTGGTGGTAGATCAAATAAAAGCAAATCCGACTTTACGCACTCGGAAGATTGTGTGTGTAAAAATGTCATTTTATTAGATTCTTTACTTATAGATTCAACCGAAAATGTCTCTTGTAGCTCTAGATTTTTTAATTAATTTTTTTTTCGAATTTGTACACTTTTTTCTTGATAGTTTTTTTTTCTTTCACTTTTTATCTTTTTTTCTTTTCTTTTTATATTTACACTTGGTTTTCTTTTTTTGAATGCACTTCCTCACCTCTTCAACGCCGCCCAGTAACTGAAGAGAGTCAATGTGACGGTGAGCAAATTTATAGCCCTAACCGTGCACCATTAACTTGTCCAATTTCTCTTCGGCTTTTCTTTTTAAGTTGTTACCCGATTCTCGTATGCAATTTTCAAATGCTTCTTTAATAGGTGTGTTTCGGTTGGTGACGTCAGACACAATATTAACACCTGTTCGTAAAACCTCTTTGCCAACTGCCTTCACACCTTGTTTAATAAGTGGCAGGACACGATGAAACAATCCGGCAAGAAGTCGACCTACGTGACCTCGTTGATAAGATCTATGGCAGGACGCACGTCCAACACCTGGTGAATTTCTGCATCCACTTTGACTATAAAATATTTCTTCGTAATCCATGCTTGTTGTTATTGTTTATCATATTTATTTATTTTATTTTATTTATTATTATTATTTTTTTTTTAATCAATTTGCTTGAAGTGTAGTACCACGGTCAGCGTACCAAAGTCAAATGACAGCGGTCGAGCATGTTCGTCTCTTATATCGATTTCAATAGTCTGATATAAGTTTACTAAAATTGGTAGGTACATAGGTGGGCTGAAATAATTGATTTTTATGCTACCATAGCCATATTGATTCGATCTTATAGTTGTGGTTCTTAAAAGTTTCACCTCTTCATCACCCATCAAATAGGGTAAAAGAGGGCGTTTGTACGAATGCGTATGTTAGTACGAACAAAAATGATTTTGTTATTTAGATAGAGTAATTATTTAGTTAGATATTTGATTATTTCGGAAATTTCCAAAGTCTGTAACTCCTTCAATTTTCATTTTATTTAAAAAAGAAAAAAAACGTGTCGATTATTTTCCGATACACTATCGAATAAAGTCAAACAAACTAAATAATTTATTTATGCATCTTCCCTATTATTGTTAAACAAATAATTTTGTCACATCACTTTTTAAAAATATTTATTTAATTGAAAATAAAAAATCAATTTCATGTTCAAAATTCGTACTAACGCGCGCATTCAGTCTTTTTCGCGTTGTTGCGGCTGATAGTACGAGAACCACGAGGAGAACCATAACCTCCATTTCAACAGTTCTTCAATAAGTAAGTATAGAAAATATTATTGCGTCAACGAACTTTTAAATTTAATAAATGAACAAATTAAAATATATTCAAAAGTATCGATATTAGTTGCTTTGTATATCCTAATCCAACCTAACATCGAACTAATCAACCGTTCGTACTAACAGCTTCGTACTAACGCCCGCCTTCGTACAAAAGGCCTCGTACTAACGGCCTCTCGTACTTAGCCGCACTTGTTTTTTTTTTTTTTTTTTTTTTCTTCAAACCAATTATTTTATTGTTAAACTAAAACTATACTATCTGAAAATTAGGCTATTATATCTAATAAGTTCAATTATTCATTTAAAAAAAAAAAGTTGAATATTTTGAAATAGTTTTTAATTTATAAGCGTTTAAAGTTCGTGGTACATCTCTCATTCGTACAAATGCCCTCTCTTACTCTACGGCTCGCAAAGATCACAAAACACCATTATTGAATTTGGCAGTGCGTTCATTGAATTTGCCGGTAAAGGCGATGGCACGAACTCGCGGGATGCGGGAAATCCTGCGTCCCGTGTCCCGCGTTTTGCTTTCATACCAAAGACGCAAGACGCGGGACGCAGGATTTCCCGCATCCCGCGAGTTCGTGCCATCGCCTTAAGTTACCGACAATTGGCTCGTTACCATTTACATTAATTATTCTAGTAAAATTTGACGACTCTGACTCTTGAAAACCGAAAATTTTACTTAATTTTGCAGACAACTTAATGCTGTGATCAAATTTTTCACAATCAGTGCACGATCTACTTGATGACACGTATCCGCAGCGCCCTATTTTAAATTTTAAATGATTTTTAACACAATTTAGTTCATTTGTTTTGTCCACAAGACTTTATAAGTTATCATTTACACCTGGTCGTAACAATGAAGTATCACTTTTCAAAGAAATCTCTGCTTGTGGTGCTCTCACATCGTTTGTTGCCAAAGACAATCGTGGTGTTGTTATAACAGTCACTGTGCGTTCGCCCTCCTAATATACTGATAAATGTTGAAATGTGACCGGAATTTGAATTTCTATTAAAGCGACAGACCATTTTCTTTGTAACTGAATTTGCTGTGGTAGTTGAGTAATGAAGTGTGTTGGTGAATTTTCTGGATAATATTTCATACTACTGTTGCTTGGTAGAGCAATATAAAATTGATCCATCATGTTTTATTTATTTTTACAAGTATGGCTGCAAGAAGTAGTTAAATTTTATTAACACGACTCAACTCTTCTATACAGGTGGCTGTCGCGCCAATAAAATGCGTTTAATTTAAAATAACTCCTCGGACCATCTGCCCTCGTAACCTTTGTCAAAGACACTTTTCGAACAACTGACCCGAACGACGTCGGCAACTCTGTATTTAGGCAATTTAAAAGTGTTTATACTGTATTTTTTCATAATATTTTTACGTGCGGTAGCTTCATTATCGAGGTTCACCTCGGCTGGTATCATTTTGTTGCACTGTGCTTGCTCCGATTGTAACTTTCAACGATTTGCTGTATTACGCTAAAATATCTTCTTGTATTTTTAAAAGTAAAATATCGCCAAAGTTTTTCTTTAATTGTTCTTATAAATCTTTCGGCAACGACTGCTTTTGTGTCCGGACTGCGTGACACACGAAACTGTAATTCATTTTTTTTTTTAAACTTCCTGCATCTCTTGACATGTTAATTCTTTTCTTTTATCACTCTGAAAACATACTGGTTTTCGGCCATTACTTCTTGACAAGATAGAAATAAAGGCCGTGGCAACACTTTTAGATTTTTTATCTCGAGCTGGTTCTAGGAATATATATTTAGATAAAACATCAATTACTATCAAAAAATATGATATGCCATTATTGTATGACTTTATTGATCTGAGGTCGATCAAAGCACCCTCCCACAAATTGTCAAAGTTACGCACATTGTAACAACGGCGCGGAAAGCGTCGAAGTACAACTTTGTGTTTGTTGTAAGAGGCCTGGGCTTCTAACTACTCTATTACGTTTTGATTTGATTGTTGTTTTTGCAATACTTTCATCAATTCATCTGCATCTGCATAAGCTGTTGGTAATGGTAAACTGTAGTACAATTCTTCTAATTTTTCAGTCATCTTGGTCACCTCTTATCTTACTTTTCTTTAATTTAAAAAAAAATTTTTATTTATATTTTTTTTTCGGTTTTTTCAAAATCTTTATACGCGAAAAACTTTTTTCAAAATTTATTTTACTGATCATGCAGCCGGAGGTCAGCAAAGCCAGAGTGCGCTCATCAGTTGGTGTTTCTTCGGCCAGCATACGCGAAAATGCTTTTTCGGCTAATATACGATCGGCGTGTTGTTGATTTTTAGTTTTACCTGCATAAGCAATATCGTCCTTGCGACACGCCTCGTCCAAAGGGTTGATACCAACTTCACCGCGACTCAGACGCTAGTTTTGTACCAGGACCACAAAACCTATTACCAGGAACGTTTATTTCAAAAGGTAGTAGGTCGATCAAGTCATTCACGACACTCTTTTCTTCTTTTTCTGCTTCTTCTTATGTTACCACTTCTGTGTCTTGATTATTCTTTTTTACGTTTGAAAACAATTTCTCAATCGTAGCCATCCTTGTGGTACAAATTGTTGATGATGATGATGATGATAATTATTTGGCGACGACGCAGCCGAGGACGTCGATGATGGCAAGGTCGGTAACGACGGAGCGATTGTGTCCCCTTCAACACTTGTTGTCGCTAAGCTGTCTAGCTTTTTTTTCTTTTTATTTGTTTCTTCTTCTTTATCACTACTGCTGCTAAAACTGCTGCTGCTATAAATTGCCCTAGACACGGAGCTATCGTCAAAATTGTATTGAGTTCTTTTTTTTATTTTTTTTTGTTTTCCTTGATCAAACGGTGATAGCCGACTGTCACGAATTACGTAAACGACCTGAGGCGATGACGATGACAAGACGTGCGTGAAGATAGTGGACGGGATGTTGTTTGAGTGGCCAACGTAGCTGGCGCTAAAATATTTCCCCAAACACGAGAATTTCCAATGAATTCTTTGGGCATGTGTGCTCGTAGAAGTGCTGCCGCAAACTGAAGGTGTCCTTATGGTGCTTCTCTTTTTCTTTCTCTAACTGCATCGTTGATTAGATCAACTACAGTTACTCCTGGTAGGGGCGACCCTTTTATAATTACCTCGTTCTTGTCCCAATTGACATTACCGTCTTTTCGCAATAACTGTAAGATTTTGCGCGCTTTGGTCCGGAATCGCAGCGGAACGGTGTCAATGACACCTTCATCCGTATTTGCTTGCAAGCCTGCATTGGAATTGCTAAAGTTCAGTTCATTGACACCAGTGCCATCCGCTCCCTGTGTTTTTCCATCTGTTTCTCGCAAATTTAAATAATGCTGTAGTAGTTCAGAGTATTCTGCCCATTTTTCACGTTCGTTGAGGGTACCGCAGTTTGCGGAATTTAAAATTTTACTCATCTCTTTATCGAGCCTACTCTTTGGCGTTCCAGGGGTCTGAACAGATTTTCTCTAATAACTATTATCACTATTACCAGCTGATATAATGTGTTGCATACGTTCGACGCTCTCTTGTGGCAATAAAATCATTTTTTTTTTGATACACAAATTAAATATTTACATAGAGAAATATATCCCATCCATTTACAACAAACACAGTTAACTTCACACATATTATCATAAGCAATCATTATTAATTTTTTTTTATTTTCAATTTCACTTTTTTTTTTTTTACGGTTGTAGTGCTGGTGGTAGCAGTAGAGTCGCTAATAGTTTTTAAAACCGAACGGAAAGCTTTTCTCAAGGCCAACGAATCGTCTTTTACTATATACAGGCTGACATTTTTTATCTCTTTTACAGATACTACGTCGTGAAAAACGGTTTGTCTGATAGAATTATTTGATACGATTAAATCATCCAAATTGCCATCAATGAGTTTACAAATTGTGTCAAAATTAATTTTTTGGCTATTTGTGTAATTTAAACGTATTCCTTTTACTTTGCATATGGACTCTTTCGACCCGTCTGGTTTAGTGTACTCGTAAGCATAAGACTTTGGCCCGCAGTTTGTAAAAATATTTATGAAAGTGCCTGTAACCTTTTCCGCCAGTTCATCCGTAAGTTCTCGAAGCATTGTACCGATTGGTAAATCTTCATCACCGCGTTTGCTCAGGTAAATTACAGAGTCGGTGTCGTAGTAGAAGACGCGTTCTTTAAGAACTTGCAAACACTCATTTAATTTTAGTGCGCTTGAGCAGTTATATACGCCATAACCGCAAAATTTGTAAGAGGTGACGCGGAGTGTGTTTCAGCGGCATAGGACCAGTTAACGTATAAGACGTGATCGTTAACCGGTACTTTCCCGTTCACTTCAGTGTCCTCCTTACTCAATAACTCAGCCAACCTACAAGGATCCCTAACGACTACTGTTTTTACCATATTTTCACTCTGTCCAAACTTGCCCCACAATGAGATTAAGCATAATTTTGCCACGGATCTCAGACCAGGATTGTGATCTATTTCGGATAATGTCAAAAATATATCCTCAACTTTTTTTAGTTTCTCGATATATCTTTGTTTTTCCTCCTCTTTTACACATCCAGGGGGGTAGCTGGAAGCAATTACTTTCTGATTAAAAAATGAGCGAATATACTCTGAAAAGAGACCACCCTCGTGTGTTTGGGGATTATATTTAGTTGTTTTATAAAGCCAGATTTCAAAAATATTCATAATTATACCCGTACTTTACGGCTACTTTGAGTTCTTCGGACACCCAAGTCCCGTGTAAAAATCGGTCCGACTGATTCTCGTGCTGACATTCCGTATCAGACATTTCTTCGCAACATGTTCGACACAGCGGAAATAGTAGTTTGTTGTGCATTTTTACCGGCAAAATAGGATGAAAAAGATTCACCGGCGGCAGCTCGTCGCATTTTATAACACCGTCCACGTTTGCGATATCGTTCGAGGCGCCTACTATTGCGTCGGTATCATCTACGCAACTATCGCACAATTGATGAACAGCACATAAATTTGGTACGTGTTTTTTAATTTTCTTGTCTCCCAAAGTTTCATGTGTCATTGTTTCAAAATCATAAAAGAGAAATAAACATTTTATATCGTTGTCAAGACTATTTTCAATCGGTTGCATATAACAAAAGTGTTCAATTGGCATCATTTTTTTACAAATTCAACAGTCAGTCATATTGCATTTGTGCTGTCTGAACGCATCTGTTCCTTTTTTTTTTTAATTTTGTACATTTTCTCTCATTTTTTACATAATTTTACCGCGTCGCATACGCATAAGGTTTTGTAAAAAGCTCCTACCTGTAGATGGCGATTGAAACATTCTTCACCATAAAAATATCGAAAACAGTTGTCACATTTTATTAAATCTAGGCTTTGATCGCATTTCAGTTTTTTTTTACACATTTAACACTCATACGAGCACTTGTGATACAATTTATCGCTATATGCTTTGTTACATGGTACGCAATAATATGCATGCCCACTAGTAGCCGTTCAGTTTAAAATTGGCTGATAATGTGACCCCGATGGTTTTTCATAATACATTATTCGCAAAGTAATTAAATTTCTATTTGAAGCTAATACCTGCGAAGTTCCGTAAAAAATCGGTAAACTACCTTTGCAAAAATTTTTGTACTTATATACTATAATACTTTTACCAGTTCGCGCGTAGAATGCTTGAAATTTTTCTATTTCAGCAAGCCCACAGCCTTGTGGAGGTATGTCTACCTGTGCTTCTTTTACAAGATATTCAGCCGCAATAGTTTGCTCGCAATTTTTTGTTCGTCTACGAATCAATTCCCAATAATCAAACATTGGACCTGTTTTCAGTTGTCCTTTGACAGCATGAGCTTCGGCCGTGACTAATGACCGCGGTAAACAAAGGTTATCATTATTCGATATAGTTGAAATTGATTTTTTTTTGACGTCCGGTCTGGTCAATTTTACCCTAGCACCGCCCGAACCAACCAAATATTTTTTAACATTTTTAACAATGTCACAATTGATAATGATATTATTTTTTTTTTTTCTATATTGAAATCAGCAGAACTTTGTGAAGCTTTAAAGAAAATATCCCACAAATCGTCGCTACTGTAATCTCTTATACATCTAAAAGAAAGCCGAAGTGGCCCTGTGATGAAACTTTCCGACTCTACTGTAATACCAATATAATCCATGGACCTACCCTTTCTCTGTAGATTACTAGCAAGCTCACAAATTCCTTGACGAAGAAACGTAAAAAAATCCTCCCTCGAATATGGTCTGTTGAATTGAACACGTATTCGTTGTCCGCTGTAATTGAATCTTTGATAACGTCGGATTTCCTCAGTCTCCATCTGAAAATATTGGCACTGCTCTGATTGTTGTTGTTGTTGTTGTTGCTGCTGCTGATGGTCTTGTTGGTGACGCAATTCGTTCTCTTCTTCTTCTTCTTCTTCTGTGGTCGAATTAGGCCGTTGACGACCTGCCCCTGTCTGGGAAAAATAATTTTCTGTAAATTCATTTGTAAAATTAAAAAAAAAAAAAAAAAAAAAAAATAATAATAATAATTATAATAAAATAATAATGAAAAAAATAAAAAAGGTTACCTACCAACAGACGTTGCTTCTTCTTATTTAATTAATAGAGGCATATCCTGATTATTGCATACTATTTGTGCACCGTCCGCTTCATCGTTGCTGCTGTTGCTACTTTCTAGGTATTTCTGGTTAGTAACACTGAGTGTAGCACTAGTAAGCACTACTACTTCTCGATGATTTTCGACTCTCGGTAGTACGCACACTGCAGGATCTTTTGCTGTCGGTGCTACTACTACTACTACTACTACTGTCGCTTCTTCTTCTTCTTCGTAAAGAACCACTTCTGCTGCCACTATCACTTCTTTGAGATTCACGACTAGTAGTGGTGCGTGAACCACTGTAGCTCCATGATTACTACTACAACGTGTGCTACCAGTAGTGCTGCTATTACTGCTGCTGCTGCTTCTTCTTCTTCTTCTTCGAGAAGAACAACTTTTGCTGTTGGTGTGGCTACTTTTGCTGCTTCTACTTCTTCTTCGAGAATCACGGCCACTAGATCCACTAGGGACTGCACTTACATTTTTTTATATCCTCGTCGGATGTACTTATAAGTTTTCTTATTTTACTTTTTACTCTGTCCTCTATAGGACTCAAATCGTCGCTGCTGTCGCTAATGAGTCTTCTACTTCTCTTGATGCTAACTTTACCCTTTATAGGGCTCAAATCATCGCTGCTGGTACTAGTGAGCCTTCGACTTCTTTTGTTACTGCACACTTCTCGCCTTATAGGGCTATCAATCGAATCTAAAAAAACGAAAACATATTATAAAATAAAACAATAAGTAATGTGTAAATGTATAAAAATAAATGTAAACAACAATATAAGTATTACCGGTCGTGTTTGAGAGTTCCTTTATGCTTGCCCTTTTCCTCACGCTTGCTCGGTTGAAAATTATTTTGATTGTATTTTTTAATTTGAAATTCTATTAAATTTATTTTTAAATTACATAATTGATTCAAATTTTATTGATAACTTTTATTTGTACTCTTTTATATCAAAAACCATTGCACATTCTTAAATATTATACTTATTAAATAGTTTAAATTAAGATTTTGAATAAAAAAATTAAAAAACTAAATGATTGTAAAAAGTTACTTATAAAATCTTAGTTTATGATAGTTTTTTCTTAATTTGTTGAAGTATATTCAATACTTGAAGTTTTAACAAAGGATAAGTAATTTTCTTCATTGTACTCATTCAATCTAACCTTGTAAAATTTTAAATCATCACCAATCTCATACTCAAAATTTTTAGCTTTTATATAAGTTAAGCATAGTTCATACATAAATCTTGTTAATTGTAATAATTTTGTAATAGATATTTTAAAAAATTAAATAATTGTAGGACACTTCTCCCAAATCCATTTTTCCCAGTACCCGGTTTCCCCAAACAGTTCAAAATAAATATATTTATACAAAAATATTTAATAAGCAATAACAAAAAGGATTAAAAAAAATTTACAGTAAACTTATACAATTTGGTATACGAATTACAAAAAAGGTGTAAAATAAACATAAGATAGCGAGATCACTAGAATTTTACATGACACCCGACAGTTTCCAGATACAGATAATATTATTATTAACGACATATTCATAGTAACTTTCAACCACATTTCGTATTAATTCCTCTTGATGTCTTCGCTGTCGGTCAACTCCTTTTCGAGTTCTTTGCCCAATTTGCTGCTGACGTAGCATAATCTCCGTGTAGATAAGGAATTTGTCGCCATTTAAGCTTTGTTTAAATTTATTAGGTACCTGCGGCAAAGCTTCCATACGAATTGGATTCGTTGGGAGGCCTTTCAGTTTGGTCCGTGAAATTTTTTTTGCCAAACTCACACAGTCCGGTAGTTCTGCGAGAACTTCTGAGAATTAAAAATAAAAAATCAAATTGAATAACATAATTTTAATAAACCCCATCATAAATTAAGGAAATACCTGTAGGCACTGTTCTTAGTTCACGTTGAATAATCTGTGCAGCTGGCATTTCCGGATGATCATCCGTTTTTCTTTTCAGTCTCGCTGTAACTCTTGCAGCTTCTACAGCTTCTCGATTGGGTGCATGGTTAGTATGTGAAGACAGACTTGTACCTCTGACACGAACCAAATCATTTCCATCTCCAGTTGTTGTAACTCATACTTTACAAATTTTTTTTCAACACACTGCCAGTACTTTCTGTATATTCCTGAGTGTTAGTAGTACAAAAATCCATCGTATGTGAAAAATTATTTTTTCTTGTCGGCATCAACTCAGCCATAATTTGTAATTTTACAAATAATTTCAAAAATATCAATAATCTTTAGTAATTTAAATATTCAAAAAATGATACACAATTATAACCAAAATTTAAGCTAACCTGTTCTTAATTTAAACAATCGCCGTCAAGGCAAATCTCTGTGTTCTTTTTTGAAAATTTAAAAATATAATTTTTTGGGAAAAACGGGTACTAGGAAAAACTGTCCCCCTACCAAAATTAATGAATAAATTACTGCTATTAATTAATTTTTTAACTTAGATAAATCAAATAGCCCTTACATAGGTCAATCCCGCAAATAAAAGTCAGTAGTAGTATAGTAACACTATGGCGAATGTAAACAAAGATGATTCACCGCAGCGAGCAGTTTCGCGCGGTTGAGGCGGCTGCTCGCGGGTGCTGCGGGAGGTGGTACTCGGGGCCGCTCGGGGAGCAGGAGGAGGGCTTCCTGGCGCTGCGAGCGGCCTCGCGTGGTGGCGGGGGCCGGTGACGCGGTCGAGGCGGCTGCTCGCGGGTGCTGCGGGAGGTGGTGCTCGGGGCCGCTCGGGGAGCAGGAAGCCCTCTGGCGACGGTGACGAGACAGACTCCGCGGAAGCGAAGGTCGCTGAGGCGGCTGCGCTCGGACGTCGCGGCTGCTGCGGGGGGGGGGGGGGGGGTCTCACCGGCTTTGCTGCTGCCTCTGCAGGAGCTGCTGCTGCGTCTGTATCTTGTTCGAAGGTCGCTGAGGCGGCTCCTGACACCGACGACGCTACTGACTCCACAGAAGTGAAGGTCGTTGCGACTGCATTTAGATTACGTATTCTTCAAGAGATTATTTTATTCTGGATCGGGATTTTTTTTTTTTTTTTTTTTAAATTAATAAAATAGTTTAAGAAATCAAAAAAATTAGGAATTAATGATAACAATTTTTAATCCATTGAAAAAATACTTTGAATATACTTTGATACTAATTAATGTTACTTTAATACTAACTAATTTTACTTTTTTTTTTTTTTTTTTTAAAGAAAATATGATTTGAGTGAAGAGGAGGAGGTGGATATTTAAAAAACAATCCAAGTATATATTTATTTTAAATTTTATTTTTAATTTTTTAAAGATTTACATACACAAAACTTTTTACAATTAATCATCGAAAGTAAACGCAAATTTAAAATTACCAGTATACGTGGCATAAAATTTATTTTCATCAATTTTCTCCAATACTTTTTCCCAAAAGGACTCATGTTTCGTCAGAGCATCCGAATTTTTTTGAGGCAGATAAATAGCAAATTCGTTATCAAAGGTAGCCAAAACTTTGCGTCCGTATTTTGTTGTCGTCTTGTTTACAGATGTCACTTTGTATTTGTGATTTATGTCTAGCTGCTTCAAGTTTTTACGGGGTAAATCAGGTGCTTGAGATATACGGTTGAGCCAGTCGATGCCTACTTCTTCTGCAGCCATATTTTCAAGCCTGGAACAAATTTTTTTGATTAATTCAAGAAAATTAATAAATAAAGTGTAAAAATAATAGAGATCGACAAATCTACTTACAAGTATTTCAAGGAAGATGACTTTCAAAAATCCGAGAGCTCGTTTATTGGCTTTTGTTCGGCTGGTAAAGAGTAGGGGGCCAGTTAAGTCGAAGGCTGTACACTTTGTGACTGATGGAAAGACTGACTTTCGTCGTACAATTTATAGGTATAAATATTGTAAGCCCCGCAAATGCAGCATTGGCGTTTTACAAAGTCCTGACAACGTGATTTTACAATAAAGACATTTTTGCACTACTACTTTGTAAACAATGTATGACACAGCCGCCGTTACCCGTAAATTGATAATCATCACGTGATTTGTGTTTAATAAAAGATCTTGCAATACAATCATTTTTTTTCAAGTCATCAGAAAAATTATTTAGAAAAGCTTCGAAACCCAATCCGTTAGTCATATAATGTAAAAACATTAAACAATATTGACCACATACGTCGGATGTCTCACTTTGAAATTGTTTAACATTCCATTTTAAATGCTTACAATTTTTGCGCAAAGTTTTAATATGATTGGGTATGAACGGGGGTATACCGTAGCTATCTAGATAATGCCCAAAACCGTGTGAATCTACATGTATAGCAACCCAATGCATACCAGGTTGAGTGTGATTATCAGTGTTAAATACAAAGGCCGTCGGTTTCATCCACACCCATGGAATCCGATCCGCAGGGAACACACCGATAGTAAGTGAGGGCATCAGCGACAACTTGTTTAGAATCTGCAGGCTGTTCATTGTAAAATATTACAGGTGAACTTAAAGGGAAATCGTTATTTAAGAATTGAGATTTAGATAACAAGTATGCTTTAATTCGATAGACGTTATTTAAAGCACAAGCAAATTTTAAATAATTATTTTTTACAGCGTGATTTATACAGTACTTATCGCTCCACGGTAGGTTATTAAATGACGGACAGTTCGTATCGTACTCTAAATTAATAACTTCTCTAGTAGTCATTTTATGAAACATTAACCACTTTTCTTTACCCCTAACATAAGTTTTATCGACACTTTTAAAAATATCGCTGAGCGTACGATTGAGCGTTTTCAAAGTCACACTCCCTTCTAAATAATCTATGCCGTGTTGATTTCTTGTCAACCAATTATTCTCTTTACGAACTTCACAAGGTAGCGAGTCTACTCGGTGCACAGCGCTAACAATCCAATGCGCGACAAATTCATTTTTTAAAGATAACAAAGCTATTTCTTTAGGCACCAACTTGTTATTTTTATCTTTGAAAAATTGAACATCTGCAATAAGTTCCATTGTAGGACTCTATTTCGTTAACTAACTCATTTTTGTAACGAGACTAACTTTATATATTTAAAAAGCGACATCTAGTGATTCATCCGCTAAAGTCTACAAGCACCTGCCTCGACGCGTCAATTTCTAAAATATTTTCATATTCCGAATAAACTATACAATTTACTGTTTCGGTCAGAGGATCGTCAAATCTAACATCTATTCTAACGCTACCGTGTTTAATTAAATTCCAATGAGTACACTCATTTGCAGATAAGTCAGGTGTTAAATCGAAAGCAAAAAGGCAGTAGCTATCAGGGTAAGACTCGCGAGGTATGTTATTACCCTCGTTAAGAAAATGAATACCAGTACCCGAAAATAGAGAGTGATAACAATCTATATAAGCGCCGTTTTTTTTGAAATCAGGCTGTAAAGGTTTCGATGGTACCTGTATACCGTCAACATACAGACATAGAAAATTAATGTTAAAATTTTTAAAGTCGAAGGGATTAAGGTGACGATCACCGTTGAAAGCTTTATTATTAACAAAACCTAAAATTATTCTTTTTGGAAGTTGCCCTAAAATGACGTTATCTAAGGTTTCACCGTGAATACCACTGTGCATCGTGATAGATTTTGTTTCTACGCGCGTAAGGGGGTACTTACTAGTTGACTTTGAAAGCGCTCTAGCATGAGCTAACAAAACACTAGGACTGATTTTTACACGGCGCACTAATAAAGACGCTTCTTCGATATGAACAGAGTAGCATCCTGCAGGATCCATAAGACTAAAAGCATCTCTCGATTTTACTAAGCGAACTCTCACTTCGACGCCATTTATTAATAATTTTTCTTGATTGAAGACATCTCCGTGTAAATGGCCAATTAGATCCACAGATTTTTTGTAGTTGAAAAGTTTTCTACGAGCTTCGAGGCCACTGTTTGCTGTTCCTAGGTCATCCATATTTTTAGCTGTATCGTCGTACCAAAGAACGCTTGTCAAATGAGATTTCTTGGCAGCGGGACCGTAGTTGAGTAAAGTTTCTATGCACGCTCTATAAGCGTAAGCATGATTGGGTGGCGAAACAGCTTTTTGATTGAAAAAGACATCCACTTGGTTAAACAGGGAGTGCATAAAATTGTTAACAGGTCTAACTGTTTTTGCTTCTTCCTCTGAAGATTCTTTTGGAATTGTACCTCTTAAAGCTACTCTCAAACTCAACATCGTGTGGGTTAAATCGAGATATTCGTCTCCTGTATCAGTGATAACAAACTCTATAGGTGAATCGTCAGTGAGCGAAGATATTGGTTTATATTGAACGTACTTTGAACTTTCTATAGCTGTTAAGGTTGGAGGAATATCGAATAACAAGAGCTCCGATTTTAAACACTCACACGATTGAGTATGTAGAAACGCCATTTTGCTGATTAATCAAAAATATCTCTTGCACTTCTTTTCACAATTTTTTTCTTTTTTTTCTTTGTTTTATTTTATTTTTTTTTTTTGTACTTCTCTTAAGTATTTTATTTTTTTTTATTTTTGATTTTCTCTTGCGCTTGCAAACAGTCTCAGAGTCGGCTAACAACTGCAAAGCGCTCATGCCGCGAGGCCTTTTATAACCTGATCCTTCCATCATCATCATTGCATCCAATTTATCTTCGGCTTTACGCTTCAAGTTCATTCCCGACTCACGTATGCGATTGCGCAGTGACTCTTTTACCGGAGTATTTTGAGTCACGTCGGTCACAACGTTCATACCAGCACGAAAAGCTTCTTTGCCAACGGCTCGAGCACCACTCGATAGTAAAGGCAGAACTCGCCGAAAGATGCCCGCAAGAAAAGAGCCTATGCCTCCATGACCTCTTTGATAGGGAGAGCCGATAAAAATATGACCAACACCTTTTCCAGCACCTCCACCATTTTGAAGGATAAAAAATTCGTCGTAGCACTCCATATCCATTTTTTTTTTTCAATAGTTTAATCCGTACGCTTGAAATGTAGTGTCACTGCCAACGTACCAAAATCAAATGGTATTGGTTCATCATTTTCATCTCTTATATCGATTTCGATAGTCTCAAAAGAATTAAAAAATAGATCTAAATACATGGGTGGGGAGAAACTTTTGATTCGAAGACCCCCGTAAGTGTATTCATCGGTACCTAGAGAGACAACGCGTAGCAATCGAGTTTGCAGGTCACCTGTAAAATACGGCTCACAAATGTCTGTGTAAACCATCAACATCGATGGTAGACAATTTGAAAGATTAGCAGGGCGAATTCCAACAATCGCCTCGTTTGATTCAAATATATTAACACTGTTGAGGTCTAAACCAAGAATAGTTTTTATTCGCGCAGAGAGATTGACTTTATGGTTGAAACCTGCACACTCAGCTTCAGTGCACAGACGTTTAACAGATACATAATCACCGCGTTCAATGCCAAACTCTAGATGATTTTTTGTACAGGCCAAATTATTGAGTTCGTGAATAAAAGTTTTTATATCTTTATAAACGCCCGGCGATACAGTTGAAGTCGAAGAAGTTGTTTCTTGATCTTCTTCACCCGTGTCAGAGGTTAAATTAGTTTCATAAACAGCAGTCAAAGCCTGTGTTTTTTCTGCGCCGAGTAACAAGTAATCTATCGTCGGTTTCTTTCGGTATCGTATTACAGAAACTAATCTCTCATCGCGCTCAAGTGGAATGTGTTGAAAGGTCAATGTTGGTCATTGTAAGATTTTAGGGACCTCATGTCCATCAAATCAATTTCCCATACATCATCCATGTTACGAACGTTGTAATGGCATCGAGGAAACCGTCTTCTCACCTGCTTATGTAAGTTATAGGTATCTTGACCTTCGAGCCAGCTTAAAACCTTCGGTTTACTATATTGCTTTCTTGTAGAGTGTAAAAGATTGTTTGCACCCGCGTAGGCCTTGTCGCGAGGTAGGCCGTAATACAAGCTTTGCAGTCGTCTATGCATTTTTTTTTCTCTATTTTTATTATTATTCTTCTTCTTCTTCTTCTTCTTCTGCAAAGGTTGGCAGTTTACTGACTTTGTCTTCTTCTTGTCCTTCCTCTTGATGGCTTTTTTTATTCGATTGAAAAATTTTTCAAATGTAATCTTGCTGACCATGCAGCAGGCCGTCATCATTGCAACTGTTCTTTCATCGGGAGGAGTCTCACCGGCTAACAAACAAGAAAATGCTTTTTCGGCAAGCACGCGATCAGCTTGACGGCGGTTGGCCTTTTTATCAGCGTATGCTATATCGTGTTCATGACACGCTTCGTCTAGAGGATTGATGCCTACGTCACCACGATTCAAACGCTTGGACAATTTTGTACCGGGACCGCAAAACTTATAACCTGGTACATGCATTTCAAAAGGCATCAGGTCTACTATAGCATCCAAAGCACTTTTTTCTTCCTCTTCGCTCTCAGGGAGAGTAGCGTTTTCTACAGAAACTTCCATCTTCCCTGGTTATTTAATTTTTGTTTTTTCGGAGTTCCGGTAGCGATTGAATTTTTTTCCAAAGCCTTTTTAGCGTTTCTCTTTTGCCGTCTCGACAAACTTTTTTCAAAATTGTCACTTTTTTCGAAAGCACTACTTCGGTCTTCGGTAATATCAGCTGGTGAAATCAAATGAGGTCTTTCACCTCCTGAGTTGTAGCCATGAGCCAAAATATCCGAGGAAGGAGAAGAAGTAGCACTGGATGACTGACTATGAGCACTGGAAACGATTTGCTCCCACAGTTGATTATTTCCGATAAACTCGCGCGGTGTGTTCGCCTCTCGAAGAGCAGCAGCAAACTGTTTACGACCTGTAGGTGGAGCGCGTTTTCTGTGTCTCAGAGCATCGCCAACCAAGTCGACGATATTAGCCCCCGCCACCGAATTTCCGTTTAAGGTTACAGCGCCACTCGGGGACCATTTCACGTTACCGGCCCGTTTCAAATGACGTACCAGGTTAGTAGCAGCGCTTTTAAAAGTTTTGGGTACTCCTGCGATGATGAAGCTGTCTTCCAAAAAAGTTTTTCTTTTTTTCTCTTCACTTTCATTGGTCGAGCGATCTTGAGTTAAATTATCAGGGGCCGAGACATTTTTTTTCCGTCTTGTCGTTAAAAAGAAGAAATCTCTGCAACGCACGACTGTAATCGAGCCACTTTTCTCGATCGTCCTTTCCTCTTTCGGCGGAGTTTAAAATATCGTTCATATGCGCGTCGAGCCTTTCGCTTGGTGTGCCAGGAGTCTGGACTGTTTTGAGGAGACCATCTTTGCCTACTAGCTGTTGTATTCGCTGAAGACTGTCGTAAGGTAGTAGAACTAATTTTTGGGCGTGGTCCATTATTTAGCTATGAGAGTTGATAAAACGGTACCGAGAAGCGGTGCCAACAGCGCCGGTAAAAATCCGCCTCCCCGCTGAACGATTAGTTTTTTTTTTCGAGCCCAACTCACCTTGGGCTTGGATAGCGTTCGTAAAGTAGAGGCGTGTTGCCGAAGACGTGTCTTGTGGTTTTTACCCAGTGGTACGTTCCCCACTAAGATATTCAAGGCGCACTCGCAAATACGTTTAATCAATGAAGGATCAGCTTTGCGCAAAACTGCTTTTTTCTGCTCCTCGTTGAGGTGATACAAGGCTCGCAAAATATGTTTTTCTTTTTCGGAAAACGGCGCTCTACGTTTACGAGCCATCAGAGTGACGCGACTGGTACGAGATTTGCTTTGTCACCACCTTTTATATTTTTACGCGGTACGTAAACGTACTGCCACTCATCGTCGGGGAAAATAGATGTCCGAAATCTACAGTTTTCCAGAGTATTTTGTTTCAAATCCAGTAGCAGATAGCCGTAGGGCTCAGAAGTATTAGTTTCTATTTCTCTGTCCTGTTGATCCATTTTTCCTTTTTCCTTGTATTTTCCAGATGGCAGAGAAGAAATTGGAGCAGCAGGAACAACCCCTGATGCCATTAGCAAGAGTTGGCTCAGGACCCTACGATTTTGGAGTCTGGGCGAGCATGATGAAAAACCCTCGCCAGACGATGGAGAAGCTCCTCTACGTTTCTGGGGTCCTGGCAAAAACAGGACACCCAGAAATGACTGACTTTGTCTTTGACAAATTATACGGTGTCTGCTTGTCGTCACAAGCAGAAGCTGTAGAACAAGTCTCCGCCTCGACTCAGTTGGAGACCCGATTAGCCTACGGGCTGCCAAACTCCCCTCCCGAATCATGGGAGGAGGCATGCGAGACTTTGGACGTCGTGTGCCAGCAGCTGGACGACCAGCTGGAAGCAGAACAGGAAGCCATTCGCCTGTTCCAGGCCTATAAGGCGAAAAAGTGCTAAGAGCCAAATTGGGTCCGCGAGGACTACTCCTCGTGGATAAGCGAGCGGCAAGAGGAGCTCCGACTCTTGAACAAGCATCGCCAAGCAGTCGAACAGAAGAAGAAGGCCACCAGAGAGGCTGAAGAGGAGATGGCTCGAGCCAGGGAAGCCTTACAAAGGGCCAAGGAGGCCGAGAACTTAGCCATGAGACAACTGGTCATGGCCAAATCAAAGGCATTATTTGCTTCTGGCCAAGCCGACAAGAGCATGGCCAGAAACTATTACCGGGCCAAATTTGGAGTCAATTGCCGCATCTGTAGCTGGCCAAACGTAGAGGACCCCAAGAAGTGTCCGAATATTGGGGAACACCAAGACTTCCTCCGATTACAGAGGAAGTGATAGAATGAAATAAATCAGTGGTTAGACCAAGCCACTTCTAATGTAACGTCAAATAAAAATTGGTCAAATGACTTTCCTAGTTAATCGTTCTTTTCACCAACCTTGATTCCTCCGATATCCTTAATCGGCTAGGTCACGTCGGGTATTAACGATACAACGTCGACACGTTGTATCTAGGGGGGGGGGGGGTGTCACGGTCGATGAAAATATTAGTCCACACGATCGAGATTTTTCGTGTGGACGCGGGCCAGCAGCAGACGAACAGCTGCTGGCGGACTATTCCGAAACGGACCGACCGTTAGCG
This sequence comes from Encarsia formosa, assembly GCA_038277355.1. Taxonomy (NCBI): domain Eukaryota; kingdom Metazoa; phylum Arthropoda; class Insecta; order Hymenoptera; family Aphelinidae; genus Encarsia; species Encarsia formosa. Next base: position 44,128,760 of record CM076186.1, on the reverse strand, counting down.
GTCGGACCAGCTGGAACGAGGCGTAAGCGCGCCAGTCTAATTCGATAGTTTAGGCTAGACACTCCGTCTCTCTCTCTCGTTCTCTTTTTTTTGTCGAAATAAAGAAAGTTGTGATCCCGGCTCGTGAAGAATCTTTTTTTTGTCAATTACGACTCGCAAAGTCGCTGAGAGTGTGGCGTGTTCGAGTGTACGAGTTTGTAGTGTACAAGCTAGAAATCCCGGAACCCCTGCTCCACGGAGAACTCCACCCGCGTGGCGTCAAGGTTTGTGACCCCCGAAAACGAGTGTGAATCGTGTGTGTGTAGGAGTGCTGGGTGATAAGGGAGAGAATCCGTAGATTGTTCTCTCCCCGTCTGGATTTATTTCCCGAAGATTCTACGTGTGAATCCTCGATAGAACTCACACGTAGAAACTTGCGAGCCGGCATATTACTTTGTTTACTTTTGACTTTCTTTGTTCGGCCACTCGCGCGATCGGCCGAACTTTAAATTTTAAATTCTAGAATCGCGATAGTTTATTTTTGTATTATTATTTTTTTTTGTTATTCTTTTTGACAATAAATTGCAAAATTAAAATTAATTGTTGTTCCGAGGTTTTTTTATTAAAAACCGAACCTGTTTACTCCACTCGACTTTTCCTCATTTAGGGAATTTATTAATTCCGGGAAACTTGTTTTATTTTGATTTTAGCTTGGGGAATAGCCCCGCCCACTGCCGGCATTCGACAGCTAGTCCGCGTACGCGTCTCCCCAAGCATGTCTACTTAATTATTAGCAGGTACTGGCAACGGCTGCAGGAGTACTCAGGAGCGAGTACTCAGGAGTTTTATACTTGTACAGTTACTGGTCCGAAAACGGGGATCATCGTTTTTTTTCCCCAGACGAGCACTGTTACAGCATACAACTTTGAAAGCTCACCCCTCGATTTTCCATGAATTCGCTAACTCGAGTGTACATTTTTTTTTGCACTTTTGAACTTCTAAATGTGATAAGAAACCTTTGCATTCAATATTTTCAGAGCTTTTAGGACTTCTAGAATATAACAAGGCTTTTTTCGTTGGGAAATTACACTATTTATAATTAAAAGGGTTTTAAGGACTTCTAGAATATTTCCAGGCAATTTTCATTGGTCCGAAAAAGACCCTCTTAAACGCATTTGTTAGCGAGTTATCGTCAAAACAAGTTCGAACCAACTCTACCAGGCCAAGATTGAAATATTTTTCTCTGAAACTAAGCATACAACTTTAAAAGCTCCCTCCTCGATTTTCCATGAAGTTCGCTGACTCGACTCTACATTTTTTTTACTCTTTTGAACTTCTGTATGTGATAAGATATGCCCAGTATGCTTCCTGCAAAAAACGCGGATCTTCAGGACACAGTTGACGCGAGAGATGCGTAATCTGAGCGCGATCGCGGAGATTTCTAAAAACAACGATATACTGCGCATTCAGCGATATGTCGCGTTGACCTCGGGCTTGATGAAAAATATTCTGAGTGATGAATATTACCGACAAGTTATTGTGGTGACTCCCTTTTGTAAATAAATCGACAACTGCGCCCCCTGTGCTCGATTCGCGCATCAGGTCGTCAACAATTACGAGTTTTGGCCTAGGGTCGCTTGCGTAATCCCCGCTTTGAGGCAACCCCTCGCGAAATTCAATCTCTTCACCGAGTTCGCGATAGCCGTTTTGCCACTCGGCGTAATGCAATATTATTCGTTGAAAGCGAGTGTCGCACATACGATCGATGAATTTTAAAAATTTTTTCACAAACACAGTTTTTCCACACCCTGTGGGACCACTCAGAATTGACATAAACGGGTGCTCCCACTGTAAGGTCATCGTTACAACTGACGCGATTTACTCGATTGTCTAAATTTTACCGCCCCGCCGGAGAGGGAGACGCCTGCTCGCCAACAGAGCGCCAGCGCCTAATACTCTTTTTGCTTGAGCTAGAGCTTCAGCTAAAGCTTGAGCTAGAGCTTGAGCTAGAGCTAGAGCTTGAGCTAGAACTAGAGCTTAAGCTGGAGCATTAGCTTTTGCTTGAGCTAAAAAAAAAAAAAAAAAAAAAGCAAGTGTTGGTTTGCACTTTTTTAACGTACAAAGTCTTCAGCTGACGCTCGCGAGCTCGTCAGTATCACTTTGCTCTCGCAGCGTTGAACACTCTTAACAGGATAACGGATATCGAAATTATTTTTGAAATGCCTGTTTCCGTCATTAATCCATGGCATCCACTTAACATTGCTGATTACATTCCCAATCACCAAAAACTCGACGAAATGGTGGCTAAGCCTCACGTCGATCACCATCAGCCATGCGATGATGATTTTTGCTACTATGATTATAAACCGGAAATTAATCGAAGAGTAGCCGATCTGGTGTCATCGTGGACCGAGTTTAACGTCACTCTTGAGTGGATTCGTGTAGTTCATGGTGCTTTTATAAAAGTGCCAGCTCAGCTTGTGCGTGATTTTCTTTTCAACGAAATCCCGCCATTTATCGATCTGCCCGAGGAAATCCTTTTCATCGATAAAAAAGTTCGCGAGCTCCAGCAGGAGCTGCATTTGGAAAATTTTAAACACAACGCAGAGTTCGACGAGCAAAAACAATTTATTGGTGCGATAATGGATCTGAGGCTGCACAAAACAGACAACTATGTGCGCGAAGTGCTACTCAACCTGATTAACGAGAACAGTTTTACAACAGTGCAAGAAGAGCGAGACTTTATTTTAAAACATATTCCGCAATAGTTTTTTAACTTTTTTTACATTTTTACAGACTTAACAAAGAATATTTTTTACTAAATTGCTAATCTTAACACGGCCGTAGGCTTTTTAAAAAAAAATCAGACTTTTAATCGTGTAAGACTCTTCACCTAGAGTTTGAGCTAAAGTTTCAGCATTAGCTTTTGCCGGAGTTAGAAAAAAAAAGATTTAGTAATATTTATTGTGAAAATCAGGATCTGTTCAAATAAATGAAAAAAAAAAAGTTAAGCAAGGTTATGGATTTCTTTATTTACTTTATTTTATTCTCTTACAGGTTTTATTTTAAATGCAGTTTTTAATAACAATACTTGAATTCAAACGTTAATTATACTTTTCCAGAGATATGCCTTTCGACTTTAATCATGTACACTTTTCGAAACATCGAGGATACAATATTTTTAGAGGCTCACATTTTAGCTGCGAGTAGCAGCGATGTGCGGTCGCAGAGTTCTATGACCGCGAGCTCTTTGATACTCTCGTATCACAACTGTATGACAGCGCGCGTAATCGACCTAGTAAAAAACGCTGACGAGCAACTCCGCGGGGCGCTTACATTTTAAAACCGTAAGGATAACTCTCTTCTACGGATTTAAAATATCTCTTATTGTACACCGTCTTGCAAATCTTGGTTTCGCTTTGTGTTATTACTTCGTGAAAAGCTGTTCTGCGTATGTTAGAAGATTCTACAACGACATTTTCAATTTTTTCTGTTACCATGTCGTGTATGGACTCGAAATTAATTTTTTGTTTGTTTGCGAAATTAAGTCTGATGCCTTTTACTTTACATACATAATCCTTGCTACCGTCAGGTTTCACGTACTCAAAAGCGTAAAATTTAGCGCCTCCTGATAAAAATTTGCTCACAATTGTACCGACACCTTTGTCAGCTAACTCGTCCGTCAGTTCTCCCAACATGGAACCAGTAGGTAAGTCGTTCATACCCGGTTTGCTGAAGTAAATCACTGAATCTGTTTCAAAATAAAGGGCTCTGGGCCCCAAAAAGTGTAGACACTCAAAAAGTTTCAATCGTGCTTGCGCTGTAGTAAATGCGGCTACTACAACGTTCGTAGATCGTAAAGGTGTAACCACTTCAGCTTTGAAAGACCAGCTTGTATACAGCAATTCGTCATTCACAGGTAAGATACTATTTACATCTATTTCTTTACTGTGTAATAACTCGATCAATCTATTTGGTGAAGTAAGCACTTCAGTTTTTTGTTTATTTTGCGCTTGTGCAAATACTCGCGTAATCAATACCGAACATGTAAGTTCATTAAAGATAAATACAAATTTTTAAAACGTAGTGAAGTGAAAAAATTACGTCGAGAAGTGAAATGTGTAAGGTGCAGTTCGGCATATATTCCCGAAAAAAAATACAAGCTAGAGTGGCTTTATTGCCAAAACGACTGTCGGGGCTGGATTTGTCCTCGTTGTCGTAAGCACTGCCAATGGTTGAAACACTAAAAAGCCTCGTAAGTAAAAATTACTACCTCTTTTCATTTCATAGTTTTTATTTTTTACTTTTCTAAAACAAAAAAAAATTGTTTCAGACTGCATAAGGAGTAGGTAATATCTGGCTAAACAGTACATCGCCTGCAGCCCTATTACCTGTAAAAAGTTTTGTAATGAAATGTAAATGTAACGAAATAATGTAACGAAAACATTCAATAAATAGAAAAAAAAGTTAAAAAATATATACTTCACTTGTTTTTAAATATCCTTCTCCGAACTTGAATCATTTTTATCAGGATTAAAAGTTATTATAAAAGTAAGATTGATTAGTATTAAAGTAAAATCAAAGTATTTTTCAAAGGAATAAAAATTATTAAAAAGTAAAATTAATTAGTATCAAAGTATATTCAAAGTATTTTTTCAATGATTTAAACATTATTATTATTAATTTCTAATTTTTTTTGATTTCTTAAACTATTTTATTAATTTAAAAATGACCGATCCAGAATCAAATAATCTCTTGAAGAATAGAACAAGATACAGATGCCGCAGCAGCAGCAGCTCCTGCAGAGTCAGCAGCAGTCGCGACGTCCGAGCGCAGCCGTCACAGCGACCTTCGCTTGCGCTGCATCAGCCTCGTCGCCGTCGTCAGAAAGTCCTCCTCCTGCTCCCCGAGCAGCCCCTAGCACCACCTCCCGTAGAATCCGCGAGCAGTCGTCTCAACCTGCAGAGTCAGCAGTCGCGACGTCCGAGCGCAGCCGCCTCAGCGACCTTCGCTTCCGCTGCATCAGCCTCGTCACCGTCGTCAGAAAGTCTTCCTCCTGCTCCCCGAGCGGCCCCGAACACCACCTCCCGCAGCACCCGCAAGCAGCCGCCTTGACCGCGTCACCGACCCCCGCCACCGCGCGAGGCCGCTCGCAGCGCCAGGAAGCCCTCCTCCTTCCCGAACGGCCCCGAGCACCCCCTCCCGCAGCACCCGCGAGCAGCCGCCTCAACCGCGTAACCGGCCGCCCCCACCGCGCGAGACTGCTCGCTGCTGTGAATCATCTTTGTTTACATTCACCATAGTGTTACTATACTACTGTCAGTTGTTATTAAAAATAAATTTTTGCCTTAAGTAAGTAGCCCTTGAGTAGGTAAATTAAAAAAAATGAAGGTCAGTTTCACAATCAGAAACTCCAAAAACTCCTGACTACTCAATTTCTAAATAATCATAGACGTCGAAGTCTGAAACGAGCCTTTGAAAAAATAAATTTTGACCTTGAATAAATAGACCTTACATAGGTCAAATTCAAAAATGAATGTTGGATTCGTGATCAACAGCCCCGAAAACCATGGTGTACTAAATTTTTAATTGATCTGAGACGTCTAAGTCACTTTTTTTGAAAAAGAAAGTCGACGACGACGATGACAAAAATAAACTTCTTAATATAATAGAGGATATTTACCTACCTTGTGGGCACAAAATTTCTTTACCTTTGTAAGGTTATTAAATAATTTGAAGACCTCGAATTGTTGAAAATACTTTTAATTATTTTAACTGATAACATAATACAAGAATTTCGTTAAACTTAGTAACAAAAACTATTTATTGGTTAACTTTTAAAATAACAACCTTCTTCTTCTTCTATCGTAAAACATCCACTTGAACTTCCACTTGAACTTGCGCACGGGGCATCTATTGCATAACATGCTACAGACTCCCCCTCTGAACCCGAAAACGTCCCGGTGAAAGGTTCAGCACCTTATTTCTTAGGGCGACCTCTTCCATGAGTTGATGGCTTGATAGTGGTTTCTTTACGGGGTATCTATTGTATAACATACTACACCTTCACTTTTTTCTTCGCACAAAACACTTCAATTTTTTAAACTTTATATTTTATAGTTTTAACCAAATCAACCGATATTAAATTTTAATAAAAGCTGTAATGGAGTATTTCTATGGAGAAAAGGGCCTCCCTTCAATAATTAAAAGAGTTTTCCCGGGTCCTCCCATGACAAGAAAATTTATCCCAAATTGTAAGGAAAACTCTTTTAATTCTGGGGGTTAGGGTTTCCACGGAAAGAAAGCCTCCGGGACTGGCTGGTGAGCTAGAGAAAGAAATAAAGTTTATTGCAGAATTTAAATTTAATTCAGATTTTATTCTAGGCTACAAATATTGAAATTTAGTCTACATTTACAAAAATTTATCCTAGGAAAAAGAAAGAAAACTCGCTAACGAACAAAGAAAGAGTCTATAAAATGGCGGATGGACGCCACGCAAAGTTTATTTTAGTATGTAATAATTTCCCATAAAGGGTGCAAGATAATTTCACTCATACACCCAAATATCATACACACAAGAATTTTTAATGAATTTTTAATTTAATTAATAAATTTCAGCACCTAGATTAGATTGACCAATATAAAATTTAAATGGCAATCCCAAATTTTCCAAGCTTGCTACAAATATTTGATTTAATTGTTCCTTCGGTTGGCAAAAAAAAAAAAAAAAAACATTAACGTTTTCCAATAATCGATATTCGTTGATTATCTAGCTGAAAAGTAACGGAAAGGAAATAAAAAAAAAGTCTACAAAATTTTGGAGGGACAAAAGGAAGAAGACTTAGAAATTTTAACTCAACAAAAAAACTACCTCTCTCTACTGTGATCAAGAACAGACTGACGCTCATCATTTCTCTCAAATTCCATCCATCCACATCAGCAATATATAATACTAGGGGGGGTACCCCCCTGCTCGCTCCGCTCGCCAACCCCTTAATTATAATTGATGACTATAAAAATTAATCGAAACAATACAAAAGCTCTATGTTTGGTAAAATAATGAAAAGACTTAAGTGCTCAAAACCAATAAAAATTAGACACGAGAGTTCAGTTTGAACTTTACATACTCATCATAATTTGATTCATAACCCTACCAACCCTACTTAATTTTTCATCTTTAACCACCTAACATATTTTAATCTTAGCCACATTACAAACCCTACTCATTTCACTTACTTCAAATACCGCACTTAATCCCCAACTCATTTCTCACTCACTCTACCAACAAACTCTACTCACCTTATTCATTCTGGACCTGACTCTTAGATCTCTAGATTAAACTGCCCACCCTGAAAACTACTCTAGTAATTAGCGAAATAGTAATAAAATTACGATTATTTTCAAATTTCGCAATCTAGTATAAGCAAGCCTCGATTTTCAATTTTCCTCCAGTTTTTTTGCACAGCAACTTGCGGGGCAAGTTTGTAAAAAAATCACTCGCGCTTCGCGCTCGTGATTTTTAACCTGTCAAACTTACCCCCCTCGTTGCTGTATAACAAAACACAGTCGGAAAATGATCGACAATTTTGAAGCACTAGGGGTATTCGGCTGGATTATTTTCCCCAACTGAATTTCAACTCATAGAAATGCTGTATTTTAGATTTTTGCGGTTATAGTTCTATTACTATTTGTTTACTATGAATATACCTATGAATACTCATATAAAGGTATACACCGCAGTGACTTGGGTCCAACCCGAAGGCTGATTCGAGTAAGTCTAACAATTCAAGTTGCTATGCGACTCAAAACGTTCGAATTAAAAATAACCGACAAATTATCGAAATAATTTTACCCAATTTTACCCCTCCGCCAAATGTCAAATGCGGCGTTTCTATTGGTTGAAATTCAGCTCGGGAAAATAATCTACAAATTTTTTTTAACAGATTCTTCATGAGATGAACTTACTTCCTGCATAGTAACAGCTCGCGAAATTGCGTTTAAGCCGATTTATGATTTTGTAGGGGTAGGGTTGGATTTAAAATGATAAACAGCTTTGTTCAGCACCCTCTCAAGACAACAAAAGGTATTTAATAAAAATTTCAATGACATAAAATGACATAAGTAGAAAGCTGAGCTCAAGACCTTTTTAATGATATATGATTTTATATGAAAATTCTAATTAGAGCCAAAGTTATAATTTTAATATCTGATCTACCAGCCCACAACCACCTTACCTACACCCTACCTTCCGCACACACTCGCCTTATCTAACCCGATTTACTATTCTCATCCATATTAAGAACACTACCAACTATTTGCTATGTGCACGTGACACTCAGCAATCATGGTGACAATTTCTAAAAGTAACGACTTGAACCAATTTTTACAAAAATTTTTCAATTTGAAAAAATTTTTTTTTATTAAATTCTTTGTATAAAAACACAGACAAAATATTCTTACAGATTTTTCTCTAGAGTGCATACTTTTTAAGTTAAAAATCAACAAAATTTCAAAGAATATAGTTTTTAGGATTTTTAACTCAAAAATTATGCACTGTACAGAAAAATTTGTAAGAATATTTTGTCTTTGTTTTGGTTCAAAGAATTCGATGAAAAAATTTTTTTTGCAAGTTGTGAAATTTTTGCAAAAATTTGTTTATAACGAATTCCCTGACCACTTTTAACATTTATAAAAAATTTCATTGAATAAAGAATGATAAAATAATTTAAAAAAAATTATTCATAATTAATTTTAGCAATTAATTTAATCATACAAAATTCTCAAAAAATTTTTGTGGCCTAATCTTGGCTAAACTCCAAAGTCGATACTTACAGATGTGGCCACTTTTTGGCTAGCGCTGCGGTCGCGCCCATAACAAATACTTTACTTTTTTATCTTCAACTACCTGACCTAATTCAATCTTAGCCTCATTACTGACCTCACTATTTTAATTTACTTCAAATACCGTATTTTATCCCCCAAACTTATCTCACCCAATCTACGAACAAATCTTACTCACCTTATTCATCAACTCAGTCACTAACTTTAAAGTTTTGTTGAAGGACTTTAAATTTTGAAAAAGCTCTATTAATATTTTTAAGTGCAATAAGAGACCCTCATCTCCCCTTCAAACCAAGCTGGTAAAGTTGTTTTACAATTTTTTAACTTTTTTCTTCTTCATTTTCTTTATATATTATGTTTTGTTGATTTTCTGTATGAATTGCTAAACGTTGTACTGAATGACTACATTTACACAATTCAAATCTTTCTATGCACCAAGCTGCTTCTATAGAAAATATTACATGAGAATCTAAAAAACACCGTTTTGAGAAAAGGAGGACTCAACTTTGAGGACTCAACTTTCCCGTCGTAGACTCAACTTTGAGGACTCACAAGTATCTTTTTTACGTGTCTTTCGACCGTGTTTTTATTGATTTTCAATTTTGACGTCTCAACTTTGAGGATCATAAAAAAAAAACCAGATTATAATATCTCCCTATATCTCCCTATATTATTATAATTATTTACACGACTTAAATTATTAGCTCTCACTAAACTAACGTATCTCGCTTATCTAATCAGCTGGCTTGGGATTGCGCAAATCTGCCCACTTAAGGGGGGGGGGTATACCCTAAGAGGCTAAAAAAAAGGTAATTTTTGGGAATTTATATTGAAAAAACGGTTAATATTATTTAAGTCATTTATTCACCATATAATTATACAACATTTCAACTACTTTCCATAATTTTTTCAAGTAAAAATATTAATAAATAAGCCGATGCCAGTACTTTTTCGGCGACGCTTTCGCTTTTCGATTTTTTACGGTGAGGAACGCCATTTTGTTCAGGATCACCTAAAATTAATTTTGAAAAAAGATTGTGTTAGAAGACAAGTTTACCTTGGTATCTTAATAACACGAGGGTTTTTTTTTTTTTCATTTTTGACGATTTGGTGGTTGTTTAAAGTGAAAAACCGTTTTTTCGGCTAAAAAATCCTCCATTTTGTTGACGCCACAGCCGTAAAAATGAAAATTTTTTGAAATCCTCGTGTTAATACCTGGAAAAATATATATTAAAGAAATCCTCAAAATTTCAGAACGATCGGTGCAGCGGTCGCCGAGATATTTTCCTCGCCGACTTTAAAAAGACTAGTTTTGAGAAAAACGCGTTTAAACTTTTGAACAAGATAAAAGTTATGAAATTTTTTTTTTTTTACCTAAAAGGAATCATCGATTTCTGCACCATAAAGCACTTCTTCTGCTGCTTCTGCTTCGTCTTCAGCTTGTTTTTCTTTCCTTCTACGCTTAACCCTGGCATCTTTACTCTCTTTGGTAGCTTCTTTCTCAGCTTTGTCTATACGGCTATCATCCTCGATCATTGTACGAAAACTGCTGTAACTTTCTGAGATCGACTCAGAATGACTTGAAATTTTGACACAACATTCTTGAGATGTTGTACTTTAAGAAAAAAAAAATCGATTTTTTAAAGTTGCTTAGGGTATACCCCCCCCCTTAAGTGTCCCTTGATTACCCGTAAAAATTTTTCGTACCTCTCAAATTTTTATTCCTAAGTAAATGTTTTTTATCAAAAAGTAAACATTGGTATAAAGTTAGGTATGGGTTTACAAAAGTTTGTTTCAAATTAAAATTTGAACAAAAAATTTTTAAATGAAATTCATTATTAAAATATAAATTAAAATCCAATAATTATTTATATATATTTATATACCGATTTAAGATCAACCAACAATTGGATTTTAATTTATATTTTCATAATCACGAGCAACCAACACAACGAAGAAGAAATTCATTATTATTTATAAATTACTAAAATTAATTATTTATTTTTTTGACAATAAAAAATACAATATTTCAGTAAAAAATTTTGAAAAGGGGGATCCAACTTAGGAGATCCAATATTTCGACGAAGATCCAATTTAGGGGATCTAATTTGGGGGATCAGAATAAAAAACGGAAATACAATATAGGGAGATTTTCACCAATCACATTCATTCACACCATACTATCCAATCACGCTCGCTTCGACAATAGTTCGGGTGGCAATCACCACACCACCTCAATAGCGCACGAAAATACAAAAAAAATAAAATTACAGCACACGAGGCACTCACAATCCTATGTTTATATTCATCACGCACCTACTCTGTCTCCCTCTTTGTCCCTATACGCACACTTAGTCCGTGCAAATCAAAAAACTACACTCACACCCGTGTCTATTGTGTCTTGTGTGTTGTGCGCGCACGCGCCTGCCAACGCAGCCCAGTGTATATCGCGTCGTCTGCCGAAATGTGCCGCGCACCTCCTCCGTCGCCGGAGACTCACGGACGGAGAGCCGGGACCCGCGTGGTGTGTGTGTGTGTGTGTGTGGTGTACGTGCGCGCCCTGGGCCAGGAGAGCCTCCCCGGATGTTTGGGAATGTGTGTGTGTGTGTATGTGACTGTGCGCGTGCGCTGCCTAGTATAGCTACAGCAGCAGCCAGCCGTCGGCGGCAGCCAACACGTGGTTGGCTACAGCTGCTCGTCCGACCGACAGACGCAGCGTGGACATCACCTGGGAACTTAAAATCAACAAATTAACTCATTTGTTGTTTCCCAGGTGGCTCGACATTGCCAGGTAGCAAAAATAATTTACGAGGGATTGACTCCCTCGCAAAGCTTATGTACTTATAATTCAAAAGTGTCTCTTAAGTGAGGCACTCAATAGTAGCGGCTTTAATTTATGCAGCTCGAGGGAAACCACGTGCAAAGAAAAAAAAAACCAGGGCGAAGGCTACCCTCGTGTGTCAAATGGGATGTGAGAAATAAAATATCTACTATCCTAATCTAAATCTTAATTCTAAGGAGTTATAGTTTTACCGTACTTTCAATTGTTCGGCGATGGCTGGCACTATTCACTTATTGATGGCTTGCCTCGCGAGCTATTAGAAAATAATCGATGAGTCAGCTCCGGGTGGAAACGAAAAGGGCGTACACCTTTTAAACTTGATCTGAATTTTATTTTACTCAAAAAATAAGATTTCTCGTTGGACTTGACATATCAGCTTAGTATTATTTGGTTACAATTCAATTCATACGAAAGGGTACGTTCATAAACCACGATTAATTTGAACTAATAACTTGAGTTTCAATCAGATTTTTCAAAACTTTCAAAAGCATCTACTATTGAAAATGGTGCTACCAGCCAATCGTGTAAATCATGAATTAAAATTGAGTTATTGTCTAGTTGTCCAGGCAAGTTGAAAGAATCATTTTCGATATCTTCCTTTTCGAGCCACTCCATCACAGGCTCTAAAGAATCATAGCAACTCTTTTTCTCCTTGCTCAAGAATCTTTTTTACGCGTTGCTTTTCAGACAGCTTTTTTCCATGCATTGCAGTACTATGCACATTTTTTGTTTTTTAGTGGCAAAGTATTGACCCCATGAGTTGGAGGTTCTTCCTAGGATTCAAAATATTATTCAATTTTAAAAGGGCATAAAAAGTGGGAATCCACTGAAAGAAAAAGTTTACTATTTGATTCATTAATTAATTCATTACTTTTAATTCATTACATAATGACGGACAGTTCATATCATATTGAACTGCAACATTATTTATTGCCACAGGTTTCAAACCGATCGATTGCCTTACGAAAAGATCGAGAAAACTATCTTTTTCTTCGACTTTATTTGGCAAAGGTATCATTAGTTTTCAATTATTTAAACGATGTAACGGAAATGGAGGTAATAAAACCATTGCTTGTAGGCAGGATAGTTTTTAAATTACTTCTTCATTCTCCACAGCAATAAAGTCGTTACATTTCACAATCAAAAAATTGTAAAATTATTAAATGCATATGTAAAGTTTAATTTTTAAATTAAAAAAATATATATATACCTGAATAAAATATTGGCTTTCCAGTACATGGGCGCTATACCATTCAGCAGTAACTGCTGCAGGTTCTTTAATTGTACAATCTGCCGTAAGGTACTCCGCAATATCAGGAAATCCATCAATAAATATATTACTACACCTCTGCAAGTGTCTCTCCTGCAAAATCAAAGTTTCTTTTTTCAAGATCCTCATCTATTGTTACTGCTGCGTTGTCGAGGTGAGAGCCATAATGATCATGAGGCAAGATCAATCTAGCTAGTTCATTAGCCATTCGTCTTTCCACACGGTTGAATGCGCTTCGACCAGGAGCATTAGTGATTATGAATATCGCATCAAAATTGTTATTTAAAAAATGTTGGCAAGCACACATGATCTTTTTTCTGTTACGTGGATTTTCGTCTGGTCTACCATAACACATTAAAACAAGAACTAGTTTTACTGTCTCTCCCTCTACGAAAAAAACAAAAAAAAACAAAACAAAAATTTGTATTAAATTCAAATTATTCTCAACGGAAAACTTCAGATTATTTGTTCGATACCGTAAAAAATTTCTTAAATGACTCTAAATTCAAAAGTTTTTGAAAATCAAATGCATGAGACAGTTCAGTATTTGAGCAATGTTTAAAGCTGCGAATAGCAACATAAGTTGGATCCGAATATGAAATTTCTATACATCACCAATCTTGCCATCTTCTATTTTCATATCTGCATAGACGCTGGGAATGAGCTTATGCCATGCCGCTATAACCCAGTCATGATACTAAGTACTAGGTTTCTTCGCAAATTTCTAAGGTTACTTCGAAGGTGGTGCTGTCGAAGTTCATTAGATTAGATGATCTGGAAGTGTGACTTTATACTCAAGATGCATGAGTAAAGATGCCTGCTTGTTAGTAGTAGCTAAGTGAATGGGTACTTTCCTGTTGTCGTCTTGCGAAATTACAGCTACTTGCTTACTACCCAGTACTGAGATTATTTGCTCAACGGATCTATTTATTTTGAAATATTTTTGAATAATTTCAATTAAATAAATTTTCTTTATACAAGTAAAATTATCTATATTATTATGTAACCACCTTATCGACGCTGCACAAAATTTAACGTCAATGGAATTTCTTCTAGCGCTGTTTTCAGTCTGGCACAGTTTCACGGGAACTGTTTTTACAGCTTTTACTCTCAGCTGTAGTAGAATCTCTCTGGGGAAGAAAAATAAGCTGTGCTTCTTGATGTTTTGATGCTGAGGACTGAATTTATTTCGGCAGTTCATTCACTCAAAGTTTTACAACTTCTGACCAAATTAGAGTGTTGGCGATCAGCAGCTGATCCGCCAAATATTGCTATATCTGCAATAGTTTTTAAAAACTTGAGTTGATCTGCTTCAATTCTTGGTTGACCTGGTGCGACGTTGACCTGGTTCAAATATTAAATCATTAAATTTTGTATTGTTTTGTAAAACTTTTTCATACTTACAACATTTGAAATTTTCAAATTTGAGGATGAATGTAAGTTAAGAAAAAAAAATTAAAAATTTGAAATATCACACTTTTAAACTGCTAACTAAATCTTAATTTCCTACTTTACTTTCTAATATAGTACTTCGAGTATCATCCTGGTAAACTTTTTTTTTTTTTTAAATTTATTTATGAGCCATACGCCCTTAGTTTTGTATTTACATGTGCAACAGTGCAGAAAAAACATACAAAATACATATCATCAAAATATCACAGTCATAAAAGAAGTAAACGGTACTCAACGAAGTTGAGTACACAATCATATGCGCAATTTCTATTCTTTAAGAAACGAGAAGATTCGTTGACAAGCCGGGACATTAGGCCCTGCCAAAAACATTTCTGCGCATAAGGGAGTGCAGAAGCCCAGCTGCTTCAATAGAGTAAAGAGACCAGCTCTCTTACCCTCATATTCAGGGCATTGCCACAGGATATGATTCAGAGCCTGTGCCTCACATCCACAAATACAAAACGGATCATAAATAAAGTTAACCCTGGAGAGAGAGGCTGCCAGGTTATAATGATTCACCCAACATCAATTAATGGTAACAACAAACTTCCTGGTGAGATTCTCACCCGTAAGCCAGGGAGTATGGCGCCTCGAACAGTAGTTCTCAAAGTAGTAGACTCCCTTGAAAGAGCCTTCTTCACGCAATACACGGTCGGCTTCGATCCAGGCACACTTTCGAAAGCCTTCACTAAAGTCCGTGAACGGGACTCTTTCAACGGTAGGAAGATCCACACTACCGGCCTCTTTTGTGAGGGTGTCAGCAATCTCGTTTCCTCTGATTCTAACGTGCGCAGGAGCCCATAAAAAGAGAATGCTGTTGTTAACAGTATCTCGATAAACAAAGTCAAAGTATTTACGCTTAATGTCCAGCACAAAAGGATTGGTTTTAACACCAAGCCTGGGTGACACAAAGGACTGCAAGACACTGCAAGAATCAGAGAAAATGAGAAAGCTGACGCCTTCAGAAGATAAAATAATATTCATCGCTTCATAATATTCGGCAGCACATTCAGCCGAAAAAACTGAAGCCGCCTTAGGGAGTCCGCCCCTAATGCTCGCATTAAGTTCATCACAGTAAACAGAGAACCCAGCAAGGCTCGATTCAACGCTTCTGCTGCCATCAGTGAAGATAGCACACGAGCCGCTGTTTGCCTTATACTCACACAGTGGCTGATTGGGGTCTAGAGTGTCTCTGATGTTCATGCCAAAGTCCAGGTCCACGGGAACAGGGGGAAAAAGTGCCCGATAGTCCTGCAAAAAATAACCAATGTAGGGCCCAGCAACGACAGAATTTCCAAGCTCTCCGTGGACAGATAGACTTTGACATAAAATACTGCCCCAGGTGGGCAATCCCCCCTCCTCTTTCTGAGAGTCCACAAGTATCGCACCGTACTCGAATAGGTGGCAGAACCAGTGTTGGACAGCATCTAAGCCAAGTAATAATCGCACAAACAGGAAGCTCTCTCCTTGAGTGGAGTAAGACCTGCCTCCGCAAGCAGGATGTTAGTCGGCGTACTTATACGATAACCTAAGGCTGTTCGAACAGCCGCCTGTTGAATTCTCTCGATCCTGACAAGAAGCTCACTGCGTCTAGGAAGGCAAACAAAACATCCAAAGTCCAGGATTGATCGCACGAAGCTTTTGTACAGAGTGAGCAGCGTATCAGGATCGGAGCCCCACCAGGTGCCACAGAAGAACTTCATGATACTAATTGCCCTAAAACACCTCTTACGTATGGCATCAACCTGCCTACCAAAATCCAGTCTGTAGTCAAAAACTACGCCAAGATACCTCACAGAATCACTGGACTTTATGACCTGGTCCCGGACAATAATTTCACAATCCTCTGGCTTAACCCCATTCCTATTAAAATACATAAAAATGGTCTTAGAAGGAGACAGATTCAACCCGATATCTTGAAGCTCGGAATCAATGCTGGCGACGGTTTTCTGAGGGATGCGCGTACCCCACGCCATGCTTTTACATTTAACAGTAATAACAATGTCATCCGCGTACTGAGAGGAATCAATACCAGCGTGGATGAGTTACAAAAGAGGGCTCATAACACCTCCCTGAGCAACACCCCTATAGGGCCTTCTAGCCTTACCGTCTCGGCAGGCAGCATGCACAAACCTACTAAAAGTAATAAATTGCACAAAGCTTAAGACACTGCCCAAGCTGCCAATACCCGCAAGGTTAGTGAGAAGAATGCTGACGTTGATGTTGTCAAAGGCAGCACTGACATTCAGAAAGGCTGCCATTACAACTCTCCTGTCCAGGAAAACCTCTTCAACCCTGAAAGTTAAATTGGCCAAACTATCCGCACATGACGTACCTTTGCGGAAATCCCGTTGGGTTTTCGGGATCAGATCATTCACCTCAACAAAATACTCAAGCCTGTTTTTAACAAGGATATCGAAAAGCTTGCATAGACAGGAGGTAAGAGCAATGGGCCTGAAACCAGAGCCAGTGGGCTTACTGATTAAGTGCACGAATGAATTCTTCTAGCTTTCTAGGTATACTCTACTAGCATGGATGTCATTAAAAATATTCAAAAGAATCAACCTATACTTAAAGGGAAGTGTTTTAATGACTTCATAGTCAATACCATCTATCCCAGCAGTGGATTTAGTCCTCTTAGGATCGAGCGCAGCATTAAATTCGGGAAAACTAAAGGAAGTATCGAAGAACTCATTCGGCTCATGCTCAGGAAGATCAGGGGTGTCCCTCTGCTCACCAGGAGAAGCGATCCTGTCAATGTTCACCCTAGTTTCCTGAGATCTCGAGTCACTTCCAGAGCCAGAAGAAGGAATTTCCGTAAATTTATTCTTCAGAACTCTGCAGGTTCTCCAAACATACGATGAGTTGGTCTGAAAACTAACACTTCAAGCAAACTTCCTAAAGCACTCCCTCTTTTTGACTCTGAAAGTTCTCTTGGCCAAGGCGCAGGCCTTTTTGTAATCAATCAGATGCTCGAGCAAACCGGTGTCCGCCCAAATCTTATGGGTGGCTGAGCGCTACCTCTTGACCTCGTCACAGTCAGCATTCTACCACCGTACCGGGTTTCTAACACGACGGTGAGACGGGAAAAATAGCCTCCTAGGAGTGCTGCTTTTCACAGCATCAGAAAAAACATTGGTAAAAAATTCATACTTTCCCGTTGGCGAGGACTCATCGTAAGCGTTGGTAAAGAAGTCGGAGTAAGAACTCTCAAGGAGCCAATCAAACTTACCCCAGTCCGTGCCGACTGATCTAAGCTTGAAGGACTCCCTCGAATAAGAGTTTTTACTGAAACTTTTTGACAGTCAGCCTTTTTTGTTTTAGAAGAAAGAGCTTTCTTTTTTGCTCTACAAGTTTTCTTGGATTGTCAATCTCTTATTGAACTCCGGGTTCTGCAAGACCAGCATTTCGGCTTTCAATGGATACTAATAATTTTTTTTCTAAAATATTTATTTCTTTAATGAGACTATCTTGAGCTGGAGTAGTGTATTGTCGAACTTTTTTATTCGTTATTTAACGGTCTTTATCAACACTCTCGTTGTCACTAACTAATTAATGTTGGGCTTGGTAATATCAGGTTGTAAAGAACTTTGTTTACGTTTTTTCTTTAAAATAAAAAAATTTTTAAATTAATTTAGGTCTTAAAAATTTGTAATAGAATTTATCTCAGCAAAACTAATTTAATTATTCAAAACTGTGATTACTTGATGAAATTGTTGGCGATGATAATTGCAAAGTTGACGACGAATCGTGACTAGTCGAGGGGTGATTAACAGTGTTAATCATTAAGAATCATTAAGACTTATAAAAAATATACTCATCAAAAATAGTGTAGAATCTTCGACGTTATATTTCCCAGCAACGCTGGGAAATTCTTTTTTATTCCATACTCCACATTTTGACCACATCATCTTGAATTATTTTATTCGAAATTTTATCTGCATTCAAGTCTCGATATAAGTCATACAGTTTACAATACAATGTATACATTTTAAACTGAGATTCAATAGAATGTTTTTCAACTAGTTATGTTATAGAATAAGCATTTGATATTTGCCTTCACAAAACAACTGCAGACTGCACAGAACCATAGACTACAAACTACCTGCACGCGCTGATAATGAAGCACGCGTCGACTGGCCAAAACAAAACTCTGACGAGTTTTTTTTTGTACGCGGCCGCGCAGGCGAAAATCAGATGACAGGTATGGATTCGATTTTAACGTTTGACAGTAAAATATGAATCAAAATATTAATAACATCGATTCATGCACTTAAAAACCACCTTTCTGCATCAACAGACTTACCCCCTCGCTCACCCGTAACCTTTCGTAGCCTTTTAAACGCCCCCCTCCTCCCCGCCTCATTGGGCCTCGTGGTTTATGGATGTTCCCATGATTATATTAGAACTTATTCGGTGCGTTAGGAAAATATCGATGCTCGAATCCTTTTGACCATTAAAATTCACTTTCCATTTTCGAATTAAAGAACCAATGTCAAAAGGCATTAAAACCTCGACAGGGTTGACAAGCGTCCTGACCTTCTCGGTGCTTTGAATAGACGTTACAGTCGAGTCTTCTAGCTGCTGGCCCTCTTTTCTGTACAGCTCATCCAACCTTGCCTGCAGATCTGCCAATTTTGTATGCAAGCGTTGCGTGTCTTTACTCGGCTGCAGAGCACTTGTAGGATCCGAGTTATTGCACGGACTATCAAGCTTTGTAATTTCTGTCGTTAGGCTTGAGAACTGTTCCGTTTCATCATTCTCGGTTTCGTATACCAGTTCTCTTGGATATCTCTTCGACGCATCTCCGTCCGAAGTTCTGTAATACTTTCAGCATTTTTATCACAGGATGACTGAAGCTTCCTGAATTCTTCGCTCAAACCCTTCAAAATGTTGAGAAGCTCTGGCATGAGCTCGCCAAACGACTGTTCAGCTTGATACCTTTTCGTGTGACCTTCATTTACTTTGTGAATTTTTCACGTCGTCATCGACTTTCAGTCGCTTAAAAAAGCCATTTTGCAGAGTCTGTTTATGATTAAATTTTGCAATCGAACCTTATTCCGAGGTACGTACTTCAAGACGAGTTTGTCGAATATTCGCAATTTTGGCTCGCAACTCGTGAACCTCAATCTCATTTTTACGATGGAATTTCCTCAACTTTCTAACCTCTGCAATGAGAGCTTTGAGGAATTCCCGTACCTCTACTGGCCTGGTCCGGCCTTTATCTGCCATAGCCTGGGCAATTCTGGTCTGCCCAAGCCGAATTTTGGCCTCTTGTTTGTACTTTGTACCATTATGGTGATTCTTCTTAGGGCTTCGTGTGTGACTGTGCTCTATGATGGTATCCTTGCTCGGCTTGCACATCTTTGCTTTTGTAGCCTTCTTTACAAAAAAATAAATAAATAAACCCACGTGACGGTACCACTAACTAATTTGTTAAATTCTCACAAAAAATCAACCTGCAATTAGAAAAAAAAATACTTTATTTTTGAGTCTTTGAAAAAATAATATTTCTTGATTCTACAGAATTTTAATAGTTGGCCTGACTTAGGCCAACGATTAAAATTGATTCCTTCCCAGTTTTGGCAAAAACTTGAAATCAGCAAAAAAACAACGATCTTCCAAAATTCCAACAAGAAAAAAAAAAAAATAAGAACGGTTTGACCCGTGACAAAACGACGTTCAAAATACTCAAAAATACAATAACAGTTGCTACTAAACACTAGTTAGTGTCACACTGAATCCTCAGAACTATAAAAATAGATTAACAAATTAGATAAATAATATATACAATCAATGATTTCTTTTTCAGCACAGTATTATTTTAAAGCTTTGCAAAGTTGCCGAAAAACGTACCAATAATCGCTGTAGTATCACGTACTCACAAAAAAAAAATCATCCGAGTCGACCAAATTACACTAATTTGGAAGACTCCAAGTGTCCGTCTATGACACTTGTTTTGTCTCTGTCTCTTTCTCTCTCGATATTAATCCTTGCCTACCCATAAACTTGAACGTTCCTTGTTTGAGCTTGCCTTACTTGACTTACATATCGTAAGGTCTATTGGTGGGGTTATGATTTAACATAGTTAAAACAAATTTTCAAAATAATATAGTTTTATAAAGCAATTATTTTCTAAAGACATAATTCTGTTCAATACATTATCAAAATTTCCCTCTACATGTTTAATTTGTTCTTTTACAACAATTTTGAAATTATAAACATCTCTTTCTAAAGTCTTTAAATTTATAAAATTATCAAATATAAAAAGCATTCATAATATTTGAATAAAAATGATAGTGCTGGATACAAAACTGAAAATTTTTTATTTTTATTATTTCTTAATTCTACATGAATATTATGATATTCTTCTATTTTTTTAAACTAAAACTGGTGTTAATATTTTTGAAGAATTTTTTATTCCTTAATTAAGTCTATCAGCGTCAATCTTCCAGTGACCTCTTCTTGCCTTTTTATCCTCTTTGCTTTCAAACAGCTGATGAATTGTAGGTTATAATAAAAACTATACAAGCTTCATTATTTTTTTTGTTCATAGTATGCGTAAAGTCTTCTTTTACGCATTGATTTTAGTGCGTAAATGATCACTTTACGCGAACTTAGAAAAAATTAAAAAATACAAAAAATAGTAGTTTTAAAGCTGATGGGACCACTCGAAGGTCTTGTAGGCGCTGCTTCGAGCAGCCCAATCAGCTTTAAAACTACTATTTTTTACATTTTTTAATTTTTCCTCAGTGTTCGTCAAGCGATCATTTAACACATTAAAATCGTTACGTAAAAGATGACTGTTCGCAAACTATAAAAAAAAAATAATGTTCGTATCGCGAGCGTAACGTCTCGTGTGATCGGCGACCCTCGGGCGCTACGATCACACTCGAGTGTAAAGTAGCATTTTACGCTCTAGATAAGAAAAATACTATTTCAAAACATTACAATTATTTGATGCACACACTCCCTGATGTCGAAGGCAATGAAAATTATTAGAAAATTTATTTATTTATTTGTTTATTTATTTATTTATTTAAAATCATCAACGGACATTAATGTCCTTTAATACATAATTAATTCATATGAATTTTTCATAATTAACAACTTTCTTATTCGAATTGCAAAATTTTGATTTAATATCTTTCTTAAATAAACTAATATAGTTACAATTTCATGTATCAACAGATAAGCTATTCCAACTTCTTTTCAATCTGTTTGTAACAGAATACTTATATTCAACCAATTCTCTAGGATTTCTTATATTGAATCGAATATTCTAATCGGAAATAAATCAATTATATCAACCTGAGTAGAGTTTAAATTTCTAACAGCTTTGAAAGTAAAAATATGATCATCAACTTCATGCAATGATTTTATAGATGCAACTGAAAACTTTTTTAAGAAACACTAAAACTGTAGGTAACTAACTTAAAAGCCAAATATCTCAAAAATTTGTGATTCACCTTTTCAAGTTTATAAATATCAATCTCATAGTTTGGAGTCCATATAGGTGAACAGTATAACAATTTAGGAAGTTCTAAAGTTTTATATAAATACAAAAACGTTTCAGGTTTTTTGAAGTTACTCGATGATTTAATAACGAATCCTAACGACTTCTTTGCCCTTTTAATAACATCATCAAGTTGCATGCCAAAATCAAGTTTATCATCAAAAATTACACCCAGATCCTTAATATAATGGACTCTCTCAACGTCATATTCATTCATTTTATAATTAAATTCAATCCTAGATCTCAAACTCCAGAATGAAATAATCTTACATTTAGAAATATTCAATTCAAGTTTATTTTTTACAGACCAACTAACAATTTCATCCAAATCTTTCTGTAGTCTTGTAGAGTCAGTTACATTTAAAATCTTGAAGAAAAGTCTAATATCATCAGAAAATATCAGAACCTTAACATAATCTAGCTCAGTGATCAAGTCATTTATAAACAAAATAAAAAGAAAAGGGTTTAAATGGGACCCCTGAGGAACCCCAGATGATACATTATAACAATCAGACAAATGACTTTTAACTTTGATTCTTTGACTTTTATTTGTCAAGTAAGAGGCAAACCATTTAATTAGTTTACCTCCAATGCAATGAGACATTAATTTATGTAATAGCAATTTTTTATTTACTCTATCAAAAGCCTAAGAATAATCTAAATATAAAGAATCAACCTGAGCATTTTCAGATAAGGCCTTAATTATATAATCATTGTATATTATTAAATTAGTCAACGTAGACCGATCCTTCATAAATCCATGCTGCTCCTTAACTATTTTATGTGAAAGTAAAGATGATCATTTATTTGTAACCACAGCATCGAACAATTTAGCAAAAGAACCCAAAATAGAAATAGGCCTATAATTTGCAACATCCCTCCTATCGCCATTCTTGAACACAGGAGTCACAAATGATAATTTCCATCTATCAGGACTCCCTTCTCAATGACTTCCTAAAAAGAATAAGCAGTGGCTTTACCGAGGAGTTTGCACAATTCTTCAAAAACACTGTTGGTAAATTGTCTGATGTTATGGTATGACTAGAATTCATACTCTCTAATGCTGACAATATATCACAATAATCAATATCAAAATTTTTATCATTTTTACTATGCCTGTTAGATTTAGAACGCCCGCGCTATTCATATTTATTTTTATGTTTAAGTTGATCAACGTTCAGCTTGTTAAGATTGATGTTTCTATGGTTTGTTTACTAGACAATAAATTTTACTAATTGTGTTTTAGTCTCTTGTGAATATAGACGTGTCAATATAAAAATTTATTTTTATTAAACTGTATTTAATAAATAAAAATGTCTTTTTATTTATTATAATTATAATAATTCTAAAAGCTCATGGTCCCAGCACGCTTCCACTGCGCAAAATAAAATAAAAATTTTTTTAAATATTGCCGCGCTGAAAGAGATGCGAAAATTCCGATGCGGAATGGGCCGGAATTGAAACGACCGTTAGTTTTATTTTATGTCCAAACGAGTGCACTCGAAAAATTAATTGCTAAAATAAAATTGACGAGGCTGATAAAAAGGTGTAAAAAAAGTTCGATCAAATTTAATCAGACCTGAAGAAGTTCATATTATTTACAGATGGCAGAAGGTGGATTGGAGAATATAGGTGAAAAATTCTCTGGAAGCAGAGGTATGTAGTTAGAGGTTAAAAGCGCTTGGAAGTTTATTTTGTTTTGAAGTACTTACTATAGTATGTGTGTGTGTGTGTGTAAGTGAGAAAGACAGAAAGAAAATTCAAATGTGTATTAAAACACAAAGAAAGAGAGAAATAATGACGAGTTTTACCGGTATGAATTTAAAAAAAAAATCCTAGGTTATTAAAATTGCATGCAAAAAAAAAATGAATAAGACAATGAATTTTTTTTTTGAGATGAGGTTATGAAAGCAAAATTTTTTTTACATAGACGAGAATACACTGAGGATTGTTTTACTGAATTTACAAGCGACGTATAATCTAGAGGAGAAACATCCTGGAGAAAAAGTCTCGATCTGCATCGGGGATGGAAAAATAAATTTAATCACCGAGGGTGGTACATCATATGATACAGGTGTGTAAAATTTTATTTATTGTTAGAATTTGAATTTAAATAACAGTCGACTATATATAAAAAAAAAAAAAAAACTGGTTCATGTATACATTTGAAAATTGTTGTGCGTTTTTAAATGTGAGGGTAAATTTGAAAGCGTTCTTGTGTTCAGACGTGGAAAAATTTACTCAAACTCTGATTTAGTATATTTGTGTACGATATATTGAACAGAGTATAAAATTTTTTTATTAATTTGTGATTAATTAAATGATTGCAGATTTTGATCAATTTACAAATGAAGAACTATCTGTAATAACAGAAGCCGTTGAAGATCATCAAACATGTGGAGAAATGTTAATTTTACCTAGCCTTGAAAACCAGCAAGGGACTGAGGATGATATAGATGCGAATACCCGGGTAGAAAAAGATGAGCTAAATGAAGATGAGTTGTTGAGAGATGATTTTGAAAAGATAGATGAGAAAAGAGAAAATAAAGAACAGTACAAAAGAGAGAAAATAGACGAGCAAATGAAAAATGAAAAGAAACAAGGAAAAAATTTTGTTAATACTGGCAGTCAAACTATAACAGGTAAAATTTTAAAAATTAAAAAGGATGAAAAAATAAATATTAATTTAAAATCATTAAATGTATTAAAGAAAAATGAAACTCAAAAATCAGTAAAATTAATGTCACAAAATATTAAAAAAGAAAAAGAACAAAATACTAATAAGTTTGATAATAATATTAAAAACTTTGAAAATAATGTATTAAAATTTGAAAAAATTTCAGATTTTAAAGATATGTGCATGGTTTTGGAATTTCAAAAAGGTGTTTTTAATTTACTAAGTAAAACAACAGAAATGCTTAACGAAGCTAATCAAACAATGAAAATCATGAAGGAAGAAAACAAAAATGATAGAAGTGCTTTTATGAGAGACGTGAATAAGTGGAAAGCTCAAATGGAGCAACAACAAAATAAATTTAATGATTATGCTTATGGTATTAACAAACTGATTGAACAATATAGCTTGGATAAAGATGAGAGTGATGAATATGAGAATGATAATTCAGAGACGCGTAATAAACATGAAAATTTTGAAAATGAAACTTTAAATGAGGATGAAGGAGAAAATGATGATAGAAATAAGGTAAGAATTGAAAATTTGAAAATGATTTGAATAATTTAAAATCTGTATCTGTCACTATGGAAAATAAGTTATTAAATGAAAAAGGTGTGAGAAATTGAATTATAAATGAGTTAAATAAAGTAAAATTTTCAAAAACAAATGAGATAGATGGTAATGATAATTTAATTAATAAAGTAGGTGATACTATTAAAATTGTAGTTAATAAAGAATCTTCATTACCTCGTAACTATAAATTAACTCCTCAGCTTAAATTTGAACATTTTTACGATCATTTAACTTCTGAATTGAGATCTTGTAACTTACTACATGTTATTGATGATAAGGAAAAAACTAAAATTAAATTGAGTGATGAGACTATGGAACTAGATAAATTTAAAGTGAGAGATATTTTAATAAATAGAATAGATCAAAACTATTATTCTAGTGTGAGTGATATACAAGATCCGGTTCAGATTTTGAGTAAATTAAAAAAGATGAGAAACAATGAGTCTAATGTGACAACGGTATCAGTGAGGAAAGAACTTTACAAAACAATTTATAATCCTAAACAAGAAAAAGCTACTGAGTTTATTTTTAAATTTGAGGATTTAATTAGAAAATATAATAATATAACAGGTGTAAAGTCAATGAGTGATGATGAGAAACGAGATATATTTTTTACTAATATCTTACAAGCTATTCCTAAAGTACAAGATACAGATTTTATGACCAAAAATTCCACCGGAAATCGATTATCTTATGATGAGTTAAAATGTTACATTATTCAGAATGAAGCAACAACAACAACAAATGTAAAACCCCCCAGTGCTTTATAAATCTCTTCTGTGAACAGATGTTTTAATTGTCAGGATAGTGGGCATAAAAGTTATGAATGTCCTTATCCTAAGAGAACAAACTTGAGAAAATGTTATCGTTGCCAAAAAGTAACTGATCATCTTGCATCAAGCTGTCCAAGTCCTGTGCAAGTAGAGAGACGTGATTTTGTAATTAGACTCGGAAGAGGAAACTACAATGGAATAAACAGAGGTGGTATTAGAGGTGTATATAATAGATTTAACAGGGGAGGTTTCAATGGAATGACTAGAGGAGGATATAATGGTAACAGAGGAGGATACAGTGGAGCAAGTAGAGGTGGTTTTAATGGAGGTTCAGGATTTAATGATGAGACAAGGTATGATGAAAATTCAAATTTTAATTTTTTAATTAGTAATAATAAAACATTATGTAGAAATACCAAACGTGAAAATGATTTTGAGTCATCAAATAATTCATCAAAGAAATTCAAACCAAATCGAGATAAAGGAGCATCTTTTAACAGGGGTAGAGGTCGAGGAAATAGTTCAAGAGGTGGAAAAGAAAATGGAGATCGTGAGAATTCTGAAAAAGGAAAAGTATGTAATGTAAATTCTGTTTTCGATTCAGAGGTTGATTCAATAAATGAGATGAGCAATAATAATTCAAAAATATTAGCTAGATTTTTAGCTGATTCAGGAGCAACAGAACATTTAACAAATTCTAAACTAATTTTTAAAACATTTGATGAGAATAAAAATGGAATAATTAGATGCGCGAATAAAGATCCATCAACAAATTTAAAAATAGAAGGAGAAGGAGTAATTGAAGCAGAAAATAATGATGAGTTGATAGAATTGAAAAATGTTATTTGTGCGAAAGATTTATCTGAAAATTTAATGTCATTAAGAAAATTTGCTGATGAAGGTTTAGGAATTTATTTAGATAATAAAAGAATAAATGTTTTTGATCCGGTTTCTAAAAAATTGTTTATATCTGGTATTTATGAAAAACCTTATTGGATAATTGAGTTTGAGATAGATAAAAATATTTTTAAGAGGTTTGATTCTAATTTTTCGATTAAAAATGAAATTGTTGCATACTTAACTACTAAAGATAAAGAAAACGTTCCAAGATATTTAACTAGAAGTGTTACCGCTAGACGCGATCAAAATAAACTGATAACAGAAATCATGGAAGAAAAACAAAATGAAAATTTAGAATCTAGACTTGAAAATATTGATAATTTTACTGAAAATGAAAATGTGATTAATGATAATGGTTTTGAACAAATAAATGAAAAACAAGCAAATAATGAAGTTTTTGACGATTTAAATTTTGATACAACGATAGGAGATAGAAAAATTGAAAATCCAACTGAAATAGCTGAAGTTGAATTGACAAAAGATGATATAGGAAACGATTTAAACTATAAAAATTTTATTAAAAACAATAAAGCATTGATATGGCATGTAAGGATGGGTCATGCATCAGTTGCTTATTTAAATGCGTTGCAAAGACTCTATCCACAAAATAAAGAACTACAAAGCGTATTTTTTGATGAGTCTATACTAGATTGTGAAGTATGAATGATTTCTAAATTCAATAGATTACCTTTTTTTATAACGAGAACTAGAGCAATTTTTCCTTTGCAGATAATACACTCTGACGTAATGGGTCCAATTTCTCCTCCATCATATCCAAAAGGATATAGATTTATTTCAGTTTTTATTGATGACTATTCACGATTAGCAATGGCCTATGCAATGAAATATAAAAGTGAGACGGGTTTTTATTTAGAAAATTTTGTAAAAAGCGCAAGAAATTTATTAGGAAGAGATGCGAAAGTGTGTAATTTGCGATCAGATCAGGGTACAGAATATACAGGGGGATATAGTGCTGAAGTATTATTAAAGTTAGGTGCTGAGTTTGAATTAGCTTGCCCAGACACACCTCAACATAATGGAGTATCTGAAAGATTTAATCAAACGATTCAAAAGAAAGTAAGATCTTATATGTATGATGCGAAACTTCCTGAAAATATGTGGGATTTAGCTCTTTAAGCTGCAGTATATGCATATAATAGAACTCCACATAAATCAAATGAAATGAAAACTCCTTTGAAAGTTTTTGCTCCTCATAAATCTTTTGACATAAATCAAATAAAACGTTTTGGATGTGTGGCTTATATCAACGTTCAAAGAAAAACAGGTCCAAAATTTAGATTTTTAGGTAGACGAGTAATTTTTGTAGGTTATAAATCAACAAGTTATATTTTCTTAAAACCAGAAAATGGTAAATTTTATGAAAGTTGTTACGGTGCTCGTCCGGGGAAAAACAACGGCGATCCGCGTTGTCGGACTAACAACCGTGCACAAATAAATTTTCGAGTACTCTCTCCTGAGTACTCCTGCTGACGTCGTTGATACCTGTAAATAATCAATCAGACATGCTTGGGGAGACGCGCACGCGAACTAGCTTTCAAATGCCGGTAGTGGGCGGGGTGAAATTCCCCAAGCTAAATGTAAACAGAAGAAACCAAATTTCTCAGAAAAGTGTCCTAAGTGAGGAAATGTCGTGCCGAGGAAAAAGATTAGTTTTCAATAACAAACTCGAAGAAAGTCAATTTTAATCTTTAATTTATTAATAATAACAACAACAAAAAATAACAAAGATTGTTCCAAAATCAATGGTCGCGATCTTCGAATTTAAAGTTCGGCCGATCGCGCAGGCGGCCGAACAAAGAGACGTGTAGGTAAACAAAGAACCTGCCAGGCTACGCTCGCCGGCTCGCAAGTTTCTACGCGTGATTTCTGACAAGAATTCACGCGTAGAACCTTTTGGAAATAAATCCAGATAGGGAGAGAAAAATCGACAAGTTCTCTCCCTTACCGCGACACACACCTTCACTCTATCTGCACTCGAACGCGATTACACAAACCTTTACAGGCGTGGGTGGAGATCTCCAAGCGAAGACGGGTGGTCTACGAAAACAGCACACACCCTTTTACAGCACTCATTCCTCGCGATGTCGTGTTTAACGAAAACCTCAACGCGACTCGCGATTACAGTACTTTTTCTCTCCGACGTTGAAAGAAAGTCGAGCGTCCGTGCTAACGTTCTACACACGACTGGCGCGCTTCCGTCCAGTTCTACCTGGTCCGACCTCTAACGGTCGGTCCGTTCCGGAATGGTCCGCCAGCTGCTGAGCGTCAGCTGCTGGCCCACGTCCACACGGATAATCAATATCGATCGTGTGGACGGATGTTTTCACCGACCGTGACAAAGTAGAGATGTGAGATTTAATGAAAAATTAGTTTATGGTGATAAGTATGGAAAAGGTAGAATAAGTGATCATTTAGAAATTTTTGAAAAAATTCCGAAAGAAGATTGGTTTATTAATTTTGAAAAAGATAATTTTGAAGAGATTTGGAGAACAGAGGGAGAAGTTCCTAAGAAAAGAGGTAGACATAGAAAGAGAAAAATTAATGAGAATGATCATAGTAAACAAACCATTGCAAAGAAAACTAAATTTATAAATGATTAAAGTTTTAATAACTTCACTGAAATTAAAGAGAAAAATGATGACCTACTTATAACAGAAAATAGAGAAGAAGAATTAGACGAGAATCTAGAAAAAGTAGATGAGGTGTATCGTGCATTGCAAGTTAAAGTAATCGAAAAACAAGAAAAAGTTGATGAATTGTATCACGCATTGTTAGCTAAAATAAATAAAGATCCTGTTTCTTATAAAGAAGCTATGCAAATAGTTGAAAATAAAAAATGGCAAGATGCTATAAGAGATGAGTGCTAAAATTATAGACAAAATAATATGTACAGTTTACTTTAATAAGCTTTTATTAGAGAGGTCAAAATAACAACAAAGAAAATCTCGTAAACATTCGAACATAACTACAAACAAACATGAATCGAACGTCGCAACTAGTTTCACACACATCAATTCAAACTTGAACATTCCGCCCGCCTTGTTCTAAGAACAATTTTAACTTTCGCTGAACACATTCCGCCCGCCGTGCGTTAACCATCATTGGTGGCATTACTCGCTGTTGTAGATGATGAGTTGCTCTCGGATGCAGATGATGTGTCTGGAGCAACTGGTAGGAGTGTCAATCGAGTAACATGTCGTGTGTATTCTCCAACGGCCGTCTTGACAACAGCTTCACGAACTAAACTATCCTTTCCGGTGATAACAGAGGTGATGCGACCAAGAGGCCAAGTACCATTTGAAGTTAACAAAGTAGGGTCAACAATAACTACGACATCGTGAATCTGGAAATTCCATCGTCGAGTTCTCCATTTAGGTCGCTGCTGAAGGGTATTCAAATACTCGCGACTCCATCTGGCCCAAAATTGATCTCGTATCCCTTTGACGAGTTTCCAATGTTTTAAAGGATCTAAAGTATCAGGAGCTGGACTAACTTCAATTATCCCATTTAGTGGACCTCCAACAAGAAAGTGACCAAATGTAAGAACCTCAAGATCATCGGGTTCTCCAATCAGTGGCGTGAGGGGTCTAGAATTAAGAACTAATTCCACGCTGGCGAGAACTGTCGTAAGCTCCTCAAACGTTAAATTTCTAAAACCAATAGTACTGCGTAGATGTCTCTTGACAGACTTAACCCCAGCTTCCCAAAGACCTCCACAATGAGGGGCTCTTGGAGGAATAAAGTGCCACTTGATTCCTTGCTCAGCGAGTGTATTGATTACCAGGTCCCACTTAATCTCGGCGGACTGAAGCGCTTCTCGTAACTCACGATCCGCTCTTCCAAAGTAGGTGCCGTTGTCACTCCAAATCTCTGAAGATCGTCCTCGACGACAAAAAAACCGAGTCAGTGTTCCCATAAAAGAAGCTGTGGAAAGGTCACCTGCAAGCTTGAGATGCAGAGCTTTTGTACGCATACAGAAGAATATAGCGACAAAACCCTTAATAGTGCGAATGCCACGACCTTTTGCGGTCAATACATTGAATGGTCCGGCGTAATCAATGCCAACTCCAGCAAACGCTCTCGCAACAGTGATACGAGAAGGTGGTAATGGACCCATGAGTTGATACGAGCCTCGAGCTTTGAGACGAACACAGGTCACACATCGCAGCAAAAAATCCTTCAGTCTTCGTCTACCATTAACTATCCATGCTTTCTGACTCACGTATGAGCTGGTGACTCGAACACCACCATGTAGAGCTCGCTCATGAGCCCACATCACAACCAATCTAGCCAGGCAGCAGTCACTGTCAAGAATGGGTGGGTGACGTTCATCGAAAGTAAGTGTGGAATGTTCCAAACGACCTCTGACACGAAGAATTCCATCCGTTTTTGACACAAACGGATTTAAGGCTATCAACGGATGTTTGGCTGGCAGTTTCCCACTATTCCTTCGTAAACATGCTATTTCGTCCTTGAAATATTGATCTTGACTCAAACGGACACATGCCAAAAAAACCTCCTTCAATTCACTCGGAGTTAACGGAGCTAGCACGGGTGGTCTACAGTCTTTCTTCAAACGCTTATTGACCCATCTGTTAACCCTCACAAGAAGTCGCAATAATACATTGAGATTAGAGAATTTCTCTAACGGCGCATAAGGACGACAATCATTCTGTGTGACGTAGCAAACATAAGAAGATGATTCATTTGGGAAGGTACGAGGCTTACTATCATTCACATCCAGAATCGGCCATTTTTTAGGGTTTTCTGAGAGCCATTCAGGACCATTCCACCAATCATTTCTTCCCTTAAGCGTGAGAAGATCTAGACCTCTCGAAGCAATATCTGCGGGGTTGGACTCAGTTGGAACGTGTCTCCAAATAGTTGATGGAACCAGCTCGTTTATGTGTGAGATATAATCATCAACTATAGAGTTATTATTCACTTGATCGAAACCACTGTAAAACAATTTTTGAGTCGCTCCAGGCATAGCAATCTTTAATCTGAATACCTAATTCTTGTGCAATCAAAACTAATACTCTAGCTGCCATCAACGCTGCCCTCAGTTCCAATCGTGGAATCGTCATGCGCATTTGAGGTTTCAATGATTGCTGTTATCTTTTAATAGGGGTTAGTTTAGTTTTAGCCATTAAAATGGAGGTACGTACACAAGCAGGAGCTTCCACAATCCGTGAATAGACAACTGCAGCCATAGCTCGGCGACTTGCGTCTGAAAACGCATGCAGTTGAAAGTCAGACTTTGAAACATATCCAATCCAACGAGGGATGGTTAAATTCGAAACATTACGCATCTGAACGACAAATGCCGTCCAACGTTTGATAAGAGAGTCTGGCACCATCTGATCCCAATCAAGTCGTTCTTTCCAAATGTCTTGCATTAAAAATTTGGCCATCAATATAATTGGAGCTAGCCAACCACAAGGATCAAAAAGCCGAGCGACTGCAGCCAAAATGGTACGTTTTGTTCGTTCTATCTGTATCATTGGTGGCTCCAGCTGAAACATGTCGATCACAGGGTTCCAGTTAACACCCAGCTCACTCACGAGGCCATCAGTGCTGAATTGATGCCATGTTGGGCGCAACCGAACTTCCTCTGGAAGATCTTCCAATAGCTCTGGCTTATTGGCGACCCATTTACGAAGAGGAAATCCTCCAGATTGCAGTAAACCAATCACTTGATCACGGCGAAAACGAGCCGTTGCTACATCATCTGCACCCGAAAAAATGTCATCAGCGTACCTTTGTTCCATGACGATAGGAACCGCTTCAGGCCATTCATGTCCTTCATCTTGGCACAATTGGTGCAATGTACGCAAAGCTTGATATGGAGCACACGAAGTTCCATAAGTCACAGTCAGAAGCAAATAGTGCAATGGATCATGTGCACCATCAGGACTCCACACGATTCTTTGGAAGTTGACATCTCTCTTATCAATCCAGATCTGCCGATACATCATACGCACATCAGTACAAAATGCTACCCGATGCTTGCGCCATCGGATCAGCACACAAGGTAGATTAGTTTGAAGCTTCGGTCCCGTACATAAAACATCATTCAAACTATAACCTGTCGATGTCGGTTTAGAAGCATTGAATACAACACGTACTTTTTTCTTCCGATCTCCTGCCTGCCATATCCCATGGTGCGGAATATAATAAACCCGAGAGGTAGAGTCATTTATCTCGGCATTTGTAAGAAGACGCATGTGACCACACGCTAAGTATTCTGCCATGAATCGTTCATACTCAATGGCCATCTCTGGATCTCGAATCAAACGCTGCTGAAGTGCACGAAGAGAACCCAAAGCTCGAGTTAAATTATCATCGATCATTTTCGGACCCTCGGGCTTGAAAGGCAAATGAATAATATATTTTCCATCAGCTGCTCGTTGATACTGAGCAAAAATAGCCTCACATTCTTCATCTTCAGAAGATTTCCGTGTCACATGAGGAATTTCTTCCACCTCCCAGAATCGCTGCAGCAATGAAATCAATTCGTTATGCCAGAACGGTATCATATCTTGTGTTGCTAAACAAATTGAAGACGAAGAAGATTGGTGGAAACCCGGCATCTTACCAAAGAAAACCCAACCCAAAACAGTCGATTGAGCAATAAATGACTCACTACGATGGAATCCCGACTGAAGAAGAGTGTGGTAAATATCAGCTCCGATCAAGATATCAATGTCCGCAGGAACACCGAATTTCGGATCATCTACAGTACCCAGCTGCAAACACTGTTTCACAGTTTTTGGACACACCGTCATTGAAGGAACTCGTAATCCTAGCCGATGAACACAATATGCATTAAAAGACAATGAAAAGGAGGAAGAATTGTAAGATTGAATCAGTAAATTCGTTTGAAGTCGTGATTGTGTAACCATTTCTCCACCTAGCACGGAGATATTGGCATCTGCAGGCTCAAATATTGCACCTATCTTACGGGCTAAGCTGACTGAAATCAAAGTTATTTCTGAGCACGCATCCAGAAGTGCCCGAACACGAAATATTTTTCCTCTAGAACCGACTAACTTGACATGCGCTGTAGGCAGTACAGTCAGTCATGATGAATCATTCACGAAGGACTCGTCAACTGTAGCTGGACGAAGTTCTTTGTTCAGAATAGAGTCTCGCTGGCCAGAAGAGTCAACTGTCATTGTACGAGGTTGTTTAGTCGGAACCGAGTCTCGCTGGCTGTCAGACACACGCTTCCGGTCATTCCCATGAATCAAAGTATGGTGATTGCCTTGGCATTGTTGGCATCTCGATCGTGATGGACAATCTCGAGCAGGATGACCAGATCTCAAACAATTAAAACATAAGTTTGACTGAGAAATGATTCTTCTTTTTTCAGAAACGTCAAATCCTCGAAACTGATCACAGTGTCCAATGTAGTGAGTAGCATGGCACACAGGGCAGCTTGCAGAACTCGCATGTGTTGCCAAAGTTCGATAATTACGACTTGAAGACGCCGAATTTTGACTCGGATTTGTTCGACGTGAATTTTCGGAACGCATAGTTTGTAAATTTTCCAAACTCAGAGCTTGAGAAGATTCCACTGAACTCAGGGAACGACATCGTCGACGCAAAAAATCAGACAATACAGAAAATTTGAATGTATCCTTCTTCGGATCAGCTGACTCCAACTTCTCAAGTTCATCTTCCCAGGCTCGCCTTGTTGAGCTATCCATGCATGTTGAAGCGAAAGATATGAACCAAACGTCCCACTTATCGAAAATTTACATCTTCTTCGTCTTCAATTTGTTTAGCAACACAAGATATGATACCGTTCTGGCATAACGAATTGATTTCATTGCTGCAGCGATTCTGGAAGGTGGAAGAAATTCCTCATGTGACACGGAAATCTTCTGAAGATGAAGAATGTGAGGCTATTTTTGCTCAGTATCAACGAGCAGCTGATGGAAAATATATTATTCATTTGCCTTTCAAGCCCGAGGGTCCGAAAATGATCGATGATAATTTAACTCGAGCTTTGGGTTCTCTTCGTGCACTTCAGCAGCGTTTGATTCGAGATCCAGAGATGGCCATTGAGTATGAACGATTCATGGCAGAATACTTAGCGTGTGGTCACATGCGTCTTCTTACAAATGCCGAGATAAATGACTCTACCTCTCGGGTTTATTATATTCCGCACCATGGGATATGGCAGGCAGGAGATCGGAAGAAAAAAGTACGTGTTGTATTCAATGCTTCTAAACCGACATCGACAGGTTATAGTTTGAATGATGTTTTATGTACGGGACCGAAGCTTCAAACTAATCTACCTTGTGTGCTGATCCGATGGCGCAAGCATCGGGTAGCATTTTGTACTGATGTGCGTATGATGTATCGGCAGATCTGGATTGATAAGAGAGATGTCAACTTCCAAAGAATCGTGTGGAGTCCTGATGGTGCACATGATCCATTGCACTATTTGCTTCTGACTGTGACTTATGGAACTTCGTGTGCTCCATATCAAGCTTTGCGTACATTGCACCAATGGTGCCAAGATGAAGGACATGAATGGCCTGAAGCGGTTCCTATCGTCATGGAACAAAGGTACGCTGATGACATTTTTTCGGGTGCAGATGATGTAGCAACGGCTCGTTTTCGCCGTGATCAAGTGATTGGTTTACTGCAATCTGGAGGATTTCCTCTTCGTAAATGGGTCGCCAATAAGCCAGAGCTATTGGAAGATCTTCCAGAGGAAGTTCGGTTGCGCCCAACATGGCATCAATTCAGCACTGATGGCCTCGTGAGTGAGCTGGGTGTTAACTGGAACCCTGTGATCGACATGTTTCAGCTGGAGCCACCAATGATACAGATAGAACGAACAAAACGTACCATTTTGGCTGCAGTCGCTCGGCTTTTTGATCCTTGTGGTTGGCTAGCTCCAACTATATTGATGGCCAAATTTTTAATGCAAGACATTTGGAAAGAACGACTTGATTGGGATCAGATGGTGCCAGACTCTCTTATCAAACGTTGGACGGCATTTGTCGTTCAGATGCGTAATGTTTCGAATTTAACCATCCCTCGTTGGATTGGATATGTTTCAAAGTCTGACTTTCAACTGCATGCGTTTTCAGACGCAAGTCGCCGAGCTATGGCTGCAGTTGTCTATTCACGGATTGTGGAAGCTCCTGCTTGTGTACGTACCTCCATTTTAATGGCTAAAACTAAACTAACCCCTATTAAAAGATAACAGCAATCATTGAAACCTCAAATGCGCATGACGATTCCACGATTGGAACTGAGGGCAGCGTTGATGGCAGCTAGAGTATTAGTTTTGATTGCACAAGAATTAGGTATTCAGATTAAAGATTGCTATGCCTGGAGCGACTCAAAAATTGTTTTACAGTGGCTTCGATCAAGTGAATAATAACTCTATAGTTGATGATTATATCTCACACATAAACGAGCTGGTTCCATCAACTATTTGGAGACACGTTCCAACTGAGTCCAACCCCGCAGATATTGCTTCGAGAGGTCTAGATCTTCTCACGCTTAAGGGAAGAAATGATTGGTGGAATGGTCCTGAATGGCTCTCAGAAAACCCTAAAAAATGGCCGATTCTGGATGTGAATGATAGTAAGCCTCGTACCTTCCCAAATGAATCATCTTCTTATGTTTGCTACGTCACACAGAATGATTGTCGTCCTTATGCGCCGTTAGAGAAATTCTCTAATCTCAATGTATTATTGCGACTTCTTGTGAGGGTTAACAGATGGGTCAATAAGCGTTTGAAGAAAGACTGTAGACCACCCGTGCTAGCTCCGTTAACTCCGAGTGAATTGAAGGAGGTTTTTTTGGCATGTGTCCGTTTGAGTCAAGATCAATATTTCAAGGACGAAATAGCATGTTTACGAAGGAATAGTGGGAAACTGCCAGCCAAACATCCGTTGATAGCCTTAAATCCGTTTGTGTCAAAAACGGATGGAATTCTTCGTGTCAGAGGTCGTTTGGAACATTCCACACTTACTTTCGATGAACGTCACCCACCCATTCTTGACAGTGACTGCTGCCTGGCTAGATTGGTTGTGATGTGGGCTCATGAGCGAGCTCTACATGGTGGTGTTCGAGTCACCAGCTCATACGTGAGTCAGAAAGCATGGATAGTTAATGGTAGACGAAGACTGAAGGATTTTTTGCTGCGATGTGTGACCTGTGTTCGTCTCAAAGCTCGAGGCTCGTATCAACTCATGGGTCCATTACCACCTTCTCGTATCACTGTTGCGAGAGCGTTTGCTGGAGTTGGCATTGATTACGCCGGACCATTCAATGTATTGACCGCAAAAGGTCGTGGCATTCGCACTATTAAGGGTTTTGTCGCTATATTCTTCTGTATGCGTACAAAAGCTCTGCATCTCAAGCTTGCAGGTGACCTTTCCACAGCTTCTTTTATGGGAACACTGACTCGGTTTTTTTGTCGTCGAGGACGATCTTCAGAGATTTGGAGTGACAACGGCACCTACTTTGGAAGAGCGGATCGTGAGTTACGAGAAGCGCTTCAGTCCGCCGAGATTAAGTGGGACCTGGTAATCAATACACTCGCTGAGCAAGGAATCAAGTGGCACTTTATTCCTCCAAGAGCCCCTCATTGTGGAGGTCTTTGGGAAGCTGGGGTTAAGTCTGTCAAGAGACATCTACGCAGTACTATTGGTTTTAGAAATTTAACGTTTGAGGAGCTTACGACAGTTCTCGCCAGCGTGGAATTAGTTCTTAATTCTAGACCCCTCACGCCACTGATTGGAGAACCCGATGATCTTGAGGTTCTTACATTTGGTCACTTTCTTGTTGGAGGTCCACTAAATGGGATAATTGAAGTTAGTCCAGCTCCTGATACTTTAGATCCTTTAAAACATTGGAAACTCGTCAAAGGGATACGAGATCAATTTTGGGCCAGATGGAGTCGCGAGTATTTGAATACCCTTCAGCAGCGACCTAAATGGAGAACTCGACGATGGAATTTCCAGATTCACGATGTCGTAGTTATTGTTGACCCTACTTTGTTAACTTCAAATGGTACTTGGCCTCTTGGTCGCATCACCTCTGTTATCACCGGAAAGGATAGTTTAGTTCGTGAAGCTGTTGTCAAGACGGCCGTTGGAGAATACACACGACATGTTACTCGATTGACACTCCTACCAGTTGCTCCAGACACATCATCTGCATCCGAGAGCAACTCATCATCTACAACAGCGAGTAATGCCACCAATGATGGTTAACGCACGGCGGGCGGAATGTGTTCAGCGAAAGTTAAAATTGTTAAGATCAATATTTCAAGGACGAAATAGCATGTTTACGAAGGAATAGTGGGAAACTGCCAGCCAAACATCCGTTGATAGCCTTAAATCCGTTTGTGTCAAAAACGGATGGAATTCTTCGTGTCAGAGGTCGTTTGGAACATTCCACACTTACTTTCGATGAACGTCACCCACCCATTCTTGACAGTGACTGCTGCCTGGCTAGATTGGTTGTGATGTGGGCTCATGAGCGAGCTCTACATGGTGGTGTTCGAGTCACCAGCTCATACGTGAGTCAGAAAGCATGGATAGTTAATGGTAGACGAAGACTGAAGGATTTTTTGCTGCGATGTGTGACCTGTGTTCGTCTCAAAGCTCGCATGTTACGCAAAGCCATAACATGGTCTTGCACAAGCAAACGACGATGTTCGAACCGCTTTTCAAGTAAGGACCAAGCTGTCGAGTAGTTTGAACCAATTATTTGCACTGTGTCCAAAGCTGTCTTGGCATCTCCCTCAACATGTGTTTTCAAATAATAGAGCTTTTCAACATCAGTGAGATGCTTATCGTTATGAATCAATGCTCGAAACAAATCCCTGAACGATTCCCAGTTGACCAGAAAAAACCGGAAGATTGATTTGAGGTAGACGTAGCCCTCGCCCACTCGTTTGATTCTCACCTGAAGCTTCAGAAAGAGATTGATTAGATTGAGACGTAATAGTATCTCTCGCATCAAAAAGACACGACGAGGCAGCTAGATAGTTGTTCTCGGCGCTTGCATGTAACTCAGTTAATTCCTGTGATGATTCTTCATTCAAAGAAACACCATTAAGAAGCTCCACGTGGTTGGCCTTAAAATCCCACCAGTAACTATCAAGCAGTCTCAATCTCGCCTCAACAACACCACTGGTCCACTGTTGCGTAGCTTCAACAGTTGCAGCAAAGCGCATCGAAACATTAGCCAACGACTGCTGAGTCGATAACAGTACATTCCAATTGCAATCCCTATAAATAAATAAAATTTGTTCCAGCTCTTTCCTTACACATAAATTTCAACTCATACTCGCAATCAACGAGAAACTGCGAAGAAACCACTGTATTAGATCAAACATAAAAGTAAACTTAAAAGGAAAATCAATAAATGAAAGAAGTAAGATTTATGCAGTAAGAACATAAGTATTGCAGTTATTTCGCAACACGGACAAAATAGCAACCGTGACAAAGTGGTTCGCGACATGGGCAGAGACACGACCGTGGTGGTTCACAAACAATATTTGCGCCGCGAGCAAAACAGCGACCGTGGCAAAGTAGTTCGTAACACAGGCCAGGACGCGACTGTGGTGGTTTAGTAGTTCGCGATACGGGCAGGACGCAACCGTAGCGGTTCACAAGCAACTCGCGACACGGGCAAAACAGCGACCGTGGCAAAGTAGTTCGCGACACGGGCAGAGCGACCGTGGCAAATTAGTTCGCGACACGGGCAGAGACGCGACCGTGGCGATTCACAAGCAACTCGCGACACGGGCAAAACAGCGACCGTGGTACTCCAACTCGCGACACAGGCAAAGGCACGTCCGTGGCGATGTAACTCACAATTTCAAAAGTTAGCAACCGTGCTGGCAATACAGTTCGTAACGCGGGCAACCTCTTAAATTCACTCCAAAACCGGGCATTTTTTCCCTCGCGTCGACGTAAAATTAGTGCATATCCTCGTTGAGTTGCATTACGTTATCTCACAAAGTGAAATAACCTATTCATTTTTTTTACTTACATTGCGGGTTATTTCCTGAGAAAGCTGTTGGTAATTTTAAAATTCTGCAAAACTGACGTAGATCCGGCTCGGACAAGGACCAATGTTAAAATTATAGACAAAATAATATGTACAGTTTACTTTAATAAGCTTTTATTAGAGAGGTCAAAATAACAACAAAGATAACCTCGTAAACATTCGAACATAACTACAAACAAACATGAATCGAACGTCGCAACTAGTTTCACATACATCAATTCAAACTTGAACAATGAGCTCAATTCTATGATGAAAAATAATGTGTGGACTTTAGTTGATAGACCAATGAATGATAAAAATTATAAGCCTAATATACTTGATTCTAAATGGGTACTAAAGAAAAAGATTGATAAAGAAGGTAATGTTAAGTTTAAAGCAGGATTAGTAATAAGGGGTTTTAAAGATAAAAATGAATATGATTTGAGAGAGACATATGCTCCAGTATCAAGATTGTCATTGGTTAGATCAGTTCTTGCTATAATCTCCCTATATCTCCCTATATTTTAATCTGGTTTTTTTTTATGATCCTCAAAGTTGAGTCCTCAAAGTTGAGTCCTCAAAATTTAAAATCAATAAAAACACGGTCAAAAGACACGTAAAAAAGATACTTATGAGTCCTCAAAGTTGAGTCCTCCTTTTCTCAAAACGGTGCTTTTTAGATTCTCATGTAATATTTTCTATAGAAGCAGCTTGGTGTATAGAAAGATTTGAATTGTGTAAATGTAGTCATTCAGTACATCGTTTAGAAATTCATACAGAAAATCAACAAAACAAAATATAGTTAAAAAATTAAATAGTTCAAAAATTGGAAAACAACTTTAGCAACTTGGTTTGAATTAAATAAAATTGATCTGTTAGAAATATTAAAAATGCCAATATACCAAATTACTATAGATTTCTAGATGATAAAACTTTTGTTAGATAGAAAAATTAAAAAAAATTTCAAACTATAGCTGGAATAAACGTTGTTTCTTCTAAAAATTCAGAGTTTTCACTTAAAATTAATATCAGATAAAGTAAAAGGTGGTACTTCTCACGAATACTTGAGAACTCATAATAAAATTATTTATAAACAT
Source organism: Encarsia formosa (assembly GCA_038277355.1). Lineage (NCBI taxonomy): Eukaryota > Metazoa > Arthropoda > Insecta > Hymenoptera > Aphelinidae > Encarsia > Encarsia formosa. The sequence goes on along the minus strand of CM076186.1, from coordinate 44,087,787 downwards.
ATAGAGAAGGAGCTATTTAAATGGGTCTAATAGTAAATGATAAAAATGTATGTGCCATTTTTGAAGAATCTATAAACTATTTAACTCCGAAAAAATTACAAGAATTTTTCGGATTATTTTTATTGTCTGAAAAAATTCTTGGTAATTTAATTTGGAATAAATATAAATTACATTTTATAAAAGATTTCAAAGATAATGCAGAAGATAAAGGTTTGAATGAAATAATCAAATTTCTATCTAGCGAAGATTCTAATTTAAGGACGTTGCCTCGTCGCGGAAGTAGTGGGGGAAGCCGCCCATAGGTTAGGCACGGGAACAGCTGACATTCGCCTCGAGTCTACCCGGTCGATTAACAAAATTATTTTATTTTCAACTCGTTGGTACTCGAGACTGAATTAATAAAACTTTCTGAAATTTTTACATAGTATTACTGAAGACTTCTAGTTTTTAACAGTGTGAATCAAAAGTCTAGAAAACTTTTTTAAAAATAAGGAAAAATCAGCAAACTTTTTACTGATTTTTTAATAACAAAACAATGCCGAAATTGTTTAAAAATCCATAAGAAGTTTTCCAAAAACATAGCAATTTGTTCTTTAAAGCCCTAGGAATGACATATCCAAATTTCAAGATGATTGCCAACCTGGTTCGAAAACTACAGCAAAATGAAAACAGCATGGTTTTCCCATAAGAGCCTATGTTAAATCACCCGATTTGGAGCGATTTTAGCCCAACTTTGAATTAAAATTTCTCAACAACTGTATTGTAAATCCTCTTGAAATTTTGACAAGTTATTCCTTAAGCCTAAACTTAAAGATTGCAATAATTTTCAAACGATTCTTATGGATTTTATTTCACGAGGCAACGTCCTTAAGTTATAAATGTTTTGGTTTACCAGAACTTTGCTGAGAAAATATTTCTGAAAATTATGACTGCAAAATAAACTGAAAAGAAGAGTATGAAAAAATGTTTGAAAAATTTAATAATGATCGAAAAAATATATTTAATACAATAACAAAAAACAAAAATAATATGTACTTAAAAGATGGACCAGGTGGTACAGGTAAAACATTTTTTCCTTTTGGAGGAAAATTAATAATTTTAGGTGACGATTATTGACAAATCCTTCCTGTAGTCAAAAGAGGCAATGAAAAAATTATTGAAGAAGATACGATTAAATACAGTAAATTGTGGAAAAATTTCAAAATTCTTAAACTCACTGAAAATATGAGATGTAAAGATAAAAATTTTTCTAAATTATTACTGAAAATAGGAGAAATTGAAAATTTTAAAATACCTATGAAATGGAAAAGTAAAGATGTTTGTTATTCAATTTTTGGAGATATAAATAAAAATAATAATTTAAACAAAGTTATTTTAGCTTCAAAAAATGAAAATGTTGCAATGTTTAACAGAAAAGTATTAAACATATTAAATGGACCAAGTAAAACATATTACAGTATAGACAAAGCCATTCATAAGGGAGTAGATCAAACTGATTCAAATATATGTTTAGATTATCCAATTGAATACTTAAATTCAGTAAATGACGGGCTTTCTACCCATGAACTAAAATTAAAAAAAAATGCAGTGGTATGTTAATTAGAAATCTAAGTAAAAAAGATGGTGTATGCAATGGAACTAGATTGAAAATAACAAATTTATATGAACATAATATTGAAGCTACATGTAAAAAAACAAGAAAAATACTTCAGGTTGGTAAGGTAGATGAGGATGGTTAGGCGGAGGTTATAGGGAGGAGCGTGGAAGGGAAGATGAGGTGGGAAGGGTTTGTTATTGCACTTAAAAATGTTAATAGAGCTTTTTCAAAATTTAAAGTACTTCAACAAAACTTTAAAGTTAGTGACTGAGTTGATGAATAAAGTGAATAAGATTTGTTCGTAGATTGGGTGAGATAAGTTTGGGGGATAAAATACGGTATTTGAAGGAAATCAAATTAGTGAGGTCAGTAATGTAGCTAAGATTGTATTAGATCAGGTAGTTGAAGATAAAAAAGTAAGTATAGTTAGTAGGGTTCTTAATATGGGTGAGAATAGTAAATCGGGTTAGATAAGGCGAGTCTGTGCGGAGGGTAGAGTGTAGGTAAGGTGGTTGTGGGCTGGTAGATCAGATATTAAAATTATAACTTTGGCTCTAATTAGAATTTTCATATAAAATCATATATCATTAAAAAGGTCTTGAGCTCAGCAGCTTTCTAATTATGTCATTTTATGTCATTGAAATTTTTATTAAATCCTTTTTGTTGGCATGAGAGGGTGCTGAACAAAGCTGTTTATCATTTTAAATCCGACCCTTCCCCCACAAAATCATAAATCGGCTTAAACGCAATTTTGCTGGTACTATGCAGGAAGTAAGTTCATCTCAAGAAGTATCTGTAAAAAAATTTTGTTTAATCCAGCCGAATAACCCTTTGTGCTTCAAAATTTTAGATAATTTTCCTCCAGTTTTTTTTCACAGCAACGAGGGGGGCAAGTTTGACAGGTTAAAAATCACGAGCGCGAAGCGCGAGTGATTTTTTGTCAAACTTGCCACGCAAAACACAGTCGGAAAATTATCGACAATTTTGAAGCACTAGGGGTATTACGACTGAAAATCGAGGCTTGCTTATACGAGATTGCAAAATTTGAAAATAATCGTGATTTTTTTATTATTTCGCTAATTACTAGAGTAGTTTTCAGGGTGGGCAGTTTAAGCTAGAGATCTAAGATGAGTCAGGTCCAAAATGAATAAGGTGAGTAGGGTTTGTTGGTAGAGTGAGTGAGAGATGAGTTGGGGATTAAGTGCGGCATTTGAAGTAAGTGAAATTAGTAAGGTCTGTAATGTGGCTAAGATTAAAATATGTTAGGTGGTTAAAGATGAAAAATCAAGTAGGGTTGGTAGGGTTATGAATCTTTTGGTAACATAATTTGGCAAAATTATGATGAGTAAGTAAAGTTCAAACTGAACTCTCGTGTCTAATTTTTATTGGTTTTAAGCACTTAAGCTCTTTTTATTATTTTACCAAACATAGAGCTTACGTATTGTTTCGATTAATTTTTATAGTCATCAATTATAATTAGGGGGTTGGCGAGCGGAGCGAGCAGGGGGGTACCCCCGCTAGTAAATAAATATAATTTAGATGTGTGTCAATTAGATGTGAAAACTGCTTTCTTAAATGGATTTATAGATGAGGAAATATTTATGGAAATTCCAGAAGAAACTGATTATCCTAAGAATATAATAAAAAAGAAAATATGTAAAATTGAGAGAGCATTGTATGGCTTAAAAATTAGTCCTAAAAAATGGAATAAAAGATTTACAGCAGTTGCAGAAAAAATTGGTTTAAAATCTCAAGATAATGAACCTTGCTTATTTATTTTGAAAGATGGGAATAAATTTGTAATTTTATTATTATATTTTGACGATATGTTAATAGCTAGTAATGATAAATTAAAATTAGATGAGGTAAAATCAAAACTGCAAAAAGACTTTGAAATGACTGATCTTGGTGAGCCAAAAAGTTTTCTAGGATTAAATATTAGACGAGATAGGAAAAATAAAATATTAATCTTAAGTCAGGAAAACTATGTACAAAAGGTGCTTCAAAGGTTTGGTTTTGATGAGTCACATTCACAAATTACTCCTATGGTAACTAATCAAGTTGCAAATAAGATGAGAAAATTGAAAGAAGAAGAAAGTGATGAGGATACTTTAATGAGAACAGTTAACGATCAAAATGTACCATTTAGAGAAGCTGTAGGTAGTTTACTATATCTTGTAAATGCAACTCGACCTGATATTTCTTATGCAGTAAATGTTTTAAGTAGACATCAAATAAATCCGACTGAAGAAGATTGGAGATGTGTTGAAAGGGTGTTCAGATATTTAAAAGGGACGAGTGAAAAAGGTATAATTTATAAGGCGAGAAAAGACAATTTGCAAGCTTTTTCAGATGCGAGTTTTGCAGATTGTAAAAATTCATTAACAACAAGTGGATTTGTTATACAATTGTATGGGGATTCAGTGGAGTGGAAAACTCATAAACAAAATCATGTAGCGCTATCAACTTGTGAGGTTGAGTATATTTCGATGAGTGAAGCTTCTCAAGAACTAATTGCAACTAACAACACCTTAAAACCTATTTTAAATAAAACTTTTACTCCTATGAAATTATGGTGTGATAATAAAGCTGCTATTACTTGTGCAAAAACTGGTGGGAATAATAAATTGAGACATATGTGTGAAATTAAAAAACATTACATGAGAGAGTGTGAGACGCGAGGTTTAATTAAAATTGATTGGGTACCTTCACAAAAACAATTAACTGACATTTTCACGAAACCTCTTGCTTAAGAAACACATGATGATTTAACAAATTTAATTATGAATGAAATAGAATAGATGAGATAAATGTTACATATAAATGAGATGAATTTATCAAAATTTTTAAATTAATTTACTAATCCTGAATTTTCTTTCATTTTACAGACAAAATAATGGTGATGACGAGACGTGGGACTAAATCTGTGAGAAAGAGAGAGCTCCTGTATCACTCCAGAGTTATTGAATATTGATATATTAATTAATGCTAAATTTTTAATTATATAGTTTAATATTTTTCTAAAATAGTTGTTTATAAATATATATATATATATATAGCGTGGACGAGAGGGAGTGTTAGATTTAGAACGCCCGCGCTATTCATATTTATTTTTATGTTTAAGTTGAATAACGTTCAGCTTGTTAAGATTGATGTTTCTATGGTTTGTTTACTAGACAATAAATTTTACTAATTGTGTTTTAGCCTCTTGTGAATATAGACGTGTCAATATAAAAATTTATTTTTATTAAACTGTATTTAATAAATAAAAATGTCTTTTTATTTATTTTAATTCTAAAAATGCCTTATTCAATATTTTTTACATTTTGCTACAAAGACATTATATGTGTAAATTGTATTAACCATAAGAAAAATAATTTTTTTCGACATAGATTGAATTATAATTTCAATTTTTACAAGGAATTTTTTCATTCAAATTTGAGGGGACCTGTAAGTGAAATTCCAACTTAGAGATATATAATAGACTTATCAGAATGAAAATTTGGAAAATACTTCTAATATAAAAGCAAACTCTATGGGATAATCAAAAATTAAAATAAATTCTTTTTCGAGCTCTCAGGACTCAAAGATTCTGAAAATTCGAAATTTTCAAAATCTTACTAGTGTTACAATTTTCAATATTTTTTGATGAAATTTTTTTTGCACCCTCTTGCCATGATTTCAAACAACTTCACGTATGGATTTCTCGAAATTTTGATTAGAACCATAAATAAAAACTGTACATCTTGAAATTTTCTATAATTAAACGCTTTAAAATGCTTCTTGTTCTAGAATTGTTGATGTTTTTTAATGAAAATTTTTTTACAATATGTTGTCATCAATTTAAACAACTTTACGCATGGATTTTACAGAATTTAAATTGGAACCAGAAATAAAAATCCTAAAATCATTTTTTATTTTTTTAGTTATCCCTTGTAAAATGCTTCCATTTAAGTAGTAAATTCTCAAATTTTTATCCCTATATTATTATCATATCTCTAGGCTGAAATTTCACTTGGGGGTTCCCTTAGGTAAAAATAAGAAATGTCAAATCATTTGCTTTTGAAAGAAGTGGTAAAAAAAACCTAACCTCGCATCGCGCGAGTTCCTGTGATGGCCTTACGCACCCAACCTCATTGCTGGATTGGGCGATGGTCGATGTGAGAAATCGCTCATCGCTCGTCGATCGTCGACCGATCGCCCAGTCTAGCAATGAGGTTAGGTGCGCAGCGGTCGATGAGCGTTGAGCGACGAGCGACTCGCCCGAGTTCCTGTGATGGCCGTTAGGCCGGCTCGTGACTGGTAGAAAGAACGCGGAGTCATAAAGAAATACAGAGCCTTACGAAACAACCAAGCTACAGATTGCTCTGCTAAACTGATCCAAACGGCAAATTTTAATAATGTAGAATAACCACACATCGCTAATCGTGCTTTCAACAGAATTATATCGACTTTTGAAACATTATTTGCGAATTCTTATAAAATCAAAACAGTGATCATAAATTTAGTTATAAGCTTTTTTTAGGTGGCATATTTGAAGTATTATAACTAATAAATACTTATTTAAGTACAAAAATAATAATAATAATAATAATTTTCTCAAAGCAGCATCCATTTTTACTATTATTTTGATCATAACTTTTCAATCGAATGGGAGGGATTGGAAAAAAATGCCGTGGAGACGCCATTGGCAAAGGCTCCCGATCTGCCCAATAGGTTAGACAAAGAAAGGGATATATTCATTCCATTCTTGACTAACCTGTTGGGCAGATAGGGAGTCTTTGTCAGTGGTGCCTGTACGGCATTTTTTTTCTAACCCCTCTCATACCAATTTCTTGATACCCCCATCCGATGCTTTCAGTATAATGACCACCCTGATTATCGGTATAATAGATGGATAAACCATTATTCTACCTGCACTCTAAACTCTTAGCACAGCGGTCAATTCAGAACTCTCTCCAAGGTAGAGAGCATTCATTGGTAAGAACAACCGTTCCCGTTCATTTTTCCTAATTAAAAATGTACTTTTTGCTAATTTTTTTCCCTAAGACGATTTTCCTAATATTTTTTTCTAATAGGAATTTTTCCTAAAAAAAAAAAATCGAATAGCTGTTCAATTGTTGTTTATCCGTACTCTAACTAACCTGTTCGGCGATCATCCTGAATTAATTTCTACATAATCCCAATTCTAAATCATTCTAAATTTAAGTCAAAGTTAAAGATGTTTACTCCTTATGAAGCTTTAATTGTTGGGAAACAGATACGTCTTTTACCAAAGAATCACCGTAAAAGGTAAAACTTACTACTACTGCAAGAAAGGAACTGACATATGCGGCGCTACAGCTATTGCTGTGACAGATGGTGACACCGCTACTGTTTCAAAAGGATACAGGGAGTCGGAACACTCTCACCCGCCAGCAGGGCTCTCGATTCCGTGATAATTCTGAAACCTGAAGTTGGCCACGCCATCTCGAAGAATAGGCTAAAGTGTAAAGCGGCCACCACAACAGTGTACGCGTGAAATAATTAATAAACCCAACTAAATAAACCGACAAATGCTAAGCCTAAAAAACTGTAGGTGGAAATTGGATGAAAAACTAATTAAATAACTCACAAATGTTTAACCCCCAAACGGTAGGCGCCGAGTTATATAAATAAACTAAATAAATAAAGCTCAATAACGCTGATAGTTTAAAGTTTTTTTGTAAATAAATAAAGAAAAATTTATTTAAGAATTTTATTAAATAAATAATAAATTAAACTCTATTTATAGAATTGAAAAATCTTCACTTTATTTCATAAAAAATTTCGTCCATTTTAATCTATTTTAAGGACGAAAAACCTTATTTTTACTTATGTTTTGATTTTGGCTGCTCCTTGGCTACTCCTGTCTGCTCCTTTCTGCTCATCTTCATCATTTTTGTAGGTACCTGAGGAGCAGCCATTTGAGTACTAAAAAAAATTTTAAAACTTACTCAAATTTTAGTGTTCAGTACATAGATTTTATTTTTTCAAACCATTATTTTGATGTGATCATTTAAACACTTTGAATTGTAATAAAAGTTATGGCATTTTTCGCATAAATATTTTTTTGAGACATAACCTAAAAAAATCAAAACCAAATCAAAAAATTACTTTTAATTTTCTTTTTATCAAACGAATCTTTGTTCTCATCTTAGTGAAAACTATCTTTTCTATTGTTCTTCTCAAATTTTTTTGTAATTGCAATCGTGAAACTAATCATCTTCATACAATTTTGCCCACACAGCTCTTTAACTTTTTTGACAAATATTTCCTACATCCTTTTACATTTGTTATCAACGTCCAAGAGATCTTCTTTATATTGAATATTGAATCGATTGGTATGTGTCTTGAGATTTATTTTTTTTTTATTTTAACAAAGAACTTTTGAAGAAACGATAAGTCGACAGGTTAGATCAATAAGATAAATCTCGTCTATGCTGTGCAATAATATACGGATATACCTTATTGATCTAACCTGTCGACTAGGAAAGATATTTTCGACCGAACAAATTATATTATAGATTTTTAAAAGTATTTTTGGAAAAACCTCGGCCACGATTATTTTGGTCAATGTTCTTTTTACAGGCATCACGATACTGTTACTGCTTCAATAAGGCATGTTCAACAACGAATATTAATGCACAACGTAGTCAATATTTATTTCATTGATCTAAATGTAGTACACAGTAAATTTCGTTTAAAATTTTTATCTTATTTTTTTTCAACAATCCACTTTGTTATTAGGTAGGGTCCCTGTACCTAATATGGGCTCCCCTGTTATTTTGAATATACTCAAGGTAAATTCACAATAAAATACCTCAAGTGATTTTGAATTTAGTCGTTTCGTAGACACTATTGTGTCAGCTTGAAAGTTAACAAAATTAACTTTTGAGAATTTTTTAAAAAATTTTTTTCAAAATACATATTATAAAATTAGCCAAAAATTACCTTCGCAGTACGTTAAACCTCATATTTTTTTAATTTTTCGTAAGTTTTAGATACAATAAACTTCAAATTTCATGAATTTCAAATAAATATAAATGCCGATGAAAAGCATAATAAAGGTGGGGGTCTACATTGTATGGTCAAATGAGAAAAAAAATTGTGCTTTTTAAGGAAATTGTTAAATTTTAAATATTTGCGTGAATCAAGCGATTAAAAAACAAAAATTTACGCACACTAATAATAAAAACCGATCACCGACCGACGCAGATAATTATGAAGTACTTTTCAATTTTTATAAATTTAAAAATGGCGTAAAACTCAAGTTTGTATTTAAATTTAATTTTTTAATCTAATATTGATAATTTTAATTCACTGTTTGGGAAAGCTTTCTGAATGGTGTACTGAAATTCAGTACACCATATTAAAAGTAATTATTTTGGACGGTCTTTCTTGTCTGCTGAATAAAGCATTATAAAAAAAAAATAGTTTGACTCAGTAATTCCGTACGTTCTTTTAACTTTTAGCAAATCAGTTTCGTTAGTATATACGAAAAATAAGCAAGGTAGATGTACCTAATATGGTTCCCTAAGCGAGAATCGACGTTGTGGCGAATCAAATCAATATTTTTTGATGTGCAAGGTTAATTCAAGGTCTTTAAAATGAGACCTTACACGTTCGATTTTGATCAATGAGCTTGAAATGCCAGAGGATTTACCAAAACACGTTTTTTTAAGACACCAAAAATTTGTGTACCTAATATGGCCCCTTTGAAGTAATCTATTAATTGCGAATAAATTGTGTATACTTTAACAGCTTCTTTTAAAATTTTACACACTAAATTAAAACGATATTCCAAATACTACTTTATAAAATTTTTATACCACGCAAAATGAAAGCAAATCTATGAAATATCGGTATTTTTTACTAATTCGTGGGGGGCCATATTAGGTACACTGCAGAATAAAAAGTTATTTAAGAATAAAAGCCGTTAGAAAACGAGTTGAACAAAAACTAAAATCACGATTTAAAGCTGAAACAATAACGAATCGAAGCTACTTATGAAAATTTCGGTCAGGTGAGTCTAAATCTTTTGGCAGACCATTTAATTACAACGTAAAATAATAACAAAGGTATACGAAACTAGTTTTAGCTATAAGGCGTGCGCAAAAATAATTTTCAAATGTTCAAACAACTCAAAAGTTCATAGATCAGTGTTTTTGACTTCTTCCTACCTAATTGTAGAAATGCCGTATATCGAGCATATTCAAAATAACAGGGGAGCCCACATTAGGTACAGGGACCCTACCTAATAACAAAGTGGATTGTTGAAAAAAAATAAGATAAAAATTTTAAACGAAATTTACTGTGTACTACATTTAGATCAATGAAATAAATATTGACTACGTTGTGCATTAATATTCGTTGTTGAACATGCCTTATTGAAGCAGTAACAGTATCGTGATGCCTGTAAAAAGAACATTGACCAAAATAATCGTGGCCGAGGTTTTTCCAAAAATACTTTTAAAAATCTATAATATAATTTGTTCGGTCGAAAATATCTTTCCTAGTCGACAGGTTAGATCAATAAGGTATATCCGTATATTATTGCACAGCATAGACGAGATTTATCTTATTGATCTAACCTGTCGACTTATCGTTTCTTCAAAAGTTCTTTGTTAAAATAAAAAAAAAAATAAATCTCAAGACACATCCCAATCGATTCAATATTCAATATAAAGAAGATCTCAACCAACTTAAATTCAAATCCAAACTCAAAAAATTGAACAGGAATAATTTGTTACTAGAAGTACTTTTCAGCATTTTCTGAGGTTTGAAATATAAATTGTTCAGACTTATACTTTTTGAGTTAAGATTTGAAAATATTTATCTCTTAAAGTTCATAAAGAGACAAAAACATGCAAGGATACACATGTCTAGGAGTGCAATGGGCTTTAAACACAAATTGTTTGAAAATTATTTAAAAAACAAAAATAATTCAAACATTTTGTGTGGATAATCGAAAAAAGGACCATTTAGAAAAATTATTGATGATTTTGCTCATCATTCGGTACCAGAAAGCAATTTCCAAAGTTTCTGCAATCGATGATCCAAAAAAACTTATCCAACCCTGACTGACTAACTGTATAAGGTTTTTATTTCGGCCTTGGGGTATAACCCTATTTGGTCGCTTGACAAGTACATCGAGTGATACAAATATATGGTAACACGTTCGCATAAATAGATAATTAAATGCACTTATAATTAGATTACAACGAAGTAAATAACAAAGATATAATATATAATAGCACGTTCTCGTAGGTAGAATAATAAATGCACTTAAAATAGTATATTATAGTACAGGTGCAGCATCGTCAACGGGGTGGTTTTAAGGACCCAAGTACGTAGCGAAGCACAGCACGAGGTTCTTAATAAGCCCTGTTGACGTACTGCACTCGTACTATATACTATTTTATAGTACGAGTCACCGAAAACACGCATCAAAGATTTGATTTTGTGGTTAGAGTGACCAGGGGTACTATAAATTAACTTACAACAAAGTGACTTATAGGGCAGGAAACAAAATTTATTAACTGGGTAAGTGTGGCAGGTGCAATAGTAAATCGAATCGAATCGTGGGATAATCCATTCACTAGAAAATATATGACGTTTTCCCGTGCGAGATCAATTCTATTGCCGTTTAATACATTTTTTCCCGCGCAATGTTAATTCTACTCCCATTCAATATATTTTTTTTCCCGTTTAATACATTTAACTTCCGCTCAAGTATTTTTTTCCCGTGCATTTATTTTCTTTCCCGTTTAATCACTTATTTTTCCGTGCAAATGTCTTTTTTCCCGTGAATTTGACCTAAAATTTCCCGTGCGTTTGCTTTTTTTTCCCGTGCTAATAAATTAGACCCTTTTCTAATCACCCTCCCATGCCCTTTTTTTTTACTTACGCCCCCCATTTTTGATATATGTTATAAGTTTCTACCCACATCGCCAATTTTTGATACAAGTTATCAGCTATGTATCTATAGAAGAAATTTAAAAAGTAACTACGAAGCATTAAAAAAATTAACTAATATCCAAATATAAAAGAGAGAACCCAAAAAGAATGTCAGAATTTTATTCGTGATGTGATTGGTTGAAGAACAAAATTTAAAATTTTTATTTTTATTTTTAATTTTTATATTACAATTCAATTAAAACATCTAGAGAATAGATTTGATGAAAAAATAATTATGTAATCAAGTGTTCAAAATTATCCGATTATAATCATGAAAATAATAATTATTAGTATACAAACTGAAACAAAACCAATGAATCTATAACCACAAAAGTTTAAATGAATATGAACTCTGAACGTAGCGCAAAGGTAAAGGGTATATATAACTTATTGTCGATTAATTTAAATGAAGCTTCGACAAAACTTGTTTTAGATAATATAATACAATTGTGCGTGCGCTTCGCTTAGAGAGCTTCAAGGTTTGGCAAGAGGGTAGGTACATCAGTAGATTCAAAAGTGGGTAAGTGTTTACCTACAAAGGTTTGTACAGGATCGAAAACGATAGTATAAAAGATGTTAGTTTCAGGGTTAGATGTTGAGAAAAAAAAAAAAAAAAAAGTACAACATACGTTCAAAGTTACAAATTGAAGTATGAAAATAATAACAAAGTGAAAGAGGCTACACATGGCTGGAAACTGGTGTCGTAAGATAAACTTCGATATTAATCTAGATAGGTTGATTGGGACAGACCTACGTAGAAAAAGCGTTGATAACAAATGTAAAAGGATGTAGGAAATATTTGTCAAAAAAGTTAAAGAGCTGTGTGGGCAAAATTGTATGAAGATGATTAGTTTCACGATTGCAATTACAAAAAAATTTGAGAAGAACAATAGAAAATATAGTTTTCACTAAGATGAGAACAAAGATTCAAAGTTAGAGACCAAAGCATGAAAAAAAGAAAAAACAACAGCAAACACCAAAATCGAAACAAGTAGATTCATGTGAAAGAGATAGAAACAATATTAAGCAAAAATGTACATATAAGCGTAGGTTCAAAGTTACAAACGTAATGACAAGTCCAGGTACGGCAGTAGGTACAATGAAGTTACCACAGTAGTTATCAAGTTTGAAACAATGTTATGAACAAGGTTTGTTATAGGGTTATTTAGAATAGTAAGTACAAGAGGATAAAAAAGATTATATACAAGACTAGATTCAGTGTAGAAGATTCAAAAAAAAAAAAATACAGAATTAGAGTTAGCATGGGAGTAGAAACAGATGTAGAAACAAATGCATGTGCAGAAGGTTCGGCGTTAGAAGCTTGAGTAAAAAATAGGTAGTAAGCACAAGATTATTAACATATGTAGGAAGTAAAAAAAAATCAACAGACGTAGTAAAGAGAGTCGGAAAAAAATACTCAACAGACGTGGATAGTAGCAAGGTTATAAAGCAGGGAAGGTTAATAAATAAAAAGACGAAAATAAGTCGGTAAAAGCATGGAAACAGATGTTTAACAAAGGATTGAAATGAAAGTATGATTAAAGATTAGAACAACAAAGTAGTCTTAGAATTAGAAATAAAAGCATGAAAAAAATTCAAACTACGGTTATTACCATGATAGAAATATATATATAAACATGAGCATATTCCTGGGTAAGAGCTTAGTTATAAAAAGCAGTAAGTGCAACGGTAAGAACAAGGGTAGTTACAAGGGTTTGGAGTAAGATGAAAGGTGAGAACAAAGGTAGGCACGAAATAAGGTGCAGGTGTAGTCACAAGCTATAAAAGTAGAAACAATGGTACGTATCAGAGTAGGTACAGAGGTAGACACAAGAGTATGTGTATAAGCGTAGGTACAAGTGTAGATTCAAGCATAAAATTCTGGGGGGTTGGCGAGCGAAGCGAGCAGGGGGGTACCCCCCTAGTACATATCTATAGTAGAAGGGTTGCAAGGCCATATCTAATATATGGGTCATTCAAACATCTTTCAGCAAAACCGTGAGCACGAGGTCAACCGATTTTCCTAATTTTTTAGTATGTTAAAATATAATTATATTTAGGAGCTTTGCCAAAATTTAAGCTTAAAATATGCCGTAGAACCCGAATGACAGTCATTTGAAATAAAAAAATAAGCCTTTTTTAGGGTTATTTTAAGCCTATTTTCATCCCAACTTCAAATACTCGCCAAAAATAGAGTTATTATCCGATTTTTATGGTTGACCTCGCAAAATTTTCATTTTTCAATAAGCTTTTTAAAAAAATTTTTGTTCTTTTTAGAATAATTATTTTGATGCAAGTGCGGCTACAAACGCTGAACTTGATAAAATCTTCGATTTTGACGATTTTTAGAGATATTCAAACAGCTGCCATTTAGTGAGGTTTGAATATTTTTTTTTCTGCTTGGTGGCAATCAATTTGTATGTTTAAGACCATCAATTCTTTTTTGGAAGTGATTAAAAATCTTAAAAATCGTCAAAGTTAAAGCTATGTAAAGTTTATAAAAAAATTCAAAAAACGCAAAAAACGCGTTTTGGCTAATATTTAAATTGATGTAACTTTTTTCTCTGAATGTTTTTTTTCTCAAATTTTCAGAAAAAATTCTTCGTAGCTTTAAAAACAATGTCTCATAATTCTGTTAAACTTTTTTGATCATTTTAATACTGTTTCATGCACATAATTTTTGTCATTTTTATCGTTTTTTAAAGAAAATTCAGACTTAAGAAGAGGGGAAAAAATATCTTTTAACGCTACTTGCTTGTCCAAGAGCACTTTTTAAAGATTTTTAGAAATGTTTATTGCTACCTGTTCCGATACTTTTTGACTTAAAGTACTCATTTTTTAATAAATGAGAAATGATGCTGAAAAAATCAAAAATATCTTCAAATATCATTACTTATGATCTGCTTTTAAACAGTTTTTTTTTTAACTAAAAGGCAGTCACAAAAATTTTATTTAAATATTAACTTTTTTTTTAAATAAAGTTAATTAAAGGTAAAACTTGAGTCATTGATTCTTTTAATAAATAAATCAACACTTATTATTCAATACTTCTTATTTAAGGCAATAACAATTTTTTAATTTGTCTAATTAAAAGTGCAGTGCACTCCAGAACATAAATTGAATTGTTTTACATAACTTACAATAACTGCACTAACATGTATACACAAGCATCGATGGTTTAAATCATTTTTTGAATAAGAATAAAACAAATAATAATCAAAGTGCATTCTACTTACATTTAAAACATATTTCAAACTTCTATAATGTTCCATCTACGTTATGATTGCAAGTATATAAAATATTTCTGTCAAAAAAAAGGTTGAAAGAAGTATTAAATTAAAAAAAATTACATTAAAAAAAAAAAATTTTCTAAATCATTTTAACATTTTTAAATTTAAGGTTTTGTGATTATAATTTAAAACGCATTGTTGTGGTGTCGACCGGCTCAATACAATGGTATTTTTTAGTATCTGTAAAAATATAAGAGCCGCAACATTTTCTAAATACTCAATAACATTATTTCTATTATAAGACAGAACAACGTTTCTCAAGCGATCGTCGTAGCTTTTTTGCTTTTTTTTCATGGGAACAGCAATGTCTCTGCCGTTTTTATGCTGCGTAATCAAGACTTCATTCATATTTTGCTCGTTTTTCATCGATGTAAACATTAGGTCAACACCAGCATGATTTTTGTCAACAATGTTGGCAAATCTATTATGCTAACCTTCCAAACCATTGTTTGTTCTGGGTAAGTCATTGATGACATCGTAGTAACAATTCCATACATCAATTCCAAATAATGGTTGCCCTCGAGTATTGAGTCTTTTTTTTCACCAATCCACGTGCGTTCAATATAATCCAAAAAATCAGTAAACGAATCTTCATTTGTAATAAAATATTCAGAAGAAACTAGTAAATCATAAGCATATATCACATCACATACTGGAACAAAAGCTAAACCAGCAATCATATTTACTGATGTCATAAAAATCACATCATCAGCATATTCCATTTTTAGTCCACAGCTCTAAATATGCTTAAAAATATTTTGTTTAAAATGAAAAAAACATCCTTTTAGGCGAACATTAGAATATAGTTTTTTAAATGTGTTAATAAAACCAATCTCATAATCAAGTAGTATTTCATCAGGTTTACAATCATTAGTTGGGGTCTTCAATACGTTCAAAATAGCTTCGTAACTTTTTTTTTCTATGATTCGGCGTATAAATATAAACAAGAGGTAAATTTTTACGACCACACATTCCGTGTATCGTGTATAATTGTTGAAAAATTACAGGGACAATTTTGAATGTGCCATCAGATGCTCAAAATTTACATGTCTGTAGAAATTTTAAATTTTTGCTCGTACTAAATATTAAATTTAGTACGGTACGATTTTTTCATTATTTATTAAAAAATAAGTAGTGAAAAGGTATCGCAACAGATAGCAATCAAAATATCTAAAAAATTTTAAAAAGCGCTCTTGGACAAGCGAGTAGCATTAAAAGATATTTTTTCCCCTCTTCTTAAGTCTGAATTTTCAGTCGTAATACCCCTAGTGCTTCAAAATTGTCGATAATTTTCCGACTGTGTTTTGTTGCTGTGCAAAAAAACTGGAGAAAAAAAATCTTAAATTTTGAAGCACGTGGGGTATTCGGCTGGATTATTTTCCCCAGCTGAATTTCAATCCATAGAAATGCTGTATTTTACATTTTTGCAGTTATAGTTCTATTACTACTTGTTTACTATGAATATACCTATGAATACCGATATATAGGTATACACCGCAGTGAGTCGGGTCTAACCCAAAAGTTGAATTGAACAAGTCTAACAATTCGAGTTGCCATGCGACTAATTGAAAATAATCGAAAAATTATCGAAATAATTTTACCCACACCCCTCCGCCAAATGTCAAATGCGGCGATTCCATTGGTTGAAATTCAGCTTGGGAAAATAATCTTTAAAAAACGATAAAAATGACAAAAATTATGTGCATGAAACAGTATTAAAATGATCAAAAAAGTTTAACAGAATTATGAGACATTGTTTTTAAAGCTACGAAGAATTTTTTCTGAAAATTTGAGAAAAAAAACATTTAGAGAAAAAAGTTACATCAATTTAAATATTAGCCAAAACGCGTTTTTTGCGTTTTTTGAATTTTTTTATAAACTTTACATAGCTGTAACTTTGACAATTTTTAAGATTTTTATCCCTTCCAAAAAAGAATTGATGGTCTTAAACATATCCAAATTGATTGCCACCAAGCAGAAAAAAAAATATTCAAACCTCACTAAATGGCAGCTGTTTGAATATCTCTAAAAATCGTCAAAATCGAAGATTTTATCAAGTTCAGCGTTTGTAGCCGCACTTGCATCAAAATAATTATTCTAAAAAGAACAAAAATTTTTTTAAAAAGCTTATTGAAAATCAAAAATTTTGCGAGGTCAACCATAAAAATCGGATAATAACTCTATTTTTGGCGAGTATTTGAAGTTGGGATGAAAATAGGCTTAAAATAACCCTAAAAAAGGCTTATTTTTTTATTTCAAATGACTGTCATTCGGGTTCTACGGCATATTTTAAGCTTAAATTTTGGCAAAGCTCCTAAATATAGTTATATTTTAACATACTAAAAAATTAGGAAAATCGGTTGACCTGGTGCTCACGGTTTTGCTGAAAGATGTTGGAATGACCCATATACATATCTATAGTAAAAGAGTTGCTATATTCTAAGTATATATACTGTATTTATATAAATATGTGTATATAGTATCTAATAAGCCCGAGAATATAGCATCCTTTCTACTATAGATATGTATATATTAGACATTAGATCTATACATATATACAAAGCCAGATTATAGTAGATGTTATTTTACCAGTACAAAATTTCAAGTTGTAAAATTTTTTTTAAATTTTTAATTTTATTTTATAATATATAAATTTAATTATATACGTAATTTTTATATTGTCAAAATTTAAAATTTCAAATTAAAATTTTCAATTAAAAAATAATTATGCTTCGGTTTTATCAGGCGTCCAAGACACCTTTTTTTTTTTTAGGTGTCACCAAAAATCTTCACTCAGCTTTTTACAATTTTGGGTTCTGCTGATAAAAGTGGTCGAGTGCCCAAGGTTGAACCTCAAATCATTTCTATCCCTTTGGTGTATGCTTTGCTGTCGCATAAAACGAAAGTGCAATATGAATTTGTCCTATGTTCAGTTCTCGAAGCTACGAACGAATTTGGATTGCGATGTTACCCACCACGTATCATGTCGAACTTCGAACTTACGATATTAAATGCAAGTGCGACTGTGTTCGCTGGAGTCCCTCCTTCAGCATGTCTATTTTATCTTGGGCAGTCCGTGTATCGTCACATTCAAGTTGAAGGGTTGCAGACTCAGTACAACAATCCAGAGAATCGGAACATCAAACTTGGGACTCATATGCTGATTGGGCTATCCTGCGTGCCAAATGAAGATGTCAGCGATACTTTTGAACTGGTTTCCGATGAAGTGGATGAAGATTGGTACCAATACTTGACTACGTCGATACTACATACATTTCTGGTCAACGTGCACGGGGCCGAAGGAAAACTGTGCTACCTCGATACCCAGTGCAATTGTGGAACCAGTATCAAGCGACACTGAGTGGTTCGCAGCGTAGAAACAATTGCAGTGAGGAGCGGCACAACAAGTTTAATCGATTAGTTGGTAAGGACCACCACGACCTGTACACGCTTTTAAATTCTTAAATTTTTAAATTCTTAAATGAAATTCTTAAAGAACAAGCAAACTACGAGACAGTCCTCACTGATCTTTCATTGGGCAGAAAGGTCAAAGCAGGCCCGAAAGCAAAATGGAAAAGCTTACACCATGAATCTTGACTGAATAAATACTGTCCAAAAAGAATTTATGTACGTTTGTAATTTTAAATTTATGTAAATGTATCTACTATTAATAAAAGAAAAATGAGGAAATACGGCTTTTTTTGGTTTTAGGGAAAAAATATTAGGAAAATCGAAATGAGGAAAAATAAATTAGGAAAAATGATAGGTAACCGTCGCTGTTATTCCAGAATACCAGCGACACATAGAAATAATAAATTATTAAAATTCAATACAAACGATCTTAACTTCTACTTAAGCAATACATAAAAATTTGAATTTTTGACTATTTTTTTTATTATTATTATTTTTATATAAAATAATTTATAAAAAAGTACTGTTAAAAAAAGTAAAATTTATAATTACAATTTTTTTATCGCATATACTTATTCATTTATGTATCATTATTATTTTTTTCAAGTTCAAGTTTACTTTTGCTATTAAAGATGATTTTTTGTCTGATGACCTACGTCAGTTGATTTCTCAAAAATTTTAATTGAACTTCATGAGATCTATGTAGAAATTTACAAGTTTTTTTTGGCAAATGTCTTGATAATGACAGGCATTACCATAGAAAAAAGAATGCCCGTAAAAACACCGGTTACAAGAAAGGCAGCTCCAAACATTCCAGCGGTAGATGAGTTTTGAGATTCTACTGTACTGTAACAAAAAAAATTTTCTCCATTAATCAAAAATATCAAACTAATAGAAGTCTACAAAGTAAAAAAATTCAATATTTTTAAGGTACGATACATTTTTTTCAAGAAATGTAACCTCTTTATAATTTAATTAATAAATAATAACTAGTTTTATTTTACTTTCACAATAAAAAGGGTATTTAGTCCGTTGAGTGTACTAGATTTGGAAAATTATGGTCACAATCAACCCATTATTATTTTCTCAGTCATAATTTTATTTTTTCATACGACTTCATTAATATTTTTTGAGTTTTAATCAAACTTTTTTTTAAAATAAATTTTCAGGACTCTGAATACATAATCTTGGAACTAAAAAAGTGCAAGAAACTTACTTAAAAAGTATGATTTTGAAAAAATTTTAAGATAATGTGATCGTTGTGCCAAAAAAACGATTCGTTTTTGAATTTTTTTCTGGGAAATGTAAAAAGTAGGGGTTCCGTAGAGGCGAAGAGGGCTTCACCTCGCAGAAGTTGAAGTTGGGATTCAAACTTTTTTTTTAAAGTAACGGTTGGCTTATTTAAAAACCAAAAATTTATGTTTTTTATCTACAAAATTATTTTTTAAATTCTAAGTTCAGTGTGATCCAGGCATATATATGGGTCAAAATAATACTTTTTTAAAAAACCGTCCGCACGAGGTTCACCGATTTTATTGCAATTTTTTTTAGCAAAAGAACTATTTAATAGAAGACTTTTGCTACAAACTAGAGGTCTCTATCTTATTTCTGCTTGGTGCTAGATTTTTTCAAAGATTGAAAAATGGCCTATTTTTAAGCTGTTTTAAGCAATTTTAAGGTATTTTTCGAAAAATTCTAACTTTTGATCAAAATGAGATAGAAACCTCTAGTTTGCGGCAAAATTTTGTTCAAAATAAGTTCTTTTTTGTAAAAATATTTTCACAACATAGTTTGGTTATTTTTATAATAATACAGTCCTACACAGATATTGCTATTTTTGCTCATTTGCAGGTATCTTCAAACGACCATAGCTTTTTCTAGGCTAAATTTTTGTGCATATTAAAAAATTGTTAAATTTGTTTTATGAAAAAACAAAAATTTTGCGACCAACCGGAACCCTGTACGATCTTCCACTTCCAAGATACAGCTGTTTAAAGTTGTCAAAAAACACAAAAAACGCGTTTTTGACGATTTTCACACGCATTTTTGAACGGTTTCGACCTTTTTTTTTCTCTCAAAAATATGTGGAATCTTCTCTTCATATGTTTACAAACAAGCTCCCATAGTAATTGTAGTGCGGATTTGGGGTTTTAATTGATTTCAAAGCATACACTTTTGACACATTTTATGTGCTAAACTAGTGTTTTTTTTACAATATACACGCTACATTTAACTTTTTCGTTCATTATAGATGTTTTGAAATCATTTTTTGACTAAAAACTATTCAAATTCCAGCCAAAATTAGGTCACCTGCTTTCAAAAAATTGATACTCAACGAAATATTGATCTCAATATCAAAATGATATACTACTTTTATTCAGTTTTTTAGTTTTTTGATTCGTTAAAAATCTATGTTCAAACACTGTAAATAATATACCACTGGTTTACTTATTTTTTTCTATTTTTGAGATTACAAATAATTGATCATAGTTTATCAATTATTCTGATAAAACAATCATGGATTACTATTGCTTACTCTGAAAAAAGTGAGTCTAAATTAAAAATGTTATTATTTGAATTCTATGAAGCATGCAACAATCTACCAATCTACATTCTACTTATAATTATGTCCACTTATGAAAAAGAGAATAAGAGATTCGATTAGAAAGTCGAGTCGATATATCGAATCGCAATTTGATCTTTGATTCTTGGAGCAAGAGCGCCCCCTTTCAGGCCTCTCAAAAGTGTGAACCAGCCAGACGCGCCAAATTTAAAATCTTCAGGCATGCTTGATCTAAATTTTTTGTTTTTCTTTTAATTAATAAAGTGAGTAACGAAATTTAAATTTTTAATAGACAAATAAGCGGACAAGCTTACAACCCCATAACTCTAGTCGTAGTGAATAACAAATAATTATCTTTTGTAATAAACAAATAAGCCGATAAGCTACAACTCCAAAACACTGGGCGTACTTAGTAAAAATAATTAATTTTTCTTAATAAACAAATAAGCCAATAAGCTACAACCCCATAACCTTGGGCATGGCTGAAAAAAATGTTAATATTTTTAATAAACCAATAAGGCGATAAGCTACAACCCCATGGCCGGTGGCGTAGCGAATGAAAAATAATTAATTTTTTTAATAAACAAATAAGCCAATAAGCTACAACCCCATAACCTTGGGCATGGCTGAAAAAAATGTTAATATTTTTAATAAACCAATAAGGCGACAAGCTACAACCCCATAGCCTTGGGCATGTCTAAAAAAAATGTTAATATTTTTAATAAACAAATAAGGCGATGAGCTACAACCTCATAACCTTGGGCATGGCTAAAAAAATGTTAATATTTTTAATAAACAAATAAGGCCATGAGCTACAATCCCATAACACTGGGCAGAGTGAATAAAAAATAATTAAATTTTCTAATAAACAAATAAGCCGATGAGCTACAACCCCATAACCTTGGGCATGGCTGAAAAAAATGTTAATATTTTTAATAAACCAATAAGGCGATAAGCTACAACCCCATGACGGTTGGCGTAGCAAATGAAAAATAATTAATTTTTTTAATAAACAAATAAGCCGATGAGCCACAACCCCATAACATTGGGCGTAGAGAATGAAAAATAATTAATCTTTTTAATAAACAAATAAGCCGATGAGCTACAACCCCATAACATTGGGCACAGTGAATATAAAACATGTAAATATTTAAATAAACAACTAAGCAAACAAGTTTACCACCCCATAACCTTGGACATGGATAAAAAAAATTTTTGAGCCATGCCCAATGTTATGGGGTTGTAGCTAATCAGCTTATTTGTTTATTTTTAAAAATTTAATTATTTCTCATTCACTCCGCGCAGTGTTATGGGGTTTTAGCTCATCGCCTTATTTGTTTATTAAAAATATTAACATTTTTTTTAGCCATGCCCAAGGTTATGGAGTTGTAGGTAATCACCTTATTTGTTTATTAAAAATATTAACAATTTTTTCAGCCATGCGCTAGGTTATGCTGTTGTAGCTTATCGGCTTATTTGTTTATTAAAAAAAATTAATTATTTTTACTAAGTTCGCCCAGTGTTTTGGAGTTGTAGATTATCGGCTTATTTGTTTATTACAAAAGTTAATTATTTGTTATTCACTATGCCTAGGGTTATGGGGTTGTAAGCTTGTCCGCTTATTTGTCTATTAAAAATTTAAATTTCGTTACTCACTTTATTAATTAAAAGAAAAACAAAAAATTCAGATCAAGCATGCCTGAAGATTTTAAATTTGGTGCGTCTGGCTGGTTCACACTTTTGAGAGGCCTGAAAGGGGGCGCTCTTGCTCCAAGAATCAAAGATCAAGTTGCGATTCGATATATCGACTCGACTTTCTAATCGAATCTCTTATTCTCTTTTTCATAAGTGGACATAATTATAAGTAGAATGTAGATTGGTAGATTGTTGCATGCTTCATAGAATTCAAAAAATAACATTTTTAATTTAGACTCACTTTTTTCAGAGTAAGCAATAGTAATCCATGATTGTTTTATCAGAATAATTAATAAACTATGATCAATTATTTGTAATCTCAAAAATAGAAAAAAAATAAGTAAACCAGTGGTATATTATTTACAGTGTTTGAACATAGATTTTTAACGAATCAAAAAACTAAAAAACTGAATAAAAGTAGTATATCATTTTGATATTGAGATCAATATTTCGTTGAGTATCAATTTTTTGAAAGCAGGTGACCTAATTTTGGCTCGAATTTGAATAGTTTTTAGTCAAAAAATGATTTCAAAACATCTATAATGAACGAAAAAGTTAAATGTAGCGTGTATATTGTTAAAAAAACACTAGTTTAGCACATAAAATGTGTCAAAAGTGTTTGCTTTGAAATCAACTAAAACCCCAAATCCGCACTACAATTACTATGGGAGCTTGTTTGTAAACATATGAAGAGAAGATTCCACATATTTTTGAGAGAAAAAAAAGGTCGAAACCGTTCAAAAATGCGTGTGAAAATCGTCAAAAACGCGTTTTTTGTGTTTTTTGACAACTTTAAACAGCTGTATCTTGGAAGTGGAAGATCGTACAGGGTTCCGGTTGGTCGCAAAATTTTTGTTTTTTCATAAAACAAATTTAACAATTTTTTAATATGCACAAAAATTTAGCCTAGAAAAAGCTATGGTCGTTTGAAGATACCTGCAAATGAGCAAAAATAGCAATATCTGTGTAGGACTGTAATATTATAAAAATAACGAAACTATGTTGTCAAAATATTTTTACAAAAAAGAACTTAATTTGAACAAAATTTTTTCGCAACCTAGAGGTTTCTATCTCATTTTGATCAAAAGTTAGAATTTTTTGAAAAATACCTTAAAATTGCTTAAAACAGCTAAAAATAGGCCATTTTTCAATCTTTGAAAAAATCTAGCACCAAGCAGAAATAAGATAGAGACCTCTAGTTTGTGGCAAAAGTCTTCTATTAAATAGTTATTTTGCCAAAAAAAATTGCAATGAAATCGGTGAACCTCGTGCGGACGGTTTTTTAAAAAAGTATTATTTTGACCCATATATATACCCCCCTGCTTGCTCTGCTCGCCAAACCCTAATTATAATTGATGAATAGAAAAATTAATCGAAACAATACTGTTATGTGACATATTCTACTTATATTTATAATGCACATACAGCATTATAAATTCATTATAAACACACTGAACTTATTGTTATACGCTAGGCAATACAAAGTTGTTTAATAATCTTATTTTTTAAATTCAATGAAAATTACATGCTTTAATTGAATTGATTCGCCTTAAAAATTATCCCTTTGATAATTCTACACTGCCGTCCCAAGTTAAACGAAGGTATCTGCATTTTGAATGAATATGAGATATTTGATGAAAAGCATTTGTATCTGTCTCTTTTTACACAATAAGTTATTCTTACAAAAAATGTCCATTTTTTACTCAAACGTGGGTGTTCTTTCTTGTGGAGCAAACGAAAATTGCAACTTTGGCTTGGAAGTGTGCAAAACTGCAGATACCTGCTCCAAATTTTGGTATTAACTCCGTGAAAACCAAAGTAAAACACATGTATCTGCATAAATACCTAGATATTTGTGTTTTTGTTTGCATTTCAACCTCACTTTAGATCAAAATTCAAGGTTAAAACGGGGGTATCTACAAACTTATTTCAATAATCTAAGTTAATTTTATTAATTTATTCGACTTTTAGTCTGAATTTTTTAATCTCTGAAAGTTCGATGTGTTGCGTCAATTTATTGAAATCAAAATCATTGTCATTGTTTTGAAAGAAATTTTAAATCATCGAACTATAAAATTTTGTGGCAATCCTGTTTTAGATTCAGGATTGCTTGAAAGATTTTGTTCTAGCAGCACTCACTCCTAATTCAGTCTTAGCGACTTAACTGGAAGAGTGTGCTCTGAGTTCAGGTGTCGAGCGGCTGCCACCTGACTCCTCTGGGTTTGAGTTCTTGCCCAGTTGAAATGCTTAAAAGCGTACCCAGTCCTTTTTGTCTTTTTATTATCCTTTCTTATTTTAATTAAATTATGGTTTATAAATATTGGACTGAAATACAGCTCAATTTTATTTTATTAATTTATTTTAAACTAAATTATAGTTTAAGTATTGGACTGAAATACAGCTCAATTTTATTTTATTAATTTAATTTAAACTAAATTATAGTTTAAGTATTGGACTGAAATACAGCTCAATTTTATTTTATTAATTTATTTTAAACTAAATTATAGTTTAAGTATTGGACTGAAATACAGCTCAATTTTATTTTATTAATTTAATTTAAACTAAATTATAGTTTAAATAGTGAACTGAAATACAGCTCAATTTTATTTTATTAATTTAATTTAAACTAAATTATAGTTTAAATATTGAACTGAAATACAGCTCAATTTTATTTTATTAATTTAATTTAAACTAAATTATAGTTTAAATAGTGAACTGAAATACAGCTCAATTTTTAGGTTTTATTTCTTTGGTATACAAACTAAGATATAGCTTGTATAATTTAAATAAAGGTTTTTATTCCTTTTTGATTAATTTAGGATTAGTTTATTATAATTTCATTTTATAAAGTTTTACTTACAATACCTAAGTATTCCTTCAGAGAGAGAGATAAATTCGATGCGTGCGTTGAAAGTGCCTCGGAAACCAAGGCTGCGCCACTCCTAAGACGTGCGCCAAAACCTTTCTGCACAAGGGGTGAGGGTGGTATGTAGTGCCTAAGTCACCACTAAAACAAACACTGCTAGCGCCTAAGTCACTCTTGTGTATGAATGAAGATTGGGGTCCAGATCACTAGGAGATCTGGAGGTGAGGAGATGAGTTCAGGTCACTAGGAGGGCTGCAACTGAGCTGCTCGGGGCTAGTGCAGCTTCCTATAAGGGATGCGGGTCTCTGGTGCAGGGAATCGGGGAAATTGGAGGGGGTAGTTGGGCCCTTGCAGGAGCGGCGGCGGCTAGATTTTCCTAGCTCCTAATTGGTCCTCGGGGTTTTCTTTCTCTCTCTCTGATTAGGGCTAAGAGGAGCTGACTTTGAAAATGGTTGGAGGGGATTGTGGATCCAAAAATAGATCCATGAAAGAAATTACATAAATAAATAATCAAATAAATTAATAAATAAACTCCCTCCAAATAAACTCAAAGTCACTTCCTTTACATAAAATATAAAAATAAAATAATAGGAGTTTAATAGTTTATAGATACTAAAGTAATTTGTCCTGGGTAAAAATAAATAAAGTAATACGAAGTAACAAATATGTAAATAAAATAGTGTAAAGTAACAAAAATGTAAAGTTCTTTGGTATCACTTTGGTTTTACAGTGTTTAAATGTAATTAAATCGTATTAACTAACAATTATTAATATCAATCAATTTCTGTCTATTCTTTATAATTAGTCTTGCTACGTGTAAATTCTCACAGTTTAAGTAAATAAATTATTATTGCCCTTACCCAGGATTATTTCAAGAATTATAAACTAAAGTAGGAGAATTAAAATTTAGGTAAAACTACGTAGAAATATTCGTGAGTACTTATTTAAATAAAAATAACAAATTTTAAAACTACACGAATATTTCTGTGTGATATTTATTTTCTTCCTTAGGAGGGAAACATACCGAAGCGTTAGTGAGATTTTCCCAACGGAAAACTCAAGTGCCTCATGCCGAAGCGATAAAGGGCCGGACGCGCGCTGGCGCGAGCGCCTGCAAGCCATAAAAAAAGGCCATGTGTTTTCCCGTGCCTACTTTCTCCGAGTTTCCTGGAGGTTTTAAGCGTCAAAATTGGGAAAAGTTTTTACCAAAGAAAAAGAAATCTAAAATATCGAAACTAGAAATATTAAATTTTAATTGTGCGTACGTTACAATTTTTAGTTCGATAATTTTGTTAATATATTGTTAACTGTGCGCAGGTAAATAAAATGGAAGGACTCTGTTTCGCGCGTACACCACTGCATATGGCCTTTTTTTAAAACAATATTTTTATAAACAAATGATTTGTTCTTCGTTAGAAAATATACTGGGTGAGGAAAAAGTAGTGGAACCCCTGATTTACTCGAAAACAATGCAATTTTTGTATAGCACTTGTAACGTAAAAGTTTTCTGAAAAAAAATTTGCAATTTAGTGGGCCCTATGAAAAAGGGCCCGGGCCCTTATTTTGGGCCCTACAGACCCTAACTTCATTTTTACAATTGGGGACCCCTATTTTTGACCCCAGATTCAAAAAGAACGGAAAATATTACGATTTTTAGGTATTTTTGAAAAATTTTTTGGCCCTTATTAGAGCCCTGAAGGGCCCTTTCACCCCATTTTCTTTAGCCCCTATTATCTCCGAAAATACGCAATTTTCGTATAGCACATGTAATGTAAAAGTTTCCTGAAATAAAATTTACGATTTAGTGGACCCTATGAAAAAGGGCCCAGGCCCTTATTTTGGGCCCTACGGATGTGCTATACGAAAATCTGGCCCCCCGGCCAAATGTGCTATACGAAAATAGCATATTTTCGGAGATAATGGAGGCTAAAGGGCAAAGGGCCCTGCAGGGCCTTAATAAGGGCCAAAAATTTTTTCAAAAAATACTTAAAAATCGTAAAATTTTCCGTTCTTTCCCTAGTAAATCATAAATTTTATTTCAGGAAACTTTTACATTACATGTGCTATACGAAAATTGCGTATTTTCGGAGATAATAGGGGCTAAATGAAATAGGGGTTAAAAGGCCCTTCAGAGCCCTAATAAGGGCCAAAAAATTTTTCAAAAAATACCTATAAATCGTAAAATTTTCCGTTCTTTTCGAATCTGGGGTCAAAAATAGGGGTTCTCATTTGAAAAAACGAAGTTAGGGTCCGCAGGGCCCAAAATAAGGGCCCAGCCCGTTTTTCATAGGGCCCACTAAATTGCAAATTTTTTTTCAGAAAACTTTTACGTTTCATGTGCTATATAAAAATTTCATTGTTTTGGAGTAAATCAGGGGTTCCGCTACTTTTTTCCCACCCTGTATGAATAAATTACCATTAATATTTTTATTCAAATTTATTTAAATTTAAACATTTATTTTTGTATTATAATTTTTTTATTTTAACGTAGTAAATTTTTATTTGAAAATTTAAATAGTTAAATTAAATGTTTTTTATTTCAAAATTAAAAAGAACAAAGTTATAATAAAATTTCGTAATACTGTTTTTATAATCGTTTTTGTTTTTATTATTTTTACGCAATAAATTATTAACAATACTGTGATAGATTTTACTTTTTTTTTGTTTGATATCTCAAAACGTCATTTGACTGCATATACCTTCGTTTTACTTGGGACGGCAGTGCTGCAACGGACAAAAATCCTAAATAAAAACGCAGGTATATACATACCCCCGGTAACTTTGGATTCTTACTTTGCGCAGGGCTTGGGTTTACTAGCGATACACAGATATCTGCAGGAAATAGTATTGTTTACATAAATTTAGTCACAAAAACCTAATTATTTACAAATCTATAAATAATTTTCAACTGCAACTTTATCATCTTGTCATGGATTTATAATCCTTGACGTAGTTATTTTTAAAAGGGGTGAGATCCTCGTCTTTTTAGAACAACTACTTACGTGATTGCCCCGTCTCCTTGTTATTTGACTCTTAATGGGTGAATAAAATAAAGTAGAGTAAAAGATAATAGAATGATTTAGAAGTATTGTTTAGTAGAAGGAGTGAAAGTTTACAATTTAATGATGAGTTTAATGTCCTCCGACAGAGTTAAAGATGACAATAAAATGCCTTATAAACTACCGGAGTTGTCCGGGCTGTTCGATGTTCTCGGAAGGTTCTCTGGGCCTTCCGGGACCTTAACCTACTGCAATGGCGAAGGCGATCTTGCACTAACGGATCCTTGCCGGTTCCGGCTCTACTTGTCCAGGTGTGCTTCACGTGGCTTAAATCGCTTGGCTACTCGTGATCAAACCACTCGAGTGTCGGGGACGAGAGTAGTTTGGGAGCGAGGCTAAGTAGCGGAAGGAAGCTACTTCGCCCCACCTGTTCAAGCAGAGCGAAGGCGTCAGCTAACAAAGTGCTTAATTGCAGTTTGCACGGCCCCTTCCCTAACTCCTTTTAGGCGGATTATAAGTAAGTCTGTTGCAACTTGGGAATGTGGCATTTTTATGGAGATCGATACATGACAATCTAATTAGATCTTTTTTTCGCGCTTCCAACGGTGTAGATAACTTAATTTTGATAAAAAATGCAGATACCTTCGTTTTAACTTGGGACGGCAGTACACTGAGAGAAAGAAACGGTCACCGTTACCACGCTACGATCATAGTTATGTACTGAAAATGCGGTTATTTTGGAGACATATTCTTTTCAAGAATGATGATTCAAGATATGAATCTTTTTTTCAAGTTCTTGCAAACACTTCAGTTTGAAATTAATCATTTAAAAACAAAACATTTTTAAATAGCTTTAACAGAATCTGCAACTCACAAAAATAAAATATATCTTCTACTGTCAAATTGAAAGCATAGGTAGAATTGGTAGCGTCTTACAAAATCCCATACTTTAATAGTTACCTCATATGTATTTACTGTCACCCTAATATCTTACACTACTTTTTACTGAATGAATCAATAACAGTTACTAATTATATACGCAAATAATGATTCTTTCTCTGTGTATTAATTTAAATTTTAAAATTTTCAAAGCTTAACCTAATCTGCCAACATGGGTGATAAAATCATAGCTGTCGAGGTTTTACAACTACAAGCCAAAGCCCAAGAATACATAAAGAACAATTATTTGAATTTTAAAAAGAAAGGAGGAGTATATAGGACAAGAGAGCTTGCTGAAACTTGACGCCTGCGTCTTAAGAAACTTTGGAAAGAATTGCTTCAACGCGATGAGCTTTTGAGAGAATGAAACGACGTGAGTTTTAGTCAGGAACACTTCACTGAGAATGTACTTTTTGAAATGCAAGATGTCTTCGTCAACGTTCATGATCTGTGCATCCAGTTTCTGAAAACACAGACAACCCCTCCCCTTCAGATTCAGCTACCCATTGCAGTTCTCAATGCCAAACAAACTGAAACCCAGGATGATCTAATCAGGATTTCCACATTGCTGAAGTACTTTCCGCAAACCACTTTGCCAAACTTTTCGGGAAACACTTCAGAATGGCCATTTTTTCGGGAATTGTATATTTACCTTGTCCATAAACATACAGCGCCTGCAGTCATGAAACTGAACTGCCTTCATGACATTGCTTGGGATACGCTCACTACACTATGAAAATTTATGTCGACGAGTCCATAACTATTTTGCTGAGATGTTCGCAGCCAAACCTATAGGTAAGGTTAGCAGCGCTGAAATGAAAATAATCATTACGAAAAGAAACATTTACTCCTCTCGACGCTCCAACATCTTTGGGCAGAATAACAAAGCAATGGTCTGACATAATTGTATTCACGCCCACCAAGCATACGGATCAAAACACTCATCGCGAGTGGTAGGAAAACTTTGGTAAAACGACAAATTCTCTAACCTTTGATAGAATAAAGTCTCTTTTACAAAGCCAAGCCTTAATCCATAAAGCTATTGAAGAAAACCGCGCTTAATATTTCACTTCAGGCTTCGGGTGAAAACTCGTCAAGCCCAAGCAAGAAAAAGAGGGAGAATAAGAGATTACTCAGAGCGGCTGCCTTGCCTATGGATAGAAGCACTCTTCAGGCAAGTGCTCTGCTTTTAAATTGAAAAAGCTTGTTGTTGAAAAATTGATGGGTGATTTACTCTTCATCTGGGTGTATCCAACTCCATCATTTGCCAACACATAAGTATATTACGCCAAGACCGTTCCAAATCCACCTGAACAAATAAAAAGGCAAAGGCACATTTAAAGGTTACGTCTGCCTTTTTGTCTGTCTGGTCACCAAAGGTATTTACCTCGAAGTGGTCGAAGGTTATAAGTCTGGAGCGTTCGTCACGTCTTTTCATTGATTCGACTCTCCAGATAAGGTCACTGTAGCGAGCCACTCAGAGACCAAGGTATTAACTTTGTCGGAGCTAACGCCAAACTTTGTTCCGCTAAAGCTCTTACTATATTTAGCAAAACTGTCCTTAACTTGTTCAGCCTTGGCACAGAATGAAAAGAAACCCCCCCAGGTGCACCACACTTCAGTAAAATCTGGGAACCGGCTATCAAATCTACCAAGCATCATATCTGCAGAGCCATGAGTGAATCCATCCTCGTGTTCTCCAAGATGGCGACTATATTTAGTCATAGGGGGACGTCCATAAACCACGTGGTGCCTTGGGGGGTAGGGTGGGGTCAGTCAAAAAGCTTCATTAGACCTCATGGAGTAGGGGGGCTTGAAGAATTTTCCACGAGGTTTTTAATTTAATTTTTCAGGGTAGAGGGGGGTTATCTGAGCTTTTGAGGATATTAATTGTTAATTATATTCAAATTACAAAATAAAAATATTTTCAGATAGTAATTACTCTAGCGCGTTTTTTAGAACAAAAATAATTACACAAAAAATTATAAATTTCTCAAAAAATATCGTTAAAATGAAAGGTCTGTTTTTCGGAACAAAAAATGGTTTTTTAGCTATGCTTTATGTTCTAAAAACTACATGAAGTTAATAAAAAACTTAAAACTTCATATGTTTTTTTAAAACTTTAGACATTTAACTTCATTTCTGTCCAGGAATCTTTATAAAATTATAATTATTTGTTAAATAATCGATCATTGAAAGATAAAAAATGAAGACGGGTAATGTGAGCGCTTTTTCGGGGGTAATCTGAGCGTTTTTTCACGTGCTGAACAGCTAGGCTGTCTGCTATGGTCTGCTACTAACCTCAAACACTAGATGCAGTCATCGTCTGAACAAAACCACCGATTATGAATGAAAATTTGTGTTGTAGGTAACAAATAGTTACTGTCTTGTAAAATATATACATTTTTCTTCTTATTAAAATAACTAAAAACTAATAATTATATTTTTACTGGGTTTAATTTAAGAATATTTAAGCGCCCAGATTACCCTTCGCAAAGCGCTCAGATTACCCCGTTTTTCTTAAACTTGACACCCGTTTGGTTTTTAAAAATTTTTATATACTACATATTATATATGAGTCATTAAAATATTTTTTACAAATTCTTAAGACATTAACTTATATATTAAAAATTTTTTTTATGAAAAAATTATACTATTTCACGATTTATGTTCGTTAAAAAATAGACAGCAAAAAAGCGTTCAGATTACCCCCCTCTACCCTATATAGAAACATTTGAAAAATAACTATTTTGACATAAAAGAAAAAAAAATTTCTCAAATGCAAAAAAATTTACACATGAAGTTGATACATGGTAAAATTTAAGCTAATACTAAGCAAAAAACTAAAAAAATTATTTCGAGAAGAGAAACAGAGGTACTATGTGAGCTTGATGGTTCTCTAGAACCGATTGTAGAATGGTTCGAAGAACAAGATGTTAAAATAAATGATGACAAAGAAGAAATACCTTTGTGTAGTGAAGATTTGTTTCCTGTGATTGAAAACTTAGATGACTGGCTTACGTCTCCATTTACAACTGATTTTAAAATTTAAGGTGATTTTCTACCAAATGTATGACAATAGAGAATCAGCTCAGATTTTCTGGAGGTGTTTATTAGATATTAATAAACATTTCTACGAAGTCTGATCAAAATTGACCATATAGTTTGAAAGTTACAGCAAGTTAAAGATTGAATTTTTTTCATTACGCGTATGGCCGCTACGCTGAAAAAGTATACTAAATCATTAATATTTATCTTCTTACAATAGAGATCCTTTAGAAAAACCACATACATATAGTTTCATTATCAAAGAATTCATTTCTTCAAACTGCAAAAAATTGATCTTTTACAAATTTTACAGCAATTTTACAAAAATAATTTTCACGTGAATAACCTCCAAAACTACGGTATTCAAAGGTGAGGTTAAAAGTTTAAAAAAATGTTTAGTTGTGATTGTCAATGTTTTTTTGGTAAAAAATAATTTCAGAAGCCATATAAAGTTAAAAAATAAATTTTAATTAACAATTTTTACTAATTTGGTGAAATAATTTTTTTTTAGTCTTGAACTTGACTAGCTCTGGTAGAAAACGACCTTAAAAAATAAAACTTATTTAAAATAATAAACAAACTTTTTTTGCATGTTAAAGTATATTTAGAAATATAGAGATAAAAGAATATTTTAGAATTCACTTTTTTTGTTAATCAAGATAAAAGATTCTAACGTTAACTAAAAATAATGTTGATTATTTAGATGACTATATTCTTGAAAACTAAATCTTTTTAACTATATTCAAAAACAGAAAAGGTATCACAGAGTGATAAAAATTTCAAAACTAAAAAATCTACGTGACGCTTTGAGGGGTAGGGGGGGGTCAACCAAAAAGCTTCATTAGACCTCATGGGGAAGGAGGGGGTTAAAATCAGTTTAAAAAAGAGCAACGTGGTTTATGGGCGCTCCCTAGAGAGCGTGTTTGAATTCATGACCGCTATTACCTCGGACTGATAATAACTCTGATATCGATTTTTTTACACCTACTCATTTTTTAATACAATGAAAATCTGATCTTATTCCAGAACCCGATTTGACACAAGAAAACATGACAGTGGATCGCAAAAAATGCAAAAATTCTGGACACTTTACAGATACAAATAATTATCGTCGTTTCAACCACGCAGCAAGTGGACTAAAGCGGTGAGTTCATTTCAGCAAGGTGACGTAGTATTCATACGTCAGAAAAATACTCCACCAGGACGCTGGCCACTTGCGAGCCTAATGAAGCCTTACTCCGACAAGTATGGACTGAATAGGGTCTGTGACGTCAAAACAGCTCGATCGTTACTGCAAAAGCCTTTGGTGCTTTTAGTTCCTGCAGATAAACCTTCTGTTTACCTGATAAAGTCACATCATACCTGGTGCCGCTCTAAGCGCCTTAGTAAAACTTCAATTTATAGTATAAAATGTTATATCAATTTTGTTTGTTTTTTTGCAAATGCAACTTTAACCCTTCCAAAGGCGCATTAAATCTAGACTAGATGGAATAATAAATTTGATGGGATGAGATAATTACTGCTGTAAAGAACTCGTTTTGGAGTCTGTTTTCAAAAATTACCTTTATCATGCCTTTTACCGTAGAGATGAAGCATAAAAAATAGAATTTCAAAAAATAAAAAATACTATCAAATTCTAAGCAAAATTTAAAGACTTTTTTATACTTGAAAGTTTTTAGATTTGACGAACGAGTTTTTAGTAAAAAATCATCGAAAGTCCAAATTTGACCCTAGAAGTGAATACTTGGATGAAAATCACTATTTTAGCGGAATAAAACGAAATAAAAAAGGGTACTTACAACTTTGGACTAGTGAGACTTAGTTCAGGATCAATAGAAGCTAAAACAACGATTTCTATATGCATTTGAACTACAGGGCACTTAGGGCCTATTTATTAAAAAAAAACCACGAATTTTGTAATTGATTTTTGAATAAAAAAAAGGCACCTGTTGAAATTATCACACAATCTTCAGAAAAAAGACAAACCAATGCGGTGAAAGTGGTTTCATGAGTGAACACCATCACAAACACTCGTATGGATTAAAAAATCAAAGAAAAATAGTGATTTTCGTCCAAGTATTCACTTCGAGGGTCAAATTTGGACTTTTGATGATTTTTTACTAAAAACCCGTGCATCAAATCAAAAAATTTACAAGTATGAAAAAGGCTTCTCTCGCCAAATCCTAAATCGTTTGGCGCGAGTCACGTGACTGTCGAACGCAGCTCAGAGCGGACCTCTGAGGTGGTAGAGCGGGAATCGGGAAGCCACTCGTAGTTTTCGTGTCCAAGTGTTCGCACGTACATGGAACTTAACTCGTCTCGGTTCGACGGCTAACCGGACTCCTCGGGAGTGGAATGTCGTCGAAGAGAGAGTTGGCAGAGACAGAAGGTGCGGGATCGATGGTCATCGCCCGGGAAGCATTCTTCTGTCTAGACGAGTCAACCGGCTTTTGGAAGCCGTGGACGTCGGGGAACCTGACCGACGTCCGGCAGACACACAAAGATTATGACAATAACAGTGTACTAAGGACACTCACACGCATTCACACTCACTCGCACATTTACAATTAACTTACGGAGTCGCTAAGGTGCACCTCATACCAAGCCGTCAGGCTAAACAAAATGCCAGGCTACGATGCCGACCAGCCGCAATATATACCATACTCGAGTCGCCGTGTAGCCGTCGGAAAGCGGTCCAGGTGATGACGTGAAATGACAACTTCACAAATAACACCACACTCTCACACTACGGCTCTACCACAACGCACGACGCGAATGTCAATAATTGCCTTGACTTCCGTAACGAGTAAGCTGCTTCAAGATCTGCCATGAATCGATCTCCAGATCTTTGCGTGTCTGCCGGACGTCGGTCAGGTTCCCCGACGTCCACGGCTTCCAAAAGCCGGTTGACTCGTCTAGACAGGAGAATGCTTCCCGGGCGATGACCATCGATCCCGCACCTTCTGTCTCTGCCAACTCTCTCTTCGACGACATTCCACTCCCGAGGAGTCCGGTTAGCCGTCGAACCGAGACGAGTTAAGTTCCATGTACGTGCGAACACTTGGACACGAAAACTACGAGTGGCTTCCCGATTCCCGCTCTACCACCTCAGAGGTCCGCTCTGAGCTGCGTTCGACAGTCACGTGACTCGCGCCAAATCCTAAATCGTTACCGACGATTTAATTACGATCACTGACTGTCACAATAGATAATACTTTGCTAATAAAATTTTAAGCAACTGTACAAATAATAGTTTATAGGCTTAATTTGTTATGAATTCGACTTTAGAACCTATTTTTATTCTTGGGCCAACTCTTTTTGTAACAAATTATACACTTTAATGAAAACATTTTTTACGTTCATCTTTGTGTGTATGGCCAACCCTCTTGATTAGTTTAAGCTAATAAGTTAGCTCAGTTGATGCTTATTATATTTCTATCCTTAGTTAAGCATCTGTTTCTATGCTTTTACCGACTTATTTTCGTTTTTTTATTTATTAATCTTCCCTGCTTTGTAACCTTGCTACTATCCACGTCTCTTGAGTATTTTTTTCCGACTCTTTTTACTACGTCTGATGACTTTTTCTTCTTCCTACAAATGTTAATAATCTTGTGCTTACTACCTATTTTTTACTCAAGCATCTAACGCTGAACCTTCTACACATGCATTTGTTTCTACGTCTGTTTCTACTCCTATGCTAACTCTAGTTCTTTATTATTTATTATTTAAATTTTTAACACTGAATCTGGCCTTGTGCATAATCTTTTTTAATCCTCTTCTGCTTACTATTGTAAATAACCTTATAACAAACCTTGCTCATAACATTGTTTCAAACTTGGTAACTACATTGTACCTACTCCCGTACCTGGACTTGTCATTACGTTTGTAACTTTGAACCTACGCTTATATGTGCATTTTTGCTTAATATTGTTTCTATCTCTTTCACATGAATCTACTTGCTTTAATTTTAATGTTTGCTGTTGTTTTTTCTTTTTTCCTCGCTTTGGTCTCTAACTCTGAATCTTTGTTCTCATCTTTGTGAAAACTATCTTTTCTATTGTTCTTCTCAAATTTTTTTGTAATTACAATCGTGAAACTAATCATCTTCATATAATTTTTCCCACACAGCTCTTTAACTTTTTTGACAAATATTTCCTACATCCTTTTACGATTGTTATCAACATTAATTTTTCTACCTAGATTTCTCCCAATTAACCTATCCTGATTAATATCGAAGTTTACCTTATGACACCAGTTTCCAGCCATGTGCAGCCTCTTTTACTTCGTTATTATTTTCATACTTCAATTTGTAACTTTGAACGTATGTTGTTCTCTCTTTTTTTTTTTTTTTTCCTCAACATCTAACCCTGAAACTATTATATTTTATACTATTGTTTTCGATCCTGTACAAACCTTTGTAGGTGTACACTTTCCCACTTTTGAATCTACCCATGTACCTACGCTCTTGCCAAACCTTGAAGGTCTCTAAGCGGAACGCACGCGCAATTGTATTATATTATCTAAAACAAATTTTGTCGAAGCTTCATCTAAATTAACCTACAATAAGTTATATATACCCTTTACCTTTGCGCTACGTTCAGAGTTCATATTCATTTAAACTTTTGTGGTTATATTCGTTGGTTTTGTTGCAGTTTGTATACTAATAATTATTATTTTCATGATTTTAATCGGATAATTTCGAACACTTGATTACATAATTATTTTTTTATCAAATCTATTCTCTAGATGTTCTAATTGAATTTTAAGATGAAAATTAAAAATAAAAACTCAAATTTTAAATTTTGTTCTTCAACCAATCACATCACGAATAAAATGCTGACATTCTTTGTGGGTTTCTCTCTTTTATCTAAGGATATTAGTTTATTTTTTTTAATGTTTCGTAGTTACTTTTTAAATTTCTATAGTTACATAGCTGATAACATATATCAAATATTGGCGGTGTGAGTAGAAACTGATAACATATATCAAAAATGGGGGGCGTGAGTAAAAAAGGGCGTGGGGGGGGGAGGAGGTTGATTAGAAAAGGGTGTGATTTATTAGCACGGGGAAAAAAGCAAACGCACGGGAAATTTTAGGTAAAATTCACGGGAAAAAAGACATTTGCACGGAAAAATAAGTGATTAAACGGGAAAGAAAATAAATACACGAGAAAAAAATACTTGAGCGGAAGTTAAATGTATGAAACGGGAAAAAAATATATTGAACGGGAGTAGAATTAACATGGCACAGGAAAAAATGTATTAAACGGCAATAGAATCTCGCACGGGAAAAAGAATTGAGAGCAAAACTCAACAAAAATCAAGCAAAAAATTTGTTTTATTGAGCATTATACAACTGGAATTGAAATTAACGATATTTATTATAAAAGATTAATGCATTAGTAAAGCTTTTTTTTATTTTGTAGATCAGGTTGTAGGTCGCATCTGTTGTGCACTAATCTCATGAATTTCCTGGCCAATGCTAACAATCTAAGCATTGATAAAATTATTTTCAAATGTTGTTCTTCTAAATCAAAAGATTCTGCAAAAATGTGGAAATCAACCACGTATGGTACATCTTCATCATCCGGAATTTGAGTGCGCTCATTGCTGATCTGTGGCCAATACGGAAGGAGTGCCTTCATCACTTCGGATTGTTCCCAGAAATGCAACAAGTTTTTCTTTTGCAGGTTCTATCATCTGATTTTTACGAATGAGATTTAGTAGTCCATTTGGCTTTGTTATACCATCTGCATATTTATCTTTTACAAAAGCATTAATTTCTGATGATAAGTCTCTCGTAGAATCAATATTTTTATGTTCGTGCTCCTCTTCTGTTTCGTACAAGGACACGCAATTATCCAAAGAATGATATAGTAGGTACAACCGCGCTGGACACTCAGACACTCTATAAATTTCCTTTGTGCACCGATATTCAACTCCCTTCTGCCACCATTTTCGTTGAAGATATTTTCCAAACTTCTTATAACTTAACAGCACTTTCTGTCTCTGTTGCTGATGGGTATTTGTGACGTAAAAGCGACACTCGTGTTGGTTGCCTGCATATTTTTTTAGTTTGCTGGATCACTTCAGATGAATTTTCTTCTTCAGATGAGTTCTCAGTGGTTTCAAAATACGTTAACTCACCAGCCATCTTTTGGCTGTTTGCTTTACTCGTCAACTGAGGTAACACTGTGAGTTGAACTGAGCTCAAAAATAAAATGGGTGGAAAGATGCTTTGTGAAAGAGCACGTCGTCTTTTGTTTCTAGGCTTGATAGGTCAACACGTTTTAATCAAACCGTGCAAAAGTATTTATATTTCCGTGCAAAAGTATTTATTTTCCCGTGAAAATGTATTTTTTTTCCGTGCAAAAGTATTTTTTGTCCTGTGCGACCCACATCCCGTGCCAATTATTTTATTTCCTGTGCATTTTAATACTTCTCATTAGAAAATTATAGGAAAAATTAAAACACATAGAAATAAGCATATTTCGGTACACTTTTACGGTTAGTTAAGCATTTTTTTAGGGGGCGTGGGGAGAGCGTGGCAGAGGAGTAGGGGAGGGTACCCCCCTGCTCGCTCCGCTCGCCACCCCAGATTTTTATGCTAGTGCTTACCATTGTGTCTACAATTGTGGCTACCCTGGTAGCTACTATTGTTTTGTGCTTTTTTAGTTATCATTGTATTTACTCTTGTGCATATCTTTGTTTTTATGTTTGTTAAACTCGTGTTCATACCCTCGTAACTCTATGACTACCACTGTACTTACTCACGTGCATACAATTACTCATATCCTTGTACTTAGCCTAATAGTACAAGACCCTTTTCGGCAGATTTTCAGCAATTCTTTGCGAATTTCTTCAAGAGGTTGGCGTTAAAACTAATGTACCGATTTTCATAAAACTTTGAATTGGAGAATGAGAGAACAGAGATGTATAAATTCTGGCAGAATAACGATTGTTCTTATACTTGTGCCTACCTTATACTTGTTCATACTGTTGAACCTTCTATAGATGCACTGGTTTCTTTCCTTATAACTTCCCTTTTTTCTACTTAATTTTCTACTGATTCATTTTTTATTGTTCTTATATTTTTTGTACTACTGTGCTCACTCTGTTCTTTACTTTTTTTCTACTTAAAGATCTAATCGTGAACCTACCAACGTGCTTAATTTTTTGTCTACTCCTACGCATACCCTTGTACCTACTCTCTTCTCCGATCTTATGTATATCCCAGTACCGAAGTGTAGGTAAAAGTGATAGCATATATCAAAAATGGGGGGCGTGGGTAAAAAAAGGGCGTGGGGGGCGTGATTGGAAAATTATAGGATAATTCAAAACACATAGAAATAAGCATATTTCTATACACTTTTACGGTTAGTTAAGCACTTTTTGGGGGAACGTGGGGGGGGGGGGGGGCGTGGAAAAAGAAAAACAACTATATTATATCATAAGATATATATAAATGGTTCAAAATAATACTTTTTAAAAAAATTGTGAGCACGGGGTACACGGATTTTCTTGAAATTTTTTTCTGCCTAAACTACTGCTCAATGCAAGACTTTTACCACAAACTAGAGGTCTTTATCTCATTGCTATTGCACACAGCATCGTTTCAAAGTTAGAAAAAAGATCCATTTTTGGTTATTTTTTAGGTAATTTTAAGGTCTATTTTGAAAAATTCCAACTTTTGTTAGAGTTTAGATCGACACACCAGTATGCGCAAAAAACACGTTTTTTATGATTATTTTATGCTCTGTTACGCGTGTTCGACCTCTTATTTTTTTCTTAAATTTGGCGGAGCGACTCTTTTAGCGCTTCTGAATAAGTTCCAATCATAATTTCAATGGCTTTAGGCCGTTTTAATTAATTGCAGAGTACTTATTATCAGCGTATTTTGAGAAATATTTAAGATTTTGAAGGCAATCTGATTGGCCCTAGACACTCATTTTGATTACTCTAGAGTGTCGCAACTATTATTTTACTAAAAGTTTTAAGAGCAGCCGCAATAATCTTCAATTTAAGAGGTTGTTGAGATTTTAAGGAGGTTTACTTATCGTCTTACAGCAGGCCGCAATCTAAAGAGCAATTTGTTAAAACCAGTTTAAAAAAAAATTGATTTAAAATAAGTATCTACGAATAATTTTAGCAGAATATGTGCTAATTCTTATTTATTTTTTACAAAAAATAAAGATAAAATTAAGAATAAAATACAAACATGTTTTATATAAAACAAATGCTCAAACTGTTGACCACCTACTTCTTGACAATATGCCAGGCGATGATAAAAGCCGTCTACAGCTCTTCGTATCATATCACTATCTTGGTTCAGCAGGTTTATTTCATAAACTATTCTGTTTCGGAATTTATTAAGAAACTGAGGTAGAGTAGTATACACTTTACTTTTCAAGTAGCCCCAGAGAAAATAATCTAACGGTGTTAGATCCGACGATCTGGGAGGCCATTCTGTTGGTCCACCACGACCAATCTATCTTTGATGATTAAAAACTTGGTTTAAATAGTTCCTGACAGTAAGCCGCCAATGTGGCGACGCACCGTCCTGCTGAAACCAAGTTTGATGAAAGTTCGCTCCCGCCAATTGTTGAATTTTTGAAATAATTGTGTCTTTTAACATCTCTTTATAAATATCACCGTCCAGATTACCATCGATGAAGAGAGGTCCTTATATGACATTTAATTTTTGAGGATTTTGAGTATGATTTCACTAATTACTCGTGGATTTTCTTGAGACCAGTATCGTAAATTTTGACGATTTGCATTACCGTTCAACTGGAACGTTGCCTCATCACTAATAACAATTCTGTGTAAATAAGCTGGATCTACTGCTATTCTGTTCATCATGGTCTCACAAAAAAGTACACGTCGTTCTGGATCATCTGCTTGTAGTTCTTGCACAAGATGGATTTTATATAGATGAAACTTCTAATATTTTTTTCATGATTTTCATCACCGACTTAGTTGAAATATCATTGTGAAGAGCTGACTGGTGAACTGATAAGTGCGGATTTTCGAGAAAACCTAAAGCCACGTTGAATTGATTTTCTTTGTTATATGCGCTTAGGGGCCTTCCAGTTTTAGCAAGATCTTTAACAGTTCCATGATCTCGGAATCTCTTTAAAGTCTTTGAAACGGTGGCTCTTGAAATTGGGGTCATTCCAACACGAAATTTTTGATTAAATAGAACTGTAACTTCATCTTGTGTCCTTACTCTGTCATCAAAACTAGCCATCATAAGAAGAGTGATTCTCTCGAGTTCGCTCAATGTAGCCATTTGAACAAATAAGTAAATAACCTACGGAAATCAAACAGGTGCCATGTAAAAAATACATTTCTGTTTGAAAAATTTTTATTTTAAAGAAATTTTTGAAACGAGATCGAATAAAAAAAATTTTATTCATCGGTATGACGATTTTGAGATAACTGATTCAAAATTTTGTATCTAAATTAATTAAATGTTTCCCTATTTTGAAGTTATTTGTAATTATGAATGAGCAGAAAACGCACGTGAAAGAGCGATGTTATTTACATACTAAACCCAAACAAAATCAAGCTTACTCGACGCTGAATATAAGACTGTTGATAACAAGTATTAACAAATAAATAACAATAAGATTTTTTAAATAAATTCCAATCTGATAAATCTTTAACTATTTACAAATTTAACTACATGTAAAAAACATTAAATAATAATTCACGATTTATCCTATGAAAAAATATGCAAGCGTCAATCACAACAATTTAATAAAAGTTGAGCATCACGACATTAATAAAGTAAAGGCTATAGGGGTCATTCATAAATTACGTCAAGCTTTTTTTTGCGATTTTAGACTCCCTCCCCCCTCCCTGTTATACACTGTCACACCAGCGTTATTACCGAATAATTTTGAGGCTTAGAATATTTTTTTTCCAAAAGTGTGCTAAAAAACTTTGACTAATTTATAACAAATAGAAAATTGTGGACATAAATAACACAAATAAAAAAATAGGAAAAAATTTGAAAAAGCACATTTTTGTTTAATAAGTACGAGAAACAAATCATTTTATTTTTTCA
Source organism: Encarsia formosa (assembly GCA_038277355.1). Lineage (NCBI taxonomy): Eukaryota > Metazoa > Arthropoda > Insecta > Hymenoptera > Aphelinidae > Encarsia > Encarsia formosa. The sequence continues at coordinate 44,045,330 of CM076186.1, read as the reverse complement.
TTAAACATGAAAATTTATGAACAATAGATTTTAGTTACTAACTTATTAATTTTTTTTTTTTTACGAATCTCATTGAAAAGAATAATATTTTTTTTTATAACAGCAGAAAAATAAAAAAAATATGATAGAATACTAAAAATTCGAAAAATAAATTGAATGAATTTTAAAAAAGATACAAACTACTTTCAACAAAATAATTTAATATTTGGGAAAGATTAAACTAAAGAAGCAAATTAATTAGTTTATTCATCAGAAATCTCATAATGAAAAATAATACGATGGCTGGAAACTAAATATCAAAAAATGTATAAATAACTTGAAAACTTGGATGTTAGATTTTGATTTAACCAAAAAAATTTAAATTTCATTGAGTATGTCGTGTAGTCAATCGCTCATAACTATTGAAACTTTTAGATTATTTATTATTACTAAAAAAGTTCCAGATATTTTCTTGATTAAATGTACATGACATTCTTTAATGAAAAAAGCTTAAATGATTGATTTTTTTTCGAAATTACCTTTCACGCTGTTGTGCCCATCGGTTTGGGTTTGCTTACTTATTGAATTTTTCCCTTACTTACCTTTTAAAAACAGCTGGTTTTCTTCGTCGAAGCTTCAAGCTTTGTTTTTGTTTTGTTTTTTATTTCGTTTTTTTTTTTTTCATACCGCAATACTTTAAGACGAGTCTCATTATTAACACAAACAATGGTGTTTGGGGCCACTGTTTTAGTAATTTTTGATTTTTACTGTTCTCACATGTAAACTAAATTAGAACAAAATAATGTCTCGATTTTTTATTTTTAAACCTGATCTTGACTACTCGCCATTTAAACAACGACGAGCAAAATATTGTCAGAATTTTAAGGGCGTTGTAGATTTTTTTCCAATCAAGGTTTTACTTTTTGTTCTTTAAACTGTGACGACCTTTTAAATGATTAGCTACCCCCGCTGCATAGGAAACACCTTGAAGACTCTTCTTCTGCCAGAATAGATTTTTGGGAATAAACTTACGGCTTGTATTTCCATCGTGTGCCATTTGCAGTTATCATGAGCTTATTTTTTTTCGAAACTAGTTTTTACGATTTGCCCTTTTGACTGTGATGAATTTTCAAACGATTAACTGTTCCCCGCTGCTTAGGAAGTAACTTAAAGGGTCCTTTTCTCTTATTCCGCAAGCATGACTTTAAAGGAACAAACTTTAGGGATGACTCTTCCTCGATTGCCTTTTACATCTTTTGAGACCTTCAAGTAAATTTTTTTTTCGACCATGGTATTACTCTTTGCCCTTTTAACGGCGAGGACTTTCAAAATAAAAAGTTGCCCTCCACTGCCTAGGAACCACCTTAAAGGGTCTTCTTTTTCTCTTCTTCTAAAAGCATCAAAAGGATCAAAATTTAGGCCTGAATTTCCCTCGATTGTCCTTTACAGTTTTCAAAACCGTAAGATCAATTTTTTTTAGATCTGGTTTTTACTCTTTGCTCTTTTGACTGCGATGACTTTCCAAACGAGAAGTTGTCCTCCAAAGCCTTCAAAGTTCTTGAAGGGCTTTTTTTTTCTTCTGCCCGGGTGGCTTTTTGGAAACGATCTTAGGGCTTGAATTTCCATCGATTGTCCTTTTCACTTTTCAGAACCGTAAGATCTATTTTTTTTTTTTTTTAATCTGGTTGTTACTCTTTGCCCTTTTGACTGCGATGACTTTCCAAACGAGAAGCTGCCCACCAAAGCCTTCAAAGTTTCATGGTTTTCTTTGTCTCTTCTTCTGGTGGCGAGGCGTTCCGAGAACAAATTTCAGTCCTGACTTCCCCTCGATTGCCCTTTACAACTTTTGAGACCGTAAAGTGGTTTTTTTTTCCTTAATATGGTTAGTCTTGGTTTTTCCTTCATTGCTCGTTACAGTTCTCAAAACCGTTAGATCAATTTTTTTTAAAATCTGGTTGTTTTTTTAAATCTGGTTGGCATTTAAACTGCGACGAAATTACGAACGGGAAGTTGTCCGCCAAAGCCTTCAAAGTTCCGTGAAGGGCTTTTTTTTCTTTTGCCTAGGTGGCTTTTTGGAAACAAACTTAGGGCTTGCATTTCTATCGATTGCCCTTTGCAGAATTTATGTCCGTTGACTCAAAATTTTTGTTTAACTGGTTTTTGCTATTTGTCCTTTTGAGTGCAGTAAGTTATCCAAGATAAAACGATAACAGACACTTTAGATTCTTTTCCAGGTCGCGGAAAATGTTCTTAAAGCTACTATGAGAACGAAAAATTTTTTGCTCATTCCTCATCCGCTGTCAAAAATAGGGGTTTCTATAAAAATATAAATGGACTTGAGGCCCTTAGAGCCGAGGATAAGGGCCAAGGCCCATTTGTTGGAAAATTTTCTTTAAAAAATATTATCTTCTGTGAGTACTAATGAAAAAATAGTATATTTCACACCGGGCGCTGGAAAGTATTAGCAAGCCCTAGCAAACCCAAATTGACACCCGAGTCGAAGGCGAGGGTGTTAAGGGTTTGCTAGGGGTTTGCTAATTCTTTTCCAGTGTCGTGTGAAATGTTTTATTCGTACGATGGGTACGGAAAGTGCTACTGCCTGTAGCACTTTCCGGTCGGAGTACGGAAAAACTTTTTCCCCGGGTTATTCAAGATAAAACGGTAATAGACATTTTGGCCCTTTTTCAGAGCTCGGAAAAGTCTAGAAATTTTTTTTCAAACTTCTATGAGAACGTAAAATTTTCCGCTCTTTCCGAATCCGAGGACAAAAATAGGGGTTCCCATTTTTAAAAAATGGATTTGAGGCCCTTAGGGCCCAGGATAAGGGCCTGGGCCCGATTTCATTTGGTCCATTTGATGGTAAATTTTATTTTAAAAAACTTTTTCGTTGCGTGTGCTATACGAAAAATTCTCATTTCCGTGTTATTCACACCGTTCAATACTTAATCCACACTATACATTGTAAGTTGATTTTTTTTAAAACAAAAGACCAATTTATTTTTCAATGCGTTATTGTTGATTTTTGAACACTTGTAAGTATGATGGTTAATATTATTCAGGGAAAATTTTTATTGTATTAGCTCACTGTAGCAGAAGGAAAACTTGCAGCTTGAACTCGGATTTCTTTTCAGGTGCGTGCACCCGAGAATCCAGTGCATGCATCTGAAATCCGAGTGCTGTTCCGACACGAAAGAATCCGCGCGAAAAATCTACGAATTTGGTTATGTTTAATGAAAAATAAATAGAAATTTATTATTAATAAATAAAAAATTAAACAATGAAAAAATGTCTTTAAAAAGAAATAATATTCGTCATTACAAATTTACGCTGATATTTAACAATAGTATCATGGTTGACCAGAAATTATTATTTGTTTACATTTGAATCTATGATCATCAGATGATCATTATTATTCTAATTAAAAAGAAAGTAGCGCTAATACACTGTTGATGTGTATTTGGTTCAGTTTCATAATGTAAGTTTTGATAAAATGTAATATAGAGTGAATAATAATATTGTTTATATGGTAATTTAACATTCTGTCTTATTAATTTACATTATTTTCTTATTTTATATATATTTATTTATTTTAAGCAGCATGAACTTTAAATAATTTTATGAAATATATTTTGTTTTAATTTTTATGTTAACAATTTTGTAAATTTTTTTAATTATTTAATTTATTATTTTTTAATTTTTACCGAGATTTTTACTGCAGATTTTTTTGCGTAGATTCTTTCGTCGTAGACTTTTTCATGGAATCCGCGGAATATGTCACTTTCAGTATACTCTTAATAGAGTAAAAAAATGAAAATTTTTAATATAATCAGACATAACTAACATCTAGTACAACTCTTCAACTCTCTCTGACAATAATTAGTTTTAAGTAAACAGCTAAATTTGTATGATTTTTTTCATCTTGAAGAAGAGGGTTTTTGAGTATTTTTGCCTCAATTTCAAGAGGTAAAACTAAAGATGATCCATCAGAACTGCCATAAAATTCTCATCAAAAATAGTACAACTTCTAATGTTTGATATCGAGATGTATGAGGCTGCTCCATATCAATCACTCAATTTACTAAGTAGTTTAATCTCGCAATGCTTTGGTCAGTTTTCCATTATATTTCCGTACTTGCCGTGAATCATTTGTTTACGAAATTTTTTTTCGAAACCATTAGCAGCATTTTTTTACATCCGAGCATCAAAATTCACATATGAGGCGAGTCATGGACTTTGTTTGAATTTTATAATTCTGTGTACTTTTTTTAATTTCAGACCATGCTTTAACGCTTCTTAAAGCATTTGATAATGAACAACATATTGATTTTAAATATAGAGCGATGCCATAAGTTTTTTCTGTTTGTTTCCGGGAGCTGCTAGGTGTTCTGCTACAAGAGGAAAATCAGAATGAGAGTTGCGTAAATATTCGGGATACTCGACATTAACCTCAAAAATATCGCCAAAGTAGCTTTCAAATAAAATTTTTTTAATTAAATTTTCATCGAAAATTTTAGTGTTGGAAGCCCAATTGTAATCAGCGCTGTTTGTAATCTTTTTCCGGTAAAAATCTCGCCATACTCTATCCATGTAAGTTACTTACATCAAAATACATCAAATATTTATTATGTTGGGTAGGATCATACAATTGACTTACCCATATAACGGTTATTCGAATTAGCGTTTCTATGACAGCACATACTTATTCCACCTCTGATCCTCATCTCAACAAAATTTAGCATGTCAATATCGGTTAACAAATGTAATTCAGTATTTCCCTCTTCCGAAGGTTTTTTCAATATTCCATCCATACTTAAGGCAGCAACGGTCAAAAATTCACTAAGGTCTAGTTTATAAATCTGCATACAAATGAATCGGAATCTCTCAAAAACATTACACAATAAAAGCACGTCTTGCTTATTATAAAGATCGCTGTTCTCTCCAGAATTTCTCATTCCAAATTTTTCATACATATCCTAAGCAAGATTCCATTCAGCATCAATAATCTCACGACCAGTTAGTTTACTTTTAAAATTATATCTTGCAAGCAATTTTTCTTCCTAAAGAACTTCAGAGCTTGTAACATATTTAACTATGATTTAAATATTCGCGGTATAAGTGTCGTGTGCAAAGATTACTAGTGCGCATGAGCGAAGTGATCATACTAGATGGCGACGTTACGCTCTTTCTTGTTATCGTCGAGTTATGGAGTCGCTAGGTTCGATATAAAACACGAGTACAGCTAAAGTAGCTGACATTTAATTGAATTGTTAATCAACTTCATATTAAACACATCCACACTGTCACTAATTGATTAATTAATTGATCCACAAACCCGTTAATTATAATATGGTAGCCGCAAGCATGGTTGAGTGAACGAAAAGTGTGGTTAAGTAAAAACATGTGCTCCGAAATTTTTTTTCTCCTTTCTATGTCACCTTTTTCAGGAGCATGGAAAATATTGTTACTAATAATTAGCTTAGAAGCTAAGTAAGTGAGAGACGTGAAAAGCTTGCAGAAAAAATCCATGTAAAAGGTTGATGCATGAGGATTTAATTTTGTGATACCGCATGGCACTCGGCATGGTTATGCGACCGCATGGCAAAATTGAGGTTAAGCACATGTGAAGTATCTTTAATGAACAAAGTTTTTGAGTTTGTTGAATAAATTAAACAATGGATGTTTAATTGGTTGCAAGATTTAATTAAAATTGAAAAATCGGATTACGAAGAGATTGAACTAAGCAAAGAAAATCGAAATTATTTAAGAAAAAGATTTTTGAAAGGAGTAAAAAACGTGCTTGGTGTAAATATTTATAAAGAAGAAAATATTAAAATAAAAATGTCAAGACAATCGAAAATTGATGATGTGTCTATTCCAATTTTCGACGGACAAAATTTTGCAAGCTGGAAGTTCCGATTGATGAAGATTTTGCTGTACAAAAAATGTAAAGAAGAGGCAACGCGAAAAAAACTGATGCCGATAATGCAGAAACATCGGAAGAAAACGATTTGAATTCATCTACAATTTTGATAGGGGCTTTGTCAGATAATCAAATACAGTATTTAACTAACTGTGAAACAACGTACGAGATGATGCAGGTGTTAGAAAAAACACACACGATAATAAACAAAAACAAGTTACAGAAAATCAAATGGGATAACTACGAAAAAGTCGAAGAATTTTTTATTGATTTTGAAAAAGCGTGCAATGAATTTAAAGCATCTGGTGGGACGCTTGCTGAAAAAATGCGTCATATGATAAATGCATTACCTGCAAACTACAGCAGTGTTGGTGATTTTATTGATCTGGGTCCTGAAGAGCAGAGAACTGTCGAATATGTTAAATCAAAAATTCATGAAATGGCTCTAAGCAAAGGGTCAAGTGAAAAGAAGAAAAATGTTAGTACTTTTAGTGCCAAAATAAAAGGAAAATGTTTCAAATGCGGCAAGACTGGCCACTACATAAATGACTGCTGACAAAACAAAAATGATAATACCAGAGAAGCTCAATCAAATCATGGCAGAGGAGCTCAACATAATCAGCGAGGTCAGCGAGACAATCAACGAGGCAACGGCGAGGAGGTACGCAACGAGGTCGCGACGGATGCAAACGAGCAGCAGAGTCAAACAACGAGCAGCGCTACGACTCATCGAATCAGCTGTGGGCTACTGAGGTTTTGTAAGTGAGTGTCAACAGTGTAAAACAAAATCAGGGCAATAGTGAATATATGATCGAATGGTTGTTTGATAGTGGTTGTACCGACCACATTATAAATAATGAAAATTATTTTAAAGAGTGTACTGTATTCAATGATCCTGTTGAGGTAAATTTGCCAGATGGAAAAAATGTGAAAGCTACGAAAATGGGTAATGTAGTAACTTATTTTAAAAATTATTATGAAATGATTGAAGTTGAATTGAGAAATGTTTATTTTGTTCTTTTTTTTTTTTTTTTTTTTTTTTTTTTCCCTCCTTCAAAGAATTGGAAAAGTTTCTAATGGCCAGGGTGCGAGCCTTAGAAAACATAGAGAGCACCCACCGACCTGTGGCATCCCAACCTGGTAAATCTCAACAACCTGGGCATCTTTTCCAAAAGAGTGTAAAGGCTCACGTGGGTATCTCATCTGGGTTACAAGGGTCATCTGGGCAAAGGCCCAACACTCAGCAACAGCAGCATACCTGCTCTCATTGTGGACAGGGTCACTTCATTGTTTCCTGTTCTGGATTCAGGGAACTCTCACCAGCAGATCGCAGACGGGTAGTCACACAAAAGTCATTGTGTTATAATTGTTTGGGTAGACATTCATTTAAAAATTGCCAATCGAAGACGAGATGCAAGACTTGCGATAAAATGCATCACACCATGATTCACGTGGACCCATCCGTCGCTTCAACTGCAGTTGGTACTCCCTCATTACCCATGGCTCCATCTCAACAACAATAGGAGGCAGGCGCAATCACTCTTGGTTTTTCTCACGCCCTGGATACCTCTCTTTTGGCTACAGCGGTAGCTGTTCTCATCACTGGGTCAGCATCTCAAATGGTTAGAATTCTCATCGACCCTGGTTCAGAATTATCATTCATCTCATCTGCATTGGTGGACTTGCTCAAAATCCCTCGAACTCATTCATCATTCTCAATACTTGGCATTGGCGCTTCAAAAGCTGGTCAAACTCACAGAAAGGCAGTGGTTATTCTCAAATCTGCCTATCGAAATACTCAAGTGAAACTTCACGTTCATATTCTAAATTGTCTCACTTCGACCTTACCTTCTCAACCATGCGATGAAGGGACTTGGCCTCACATCAATAATCTATGTCTGGCTGATTCTCAATTTAGAATACCTCGAAAAATCGATATTATTCTTGGATCTGATCATTACGGCTTGATAATAAAACCCAATATTATTAAAGGAGCTCCACACGAACCTATTGCTCAACTCTCAATCTTTGGTTGGTTGGTACTTGGTCCTTGCTCATTGGAATCTGGCTCAATAAAACAATCATTTTCAATAGTACCTCTCAATCTGGACGCTTTACATGAAGCTATCTCAAAATTTTGGACATTGGAGGAAACCCCAAATTCTCAACTGGCAGCCTTGACGGCTGGTGAAAAGGAATGTGAAGAACATTTTTCAACCACGCACTCACGAACTCAACAGAGAAGGTACGTTGTCCGGCTTCCTCTCATCCAAGATCCTTCCGTGCTGGGTCATTCTCTTGGTCGTGCTCAAGCTTGTGTTCGAGGAATCATGAGATGATTATTAAAGGACGAAGATTACAAAAAATTGTATTTTGAGTTCATGGAGGAATATCTCAAATTGGGACACATGGTTCAAGTGCCAGCCGATTCAATCAACGTTACCCCTTGTTACTATCTGCCTCATCATGGTGTTCTCAAACTAGATAGCCTCACTACAAAACTGAGGGCAGTATTCAATGGTTCAGCTGCTACTTCATCTAGTTACTCTCTCAACGACATCATGCACACTGGACAAAATTTGCTTCTCAACATATTGGACGTTATCCTTTGACTCAGGGTCTACAAATTTTTGTTCGTTACTGATGTCACAAAGATGTACAGGCAGATCTTGGTCCACCAAGATGATCAAGATTTACAAAGAATCATTTGGGTCGACAAACTTTTCAGGGAAATTCATTACAAATTGACAACAGTGACGTATGGCACACGTGCAGCCAATTCTTGGCCATCCGAGTATTGTTACAACTCATAAAGGACGAAGGTGCCCGTTTTTCATTGGCAATCGACTCTCTCACATTTGGAAGGTATGCGTATGACATCTTTGGTGGCGCTGACTCTTTATCTCTTCTCAATGAAAAGGCTGCTCAATTAGAAGGATTGTGCATGGCGGGCGGGTTTCCACTAGCCAAATGGAATTCAAACAATCGGAAATTCTCAAAATTGGACCACTCGACTCCACAATCAAATAGCTCAATCTCATTTAGTGATTGCACTGCCAAAATCCTCGGACTAACTTGGTCTCCTCAAAGGGATATTATCATTGTGAAGCTCTGCTTACCAGAGGTGAGTAAAGTTATCTCGAAAAGAAACATCTTGTCAGAGGTGGCTCAAATCTTCGACCCAATTGGGATGGTCTCACCAGTCGTTATCAAGGCCAAAATTCTACTGCAGGAATTGTGGTTAGAGAAATTGAATTGGGATGAAGCAGTGCCAGCTTCAACCCAGAAAAAGTGGTTAGAAATCAGAGAAGATTTCAAAAATTTGGAAAAAATCTCACTACCCCGTTGGCTTGGAACACTTTCAAACTCAGTGGTCGATATTCATGGTTTCTCGGATGCTTCTCAATTCGCTATGGCTGCAGTTATCTACACGAGAGTTCAATCAACTAAGGGCATAACAGTTTCTTGGTTATGCTCAAAAACAAAGGTGGCCCCTCTCAAACCAGTTTCAATTCCAAGATTGGAATTAGTAGCTGCCCACATTCTCAGCAAACTGGTGCATCATTTCTTATCGACCACGAAATTGGACATTAACTCTGTGATTCTTTGGACTGACTCCAAGACTGCTCTCGCATGGATTAGCTCTCACCCATCACGCTGGAAAGAGTTCGTGCGCAACAGGGTACACTCAATTCAAGAGTTGGTCCCTCAAGCGCACTGGAGGCATGTACCTGGTCACTGTAATCCAGCTGACTGTGCCTCTCGTGGTATTCTCACCTCTCAACTTGTTGGTCATCAGCTTTGGTGGAATGGACCACCGTGGCTTTCTCAACCAGAGGAATATTGGCCAGCTCCCGCGGCTCCCCTGGATCTACATGCTCTTCCAGAACAAAGAAAGTCTACACCAGTAGTAGCTGTTGCTCTTGCCAAGGAACAGTGGAATCTCATACGCAGGTATTCATCTCTCACCAAATTATTAAGAATCACAGCTCTCTGTATGGTTGCAGTACAACGATTCAAGAGAAATTTCCAGCAGTCATCAGTCATCTCATCTGAATTGCTTAACAAAGCAAAACAATTTTGGATTGGTCGCTCTCAACAACAAGATCTCTCTGATGAGATAAAAATGGTTTTGAGCTCAACGCTTCCAAAATCTCACCCTCTCAATAAATTGACACCATTTGTGGATGCTTACGGTATTTTGAGGCTTGGTGGTCGGTTAAATCAAACGAATTTGGGTTATTCGACCAAGCATCCAGCAATTCTCACTAGAAACACACCTCTCACAGCACTCATCATTGGTCAAGCTCACCTGGATACGTTACATGGAGGCACTCAACTTACCCTGTCGAAAGTTCGTCAGGAATATTGGATCATTGGTGGCCGAGCTACTGTCAAGTCTCACATAGTGCACTGTGTGGTTTGCGCAAGACAGAGGGGTTCTCTAGCTCGGCAACTCATGGGACAATTACCCTTGGCCAGGGTAACTAACTCTCGTCCTTTTTCCCATTCTGGTGTAGATTACGCTGGCCCTCTCAACATCACTTCTTGGAAAGGACGAGGTTCAAAAGTTTACAAAGGTTGGCTGTGCGTGTTTGTTTGTTTTTCATCATCGGCTGTACACTTGGAGACAGTCAGTGATTACTCAACAGACGGTTTTCTCGCTGCCTAGGGTTTTGGCTCAAGATGGGACGAAATGGAATTTCAATCCACCTGCTGCTCCTCACATGGGTGGAAAATGGGAATCAGTTGTGAAATTAATAAAATTTCACCTGAAAAGGACAATTGGCGATACCGTACTTACCTTTGAGGAACTCACCACACTACTCACTCAAATAGAAGGTATTCTCAACTCGCGTCCATTGGAACCTCTCAGTGATGACCCTGAAGATCTTCAGTTTCTCACTCCTGGACACTTTCTAATTGGAACAGCTCTCAATGGGATCCCAGAACCAAGCCTTCTGGATCTCAACTCATCCAGGCTCTCTCGATGGCAACTTATATAGCAAAAGATCCGACAGTTTTGGAAGCAATGGTCTTCTCAATACATTCATCACTTGCAAACTGTGTCTAAGTGGAAACATCCATTTTTTAACAAGACATCCTGTGCAACTCTCAAAAGACCGGTGACAAAATTGGTGGTTCTTCCAGTTTATTCAACTGATGGTGATCAACACATTGGTTGATGGCGGGCGGAATGTTGCGGAATTCATCAATATTAAATATTCGCGCCCATGTCCACAGTTGATATCGTCGCCACAGCGTCTCTCGAAAATTAGCGCTGCTAATCGTTAGCGGTTCAAAAACCGCTGACTCACCTGCGCAGAGTATTGATTTTTCGCTCTGTCTCTCTCTCTCACGTGCCATCGAGCTACGCGCTGCTGCTGCTAGCTCGACCGTTTTTTTATTCGTTTTTGGAAAAGCTTGTGGAAAGTATATCTCTTTGGCGTCCTGGCGACAATTTTCAATTTTTCTCAAGTCGGTTTGCGGCGATTCAATAATAATCAGCCGCAATCGCTTATTAGTGCGTAGTGAAGTGAATTGAGTACTGAAGTAAACACTTAGTGGTACAAGAGGTCATCTTAATCATTCTCGTGGGAGGTTATTCCGTCCCCAAGTGGCAATTTAATTGGTGGTTCATCTTCACTGCATAGTTTTCTTCACTCTTGGTTTTTCACCCAACTCTTGGCGGCTTTTCTCAATCATTGGATTTCTCAACTCCTGTTTTTCTCTCCTGGCTCTTGGGCCTCAAGTCTACACAATTGGTTTGGCTCTTTCTACTGGTACCTCAAAAGGGACAACTTGGTGGTCAACAAGCCTGTTTTCTCATCTTGGTCAAGTTTGTCACATCACCAGGTAGGATTCAAGTGTAACAATAACTTACATTTGAATTTATCTTATATCAAAACATACTTCAAGTTGCTTCAATAACAAGTAGCTTGATGCTCTTAAAAGGCTCTTAGCGCTTGCTAGATTTGTTGACAAATATCACTTGGAATTTCAGGGTACTGTCCTTACAAGGCAGTTTAATTGTTATACTGAACTCTATGTAAACCTCAAACTCTATAAGTATTTATAACTTCATGAGATAACTATTGAAAATAATAAGCATAATGAAAATATTAACCCATTACCGCCCATGGAAAAATCAAAAGTGATATAAAAAAACTAACTGTTGGAAAACCTGTCTCATGAAAAAATAGTAGATACGTATTTTTTCTTGTTTCAATTTTCATTGTTTAAACATTATTTATTTAAACAAATTCGGAAAAACTTTTAAATTTTTATAAACTAATTACGGCATTCGATTCTTTGACCAAAAATAAGGCGAAAGTCATCTGAGTAATTTTTTGATCAGACGCTTAGATCTTTTGCTACGAGAGCTCAAATATGTAAAAATATGGTTTTATAGTGGTGAGATCCGAGGCGCCGCACCGAAGATACACTTTTACGAGTCAGAGCTCACCACTATAAAACCATATTTTTACATGTTTGAGCGCTCGTAGCAAAAGATCTAAGCGTCTGATCAAAAAATTACTTAGATGACTTTCGCCTTATTGTTGGTCAAAGAATCGAATGCCGTTATTAGTTTATGAAAATTTAAATTTTTTTACGAATTTGTTTAAATAAATAATCATTGTAGAGTTATTGCATTCACTTGGTGAAAATCCATAGTCAATTTGATAATAATAAAAACAAAATGTTTTCGATTTTCACAATTTATTTATTAACATTAGTTAATACATTAGCCTCATGACAGCCGTTTCGACATACAATGTCATCTTCAGATGAGTATACACAATACTATTGTGTATACTCATCTGAAGATGTACACAATTATTGTGAATACACAAGTATTGTGTATACTCATCTGAAGATGACATTGTATGTCGAAACGGCTGTCATGAGGCTAATGTATTAACTAATGTTAATAAATAAATTGTGAAAATCGAAAACATTTTGTTTTTATTATTATCAAATTAAATAAATAATGTTTAAACAATGAAAATTGAAAAAAGAAAAAACGCGTATCTACTATTTTTTCATGAGACAGGTTTTCCAACAGTTAGTTTTTTAATATCACTTTTGATTTTTCCATGGGCGGTAATGGGTTAATCAAAACTTGATAGTTCCAAAAAGATCGGCTAGAGAAAAAAAATCCTATACAGAGATACGGTAATCCTGTAACATATTGTATTTATGTAAATTATGTTAATGCAAATGTACAAAATACATTTGAGGAGGCGTTGAACTCCACAGAATCTGAAGAATGGCAGAAAGCTATGAATTCTGAGATTAAAAGTTTAAATAAAAATAAAATATGGGTTATTGTTGATAAGCCTGAAGGCAAGAAAATTGTTGATGTTGAATGGGTTTTTAAGAGAAAGAGTGATAATACTTATAAAGCTAGATTAGTAGTTAGAGGGTTTCAGCAAAAAGAATATTTATAAAATGTTTATTCACCTGTTGGCAAAATGCAAACATTAAAAATATTATTAAGCTTTAGTTGTGTGAATAATTTATGTATTGAACAATTGGATGTTGAAACAGCATTTTTAAATGGTGAAGTAAAGTCTGAAGTTTACATTTATGAACCGAAAGGTTATGAAACTGGTGAGAATAAAGTGTGTAAATTATTGAAAGCTCTTTGTGGTTTGCGAGAAAGTCCAAGAGCTTGGTACGAATGTTTTCATGATTTTATGGAAAAATTAGGATTTAAGCTGAGTGATTAAGATTATTGTTTGTATGTAAATAATAAAGGCAAAGATCCAATATATATTTTAGTTTTTGTTGATGATTTGTTGATTTGTTGCAAAGATCTTAATAAGATCAGAAAGATTCAGGCTAGTTTGATGCAAAGATTTACTATGAAAGATTTGGGTAAAATCGAAAGTTATATCGGTATTGATGTAGATTATAGTGAGAATGAGAAATTGATGAGTTTAAGTCAAACAGAATATATTGAATCTTCGGCTGAAAAATATAACCTTGAGAATGCTAAATTATACGATACTCCTATGGAGAGTCATTTAAAATTAGATCAAGCGGAAGAAACTGATGAAAGAATTAAATACAGAAATTTAATTGGCGAACTTTTGTATATTAGCACAAGTACTAGACCTGATATTGCTACTATGATCAAACTCATTTTAAATATTCTTTGAAAGTTTTGAAATATTTATATAAAACTAAAGATTTGAAATTGACTTATAATTGTAAAAATGTAAACAAAACAAAGTTAGACTGCATGGTAGATTCAGATTATGCGGGAGATAATATAGATAGAAAATCCACAACTGGTTCTGTAATAAGATCGTGTGGAAACGTAATTTACTGGATAACCCGAAAACAAAATGTAGTACCTAGTAACTAGATGTTCAACTTTTGCTTAATATACTGCTATGTCGGAAGCAGTGACAGAAATTTTATTTTTAAAGAATTTGTCAAATGAATCTTTTAACTTAAAAATTGAAAAACCAGTGAAAATTTATGAAGATGATTCTGGTGCGGTAGCAATAGCAAAGTATGGGAATTTTGCGAAAAATTCAAAGCACATCGAAGTGCAGTATCATTACATTAACGAAAACTATGAAAACGATGTGATTGATATTAAAATAGATTCAAAATTTAATGCTGCCGATATTTTGACTAAAAGTCTAGATAGAATAAAATTTATTAAAAATAGAAATGCGTTGAGAGTAATCTAAAATGTTCATTTAAAGAAAAAAAAAAAAAAAAATTTTGTAAACCAAGATAGTCAGTAAATTTATGTAAATATAAAAGAAAGAAAATTTAAGTTTGTAAAAAATTTGATGTCGTAAATTCAAGGAGGCGTGTTGGAATATGTGAATATTCCGACATAAAATTTAATAATAAATTAATATGTATGAAGTATGAGTACATTAAGTATGATTTAAATATTCGCGGTATAAGTGTCGTGTACAAAGATCACTTGTGCGCATGAGCGAAGTGATCATGCTAGCTGGCGACGCTACGCTCTTTCTTATTATCGTCGAGCCATCGAGTCGCTAGGTTCGTTCCATGTAAAACGTGTGTACAGCTTAAGTGGCTGACATATTATTTAATTGCTAATAAAATTAATATTAAACATAACCACACTGTCACTAATTATTTAATTAATTGATCCACAAACTCGTTAATTATAACAAAGTAATTAAATTAAAACTTCAAATTTTATGATGTTAGAATCTTGAAGTCTAAATACATATAATCAACGTAAATTTTATTGAAAACTTCCAGGAAAACTTTGTTAAACCGGCCACTTAATTTTCGCTTTTGTTGTATTAGACTATCGAGGGTAAATCTGATTAATCCTACTATACTTAAAGCCAACTAGTTCTAGTGAGTGAAAATAAAACCCCTCTGTAATCTTCTAAATCGTTCTCTTTAATTTAGATTGCTCAAATAAAAAAATGTTAAAATATTACATTGCTACGTGTCGAACCGGTGATGCCTGCGAGTCAACTGATATCAACGCCAACATAACCTCACTCTCAACTACCAAAACATATTTCCGAAACCTGGTGTAAAAATACGAAGCTGAGTGATGTAGATTTACCAAAAATTTGTAACTTTACGTTCAAGCGGTAAATTTACAAATCTTGGTAAAATTACTCCACGTTCTCATTTTTTACATCGCTGAGCGGTGTATATTTACAAATATTATGCAAACATAGCTTAATGGTGTAAATTTACTCTGATTTTTTTTACAGTGAACTCTACCCCTAATGTATTTAGCTGTGTGAAGTTATTATATTATCATGCGCGTCGTACCCACTGAGGTTATAAAGCACCACTGCGATGCTCCTATAGTCTTGAAAATTCAAATTACGGTCTTGAAGCCTGGCAGCCCAATCGCGCTTGGAGTAGTACCGTTACGCGTTTTACAAAAAAATAAAAATAAAAATCTAAAAAAGGGCTTTGTAGCGCCCTTGCAAAAAGTAGCAACGAGCGCAATAAAAAACAAGAAGATTGCGGGTTGTAGAATTCTGTACGTGCCATAGGCTTTGACCATGAATTTTGAGGAAAAATATTCTTGAACATTGTTTTGATAAAGTTGTCCACGTACGATTAAAGTTTAAAAAAGCCAAAAAACTTTAAAAAATGCTTTTAGAAATCCTCTTAGCACAGGATGAAACTCATCAAAACTGAACTTAAGAATATTTTTCCCTGAAAGAAAATAAAAAAACAAAGAGAATGCGAGGTTGCAGAATTATGTAAGTGCAATGGGCTTTGAACAAGTATTTTTAAAAAATTAGCTAAAAAACCAAAAAAGTGCAAAAAATGCCATGTGAATCGATGTTAAGGCCCCATTGGACGGAATTATTGATTGATTTCTTCATTTTTTGATATTAAAAAACGATATCCAAAGTTTCATTAGGATCGGTGACCCGCAGGGTGTAGCCTCTCCTTGTTAGTGATTTTAGTAATTGTGTCGTAATAATGTATTTAAGTATTTCATAAGTTTTTGTTCACGTCTATTTTCGGTTATGAAGTTTTAGGTGGGTGATCTATTGTAACTGTTTTGCATCTGTTTATTTTTAAAAAGACAACAGTTTGTTGTGTGTACATGTAGGGTAGTTAGATCACTTAAGGTTGTTAGGTCGGTACTCGAATAAAAGAGACGATTTGCTTGAGACTTGGCCAAAACGTAGCTAATCATTAGTTATTAACTCAGTTAAATTTTTAGACCATCGGGACATATAGATAAAAATATATAAGGAAACTAAGTTTATATGGATACGTAATTATATGGAAAATCACTAAATTTTGCAGTTTTTATCAAAATTCATTAAAACGAAAATAACTCTTGTAATAAATAAAAAAATGTCAGTAACAGAACAAAAAAAAAACAAGTTTTTTTTCGTAATTTTTTTCTAAATGTAAAATACCTGTATATTTATTTAATTCAATACTATTAATTGGCAAAGCTCCTTACCGCAGCTCTTTATGATTTGTGGGTGGATTTTTAGTTGAGATTGGCGCAAAAACTACTGAACGGACTTCAATAAAATTTGGCTGGAACACTCCTGAGAGTTCATAGAATGCATTTGCATGATTTGTTAGTCGATATTTGTGGCTAATAAACAGTTATAATAGTTTTTTCAGTATGCTTTTTTCGTGTGTAGAGAGCATGCGCCAAAGAAGATTGAGAGGCACACGTGCTTCGAAATAGTGTGTGGACGTTCATACTTGCTGCGTATATATATATATATATATATATATATACACTCAGAAAAAAAAATAGTTGCACAACTGATGAATTCAAGTCAACTTAACCCCAACTTATTATGCGCTTTTGGTAAACTTTGGTTGCCAGACTAGCCACCACTAATGCGTTTAGTTGAAAACTGTTTTGTTTCTCATTGTATTAAAAAAACTAAATATTGAAATTCAGAATTCCAGCTTAGCGAATGAATATTCGATCAGCTGATTTTCAAATAAAATAAATAATTTTCATAAACGACACACAGCCAAAACGCTTGAGCTGACTCAAATCGATCTTAACTCCAGGTTTAAACCTTTGGACTGGAATTTCCATTCCTATACCTCGATGAGGTGTCCGATTATAGCAATAAACTGCTGCACCAACCACCAGATCCCACATGTTCTCCGACAACCCTGAATCGAACACAAACGCTCTAATCTTTTTGCATAAAGTCGCGTTAATTCTCTTTGGTAGACCATTATGCTCCGGAGTATCCGGACACGCGACCTGAAGTTCAGCTCCCAGCTTATCTAAAACTTCAATCGTGCCACCCCCAGTAAATTCAGTGCCCTTATCTGTTCGCAGATAACAAACCTTAGCATCTTCGCCCAGCAGATTTCGAGCAATTTTAACAAAATTCTCTACACACGCCCCGGTTTCACTTTTCGATTTTATGCAATAAGCCATGGCCAACCTAGAGTAGTCGTCCATGCATATTACAATAAATTTACACCCCCTGGGAAAAGAGTGAGGATTAATCACGCCCATCAAATCCGAAGTTACAACCTGTAGCTGTTTGTTTGCACGCGCCCTGATCGTGTAAAAAGGTACTTTACTGAATTTGGCGATTTTACACAGCCCGCAATCTTTAATCTCCTCAGTAAACTTAACCTTGCCCAATTTATCCGGAAAAAGTTTCTGCAATTGTATCAAATATTTAAGAGACATGCAGCCCAGCCTGACATTTGCTTTGATCATTTGCTCACTCATTTTCCCAGTAACTTTATAATTTTCAGAAAAATCGCTGTCAACGGGTACACCACCCATGACATTTTCATTCAGGTGAATTAAGCTATTTCCCACACTGCTATCGAAATCGGATATCTCCGATCGTTCACTCACTACGTCAACTGTGGTCTCAGTTGTAACCTCCACCGAATTTTCGTTAGCTACAGCAGTGTCCTGTAAATTTACAGCTTCCGGACTGTTTTCTCTCGCTGTATTTTCACTCAAATCGGAATTATTCGAATCTTTCTCACTCTCCGTTGTCACATCCTGCAACGCGTTCCTGGTCGCGGTCACGCTTCGAGTTTGATATCGAGGAATTACTTTATTTCCTGAATTAGTTAGTAAAGCCCGTGAAACAGGTTCGCAGTCACCTGTCTCACCCCCGGTACCATCACACAACTTAAACTCAACCAGCCAGTACGGTTTTTCGTAAATTCCCGTAAATAAAATCTCGTCCGAGTCTGGATTGAAAATATCAATCTTATGATTGTCCAAGTAAATACTCAGACCAAGATCAGCAAAACGACGGAGTGACAAAAGATTCTCGGACAAATCTTTAGCACAAGTCACACGGTCTAGAACGAAAGACTTGTCGCGGTTGGCCTTGAGAACATCGATCGTCCCGACTTCCTCCGTTCTCAAGTCCGCATGTGAGTCGCTGTTAGCACATTTAATCACGCCCCGTTTCGAATCATCAAAGCTAGTAAAGCTTAATTTTGAATTAGTCATGTGCTCCGTAGCACCTGTATCGGCTATGAAATTTATCACGTTATCACGAAAATCAGAATTCCCGGTGATATTCTCAACAACATTGTCCCTACCAGTGATAAAATAGGTCTTACCTGACGTGTTGTTGGTTGAATCACCGCCTGGTCCGCCTCGCGGTTTCTGATTGCCTCTATAGTTATTACAACCACCACCACCCCGTCCGCGATTACCTCTGGCACCACCTCGCCCACGACCTGAATAACCACCTCTTCCCCTTTGAGGATTTTGGCCATTATCAAACTTGGCCTTTTTATTTTTGACAAACCCGCCCTGATTGTTTGTCTTTCTTTTCGCTTGATTACCCTGGGGATTGATAAAAACATACCTGTCCTGACACTCGAAGGGGACATTTGGATTAGGACAGTTGCTGCCCTGATGGCGATCAGTCGTCACCCCACAGTTGTAACAGCGACGAGAAGGAACTGACTTATTTCCAGAGTTATACGGGCATTCGTCACCGTAATGGCCGTAGTTGTCGCACTTCCTGCATTTTATTTTAGCCTTCTTGTGAGTCGGCTCACTGATCCTTTTAGCCCAAAAGGCTTGAGCTGGTCCGACTGCTCGCAGTTGCCCATCTGCCTCGGCCTGTAACTGAAACGATTTTAGTTCCTCATAATCCATAGTTTTACCTTTCGAGGATTTAACAGCAAAATTAGTCACAGGTAAATTTGGCACGACCGGTAAAATACAACTGTAAAACATGTCTCGTTTTTCACTCTCCGTAACTCGCGTACCATCCTCTGCCTTATCACATGACCTGACAAGTGTTTCGAACCTGTCCCAAAACTGAGACGCCGTCTCACGTGAAGGGTTAAACTTTAAAGCGTAAAGCTGTTTTCGTATTGAGAGCGAGGTTAAATTAATCTCACTAGATTAAATTTCCTTGATTTTGTTATAAAGCTCGACCGGATCTTTCAGATGAATCACTTTACTGTAATAGCTCTCATCAATACGATTTATTAAAATGTCACGAACCCTGTATCTCATATAATTCCTGGCATTTTCACTAAACGGTATCGCGGGAGTGATTGACGAGTCAATAACATGCAATAGTCCGCGAGCACGAAGTTCAGACTCAAAACCGTCCACAAAATGTTCTAACTTCGATCCTGCAATCAGTTTATAGTCGCGTCTGATATCATTATTTCGTGACATCAACTCGAAATGAAAACGGTCAGCGTAAAACGCTCCGTCGTTAATTTCGGAACCATTCACGCCCTGACTGTTTTGACTACTGTTGCTGTTATTATTCTTACCACATGCAAGATTTTCACGACCTGAATTTACCTGTGCATTTTCTTGCTGCGAGTTAGACTGATTATTCATTGCCTGAACCCCTGGTGTTGATTGTTCACCACTCCCGCCCTGATTTTGTGGTGTGGTTGTAGTTGGCGGTGAGGTATTTTGTCCGTTAACTGGCACAGACTCTTGTGTTTGAGGTACCGCCCCTGGTAACACGACCGGTGGTGGGGTAGCACTGGTGTCAACTGACGGCGAACTTCGCTGACCAGTAGACCCAGTCGGAGCTGTTCCTGTACCCGCTGGTGTCTTTTCCTCTTCAAGATTTCTTACTCTGCCTTCCATCGACGACATCCTTTTATGAATGTCTTGAAGCAGGCCCAGCACTTCCTGCACTCCTGTAAATTTAAAATTATTCCTGTAATTTTCACTTTCCTGAAATTTTTCATTAAAATTACTCCTTGATTTTGCACCGGTGCCGCCCTGATTATTATTCACACTCCCAGACGCCCTGTAAGCATCCTGTATTTTCGGAAACGCCCCGTTTCTGACTTTAAATCGAGTAACAAATCTGTTACTCGCACCACCCCTAGAATTTACTTTTCTCATAAAATCACATGCCTGTACATTTATAATTCTAGGTTTACTTATACCTGAGTTCTCGCCAGCTGGTGGTGTTTTATTCACGTCCTGTTGAGAAATTCCCAGCGGGTTAGCAGTAGCCGGCTGTTCAGAAACGATCGAGCCCGATGTCCCCGTCGACACTCTTGGAGACACGTCCTTTTCTTTAACTGTCGGGTGGTTGGTGACATCAACCTCCCTCTCATTCACGGCCTGATCTTGTGATGCTGTCGCATCTACCGGCTCGACCTGATGCTCCGTTTTTCCGGACTCCTTTCCGTTGTCAGACTCATTCAGTTCTATGAAGTCCCACAAGTTGCACGTAAATTGCTCCAATCTGTAGAGCATTTCGTCATCTTCCTGCGCCAAGCCATCAATTGCTGAAATAAATCAAAATTATTCAGCATCGTATTCGAAAAGAGTCACGGAGTGTGGCTAAGCATGTAACTGAACTTCAGTCACACACCGCCACAACCAAAACATGCAAAAGTTCATGCGCACGGCGCTTCAACTCCACATGCATGGTTTTACGGCAAATAAAATAAACGGTAAAGTCAGAACAAAAATCGTAAGGCAGAGGAGAGCTCCTACCCGCAGGCAACAAGACGAACTTCGCTCACTACCCCCAAGCAGACGCTACTCCCGCCTCGTCAGGTATCCTAGGAGCCAGGGATGCATGAACCTGGTTTTTAACACGCGCGTTTAGAAACCGCGGCGTGCCCCTAAGCTGAGAATGCAATTTTTCTCGACCCGGCTGCACGGCCTGTGATTGATCATTCATCACTCAAACTCCCTGTACCAGCAAATAAAACATGCATGCGAATTTGCGTGCAAGCAAATATAAATGTATACATTACACGAGTGTGTAAACTTACGTCAGCTATCTATCTCTACGCCATTCTCCAAGAGAATAAAGTGTCTGCCTCCCGATCGTCGTCCAGTAATCAGCCGGTAGTTTGTACCTGGCACGTACAGAGCCCTGATAGCAAGCCCGTAACGTCCAGTAAAATCGATCAGCTGATCTATATCTGCGTGTATGAAAAATAATCCGCTCGATAAGTAAAGCATCACATACACATTATACACTTACAGTAATAATAATAATAATCCCATCATTCGTCACGCCCAGCCTCGATCGAGTGTTAATAAAAGATTTAGTTTAGGTACCTAAAGAAAAAGAAAGAAAAGAAAAAGCATGCAAATCTCTCCTCGTCCAGATCGAAACAATGCGTGCGCGGTCACTGCACCGTGCGCCGTTTAGCGCGCCCGCACGACCGATCGTCACCGATCGTACGAACACACCGAAAATAAAAATAAAAATAAAAGTAAAAAGGAGAAAGGACAATAAAAATCTATTCAGTGCAGCATTATGCCCCGACGAGGAAAAGACGTACGATAATTAACGAGAGTATCACTGCTGCAGTCACGTGCAAGCAGAAAACGCGCGCTACCTGTAGTACGGCGCACACGAATTCGAGAGAGATAGAAAGAGAGAGAGAGAGCGACGACACCAACCGCCGCTCGCTTCTCGGAACTCGCAATCATGTTACGACTTGTCTCGCGGCGTCACTCTCTCCAAAAATTTTACACCGAGAAAATTCTATCAAAATGACTCTCGATACTCACGACCTTGCCCCTCACGTACGCCTCTCCCCGACCGGGTCTATCACCGTCGTCCCCGGCCCCGATTTTTACGCGATTCACTCGCCTGCAAATCTCCCGAAACAAAAGTCAACCCGCACCGGCTTTCAGCACACTGCTTAATTGTACCCGTAAGTACACACGAAAAACGAGGCCACGCGAACACGATGAAAAACATGGTGATGACTTACCTGTACCGGTTGATTCTCCTTCCACGCCCTGGTATTTCGACTGTAGAATTTCCTCTACTCCTGCACCGCCCGCGCCCTGATGAGCAGTTTTATCTTGTCCTATAGATTTGTCGTCCTGTTGCTGCATCCTGATTGCTTTCTGATTCCTACAGTTTTCACTATCACAGTCCTTATTTTCACTTCCCGACACAGAGCACAAAAAGCCGCGAAAGGACAAAGGAAAAACGCGATCGCGCAGTGGGATGCGTGTACTGGGCCAATAACCTGTCAGGGTCAAGGTTTTAATGTAAATAAAAACACAGTTAAGTTCACTTGAACTGTAATTAGTTTATTAATAAAACACGGCCGGTAAAATATTTAGTCTGCCTGCGAGTACAGATTAGGCAAGCGAGTTAGCGAGCGCGCGTGTTTCTCATCCGGTGTCCTAAGACGAATTAAATTGGCTGCACGCGTAGTGGCAGAACAGGCGCTCCTGCACGGAGCCAGCAACAGTGGAGTGAGACGCACAACACCCTGATTCCCGACAATAAAATAAAATATTAATTATTTTTCAGTTTGTGTATGTGTTGAGTGATTTTCATATGTAATTTATAATAAAAAATCAGTGAACGCTCAAATCTTAGGTTAATCGCCATGTTTTACACGAGTGCGAGAGAGACAGAGAGTGTCGTTACTACTTGCAAATGTATAGCATTCTCTCTCGCACAGACCCAACAACCTTAAATGAAATCAGGAAAGTAACAATTTCCTCTTTTTTTCTTTCAATTTGCGTGATATTTATTATCATATTGTAATGAAAATTAGTTATTACATTTAAGCGCCAATTTCATGGCAGCGAATGTTCGCTGGCGAGTGAATATTTTGGTTATGTTTCACCCATATTTACTTAAAATTTTTTAACCTAGATTTTTTAAATTATTTTGCTGCGAAAATTTGTCCTTACCTTTTTTCAATTGATTTGAGCAATTAACCTAAAAGTGATGAGTTGACAGTTGCATATTGTTACGCGTGACTGCTTCGATCAGTTTTTAATTGTTAATTTAAATAATTATTTTTAGTAGGAAAAAGTGTTTTATTATTAGTTTACATAACGTGAGTAGTTTAAACTTGATTCCAAAAGTAAAATTATCTAAGTACAGTGAAAATAAGTAAACAAAATTTTTTTTAGATTCTATGCGTTCACATTTTGTTAAAAATGTCAAGCAGCCACAAAGAGTACTACAGAAATTACTCTTTAACAATAAATCAGTACTATCGAGATGTGTACAAATGGCAAGTGGATTGTTGTCAAATTTTAAATGCGCAGCTGGTTTCCCATAGGGAAAGAATCTATTCAGCAGTTTTTGGTGCCTTAATGGGCTTGGAAAGAAAGACGTATAAAAAAAAAGTATTGGATAAGCCCTTTATGCGCCGAAAGACCATACGTTGGATGGTATGCAGCAATATATCCTAAACTACATTTGGAAAATTTGGGTTTTTTTAACTACTTCAGAATGTCAGCAACAAAACTTGAAGAGTTATTGCAACTGGTTGCACCTATAATCGTCAAACAGCATGTAATCAGAGAGCCCATTTCACCAGAGGAGAGATTAGCGTTAACTCTTAGGTGAGTTATCAATATCCAATGTCTGGTTTAGAATTTTTTGTGCTATTGATCTTAAATTTTTTTTTTTTCTAAATTATTTATAGATTTTTGGCATCTGGTGATGATTTCCATTCAATTCACTATTCATATCTGGTTGGGACACCTAATATTAGTCAAATAGTTTTTGAAACTTGCAAGGCTATATGGGATGCGCTGAGATCAAGAGTTCCACCTTAACAGTGGGACTTCGAACACCTTCTTGGAGCTATTGATGGAAAGCACATACTTGTAGAAGTAAGTAGTTTAATGTATAAAAAATACAATTAAATTTTTGAGCACATGATATAAACAATTTTTCAGTGTCCAGACAATGCTGGTTCCTTGTTTCACAATTACAAAGGATCTCACAGCATAGTTTTGTCAGGTGTCAGTGATGCAAACTACATTTTTAGATTAGTTGATGTAAAAGCTTGTCGAGAGCTAGGAGAACCGTCGAGAACGCATTCGGGATTTTATGCAGTAAGTGGAGGATTTTCAAAAGACCTATCAGCACCGGAAAATACACTACTGTTGCAATTGTTCAAGCTTGCGTTTGCCTTCACAATTGGTTGAGAGGCCACGACGTCACAGATCAACCAAACGTCCCTTACGTCGAACCAGAATTAATTAACCGAGAAGACCAAAGTCGCAGACTTATCAAGGGACAGTGGAGGAATATTGTAGATAAGGACACAGGAGTTATAAATCTGAAGCGATTCAGATGAGAGACGATTATTGTGCATATTTTAACAATGAGGGAAAGGCAGATTGGCAAGACGACTATATTTAAATGTAAATAAACTTGCTTTAAATTGTGAAGTGTGATAGTAAACTGTTGTTAAGAATGTTGTATATGTGTTAATAGGTTTAAATGTGATTTTTATTCAAAGCCCGAACAGAAAGTTAAGCCGGGCGCTAGCAGGGGCCTCGCCAGTTGCCCCGATATTCTAGGTTGGCCCCAGCAAGGCTGAACGGTAAATGTTATGCGGCGCTAGCGGGGGCCCGGCAGGGCGGATTTATTTTGCCAATAAAAGGAAATTTAGGGATACTAGGTTAGGTTCGGAAAAGTAATTTTTTTTCTTTCATATTGGTAATTTTGGATTTGTAATAATTAAAAAATTGACAATAGGAAAAAAAAAACAAACAAACAAACAAAAATCATTAAATATTCATATTTATTAAAATTTTTATAAATAAATACACGGAGAAAAATAAATAGGAGTTTCTCCTATTTTTTATAGTACTCTTTGCCGGCAGTTATCTTCTTAATAAAGTTTATGTACTCACCCATACTTTTCTCATAGGTACTTAGAAATAACTCCTGGTGCACCTACTCAACTTCTCTTAGAACTTTTTCTTGTAGCTAGTGCTTGGAACCAAGAATACCGGGTGCTTCAGGTCGACTCCTGGTGCACCCGGTCAACTTCTCCTGGAACTTGTCCTCGTGATTTAGAACAAGGTACCGGGTGCCCTGGGTCGAACCCAAGATATGTCCCAGGAAAAGCCAACCAGGAGTCGACCCGGGGCACCCGGTCGACTTCTTCTAGAACTTTTCCTCGTAAACGGTGCTCGAGTTTTAGAACAAGGTACCGGGTGCACTGGGTTGAATCCATGATATGTCCCAGGAAAAGCCAAGCGGGTGCCCCGGGTCGACTCCTGGTGGACCTGGTCTGCTTCTCCTAGGATATTTCCTTGTTTCGACCCAGAATACCAGGTACCTTATTCCAGGTCCCGAGTACCGATTACGAGGAAAAATTCCAGGAGAAGTCGATTGGGTGCACCAGGAGTCGACCTGAAGCACCCGGTATTCTTGGTTCCAAGCACTAGCTACGAGAAAAAGTTCTGAGAGAAGTCGAGTGGGTGTACCAGGAGTTATTTCTAAGTACCTATGAGAAAAGTATGGGTGAGTACATAAACTTTATTAAGAAGGTAACTGCAGCGAAGAGTACTATAAAAAACAGAAGAAACTTCTATTGATTATTCTTCGTGTATATATTTATAAAAATTTAAATAAATATGAATTTTCAATGGTTTTACTTTTGTTTGGTTTTTTTTTCCCCTATTGTCAATTTTTAAATTACTATAAATCCTTTTAAATAAATACTTTTAAATAAATTATAAATGTTTGAGATTTACTCCCTTTTATTGCCAATGGATTGGTCATGCGAGCGGCCGACGCCAGAGCTGCCCGGAGTGACCAGTTTCCGCCCTCACCTGTCTTGCTGCAACCGTGATGCCGCAATCACGCGTCACGGGACTCAACGCCGTCGTCGTAGATCGCCCGCTTATCTACGACGATTCCACCTAGTTTACCTGAGGTTGAGAGACTCCCGGCCAAAACGGCGAGCTCTCTCTCCTCATTTGTATATATAGTTTAAATAAAAAGTTTAAGTGCAGCATAAAAACTACAAGTGTTGTGCTTCCAAATACCCTCGATTTCACCTTTCCCACTCCCTCGCGATCGCTGTATATTTTCCTCAACCTAAAGCGCATCCTCCGCGTTTCCCCAAACATTTGACATCCCTTGTGGGGAAAAGTTCCCCGGAAAAAAGCGCGTCGCGAGTGAAAATAGAAGAGAAGTGCATCGACGCTACCAGTTTTATAACCGCAAACGGCTAAAGACGCCTCGCCGGAGAGCGACGTGAAGCTTCGCGGCCATATTGGAAAAAGGGAGGAGACTCGCCTACTGCACGAGCCACGGAGCAACAAAGACGCCCAACGGCCCGACCAAAAACTAAGACGACGGTAGATCGGAAGGCGACTCGGCAACACCGCTTGCCATCAGCTGAAGACCATCGGCCTACTACATCCCTCCCGCACTGCAGCCCCCCTGCAGTGGTAGAGAGAGAGAGAAGGAGCCACCTCGTCCAGCTGACTCCGCTAATACGGTGGGGCCGCTCCAAGTCACAAACTTGTGTTGCGCAATTTAATAATTTCAATTTTCTTTGTGTTTGTTTAGTCTTGGAACTGTGTGGGTAAAGTTAGCTGCATTGTTCTCCATTCTATTTTGCCTTTTCTTAAATTTATTTATTTTTACTTTTCCAAACCAAGTAGTCAGTTGACCAAATTACTCAATAATTGAGTACAGCTGCTACTATTTTGGCAAATAATTGACTATTTTATGGTCAAGTTAATTTCAAAATTAAGAACATTTTTCTCATTGATCTGGAGATCATATTGAAATTTAATCCTATTTATTGTTCTATCTTCTCTTACACAATTAAATTTGCAGGTGAAACTACCTGGTAACTTGTAGTCTACGCTGACTGTTCTTCAACATCTGAGCAACCATTGGCACCTGTAAGAGCAAGCGAAGGGACTTTCTTCACCAACTGGTAGTCCTCGAGTCCTCGTACAGCTGCCGCAGCACTCCCAGAGTTCTTCGATAGCCTTGGGTTCAAAAGTACTGTTTTGTATGGTTGTTAGAGTCAGCGTTGGAACCAATTTTTTGCAAATCTTTATTAGTATAGTATAAGCTCCAATTATTTATATTGCTGAATAGTTACTGATTGTTTCATTTTTCCACTTATATATTTTCAAAAAATTCTAATTGAATTTTTTATCCATTTTTGGTTTTTTTCAAGAACAATTTTCTCAAGACAATTATTTAGCCCACTATACCCAACTACGTACGAACTATTATCACCCTTTGGTTTGTTTTCTTCTCTAAGCGGTGTTCAGCTTGTTTAAACACCTTTTGATCTTTTTATTTAAAAGATCAATCCAAGTGCCTACTAACCCTTGCCCCCACTCAACCCAATTAGAGTTGTTTAGGGATTTTGATTTCCTTTTTTCTCTATAGTTTTTTGTTTATCTACAGTAGTGATCAAAATTATAAGGCACCCCCTAAAATTCGCCTGTTTCAAGTTAATATTTTGACTTTGTGCATGCCTGCACGTGTTTAAATATTTTAGTATTCACCTCTAAAATTTTTTTTGTTCAAAACAAGTTCAGTACTTGAAAAAAAAATGTTTACTTTATATTAATTCGTCTTTTCAATCAATTTTTATCCTCTTTTAAGCTTAAAATGACTTTTTCTAAAAAACAGCTAAATTTAGTTCTTTTATGATCTAGATAGTGTTTTGTAAAATTTCTATAAACACCTAAGTGAATAATATTTTTTTTTTTGCGTTTCTCCGATGTTCAAGTTTATCGAAAAAAATTTTCAAGCTGATTAATAGAAAAATGTTCAAGCCACAAAGAAAAAATCTATTTTTTTAAACTTGAAAAAACATTGATTTTTTGTACTTTTACATTGTTTTTCGCTTAAATTTGCTTTTTTTTTTATTAATTTGGGAGGTAAAAATTATATTAAACTGATATTTGATGAATTTTAAACTAATTCAATTTATTATGAATCAAAATCTTACAGAGAATTTTAAAAAAATATGTTAAAAAACAGTTTTTCTAATACAGTTAAATTTCACAAAAATAACTTCAATTTGTATTTAATTGATTACAAGCAATATATTTATCGAATTGACTTTTTCATTAATTTTAATATCCAGTTAGAAGTTTCAGAGACTTTATTCAACTTGAAGTAATTTTTCAAATTCGTAGAATTCGAATGCCAGTAGCGATAATTGTTCGATCGGTAAAGAATTTATCTACATTACCGACCGAGCCGTCATTATTGATAAATTAGTTTTTTAAATGTTTATAAGCTTGCATAACTTTCATCATGGGAAGAAAAGCCGTTTCTGATAAAATTAAGTGGCAGATTATAGGATTGTTGAAAGAAGGATAAAACCAGAGTCAAATTTCAAAAATATTAAAAGTTAGTAGGTGTTGCGTTCAAAACACCATTAAGACGTATGAAAGCACGAAATCCGTAAAAGTGAAAAGTGGCGCTGGCAGGCCAAGAATAACAAGTAACCGGATTGATCGAATTATTATTAAAAAGGCAAAGAATAATCGTGCAGTTACAGCAAACAATATCAAAAATCAAATAAATGAAGAACTTAATGTAAAAGTGTTTCGAGTAACAGTTAATAGACGTTTGCTTGAGAAGAACATGAAATCTGCTGTCGCAACTCGTAAGCCTCTTCTAACTGCAAAAAACCGAAAAGCTAGGTATGAATGGTGCAAAGACAAGCTATCATGAACAGTTGAAAAATGGAATTTAGTTCTTTTTAGCGATGAATCTAGCTTCCAACTTTTTTCAAACAGACCAAAGCGAATAAGACGTACCAGCAGTGAAAAATACAATCCTGATTGCCTTGCTCCAAGAGTGCAGAAAGGTGGTGGATCAATTATGGTTTGGGGTCGCCTGTCAGGAAAAGGAAAAGGAGAACTTCAATTTGTGCAAGGTACAGTGAACAGCGAAAAATACATCGAGACTATGGAAAATTTTATGCTTCCATCAAAAACAAAGGTTTATGGACGTCAAAAAATTTGGTATTACCAACAAGACAACGCTCCATGTCACAAATCAAAGAAAACGATGCAATGGTTTAATGATAATAAAATACCTATACTAGATTGGCCAGCACGTTCTCCAGATTTGAATATAATTGAGAATGCTTGGGATCAAATAGAGATAATGATCAAAGACAAACACCTGAGAAATTTGGAAAATTTAAAACGAGAGATTGCTGTAGCGTGGCAAAAATTGAGTCCGAGTTACTGTAAAAAACTTGCAGAATCTATGGTCCGAAGAGTTCGCGCTTGCTTCGAGGCTAAAGGAGGATCAACTAAGTACTAAAGAAGGGTAAACTAATTACTAAATATATAAAAAACATATTATATTAAATAATAAAAATGAATATAATAATAATTTCTAAAAATAAATTAATACTATTACTTGTAATCAATTAAATACAAATTGAAGTTATTTTTGTGAAATTTAACTGTATTAGAAAAACTGTTTTTTAACATATTTTTTTAAAATTCTCTGTAAGATTTTGATTCATAATAAATTGAATTAGTTTAAAATTCATCAAATATCAGTTTAATATAATTTTTACCTCCCAAATTAATAAAAAAAAGCAAATTTAAGCGAAAAACAATGTAAAAGTACAAAAAATCAATGTTTTTTCAAGTTTAAAAAAATGTATTTGTTCTTTGTGGCTTGAACATTTTTCTATTAATCAGCTTGAAATTTTTTTTCGATAAACTTGAACATCGGAGAAAAGCGAAAAAAAAATATTATTCACTTAGGTGTTTATAGAAATTTAACAGAACACTATCTAGATCATAAAAGAACTAAATTTAGCTGTTTTTAAAAAAAAGTCATTTTAAGCTTAAAAGAGGATAAAAATTGATTGAAAAGACGAATAAATGTAAAGTAAACGTTTTTTTTTTCAAGTACTGAACTTGTTTTGAACAAAAAAAATTTTAGAGATGATTACTAAAATATTTAAACAAGTGCAGGCATGCACAAAGTCAAAATATTAACTTGAAACAGACGAATTTTAGGGGGTGCCTTATAATTTTGATCACTACTGTATTTACCTTTTTTCTTCTACCTTTATTTTTTTATTTTTTCACTTTCTTCATTTTTTAAACTTTCATTAAAAATTATGCTAAGGTTTTCTTTCGAAATAAGCCACCTGCCTGGCTTAGTTGTTTTTATTTAAATTGTATTTCATTTTAAATTCTTTTCCACTAATAATATTCATATGTTTGAATATTTTTCAGTTTTATTTTATTTAAAGAATAATTGCCTCATCTTAATTGTATTTCAATTAAAGATTGTTCCACCAGTGATATTCATAAGTTTGAATATTTTTCCATTCTTTCATTTAAAGAATAATTGTGTTTCAATTTACATTTTCACCACTCATGTTTTTTTGCCGTGTCCAAATCGCCTCAAGTATAGAAAACAAATTTAAATTGTGTTTCAATTTAAATTTTCCCAAGCCAAAGGATAGTTTTTAACTTTATCTATTGATCTATTATTTCAAGTACCAGCCTACCTTGCAAAATGAATAAACCAAATTCATTTGCTCAAATCCTTAGTGCACAAGTTTTAATCCGAAATCGAATCGTCACTCATTTCAAAATCTTCGAGCAAAAGGGAGCCTTGATGATTCGCGAGTGAGCAGAGAAACGCATCCTGCGTCTCGAACAAGTCTGGCAAGATTTTGTCAAAAATGACCGAATTTTAAGGAACTGCCAGGATGTAGACCGTAGCCACGACTACTTCGTAAAAGACATGTACTACCATACGCAGGGCACCTTTGATGACGTGTGGTGTGACTACATCCAATTTCTTAAAATTAAGCCACCTGCGACACCTCAAGTCCAGGCCTCGGCTACTCATTTCAAGGTTCAGCCACCTGCGACACTTCAAGTCCAGGCCTCGTCTACTCATTTCAAGGTTCAGCCACCTGCAACACCTCAAGTCCAGGGCTCGGCTACTCATTTCAAGGTTCAGCCACCTGCGACACCTCAAGTCCAGGCCAGGTTACTCATTTCAAGGTTCAGCCACCTGCGACATCTCAAGTCCAGGCCTCGGCTACTCATTTCGAAGTCCAGACACCTGATCTAATCCAAGCTCAGGCTCCAGCCTCACTTTTCAAAACTCAGGCACCTGCGGCGGCCAAAGCCCGGGCGCCAGTCACGTCTTTTGAAAATCAGCCACCTGAATTAGTTCAAATTCAGGCTTCGGCGACCCCCTCCAAGATGAAATCACCTCAGACACCTCAAGTCCAGGGTCCAGCGAACCTCTCCGAGAGCAAGCCACCTGTGGCTGTCCTGGCTCAGGCACCGGCTATCACTTTCGAAAAACAGCCACCTGAACTGCTTAGAGTTCAGGCCTCTGCTAAAAGCCCCAGAGTTAAGCCACCTGCGACAATTAAAGTTCAAGCTCTGGCAATCATGATGAAAGTACAGCCACCTGAACTAATCCAGCTTCAGGCGCCGGCTATATTCTCAAAAATTCAGCCACCTGAACCAGTCCAGGTTCAGGCCCCAATCACGATCTCAAGCGTTCAGCCACTTGAAGTACCTCAACTTCAGACCCTGGCTGTATCATTATTTAACTGTTGGGTTTTCGACCCAGGAATTTTCCTTGGACAGAGCATCAGGCTCTTACCAAAATTGCCCAGTAAGCCCCTACATTTGATCGTACGCTTGCTAACCACCCCAGACTTAACCTACAATTATTTTTATATATTACTTAATATTATTTTTATTTTTAATATGTTCACAGATATTATTAATCGACTACAGTCGATTGAGGCAGGCGGAATGTTTGAGATTTACCGCCTTTTATTGCCATGGGATTGGTCATGCGAGCGGCCGATGCCAGAGCTGCCCGGAGTGACCAGTTTCCGCCCTCACCTGTCTTGCTGCAACCGTGATGCCGCAATCACGCGTCACGGGACTCAACGCCGTCGTCGTGGATCGCCCGCTTATCTACGACGATTCCACCTAGTTTACCTGAGGTTGAGAGACTCCTGGCCAAAACGGCGAGCTCTCTCTCCTCATTTGTATATATAGTTTAAATAAATAGTTTAAGTGCAGCATAAAAACTACAAGTGTTGTGCTTCTAAATACCCTCGCTTTTCACCTTTCCCACTCCCTCGCGATCGCTGTATATTTTCCTCAACCTAAAGCGCATCCTATGCGTTTCCCCAAACAATAAATAAACATTCACTTTTAAATCTACACACGGTAAAAAGTTTTGGCGCGTGCGCGCAGCCGTAAGTCAGCTGCCGAACTAAATGGGAGCCGTGCGCGAGACAACATTTTGGTGTGTGGTGCAAGGATGGAGGGCTGTGAGCGTTTACTTAGGTTTGCACACGTCCTACGTAGGCGCGCAGCTAACCTCTTTGTGTAGTCCTGCAAGCCGCCTAAGAGCCGGGACAGAGATAAATGCACAGAATCCTGTGCGCCTGCAGAGAGCTCTTGTGCAGCTGCACAGACAGCACCTGAGCAGAAGCAAAGGAGCAATGAAACCAATTAACTTGAATAAATGAATTAAAAATAAATTAATGAACCTTCAGTTTTATGGTCAGGGTGAACACCAGGTGCACTTGCTGATAGTTACGCCTTGGAGATGATTTCCCCAGGAAGTTTTGACTCCGGAGGGGTCAGGAAAGGCAGCTAGTGCACTTGGTGATAGTTATGCCTTGGAGATGATTTCCTCGGGAAGTTTTGATCTCGGAAGGGTCAGGGTGGACATCTGGTGCACTTGGTGATAGTTACGCCTTGGAGATGATTTCTCCAGGAAGTTTTGACTCCGGAAGAGTCAGGGTGGACACCTGGTACACTCGGTGATAGTTATGCCCTGGAGATGAGTTCCTCAGGAAATCTTGACTCCGGAGAAGTCAAGGTAGGCACCTAGTATTACTTGGTGATAGTTACGTCTTAGAGTTGACCCTTCCGGAGTCAAAACTTCTTGGGGTAATCATCTCCAAAACGTAAGTCCCATCAAGCGCACTAGGTGCCTTTCCTGACTCTTCCGGAGTCGAAACTTCCTGAGGTAATCATCTCTTAGTCGTTACTATCATTAAGTGCGCTAGGTGCCTTTCCTGAGCCCTCCGGAGTCAAAACATCTTGAGGAAATCATCTCCAAGGCGTAACTATCGTTGGAAGCTCCAGGTGCCTACCCCGACCCCTCCGGAGTCAAAACTTCCTGTGGAAATCGTCTACGAAGCGTCCCTATCATCAAGTGAACTAGGTGCCTTTCCTGACCTCTCCGGAGTCAAAACTTCCTGAGGAAATCATCTCCAAGGTGTAATTATCAACAAGTGCACTAGGTGCCTTTCCTGACCCCTCCAAAGTCAAAACTTCCTGAGGAAATCATCTCCAAGGCGTAACTATCGCCAAGTGCACTAGGTGCCTTTCCTGACCCCTCCGGAGTCAAAACTACCTGAGGAAATCATCTCCAAGGTGTAATTATCATCCGATGCTCCAGGTGCCTACCCTGACCCCTCCGGAGTCAAAACTTCCTGAGGAAATCATCTCCAAGGCGTCACTGTCACCAAGTGCACTAGGTGCCTACCCTGACCTCTCTGGAGTCAAAACTTCCTGAGGAAATCATCTCCAAGGCGTAACTATCACCAAGTGCACTAGCTGCCTTTCCTGACCCCTCCAAAGTCAAAACTTCCTGAGGAAATCATCTACAAGGCGTAACTATCAACAAGTACACGAGGTGCCTTTCCTGAGCCCTCCGGAGCCAAAACTTCCTGAGGAAATCATCTCCAAGGCGTAACTATCACCAAGTGCACTAGCTGCCTTTCCTGACCCCTCCGGAGTCAAAACTTCCTGGGGAAATCATCTCCAAGGCGTAGCTGTCAGCAAGGGATCCAGGTGTTCACCCTGACCATAAAACTGAAGGTTCATTAATTAATTTTTAATTTATTTATTCAAGTTAATTCGATTTCATTGCTCCTTTACTTCTGCTCAGGTGCTGTCTGTGGAGCTGCACAAGAGCTCTGTGCAGGCGCACAGGATTCTGTGCATTTATCTCTGTCCCGGCCCTAAGCGCTAAGCTGTCCAGCGAACTACCTACGGTGCGCGAGCACTCGAAACTCGTGCATCAGCTGTCCTTACACTGGGAAAAATGTGATCCGTAATCGAGCCATCCGTAGCGCCGTAATGGAATCGACAAGGTGGATCGTTTCTTTTCTACGGTGCAACAAATATGGCGCACGGTGTTGAAAATTTGCACCACTACGTAGTACCAAATACCAAATCGCAGCCGATCGCAGCGCGTGCGTCAAATTCGGCTCACATATGAAGCAGTTACTGAGCGCGGCGTAGAGACATAACCTCTTCATTTTTGAGCCATAACCCGAGCACATTTTTCCCAGTGTACCTCCTAGGACTGCTGCGACACTACTTTATAGCAGCCAGCGCCTTAACTTTTTACCGTGCACTGTTCTCTTATAATAAGTTGATAATCCTTTGAAGGATCATTGCAGCATATACTTTATGTCAATGTATTTCATTTTAAAGCGTTACATAAAAATAACAGTAGGTTCTCGCCAAAACAAACTCTTTAAAATATATTTTTACTTATTTTCAAACATTAAACATACATAACATACAATGAACTTTGTAATAGTGGTTACACACCCTCAGAGAGATATTAATACAAGATATTGTTTTATTACATTAAAATTTTAATGCGTATGATAAAAATTAAATTAGATACAACCAAATTTAAAAATTTAAAATACTATTTTCTCGTTACATTATAAATGTACATTAATAACAAGGAACTAGTGACTATATTTGGTTCAACATCCTCTAAGGAATAAGTATTGCAGCTGATTATTTTATAATATAGAAAAATTTATACATCTACCAACTAAAATTAAGATAAAGCTATTAAAAAGAAAAATATTTGTCATATTCTATTGATTATGAAACATGTAATATAATTATTATTTTATTTATTTTTAATATGTGATATAATAATCAGCTGAATATTTCAATTCTCACCAGGATTTTAATTAGTTCCTGAAGACAACCTTTCTTTAATTAAATCATGAATGTCATCCAGAGTCTTCTGTCGAATGGGGGAGCTTAATTTTCTTAGACGGACTTCTTCAAATATAAAGAAAGCACTAACCTCATCCTCTTGTAATGGAGGAGGTAAAGGGGGTAGCTGAGGAAAAGCAAGCATTGGTGGCATATTTATTATGGGTTGGTTATTTCTAACAGCATCAGCAAGGTTGTCCATAGCTTGTTCTCTTGATTTACTTTTTCTGCTTGGTTTTTCACTTGTATCATTTGCAGCAACCTCATTTTCTTCTAAAGTGCAGTAAGTACCTTTGGATTCAAGAACAACTTTTCGCATAAACTCCATTGAGTCCATATGTGCCCATTTCTTTCTTTTTTTGTTAGCTTGACTAGTTTTTGTTCTTTCTTTTTTTATGTAGTTGCGGTGGGTATCCACTAAGATTTTAAAGAGACCTTTAGCTTGCTTGCCAGTGTAATTAGCTTTCTTAGAAACTTTTTTGTCCCAAGTTTCTTCTACTTTGTCAGTATGTTTTTTATCAACTTTTAAAGTAATGTCCCAAAGGATTGGGTTACTTTCAACCAGTGATATTAATTTTTCATTGAAAGCTGTTTTTAAGGTTTTGTCTAATCTATTAAATTGTCAACCTCATCTTGACTGTCACTTCCACTCTCCTGTTGATTGATTCCAGTTTTTTCAATATTTTTTCTTGGGAACATAACTTTCATCTTTTTACCGCCTTGAAGTGTTGGGTTATTTCTGTGACCACCATCATCATCGTCGTCCTAATCCTGTGAGCTGTTCACTTCTCCCTCAGAGCTTTCAGAATTTTTTATGTCTTCACTTTCGTTCTCCTTGTCATCGTTGTTATTAAAACTTGAGTATGTTGCTAGATTTCTATTTTTGCTGTTTAAAAGAACATTGTTGTTTATACGGTTGTGAATCAGTTCAGTTATATAATTTAATTGGGCTACTGTAGTGGGCTGATTAATATTTAGATTATCTGCTAAAACTGAATTGATATTGGTATTAAGATTCGAGGGCTGCTTTGGTGCTGGAAGTCTTTCAGAAACTACTGTTGGTACAGGGGCCGTCCACGTTAAAAAAACAGGATTTTCTCCGACTTTTTTAAAATTTTCTGAAATTTTTTCTACCGATTCTAGACACCAAAAAAGAAAGATTCCCAAATTTTCAAGTCCTAAAAAAATTTTTTTGCGTCTTCTATGAATAAAGTTATTACATTTTTTTCTTTAACTCACTATGTTTCGTCGTCGTCGTCGTCGTCGTCACCTGGGGTTCATCTCCGAGAGTTCGGGGTAAGACTTTGGATAGAGTTCACTATAGATGACTTAAATCCAAGACGTACGACTCTGTTTCACCAAGTGCCCCATGCTTTTATTTAGAGTCCTCACGAAATTTTGTTTGTTCAATTTATATTAAATCTTTTAAAGTACATTAAAAGAATTTAGCAGTATTAAAATTTTATTTTCTACTTTTTAGTACGTATTTTTTATAATTTCTCAAAACTTTTTAAAGAGAAGCATGTTTTTTAAAAACTTTTTTTTTATTGATTTTTTATTTTTTAATGTAAACCAATGAATTGAACAAAAATTGATCGCTCATTTTCACTATTTTTGCTGATATTTCTAAAAGAATGGGCCGATTTCAACGGGGTTTGTTGCATTCGAGAGTAGGGTAAAAACCTGTTCAAAAATGTCCTGGTTTTTTAATTTTAATGCCTTGGTACCGATATAGCAGAGAAACAATACAGAACACACTTAATAAGCTGTTATAACCCAAAAAATCTAGAGATATATATACAGGGTGGCGTAAATTAATCGAAACGCGCATATATCTCGAAATGGAAGCTTTGTGGAAAAAAGTTTTTCAGGTAAAAGTTGTTTGGTTTGGAGGGGGAAACAAAATGGTGGCTTCAGATTTGGGCCCGGGGCCTTATCTTGGGCCCTACAGACCTAAAGTCCGTTTTTTTTAAATGGGAACCCCTATTTTTGACCCTGGATTCGGAAAGAGCGGAAAATTTTATGATTTTTAGGTATTTTTTGAATTCTTTTTTGGGCCTTATAAAAGGCGTTTAGGGCCCGTTTCCCTTTTACTCTCGTGAAATGCGAAAAAATGCATTTTTTGTACAGCACATGTAATGCAAAAGTTTTTCAGTTTAAAATTTTCAACAAAATGGGCTCAAAGAATTTGGGCACGGGGCCTTATCTTGGGCCCTATGGACCCAAAGTCCGTTTTTTTAAATGGGAACCCCTATTTTTGACCCCGGATTCGGAAAGAGCGGAAAAATTTATGATTTTTAGGTACTTTTTGAATTTTTTTTTGGGCCTTATAAAAGCCGTGTAGGGCCCGTTCTCCTTTTACTCTCTAGAAATGCGAAAAAACGCATTTTTTTGTGAAACACTTGTATTTGGAAAGTAACTTGGTTTAAAACTTTCAATATCATTGGCCCAAAAAAGTTGGGCCCAGGGACTCACATTGGGCCTTACTGTCATAAGCACAATTTGTTTCTACAGATTCTAAAATAACGGACAATATCCAGATTTTAAATTATTTTGAAAAATTTTTTGAGAGTTCACAGAATTTGTTTAATTTTCAATAATCATCCATAATCAACATTTAATCGAAGTTATAGCAATATTAATCAATACATAATCATTTGTTATTAATAAGCGCGCAAGATACAGGTTTTGACGTGCTGGAATACTTTTTGTTACCGTCTTTATGTTCATTGTGGTTTAACTGTTATGCCTCTTCTACACTGGTGGACCTCTAGCGTAAAAAGGGCATCATATGAAGTTTCAACGTGCGCATGCCTTAAGTCTTGAAGTAGCAGCATTTAATTAGAAAGCATTAGATAGTTAAGTATTGAATCTTTCGTGTGAAAAAAATTCTTCTATTAATGTGTGTGAACTATGTATTTTTCAAGATTTTTAATTGGAAATGTGAACTTGTTGATGAGCAATCGCTTAATAATTAAGTTTATCATATTCAAACTCATTAGTTATTAATATTTTATCTTATTTACGTTATTGATCTAACCTCTAAGCGGCAAACCTTCCATGCAACATTTAAACGATTGATCGTCTTGTTTTGATAAATGAAAATCATAAGATTTTTATTTGTTCTGGTAATAATTACTTTAATTTTTTTATTTGAGCTGGATAAATTAACCAAAATCATGTCAAATTAAACTATGCTACAACTTTTTATTTGACTTTTAAGAGATCATTAAAAAAGGATATCGATTTTTTAAGAAAAATTTTCAAAAAATTGTTAAATTATTCTAGGATAGCAAAGAGTATTTTTTAAATAAATTTTTGTAAATATTCAATATTTAATAGCAATCCGATGTCGGTTAAGGGTTTAAGACTTCAAAAATTAAATACTAAATTCAAATTATTATTATTATTTTTTTTCAAATTAGTAATAAGTATTAATATTTGTTGCTAAAATTATAATCATTTTAAAGAAATTAAAATAAAAAAAAACACATTTTTTTACTCGTTTGTGACTAATTACTTTTTTAAGAGGAAAAAAAAAAAAAATTCAAAGGGAAAGCAATTGATCAAATTTTTACTTTTAAATTTAAATTTATTATGGATGTAAATCAATTTTTTCTCAAAATTTTTTGTTTATAATAATTTCATTAAATTCTAGTCTTCTTTATTTCAAAAAACTGGTTTCAATAAGTAATTGAAATTTGTGTATTCAATTAAAACGATGTGACTACTTTTAAAAATTTTACTCGCAATTATTAAAAATTATAAAGTTTTGAAATAATTAATGGAAGTTTATAACTGAAAAAGTTTATCAAAAATAAATGATTATGGTAAATTTAACATGCTTTTAAGAAAATTATAAATTGAATCGACCGAAAAATTCAAAAAATACTTAAAAATCATATTACTTTTGTAGGAATAAAATTTTCATAATTTTTTAAAATAAGTTGGTAAAATGGCTGATTATCCGCCCACTGAGATTGTTGATATAATTGGGATTCTTGCTGTAGCAGGAGGCAATTATACGCAGGCTGCTATACTATACGCGCAACGTTATCCAGATAGAAGGCATCCCGTGAAGTCTACAATAAGACGTCTAGTTGCTAGAGCCAGAAATGGAAGTTTAAAACGTCAACGACGTCATCACGAATATGGCATTGATGACGTTCGTGTTTTAGTAGTCTTGGCACTTAGTCACTTAAACCCCCATATAAGCAGCAGGCAAATTGAGAGGCAAAGTGGTATCCAAAAGGATACCGTTTTAAAAATTAAAAAAAAAAAATAAGTACCATGCGTATCATGTAACCCTTACACAGGCATTAATGCCTCAAGATTATTTTGCTCGTCTCCAATTTTGTAACTGGGCCCTTGGAAGAATTCAGCAAGATCCCCACTTTTTTTATTATGTTCTATTCTCTGACGAGGCCACATTCAAAAACAATGGTGAACTCAATCGTCACAACTGTCACTACTGGAGTGATGTCAATCCTCATTGGTTTAGAACTTCCGATAATCAATACAGATGGAGCCTAAATGTCTGGTGCGGGATTGTAAATGGATACCTTATTGGGCCCTATTTCTTCGATGGTATAGTAACTGGCGTAAAGTACTTGGATTTATTACAAAATCATCTTCCCGGGCTACTCGCTAACGTTGACAATTTGACAAGAGATAGAATGTGGGTACAACAAGACGGTGCTCCACCTCATTGGCATCACATCGTAAGAAATTTTTTGAATCAGCATTACACCGGTAGATGGATTGGAAGAGGTGGTCCTGTAGCTTGGCCGGCTCGGTCCCCCGACTTAACGTCACCCGATTTTTATCTTTGGGGCTACCTAAAAAACGTAGTATACGCGAAAGAGCCAACAACGGAAGCAGACATTAGGGATCGCATTAGAAGAGCTTGCGAAAATATTCCACGTAATGTGCTATTAAGTACGGTAACAAATTTCCGTAAAAGAATAAACGCGTGCATTCAGCAAAACGGTGGCCAGTTCGAGCAATTACTAAATGGTTAATATAAAATAAAAAATAAGAAACACGCAAAATTTAATTAACAAAACGCTGAAGTAAGGAAAAATTCGTAAAAAGTACTTATTATTATTTTTTTTTAAACTCAATAATGTAAATATTAATATTTAAAAAAGATCATTTATTTTATTCCATAAAACCTGATTGCTTCATATCATTTACACCTGTATCACTTCTTGATTCAATAAAAAAATTTTTTTTCATACTTTTGATTTTTCCACTAAATTATTGGGGTTTGCTAGACCTACACAGGACCCAAAAAAAATTTTCAAAATAATTTAAAATCTTGAAATTGTCCGTTATTTCAGAATCTGCAGAAACAAATTGTGCTTATGACAGTAAGGCCCAATTTGAGGCCCCGGGCCCAAATTCTTTGGGCCCA
Source organism: Encarsia formosa (assembly GCA_038277355.1). Classification (NCBI taxonomy): domain Eukaryota; kingdom Metazoa; phylum Arthropoda; class Insecta; order Hymenoptera; family Aphelinidae; genus Encarsia; species Encarsia formosa. The sequence continues at coordinate 44,004,257 of CM076186.1, read as the reverse complement.
TTTTGTTGAAAATTTTAAACTGAAAAACTTTTGCAATACATGTGCTATACAAAAAATGCGTTTTTTCGCATTTCACGAGAGTAAAAAGGAAACGGGCCCTAAACGGCTTTTATAAGGCCCAAAAAAGATTGAAAAAAAATACCTAAAAATTATAAAATTTTTCGCTCTTTCCGAATCCAGGGTCAAAAATAGGGGTTCCCATTTGAAAAAACGGACTTTGGGTCCGTAGGGCCCAAGATAAGGCCCCGGGCCCAAATTCTTTGGGCCCAATTTGTTGAAAATTTTAAACTGAAAAACTTTTGCATTACATGTGCTATACAAAAAATGCGTTTTTTCGCATTTCACGAGAGTAAAAGGGAAACGGGCCCTAAACTTCTAATGAGGTTAAATTACTTTTGTCAATGAAAACTGTAACTACTTTTAACTTCAATGTCAACAAAAATCGTAACCTCAAAAGTCAATAGTTTGAAATAAAATCACAGGGTCCATTAATTGGGGTAAGAAAAACGTTAAGGGGATATCGCATGTAAAAAAGGTCCATTAATCGGAGTACTTTGACACACAGTCTCAAAAATACGGTCCAAAAGGTCTCTACTTTAAACATTAATTACTCTGTAAATAAATAAAATTTTGGAATAAAAAAAATTGATTTTGATTCTTAAGACCACTAAAATTAAGTATGTACAAAAAAAATTAACCTAACTTGCTTGGTTTTTTCTATAAAATTCACAAACCCCGAAAGTTGTGATTTTTGGGGTCCACAATTGGGTCCTTTACTTTAATTTGTAAAAAAGACTTAATTATTTCTATTTATCCAATATCTTCAAAAAATATGAGTAAAACACGTACATTGGTATAACTACGATTATTAGTAAAACTGCGCGACTACACAAATTGTAGCTTATACATTTCACTCACTTTTAAAAATTTTTAGATACTTGCTTCGAATGTTTATTACTAAATTTTTTTTATGGTTACAATATAAATTTTTTATTAGCTAGTTTGTAAAAAAGACTTAATGATTTCTATTTATCAAATATCTTCAAAAAATATGAGTAAAACACATTGGTATCACTACCATTATTTATAAAACTGACCACACATACCACATACATTTCACTCACTTTTAAAAATTTTTGGATACTTGCTTCTATTGTTTATTACTAAATGCGATTATTTTCATGTTTTAATTTCAAATATTTATATATTTCAAATTAAAGTAATATAATTTGAATTTCAATTTCGCGCCGTATTATACTTTCCGGTTGACGTATTTTACTCCTTACCTTAACATACCGTAACCTTTTCTAGATTGCCTTACCTTACCATAATGTGATTACAGAATCCCACCCCAGAATGAAAGAGTTATACCAAGTTATATCAAAAAATACCTAAAAATCATAAAATTTTCCGCTCTTTCCGAATCCGGGGTCAAAAATAGGGGTTCCCATTTAAAAAAACGGACTTTGGGTGCGTAGGGCCCAAGATAAGGCCCCGGGCCCAAATCTGAAGCCGCCATTTTGTTTCCCCCTCCAAACCAAACAACTTTCATCTAAAAAACTTTTTTCCATAAAGCTTCCATTTCCATTTAATTTACGCCACCCTGTATATATACACACACACACACACACATACGCGCGCGCGCGCACACACACACACAATTAATCGAAACGCGCATATATCTCGAAATGGAAGCTTTGTGGAAAAAAGTTTTCCGGCTATATATAAACACACACACACACACACACACACACACACACACACGCACGCACGCACGCACGCACGCACACACACACACACACACACGCGCGCGCACGCACGCACGCACGCACACACACACACACACACACACACACACACACACACACACACACACACACATATATATATATACTAGGGGGGTACCCCCCTGCTCGCTTCGCTCGCCAGCCCCCAGAATTTTATGCTTGAATCTACACTTGTACCTACGCTTATATACATACTCTTGTGTTTACCTCTGTACCTACTCTGATACATACCATTGTTTCTACTTTTATAGCTTGTGACTACACCTGCACTTTATTTCGTGCCTACCTTTGTTCTCACCTTTCATCTTACTCCAAACCCGTGTACCCTTGTTCTTACCGTTGCACTTACTGCTTTTTATAACTAAGCTCTTACCCAGGAATATGCTCATGTTTATATATATATTTCTATCATGGTGATAACTGGTGTTAGAATTTTTTTCATGCTTTTATTTCTAATTCTAAGACTACTTTGTTCAAATCTTTGATCATACTTTCATTTCAATCCTTTGTTAAACATCTGTTTCTATGCTTTTACCGACTTATTTTCGTCTTTTTATTTATTAACCTTCCCTGCTTTATAACCTTGCTACTATCCACGTCTGTTGAGTATTTTTTTCCGACTCTCTTTACTACGTCTGTTGATTTTTTTACTTCCTACATATGTTAATAATCTTGTGCTTACTACCTATTTTTTACTCAAGCTTCTAACGCCGAACCTTCTGCACATGCATTTGTTTCTACATCTGTTTCTAGTCCCATGCTAACTCTAGTTCTTTATTATTCTTTTTTTTAATCTTCTACACTGAATCTAGCCTTGTGTATAATCTTTTTTATCCTCTTGTACTTACTACTCTAAATAACCCTATAACACACCTTGTTCATAACATTGTTTCAAACTTGATAACTACTGTGGTCACTTCATTGGACCTACTGCCGTACCTGGACTTGTCATTACGTTTGTAACTTTGAACCTACGCTCATATGTACATTTTTGCTTAATATTGTTTCTATCTCTTTCACATGAATCTACTTGCTTAAATTTTGGTGTTTGCTGTTGTTTTTTCTTTTTTTCATGTATGGTCTCTAACTTTGAATCTTTGTTCTCAACTTTGTGAAAACTATCTTTTCTATTGTTCTTCTCAAATGTTTTTGTAATTGCAATCGTGAAACTAATCATCTTCATACAATTTTGCCCACACAGCTCTTTAACTTTTTTGACAAATATTTCCTACATCCTTTTACATTTGTTATCAACGCTTTTTCTACGTAGGTCTGTCCCAATCAACCTATCTTGATTAATATCGAAGTTTATCTTACGACACCAGTTTCCAGCCATGTGGAGCCTCTTTCACTTTGTTACTATTTTCATACTTCAATTTGTAACTTTGAACGTATGTTGTACTTTTTTTTTTTTTTTTTTCTCAACATCTAACCCTGAAACTAACATCTTTTATACTATTGTTTTCGATCCTGTACAAACCTTTGTAGATAAACACTTACCCACTTTTGAATCTACTGATGTACCTACCCTCTTGCCAAACCTTGAAGCTCTCTAAGCGAAGCACACGCAACATTGTATTATATTATCTAAAACAAGTTTTGTCGAAGCTTCATTTAAATTAATCGACAATAAGTTATACAGTAGAACCTGTGCACATTGACCACCTCCCGTTCCAAGGAAAAGTGGCCAATGTATGCAGGTGGCCAATGTACAAAGGAAAGTGAAGGGGTGGGCTAAAAAAAAAGTTTCAAATTTTTAGTAATGTATTATAGTTTAATTTTCTAATTGAAATAATCTGTGATCTTCGTTTGCTTAGCAGCACAAGCTGAATAAATCCACTTTGCTTCAATCTCAATATATAAATCATATAAATGTTCAACATTAATTTCAACTTTTTCTCAAAATCGAATGATATCGATAACACTCTTTAAAGCTTCATCGTAAAATATTTGTTTATCGTTTGATTTGTGTCCTCTTCCTCATCTTCGTCAATTTCTTCATCATGATTCTTTTGAGGTTCGAGGAAAGATTTTAATACTTCTTCAACGGCTTCATCAATAGTAACCGGGAACGGCTCATGAACAAGCTTACCTTCATTTCGCTGTTCGATTTTATTGATTGAAAGAAAATCATTTGGAAGAATTTGTAAAACTTCTGCTAGAGGCGCTTCATCATCAACGGTCTGAGATTGTTCAGATGGCACAGGGAAGTCAGCACGGCGAAAACACTTCTCAAAAGTTGACTGTTGAACTTCTTTCCAAGAAGCATACATCCATCTTATTGCGTGTAAAACAGTAATGGATTTTTGAAATTCTGCTCTTGAGCCATCTTTTTCAGCAATAGCAATTAAAAATCTTAACATTTTCGATCTGTAACGTGCTTTCACAGCTCTGATAATTCCTTGGTCCATTGGCTGAATTTCTGATGTTAAATTGGGTGGTGTATATACCCTTTACCTTTGCGGTACGTTCAGAGTTCAAATTCATTTAAACTTTTGTTGTTACAGATTCATTGGTTTTGTTTCAGTTTGTATACTAATAATTATTATTTTCATGATTATAATCGGATAATTTCGAACACTTGATTACATAATTATTTTTTCATTAAATCTATTCTCTAGATGTTTTAATTGAATTGTAATATAAAAATTAAAAATAAAAATTCAAATTTTAAATTTTGTTCTTCAACCAATCACATCACGAATAAAATGCTGACATTCTTTTTGGGTTCTCTCTTTTATCTTTGGATATTAGTTAATTTTTTTAATGCTTCGTAGTTACTTTTTAAATTTCTTCTATAGATACATAGCTGATAACTTGTATCAAAAATTGGCGATGTGGGTAGAAACTGATAACATATATCAAAAATGGGGGCGTAAGTAAAAAAAGGACATGAGGGGGTTATTAGAAAAGGGTTTAATTTATTAGCACGGGAAAAAAAGCAAACGCGTGGGAAATTTTAGGTCAAATTCACGGGAAAAAAGACATTTGCACGGAAAAATAAGTGATTAAACGGGAAAGAAAATAAATGCATGGGAAAAAAATACTTGAGCGGAAGTTAAGTGTATTAAACGGGAAAAAAATATATTGAATGGGAGTAGAATTAACATTGCGCGGGAAATAAATGTATTAAACGGCAATAGAATTGATCTCGCACGGGAAAACGTCATATATTTTCTAGTGAATGGATTATCCCACGATTTGATTCGATTTACTATTGCACCTGCCACACTTACCCAATTAATAAATTTTGTTTCCTGCCCTATAAGTCACTTTGTTGTAAGTTAATTTATAGTACCCCTGGTCACTCTAACCACAAAATCAAATCTTTGATGCGTGTTTTCGGTGACTCGTACTATAAAATAGTATATAGTACGAGTGCAGTACGTCAACAGGGCTTATTAAGAACCTCGTGCTGTGCTTCGCTACGTACTTGGGTCCTTAAAACCACTCCGGTGACGATGCTGCACCTGTACTATAAGATACTATTTTAAGTGCATTTATTATTCTACCTACGAGAACGTGCTATTATATATTATATCTTTGTTATTTACTTCGTTGTAATCTAATTATAAGTGCATTTAATTATCTATTTATGCGAACGTGTTACCATATATTTGTATCACTCGATGTACTTGTCAAGCGACCAAATATGGTTGTACCCCAAGGCCGAAATAAAAACCTTATATAGTCAGTCAGTCAGGGTTGGATAAGTTTTTTTGGATCATCGATTGCAGAAACTTTGGAAATTGCTTTCTGGTACCGAATGATGAGCAAAATCATCAATAATTTTTCTAAATGGTCCTTTTTTCGATTATCCACACAAAATGTTTGAATTATTTTTGTTTTTTAAATAATTTTCAAACAATTTGTGTTTAAAGCCCATTGCACTCCTAGACATGTGTATCCTTGCATGTTTTTGTCTCTTTATGAACTTTAAGAGATAAATATTTTCAAATCTTAACTCAAAAAGTATAAATCTGAACAATTTATATTTCAAACCTCAGAAAATGCTAAAAAGTACTTCTAGTAACAAATTATTCCTGTTCAATTTTTTGAGTTTGGACTTGAATTTAAGTTGGTTGAGATCTTCTTTATATTGAATATTGAATCGATTGGGATCTGTCTTGAGATTTATTTATTTTTTTTATTTTAACAAAGAACTTTTGAAGAAACGATAAGTCGACAGGTTAGATCAATAAGATAAATCTCGTCTATGCTGTGCAATAATATACGGATATACCTTATTGATCTAACCTGTCGACTAGGAAAGATATTTTCGACCGAACAAATTATATTATAGATTTTTTAAAGTATTTTTGGAAAAACCTCGGCCACGATTATTTTGGTCAATGTTCTTTTTACAGGCATCACGATACTGTTACTGCTTCAATAAGGCATGTTCAACAACGAATATTAATACACAACGTAGTCAATATTTATCTCATTGATCTAAATGTAGTACACAGTAAATTTCGTTTAAAATTTTTATCTTATTTTTTTTCAACAATCCACTTTGTTATTAGGTATAAATATTCGTTGTTGAACAGAATCTTATTGAAGCAGTAACAGTAATCGTGAAGCCTGTAATGAGGACATTGATCAAAATAATCCTGGCCGAGGTTTTTCCAAAAATCCATTAAAGATACTTTTACAAATCTATACTATAATTTGTTCAGTCAAGACACATCCCAATTGATTTAATATTTGTGGCGGAATTTATCAAATTTAAATATTCGCGCCCATGTCCGCAGTTGATGTCGTCGCCATGGCGTCTCTCGAAAATTAGCGCTGCAAATCGTTAGCGGTTCAAAACCGCTGACTCACCTGCGCAGAGTATTGATTTTTCGCTCTGTCTCTCTCTCTCACGTGCCTTCAAGCTACGCGCTGTTGCTGCTGTCGCTGACGCTGCTGGGCCTGCGGCGTCCCTCCAGTTCTCTTCTCGGCAACGCTCGTGAATAGACGTTTCTTTCGCCATTTTGTGTTATCTCTTGGCTTCTTTTCACTAGGCTTTTCTCTCGACTCTTTCGCATCATCAACGCAGTGGTCTCATCTGCACAGTCATCTCAACAAATAATTCACCTGGTGGTAGTCAACTCTGGAGACATCTCATCTTGAATTCGATCGGCTTGATTCACTTCAATTCTTGGGTTAGCAGCTCAGCAAGGAGATCATCCTCGGCATCCTCAGGTATTTTTGCACAGCACCGGTAACAATAATTTACCGGTGCTTCTCATTGTCATTTCGCAGCCAGAAAATCAATAAAATTTACTGTGCATTCTCTTGCTCTCTCTCTCCTTTCTTTGTGCTGTCTTAGAAGCAGCCATTTTCTTTTCTATTCTGTTCAAGGTCATTCTCTGCTGCTGCTTTAATTTCTCTTGGGCATCTCTCTCTCTCTCTCTTTTCAAGGCCATTTCTGTTGCCTTGTTTATCTCAACTATACTCAAACAAAACTTGTGTTTATGGCTTGAATTAATATAATCAAGTCCATAAAGAGTTTTGACTAGGTGTTTCTCAAATTAATTAATTAATTTTCTTTACATGAAAATTAAGAGTGGAAATTCTACACTCAAATTATAATATTCTCACCTCTCAGTTTTTTTGCATTAAAATAATTTTTATTAACCTGTATAAACTCACTTATTGTAATTTTTGAATTATTTGAATATTGTTGAAAATAGAGTGCTGTGTTAGAATAAATAAATTAACACTGGTTGTATTAAATTAAGTCTGTCTCAACATTTATTTGACAACCCTCCCCTACCAGCTTTTAATCCGGCAACAAAATAAAATTAATAAAGCAGTAAATCTGTAACATTTGGTCCTTCGAGCCGGATGCTGGTGGGTGGCTGGGCTAGTTCTTGAATAATCTCATCATCATAACCATCATCCTCAGGTTTTCTCAACAAGTGGCACCTGGTTTTCATCAGTTGGCACCTCTCATCTCAGGACATGGACAATACTCAGGATAAGAAATCAGAGGCTCCAAGCGATAAGACCAAACTTGAAGCAGCCAATACTGGACATCACTCGGATGAGACCTCTCAACATTTGGATAACTCAACGCTAGGAGCTACTGGTGGCTCAGCTCCTGCTGCCACTGTACCAAAGGTACTTGTACAGCCTGCTGGTATATCCGAGCAGGAAAATCTCTTGAATGTGGTGGATGGTGGGTCCAGGCCCAGGACTCGCTCAAGCTCTGGCTCTGTGCCTGCAGACTTTATCTGCAGGACCAGATCTCAAAGAGAGCGGTTGACCAGCTTAGAAGGTTACAGCACCATAATTAAAGAGAAAGGTGCTACGGCTGGTTTGATGGTGGTCAATCAGTGGCGTGAGTCTGTGGAGTCACTGATGTTTTCATTTAGATCTGACCATGGACAATTGGTGTCATCTTGTCCTGCCACTATGGTCAATGATGAATATTTCACCGCTGGCTACCTCAACGAAATGGAAATGCTTTACCTGGACATCCTCATGGAATTGGCAACGCTCAGGGAAAATCTCACACCTCCAGCTCCACCAGTCACCTCATCTCACCCAAGGTCAACGTCTCCTCAGAACATGAAGTTACCGGAAATCAATTTGCCACCGTTTTCTGGATCCTACTCTCAGTGGCAGTCGTTCAAGGAAATGTTTGAGGAGATGGTGCTCAACAACACTAAAATCTTGGATTCCTTCAAGGCCATGTACTTGAAGAGGTCCTTGACTGGTGAAGCTGCGAGTTTGGTTCAAAACTACCCCCTCACCCTGGAAGGTCTCAATCTTGGCTGGCAAAAACTCAACGAGCGCTACGATAACAAACGTCGTTTAATTGAGGAGCTCTTGAATGAGTTGACTAAGGTCCCGTCGGTGCAGCCTAAGGACTCAAAGTCCCTCAATACTTTGGTGACGTCAACCTCAAACACTTTCAAGTTATTGGCATCGTACGTAGATACAGAACGGCTGGGGGACGTTCTCATTACGGCAAACACGTTGAAACTCCTGGATCGACCGTCAAGAGAGGCTTGGGAGACCTCGGTCACATCATCTTCGGAGTTTCCCTCCTTCAAAGAATTGGAAAAGTTTCTAATGGCCAGGGTGCGAGCCTTAGAAAACATAGAGAGCACCTACCGACCTGAGGCATCCCAACCTGGTAAATCTTAACAACCTGGGCACCCTTTCCAAAAGAGTGTAAAAGCTCACGTGGGTATCTCATCTGGGCAAAGGCCCAACACTCAGCAACAGCAGCACACCTGCTCTCATTGTGGACAGGGTCACTTCATTGTTTCCTGTTCTGGATTCAGGGAACTCTCACCAGCAGATCGCAGACGGGTAGTCACACAAAAGTCATTGTGTTATAATTGTTTGGGTAGACATTCATTTAAAAATTGCCAATCGAAGACGAGATGCAAGACTTGCGATAAAATGCATCACACCATGATTCACGTGGACCCATCCGTCGCTTCAACTGCAGTTGGTACTCCCTCATTACCCTTGGCTCCATCTCAACAACAATAGGAGGCAGGCGCAATCACTCTTGGTTTTTCTCACGCCCTGGATACCTCTCTTTTGGCTACAGCGGTAGCTGTTCTCATCACTGGGTCAGCATCTCACATGGTTAGAATTCTCATCGACCCTGGTTCAGAATTATCATTCATCTCATCTGCATTGGTGGACTTGCTCAAAATCCCTCGAACTCATTCATCATTCTCAATACTTGGCATTGGCGCTTCAAAAGCTGGTCAAACTCACGGAAAGGCAGTGGTTATTCTCAAATCTGCATATCGAAATACTCAAGTGAAACTTCACGTTCATATTCTAAATTGTCTCACTTCGACCTTACCTTCTCAACCATGCGATGAAGGGACTTGGCCTCACATCAATAATCTATGTCTGGCCGATTCTCAATTTGGACATCCTCGAAAAATTGATATTATTCTTGGATCTGATCATTACGGCTTGATCATAAAACCCAATATTATTAAAGGAGCTCCACACGAACCTATTGCTCAACTCTCAATCTTTGGTTGGTTGGTACTTGGTCCTTGCTCCTTGGAATCTGGCTCAATAAAACAATCATTTTCAATAGTACCTCTCAATCTGGACGCTTTACATGACGCTCAAAATTCATAAATTCATCAAAAGTCATAAATTTTTAAATATTTTATGAAAAGTCAAATTAAGTTTCCAAAAATGCTAACGCACATTAATTCAATTCACGCACGAAAAACTAATCTCAAAATTGAATTTCACGAAGTAAAAACATAGGTACACCACTTTCTATTATGTATTAGAAACTTTATTCAAAGGAATTAAACGCTTCTGTTGCAAATCTTAACCACAAATCGCGTTCACGTCTGTCACACTGCAAGCTATTCTGCAGGAAAATGGCGTCAAACGCGCGATCAGCTGATCGGAGACCAACTTTTAGTTGTTTAAAAATGATCATATTTTTACTTTTAATGATTCAAATTGAACTAAAATCATCAAAACAGAGATTTTTAAACAAATTTGATAGTTTAAAGCTCAAATAAGGTGAAATACTAACTAAATATAACGATGTTTCAGCCCAATTAAAAAATTACTGTTTATTGTTATTATAAACAATATCCATCAAGGCATAATAATTTTTTAGTGTCTACATTCTTTCTGCTATAAACTAACAATTTTTTTATTAAATTTTTCAAAAAAATTTTTTTTTATAATTTCATACCTGAAAATGACTGACTTTTTGTCCTTTGCTCTTATACACTTTGCTTGGGCTTGTGTCACTTTTCTCCTAATGGACTGCTGATCCTAAAAAATATAGCAGAGAAAGTGTCAGCTGGATGTTATATGTACAATCTTCCCTCGAGGAACCAAAGATAAATAAGTCATCCAGATATATCACAAGTCTGATGCTTCTTTCACCAAGGTATTTTGCCACTGGTTTTACAAGTTTAGTAAATGTACCTGCATTCAAAGATAATTTAAAAGGCAAACCATTGAATTCATAAAGTTTTCCGCGAAATACGAATCGCAAATATTTCTTGTGACTCTCAGCTATGGGAACTCCACAGGAAAACATTCCCGGATAGCAGAGGATACTATAAGTTCATAGACTACTACAATGCCCATTCTACGATTATCCGAATCTAAAAACTCATACCCTCGACGGGTTTTGATCTGGCATACAGGAAATTCAAACAATAAATCACAACCTCTAATTGTTTTCAAAATAAATGCGTCACTAGTAATTCTCTCCCAATTATTCACAAGATCTTTAAAGCTTACCAGCCATAATTATCTCAGTTTGTTTTAGCAATGGCGCCGTTGATGTGGCTGAGGCTGGCTGTAAAATTTCTTGGCTGGATGCTGTTGGGTTCTGGAATTCGATGTTTCCCTCGGTTGTGTGTTCGGGGAGTACGTTTTATAAAGCGTTGGTCTCTGACGCCCAATCACCATACCTCGCCTTCGGCCAGCGGGCTTTTGAAGCTTAAATGAGGTGACGATGGATGATTAAAAGCTGTGCCCTTGTGTTTACTACCCATCTTCTGATTTGTTTTTTCCAGTGTCCTCACCTTCTACATGGCATAATTAAAGTCCGTCAGTTTCCTTGCCTTTAACATTTTCTGCATTTTTGGTGGGTAAGATTTGGAAAAATGAAACTGCCGCGCAGTCGTTAAGTTTATGAACGCACTTTGTAGCTTCACACTAATACTCAAAGCCTCCATGACTTCGTCTTCATCTAAAAGAATTTTATCGTTCTGTGTGAGCAAGAATAGCGCTAAGGCTGTGCAAGTCAGAGCTGAGCCCACAATGTTGGTATATTAAACGAGGTATTTATCTGCAGTTTTGGTCATTTGCGGGTTTTCTCCACGCTGATCTCGTTGTTCAATTTTGGAGCCTCTAAATTAGTACGTCCTTTTCGAGGACCCTCATTTAGCAGATTCTAGAGCTCAGGTTTCTTAAAGAGGCCATTTTGTACCCAGTCTTGGATTCGGCTAGCGAGGTTTTGACTCATGCGCAGGTCCTTGCGCTCTCCTAGACGTTTTCTCATGTAAATCTCGAAGATTTCGTCATCGCCTTCCTCCGGTGGGTCTGGTCTTTCTTGAGTGTTTTCCTCTAGGTTCCCTGTCGGTTGTACAACCTTCTCGAGCCTTAAGACGTCTGAAAAACAATTGTCTGGGTATGTATAGCGCATTTTTTTTTTTTTTTTTACAGTTCTCATTTTCAAGTATTGAGAATCCGCATTGATAAATTTAAGTTATCGTTTTTATCTCTACGGTCTAAGAATCAGCCTGAATAATTTGGTTATTGGGTTCAGTTCAACGACTTAGCTTCAACCTACAATGAAAAATTTACGACTTGGCGAACGTCCATCTTGGATTCTGAACCGGAGAAGGAGCCATTAATAGGATATTGTTCTTGCCTTGAAATAAAATATTTTCATTCGAGCCGTTTTCATCGAGTTCGGCCAGGACCCGGAGCATTCTATTCATCCCTTTCTCATGCATTTTCAGCTTCGCTTTCAGAATTTTTTTTATTACGATTTATTTTTTATTTGTGTTTTGGTGTCAACTGGCGTTAAAATACGAATGAGTGAACAGTTGATGGTACTTATAGGGACGAGTGCGATGGTGGCTAGGGTAGAAACTTTTCTCTTTTTAGGGTAAACTCTGAAAGTGGCGTCATCTGGCGACAAGCCGCGATACTACATTATCTTTGAACAAGTAATAACGAAATACAATTCCCTGTATTAACTAGCCATTTACACGGTTCTGTGTGACGATGATCCGATTGATTTAAAAAAGCACCTAGCTGCAAACAGTACAGATAAATTGAAGAAAGAAAAAAGTAAATCAACTAGTAAAAACATTTTTATTTATTTTTATTTTTAGTTTAAGTTTCTTTAAAATTAAAAAAAAAAATTAGTATACAATAATGCTTTGCTTATTTATATCGAGGCATCCTTAGTTATACGGTATCATAATTTATTAATAAAGGTATAAATTAATTGGTACCAATCAGTTCAAATCATGTTAAAAAGATCTATCTGTGCCACTATCTTCATCGGTACCATAATTGAAATTTCTTGAAAATTTCATTTTTCTACACATATTCTAACAAATATGGGAGTATCTAAGAGAATTAAGTTATATCGCTTAAAATCTGTCTTTTATTTTTTTTATATTCTTCTCAGATACTTCTTAAATTAATTTCCATTAATAACTTAAATATACAAGCGGCTAAAAGCGCATGTAGAGTATGTATTGAAGCACAAATTTGCTAGTGGAGCTAATGAAAAAGGAGTATAAGAAAATACTATACCATGTCAATACTTTTAAAATATGAAGTTTAAGATGGTTTCTAATTGAATAATCACTAAGCACAACATCTGTATTAATACTGAACAATTAAAAATTTTTTTTTTAATTTGAACGCTTTATCCACTAATCACTTTTCATTCTTCTAAATCTAATCTTGAAAAAATTTCTCCAGAATATGCTTTCATTATTTTATCTCTATGTTTTGTTAAATCACTTTTCAACATAACATCTTGATTGATATTTTCAGTTATATATAAGTAAAAACTCTCAGCTCTTCTCTTTTTTCAACTTTTGATTTATAATTTCAAATATTTCAAATTGATATTTATCCTTGACTCTTTAATTCTTGATTCTCGAACTTCAACTCTTTTTTCTTGATTTTTAATCTTCTTTCTTCAGTTCTTGATTTTTTATTTTTACTCTTGAATCTTGATCTTCATGTCAAATAAGCTTTTCATTATTTTATTTGAAAAGGGTAATTTTAACAGTAAAATGTATACAAAGATGTAAATCATTGTAACTTCAGACTTTTTTTTTTCAATGCATCAATTCGTAGTGAACCAGTACCATATAAATCTGTGCATGATCATCTTAACCACTAAAAATTGCAAAACTTGATAATAATGATAACATTTCCTTTTTTGTGTCTAATACAATGAAGTGTACGTCTGAGTGATTCTTAATGTTGACGTCAGTACCAGTTTTTACCAACAGCCTGACATTTGTCTACCATCAGCTTATTAAACAATTGAAACTTTACATGAAAATTACTTAAATTTAAATCAAGTAAATGATAATCACACCTTCAGAATAAAAAACGCGGAAAATCAACAACTTGACAGGTATTATAAAAATGAAACGCCAGTATGTCAACAACAACAACAACAACAACAACACTGTAAAGTAGAATGCCCTGTACGTGGCAAAAAGCAAAACTTTAATTCGAATATTTTCTCACTGCAATTTATTTTAGTTTAATCAATAAAGTGAAGTTTCTCTAGATTAATTTATTTATTGCTCAAATAAATTTACTTCGAAAAAATACATTACAGCTGCGTAAATTTTACAAGTTTCGGTACTACTAATAAATAAATAAATTCAATAAAATTCTTGTTATCAAATTATGATAAAATACCAAAAACTTGTGCAAAAGAGAATTATTCTTTATTAATAAAATTACTAAATTAGCAAATATGAAATGTAGTCAATTGTAAAAAAAAAATAAAACTTAAAAATATCAAATTACACCGTCAAGTGCGAAGCGCGAGTGTTGGACGGTCGGGCCTTTTATACATCGCGCGGAGCGGTAGCGGAGCATGGCGATGCGTACCTTGCATCGTGTGAAGCGGTAGTGGAGCAGGCAAGTCACTCTTGAGCGAAGCGAGAGCGGCGCGCTAGTTCATTTTTAATTACGTCAATTATATTTTTAAATGATTGTGAGTACACATCAGTTGGCATAAATGTGTCATGTCAGAATCAACTCCTTTGATTATTAAAATAAAATAAGTAACGAAATAATTATTACACAATTACGATAAATCACTCTATTAAATTGGTTAATTAAGAGAGAAAAAAAATAAGATAGAGACAGAAAAAGAAAGGGAAAAGTAAGGATGAAAATACGACGTATAATAATCAGGCCTCCTACCTGAGCTTATGCTACACGGATAGCCACCGGTGACCCCAGGCAAAAGATGATAGTTCTATTGGTCAAACACTGCTATCATTTAACCATATACCTCTTTTCCTATTTTATCAATCGTCCATTAGATAAGATCTCAAAAAGGGCGACCTTAATAATTTAATTACTTAAATCGAAGGCCCCATACTTGGGTTGATCCAAATTACGTTCTTGAGTAATGTATATTTTTTTTTCAAATTATGACACAAGCAGAATTCGAAGATTTTTCAAAGAATCTAAAGCAAAACAAAAAGCGACTTCTATTTTACAACCTAAATACGCAGGAAAACACATTTAAAAATCAAAATAGTTTAAAGAGCTGGTAGTAGACAATCATCCTCACGCCAAGGACTTTCTAGCTAAAGCATTCATATCAATGAATTTTTTTTTTTATTTAACATCATTTTAATTCATTCAAAAGATATGAAAATGTCCGTACGGTCACAATTACCCTTATAAAATTTTAATTTTAAAGGATAGGGGTCTTATAAGTTCAGTTATAGTCTTGATTTTTATTACACTTATTAATAGAAATTTTTTAGATTTATTACAAACTTATTAGAAATTTAAACCATACTTACGTTGCACAATATCTCATTGCAACTGATGAAAAGTAACCACTGGTCAATCCCAAAGCTACGGCAATCGCAAAAAATGTCCAATCATCATGAATGTACACAAACATTCGTTCTTCTCCGGCATCTAACATAGCTTTTGGAACATAATTGCAAACTAAAAATAGTGGTATGAATAAAGTACGAAGCAGAATCGGAATGATGACATACTTTTTACTCGGCTAAAATTAAAATATTAATTTTGAATAGTAATCAAGTTTGAACAGTATGCATAATCTTTTTGAAAGCTGAATAAAGCTCCAATATTTTTTTTAATCTGTAAATGTAACAGCGCTTCAGTATTGTCTTAATTTTTGAGTTCATTGAAAGGATTGCTTACATTTTATCAAAAACTGACCCTCACTATTTAAGACCGGGCTTAACTCTCAGTATACAAAATTTGATTACCCAGATTAAAATTAAGACACGTGCTTTGATGTCAAATCTCTCTTTAAAATGGTCGTATTTTTTACACCCTTTTATTTAACTTACTCGGTCGATCTGTCTATCTGCCCGTCTGTCAGTGCGGGTGGATAAACCGGTCAAATGTGAAGTTCTTCTGAAACGAACTTCTCGTTCTAGAAATTATGGTTATGTCCATGATTTGTAGGCTATATAATTCGATAATTATAAAAGTAGTTTAATTTAATCTAAATCTACGTACTAAAAAAATCGAAATGAAATCATTAACAATTAAAAAAGAATAGTTTAATGCATGAAGATATTGCAGAGTGAATTAAATGAGCATGTGATGTCGCATGTGGAAACCAACGCGAAAAGATTCAGAAGAGCGCGATATTATTGAAGCCACAGGTGGGCACGTCATACGCAGACGTGATGAAGGCCCTGAAGAAGAAGGTAAACCCAGCGGATGCCGGAGGGGGGAGGGGGGTGAATATCCAATCCCACCGGCCGACGAATTCTGGGGGCATCATCTTACGGGTCAGACGCGGGAAGGGCAACGTCGGAAAATTCAGGGAGGCCCTGTCGGGAGTGATTAATAAGGACTCGGTGAGAGAACTCACAGCAACAACAAAGCTGGAGATCCTGAATCTAGGCTTGGGCACGACGCGAGAGGAGATTCGCTATGCGGTGCGCGGAGAGTACGGCATGGAGCTGGATGAAGGCCGGGACAAAGATATTTGCACAGGATTCTGTGCGCTTATGCAGCTGCACAGAGCTCTTGTGCAGCTGCACAGACAGTGCCTGAGCAGTGACTTACACCTTGGAAATGATTTCCTCAGGAAGTTTTGACTCCGGAGGGGTCAAGGTGGACTCCTGGTCCACTTGGTGATAGTTACATCTTGGGGATGATTTCCTCAGGAAGTTTTGACTCCGGAGGGGTCAGGGTGGACTCCTGGTCCACTTGGTGATAGTTACATCTTGGGGATGATTTCCCCAGGAAGTTTTGACTTCGAAGGGGTCAGGGTGGACACCTGGTGCACTTGGTGATAGTTACACCTTGGGGATGATTTCCTCAGGAAATTTTGACTCCGGAGGGGTCAGGGTGGACGCCTGGTGCACTTGGTGATAATTACACCTTGAAGATGATTTCTCCGGAGTCAAAACTTCCTAAGGAAATCATCTGCAAGGTGTAATTATCATTGGATGCTCCAGGTTCCTTTGCAGACCCCTCCGGAGTCATAACTTCCCGAAGAAACCATATCAAAGGCGTAACTATCAACAAGTGCACGAGGTGCCTTTCCTGAGCCCTCCGGAGTAAAAACTTCCTGAGGAAATCAACCCTAAGGTGTGATTATCAGATGCTCCAGGTGCCTACCCTGACCCGTCCGGAGTGAAAACTTCCTAGGAAAATCACCTCCAAGGCGTAACGACCACCAAGGGCACTAGGTGTCAACCCTGAGCCCTCCAGAGTCAAAATTTCCTGAGGAAATCATCCCCAAGGTGTAACTATCACCAAGTGCACCAGGTGTCCACCCTGACCCCTTCGAAGTCAAAACTTCCTGGAGAAATCATCTCCAAGGTGTAATTATCACCAAGTGCACCAGCCGTCCACCCTGACCCCTCCGGAGTCAAAATTTCCTGAGGAAATCATCCCCAAGGTGTAACTATCACCAAGTGCACCAGGTGTCCACCCTGACCCCTCCGGAGTCAAAACTTCCTGAGGAAATCATTTCCAAGGTGTAAGTAACTGCTCAGGCGCTGTCTGTGCAGCTGCATAAGCGCACAGAATCCTGTGCAAATATCTCTGTCCCGGCCTTGACACCCACGTTTTTCCTCCCAACGAGTGACAGAAATGCCTCGCAGTCATCTCCGTGGAAGACACGGTGGCGCGGGAGATCCTCCGGAGGGGCAGGCTCGGACTCCCCTGGTGCGAGGCAAGAGTGCGACTGTGGATTACAGTTCCAAGATGCTTCCGATGCTTAAGCTTCGGACACTTTCGACGGGACTGTAAGGGTAAGGGTAGGCACGCGTGCTGCAACAAATGCGGCAAGGGAGGACACAGGCTGAAGGAATGCGCGGTGAAGACCAACTACTTTCTCTGCGCACAGGCAGGGGTTGGGGACATCGCCCACGACCCCGGACACAGATCGTGCATGGCGATTCGGAACGCGCTGAAGGGATGGCGGGACAGGAGTCGCGATGGATAGTGTAATCCAGGCAAACCTGAACGGAGCCGAGCTCCTCCACCTCCTCCTGCCAGCAATGGCGGAGGAGACAGGGACTGACTTGCTTCTGATCAGCGAGCCATACAGACCCGTTGCGATTCCCACGTACATGGTGAGTAGGTCGAACATGGCAGCCCTTTGGGTACGGGGCTCAGAAACTCGGATTACCGGCAGGGGAGCTGGGATCGACTTCACGTGAGCCCGCATGGCAGGCGTGGCATACGTGAGCGTTTACCTGACTCATGGCCTGTCCCCGAACTGCGCGATACGCGAGTTCGAGAGAAAGGTGGACGCTCTAGAAGACGCGGTTAGAGGGATGGCTAGAGATTTGATAGTCGCGGGAGACTTCAACGCGAGAGTGGTAGAATGGGGAATGCCCCACGACAACCGGTGAAGACAGTTACTGTTGGAGATGGCTGCGAGGCGAAATCTGATAATCGCGGATACGGGACATACCTACGCGTACCATAGGCCGGGACTCAGACACTTCATCCCCGATGTCACACTCACATCTGCAAGGCCCATGATAAAGATAAGGGATTGGCGGGTGACTGAGCATTACATGTGTAGCGATCACCAGTACATCCTCTTCTCTGTAGGCGAGCCTTCGACGCAAATGGACAGGATTTCCAAAAAAACCCCCATACTGGAACTTGAAAAAGCTGGATAGAGAAACGTTCGTGCGGAAGTTGCGGGAGGCGCCAGCACCCTGGGCTCGTTGAAAAACGAGTTCGAGACGCCGGACTACCTGATGCGGGTTTTCGAGGACTACTTTACGGAGAGGACCCTGATGTTCGATACGGAGGACGGTAAGAGGACCAGGAGGATCACGGCGGGCGTTGCACAGGGCTCGATCATGGGCCCGACTTTCTGGATCGCGGTGTATAACTCTTTGATGGGACTGAAACTACCGCCGGGTGTTTTCATCGTTGCCTACGCGGATGACGAAGGTTTGGTTTCGAAGATCAAGCCGTATTGTTCGCTCAAGATATTTTCGAAGTTACAAAACCGATCCCAAAAATTTTACCTCGATCAACAAATAAGACTGGACTTTTAATAGTAATAGAACATTTGGAAAATTTTAACGTTACATAAGAATACAAAATTTTTCGTGAAAGAGTCTACAGTGCTTTGAAGAGGTTAATTGAAAATAATCCTCTTTATCAAGACGTAATAATAAATCAAGATGTAGATTTAAATGTTGATAATTTAATCAAAATTTCACATAATTGAGAAAATAATCAACAGAGTTCTGGTGCAACCCAGCAGTTAAATAATAATTATATACCGATTGGTCAATCTTCTAGAATTATTCAAGCTTCTTGTAATCAATGAAATGGAGTATTTAAAAAAAAAATTGCTTATTAAATGTATTGTAACGAAGTATCCTTCGTCACTGGTTTTAACTTCTTGTTGATAAGATGCAGTTGCGCTATGTCCATTGGCAACAGTGTTGGAAACAATTGTTCTTATGGTGCCCCCAGCCGCAAACTTCAGAGGGTTCTTTCACGAAATATAGGCTATGATTAATCGAACGTTACCGAAAGTGCAGATCAGTAAAAGCATGAAAAAAAATCTTTGATTCATTTCCATACGATTCAAATAGTTATTCATTATTGAATAGTAAATGTAAAATTTACTTTATTTATTTTAAGTAAGAGAATTTTTTATTCTCAAGTCGAGTACATGATTGAAACTTGCCTGAAACCCTGAGTTGATTCCACACAACTCTACACGTCTAATTTAACGACAAGAGTTTTTTTTCTTTTATAGGCAAGATATTGCATTAAACAAACTCTTGAATCCAGAAAACTCGGGTTTTTTGGGTTAAAGCACTTAGGGTTACAGGCGCGATTCAGTCATGTACTTGATTTGGGTATAAAAAATTCTCTTACTTAAAATAAACTATGCACCTTCTGTACTTTAGTTCAAGAGCTTGGGACTTATATTTAATCAGTTTTTGTAATTTTATTAATTAACGATCATCTTTATATTTACAAAGTTATTTTACATTAATTTTTCATTGATGAGTAACTATAACATAGTCAAAACGAAGAGCCTTAGTAAGTCGGAATATTCCCAGCACACTGTCAAGATTGAAGAGGCACTGAAACAGATTTGTGAGTTGACTGCTCCCAGCGACCCTGAATGGCTTCCTCCTACTCGAGAAAGCCCTTTCTTTCATAACTACTTCTCGTACGTGGAATTTAATATGGCGCTTGCTTCAAGAGGCGATAAGTCTTCTCCAGGCTGCGATGGAATCAATTACGAGATCTTGCATCGCATCCCAATTAAATGTAACCTCTTACTCTTGGATATCCTCAATCATATGTACTCAAATAGTGTTTACCCGGACAGGTGGAGGACCACGTACATCCACTTTGTCGAGAAGCCGAACGGGAAGGGTCTTAGGCCTCTCGCCTTGACGTCTTGTATTGGTAAGATTTTCGAACTGATGCTGTCATACAGAATTAGATGGTGGACCGAGGCCAAAAACCTTCCAAGAAATCAAACCGGCTTTCGAAACGGATACTCGTGCGCTGACCATCTAACGGTTTTGAAGATGAACATCGAGGAGGCTTTTAAACAGAAGGAACATGTGCTTGCCATGTATCTCGACATCAGCAACGCGTACAATGACGTGCGCTGTGACATACTCCTTGAGAAACTGGCAAGAATAGGTTGCTCTGGGAAAGTGCTCAGATATATCAGATTTATGATACATGAAAGATATATTTTCTCAGAGATCAACCTTGCTGAAGCCAGACTATGCCATAAACGACTGCACCAAGGAGGTGAACTTTGTCTCCTTCTGTATTTGCTGTATGTTGCGGCTGTTGTCCTGAATCTACGCCGGGAAAAAAGGGACAGGAAATCAAGAAGCAAGAGACAAGGAGAAAAAAAAAAAAAAGAAAAAAGAAAAAAAAAAAACATGAAACGAAAAAACAGAGCCAGCAACAGGAAAAAAGACAGTCCAAGCAAAGCTAGAAAACTACAGTATGCTGACGATATGGTAGTATATGTGATCTCGACTGATGGTGAAGGGAGCCAGCGTGATCTGGAAAAGGCGATCAATGTCATCACGAACAGGTTCCAGTCTATTGGACTTGATATTTGTGCCAGGAAGATCTTCAATTTTGATAGTGTGCTGGGAATATTCCGACTTACTAAGGCTCTTCGTTTTGACCCACTTATTCTTGAAGATTTTTGCCTTGTTCCATGAGTAAGAGACGTCCCTATTAAAATCAATCGTTTCCGCAAACTCACGAAAACATTTTCTCTTTTTTGCCCTGAAAAGTCTTCTTGCTTCGGTCCTCGCCTTCTTGTATGCGATTCTGTCCTCCTCAGTTTTCATGAAATTCCACCTCCTGAAGGCAGCCTGCCGAAGTCTCTTGTAGCGATCGCACTCTGCGTCCCACCATGGGACCGGATTTCGGTGTTTATCTGGGTTAACTATTTTTCTCCTAGGAGTAGATCTTACCACGGCGTCCGTTATCTTGTCGACCAAAACTTCATATGTAGGGTCTGCGTGTCTTGATTAGTAGGATGAGGAGCCCTACGCTCCAGGGAAGGACTTGGTAGTGCAATAATTCGATAACAGTAATGTTAAGTATATTTATTTAGGCTTAAGTATGTACAAGTCAGCGGCAACGCACGAGACTGTGGTTACAAGCTGTTGGCTCGAGTGATACTGAGTGCGCGCTCGGCCTAACGCTGCTAGCTGCGCAGGCATACGTTAATCCTCTCTCTCGCTCACACACGGATTCGCAGAGGTGGAGCCCATACTACACCCCCCCGAAAACGAGAAAAAATCAAAGATCTGACCGGTATCCAAAGATTCGCATTTTTTCGCGTACGGATGGTCGTCCCGCTTGCGCGCATAGGTTTTCACACCTGTAGGACGCACAGGAGAAGGACCTATGGGTATCGTGACATTGCCGTGATACGGAGTAGTTCGTGAGGGAACTGAGGGCGAAGCGCGTTGTGCGACCGAAGGAGTTCTCGCGGGTAGAGAAAGGGTGGATTTCGCGTGCCTTGATGATGACCCGGGAACATCGGCGAATCTAACAGATTTCGGAGGAGTCTTGGACGAACGAACGCGAGAGTCATTCCGAAATGGAAAAACAGTCGGAGAGGGTGCACAAGAGGCCGAAGATTTCGGGGGAGAGTTCTGGCTGTCAGGCGAGGGTTGGCTCGATGACTGGGACGAACCATCCGGTGGAACTGGGTCGACAGCCTGAACCGATGATATCGCGCAACTGAGCGGGTGCTTGGGGAGCGCGAACGTCGGGACCGAGAATGTCGTCAGCGAAATCCTCGGGAACGAAATGCGCAGGAATGAGCTGCTCGACATTAACCACCTTCTCGGTGCCACCGACATTTAGCAAAAAGGTCCTGTCAGTAAGGCGCCAAACTACTTTGTAAGGACCGTGGTAAGGACGTTCGAGAGATCGCTTGACAGGCTTTGAACGCATGTGGACGTGCGTACACGAAGCCATGTCCTTGAAGACAAACGGCTTGAGTCTGGACTTGCGAGCAGTCCGCACAGGTTTGATTTCTTTTATGTGCTCCCGGAATTCCTCAAGGAAGAAGTGACGATTCGGCTCAAAGTCCCCGGGAATACAAAATTCACCGGGTATTCTAAGAACGGTGCCGAAGACAAATTCCGCGGGGCTAGCGTCGAGCTCAAGGCGGACACGAGTGCGGAGACCGAAAAGAACTGAGGACAAAATACGAGACCAGTTAGGATTGTCACCATAACACATTATGGAGATCTTGAGATCGCGATGAAAGCGCTCTACAAGGCCATCCGATGATGGGTGATAGGGAGTTGTGCGGATCCTCTCACAGCCTATCATTTCGAGAAGGGCCGAGAAAAACTGGGACTCGAACTGCGAGCCTTGATCTGTCGTGAGGATCTCTGGGGCTCCGTACCGACAGACCCAAGTTTCGTAGAAAGCCCTGGTCAAACACGGTTTTACGAAATGGAGCTGGCACATACGGGCGAATGGTAGAGTCAAAAGTATCGCAGAAAATTGGAGTATGATTCTCACCGATTGACAAGCGAATAAGCTTCAATGGGTGGGTCGGGTCGTCGAGAATTCCCCTGAGCTGCTCGTCTGCGGCTTGGCCGGCAGCTAGCTCCTGGAGGGAGAAAACGGTTGGTAGTCTGAAGGCGTCGATGTTAGCCAGAATTGCCTGAACCTGAGGAAGCTTGGCTACTTCCAAGGACAGGGCACTCCAATTCAAAGTTGTGGAAGTCGTGAAAGACTCGACTTTGTCGGGAATCGCGACACGAGAGAGTGCATCGGCGACTTGGTTCTCGGGCCCGGGAATGTACTGGATGGATGTCGTGTACTCCGATATGTAGGCTAGTTGCCTTTGGCGCCGAGCAGGGGCATGAGCTGGGTCGTTAACGAACGCATATTTCAAATCTCGATGATCGGTGAACACGTCGAACTGACGGCCATCAAGGAAGTAGTGAAAATACTTAACTGCCTCAAAAATGCCAGTCAGTTCACGGTCGAAGACTGAGTACACCTACTGAGCCGGGGTTAGTTTTTTAAAGAAAAAACTAATTGGCTGCCAGGGAGACGTAGGTGAACTACGCTGCTCCAGGGTTGCGCCGATCGCCCTGTCAGAGGCATCAGAGAGCAAGCGGATCTCAGCCTTGTCATCCGGGTAGACCAACAGCGCGCACTCTGCGAGTTGTTTTTTACAGTCCGCGAAAGCTCTCTCGGTCTCAGGGGACCACGGGACAGGACGGGGGTCCTTTTTCTTGACGTCGTGCATGAGAGCATTCAGCGGGCGCTGGATTGCCGCAGCCTTTTTGAAGAATGGCCTGTAGGAATTGACTATACCAAGGAAGCTGCGAAGCTGGACCAGAGTCACAGGCTTCGGGAACTCAGTGATGGCGCGAACCTTTTCTGGGCATGGGCGTATACCCTCTGCGCTGATAATGTGCCCGATGAATGGAATTTCGGGTTTGGCGAAAATGCATTTCGCCAAATTGATGCAAAGGTGGAACTTTTGTAGTCTTTCGAAAACGATACGGAGGTGTATCATGTGTTTCTCGAGGTTTTCGGAAGCTGTGGCGATGTCATCGAAGAATTTTACGACGAAAGAAAGATCGCCGAGGGTGGCATACAAATAACGCTGCAGGGTTTGATCCGCGTTGCGTAAACCCTCGATCATGACCAGGTACTCAAATAAGCCGACGGGGCAGATCACGGTGGTTTTTTGGACATCATCCGGGTGGATCGGAATCAGCTGATAGGCCCGAACTAGGTCAAGAAGTGTGAAGATTTTCTTGCCTTTAAGGGAGCAGGTGATGTCGCGAAAGTTGGTGGCGTTGAAACGATCTGAGACCGTGATGGAGTTGACGTAGCGATAATCGCCGCAGATGCGCCATGAGTCACCCTTCTTCACAAGGTGGATGGGCGAAGCCCAGGGGCTATCCGAGGCTCGGCAAATTCCAGCGTCGCACAGGCGCTTAAACTCGGCCCGTAAGAACTCGAGTTTATCGTCGGAGAGATGACGAGATCGCTGTGCGCGTGGGTGGCCGGAGGTTATGATGCGATGATAAATTCCCCGCTCCTGCAGAGGCGCAGGCGGCTCGAGGCCAGTGACACGAGGGAATTCGGAGAGAAGTTGAGCAAAAGGGTGCACTGGATCGACAACGTGAACCCGTCATCCTGAAAATGCTCCTCGAGCAACCTGAACCAGTACTCCGGGGTACGGGTCGAAAACTGGTTAAATACGAAAGGACGATCTTTCCCAGCTGGGTGAAGGTCATGACGAAAAGGATGAAAAGTCTGGTTTTGAAATGAGTTTGGTTGATTAAAATCGAAAGGAATGCCGGGCATCGACGAAGCCGAGTGATGCTGAGGCAAGAACGACGTGGTTGTCGAAGCGCCGATCGGAGGTCCTCCCGCAGTGGAAGATTGGACAACCGAGGGGAAAGAATTCGACGGCGTAGTCTGAGTTTATGTTCTCAATGTGACGTTCTGTGGCACGAAATCCGAAGCATTGAGATTGGGCAGGACATCGAAGGGGGATGCCGTGGAGGGCATATTGCCGGAAAAACCAGGTCCCGACGCCTCTGGATCGCCCTGGCTGGGTTTGACATTAAAAAGAGAGGCAAGAGCCTTCCCGATGGACTCCTGGAGAGTCGTTTCGGAAAAACGACTGCCCAGCTCAGTGATCTGACGCTGGAGATCCTCAATAGCCGAGGGATTACCGGATGGGTCACTCGCGTCAACGATGACATCCCGAAGATTCCCCGCGCCGGTGGCATTGGCATTTTCATCAGCCATGACTAAGTGCGACCTAAAAGTCGAAACGAAGAAAGGGGAAATTGGAATCGCGAAAGTACGTCTGGGAGGTCCGGAAAATTCGGCAAAGGACCCGCGACTGGCTCGGGGAGTAAGGCAGTGAGCCCGTGCCTAGTACGATGGGCTTGAGGGGATTGGTCAGGGCGGCCCCGCGCCTACGTGCGTCGATGGGTGGTGGCAAGCTCACAGTGAACAAGTCTTGCCGCACCCCGCTCGCGACCATGAAGCTAGCACACACAGTGAGCTGCTTGCTTTAATTTCTAAAAAAAAAACAAACGAGTTGGGTTAAACGGGTTTTACTAATCTTGATACAAAAAATCTTTCCCTGAATGGTTTAATGGCACGCTCGTGAGCTGTTGACAACAAGTAAAAAAACAAAGTGATGCAAATACCAAAGCACGAAGAGAGTGCTATCAAAGAAACCGCTCGTTCCGAGAACGGCGGTGAGCTGCGAGAAAAAGGGGAGGGGAGTTTCAATAATCAAGCGCTAACGAGAAAAACACGCACACACACCCGACCACGAATACCTCACGAGCTAAACACGATTCGATTACCCGGTATTTACTTTCTTCACTCTACTAACTCGGGATATTAAAGGATACAGTACTCTTCTGAAGCGAGAGCGAAGTTGATCCAGATGTGGCTCGATGAGAGAACAATGGTGGTGAGGTAAGTTGGTTTTTCACCGTGGGCGGGACTTCACGTCCTGGAGCCCTCTTCAGACTGCGTCTTCGCGACGGCAAGTCTTCTTCGTAGTGTGTCTTCACGACGGCACTAACCGCTGTCCACCGAAGCCTACACGCACCCAAGTGTACGTGTCGTCGCCAAGCGGCCGAGCGTACGAGCCGAGGCGGGACAAAGAACAAAGGGTTGAGCAAAAAAACTTTCGCCAAGCAGCAGACCGGCTGGCGAACGAAAAAAATTTTGTTCTTTTTTTCTAATAGCTAAGATAATCAGTAGCCTTCGAAAGGTACGAGGTACTGATAGTTTGCTAGGCAAACTTACCGTGAGGCGCGATGATTGAAAACGCAGCCTGCACGATCGAGCCTTGCTGCGGAGACGAGAGAAGTCGAATGGCGGTTATCTCCTGTTCCACGTGTTGCACTTCCCAAGACGTCGGGGTCACCAATTATAGGGTCTGCGTATCTTGATGAGCAGGATTAGGAGCCCTACGCTCCAGGGAAGGACTTGGTAGTGCAATAATTCGATAACAGTAATGTTAAGTATATTTATTTAGGCTTAGGTATGTAAGTCAGCGGCAACGCACGAGACTGTGGTTACAAGCTGTTGGATCGAGTGATACTGAGCGCGCACTCGGCCTAACGCTGCTAGCTGCGCAGGCATACGTTAGTCCTCTTTCTCGCACAGTCATACTCTCTCTCTCGCTCACGCACGGACTCGCAGAGGCGGAGCCCATACATACCGCTCAACTGGAGTCATCTGCTCGTAGACGTAAGTTAAAAACTCACAGTACTCTTTCTCAAGAGCTTCCGAGACTAGGGTCCAATTGGTGCGCTTGGACGTTATACGGAATGATTTTTTGTGGTAAATGTGCTTATGGACGTCGATAGTGGCAATGATCGGGTAGTGACCCGATTCTATCAGGTCATCGAGAACTCTAATGAGTGTAAAATGAGCGATGCTAGCAGTGGTGAAACAGAGATCGATGTTCGACTTGCTGCCCGTTAACTCAGTGTAATGCGTGTCAGTGTTGTGTCAATTAACACGTGTTTGCCAGCACTTTCAAGTAAATAGGCTCCATCTGCGTCAGTACGATCGCAGTTCCACGCCTCGTTGTGCGAGTTGAAGTCGCCTATTAACATACAGTTGTCTCTGTATGCAGCGTTGCCGGTGATGACATTCCATTGATAAGCTGAAAGGTTTCCGTGCCGTGGCGGTCTGTATAGTCAAAGATGTATCCAAATTTGTTATCTTTATGCCGGAAATTTCAGTGATGTCCGTCTCACTTTCCTCCTCAGCATTCTCAGTAAATACAGTTGATATAAAGTGAGCTCGTTTGTTGATTAAACTAACAATAAACAAAAGTCACGCAGCAGCAACAATCAAGCTTTCGTGCCACTACGCAGCGAAAAGCCTAACCTTAAAATTAACCGCAGAGCAAAAAACACGTCTGGCTCGTACGCCTGCCGAGGCAACACTGCTGTACTTATTATAAAAATGATAATACAATTCTTAAAAAAATATTAAAATGAACTTGATTTTCACGTGATCAGATTTTGGAAAAAATGCAAGTCCTTTTCTTAATATCGATAAAAAACACTTAGAAATAACAGGAGCTTTATTTAAATGATTTATACTATTTACCAACTTACCCATTGAAACATGGATGCAATGAAACTGCCGATCATTGCAGTCACGTTAAAAGTCATGAAGCACATGAGACTGGTGTAATATTTTTTTGGTACCAAAAAGCTGTCATCAGATCTTTGGATTTCAGATTGTACTGCTGGAAAGATCGTAAGTGTGACAAAAAAGACGAGCCAAACGTTAAAACATTGCACAGCACACTGCTTAAAAACTTTCCACAGTGGTGTTGATTTTGAACTTGTACTTGAATTATAATCATGATTTTTTTTTATTTCCTTTTGATATTGATACTCGTGATATCGATAGAAACGCTGTAATTAATAAAACACAATCAATAAAAATAAATTTAAATTTTTATAACTATTTTGTAATAAGATATTCATTAATCAAACAACAATGAGAAATTAAATTTGTATGAAAAAAATGCGTCTATCACAGCGGTTTTTTTAAAAGTCTTTTTAAGTAATATCTGTTTGAAAGTGTAAAATAAGTTTGGTTCAGTGGTCACGGAGGTTTTCGTAGGATCTAGAAATTTTTAACTATACCCATTTTTTTTTATATATATTTTAGTTTTTTCTTAAAAACTGCATGCAGCACTTCTATTTTTTTTTTTTTTTTTTTTTTTTTTTTTTCTAGGCCTTGGAGAATTAAATCACACCCCCATTAACCAGGATGTTACGAATAGCGAATAAGCGGTAACGATGGAATGTCGGTCTCATCTTTACCGCCACTGCTAGACATTATGTTAATTCAAAATGCACTCTTTTGCCTTTCTCTATCTAAGCGTGTTACCTTCCCATTCTGTTCCTGTTCATCACATCACTATGAATGGTCCGACCTTGGGTGATTCGCCCTATCCAGACCAGCATCAGCGCCAATTTTCTCATGTATTTTAGCCCTGGTGGTCAAAATGTGAACCCTCGAGTGATGGGTAAACGCGTGCATTTGTATATCTATATCGATCAGCTGTGATTCTGGTCTGGACAAGGCGAATAGCCATTACCCTCACGCCTCTAGCGTCTAAATTGCATTTTCATTCATTGCGGTTCATTCGTCCATTCTCTCGCTAAACGTATATCAGGAATGAAGTGTGGCATGCAGGACACGCGACACATCCATCCATACGTTCTCATACCGTTTTTGATTCGCGATGCATTAATAGTTTCTATTTATTCACATCTATACTATACACTATAAATTCACATCGATTTGCACCGCTTCCATTGCTTGTTTTCTGTAAAATCCAAGTCTTTTCCTGTTTTCAAACGAAAGTAAGGTACATGGCGAATGAGAGCATGTACTTTTGGAGTTCCACTAATTTTTAATTATATAGAATAACTTTTTTCAAAATCTTTTAAATATCGTAATTTCTTTTCCGAAAATTTTTTCATCCAAGTGAACTGAGAAACCAAAATAAACAACTTTACGTAAGTCTTAAAAACACTTTGCAAATTTGATTCAACCTATCGGTAATTGCTCTTAGAATTTTATCCAGTAAAATACTATAAGAATTATCAGCAAATGCATCAGATCCATTAAAATTATCTGTTGAAATATTACATTTGCTAATCCATTCTAAACAAATCATTTCATAAAGTTAAAATATTTGCTTATAGATGTGATTAACAATTCCTATTGAAAAATGAAGTTCGGAGGCCATAATTATTTCAACTGTTTCTTTAACTTCATTTTCTGAGCAAATCAGTGGACCAACAAATTTTTTGAAGACTTTTGCGCTATTTTTTACTTCCAGCTTTACTCCATCTTTCATGGTTACCGATATAACTACCAACACTGCGATACTCTCCACATAAACAAAGATTATCTTTGTCTGCTGTACACCAAGTGCAAGAGTAAACACTTGAGAGTCATCAAAACCGTTAAAATATTTGCTAATTTTAGAGCAAGTAGTTATTATTGTTGCTTCTTGAAATTGTCTTATATTCATAAATGACCACAGCATTCCAACCATGTCATAGTTTTCTTGAACGGTCTCTGCCACACTGATTAATAACAGTTTTTTCACTCCAAATTCCTTGAATTTTTTTTTGCAGTTACACTTTCACTGAAAGTTGGACGATTGCTTTTTTTACTTTCAATGACTTTATTATTTGTATTTTGCAACAGGATTGATAAAAAAAATTTTTTAAATCCTTTCCCACCATCAATTCCAAACTTAATATAAAGTTTATTTGGAAGATTCCGGCAAATTGAAACAAAGTTTACCAGCTTATTCAATTCTAAACCGGACACCAAGTTTAATTCTTTTTTTATTCCTTTTTTATAACTTGAAAAAATCTTGCTTGGCATAAAAAAAATTAACGAGAGTATGATTTTTATTTTTTGATTGTTCTCTTAACCCTCGCTCAAATAATTTACGGTCTTTTGTGAACACTTGTAATTCTGGATACAGTTTACGAATACCTATTGTTGATAAAGATAAATCTGTAGCTAATTTAGACATATCTTCAGTAGACATTTCAGTTTGACGTTTTAAGTCTCTGTTAGCTTCAGTAGGTATTTAAAGTTTTAACTCTCTACACTAGGAGGCTTACTAGGCTTCTGAGACAATATTCGAATACAGTAGAATAGTAGAATACAACCCCGTAAAAACCAGATTGGTATCCGACAGCTTAATTCAAATCTGGTTCAGACACACCGTGCCAGCGCACTAATCAATCATTAAAAATCAAAGAAGCAAACTTGAACTGAATAAAAAGCATAATAATCTGTATATTGACTGTCCTACAACAAATGATCACAAGATATATGTATCGATCTTATAGTCTAACCATATATGCGGATCATTAGATGAACCTTACTTAAAATCACCCCCGAAGAATTTAAAATATTTATTAGTAATCAATATTACAAAACCCACAATATGTGCAACTTCTGGGTTTTGCAACAAAGAAACATCTAATGATCCTCTGCATGATCATTTGCTACCAATCCATCGAAGAATCGTAGGGCCAAAAAGATATTTCTTCTCCATACCAGCAGCAAATAAAATAACTTTAAGTTTTCAGCTTACGGAATTATTTTTTTTCGTCTTTAGTGGTACAATTAATTCTTTGACTACCAAAAAAAAATTTAATTGAATCCTAAGATATAACTCTTGACAATGTTGACATCAATGTTTTGAGCTGATAAAAATAACATGTTTATTGATTTCATCCAATGTTTCTTCCTCAATTGTAAATTTTCCTAAGTTTGTATTATGGGTAAGTACACAATCTTCAGGATGACTTACATCGTCTAATTGATCATTTATCGAACCAATTCCGTCAGTCAGTAAAAATTTAGCAAAATCAATTTTATCCGGATATATATATATATAAATATATATATATATATATATTTCCCCCCTGCTCGCTCCGCTCGCCAACCCCCTAATTTTAATTGACTACAATATTATTTAAAGATAAAAAAAATGATATTTAGAAAACATTTGAAGCACAAGATCGAAATGGTAGTATATAAATTTGCTAAAAATAAATTTTTAATCAGTTAGGCAAACTCATGAGGTAGTCTTTAATATAGAATTTTATTTCTTTTATTCATAATTTTCAGTAAAAAT
Source organism: Encarsia formosa (assembly GCA_038277355.1). Lineage (NCBI taxonomy): Eukaryota > Metazoa > Arthropoda > Insecta > Hymenoptera > Aphelinidae > Encarsia > Encarsia formosa. The sequence continues at coordinate 43,973,015 of CM076186.1, read as the reverse complement.
TTTTCAAAGGCTTAAATAGATCTAATATTGACTAACGAAGATATAAAACAATTTCAAAATAGAGTTTTAATGTTAGGTACATACATACATTTTTGGTTGCTCATAAAAAATATTTAAGTAAATCAACTGGAATTTCAAACCAATTCATGAGATCTTACACACATAAAAATATTTTCTAGGGCTCCTTTCATTTCTGGTGGGCAAATTAGATAGATATATGTTATATCGACATTACAAACTTTATTATATCTGCCAGCCTACTGTATATATGCCCAATAGCGCACCCTTCGAAATCAGGTTACCAATGAACTTGATCGGCTTGAAAACACATGTGTTAGGAACATCATTGAGAACACCCCTGATCACGCTACCAAATAACGTGCAATTAGAAAAGCTGGCGGCATTGCCCCAACTAAAGCATCCTCATCTTATCCAATCTCCTTCCTTTACCACTTTTTAAATTTTCACCTGTGAATGAGACGATTGTTTTAAATACTTTCAATAAAACCCGTTCCAGAGAAATGGGTTCTGACTGTCTCTAATCCTCCATGATAAAACTCGCCCTTCCCTCCATTCTCCCCTACATCACCTAACTCATAAATGCATCACTTACGACTGGCTACTTCTCCTCTGAGTAGAAGAAAACCTCAACGTTCCATTGATTTCCTTCCTGAACTGTCTAAACTACTCGAAAGAATTGTCTCCGCTCAACTAACTAACTTCAATACCCATCACAACCTAATAAATCCACATCAATACGCCTACAGGCTCAATCACTCCTCATAGTCAGCTATACTCGGCATCCTTAAAGACGCACGTCGAGGAATCTATCACAAAAAAATCACAATCTTTATCTCCTTTATTTCTCATAGGCCTTTGACACCATCGCTCATTGTCTCCTACCATCCAAAAAATCTAACGATACGTATAAGTGTTTGTGCGAAAAAAGTTTAGTTTTTATCTATATGCCAACTCTATCAAAACTTTGCACTTGAGACTTATTAACTGTCATTGCAAAGGCTAAAACTAAGGGAAATTGTTTTCTATATAAAATAAACGGACAACTTGAATTTTCGTGGACAAATCCAGCTGGAAAATTAAAAAAAAAAACTAAGATAAATTTTTTCAAAATCATTGGAAAATGAATAATAACTTGATTTCAAGCAATTTTTATTTTAACCAAAAAATTTCTTTTTTGAAATCCAGCTGGAAATCCAGCCGTCATATTGGAACCGAAATCCAGCTGGATAGCCAGCTGGAAATCCTGTTGGAAATCCAGCTGGATTTTAGGGGTAGGGATAAAATACGGTATTTGAATTCGTTTGCACGAGTTTGCGAATTTTGAAAAAAGTAGTGATTTTTTTTACTATTCGGCAAATTACTAGAGTAGTTTTTAGGATTAGGGGAGTGACAATTGTGGGCCAGCAAATATAATAAAGTTTGTAATATCGATCTGAAATGAATCTATTTAATATGCCCACCATAAGCAAAAGAAGCTCTAAAAAATATTTTTGTGTGTGTAAGATCTAATGAAATGGTTCAAAATACCAGTGGGCTTACTAAAATACTCCTTATGAGTCATCAAAAATTTGTGTATGTACCTTACATAAACACTCTAACTATTTTAAAATTGATTTATATCTTCATTTGTCAATTTTAGATCTATTTCAGCACTGGAAAGATTTTGACCAAAAATTATTAAAAAAAGAAATAAAATTCTATACCTCATGATTTTGCCTAAATAATTAAAAACTTTCCTCTATAAGTCTGATTTTATGAATCAAGTTATGATGAGTAAGTAAAGTTCAAACTGAACTGTCGTATCTAATTTTTATTGATTTTGAGCGCTTTAGTCTTTTGATTATTTTACCAAACATAGAGCTTACGTATTGTTTCGATTAATTTTTATATTCATCAATTATAATTAGGGGGTTGGCGAGCGGAGCAAGCAGGGGGGTACCCCCCTAGTACACACACACACACACACACACACGCGCGCGCGCGCGCACGTATGCACTTTGATAACTCGCTTGGGAAGGCTCAAATCGAAAAAAATGTAGAGACCAAAGTTTCATTATTTTTTGGGGCTAGTTAGATGGGTCCAAAAAAATTGGGCCCGGGGCCTTATTTTGGGCCCCACGGACTCAAACTCCGTTTTTTCAAATGGGAATACCTATTTTTTACCTCGGATTCGAAAAAAGCGGGAAATTTTACGATTTTAAGGTATTTTTTGGAATTTTTTATTGGGTTTATTAAGGCCCTGCAGGGCCCATTTATCAATAACCTTCGATAACAGGAATGAAATACAATTTAGTAAAAAACATGCAACGGGGAGTTTATTTACTCAAAATTAATGACCAGATGAGCCTAAAAATAGTGGGCTTCAAGTTTCATTTTGGGCCCTATGGGCCTTAAGTCCGTCTTTTAAACTGAAACTCCTTCGGAACGTGTAAAAAATTTTACGATTCTTAGGTATTTTTTGGAAAAAATTTTTTGGGCCTTATTAATGCCCATTTATCAATGACCTACAGTAACAGGATAGGCATGCATTTTAGTGGAGCACATGAACTGAGACAGTTTCTCAACTTTTAATGATGGATAAGGCCTCAGAAAAGTTGGTCCCAGGCCTTATTTATAAGAAAATACTAAACATTTGAACCTTAACACAATTCAAAATATGAATTTGATGTTCTCAACCAATCAAATCAATCACAAAACGAAGACGTTCAAACATGCTTCATCATTATAAAGAGGGATTATTTAAACGCTGCAAAAACATGCATAAGTAATTCCAAATAATTGTTAAAATATGGAGTAAAACAACTAAATAAATTACTCATTTTGTTTGACAAAAAAAAAAAAAAAAAAAAAAAAGGTAATTTTAGTGACTTTAAATTACAGGTAAAGAACATGGATCCAGAAATTAAGCTCAGCGTCTTCAGTTTCAGGAATTGAAATATGAGTTGTCTTTATTTATAGCAGTGAGAAAAAATTAAAATTTTTTACTTCAAAATATGTTTTTAGAGATTCCCAGATTATAGGATAGAAATTTTCTTCTTCTGTATAAAATTTAATATCATTGAACAGCTCTTGACTTCAGCTACAACTTGACCCAGTTTAAAATTGTGTATAAAGCATTCTGTTTCGTATAAATAAGACGAAACATCGATGAGCCCTAATTTTTGAATTTCTTTAAGGTTGCATTTTTAACAAATACGCAATAAAAACGGCTATGATTTAAATGGCTCAAAATAATACTTTTCGACAAATCGGCCCGCACGAGGTTCACCAATTTTTTCTCAAATTTTTTTTTGGTAAAAGTTCTATTTAATAGAAGACTTTTGCCGCAAACTAGAGGTCTCCATCTCATTTCTGCTTAGCGGTGGATTTTTCAAAGATTAAAAAATGTCCTATTTTTCAGCTATTTTAAGGTATTTTAAGGTATTTTTAGTAAAATTCTAACTTTTGATCAAAATGAGATAGAAGCCTCTAGTTTACGGCAAAATTTTGTTCAAAATAAGAATTTTTAGAGCAAACACTATTCGAGAAAAATATTAAAACTTTTTTTTTTTCATACACGTGCTGTCAAATGATGAAGTGTGTTTTTTAACTGAATTTTTTGTAAGTTTAAAACCGGAGCAATGCCTTTATGCTGGTAATTCTTTGTACGATAAATCTGGTGTCACAGCTAATAATTTGAGGATGGATCATTAGATAAAGGCATTGCTCCGGTTTTAAACTTACAAAAAATTCAGTAAAAAAACATACTTCAGTAAAAAAAATAATAATAATAATAAAAAAATATAGATATAAAATTTTGTAGTATTTAAAGTGTTGAACTTTTATCTTTCATTCAATGGAAGAAATAGTAAAAAAAATTTTTCATTAACTTTAATATCATGATTTTTACACTAAACCAATCACAACAATTTTAAATCGATGACATTCGATCATGATTCGTCTATTCATAGGAAGTTGACATTCAATCATGATTCGTCTATTTATAAGAAGATTCAATACTAGAATTTGCGTTTGGCATTAACAATATGTAAAAAAACTAAAAAATAATTTTTTGTTTTTTTTTTAAATAATTTTTTTTTTCTTTTTTTTTTTTTTTTTTACTATTCTACGATGAAGAGATCTTGACGTTATATTTAACTTTGAACTGCAATAAATTTAGTTTTTAAGCTCTTGAGTACTTTGGAAATCACTTATTCAATTATTTTGACCGTTTCAAAAAAAAATCTTCAATAAAAAAGTGATATTGAAAAAAAAACATTTAGAAGCATAAAAAAAAGCTTCACGTACCCAGAGATACTGATTCAAAAAGCTCATTTGATACTAAAAAAGCGCAAAAAATAAGTGCTGCGCAATGGAATAAAACCCCAAAAAAACACTGCATTAATCAATGGAGCTTGTTTGGGAACCTTCAAAGACTATCCCACCAAGTTTCAGCAAAAAAAAAGAGGCCGAGCTGGCAAAATAACATATGCAAAAACTGTAGAAACGCGTTCTTGGCTCTTTTCTTAGTATTTGAACAGCTGTGTCTTAAAAACGAAACGTCATATAGACTTCTGTAAGGTCGCAAAATTTCGTTTTTTAATGTAGAAAATTTAACAATTTTTTAATATGTAAAAAAAATAAATCTAGTCACAGGTACGGTCGTTAAAAGATACCCTAAAATGAGAAAAAATATTAACGTCATCATTGGACTGCACGCGTATGAAAAAAAAAAAAATTGATAAGTTTTAATATTTTTCTCGAATAGTACTCACTCTGAAAAAAATTTAACCGTAAACTAGAGGCTTCTATCTCATTTTCATAAAAAGTTATAATTTTGAAAAAAATACCTAAAAATAGCTGAAAAATAGGACATTTTTTAATCTTTAAAAAAATCCACCGCTAAGCAGAAATGAGATGGAGACCTCTAGTTTGCGTCAAAAGTCTTCGACTGAATAGAACTTTTACCAAAAAAAATTTGAGAAAAATTGGTGAACCTCGTGTGGGCCGATTTCTTGAATAGTTTAAAAATAAAAAAACCAGAACATCATTGAATAGATTTTTTTACTCTACTTTCAAACGCAACAAACCTCGTTTAAATCGGCCCATTCGTTCCGAAATGGCAGAAAAAATAGTGAAAAAGAGCGATCAATTTTTGTTCAATTCGTTGGTCAAATGATTTATATGTATCATCGTAGTAGAAACAAAACAAAGTAAAAAATGCCAAAAAAAAAAAAAAAAAAAAAATAGCTTTTGGGGAACTCCTTTTACTCGTAAAAGAAGATTGATAGAGATATTCAGTGTCCGGCATTCAAAAGCTAAAGCAAAAAGCTATTCGAAAAACTACTGATTTTTTCAATTTGAAAAGCTCTTGAGTTCAGCTTTTTGAGAGTGTAGTTTGAAAAATAATTTGACACTTTCCCAGGCCACCAGAGAAAGTTATAAGCTGCTTAAAAACTCAAAATGTTTTTTATTGTAAAAACATTGAAAATAAACGAAATTGAAAAAATCAGTAGAGTTTCGAATAGCTTTTTGCTTGAGCTTTTGAATGCCGAACATCAAATATCTATATCAATCTTCCTTTCCGAATAAATATGATTTTAGTAAATTTTATTTTCGTTTTTATCGTAAATTCATAGAAACACGGTTTAAAAAACGATGATACTCAAAAATGCCAAAGCGTTAGGATCTGGGAACACTGGATTCTTAAATTTTTACATGTAAACAAACGTCCCTGTTAAATTTGTTAGTGTGTTTAGAGAATGATAGTTTCATTTTAAAAAATTGATCTTGAAGTGAGTTTGCTGGAAAAAATAAATGGTGGCCATCTACATCAAGAACAAATTGATCTAAGAGCTAGTGTATCAGAAGAAATTAACAATGAATATGATCATTAACTAAAAATTGGACAACTTCTTGGTGGATCGTCTCTGAATAAAATTAATATTTTAGATCACAAAAAAGTATTAAAAAAATTTTTAATGTTATTTTAAATTCGGTTGAAACGAAGAATGATGCATTATACATAAACTCTATGTTGTCTAGGATGAAAGCAACTTTGTCAGCTACTAAAATTGGGAAAGGACTATGAAATAAAAACGAACACGTAAAAAAGCACTTTAAAATCGGTAAATGTCAACAACAGGTTCGTGGATTCCGGACAAAAAAAAAAACCAAACAACATCAAAAATACTTGAATTGATAAAATAACTAAACAAAATTAAAGTATATTAAAATTAATTTTATAATTATTATTATTATTATACAGAACCCCCTTTAACAATGGCTTTAATGCCCTATTATACTATTTATTTTGTTTTGGTAAAAAAAAAGAAAAAAAAAAAAAAAAAGATAATCACAGTAATGATACTATGAACAACAATTCAACCAATTGTAATCAAGACAAATAGTTGCTTAATTTGACAGAAATCACTATTCCGGATAGTGTTATTGATGTCTTGAAGTTAAGTGATAAATTCAGATTTTTCACGTCTATTGATAGACGGTTTGCTTTCGAATCTCTAAAACCTTGAAGACAACCTTTTCAAATTTCCTCACATACAAGACTTAATTAGAAGCAAGTTTAGATCTAAAATGAATTACTGCATAAAGAATAAGTTTCACATCGATATCAATGATAAAATCCTGAGTCAGAAATTGAAACAAACTAAATCCTTTTTGAAAAATGATGGAAATTTACACATTAGTAAGACAGTCATAGGCAATGCCTCAATAATTATGAAGAAGTCGGATTACATTGATAAGGTAGAGATGGTGTTAAGCGATGACCGATATTATGAAGAAATGAGAGAGGATCCTATTGAAAAATCCTTTGAAACCGTTACATCAATCGTACTTGTAGAATTTTGTATTGTTATTGTTTTATTCAGATGAAGAAGAGGATGACGTCTGTAACATTGAAGATTCTTGGAGAACAGAGTTAGATCTCTATTATAAAAGTAAAAAAGCACCTAAAGAAAATAAATATATTAGAGTTGTGGAAGGAGCAGGCTCATACTTATCCTAACATTGCCAAGATGGCAAGGGATGTTTTAAGTGTCCAAGCGACGTCTGTTGCAGCAGAACGCCTTTTTTCCCAAGCGTCATTAATTATGACAAATAAAAGAACATCTTTGAAAGATGATACATTTCAAGCTTTAGTTTGTTTACATTCGTGGGCAAAATATGATTTAAGAGATCAAATTTTTAATTTTAGATTGTCTGATTTCTTATTGTTATAAATTAAAACTGTAAATTGACTTAAATAAAGACAACAAATTTTTTTTTTTTTAATGCTTTTGTGTATAACTACTTTATAATGAAATTTTTGTTCTTATTTTCGCTTAATTTCAAGACTTGTCTTGAAATCAAGACAAGACCGAGACAAGACTAGACCCAACCAAGACAAGACCAAAACAAAACTTAGAATCTTACGATTTTTCAAAATCAAGACAAGACCATGGCCTCAAGACAAAATTTTCTTGTCTTGCGAAGCTCTACACCTACACGGTCTGTGCACACTAACACCAGGCGGCGTGCATGTATAACCTGCACAGGCTGTGATCATGATTTTTGGACCACCACTTTCTAATGCCGATAATACAAATTTACCTAGAACTTATGGGTTGATTGTCCCTTCAAACCACACTATGGACTCTTTAGATGTTGTCTCACTATTCACAAACATAGATCATGAATTCTTGTTGGAGGTTATGAATAAAAAATGGCCCCTACTCGGAGATAAGACAAAACTGAGCAAGAGTGAATTTTTAGACCTCATTACTTTCATTCTCAAATTCAATTTTTTCAGATTAAACGGCAAATTTTACCATCAAGTTAGAGGAGCGCCGATGGGTGGCTGTTGCACCCCTTGGTTTGCAGAACTTTGTTTAGAGGCCATCGAGAATAATTGTTTGGACAAATTCAAGACCAGTTGTTTGATTTTCCGACTTTATGTTGATGATGTTTTTTTGACTTGTGAGAGTAACATTCTCGATACCTTAGTTCAGACTTTCAATGATTGCAATGAATTTATTAAATTCACAATTGGAGAAGAAAGTGAAAACCACGCGATAAACTTTCTGGATATGACAATCAAATCGATGATGGCAGGCTTACTACGAATTGGTACCAAAAGGACATGGCTTCGGATCGTTATATTTATTTTGATTCTCACCATCCTATACAACAGAAGAGATCCATAATATATAATTTAGTTGATAAAGCCATTAAATTTTCCGACCGGAAATTCCATGGTGAGAATCTTGAATTGGTTGAGAAAATGGCTTATGAGTGATAATTATCCTGTTAAATTTATTAAACTTCACATCAACAACGGACTGAGAAAAATTAGGCAGGGTTTTGAACTTGATCGAACCTCTAAAATTTTGAAGCAAGACTTTATTGTACTCCCATACCATAAATATTTTACCCCTAGGGTCAGATATATTTTTAAACGGTTTGATATCCATGCGGTATTCAGGAATATTAACAAACTGGATCAATTCCAAGCTCTAGGTAAAGATAAACTCGACAAATTTGAGAAGACAGGAATTATTTATAAGATTAATTGTAAGGATTGTAATAAAGTCTATGTCGGTGAAACTAAAGGCTATCACAGGAACTCGCGGGATTGCGGGATGCGGGATCGAGCGAATCCCGCATCCCGCAATCCCGCGTCTCGCTCTTTTTCAATGAGGTTAGGTTAGGAGCGAACGCGGGACGCAGGATGCGAGATCGAGCGAATCCCGTGTTAAAGGGAAATTAAACCCTTAAACTACTTAGACCAAAACCTGCGAGAGGCCTAGGTCTGACCCGTGCCACCAAGTGGCCTTACGATTACCTTTGCTACTGACAAGGTTTGATCAATAGCGAGTAGTACTTACTGTGCTGCCGATGATCTGATGCTGGTAATCCTTGGTCAGGCTCTGGTGCCGTAGAATATATTGTAATTTATAAACTAACTTAACGGGAAGGATATTTGGAATCAAAGTCAAGAATCACATGAACAACATTTAATAGAAAAAACACCAAAATTCAAGCACTGTTACACGTTTTAAATACAAGTGTCAGAACTGGCTGACAAACCGCGGACTCTAACTAATTTTCAATCAAACGACACTCTTGCGGGTGTCCCTACTCTCTTCTAAGCTTATCTGCTTATGCTCGGCTCCCTACTCTCAACTCGACTGGACACACCTGACTGTACACAACTCTGCCCTACTGGGCTATCCGCGGTCCTTATATATGTTTTGTGTGCGTGCCGAAAGTCGCGCAGGTCTCGGTTTTAGCGGGGGTGGCCCCCCACCAAGAAGAAAGGGAAAATTCCACAACGGGGCGGTAAAAAATTACGATCTGGGGAAGTTCACCCCAGTATGCTCCCCACACTTTTATTAAAATAAAAGCGAAAGAAGTCGCATACGAATGTGACACCCGTGAGTTCCTGTAATAGCCTTAAGCGTTGTCTATACAAGCGCATTAATGAACACAGAAGATATGTAAAAAACAAAGATGAAAAATAGGTGGTTGCGAGTCACAGTGTTGAGAATGGTCATGTTTTTGACTTTGATGGGGGGTCGATTTTGGATGTGGAACCGTACAATAGGAGGCGAAAATTCTTGGAGGTGCTTTACATTCAATTGTATGACGATAGTATTAACAAGCAGCAGGACACACAATTACTGCGTAGGGATTACAAGGATATCCTTCGAGCTCTTCCCCCTCCGCCCCCTCGCACACCTTAGTGACTGATGATTTATTATCTTTGTTTTGAATTACGAATTCAGTTGTATTTAGTCTTCAAAACTGTAAACACCTAGTTTTGTTTTTCAATTTCGTAAGCTAATACTTACGTCTAGCAATTTCAATTTTCAGTGCCTGACATACATAAAGTAGAGACGGTTATTCATTTTTTCATAGCGGCCTTCTTTCCGTGTAGACACAGAGACCATGTCAATAAAAATTTTTATCACTACAAGTGTATCGACTGTATCGAGTTCTTACATTTCAAAATTGACTAAAAACTATTGAAAATTTGTTTTAATCGCTTTGAATATTTTAAGATTTTGAAAAAATTGTAATAAGGTTTATTTTCATGAACTTCATTCATACGAAGTTCATTATTGCCAAAAATTCTTTAAGATGTACTTGGCTGATAATGAAATAGAACTTTGATTTCTTATGTAAAGTCGACCATGCCGGTGGTCATTGAAATTTTTTTTTATTACCATAAACATTATTTTTCGGTCACCAACCAATTATCGGTGCTTTATTCGTGCTATTTTCTGACCAAATGTGTATATATGGTCTGTTTTTCAAACCAAATATTTTCCGTTATTTGGTCTGTTTTCCGATCTTTGGTCTGTTTTGCAGTCGCCACCTATCAGATCGTCAAAAAACTTACTCAAATATGAAAATGACCAAAGGTGCCAGGCTTTGAGGTTAGAACGCAGCAACACAGTTTATGATTGAACTTGCTGTCATTTGTTAAGAAAACAACACTCATAAAGCAGCTAAAATTGATTGGAGCCCGAGAAAGCATATATTTGAACATGTTCAATCGTGGGAGTCACATACGAGCGTGTATTCATAGGCAATGCCGCATGCTGGGATGGCGCGGCCTGTGCACGTCTGTGCACGCCACACATAAGCGCCGCCTGCAGTGTGAGTGCGCACAGATCGTATAGGTGTGCAGCTACACAGGCCCACAGAAACCTGTGGTAAGATCTCTGTCCCGGCCTTCAACGTTCTTTTGGTTTTAATCGGAGAAAATAAAGTTAAAACTCGTGATAAACGATGTCAATAAAGTGCATATATTGCTCAGGACTAATGTATGTTTTAGAGGTCTACGTATTTGCAGCCCTCGACTCCTGCTTGGGCTACAAATGACAGCGGACCCATGCAACAAATTTTAGTCCCTCAGTGAGTAATCTTCAATTAAAATTCAATACTTACGTTAATCGGTAGTGCAAAATAAGTATCAAAGCAGGCTAAAAGAACAAAAAGTGCTGTTATAAAATAATATATTGCTGATGTCCGTGCACTTGGCCCAAAGTAAAGAGTGATAAAGCTTATTATTGCCGTAAAGGTTCCACTTAGGTTCTGAAAAAAAATAAAAAATTTAATGTTTCAAATTTTAAGTAACTTAGTTAAAAGAGTAGTGTTGATAAAAAAATTATTACTACTTTTAGAATAAAAGGACATTATAAAATATAATTTTATGGTAAAAAAACCGTATAAATTAAACATTTATTAAAGGGGGTCATTGCTTAGACGGTTGAGTGTTACAACTCTCAACGACTGAAACGCGCTCCCCCTAGAGGCTTTGGGTTTGAGCCCCATCTTATTTAATAAATATGTAAGTTGTCTTGTATAGCTTATCAGGTACTTCTCAATAAATAAAAATCAACATCACAAACTTTGTTTTACTTAAACCCAAGTGCAAATCAAATGACAACATACACCTTAAGACAGGTTGAAACTTAAGTTATTAATTATATGAAAAAAACAAAAAAAAAAGTTGCAAATTTTCAAGTCATACAAGGATTAGTCCCGGAACAAACAATGGAATCCGCACCAGCAGTATCGGTGAGCCAGTTTTGCACCTGAACATACATTTTCTAGGTGAGGGTGGGGCATTTGAGCCACTACTTTTAGGTTTTACTTAATAAAAAATTAAATATTAACTATGAGCCATAGTTAAGTTACATTCAAAAACTATTTAAAAGTTTATTTAAATGATTCCATTACTTTATTTAAGCTTGGTTAAATAAAAATTCTAGTTTTTATCACCAAGTTGTCAATAAAGAAAAACGGGGCAAAAGCGCCAGCGAGCGGGGGCATAAAAGCCAGTGTAATTTTGATTTGAAATAATAATAGAATTCTAATCTTAAACTAAAATTTTTAATTTTAAATAAAATATGCGTGATTTGAATAAATAATAAAACATATTTTAACAAATTATTTTATTTATTTCGGAATTAATTCAATTACAAACGTTAATCGAACATAAACAGATAAATATTTTTAATATCATTAAACAATAAATACTTTTATTTTTAATCAAACAATCCTTATTTTTTATAAATTTAGATCTAGGGAAACGCTAAGAACTACATAATTAATTAAAGCTGACAGCTTGATAGACATTTGCTACTAGTAGACATTTCTCACCTTTTTCTACTGCTAACACAGCCTTTTCCATATCCTGTTTACTCCATTTTATTTCTTTTTTTCTAACATAATTTCTTACCATGATATAACTTAAATTAATTACTTAAAACCTATGAAAATACTTGAGTACTAAAGTTATGTATACACCCAGTCACATCCTTTTTGGAGGTTAGAGCAGACTCCGAGAAGCTGGCGTTTTTGCCCCAATCGACTGGGCTTTTATACCTCATATTCGATTATTTTTTCAAATTAGGTATTTTCAACTATGACGTCACAAGAGCAGTTTGCATAGGCTCCAGTGATACGTCACCACGAGCCGATTGCATAGGCTCCAGTGAAAATGACGTCATAGTTGAAAATACCTAATTTGCAAAAGTTTAATTGAAAATCTTTAAAAAATGTATAGGTATATAAAGTTAATCAACTGCTAAATACAGATAAAGTGTTTATTTATTAAATATAACGAAACAAAATTAAAAATAAAATTTTTTAATACAACCAAAAAAGTTTTTTTAAGTCTTAAAAATAACTACTCACTTTGATGATTTTTAATTTTAAACAATTGCAATATTTTACTTTCTTTTTTTTTTTTTTTTTAATTCTTTGGATCAATGTTTATTCACTATAATTTTTTTAAAGTCGGTATTATTTGGCTTTATAAAAAAAAAATTATTGTGGCGCTTATACCTCCCTGGCTCAAATGCACCCCTCCCCTACTCCAATTACGCACAAACCAAATGAGAGGAAAATATACTGGCAGTACCAGTGAGCCAGTTTTGCGGCCAAACATGAATTTTCTACTTCAATTACACACAAACCAAAGAGGGGAAAATATGAACATCACGCGCAAAAATTCAGCAGCGTTGCTATGTCTAAAAACTCATCATGGACTTTTGAAATATACAGAGTGTATTTCAACTACCACATGAGAGGTATATCACAGGAACGAGCAGAAAAAATTGAACTAGGATTTACTAAAAATATTTGTCTGAGATAATTAATTAGCCAGTAATTAAACATTTAAGTGAACCAATCAGAACAAATCAGAGGCAAGTGAGGGCGGGTACTACTTCTTATGAACGTACGATTCATAGTTATGGAGGTGGGGGCAGGGTTAGGCGAGAAAATAAGTCCAAACATGTGTTTTTGACCAAAATAAAAAAATTTCGAAACATCAGTAATCATTTAATTTTTATAATAAATTTTTTTCTTCATGTCAGTACAATTCATGCAAACTTCGAATCGCAATTATAGTATGGAAATTGCCCAAGTTTTGATATCAAACTGATCAAAATGATTCTTTTAATGCTACCTGTAACTCGGTCAATTTTTATGTTACGACTGCGCTTCAAATTTCTTTGCAATTGTAATATTAGGAGGAATACGATTAGCTCAATCAAAGTTGAAGTTTGTTAATATTCGATCAAAAACACGGAGAGGTGAACTATTATATCACCCAATTTTTGAGTAATCACGGAAACTTCCAATCGTACCTACACAAAACTGGTAAAGTCGGGAGCCCGGACTGCGTGCTCTGTTCCAGCGAGAAGGTCTATGCCAGCCACACGTTCTTCTACTGTCAAGAAAGAAGACGTTTGAAGGGAGAGGTCGGACAATGCAGCCCAGACAACGTAGTGGAGCTGATGCTAGAGAGTCAGGAAAACTGGTCGCATATCGGTAGGTTTGTCGAAAACGTTCTTCGATAAAAGGCGCGTAGAGTCTCGTCCACGGTGGTGTAGTGAGGCTAGTGAGTAATACCGTACTAAGTTGAACAATTTAAAACGATGTGAATATAGGTTAGAAACTATTGATGCGTGAGAACGAATGATAAGAATGAACGATATAAGTGAGTTGTTTTGACTGATCACGAATCAAAAACGGTATGAGAACGTATGGATGGATACGTCGCGTTTCCTGCATGCCGCACCTCATTCCTGATATATGTGGAGCGAGAGAATGGACGAATGAACCGTAAGTGTGAGTTAAAGTGAAAATGTAATTTAGACGCTAGAAGCGTGAGAGCAATGGCTATTACCCAAGGTCGGACCATTCATGGTGATGAACAGGAACAGAATGGGAAGGTAACACGCTTAAATAGAGAAAGGCAAAAGAGTGCGTTTTGTGAATTAACACACTGTCTAGCAGCGGCGGTAAAGATGAAACCGAGATTCCATCGTTACCGCTTATTCGCTATTCATGACATCTAGGGCTTCACGATATTCGATAAAAATATCGATATCGACTCGATAACGAGACGATATCGATACGATATTCGATACGATACAAATTTTTTTAGATCGATAACGATACGATAAAAATTATATTCAATATCGCCGATATTCTCGTATCGACGATATGTAATTGTTAACTATATCGAAATTTATCGATCTCGAAAATTTTTTTTTTTATTAAAAATTCCGAGATTCCTTAAATTTTTCAATCTAAGAACTGAAAAAATAAATATTGTATGTTTTGTTAGATCAGCGTATATATAATTAAGCTTTATAATCAAGCCCCGAAGAGGCACTATTTAAATATAAGTTTCAAGAAAATATTATTAGTAAACTGCATAGTCCAGTGGCTACGGTCACCGCCTACGAATCGGTAAACTGTTTACAAGTATTTTTTTTCTTTATAAGTAAGTTTTTCTTTTTTTTATTAATAAAACAAATATTAAAAACCGTATGAATTATTTATGGTTACTAGCTCTTCTGAGCGCGCTTCAAGCGCGCATAGGAAAAAACAATAAGAGTAATCTCAAAATGCACTTTTCGAATATTTTTAAAACTTCTTCACCAATCAGCTCACGAATAAAAATCTTACACTTACGCAAGATGGCGATGCTCTCTTTTATAAAGGGACCAGAAAACAAACAAACAACAAACAGCCTGTTAATAAAAGTATTTTTTTCTGTCTTTTTTTTTTCAATTTTTAGATTTTTTGAATGCCGATAATGAAAAAAGGTTGAAATAATTTGCAGCACAGCTAAAAAAATATTTTTAAATACTTTTTCAACTGAATTAATAGAAAAAATAAACTTTACTTTGTCTATGAATAGAACCTTTAAGAATATAAGTTATTTTTTAAAAATGTGAAAATTAAAAAAAATAAGACAGAAAATAGTATATTACACATCTGGGGAGCGAAAGTAAAGAATGTCTCAGAGCACGTTTAATTATCATTCGAGCCGTAGGCGTGGGTCAAGGCGAGGGTGATAAAAATGTACTCTGAGGGATTCTTTTTTCGCTTCCTTGGTGTGTATTGTGCTTTTCGTCATACCTTAGGGAGAAAGTAGCAATTCCCAAAACCTCGCAGCGAGGAAAATTGCTACTTTCGGCCAAGGTGTGATGAAAATCACTTTTATTAACATGCTGTTTGTTGTTTGTTTCATCACGTTATTTTTATTCATTTTCTGGTAACCATAAATAATACAATATACTGTTTTTAATATTTATTTTATTAATAAAAAATAAAAACTTATTTCTAAAGAAAAAAAAATACTTGTAAACAATTTAAAACAGAGCAAAAGTTAACAAAAAGTATAATAAAAAAAAAAAACAAAAAACAAAAGAAGAGTTAGGATGAATCTACAATAGCAAATCTGAAGGCGGTGACCGTAGCCACTAGACTACGTGAATTAATTAAACTTTGATCTTAAAACTTGAATTTAAATTGGGCCCCTTAGGAGCTTAATTATAAAGCTTAATTATATAATTGTTTTGTTTTGATATTATTATTTATCAATTTAATCTTCATTTGGATAATCAGTTTAATGTTTGTGGGATAAACAGTTTATTCATTAATTCTACTTGGAACCCAGGGTTGTAGACGCCAAGTGTAATTGGGTTGTAGAGCTATGATGTTAAATTATTTATTCAACTGTATGAAAAATACCCGAATACCCAGCGTTATTAGGTTGATGAGCTTGGTAGATCGATTAATAATTTTTTAGTTAATTTTTTGTCGATCGATCGACAAAAAATCGATAAATTTATCGACTCTCGAGACGATATCGATACGATACCGATATTTTTTTGCATAAGTATCGTCAAGACGATAATCGATACGATAATAATGATCCATGACGATACGATATCGATAATTTCCAAAATATCGATATCGTATCGTATCGTGAAGCCCTAATGACATCCTGGTTAATGGGGGTGTCATTTAATTCTCCAAGGCCTAGATAAAAAAAAAAATTTTATTTTATTAAAACTATCATTACAATGTTAATTGTCGGTGAGAACATTTACTACTTCTGATTGCAGCTGCTCAAAAAGGAAAATATACCAAAGGGTTGAACCACCCTCGAGTGTTGGCGGAGAATGATTTGTAGAATGAATAAAAACTACTACCGTATTGTCCGGCGTATAAGCCCCCCCGGCGTATAGCCCCCCCCCCCCTCCCCCATGATTTCGTTATCGAGAATTCCGAATTCGTGTATACTCGGCGTATAAGCCCCCACTCAAATTTGTTAACATAAGAGAGAATTAATTTCTTAATTACTGCTTCCGTGAAGAAACTCAATTTGCTACAGTTAGCATTTGAAGCCTGTCTCGTTCTGATCGTGCTTTTAAATTCTAAATTTTAGTGATTTCTATTTAATTTTATTATATTGACTTTATTATAATAATTTGCGTAATTATGACTACTAGATTAAAGTACGACGCTGCACACAGAGAACTAAGCTATTACGGTAATAGCGGTGCTATAACCGTTATAGCGGATCGCATTAACTATTAAGTCGTCGACGACTGCTGTATCAGTCAATGCATCCGTCTTAACAGTTAATGCACCCGTCTTTACAGTTAATGCAAGACGCATTAATAGAGTAATGCTTCATCGCTTTAATTAAAAATTGAGTTAATGCTACATATATATAGAACCGGGTTTTAAAAATTTTCAAATAGATCTTTCTCATTTTAAAATTAAAAATTTATCATGTTTGTATTTTTATAGTTTTTAATTTTTTTTTACTATTGAATTAAAAAGTAAAATATTTTTGATAAAACTAAAAAAGAAAACTTTTTAAAATAATTTTTCATTTATTTTAAATAATTTAAGTTATAATAATCATAATTTGCAAAGTTGTTTAATGTATATCTACGTTATTAAGCATGATAAAAAATTGTAATGATTGGATATAAGGGAATAATGATAAACAAATAAAATTAAATTCAAACTTTTTTACTCTTGCATATCTCTTAGAGAAATTAAATAATAATTTAAATTGTTTGTATGTACAGAAATAGGTTTTATAAATTTAGAAACGGACAACAGAATTAAATGTTCTTGCGTATTTTCATCTGGTAAAAATACTTGATAAGAAGTAAAATGATCTCTAAATCCTAACGTAGTACAATTTTTAATAACTAAAAAACAACGATTTTTTTTAGTTCTTATGATATTAGTTATTATTCCAAACTTAGGTTCAAGATCAAAATTATTTTGAAGCCTAATCGCATAACCAGATTTATACTCGATACCATTTAATTTACAGTATGAAACCTCGGAGTCGTTTACATTTAAGTTCTTCAAGAGTTTACTTTTTTTTTTTTATGATCGGTCCAAACGAAATAGTATTTACAAAACCTCTCGAAGTATAAAATCTTTCTGCCAGATTGAACTGCATTTTATTGGATAATGTTAAAAGAATATTTATTCTTGACTTGACCATTTTCGCGTGATTTTTAGCAATCTTGTGATTTGCTTCAAACTTCTCGCAAGATATGTGTTTATAAGCGGCCCCATCTCTCATATAATTCGGGGATAATGAGTAATTGTGTGATGTTTTGGTTTTAAATCTTGTTCAAATAAAATAGTATAATTTTTATTGTGAGAATCTATTAAAAACTCGAGAAAGATAATTTCATCTTTAGTTATAGCTGAAAAAAAGCTATATTAATTATATTTAATGATGTAATGTAAAGATCCCACACTGGATCACCAGGTGGTATTAAATCACCGAAGATTATGCCAAAATATGACATGAGGAAAGACATTTGAGCGCTTGTAATAATTATTTGACCATCCTCGATGTGTTTTAGTTTTAAACTACTCAACTTGTTTCCACGATCATTATTCTTGTGATTAAATTCTTGTAGTCGTTTATTTAAATCATTAAAACTAAAAAAACCTTTTTTTATAAAATATTTAATAATTAACGCCATATCATACTGACATACTCCTAAGTAAAGGTCGTGCATTATATCTACCGTGTTATTTTGTATATGACAAAAATGCTGTAATTTACTGAATATGCACTCTGTTTTAACTCCGCAAGATTTAGATTTAAAATCGTTACAATAATTCTCATTATTTCTTAAAAACTGAGGGACTTTCTGAATAGCCAAACAAGCTATTGGTACCAAGATTATCCCCTAATACCCCAAATAGAACAAAATGAATTTTGATTTCTTTCTCATCAATATTAATAGTTATACCCTCATCAAAAAGCAATTGTAGTTGTTCTACAATGTCAGCAAAACACTTATCGTTTTTAAAATGTTTATAATCCTCAGTTAATATATATTGCGCGAAAAGAACATTTTCAAGTAACGAGCGGTATTTTGCTGGTATGGCAGGTATAGAAAAGTTCATCCCGCCTATTTTATATTTTCCAGCAGCGGTAAGAAGAGGATTATTGACCTCGAAATCGTCATAATATAAAAAAATAGGCAAAACTACTTTATCACCAAATTCTGTAGAAATTTTCTTTCAGCGATTCCCACTAAATATACTTGTGTACAGATTGGGATTTTTTTGTAAATTTTCTTTTTGAATATAATTAAGAATTTCTTTATAAACATTCGGGAGTTCTAGTAAAGTTTTTAAAATTTTTTGTAATTGAACGTTATAACCGTAGTGTGGAAACATTCGCCAAACATTTTCGCAGAAATTGAGTCGAAATTCTCTTGGCAATCATTATAAATACAACTGTATGTATTGGAGACATGATATACTCTTATATGTCGGAACAACACCGGTACATTTTGAAAAGTTTTTTCACAAGACTTACAAGTGAGTAAACTTATCATTAAAACAGTCAAAAAAGTAGAAAAAATCATTGTAAATAAAAATAAAAAAACTCTCGGTAACCATACAATATTCTAATTTGACTTTGTTTTTTTTAGTAACTTTTGTTCTTCAGCCTCCAGTTTTTTTATGACTGTATCGACAGGCGCAATTTCTTTTTCTTTTGATTTTCGCTTTACACATAAAATTTTTCATTGGTAAAAATAACACACATTTTCACACTCTATTGGGTATGGTAAATCTAAACTTAAATAAAACTTAAAAAAAAAATTAAACGCCGCAAATAACGAAGTAAATTCGTAATAAGAATTGCTTTGCAAAAAGAAGTAAAATTTGTTTGATTCAATTTTTCTTTTACCAATACAAAGGATGAATGGAAGAAAGGGTTGCTTATGTAGTGATAATCTTTCAATCCGATCATCTATCGTCCTTTTTATTTCATCTTCACTCTGTAATAAAATGAATATTATTTTTTTAGATTTATAAGAATGAGAAATTTTTAACAATTTAAATTAATAATGGTAATATAATTTAAATTAATAATAGTACTTGTAGGTGAATGAAAAATCCAGCCTCTGCTTCTTCGGAAGACGGTCTCCAAAATTCTTTTTTCTTTGATTTTTCTGGAGCTATGTTTATTCGAATATTTTTTGGTGACAATACTACGGTTAAAACTTTTATTTGTAGAAACACTTTCAAATCTAAAATTATTATAATATTTTAATAAATATTTATTTTAACCGTTTCTAAAAATCATATCATGTGTATTAAATTTTCGAATACTTTTTTTACCTTCTGAGGCATCCAGAATATCAAGAGTCACCAACCGGTCTTTTTTTTTTTTTAATTGTCTTGTACAGACTTTTTAAAATATTCAATGTTGAATTAAATTTGTCTTGTAGTAGCTGCTCGTTCACTTTGAAATCTTTTGCAAAGTCGACCTCAATGTATGAGGATGTTAAGAAAAAAAATTCCGATAGAGGCGCTGCTGCAAGGGTCTCCCTCCCGTTTGCAAGCTCTTTAAACAATGCCTGCAGTCGATAAGGTAGATTTAAAAAATTTGAAATTATATATTTTAAAAATTTTTAAATTAATTTGATTTTGGTAAAAAAATATAATACATGGTAAATAATGGAGGAAGAGTTTGGGAAATTGACTGTTGATCAGTTAAAAAAAAAGTTGAAGGAACTAGGTGCTTCTGTGTCTGGGAGAAAAAAAGTCCTTTATGAGAGGTTAATTTTATAATAACAAATAATGAAAAATTAATAATAATCACTTACCTATATTTTTGGCTCTAAAAATATAATAAAGTTGTATAAATATAATTTTGATTCAATCATTTCAATAATTTCAATTTAATTTAATATTTTTTAGATTGTGTGCTTTAGTAAGAAATAATAATTTTGGTAGAAAAATTGAAACAAATTCAGAGCCTCCAATTTTAATCAAAACTCCTCTTTCTGTAAAATACAAAGACATAAACACTTCTAGTCCAGTTCCTGCAATGACAAAAGATCACATCTATAATTATTTGAATTTTTACAATCAAAAACTTGAAAAAGCTCCTGAGATATACAATGCTGGTTTTTTGTGCTTTGTTAGATATTGTTTAGAAGGTTGTAACAAGCTTTTTAAGCTGTAAATTATTTTAAAAATATTTTAAATTAAATTTATAATTTTTAGATGATGTTTATTATGTTAAATCACAGTGTAAATCTGAGATGACAAAAAATCTGAGGTATGCTGTAGATATCAGTATATTGTTAGATGGTGAAATTAATGAATGCAGCTGTGAATGCATAGCAGGTAAAAATAACCAGGCTCACTGCAAACATGTGACTGCTACCTTGCTAGGTTTGTTGGATGCCAGTCAAAGGAAATCCATTATCACCTGGCAAACAACCACCCAGCAGTTGCAAACATTCCATCGACCAGCCAAGCGGTTTAGTGGTGAGCCCATGACAGCAGACATGATGTGCAAAAGAAAACCTAAAAGTAAACAGATAAGTTATGATGATATTGATAGTCAAAATGTTAATGGTTACATAGAATATCAACAATATTTTGATAATTTGATCAAAAGCCATGGCTTTGATAGTACCATGAGTCAGAAACAATTAACAATGCCAGCCAACCCATTTGCCATTGTTAACGACCATGGTCATGTCAAATATGGCCCAGAAAATAATTTATTGAATACCTTAGGTTTGTTCAAAATCACTAAAAATTATCAAGAAAAACTTGAAGAAGACACAATGCTTCAGAATTGTAACAAAATGTGGCACAATGAAAGGAAAATGAGGCTGACATCAAGTAACTTTGCTAAAATTTGTAATCTTGAAAATGATAAGCAGAAAAAAAAATTTGCTGAATCTATTTTATATCCTAAACAATTCTGGTCAAAACCCACTGCTCATGGTAAGATGTTCGAAACTGTTGCAATCAAAAAATTTGAACAAGAATACTTACAAAATAAAAAGGTGGAAAAATCTGGTTTACACATCATGCAGCATCATCCCTTTATTGGAGCAAGCCCCGATGGACTGGTCGGTAAGTTCTCTGTGGTAGAAGTTAAATGCCCATATGCACCTCGTTATGATGTAGCAGATGAAAACTCTGTGAGTTGGTTAACTAAAAACAAAGAAGGCAGATTGGAATTAAAAACATCAGTAAAAGATAACAAGGATAAATACCATGACTACTTTTATCAAATACAGGGGCAACTTCTTGTAACAAGAAGATCCCACTGTTATCTTTTAGTCTACACTTTTAAATCACTTGTAGTTTTAAACATTTATAGAGATGACAATTTTATTGCTGATTTATTAAAAAAGCTTTTATCATTTTATAATAATTTTATGAGAGTTGAAATCTTAAATAAATTTTTATATAGAAATTATTGTGAAATTTTCATTTCAAACTATAGTTCTATAAAGAATGCAGAAAATGAGTTTTTATATAATTCAATGCTTCAAGAAAAAAACTCTGAACAAGCTAACAATGATGTGCTTTACAGTGTAGAAAGTATTGACAAATCTTCAGAGCACACTTTGTCTACAAATGCAATTATTAAAAAAGCTCAGATCTGTGCATCAGTCCCAACATCATTGACATCAGAACCAACAATCATAAGAACACCAATCTCAACTTGTTCAAAGTTTCCTAAATTAGACTCTAGTATGATTGAATTGAATGAAGTTGCTTTGTTACCTGGGGAAGATTCAGATGTACTTGTCACAGGATTTGGACTTCATATAACCAAGAAGGATGCCGAAACTTTATCCGGATCAAACTGGTTGAATGATCAAATAATTAATTTTTATATGAATTTAATTATGGAAAGAGGTACTTCAAATGGTTATGCAAATGTATATGCAATGAATACATTTTTTTATCCATTATTAAAAAGTGGTTACGCTAAAGTCAGGAAATGGTCAAGCAAATTTGATTTATTCAGTTATGACTTGATTGTTATACCTATTCATCTGGGAGATCATTGGTGTTTATCCGTTATAGACTTGCAAAAGAAAATGATCGAGTATTTTGATAGCATGGGATCACTTAATCTCGAGTGTTTGCAAATTTTAGCACAGTACTTATCCGATGAACACTTTGATAAAAAGAAAACTTCTTTTGATTTTACAAATTGGACCTTTAAATGTGTGGAAAATGTACCTCATCAAACCAATGGAAATGATTGTGGAGTGTTTTCATGTGTTATTGCTGAGTACCGATGTGCTAACAAAGAGTTTAATTTTAATCAAAGCAATATACCATACTTTAGACAAAAAATGTTGTACGAAATAATAACAGGTGAATTGTTATGAAAAGTAAAAATTTTATCCGAATAGTATGTATAAATTTAAGCAAATATTTAAAAGATCTTTAATCACAATGTTACTAGAATGTTACTACTTTTCATAATTCTATTAGCATATTAAGAAAAAATTTTGTTTAAAGTATTACCTTATTTACTGTAAAAAGTTTAGTTTAATTATAGGTTAGTGTGAACATATATTTACATAAAACTGTTATTTAAAGCTTAAATACCCGTCAATCCAGAGATTTTTTAAAATTTTACTTTATTTTATGCAAAAATATTTTTAAATAAATTTCACAACTTTTTTTTTCTTTTTTGCACTTGTTTTTTTACTGTCAAACACACTTTTTATACACACTTTTACACAATGATTTATTGTTTCAATTTTTCATGATACACTCTTTGAAATTAGTTAAAAATACACAAACACCAGTGATTTCAGTCGCAAGTGGGCGATAGTAGTGGTTTAATTCTGACGATAGTATCTTGTAAGTTTTCAATAAACCAATTTGTCTTTCCACATGAACTCTAAATTTTGACAGCTTTCGATCTTCTATTATGTTATCCAAAGTTAGGTGACCCTTGCCTCGAACAAAATCTGGAGTAATTACACCAACATCTTTAGGAGCGAAAAGGTCTTGTACGGTGAATCCCTTGTCAGCCATCACTACATCTCCTGCTTGACACATATTTGGTAGATTACTACGCTCCACTATTTGTCTATCACTAGTGGAACCACCATAGCATGGACTGTAGTAACTAACCAGCCCAGAAGGTGAATTTCCAACAACCAGTTTTAAGGTTGTATCATTTTTATAATGACTGAACGCTGCTTGTTGAACTAAAGGATTCTTACTTCTTTGTGTGTACACTTCAGTACCATCTATAATTATTCTTGTTTTTGGAAAGTTTTTTTTAAATTCTTCAGGCATGTAATAATCAACTAACTGTCTGCTTGGCCATATGTTAATCTTTGACCATCTCCATGCCATGAATATGATCCAGCTTTTGAAAATGTTACCAACTTGATTGGGTTTGATTCCAAAATGCTGAGATAATTCATAATCTGTACAATTTTTTCTTAACTTCCAAAGACTCAGGAACATCTGATCTTCTAAAGACAATTTACCGTGTCCAACATTAGAGACATACTTTATTTTTTCAAATTCTGATTGTCTTCCAAGGCTTAAAAATACAAGTTTGAACTTTTTGTAATTCTCAAGTCCTGTGAACTCCAAAATAGCTCTAGGATTAGATTGCAGCATGCTAATACGGTATCTTGGAAGAATATTAGCATTAACAGGTAAAATTATTTTAACAGCATCTTCAGATAACTGATCACTTTTAATAACTTGAATTTCTTCATCTACCAGTGGCACCTCTATTACTTCCTCTTTGCAGTCAAAATTAGTAACATCATTTACAGAGTTAACACTTTTATCTAAAACACCAAGTCGAGTGATTGAAAAGTTTTCAGTTCTACAACTGCTGCTATTACACAAGTTACTATTTATACTTTTCTCAGTAATGATTAGAGAATGTTCACTTGTATAACAACTATCTTCATTCAAATAAAAACCAAGAGAATGTTCACTTGTATCACAACTATCTTGATTAAAATAAACTCCAGCTTGACTTTCATCAGGAGTGATTGAAGAATGAATGTTAGTATCAAAACTGTCTTCATTAGAATAAGCACCTTCTTTCCCTTCACCAAGAGAAACTAAAAAATCTTCATCTTCACCTCTACTTTTGTCATTGAAATTAGCACCATCTTTGCTTTGATATGTATTGACATCTTCTATCGCTGCAAAGTCTTCACATGTACCTTTGCTGGCATCATTACATACAACTGTGAGTTCATTATCATCTGATTTATTCCAGTCAAAGACAGAGGGTATTGCTCCTTTTTTGAGTAAAGTTTTGCTATACTCATAACCTGTAAAACATTTTAAGAGAAATTTATTTTATAATTTCATCAACAAACCAAGAGTAACAATGATATCATGAAAATAATTTATTGAATAATTTAATAAATAATTTACTCACCCCAACAAGTTATTTTAGGAAGAAAATCATCTTTTTTAAAATGATTCTTACAAATTCCATGTGTTTTTTTGGGTTCCAAATTTGGCTGACGCATAGCTTTTAGCCACTCCCTTCTGAGGTTAATTTCAGAAGGAAATATACAATTTATTTTATGTCTGCAATTGTTAACGGAACATTTTCTCGTCATTTTGACTTCAGCTTTATTAATTAAATGAAATTCTTAGCCAAACCGAAACCATGGTAGGTAGACATGCTGTTAGCAGTACGCATTAGGATTTGCGGGTAGATGTGGGAAAACAGAAAAGACTACATGAAACACCCAAATTATTTTACTTTTTTTTTTTTAACTGAGATCAAGCATCAATTTTTTTTACTCTTCATTCATTATATTTATTATACTTTTATAAATAATCAGAATAATTACATGCAATGAGAATAGTAAACAATTTCAATATATTCGATTATTTTAAATTTTTTTTAAATCTACTTTATCGACTGCAGGCATTATTCAAAGAGCTTGCAAATGGGAGGGAGACCCTTGCAGCAGCGCCTCTATCGGAATTTTTTTTCTTAACATCCTCATACAAAAAACTTCCTTTAAAAATTTTATTTTATTTTATTTGTAAATGAAGCCAACAATAAGTTACCAGTTCTTTTGTAAAATGAGTTTTTAAGCATGGCCATTGTTCTAAAATGCTTTCTGTGTCCCCAAAAGAACTGTTTTTTATATCAATTTGTCTTAAACAATGAGAAATGTTCCAATGCTTAAGAACTTCATCTAAAGGTTCATCATTTTCAGCTAACCAATTTTTACTTTCTAACTCTTTACTATAATTTGCATAGGCTGTATGAAGATTTTTTATTTTATTAAAATTAAAATTTATTGAAAACAATATTTAATAATAACCAAATAATAATGTTTACCTTGGTCTAGACTTTCAGATTTTGGTTCCACATCAGGTTTGTATTTTGTATCATTTTTATTCAAATCTCGAAGGAGATATTTTAAATAAGAACATTTGTTCCATAATTTACCACCAGGATGAGAATTATGCTTTAGTGTTGGTGCTATGTAGTAAGTTAAAATATTCTCATTAGGAAACTGTTGACATAAATTATTTGCCACTAATTCTATATCTAAATGATGTAGTTTTCTGCAAAAATAAATAAACAAGTATTTTCAAGATTAGTTACTGTATACAAAATTTATGAATTAAAAATAAAAAACTTACTCTTCATAAGTTTTAAGTAAAGCACAAGCTAATATGTCAACCAAATGATGTTGATGACCTGAATCAAAGGAACCTCCTAATTTATAAAAATTAACTAATGCCTTGCCCACAACATGTTCTTCAAGACGAGCTTCAAGAACTTTTAAAATATCAAAGTTTTCAGTCAGCAGAATCCTTTGTCTTTTTTTAGGTTGCTCTGAAGTTTCTATTACCGGGATTAACTGTGATGTTAAGGGGTCAACCATATACTCTATGCTCTGATAATCTTCTTCCATAAATTGGGTTACAGAATTAACTTCTAACAGATGAATTTTATCATCCAGAGATAAGTCTTCGCTACTGACAGATTGTATTGATTGATTTTCTCTCAAACTTACTTCTGCTGACTCTACACTTTCACTCGAGAACTGTAATTATAAACTAAAATTTAGCTTCTTGATGTTTTTTGATAAGATTCAATATTTCTAATTAATATAAAAAATCAAACTATTATAGCAATCATACAAAAGCATTTACACACTCTTCTAATCTCCACTTCATGTTAACATTAGGTACAAGTCGGTTCAAGTCATTCTCTTTTTTTTAAAGTTTTTTAAGTGTAGTTACGTCGTTAATACCATTTGCTGTTAGGAAAGGAATCGGAATCGGATATTATTTATTAGATATTTAAAAAATATTAGAAAGGAAATTTGTATTCTTGGCCCACAAAAATTTTCAAACATAACCTCTCTTAGCAAAAACAAACTGTTAATTTAGGAACTGCAAAAAAATAATCAACTTTGATACTCACTGCAGAAAGTTGAAGCCAAATTTTCAAGTCCCCATTTCTTCAAGAGATGATCCATTTTGAGGCATCAAAACATTAAACACTATTTGCATGCGAATGGAATACACGCGGCCGCGAACAGCTTATGCAGCACATATGTAAAACACGTGTAAAGTCAGCAGTCTAGCATGCTTCGAGATTATCGTTAACGCATCCCGGATTAACTGTTAAGAGTGCTCAGGACCCCGCGGAGAGCGCCACCTAACGTTGTATTATGGGCGCGTAAAAAAAGTTTCTACCAAACTACGGCCACAAAATAAAAATAATCACTCTGAAAAAAATCTTAAAAAATAGTTGAAATCACTCTACAAGTGTGTCACTATCTGCTTTATGCAAAAAGTGTTTTTAAGCAGTAAAAAAAGTTGATCAAAAATATCACTAAAATCGTCGTCTGCAGCACGTGTTGATGCTGATCACAGTTTCTTATTCACTGCAAATTATTGCGAGACTTGATCAAAAATCGAGATAGTAACACACTTGAACGCCACTTTCACAAATTTTTTGGTATTTTTTTCACAATCATCCGTGGTTTCTAGCAGCCGTAGTTTGGAATATACGATTTCAATCGGTTGGCTCTACAAGCGTGGTAATGCAGAGCAAAAATTTAGTTTAGCCGGTCAAATGTAGTGGCGCTGATGTCGAATTGCAGGGACGTTGATATTTTTCACAAAAAAGAGGGGCCTGCCCCATAGTTGCTCATCGATAGACGGGCGAGCGCAGCTGGCCGTGATTTTCGTTCATCCACGAGAGCGGCGACTGTCAACTGTGCGCCCAAGGTCACGTGGTTTCGGCAGCTCTGACTGCGGCACGGGCCCACGGTCTTTCCTCACGCTCGCGGCGAGCGGCTCGCCGTCGGTTTGGACTTTTCGGTGTTCGGGCAAAATCGTCCGTGATAAAATTGTAGATACTGTAGATTTTAATTATAGGTAAATATCTATATATTAATTTATTGCGAAAGGAAATATTTTTAATAGGCACGGAAATGAAAAAAATTTGGAAAATTCTTAAAAAAAGAACACATTAACAAAACACAATTTAACAACTAACATCAGTTCATTTTTTAATTTTTTCTTTTTATTCAAATTTTTAAATCACTTGAGACTTAAATAGTCATAATTTTTATTGACAGCTTAAATTATAAAACAGTGCTTGAATAATTAATTGGTAAAGTTTAATTAAAAAATTGTTGATTAAATTTTTTTAATAACTATAAGGGAACGATAAGTAAAAAGTAATCTCACAGGGATGCTAGCTACTATTTTAGTTCAAAAAAGTAGCAATAGTATCACTGTTTTGTTAAAATAGTAATATTTTTTGAACGAAAAAGTATTTTTTTTTAACAGAAACAAGAACTTTTTGAATGAAGTTTTTCGTTTTAAGGCACTCAAGAAAAAAAAAAAAATTAAATTAAAAACGGTGAAATACCTCGGTTGACTTGAATCTTTATAAAAAGCGAAAATATTCATAAATATTAAATACTCATAAGCTCCGTAACGCTAGGGACTAAAATTTAGTCAAAGTTAAAATATAAATCATTGATGTGAAACTGTAATAATCGAGAGGAACTTGAAAGAATAAAAAGTTTACAACTGCGAGTGGGAACTGGAATGAAATTAAATTCTAAAATTGACTAATTATTGTATAGATAAAATTAATAAATCAAATTAAGTTACAAATACCGGTGATAGTTTAGGTCAATAAACGCATCAATATTGTACCAGATTGTATCTTTTTTATTTTTTTAATAATCAAATAAATAAATAATTAATCCCCCAAGCTCTACAACCCAATAACGCTGGGCGTCCGGGAGTTTATTTTTATTTTGTGAAAAATAAATAAATGAAAAATCGATCCCCAAGCTCTACAACTCAATGACGCCGAGCGCACGAGGGTTTTTTTTTCTCTAAAATAAAAAATAAATAAACAATATCTACCCCCCAATCTCTACTACCCAATAACGCTGGGCATCCAGGTATTTATTTATTTTTTCTTGAATGATAAATAAATACAAAATCGATCCCCAAGCTCTACACCCCAATTACGCTGGGCGTCCAGGTTTTTTTTTTCTCAAACGATGAATATAGTAACAAGCGATTCTTCAAGCTCTACAACCCAAAAGTGCGTCGCGTCTCGGTTTTTTTGATAAATAAATCATAAAGTAAACAAACAATCTACCTCCCAAGCTCTACAACCCAATAACCCTGGACGACCGGGTATTTATTTATTTTTTCTTGAATGATAAATAAATACAAAATCGATCCTCAAGCTCTACACCCCAATATCGCTGGGCGTCTAAGTTTTTTTTTCCTCAAACGATGAATATAGTAACAAACGATTCTTCAAGCTCTACAACCCAGAAGTGCTTCGGGTCTCGGTTTTTTTGATAAATAAATCATAAAGTAAACAAACAATTCACCCCCCAAGCTCTAGTACCCAATAACGCTGGACGACCGGGTGTTTTTTTTTATTTCGTGAATAATAAATAAATGAAAAATCGATCCCCAAGCTCTACAACTCAATAACGCCGAGCGCACGAGGGTTTTTTCCTCTAAAATAAAAAATAAATAAACAATCTACCTCCCAAGCTCTACAACCCAAAAGAGCGTAGCGTCTCGGTTTTTTTGATAAATAAATCATAAAGTAAACAAACAATCTACCTCCCAAGCTCTACAACCCAATAACGCTGGGCGACCAGGTATTTATTTATTTTTTCTTGAATGATAAATAAATACAAAATCGATCCTCAAGCTCTACACCCCAATAACGCTGGGCGTCTAGGTTTTTTTTTCCTCAAACGATGAATATAGTAACAAACGATTCTTCAAGCTCTACAACCCAGAAGTGCTTCGGGGCTCGGTTTTTTTGATAAATAAATCATAAAGTAAACAAACAATTCAACCCCCAAGCTCTAGTACCCAATAACGAGGGATGACCGGGTGTTTTTTTTTATTTCTTGAATAATAAATAAATGAAAAATCGATCCCCAAGCTCTAAAACTCAATAACCCCGAGCGTACGGGGATTTTTTTTTCTCTAAAATGAAAAATAAATGAACAATCTACCCTCCAAGCTCTACAACCCAATAATGCTAGGCATCCTGGGTTTTCTTTTTTTTCTTGAATGTTAAATAAATAAAAAATCGATCCCCAAGCTCTGCAACCCAATAACGCTAAGCGTACAGGTTTTTTTTTTTTTTCTTGAACAGGGGCGCAACAACTCCTTCCAGCTAGGGGGTAGCTGAGGCCCCCCCCCCATCCCGCCCCTAATGAAACTGACGTCTAAAAAAAAAAAAAAAAAAAAAAGATCAGTTTAAGAAATAGACTGGTTGATAATCCCCCGAGCTATAAGCCCCCAAATATTTTGGGCGCCCGAGTTCAACAAAAAAACTGACCAGATATCCCCCAAGCTGTAAACCCTCAAAACCCTCGGCGTAAAATTCAATAAATAATCTGATCAGCTATCCCCCAAGCTCTAAACCTCCAAAACCCTGGACGTCCGAGGTCAACGAGAAAACTGATCAGCTATCCCCTAAGCTCTAATCCCCCAAAACCCTAAACGTAGAATTCAATGAATAATCTGTTCAGCTATCCTCCAAGCTCTAAACCTCCAAAACTCTGGACGTCCGAGGTCAACGAGAAAACTAATCAGCTATCCCCCAAGCTCTAATCCCCCAAAACCCTGGACGTAGAATTCAATGAATAATCTGTTCAGCTATCCTCCAAGCTGTAAACCCCCCAAAACCCTGGACGTAGAATTCAATGAATAATCTGATCAGCTATCCCCCGAGCTCTAATCCCCCCAAAACCCTGGACGTAGAATTCAATGAATAATCTGATCAGCTATCTCCCAAGCCTTGAACCCCAAAAACCCTGGGCATCCAAAGTCAACGAAAAAACTGATCAGCTATCCTCCAAGCTCTAATCCCTCAAAACTCTGGGCGTAGAATTCAATGGATAAACTGATCAGCTATCCCCCGAACTGCAAACCCCCGCCGACCAGTTTTTATTGTTGAACTCAGGTGCCCAAAGATTTGGAAGCTTAGAGCTTGGGGGATAGCCGACTAGTTTTTTTTTTTTGTTCAACTCCGGCACCCAGGGTATTTGGGCGCTTAGAGCTTGGGGAAAAGCTGACCAGTTTTTTTGTTGAACTCCAACCCAGGGTATTTGGGGGTTTAGAGCTTAAGGGATAGCTGACCAATTTTTTTGTTGAACTTGGGCGCACAATGTCTTGGGGGTTTAGAGCTTGGGTGATAACTGATCAGTTTTTTTGTTGAGCTCGAGCGCCCAGGGTATTCAGAGGTCTAGAGCTTGGGGGATAGCCAACCAGTTTTTTTGTTAAACTCGGTGCACAGGGTCTTGAGGGTTTAGAGCTTGGGGGATAGCCGATCAGTTTTTTTGTTGAACTCCGGCACCTAAGCTATTTGGGGGTTTAGAGCTTGGGGGATAGCTGACCAGTTTTTCAAGCTGTACAACCCAATAACGCTGGAGGTCCAGGTTTTTTTTCCTCAAATGTTGAATAAATTAACAATTGATTCCTTAAGCTTTACACCCCAAAAGCGCTTTGCGTCTCGGTTTTTTTTTAATAAATAAATCATAAAATAAGCAAACAATTCATCCTCTAAACTCTAGAACCAAAAAACACTGGGCGTTTAGGCTTTTTTTCTGAAATGATAAATAAATGAATTAACCCCCCAAGCTCTACAACCCAATAATTCTGGGGGTCAGGGCTATTGTTATTTTTTTCTTAAATGATTAATAAATATACAAACGATCCCTAAAGATCTCAAACCTGAAAGCGCTGTGTATCTTGGTTTCTTTGATAAAACAGCTATAAAATAAATAAACAACTAAGCCCCCTTGTAAAGCCTGGAGGCCCAGCGTTATTGAGATGTAAAGTTTGGGAAATTATTCAATTATTTATTTTATGATTTTTTCATGAAAAAAAAACATGGTGCCTTGCGTTGTTGGGTTGTAGAACTTAGAGGGTTGATTGTTTATTTTTTTATTATTTGAAAGAAAAAAAAGCCTTAGAAGCTCGACGTTATTGGGTTGTAGAGCTTCAGGGGTAGGTTGTTTATTTATTTATCATTTCAAAAAAAAAAAAGCCGGGATGCTTAGCGTTATTGGGTTATAGAGTTTGGGGATCGATTTTTCATTTATTTATTAATTATTATTCACGAAATAAAAAAAAACACCCGGACGCCCAGCGTTATTGGGTTGTATAGCTTGGGTGGTTGATTGTTTATTTATTTATCATTTCAGAAAAAAGCCTTGTTGCCCAGTGTTATTAGGTTGTAGAGCTCGGGAGGTAAATTGTTTATTTATTTATTTCAGAAAATAAACCTGGTGCCCAGCGTTACTGGGTTGTAGAGCTTGGGAATCAATCTTGTATTTATTTATCATTCAAAAAAAAAAAAAAAAATACCTCGATGCCCAGCATTATTGCGTTGTAGATCTTGGGGGGGAGATTGCTTATTTATTTTTCATTTTAGAGAAAAAAAAACCCGCGTACGATCGGCGTCATTGGGTTGTAAAGCTTGACGGATAGGTTGTTTATTTATTCATCATTTCAGAAAAAAAGCCTGGTTGCCCAGCGTTATTGAGTTGTAGAGCTTAGGGATCGATTTTTTATTTGTTTATCATTCAAGGAAAAAAAAAAAAATACCCAGATGCCCAGCGTTATTAGGTTCTAGAGTTTGGGGATGAATTGTTTGTTTATTGTATGATTTATTTATCAAAAAAACCGAGACGCAAAGCGCTTTTGGGGTGTACAGTTTGAAGAATCGAATGTTAAATTATTCAACGTTTGAGGAAAAAGAAAAACCCAGGATGCACAGAGTTATTGGGATGGAGAGCTTGGGAGGTAGATTGTTTATTTATTTACCCTGCTGTATAGCCACACGTAAAATGGACTTGAGCAAATTTTTTTTTTTGATTGCTAAACATTATAACATTATAAAGTCAGGGTGGACACCAGGTGCACCTGGGGATGATAACGCCTCAGAAATGACTAGCCCAGGAAGTTTTGACTTCAGAAGGGTCAGGACGGACACCTGGTGCACCTGGTGATAATAACGCCTTGAAGATGATTTCCCCAGGAAGTTTTGACTCCAAAAGGGTCACTACAGACACCTGGTGTACCTGGTGGTAATAACGCCTTGGAGATGATTTCCCCAAGAAGTTTTGACTCCAGAGGGCCCAGGACGAACACCTGGTACACCTGGTGGTAATAAAGCCTCGGAGATGATTCCCCCAGGAAGTTTTGACCTCAGGTGGGTCAGGATGGACAACTGGTGCACCTAGTGATGATTACGCCTCAGAGGTGATTTCCCCAGAAAACAATCTCCGAGGCTTTATTACCACCAGGCGCACCTGGTGTCTGTAGTGACCCTTCTGATCATCACCAGGTGCTCCAGGTGTTCATCCTGACGCCTCTGGGATCAAAACTTCCTGGAGAAATCATGTACAAGCGTTGATATGACCAGGTGCACCAGGTGTCCGTCCTGAGCCTTCTGAAATATAAACTTCCTAGGGAAATCATCACCGAGGCGTCATCATCGCATGGTGCACCAGGTGTCAGTGGTGACCTTTCTAGAGTCAAAACTTCCTCGGGAAATCATCCCCGAGGCTTTATCACCACTAGGTGCACCAGGTGTCCGTTCTGACCCCTCTGGGATCCAAACTTTCTGGGGAAATCATCTACAAGCGTTATGTTGACTAGGTGCACCAGGTGTCCGTCCTGACCCTTCTGAAGTAAAAACTTCCTGGGGAAGTCATCCCCGAGGCGTCATCATCACCAGGTGCACCAGGTGTTCATCCTGACCCCTCTGGAGTCAAAACATCCTAGGGAAATCATCACCGAGGCGTCATCATCACCTGGTGGACCATGTGTCAGTAGTGACCTTTCTGGAGTCAAAACTTCCTCGGGAAATTATCTCTGAGGCTTTATCACCACTAGGTGCACCAGGTGTCCGTCCTGACCCCCCTGGGATCAAAACTTTCTGGGGAAGTCATCTCCGAGGCGTCATCATCACCAGGTACACCAGGTGTTCATCCTGACCCCTCTGGAGTCAAAACTTCCTGGAGAAGTCATCACTCAGGCGTCATCATCACATGGTGCACCAGGTGTCAGTAGTGACCTTTCTGGAAATGAAACTTCCTGAGGAAATCATCTCCGAGGCTTTATTACCACTAGGTTTACCAGGTGTCCGCCCCGCCCCTTCGGAGTCCAAACTTCCCGGGGAAATCATCTACAAGACGTTATTATAACCAGGTGCACCAGGTGTCCGTCCTGACCCTTCTGAAGTAAAAACTTCCTAGAGAAGTAATCTCCGAGGTGTTATCATCACCAGATGCACCAGGGGTTCATCCTGACCCCTCTGGAGTCAAAACTTCCTGGGGAAATCATCACCGAGGCTTTATCACCACAAGGTGCCCCAGGTGTCCGTCCTGACCCCTCTGGGATCAAAACTTTCTAGACAAGTAATCTACAAGCGTTATGTTGACTAGGTTCACCAGGTGTCCGTCCAGACCCATCTGAAGTAAAAACTTCCTGGGGAAGTCATCTCCGAGGCGTCATCATCACCAGGTGCACCAGGTGTTCATCCTGACCCCTCTGGAGTCAAAACTTCCTGGAGAAGTCATCACTCAGGCGTCATCATCACATGGTGCACCAGGTGTCAGTAGTGACCTTTCTGGAGTCAAAACTTCCTGAGGAAATCACCTCCGAGGCTTTATCACCACGAGGTGCCCCAGGTGTCCGTCCTGACCCCTCTGGGATCAAAAATTTCTGGAGAAGTCATCTACAAGCGTTATTATGACCAGGTGCACCAGGTGTCCGTCCAGACCCTTCAAAAGTAAAAACTTTCTGGGGAAGTCATCTCCGAGGCGTCATCATCACCAGGTGCACCAGGTGTTCATCCTGACCCCTCTGGAGTCAGAACTTCCTGGGGAAATCATCACCGAGGCGTCATCATCACATGGTGCACCAGGTGTCAGTAGTGACCTTTCTGGAGTCAAAACATCCTGGGGAAATCACCTCCGAGGCTTTATCACCACTAGGTGCCCCAGGTGTCCGTCCTGGCCCTTCTGGGATCAAAACTTCCTGGAGAAATCATCTAAAAGCGTTATTATGACCAGGTGCACCAGGTGTCCGTCCTGACCCTTCTGAAGTAAAAACTTCCTGGGGAAGTCATCCCCGAGGCGTCATCATCACCAGGTGCACCAGGTGTTCATCCTGACCCCTCTGGAAAAAAAACTTCCTGGGGAAATCATCACCGAGGCGTCATCATCACATGGTGCACCAGGTGTCAGTAGTGACCTTTCTGGAAATGAAACTTCCTGAGGAAATCATCTCCGAGGCTTTATTACCACTAGGTTTACCAGGTGTCCGCCCCGCCCCTTCGGAGTCCAAACTTCCCGGGGAAATCATCTACAAGACGTTATTATAACCAGGTGCACCAGGTGTCCGTCCTGACCCTTCTGAAGTAAAAACTTCCTAGAGAAGTAATCTCCGAGGTGTTATCATCACCAGATGCACCAGGGGTTCATCCTGACCCCTCTGGAGTCAAAACTTCCTGGGGAAATCATCACCGAGGCTTTATCACCACAACGTGCCCCAGGTGTCCGTCCTGACCCCTCTGGGATCAAAACTTTCTAGACAAGTAATCTACAAGCGTTATTATGACCAGGTGCACCAGGTGTCCGTCCTGAGCCTTCTGAAGTGAAAACTTCCTGGGGAAATCATCTCCGAGGCGTCATCATCACCAGGTGCTCCAGGTGTTCATCCTGACCCCTCTGGGATCAAAACTTCCTGGAGAAATCATCTACAAGCGTTGATATGACCAGGTGCACCAGGTGTCCGTCCTGAGCCTTCTGAAGTATAAACTTCCTGGAGAAGTCATCACATAGGCGTCATCATCACATGGTGCACCAGGTGTCAGTAGTGACCTTTCTGGAGTTAAAACTTCCTGAGGAAATCATCTTCGAGACTTTATCACCACCAAGTGCACCAGGTGTCCGTCCTGACCCCTCTGGGATCAAAACTTTCTGGAGAAGTCATCTACAAGCGTTATTATGACCAGGTGCACCAGGTGTCCGTCCTGACCCTTCTGAAGTAAAAACTTTCTGGGGAAGTCATCTCCGAGGCGTCATCATCACCAGGTGCACCAGGTGTTCATCCTGACCCCTCTGGAGTCAAAACATCCTAGGGAAATCATCACCGAGGCGTCATCATCACCTGGTGGACCATGTGTCAGTAGTGACCTTTCTGGAGTCAAAACTTCCTCGGGAAATTACCTCTGAGGCTTTATCATCACCAGGTGCACCAGGTGTTCATCCTGACCCCTCTGGAGTCAGAACTTCCTGGGGAAATCATCTAAAAGCGTTATTATGACCAGGTGCACCAGGTGTCCGTCCTGACCCTTCTGAAGTAAAAACTTCCTGGGGAAGTCATCCCCGAGGCGTCATCATCACCAGGTGCACCAGGTGTTCATCCTGACCCCTCTGGAAAAAAAACTTCCTGGGGAAATCATCACCGAGGCGTCATCATCACATGGTGCACCAGGTGTCAGTGGTGACCTTTCTGGAGTCAAAACTTCCTCGGGAAATCATCCCCGAGGCTTTATCACCACCAGGTGCACCAGGTGTCCGTTCTGACCCCTCTGGGATCAAAACTTTCTGGGGAAATCATCTACAAGCGTTATGTTGACTAGGTGCACCAGGTGTCCGTCCTGACCCTTCTGAAGTAAAAACCTCCTGGGGAAGTCATCCCCGAGGCGTCATCATCACCAGGTGCACCAGGTGTTCATCCTGACCCCTCTGAAAAAAAAACTTCCTGGGGATATCATCACCGAGGCGTCATCATCACATGGTGCACCAGGTGTCAGTAGTGACCTTTCTGGAAATGAAACTTCCTGAGGAAATCATCTCCGAGGCTTTATTACCACTAGGTTTACCAGGTGTCCGCCCCGCCCCTTCGGAGTCCAAACTTCCCGGGGAAATCATCTACAAGACTTTATTATAACCAGGTGCACCAGGTGTCCGTCCTGACCCTTCTGAAGTAAAAACTTCCTAGAGAAGTAATCTCCGAGGTGTTATCATCACCAGATGCACCAGGGGTTCATCCTGACCCCTCTGGAGTCAAAACTTCCTGGGGAAATCATCACCGAGGCTTTATCACCACAACGTGCCCCAGGTGTCCGTCCTGACCCCTCTGGGATCAAAACTTTCTAGACAAGTAATCTACAAGCGTTGATATGACCAGGTGCACCAGGTGTCCGTCCTGAGCCTTCTGAAGTATAAACTTCCTGGAGAAGTCATCACTCAGGCGTCATCATCACATGGTGCACCAGGTGTCAGTAGTGACCTTTCTGGAGTTAAAACTTCCTGAGGAAATCATCTTCGAGACTTTATCACCACCAAGTGCACCAGGTGTCCGTCCTGACCCCTCTGGGATCAAAACTTTCTGGAGAAGTCATCTACAAGCGTTATTATGACCAGGTGCACCAGGTGTCCGTCCTGACCCTTCTGAAGTAAAAACTTTCTGGGGAAGTCATCTCCGAGGCGTCATCATCACCAGGTGCACCAGGTGTTCATCCTGACCCCTCTGGAGTCAAAACATCCTAGGGAAATCATCACCGAGGCGTCATCATCACCTGGTGGACCATGTGTCAGTAGTGACCTTTCTGGAGTCAAAGCTTCCTCGGGAAATTACCTCTGAGGCTTTATCACCACTAGGTGCACCAGGTGTCCGTCCTGACCCCTCTGGGATCAAAACTTTCTGGGGAAATCATCTACAAGCGTTATGTTGACTAGGTTCACCAGGTGTCCGTCCGGACCCATCTGAAGTAAAAACTTCCTGGGGAAGTCATCTCCGAGGCGTCATCATCACCAGGTGCACCAGGTGTTCATCCTGACCCCTCTGGAGTCAAAACTTCCTGGAGAAGTCATCACTCAGGCGTCATCATCACATGGTGCACCAGGTGTCAGTAGTGACCTTTCTGGAGTCAAAACTTCCTGGGGAAATCACCTCCGAGGCTTTATCACCACGAGGTGCCCCAGGTGTCCGTCCTGACCTCTCTGGGATCAAATCTTTCTGGAGAAGTCATCTACAAGCGTTATTATGACCAGGTGCACCAGGTGTCCGTTCAGACCCTTCTGAAGTAAAAACTTTCTGGGGAAGTCATCTCCGAGGCGTCATCATCACCAGGTGCACCAGGTGTTCATCCTGACCCCTCTGGAGTCAGAACTTCCTGGGGAAATCATCACCGAGGCGTCATCATCACATGGTGCACCAGGTGTCAGTAGTGACCTTTCTGGAGTCAAAACATCCTGGGGAAATCACCTCCGAGGCTTTATCACCACTAGGTGCCCCAGGTGTCCGTCCTGACCCTTCTGGGATCAAAACTTCCTGGAGAAATCATCTAAAAGCGTTATTATGACCAGGTGCACCAGGTGTCCGTCCTGACCCTTCTGAAGTAAAAACTTCCTGGGGAAGTCATCCCCGAGGCGTCATCATCACCAGGTGCACCGGGTGTTCATCCTGACCCCTCTGGACTCAAAACTTCCTGGAGAAGTCATCACTCAGGCGTCATCATCACATGGTGCACCAGGTGTCAGTAGTGACCTTTCTGGAGTCAAAACTTCCTGGGGAAATCAATTCCGAGGCTTTATCACCACGAGGTGCCCCAGGTGTCCGTCCTGACCCCTCTGGGATCAAAACTTCCCGGGGAAATCATCTACAAGACGTTATTATAACCAGGTGCACCAGGTGTCCGTCCTGACCCTTCTGAAGTAAAAACTTCCTAGAGAAGTAATCTCCGAGGTGTTATCATCACCAGATGCACCAGGGGTTCATCCTGACCCCTCTGGAGTCAAAACTTCCTGGGGAAATCATCACCGAGGCTTTATCACCACAACGTGCCCCAGGTGTCCGTCCTGACCCCTCTGGGATCAAAACTTTCTAGACAAGTAATCTACAAGCGTTATTATGACCTGGTGCACCAGGTGTCCGTCCTGAGCCTTCTGAAGTAAAAACTTCCTGGGGAAATCATCTCCGAGGCGTCATCATCACCAGGTGCTCCAGGTGTTCATCCTGACCCCTCTGGGATCAAAACTTCCTGGAGAAATCATCTACAAGCGTTGATATGACCAGGTGCACCAGGTGTCCGTCCTGAGCCTTCTGAAGTATAAACTTCCTGGAGAAGTCATCACTCAGGCGTCATCATCACATGGTGCACCAGGTGTCAGTAGTGACCTTTCTGGAGTCAAAACTTCCTGGGGAAATCACCTCCGAGGCTTTATCACCACGAGGTGCCCCAGGTGTCCGTCCTGACCTCTCTGGGATCAAAACTTTCTGGAGAAGTCATCTACAAGCGTTATTATGACCAGGTGCACCAGGTGTCCGTCCTGACCCTTCTGAAGTAAAAACTTTCTGGGGAAGTCATCTCCGAGGCGTCATCATCACCAGGTGCACCAGGTGTTCATCCTGACCCCTCTGGAGTCAAAACATCCTAGGGAAATCATCAACGAGGCGTCATCATCACATGGTGCACCAGGTGTCAGTAGTGACCTTTCTGGAGTTAAAACTTCCTGAGGAAATCATCTTCGAGACTTTATCACCACCAAGTGCACCAGGTGTCCGTCCTGACCCCTCTGGGATCAAAACTTTCTGGAGAAGTCATCTACAAGCGTTATTATGACCAGGTGCACCAGGTGTCCGTCCTGACCCTTCTGAAGTAAAAACTTTCTGGGGAAGTCATCTCCGAGGCGTCATCATCACCAGGTGCACCAGGTGTTCATCCTGACCCCTCTGGAGTCAAAACATCCTAGGGAAATCATCACCGAGGCGTCATCATCACCTGGTGGACCATGTGTCAGTAGTGACCTTTCTGGAGTCAAAACTTCCTCGGGAAATTATCTCTGAGGCTTTATCACCACTAGGTGCACCAGGTGTTCGTCCTGACCCCTCTGGGATCAAAACTTTCTGGGGAAATCATCTACAAGCGTTATGTTGACTAGGTTCACCAGGTGTCCGTCCGGACCCATCTGAAGTAAAAACTTCCTGGGGAAGTCATCTCCGAGGCGTCATCATAACCAGGTGCACCAGGTGTTCATCCTGACCCCTCTGGACTCAAAACTTTTTGGAGAAGTCATCACTCAGGCGTCATCATCACATGGTGCACCAGGTGTCAGTAGTGACCTTTCTGGAGTCAAAACTTCCTGGGGAAATCACCTCCGAGGCTTTATCACCACGAGGTGCCCCAGGTGTCCGTCCTGACCCCTCTGGGATCAAAACTTTCTGGAGAAGTCATCTACAAGCGTTATTATGACCAGGTGCACCAGGTGTCCGTCCAGACCCTTCTGAAGTAAAAACTTTCTGGGGAAGTCATCTCCGAGGCGTCATCATCACCAGGTGCACCAGGTGTTCATCCTGACCCCTCTGGAGTCAAAACATCCTAGGGAAATCATCACCGAGGCGTCATCATCACCAGGTGCACCAGGTGTTCATCCTGACCCCTCTGGACTCAAAACTTCCTGGAGAAGTCATCACTCAGGCGTCATCATCACATGGTGCACCAGGTGTCAGTAGTGACCTTTCTGGAGTCAAAACTTCCTGGGGAAATCACCTCCGAGGCTTTATCACCACGAGGTGCCCCAGGTGTCCGTCCTGACCTCTCTGGGATCAAAACTTTCTGGAGAAGTCATCTACAAGCGTTATTATGACCAGGTGCACCAGGTGTCCGTCCTGACCCTTCTGAAGTAAAAACTTTCTGGGGAAGTCATCTCCGAGGCGTCATCATCACCAGGTGCACCAGGTGTTCATCCTGACCCCTCTGGAGTCAAAACATCCTAGGGAAATCATCACCGAGGCGTCATCATCACATGGTGCACCAGGTGTCAGTAGTGACCTTTCTGGAGTTAAAACTTCCTGAGGAAATCATCTTCGAGACTTTATCACCACCAAGTGCACCAGGTGTCCGTCCTGACCCCTCTGGGATCAAAACTTTCTGGGGAAATCATCTACAAGCGTTATGTTGACTAGGTTCACCAGGTGTCCGTCCGGACCCATCTGAAGTAAAAACTTCCTGGGGAAGTCATCTCCGAGGCGTCATCATCACCAGGTGCACCAGGTGTTCATCCTGACCCCTCTGGACTCAAAACTTCCTGGAGAAGTCATCACTCAGGCGTCATCATCACATGGTGCACCAGGTGTCAGTAGTGACCTTTCTGGAGTCAAAACTTCCTGGGGAAATCACCTCCGAGGCTTTATCACCACGAGGTGCCCCAGGTGTCCGTCCTGACCCCTCTGGGATCAAAACTTTCTGGAGAAGTCATCTACAAGCGTTATTATGACCAGGTGCACCAGGTGTCCGTCCAGACCCTTCTGAAGTAAAAACTTTCTGGGGAAGTCATCTCCGAGGCGTCATCATCACCAGGTGCACCAGGTGTTCATCCTGACCCCTCTGCAGTCAGAACATCCTGGGGAAATCATCACCGAGGCGTCATCATCACATGGTGCACCAGGTGTCAGTAGTGACCTTTCTGGAGTCAAAACATCCTGGGGAAATCACCTCCGAGGCTTTATCACCACTAGGTGCCCCAGGTGTCCGTCCTGACCCTTCTGGGATCAAAACTTCCTGGAGAAATCATCTACAAGCGTTATTATGACCAGGTGCACCAGGTGTCCATCCTGACCCTTCTGAAGTAAAAACTTCCTGGGGAAGTCATCTCCGAGGCGTCATCATCACCTGGTGGACCAGGTGTCAGTAGTGACCTTTCTGGAGTCAAAACTTCCTCGGGAAATCATCTCCGAGGCTTTATCACCACTAGGTGCACCAGCTGTCCGACCTGACCCCTCTGGGATCAAAAGTTCCTGGGGAAATCATCTCCAAGGCGTAAGTATCACCAGGTGCACCAGGTGTCCGCCCTGGCCCCTCCGGAGTCCGAACTTCCTGGGGAAATCATCTACAAGGCGTTATTATGACCAGGTGCACCAGGTGTCCGTCCTGACCCTTTTGAAGTAAAAATTACCT
Organism: Encarsia formosa; assembly: GCA_038277355.1. Taxonomy (NCBI): domain Eukaryota; kingdom Metazoa; phylum Arthropoda; class Insecta; order Hymenoptera; family Aphelinidae; genus Encarsia; species Encarsia formosa. Next base: position 43,930,846 of record CM076186.1, on the reverse strand, counting down.
GGAGAAGTCATCTCCGAGGCGTTATCATCACCAGATGCACCAGGTTTTCATCCTGACCCCTCTGGAGTCAAAACTTCCTGGGGAAATCATCACCGAGGCGTCATCATCAATTTTTTGCAGAAAAAAATGATAAAAATTATTAGGCTTAAAACTTGTCTATCTAATCTTTGTTAAAAAAAATAAAAAATAAAAAAAATAAAAATTAAAATAAAATAAAATTACTGATCAGTTATCCACCGAGCTATAAACCCCCAAAACCCTGGGTGCTCGAGTTCTATGAAAAAACTGATCAGCTATCCCCCAAGCTCTGAACCCCCAAATACCCTGGCCGCACGAGTTCAACGAAAAAACTTATCATCTATCCCCTAAGCTCTAAACCCCCGAATACCCTGGGCGCCCGAGTTCAACAAAAAAACTTATCGGCTATCCCCCAAGCTCTCAACTCCCAAATACCCTGGATGCCCGAGTTCAATAAATAAACTGATCAGCTATCCCCAAAGCTCTAAACCCCCAAATACCCTGGGCGCCCGAGTTCAATAAATACTTTGATCAGCTATCCCTCAAGCTCTAAACCCCCTAAACCCTGGAAGTCCGAGTTCAATAAAAAGAACTGATCAGCTATCCCTCAAGCTCTAAACCCCCAAAACCCTGGGTGCTCGAATTCTATGAAAAAACTGATCAGCTATCCCCCAAGCTCTGAACCCCCAAATACCCTGGGCGCACGAGTTCAACGAAAAAACTTATCGGCTATCCCCTAAGCTCTCAACTCCCAAATACCCTGGATGCCCGAGTTCAATAAATAAACTGATCAGCTATCCCCAAAGCTCTAAACCCCCAAATACCCTGGGCGCCCGAGTTCAATAAATACTTTGATCAGCTATCCCTCAAGCTCTAAACCCCCTAAACCCTGGAAGTCCGAGTTCAATAAATACTTTGATCAGCTATCCCTCAAGCTCTAAACCTCCAAAACCCTGGAAGTCCGAGTTCAATAAAAAGAACTGATCAGTTATCTTTCAAGCTCTAAACCTCCCAAAATTCTGGTTACCGAGTGGAATCATTTTACAAGCGTTCTTTATATTTGAATATCAAGTTCATAACAGTTTCTTTTTTTTTTTTTTTTTTTTTTTGTTCCCTAAAAAGGTTGTGGTGTACTTTTATTTACATCACTTGAAAGTACTACAAAATAATAAAAAATCAATATAAATTATTAAATTAATAACCAATAAACAAACGGAAATTTTTACGCTTTTCTCAAAATGTGTCTCATTCGTAGAAGCATATAATTTATAGTTAAATAATAAAATTTGTTGATAATGTTGCAAACAAAGAGTTTAACAATAAGAGAAGACTTATAGTGTTTTCCTATTCAACCACGCCATTTTGGAGTTAAAAATTTCAGATTTATAACTTTATGATATTATTGCACCAGTGCATCTTAATTAGGTATTGTAATTAAATTATTTATTTCAAGCTCAAGTTAACTAAAATGCACTCATATTTCCTTTGGAATAATTCAACTCAGGCTCCCAAGGTTTTTGGGTGTTTAGAGCTTGGGGGATAGCTGATCAATTTATTTATTGAACTCGGGCGCCCAGGGTATTTGGGGGTTTACAGCTTAGGGGATAGCCGATAAGTTTTTTTGTTGAACTCGGGCGCCCAGGGTTTTGAGGGTTTAGAGCTTGGGGGATAGCTGATCAGTTTTTTTTTTACTGAACTTGGGAGCCCAGGGTATTTGGGGGTTTAGAGCTTGGAAGGTAGCTGATCAGTTTTGTTTATTAAACTCGACGCCCAGGGTTTTGGGGGTTTAGAGCTTGAGGGATAGCTGATAAGTTTATTTATTGAACTCGGGCGCCCAGGGTATTTGGGGGTTCGGAGCTTGGGGGATAGTTGATCGGTTTTTTTTTATTGATCTCGGGCGCCCGAATTTTTGAAATTGCAAAAACTGGATATCCTTGGGCGCCAAAATCTTTAATCCGCCACTGGGTAGATTGTTTATTTATTTATCATTTCAAAAAAAATCCCTGGATGCCCAGCATTATTGAGTTGTAGAGCTTGGGGGGCGGTTGTTTATTTATTTTATGATTTATTTATCAAAAAAATCGAGACGCACAGCGCTTTTGGGTTGTAGAGCTTGGGGGATCAATTGTTTATTTTTATTAAAAAAAAAAAAAAAATGATCTGTAGTATACAAAATAAATAAATAAACTAACGCTACAAAACCTCAATTTGAATCTAATAATTATTAGACCGTATCCTGATTAGGAATCTGACGGAGAGTCGTGCGACCAACCCAAAACACCTTTGAAGTGCAGGCTGATTATAGAAGTTGGCCTGCCGTGCTGCAATCGACCGACGACATCCGAGGCCCGAGCGAACCACGTGGTTCGCTCTCAGCTGACGTCTAACTCGCCAGCCGCGGCCCGCGGGCCGCTGTGTCAACGCCGCGACTCGCACCAACACATTATAATAAATAATATAACAATCTTAGTCGATGCAGGCCACATTGATTGTTGTTATATATATTTGTCACTTGTTAGATTTATTGATTCACTTTTTTATTTTTGTTATTTACTGAAAGTTATGAAACGTTGAATGAATTTTTTTTTGTCATGATAAAAATATGGGTTTTGTCGTACCTTTTTTGTGCGCGCACGAGTGTGACTGACAATTTATTTTTTAATTTTTAAAAAATTATCTATTAGGTACAATTTTTTATTGATAATCGCAAATCCCGATATTTTTTGCGGGCCCTTTATTTTCAGAAAGTAGCGACGGCCCTGGTTATCGAAATTACAGAGCGCTTAGTTACTATTTTCGCCGTCTGCAAATCTCGTGGCGCAATAGTCGAATCACTTGTCTCTCCGGGGTCCTGAGCACTCTTAAGACGGACGCATTGACTGATACAGCAGTCGTCGACGACTTAATAGTTAATGCGATCCGCTATAACGGTTATAGCGCCGCTATTACCGTAATAGCTCAGTTCTCTGTGTGTGCTTTTAAATTAAAAGTTATAAAGTATCCAAAAGAGGCAAGCAATCATCAAGCTGCACAAAAATTTGACGTTGACAGGAAAAACGTACGAAGGTGGGTAGACAGTGAAACTATTATAAAAGAAATGCCTAAACGTAAGTGTGTACTAAGGTGTTCGCTGTTCCTAAAATGCCGGGGCACGACCGGAAAACCCTCAAAAAATTATTTTAAGACAAAAAAATGATTTTCCAAAAAAAAAAAAAAAATTTCCCGTTTTATACCATCCCCCCAGACGCATGAAGTTAAAAAAAAAAACAATGAAAAAAGAATGAAAAACGGAATCAATAGATTAAATGGTAAAAAAAATACAAGCTGGCAACCCACACAAATAATATATCGTTCAAAAGGTATGTCAAAAAGGAAGCTCTGTGCAAAATTTCAGATCTATAACTTCAAAATAGCGCCTTTGCCATTGAAAAAATGGTTTTTTTTTTCGTTTTTTGAGTTTTTTGTGATATTTCCCAGATTTTGACCTCATACTAGCCTGACTAGAAAGCGTTTTCGGTAAAATCGCCCAGCAAGTTTTTTTTAGGGTTTTTTTATGAAGTTTTCAAAAACGTATGATTTTTTGTGTTTATCTTTAATAATAGGTACGTACGATCGAAAAAACCGTTTTAGTCACTTTAATTTTTATCGTTTTCTTGCTATTTTCCAAAGTTTAACCTCATACTAGCCCGACTAGGAAGCGTTTTTCGGTAAAATCGCCCCGAAAATTTTTTTTAGGTTTTTTCATGAAGTTTTCAAAAATGTAGGATTTTTTGTGTTTATCTTTATTAATAGGTACGTACGATCAAAAAAACCGTTTAAGTCACTTTAGTTTTTATGGTTTTTTTACTATCTTCCAAAGTTTGACCTCATACTAGCCCTACTAGGAATAGTTTAGCCGCCGTAGGAGTTTTCGTGTGCTAGTCCGTGCCACGACGGCCACGCAAGTTTAAAAAATGTATTTTTAACTCCTTTATCGAAATACCGACGGTGGCCGTGATGAAAATAATTGCCACGATTAATAAACAATAATTAAGCTATTTGGTATGCAATTAAGGTGGATCCAGCGACCTGCACCGTATCAAGCTTTAGGGTGCAATCTAAGAAATGCACATTTTATCGTATGTTTATGTTGCTATGCTGTAAAAATAATTATTTAAACGCATCTAGATATTAATTTCGAAGAATTAATACGTAAAAAAAAAATAATATTTTTTACAAATGCCCCCTTGCGCCCCATAATCTAGTACGTGACTGAATTTTTCGAAACGTGGCAACGTCCCAATCGGTTGACTATTCGCATTCATCAAAAGTCGAAAGTGCGAGTACTTATTTGTTTACGTTATGAAAATAATATATTAACACATTGAATTTTACTGAATCACACTTCCAAAGTTTTATTAAAACATTTTTTCTCAAACTAGGTTAGCCTCAATGAATCATTAAAAAAAAATTTTTTCTTATCATCAATATAAATCACTCAATTATTAACACGAATTTTATTTAACACGTTATAATTATTAGGATTATTGATAAAAAATCAAACTTCATACACAAATATTATATGTAAATTATAGCTATCGAATTTTGTTCCACTAAGAGTGTTTACAAGCAGCTGCTTGCCTGAAATTGCTAGGTTGCAACGTCTCCGCGGCGGCAGACGACAACCTTAATCATGGCTGAACACATGGCTGAAATGAGTATTTTTTCCGCACATTTTATTATTTTTCTCAAGAATTAATCCGGCTACCCTATATTTTTAAAATTTTAAAATGACTCTTGAAATTTTTGTCATCTAAAGATCACAAAATTATCCATATCGTGCAGTATTAAACAACGTGAGAATTTTTTTCCTGTTTTTTCCCATAAGAAACCGTGTTGTGAGAAAATTTTTTCAACGATTTTTTTCTTAAAATTTTCATCGGTGACCCCACTTTTTTTTTATAGATAATTTATTGTCAGGGTTCAAGGAATCTCTGTGATTTTTTTCGGGTGAATCATGCAGTTTTAACTAAATCGCTGGATCCTCCCTAATATATAACCTCAAATCAACAATAGTTATAATGCAGGTTGGTGCAGTAGTCAGAGTCTTAGGCTCAGACGTGGCAGGCCAGGGTTCGATTCTTCGGATAAATTTTTTTTTTTTTTCTTTCTATTATTTTTAATTTTATTTTTAATTAGTGTATTTATTTTTAACAATACTTATTATTTCAAATTTTGTTTAAAAAACACATCTACTTACTTTAATTGAATAGAGTACTAACAATTTACAAAGGATAATTGATAGTTTTTGTAAAAAAAGTCGTTTTTTTCAATTGTTTCAGTGCTAAATTTTTATTATATTTAATTATTTAACTTGTTTAAATTCAATTTAAAGTTTGAAAAATTTTACGCATACTTTGTCAACGATGACCCTTGAAATGCTGACAAAAAAAGTTACAAATGTTTTTTAAACAAAATTTGAAATAATAAGTATTGTTAAAAATAAATACACTAATCAAAAATAAAATTAAAAAAAATAGGAAAAAAAAAAAAATTTATCGAGGAACCGAACCGAGGTCAACTACGTCAGAGGCTAATACTCTGACTACTGCACCAAACTGCAATATTACTTTTAATGATTTAAGGTTATATATTAATCGCATACCAAATAGCTTAATTATTGTTTATTAATCGTGGCAATTATTTTCATCACGGCCACCCTTGCTATTTCGATAAAGGAGTTCAAAATACATGTTTTAAAGTTGGGTGGCCGTAGGTTTTTTTGATCGTACGTACCATTCATAAAGATAAACACAAAAAATCCTACGTTTTTGAATACTTCATGAAAAAACCAAAAAAAAATTTTCGGGACGATTTTACCGAAAAACGCTTCTTAGTAGGGCTAGTATGAGGTCAAACTTTGGAAAATAGCAAGAAAACGATAAAAATTAAAGTGACTAAAACAGTTTTTTTGATCGTACATACCTATTAATAAAGATAAACACAAAAAATCATACGTTTTTGAAAACTTCATAAAAAAACCTAAAAAAACTTGCTGGGCGATTTTACCGAAAGCGCTTTCTAGTCGGGCTAGTATGAGGTCAAACTCTGGGAAATTAAAAAAAAAAACTCAAAAAAAGACAAAAAAAAAAAAAAAAATCGTTTTTTCAATGGCAAAGGCGCAAGTTAGAGATCTGAAATTTTGCACAGAGCTTCCTTTTTGACATACCTTTCGAACGATATATAATTTGCGTGGGTTGCCAGCTTGTATTTTTTTTTACCATTTAATCTATTGATTCCGTTTTTCATTCTTTTTTCATTATTTTTTTTTAACTTCATGCGTCCGGGGGCACGGTATAAAACGGGAAAAAAATTTTTTTTTTGTTGGTAAATCATTTTTTTTGTCTTAAAATAACTTTTTGAGGGATTTCCGGTCGTGTCCCGGCACTTTGGGAACAGCGAACATCTTAGTGTGCACTCAGAACTGGTACTGCCAAATGGCCCGAATTAGAACAATACGTTTTGGAATTTATATTAAATGCGAGAAAAGAAGGTATCTTTGTCTCCAGAAAATTAATTAGAAGTAAAGCTATGAAATGGGCCTTGAAAAATCCAAATTTAGCAAAAAATTTTAGAGCCACAGTTAGTTGGTATGCCCGCATCATGGAAAGGTTTAATTTCATTTTTCAAAGATATTAACCAAGTTAAGAGAAGATTTTTACTTTTCACTGGGAAGTATTGGAAACATGGACGAGACGCCAGTACCATTTGACATGTTGGGTAACTGCACTGTAGATGTGAGAGGAACAAAAACAATTTTTGTTAAATCCAGTGGACATGAAAAAAGTAGATTCACTGTAGTCTTATCGTGTTTAGCCAATGGTGTAAAATTAAAGCCGATTGTGATTTTCAAAAGAAAAACCATGCCAAAAATTAAATTTCCTCCGGTGTCCTTGTTCACGTGCAAGAAAATGATTGAATAGATGAAGATGGTGTAAAAATATAGCTGAGTCAAATTTGGGATAAGCTGGTAATTTTAACAACCGAAGTTTGCTAGTTTGGGACATGTCCCGAAGCCATCTTACAGATAAAATCAAGGAAGATCTGAACGAAAAACGAACTGTGCAGGCAGTCATCCCAGGTGGCTAAGCATCCGTTTTACAACCATTGGATGTTTGTTTAAATAAACCTTTCAAACATTATCTTCGAGAAATGTGGAACGAGTGGATGATAAATGGAACTAAGGAGTAAATAAAATCAGGAAATATGAAAGCACCAGACTTAGATGTTTTTTACAATTTTGTTATAAAATCTTGGAATCAAGTAAAAACTGGAAGCGTTATAAATTATTTTAAGAAATGTTGCATTTCAAACGCCTTGGACGGTAGTGAAGACGATATTTTGTGGAACGATGTGATTGAAGCAAGTGCAATGCTTAAAGTTGAAGATGAAGCAGAAGAGTGGGATCCGTACTACGATACTTATGTTGATTATTCTTATGTAAATGATTACATGCAAAAGATAGGCGATGAGTTGAAATTAGAATAAATTTTATGTTGAAATTTATTGTGTTAATAATAATGAAAATTTTTATAAATGAAATGTTATGTATAAAAGAAATTATGTACAAAATTACGTACAAAAGTGTTTCTAAATTAAACATTTACAAAATTTACTCATAATTATTGTTTTTATTTGATTTTTGACTCAGCTCGAAATAAATTTTATAAAACTGTGTACCGGTGTATAAGCCCCCCCTAAATTTTAAGAGTCGATTTTGGGGGCTTCCAGGGGGGGCTTCCAGGGGGGGCTTATTCGCCGGACAATACGGTATTTTACAAAATGTCTAATCTTAATTTTAAAAACGTTATCATGATTGGATCCTCCAATGGTTCTTGGTATCTGGCAATAATAAATTTATAACTCAAGCGTATGAAGCATTAATTACGGTTTTTATTCATGCATAAGTGATGTTACTATTAAAATAAGTATTGTTTATCAACTATGATTGCACTCGACCACACTATTATTATGATTTAGATTCTAAATTTTAGAGTTTCAACATTAAATATTACAAAATGAAATTAATACCAATATTTAAAAAAAAGACAAATTTTTAAATATTTTATGACGTAATAAAATTAGGATAAAAATTATTGTCATCTGTTCTCTATTATTCTATATTTCGTACTGCCCCACTAGACCCTCGGCTAGTGCAATCCCATCACCTTTCCGTTCGCAGGATAGTGCTGACCCTGCACTTTGGGACCTACGTAGAGTCCTTGTAAGGTGGTTTGATGAAATTGGCATCAAATAAATGCATTTGCACTTATTAAAAACAGAATGTTTTACTTATGTCACTAAACTTAGACTAAAATTTCAAATAGTCATTACGCTTGTTCTAACCAAAATTTCTGGATAAAATTATATACAGTTGAAAAAATCTTCATTTCAGCTCTTTGATTTTGTAGTTCTTGTTGTAATATGTGAATTGTCAACATTGTAAGTACACCTAGAGTGTAGTATGTTGTGTGCGTGCGCAGCATAAATGACTCCGCTGTGTAGTAGCAGTCGTCGCTGTTCTTGAGTCGTCGTTGTATCACGCAATGGCTACGCGGCCAGTTAGCTCAGTTGGAGCATGTATTATTTCATAATTAAATATATTTATTATTCTTTTTCTTTAACATAAAACGATCTACTTTAATTTAAATCCTCTTTTTACAACATGGTACCAGAGCGTAGTTGTTGTTTGAAAATATAAAAGTCGGTGTGACGCAATGAAAACGTGGTAGGTTCTTTTTTACTCTTACTCTTCATACTCACTTACAAGTGGTATGAAAGTAAAAAATATTGGTTAAAAGTAAAGTACAACTAAATAATAAGAAAATAAAAGTGCATAAAGTATAATATAATAAGATGCAAAAAGATTATGTTGAGTGCACGCCGTTGTAGGTTAGCTCGCCATGCGGTGAGCGTTCGAGGTTAAACACACCTTTTTTAATAAAGTGCCAAATTAAACTGAATAAGAGACTTTAAAGGATTTAATAATATGATATGTTTACAAATAATTGGTTAAATAGTTTGAAAAATTTAATTCCTGATTTAAAGAAAGAAAATGAAGACTTATTTAAAACAGTAGAAAGTGAAAATTTTGAATTGAGTAAAGAAAACTGAAACTATTTGAGAAAAGTATTTCTAAAAATTTTGAAAAACGTTGTAAAATTAAAAAGTGAAACTTACAAAAACATAAGAATAAAAGAAGAGATGGCAAAAATTATGGATGTAAATGTACCTATATTCGAAGGTACAGATTTTCAGGCATGGAGATTTAAAATCTTAAACATTCTAAAACAAAAGAAATGCAAGGATCAAGCTGAAATAAAACGATTGCAAAATGAAGATGCAGAACAATGGGAAGAAAAAGATGACATCGCCAGAAATATTGTCATCGGTACACTCTCGAATAAGATTTTAGAATACGTGATGGATTGCGTGACGACGTACGACATGATGACAAAACTGGAAAAAATGTACTCAACAAAGTCGACGACTCTTCAATTTATAAATCGGAGTAAATTAGAAGAAGTAAAACTGAAAAATTACGATAAATTGGAAAACTTTTTTGTGGAATTTGAAAGAGCATGCAACGATCTGAAAACAGCCGGTGGCAACATAAACGAAGACGAAAAAATACGATATTTACTGAAAGAGTTACCATTGAATTACAGTATAATTGGCAGTTTTATTGATATTGTGCCTGAAGATCAGAGAACCTTTTAATACGTAAAATCTAAAGTTAGAGAAATAAGGTTATCAATGGGAAACGTAGAGAAAAAAAACAAACGTAAGCACTTTTAACACACATACGAAAATGAAAGGAAAGTGCTTTGGCTGTGGTCAAATAGGACACTACAAAAACCAATGTTGGAAATTGCAGCAGCAAAATGAAGATGGCAGAGAAGCACAAACAAATCAGAGTAAAGGAGCCAACCCAAACCGAGGTAGAGGTGCCTACTCTAGTCAACGAGGTTCGCAACGAGGCAACTACAGAGGTACTCAACGATGACGAGACAGAGGAGCAGCAGCCAGCGAGCAGCACCAGGGGTCATCAAAACAACTGTGGGCAACTCAAGTAGTGAAAGTGAATGTGAATCAGTTAAATAAAAGTGACTGTGAAAAATCAAAACAAATTGAGTGGTTATTGGATAGTGGCTGTAAAGACCACATCATTAATGATGACAATTATTTTTGTAAGTACGTAGTTTTAAGAAATCCTATTGATGTTAAATTGCCGGATGGCAATAAATTGAAAGCAACCAAAATGGGTACAGTCGAGACTTATTTTTTTAATTATGATGGTGAGAAAGAAGTTAGTTTGAATGATGTTTAATTTGTAGAAGGTATCAAAAAGAATTTATTGAGTTTATCTAAAACTGCAAAGAAAAGCAAAATTTTTATTGAGAATCGAAATGCTGAGATTTATAGTAAAGATGGTGATTTGATAGCGGTTGCAAATGAGATGAATGGTCTTTACATTATGAAAAGCTATATTGATAACGATATTGATAGAAGTGTTTATGTTAATATTGTCAAATTAACTGATAGAGAAAAATGGCACCGAGCTTTAGGCCATGTGTATTTTCAATATTTAGATAGAATAGTTAAAGATAATTAGTTGAAGGTTTATCTGATAGGTTGGAAAATAATATTTTGGAATGTGCAAATTGTATACAGAGTAAAATGGCTAATGTACTGTTCGAAAATGAGAGGACGTAATCTACTGAGATTTTAGAATTAATTCATACTGATTTGAATGGCCCGCATAATACAATTGGTTATGGCGGTGAGAAATATTTTTTAACCTTTGTTGATGATTACAATAAATGTACTAAAATTTATTGCATTAGAAGCAAGGCAGAAACGGCAGGTTGTTTTATAGAATTTGTGAATTTAGTTGAGAATCAATTCAATAAACGTATTAAGAAATTGCAATGTGATAACGGTAAAGAATATCTGAGAGATTTATAATTTTATTAAATTTAAAGGAATCGAATTATTACCTTGCCCGCCGTATGTTCATGAATTGAATGGTGTCGCGGAGAGATACAATAGATCCGCTATGGATATTGGCAGATGTTTATTGAGAGAGGCCAAAATTGATCGGAAATATTGGCCTGAGATAATTAAAACAGTCGCTTATTTAAAGAACCGTACAATAGCCAATACTCAGGAAAATAAAACTCCTTTTGAGATATTTTTTGGCAGAAAGCCTGATGTACGAAATTTGAAAATTTATGGGAGTAGAGTTTTCGTAAAAGTGCCTGAAGTTTTGCGAAAGAGTAAATGGGATGATAAAGCAAAGTTAGGTGTATTAGTCGGTTATAATAATAATAGTTATAGAGTTTTATTAAATAATAGAGTGATGAATGCCAGGCATGTTAGAGTGGTTGAAGAAGGTACCGAATTAATTTGTTTAGAGAAAATTAATGATAACACAAATGAAAATTTTGATAATGATTTTACTGAAGTGAATTTAAATGATGATGATTGTGATGATGCAATTCAGAATGAAAATAATGTGAATGAGAATGAGTGTGAAGAGATTGAGAACACGAATTTTGGCTTACAGAATGAAAATGATGATTTGAGTGAAAAGAGAGTTTCTAATCGGGTCAGGAAACCAGTACAAAGATATGATGAACCCCTCACACATTATATTTATGTAAATTATGTAAATGCAAATGTACCGAATACATTTGAGGAGGCGATGAACTCCAAAGACGCGAGAGAATGGAAAAAGGCAATGGACTCTGAAATTGGAAGCCTTATGAAAAATGAAACATGGAAGATTGTTAATAAGCCTAAAGGTAAAAGAGTGATTGATGTGAAATGGGTGTATAAGAGGAAAAATGATGGTAGTTTTAAAGCTAGGTTAGTTGTTAGAGGTTTTCAGCAAAAAGTTTATTCTCCCGTAGGTAAAATGCAGACATTGAAAATATTGTTAAGTTATTGTGTGGCAAATGGTTTATTTATTGAGCAAATGGACGTTGAAACGGCGTTTCTCAACGGTGCAGTGAAATCAGAAGTATATATTCGTCAACCTGAAGGTTATGAAACAGGCGAGGACAAAGTTTGCGAATTATTGAAAGCTCTTTACGATTTGCCTGAAAGCCCAAGAGCTTGGTATGATTGCTTTGATGAATTTATTGTAAAATTAGATTTTGTAAGAAGTAGATACGATTATTGTTTATATGTCAACAACACAGGCAAAGATACAATATATATTTTGATTTTTGTGGATGAATTTTGATATGTTGTAGAGATAAAAATAGGATTAGTAAAATTAAAGCAAGCTTGATGAAAAGATTTTTTATGAAAGACTTAGGTGAAGTCAGTAATTACATTGGAATAGATATAAATTATAAAGTTGATAAAGGTAGAATGACCTTAAGTCAAACAAAATATATTGAATCTTTGGCCACAAAATATGATCTTGAAAATGCTAGACTGTACGACACCGCCCATGGAGGCGAATTTGAAATTGGATCAAGCGAGTGAGATTGATGAGAGAATTAAATATAGAAATTTGATAGGTGAATTGTTGTATATTAGTACAGGTACAAGACCTGACATTTCTTACAGTGTTAATTATTTAAGTAGATACCAGAGTTGTTATGATAAAACTCATTTTAAATATGCATTGCGAGTTTTGAAATATTTATATAAAACGAGAGATTTGAAATTAACATATACCAATGAATGTGTTAAGAGTGAAATTTTAGACTGTATGGTTGATTCTGATTATGCAGTAGATAATGTCGATCGAAGATCGACAAGCGGTTATGTAATTAGACTTTATAATAACGTGATTTTTTGGACAGCCACAAGCAAAGTACTGTGACAAAATGTTCAACTTTTGCAGAATATACTGCCATGTCAGAGGCAGTGACTGAAATATTGTTTGTAAAAAAAAGACGGGCAAGGGACTACCAACGCTAGCGGTCAACGGGCCCTGACGAGGGACTCCGCCCCGAAAGGGGCAGGGGACACCTCGACAGTAGGCAAAAAGAAAAAGGAGAAGGTAAGGAGAAGGACTGGCCACGGCAGGAGGTCTCAGAAGAAGGGTGCAGAGCGGGAGTTGTCCCCTGAGCGGTCGACCCCGGCTAAGAGGTCACACTCTGACGGCTCGACACCCAGGGAGATCAAGCACGCGGCCAAGGAGAAGATGAATGAGGGGGTTACCTACAGTCGAGCAGTAGCCACGAAACTCCGATGGGCCATTGTTCCTGCGGGCTACCCTATCGTTCGGCTTACACCAACACAGGCCGGGATGGTCAGATCCGCCCTTGAGGTGGAAATTGACCGCACCGAAGAGGATGGCCACTTCCCACAATTCCTGGCCAATTGGGAGTCGCAGGGTGCACTTGTGTACGACTGCAACACTAGTGTGGACGTGGATTGGTTGCGGGAGAAGGCCTCAAAATGGTCTCCATGGGAGAACGCCAAGCTCAACGTCATCGAGCAAGGTGATCTCATAAAGGTTAAAAGGATTGCCCTATACGTCCCGGGGGTCATAGAATCCCAGACCGTATTAACACGCCTGAGACGCCAGAATCCCACCCTCAAGGTAGATTCCTGGACTCTCGTTGGCACCAAGGCAATCCCGGCGAAGGATAAGCAGCCGGACGAGACCCTGCTAAATATCACTGTGGAGGAGATGGAGATTGAGGCCCTTAAGGCACTCAACTTCCGTCCCTTCTGCGGTGGTAGCAGGGCCCACGCGGTCCTGGTTGCTGATAAAATTAGAGGCGATAAAGAGGATGGTAGGAGAGATGCTGGGGGCGGAAATCGTGCAACACACGATCCCGCCCCTACACTCAAAGGTTAGACTCTGACTCCGCCCTCATGGCGGGCTTACGGAGAAGGGGTCGGGGTGATCGAGACCCAGGGCATGCCCGTATGGCACCGTTCACTATCTCATTCACCCAGATCAATCTGCACTTCGGCAAAAGCACTTCGGCCGCTCTGGTCAAGCGCATGGCAGAGGTGCAAACAAGTATAGCGTTTATCCAGGAACCCTGGATAAGGGCAGGCAAAATAACAGGACTAAACGCATGTGGCACCCGTTTTAGTTGGGCCGGAAACTCAGCGAGGGCTGCCTTGATTGTAAAGGGGCTCACCGCGGATGCCTGGGCTCCCTTTTGTGACAGAGACACTGCTACCGCGATAGTTAAGTACAAGGATAAGGAAGGGAGAGAGAGGCAAGTGGTAGCTGCCTCGGCTTACTTCCCACATGGAAAGGATGATCCACCCTCACAAAAGGTTGTAGACCTGGTCAAGACATGTGAGCTCAAGGGACTGGACCTACTGCTGGCATGCGACGCAAACACACAGCATACGGTGTGGGGAAGCTCGGATTGCAACAGCAGGGGGGACGCACTATTGGGTTTTCTGGCGGGCACCAACTTAGAGATCCTGAATAAGGGAGAGAAACTGACCTTTCGGGACAAAAGGCGCGAAGAGGTCATCGATATTACCCTAGCTACGATCGGATTGGCGACGTCAGTTGAAGACTGGAAGGTTTCAGACGAACCCTCCATGTCAGACCACAGCTACATCACTTTCTCGATGAAAGGGAAGACTATCGACAGACCCTTCTGGAGGAACCCCAGGAACACAAACTGGGAGAGATACAGGACCGACCTAGCCAGGAGAATTGCAAGTTTTCCTGGGAGATACGGTACCCCGGTTGAACTCGAGCACTGTGCAGAGTCTCTCCAAGAGGCACTGGTGACGTCCTTCGAGAACAACTGCAGGATTAGTAAGAAAGGTAAGAGTCAGAGATGCCCATGGTGGACACCCGAACTTACGGCCCTCAGGAAGGAAGTAAGAAGACTCTACAACAGGTCTTACAAGACCGGAAGGAAGGTCGATGAAGACGCCTACAGACAGGCACAAAGGCTATACAAGAAGGAGTTAGAAAAGGCGCCTGCAAAGGGCAGGCAGGATTACTGCACGGAGCAAAAGAATGTTGCAGAAACATCTAGGCTCTGCCGTATCCTGCGGAACGGTCCGAGACAGACACCAGGTATGATGAAGCTAAAATCAGGACAGTGGGCCGACAGTGGCGCGGAATGCCTCAACGCGCTGCTAGAGACCCACTTTCCTGACTTCAGGGAAGGTGACGAACACCACGGGGCACAAAACGCAGCCGCTGGTAGACGGGATTGGGAACTGTCCAGGACCATCACGACCCCGGAGAGAGTCAGGTGGGCTATCGGCACCTTTGACCCGTTCATGGCTGCCGGGCCAGATAGTATCTCCCCGGCCCTTCTTCAAAGAGGGCTGGAGGAACTGTTAAGCCCACTAGTCAAACTCTTCAGAGCGTGCTTGGCCCTCGGGTATACCCCGACCTGCTGGAGGACAGCGAAGGTGGTTTTCATACCAAAACCAGGTAGAGTGGCCATAAGCGCAAAGGACCACAGACCCATTTGTCTGTCATCCTTCGTACTTAAGACAGTAGAAAGGTTAGTTGACAGGTACTTGAAGGAAAAGCCTCTGGTCGATCGACCGCTGCACTGTAGACAACATGCCTACCAGGCAGGCAAGTCTGTAGATACGGCACTCATAGAGGCGGAATCATGGATAAGGAAAGGTATTAAAAACAAAGGATATGTGTTGGCAGCTCTGCTGGACATTGAAGGCGCATTCAACCACACCAGGGTGGAAAGCATCCGCAAGGGTTCGGAGGATCATGTCGTCCCACCCACACTGGTGAGATGGATGAGCCACATGTTGAGCATTAGAAGCCTGCTTGCCACATGGGGCGACCGCACCCGAGTTGGTAAGGTTGGGAAAGGATGCCCACAGGGAGGAGTACTGTCTCCCACAATGTGGTGTCTGGGTGTTGATACCCTGCTGAGACTGCTGGACGAAGCCGGCATTTTTGCCTTGGCATATGCCGAAGATGTTCTCATCCTCGCTAGAGCCAACGACCTAGATGAAGTGGCGGGCCTGATGCAATTAGCACTCGGGATCGTCGAGAAATGGTGCAAAGGAGTTCACTTGACAGTGAACCCAAGCAAAGTCGGGGTCATGTGCTTTACAACCAGATACAAGGTGGGCCCAATCAGGGGCCTACACCTCATGGGCAGGACGTTGAACCTGACCAATGAGATCAAGTACCTGGGAGTAACATTTGACTCCAAGCTCAGCTGGAAAAGACACCTGGACGCTACCTGCGGAAAGGTGATACAGTTCTTCTGGGCATGCAGGAGAGTTTTCGGGAGGACATGGGGACTGGAGCCCGAGAAGATACACTGGCTGTACACAGCCGTGTTGAAACCAAGGCTACTACACGGGGCGGCCGTATGGGCACCCCAGGTAGCTAAGGCAAAGGACGCTAGAACGGCATTATGCCATGTACAGGCCCTAGTCCTGAGAGGCATGACAGGATGTATGGGCACTACACCGCTGGCAGCGATGGAACGCCTAACAGGAACCCCTTCGCTTGATCTCGTGGTTAGATATGCGGCCTTTAAGGCCGTGTGTCGATACGAGGGCAATGCGGGAGTCGACCACCTGACGGACCGGCAGATAGCCAGAGGTTTGAATCAGGGGAATCTACCTAAACTCGACCACACGACTCGGAGCATCAACTTCAACAAGCCGTTCAGAGTCGAAACAGGCAGCAGGGCCGACTGGCCGGGAGGACAGCACAGGTATACCGGACAGGGGGTCGTCTGATTCACAGACGGCTAGAAACGGGCAGAGGGGGTTGGAGCTGGAGCCTGGAGACAAGCCTCCACCAGGGAGATTGCGCTACACCTGGACGACTTCGCCACAGTCTTCCAAGCTGAGGTGAGGGCGATTACGGAGTGCGCGCGAGTCACCCTGACGGAAGCGCACAGGAAAGGGCCAGTCACGATTTGCTCGGATAGCAAAGCGGCGCTCTTAGCGCTGAAAGACTTGGCCACAAACTCCAGGGAAGTAGCCCTCTGCAAAGAGGCACTGGAGAGGCTCACACCGAACCACTGTGTCACCCTACTATTTAGCGAAACCACTGCCAGACACCCATGAGAGGGCGCTGGCGTTGGCCAACTGGATACGTCCCAGTCGTGCTAAATGGGCAACGTTTTGTTCGAACGCGACAAAGCGGCCAAAATCCAGCTCTGGTTTGGAATTTCGCCTTGAGATAACTTGTCTCTCGTCGTATGCTGTTCAAACGCGAGGTAGCAAAATGACTCGTCATCTTAGTGACGTTTTTCGACTCCTGCGGGTGGTCGAGGCCTGTGGGTGTTGCTGTAGGGATGACTTATTGTGACTGTATGCTTCTTAAACCTAAACTTTGTCTCATATTCCAAAAACTCTTAATTTGAATTCATGGTGGCCACTGCTATGGTATGGTGACGATACCCCAGTGGTGCTCGTAAGGGAGGATAAACCTACCGAGGGCGTACCGATTCCAAGCCAGGGATTAAGCGGGTGCGCTTTTTTCCTATCGGTCGAATGGGTCTGGACTCTCGGGGGTAGTGGTTTCACCCGTGTCGTATTGACAGCTAGCAAGGGAGCCTAGCGAGTGGCGTCATAAATGGGCTGCGGCTCGGCGTTTCATGGCACTAGGTCAAATTGCGCGTGGAGGTTGCGTCTAGCTCGAGTTAGACTCGTCGTCGCTCGAGTCAGCCGGGTTCTTGGCCCGTCTTAGCCAAGATGAAAGACTTGAATGGTGTGACATGCGAATGTCCCCACAAAGGGCCTGATCTTGAGATGCTCACCCGCTCAAGATCGGAAATTTGTAGGCGAGCCAAACGGATGGCCTTCGGGTCTTCCGAAGAGGTAAGCCACGCTGGAGGACGTAGTCCGTGACCCCATGGCCAGGCAGCCCGTGCGGGTTGAGCTTCTGCAGGTACCGCACGTTAATCCAATAAATAATACTGTGTCACTCTACTATGGGTGCCAGGACACTCGATGATAACAGGTAACGAAAAGGCAGATAGGCTCGCAAACCGCGGTGCGCTAGACATCAGGGCCGACCACTGCAGTGTGGGAATGCCCGACTGCTCACTGCACAACGCTTTTGCCCTCTGGATGGCAAAGGAAGAGGATCGAAGGTGGGCCGATCACCAGGGGCTGAGGCAGTCAAAAGCCCTTATCGGAGAATGGCCGCCAAAGGAGCGGCTGCGTGACCTAAGAAAGACCGGTAGCAGGAAACTCGGAATGGTCATCGGATGGCTTACGGGCCACTGGAAGGTGAGACACCATCTAACCAAGATAGGGATAGGGGAGGTCTTAAAATGAAGGTGGTGTGGAGAGGAAGCCGAGACGACGGGACACCTCCTATGTGAGTGTCCTGCCTGGGCTACACTCCGGACCAGTAGGCTTGGCAGACCCATCATAGATCTGTGGGATCTGAGGGAAGCGAGCCTGACGGCAATCATGACGGTAATTGGCCCCATAGACAGGGCCATGGACAAGGAGTGAGTAAGGCAGGGAATTTCAGCACAATGGGTGTTTACCTGAGTGCTGGGGTTATATGTTCCCGAGCAGGGACCGCTAACCCCTCCCACCCCAAACCTAACCTAACCTACTGTTTGACCATTGAAATAAAAAGGAGAAATGTCAAATCAGTGAATAAAAAACTACATTACCCGAAAAAATTCAGAAATTAATGATGCTGCAAAAGCAAAGTTACAAAAAATTTACGATATTAAAGAAGAAAATAATAACTCACAAGTTTTACAAAATTACAACTCTGAGTGGTTTCAAAATTTTAATGCAGCTTTAAAAAACTGTTCTAATTCATCAGAAAAAATTGGACTATTGACTCTATTTCTTCAATCCTTCTCAAAATTTGACATACTGTCTGCTTATCCGGAGGTTACTAAATATATAATCGATAAATCTAGAAAATTTGTTGAAAATAAAGGTAAAAATCTATTATTTACTTTTTGGCGAAACATCCTTTTTTAATTACTTTTAGAATATATTTTTATTTTTAATTTTAGGTGTTTTTGTAACCCCTAATGAATATCTTGGAAATCCGTTAAGCAAAGAAACAGAAATATTAGTATTAAATTATTATTTAAAAGATGATTACAACTGTTCACGGCAAAGCCCAAATAAGTCAGATGTTGAATGTATAAAAATCAATGGAAAAAAGAAAAGAAAGTTAAAAGATTTTTGACTCGAAGCTTGAAAGAACTTTATGCTGTTTTTAAAAAAGAAACCCTAACATTAAAGTTGGAAAAACGAAATTTTTTTATTTGAGACCAAAATTTGTGTCTATTATTCAAAAAAATAGTATTTGCTTATGCAGTTATTTTGAGCTACTGTTTATTGGACTACTTAACTTTAGAGGAGATAAGCAATCTGATTTGGAAAAAACTCGATCTGAAATTTTATCAGCTTTTGTTTGTCCTTCTCCGACTGAAGAAGGTTTTTTTCAAAAATGTCCCACATGTTTAAATTTTGATGGAATTATATCAAGTTTTCCAGAATTAGACGATCTGGATGGTTCTGAAGAAAAAACGTATGCTTTATGGAGTAAACCTTGAGAAAAAAACAGTACCAATTTTAGATTTTTTACTAGAACTAAAACAATGCAGTCTTAAAGCGGTGACTCATTTCCGAGTAAAAGAAACTCAGAGAAAAACTATCATAAAAGAGAAAGAAATTATAGAATTAAAAACAAAGCATGTTATACTACATGTAGATTTTGCAGAAAATTGGTCTGTAACTTCAAAAAATCCAATTCAAAGCAACCATTGGGTTAATGATCAAGTTTCTATATTTACTGGAGTAGTATACATAGGCAGAATGAAAAAAAGTTACGCAGTTATAAATGACCTTTTTAAAACACGATACTTTACTAGCAATGGGAAAAATTCTCGAATCTACGAAAAAAACTTCGACTGTTGATGAATTAACCATGATATCCGATGGCGCTTCAAGCCCCTTCAAGAATAGATATCAGTTTCATGAAATGAAAAGTTCAGCTGAAAAAAAAGTAGATATTCAAAGCTACTGGACATGGAAAAGGTGCAGTAGATGGAGTTGATGGATTGGTCAAGCACTTTGCTACACTACATAACTTGCAAAGCAGTGAAGTCGATGCTATTCAAGATGCAGAAAGATTTGTATTAAATATTCAGAAACGTACTCCGTCCATTGATTTAATTTTACTTAACAGTGAAAAAGTGAAAAAATTTCGGGGTGAAAAAAAAAATTGAGTGGGAGAAGACACCAGA
The DNA here is from genome assembly GCA_038277355.1 of Encarsia formosa. Classification (NCBI taxonomy): domain Eukaryota; kingdom Metazoa; phylum Arthropoda; class Insecta; order Hymenoptera; family Aphelinidae; genus Encarsia; species Encarsia formosa. The sequence goes on along the minus strand of CM076186.1, from coordinate 43,910,603 downwards.
GTGCCCAGGAAACAGAATCATATGTGGATGTATGATCCAAAAAAAAAAAAAAAACGTATATTGCTCGAACAGCTGCCCACGCTTGGATTGAGAGAAAAGAAAAAAATATCAAAAATAAGCCTGTCAAGAAGATTATTAAAAAATAGTATATTTCGATACGCAGGCGGCGCTTTTCCACACGCAAAGAGAGCAGCGCATGCGCACACGAGCGAGGCGAGTGGGGTCAGCTGCCCGAGTTGCGTAGGGAAGCGCCACCAAAATAGCGAACGGTTCTTTTTGCAACTACTTTTCTTAACGTTACCCCTAGCAACGTGAAGAAAAGTAGTTGCAAAAAGTCCATTGAAGAAAGATACAAGAAAAAAGCGAAAATGATTATTAGTTTTTTTTAGTTATGTTAATTTATTAATTGTTATTATTACTGTTTGAAAACTGACTATATTAGACCAAGTGTATAAGTCGTTGAATTAAAATAACAAAAATTAATTTTTTGCATTTCATTTGCTTGAAAGAGAAAAACCGCAAACTTTTTGTTGACAATTTTGTACAGCTTGTCCAATACTACCTCTGACCAAAATTTGAAAAAAAAAGTGGCTTTTCCGAGAAAAATGCAACTGAAGTTTTTTCGAAAAAATGCATTCGCGGTGCATCGGTGCATTAAACAAAAATTTTTTAAGTCGAATCGAAAGAGAATTTTAAGCCCTTTATTTTACAAAAAAAAATCATTTAAAAATGTTAAAATTTTAAAAAGTTATCCAGTAAAGAAGTTTTTTTTTTTTTTTTTTTTAACTACGTATAAACAGTCTTAACTTCAAAAGTGCATAACAAGTGCATTATGATTTTTTGAGAAAAAAAAAAAATCCGTGTTCACTCATTCTTCTAGCAGAACAATATCCCATAGTTTAAAAGACGATCGGGGGTGGGTCGTCCGGACTTCGGTCAGGTTAACCTTAAGGTAGGGCCGCACCTACGGCTCTAGTCAAGATGCATTTCCGGTTAAACATTTGACAAGCTTCACGCGTATATAGATATAGAAATGCATTAGCAGCAGAAGCTTTTTTAACCTAAAACACATATTTTTGTTTTTTATTAATACTTAGAGGAACCGAATGTATGATTTAATTAATTCTATGTGATTCTTGAGCATTCTAGTTAAACTGACAAATTTTCTGAAAACCTGATCACATGTAATTATGTAAAAATTGTATAAAAAATGTGCCCTCCCATAAGACGGATTAAATCGACGCGATGTTAATATTCAATTACTCAAAAACGAAAAACCCCCAGGTTCTGAAAATTTAGTGGCATCATTTTTTAATATTTATCTTCGACTTCCTAAAGTTTTAGATTTTTAACACATCTCTTTCTAGTTTGTGCGGTCCTACCTTAACTAGAAAGAATGAATCCTATGACCTACTACCTAGCTATGATGCTGTATTATTTGATACCTGTAATACTAAGAATTTTTTAATTAGGATTTTTTCAACACCTTAATAATAATATGTCATATATTTTTGTACTTCATATTTATGGTTCATTATGAAAGCTAATTTCGTGCGAAACAGACTTGTATTCTCGACTACGAGCAAATAACTCGTTATTTTGTAAGTTATTTTGAACTTTTTAAAAAATTGTTTTTTTTTTTTTTTTTTTTTTTTTTTTTTTTTTTTTTTTTTTTTATACAATATGTACTGCTCAAAAGTTTAAGGCACCCTAAATTTAACGGTGTAAGTCCACAGAATCTCCGCTTTAACGTAACCATGTGACTCCAAACCGTAATGTAAACTTCTGTAACTTTTTTATTTCATTCAAAGGGCATCAGTACTTGAAAAAAAAACCTATGCTTCACATATATACAACTTACCAGTTAACTTTTATTCCCATTTTTATTATAAATGACTTTTCAAAAAGTAGCAAATTTTAGTCATTTTAAAATTTTTACGGCTTTTCAAAAAAATTTTACCAACACTCTACGCTATGATAATTTTTTTTTTCATGTTTCTTTCATCATTAAATGAAATGAAAAAAAGTTTCCAGTTGATTTTAGAAAAATTATTTAAGCCACAGCGAAAAAACCTTATTTTTTAAGCTATGAAAAACTATCAATTCTTAGTGTTTTTTCACTATATTATCGGTAAAAACGCTCTTTTTTGTCATTGACAAGGTAAAAATTATATAATTATATATAAACACGTATTTAATGTATTTTTTACTAATTTATTTACAAATTACATGAAAATTTTTAATGTAGTAAGGTAAATGTCCAGGATTATTGGACAGTACCATAAATGTCCACCACAGTGGCAATCCCTCTCATTTATTATAAAATCACACTTTAGAACCTGAAAAAATATTCTAAATTTAATTGAACCTCTAAACTTTACTCTAGTATTAAAAAAAACTTGGATTATAACCTTAAAACTAGCTTAAAAATCACTTCCAAGTGAACCCTTCAAAACCTCCAAAAGTTGTTTGGCACCCCCAGGAAAATCTCGAATTATCATCAAAAGATGCACGAATTATCATCAAAGATGTTTTATCGATCGCAAAGAGTAAAATTGATTAAAAAACTTTCAAACTTTTGTTTCTATTACTCAAGACCTTGAACAAAATATTAATGTCAATTTTTATTATGAATTTATCTCTTTTATTTATTGAGGGGATGCCGCTCTGCGGGACAATTGGGACTACCCGTCCCCTCAATTGCACCCGGAAAAGCTCAAGTTCTACGTTTGTCCCCTACACACAGAGAACTGCGCTATGACGGTAATAGCGGCGCTATAACCGTTATAGCGGATCGCATTAACTATTATGTCGTCGACGACTGCTGTATCAATCAATGCATCCGTCTTAACAGTTAATGCACCCGTCTTAACAGTTAATGCGAGACGCAATATTCAATATTTTAACGATATGCTAACATATATACATTAATAGACTAATGCTTCATCGCTCTAATTTAAAATTTAATTCATGCTATATATATAGTACGGTGTTTTAAAATTTTTTAAAAAGGTATATCTCATTTTAAAATTAAAAATTTGTCACGTATAGTTTTATAAAAAAAATTTTTGTTTAAGGTTAGGTTATCCATGTAAAAAGACACACGAATAATTTTCGTTTTAAAAAAATATAAATAACCGAGCATGTTTCGTAATAAATAAAACATTAAGCTCAAACTATTTTTGTCTTTGTTTAACGTCTGAGTTAAATTTTGAATTGTTATGGTGATTGCATCTTTGAACAAAAGATGAAGTTGATGTAAATGACAAAACTTGTTTCAATAGATCGTAATCATTACCCCCAAAAAAACCTCAAAGAGGTAAACTTAGGTAGAGTTTTAGCATCAAAATATAATTAAAGGATTTTTAACAAAAATTCGTGATATCAAACTATAAGAATTTTTTGATTTATCAAAATACGACATTTATCTGTTAATTCAACTAAACTCTATCAAAGCTTACAGAAGTCAAAAAAGTATCTTCATGTAGAGTTTGGTAGAGTTTAGTTGAATTAACAGATAAATGTCGTATTTTGATAAATCAAAAAATTCTTATAGTTTGATATCACGAATTTTTGTTAAAAATCCTTTAATTAATGTTTTGGTGCTAAAACTCTCCCTAAGTTTACCTCTTTGAGGTTTTTTTGGGGGATATCACTATTTTTCGTTTGGTATAATGTTTTATTTAATACGTATTTTTTGCTACTCCTTCAATTTTACTAATCGAAGTAAAATCAAAATTTAAAATAAGATACAACAAATTTTTATCAAACTTTTTGTCATAAAATATTGATATCAATTTTCTTTCAAACTAATTCAAATTAAAAAATTAGTGTAAAAATTTACAAAATTTTGCCATTGTTCCTGCTTTAAGAACTTTTTATGAGGTACTAAAAATCAATATAGGTTCTAATGAAATAGGGAAGTAGGCTCAATTTAAGGTCAAGCCAAGCCAGCTAACGGTAAAAAAATTTTTTAAACGATTGATCAATTTAGCTTTTAAAGTTTTATCAATCTATTGATAGGTAATGTTTCAATCAAATCAAATTTATTTTTAAGTTTATTTTTAAAAGAAATTAAGAAAACAAATTTAAATTTATTTTTTTAATAAAAATCGCTACTGCGCCATCTGGTGAAAATTCTGGGAAGTGCCGAATGTTGATTGGCGTTTGAATGTTTTTCGAAATTCAAACACTGTGGAAAGTCCGAATTCAAAAACGCGCGTTAATAAATAAGGAAATTAAAAAAATATACGATGCGAAAACAATCCTCATCTCTTCGGTAGTGAAAAATAGGCGTACTCTAAAGGTTTTATGATGCAGGTAACGTGTTTTAATTTTTAAATAATAAATTAATTATGGTTAGTAGGGTTAAGGTAGCTCCAGTAGCTGTAAATAAAGCACAGCAGCTGGCTACTATTTTGGCGCGAAAAACTCTCCTCAGCCAGCTACCGCTGGCTTTGATTGTTAATCTATTTAAAAATTTTTGATAGATTTGACATATCTTCAGACAAGATATATGGAGTTGATGTAATTTATAAAGCTTATTTAAGTTGTAAGATTTTATTCGACGTCTACAAAGTCTGTAAATGATTAAGTCATGCAAAGAAAACCGTTTGAACATTGACAATGAGCACTTGACTCAAAAAGTTTCAATATATCCTGATAATCATTAATCGACGGTAGCAAAAATGTCGAATAAAACCTGACAACGTGAACAAGTTTTGTCATTCACCAACTTTATCTTTTGTTCAAAGATGCAATCACCATAATGATTCAAAATTTAACTCGGACGTTAAACAAAGACAAAAATAGTTTGAGCTTAATGTTTTATTTATTACGAAACATGCTCGGTTATTTATATTTTTTTAAAACGAAAATTATTCGTGTGTCTTTTTACATCGATAACCTAACCTTAAAACAAAATTTTTTTTATAAAACTATACGTGACAAATTTTTGATTTTAAAATGAGTATATATAGCATGAATTAAATTTTAAATTAGAGCGATGAAGCATTAGTCTATTAATGTATATATGTTAGCATATCGTTAAAATATTGAATATTGCGTCTCACATTAACTGTTAAGACGGCTGCATTAACTGTTAAGACGGATGCATTGACTGATACAGCAGTCGTCAACGACATAATAGTTCATGCGATCCGCTATAACGGTTATATTATGCTATTACCGTCATAGCGCAGTTCTCTGTGTGTAGATGGCACCTTTTTTATTTACTGTTTTTTCGTGTTCACCTTGATAATTTCACCGGTGTTTACGTATAAAAATGTTTGAATATCATCTTCACACAGTTTAAAAAAAGTTTGGTGAGTTTAAATGAGCAGAATGTTTATACCTGAGCTTTCAAAGTTAACCTAATTTTTACGAAAAACCACTCGACGGTCGGGCCGGCGAAGATAACCTCGGTTGAGTTTTTCGTTCATGATCTTCTGCTGAGGAGCTGATGTTAAGTGTAGAATTTAGTGATATTGAACTTAAATCACATGATTTTGATCATCCACAGCGGTAAACAAGTGATTCTGATCAATTTTCAGTCAAAGATAGTGAGTTTAATACGAAAAATATGCGTAAAATGCGAAATTTAGGGGTGCTATTCTGGGGGGCGGTTCAGCAGGACCTTTCTGAAAATTCTTTTTTGGGGGGTGCCAACTTCGTGGACATGACTTTGGTGTTAGTTTATAGTAAATTAAGCAGTTTTTTAATGAATAATTGATGAAAAAAATGATTGAACACTATTCCTGACTTATTTTGTGAGCATCTTGTGAAAAAATTATAGATTTTCATGCAGTATTACTGTAATAATCGAGCGTAAACCAAAAATCCCCCCTTGAGAAGTGTCCAAAAATCCCGGACATTTATCTTAGGCAAATTTACAATCTTTTATGAAATATTATCGTTACTCTTGAAGTCAAAAAAAAGTCTATCTTTCCAACAAGTTAATCGAATTACATAAAAACTTCACAATATTTTCACCCACAACTTTTAAATAAGTCTTTAATTCATCAAAAGATAATTTTTTTTTTTTTAATCTTTACAAATTATTTACAACTGATTTCATGGAATTGCGTTCGAAAATTTTCACTTGCGCTACCTAGTGGTTGAAAAATAAAAATCTTATTTCTCTTTATAATGATGAAGCATGTTCAAATGTCTTCGATTTATAATTGATTTGATTTTTTAAGAACGTTAAATTCAAAATTTGAATTGCGTTTAAGTTGAAATATTAAATACTTTGTTATTAAGAATTTTTTGTAATAATTTTTTTGAATAATTGAATAATTTGTTTCAATAAATTGACTAAATTTCTTTGTAGGGTTCTATAAAATAAAATGAGAATCTTTATTATTTTAAAAGCGACTTTTTCAAGCTATAACCACAAAAATATCGAACTGGACTTAGTTACAGGTTGCAAACAGTAAGTGATGAATTTAGTGTTAAAATTTTTTTTAAACTTCGTTTTTTTGAAAATGAAAATAAAATTATCGTTTATTTACTTTCAAGATTAAAAATTGAGCGCGCGCGTCAATTGAGACTAGTGTATTAAAAATTTAGAAGTTATGTTTTAATGCCAACACAATCATGGGAAGAAAAGCGGTGTTAGAATCAGAGAAATGGCAGATTATTGGCTTGGACAAAGCCAATAAAAACCAGACTCAAATATCTGGAATATTAAATTCAAGCAGATGCTGCGTTCGAATTACTGTCGCGACTTTTAATAAAAATGCATCGGTAAAAAATAAAAGCCGATCAGGTAGACCTCGAATTACGACTGCTCGAATCGATAGACTAATTATTAATAAAGTGAAAAGAGAGCGCATTATCACAGCAAACGGCGTAAAAAATCAATTGAAAGATGAGGCAGATGTAAATATTTCTCGACAAACGGTGAACAGGCACATGCTGGGAAAAAACTTGAAGAGTTGTGTAGCAGTTCAAAATCCACTTTTGACTGCCAAAAATCGTAAAGCTCGGTACGAGTGGTGTAAAGAAAAATGGTCATGGACCGAAGAAAAGTGGAATCCTGTAATGTTTAGTGACGAGTCCTCTTTTTAACTTTATTCAAACCGACCAAAAAGAGTAAGGCGGACAACTACTGAAAAATACAATACTGATTATCTAAAGTCCTAAAGTCCAAAAGGGAAGTAATAATGATTTGGGACTGTTTGTCTGAATAGGAAGAGGTAAGCTTCATTTTGTAGATGGTACAGTCAATAGTGATGAGTACATTGAGATGATGGAGAACCATGATTCCATCGAAAAAAAAATTTTTTGGAAGGCGCAAAAACTGGATATACCAACAAGATAATGCTCCATGTCACACATAGAAAAAAACTTTGCAGTGGCTAGTAACAAGAAAATTCCACATCTAAAATGGCCTGCTAAATCTCCTGATCTGAATGTTATCGAAAAGGCTTGGGATCAGATAGAGAGAATGATTCAAGATAAAAAAATGAGGGAAAAAAAAAGTTACAGAAGTTTACATTAAGGTTTGGAGTCACACGTTAAAGCGGAGATTTTGTGGATTTACACCGTTAAATTTGGAGGTGCCTTAAACTTTTGAGCAGTACTGTAAGTATTCTGTAATAAATTCTGTATACTTTGTATGGTATGATATGGTATTTCTTAATTTTTGGTTATTCGTGACCATCTGTACAATTTCTCGCCTGTTCGCATTTTTTTTCTTTCAGCAGCAATAAAATTATCAGAGGCATCACCCTCACAAATAAAACACAGATTTTTAAAATCGAAATCAAAGAAAGCAGTAGTATAGAGACTAGTGCGTTTCTTAGAAACTTTTTCAGAAGAAGGATTGGCTTGTTTATCTAATTGCTTAACACGAGTATCTATTCTTTTTTTATTAGCACAATCAAGACTGCATTCGGTTTTCGAGTCGCTAAAAGACTGTCTCTGGGTCTCAAATGAGGAAGGTCAAATCGAGTTTTTATGGCTTAACATAATTTTTTAAGCAATAAATGTTGATAAAAATAAAATTTTCTCTTTGATTTTTAATATTATACACTTTAAACAACCCGTAATAATTTTTTTCAGTGCTCTAAACCCTTTGTTAGTCTCATAAACAACCATTAAACAAATAAACTTTTATTTTGATTTACTTCTCTTCTAATGCTCCAACCATCACGAGGTTTGTAAAAAATGGAGTGTTAAGGAAAGTACTTTTAATATCTGTTAATAGTTATAATAAAAAACTAATAATTTCAAAGTTATTCAATTTGTTTATTAGGTCAAAAATCAGTGATTTTTTCAAAAAATTCAAAATGTTGTTTAAAATAAAAAATTGATATTAAAACTATTGGCCCTCAAAGTTCAGCTCTTGAACTTCGTGAGAAAAATATTGGCACCTATCTGAAGCTCATTTTTTTACCACAAAATTGTTGTAAACACAAAGGTATTATATTACACAGGACACCCGTTGTTAACAAATTGATGGTTGCAAAACCTCCTGGTATCCAAATCAGTGAATGGTTTTATTCCAAGTACATTTTTTAATTTTAAAATTTTTCTGAAATATACCTGTTTTTGAACCCTTTTTTTATTGTTTGTTTGCATGTAAAAGACACAAATAAAAATTTAAATATCTGGAGTACGGTTATCTGTTAGAAAATTTTACGGAGAACATTTTCATAATCTATAAAATTTTTGAGAACTGCTCGGTTTCCAAGTTATTTTCATTTTAATGCTTAAAAATCAGGGATTTTTCGAGTTTTTTTCTTTAAATTGTTTAAAACGACAAGTTGCACAACTTTTTCGATGTCCTAGATTATGGCATATTTTTTAGGAAACCAAATTGGAGACGTTCCTGCAAAAATCTCATCGTACGCTTTTACATCAACCTCTTTGACTAATTCGACCCCACTATTATCGGCTATCCCTCAAGCTGTAAACCCCCAAAACTGTAGGCGCCCGAGTTCAATAAATAAACTGATCAGCTATCCCTCAAGCTCTAAACCCCCAAAACCCTGGGCGTCGAGTTCAATATAAAAAACTGATCAGCTATCCCCCAAGCTCTAAACCCCCAAATACCCTGGGCGACCGAGTTCTACAAAAAAACTTATCGGCCAACCGCGAAGCTCTAAGCCCCCAAATACCCTAGGCGCCCGAGATCAATAAAAAAACTTATCGGCCAACCGCGAAGCTCTAAGCCCCCAAATACCCTAGGCGCCCGAGATCAATAAAAAAACTGATCAGTAATCCTTCAAGCTCTAAACCTCCCAAAACTCTGCGGTTATCGAGTGGAATAATTTTACAGGTTCAGCGTACTTTATACTTGAATGTCAAGTCCATAAAAAAGTGTTTTTTTTTTTTTTTTTTTTTTTTTTTCTTTTGGTTCCACAAAAAGGTTGTGGTGTACTTTTATTGACATTACTAGAAAGTACTAGAAAATAATAAAAAATCAATAAAAAATAATAAAATATACAACCAATAATCAAACCAAAATTTTGACGCTTTTCTCGAAATTTGTCTTATTTGTAGAAGCATTTAATTTAAAGTGAAAAAAAAAAATGTTGATAATGTTGCAAACAAAAAGTTAAACATTATAGCGTTTTCCTAGTCAACCACGACATTTTCGAGTTAAAAATTTCAGATTAACAACTTTATGGTATAATTGCACCAGTGCAGCGTAATGAGGTATTGTAACAAAATTATTTCCTTTTATACTGAATATTTCAGTTATACATTGAATTGATAACGACAATGGAGGATAAAATACTAACTTGATAATGTTAGTTCAATTTTTTAAGCTCGTTAAGATCAGTCACCAATCAATATATTATTAATTTAATTACGAGCAATCACTAATAACTAATTTTAATTTTTCAATTGCACAGATCGTAAAAGTGCTGGTAAAACTTTTGAGTTATAATACTTCTCTCACACGAAAGTGTAGAGTTTTGTCTGAAAATTTCATTTTTCATTTGTTTTGGTTGTTTGATGACGTCACTCGTTACAAGCTTTGCTTTCGTAGTATGCTAGTTCATTCTTAGTTCGGCCGCCTAGCTGATGAGTCTAAGGTAAGACGAAATACGTATGCTAGGCTGACCAAAGTGTTTTTTTTTTTTTTTCTAATTTAAAAAAATTTTTTTTTTTATTATTTATAATAGAGAGATCTTGTTAATAATATATTGTCTTAGTGATATATTATTACAATGTCTTTTAATTTTTTTATTTGTTTTACTGTAAATTCCTTTTATACTGAATATTTCAGTTATACATTGTTTTGATAACGACAATGGAGGGTAAAATAATAACTTAATAATGTTAGTTCAATATTTTAAGCTCATTAAGATCAGTCACCAATCAATATATTATCAGAATTATTTATTTCATGCTCAAATTAACTAAAATGTTTGGAATAACTCAACTCGGGCTCCCAAGGTTTTTGGGGGTCTAGAGCTTGGGGGATAGCTGATAAGTTTATTTATTTAACTCGGGCGCCCAGGGTATTTGGGGGTCTAGAGCTTGAGGGATAGCTCTTAAGTTTATTTAATTAACTCGGGTGCCCAGGGTATTTGGGGGTTTACAGCTTGGGGGATAGCCAATAAGTTTTTTTGTTATATTTGGGCGCCCAGGGTATTTGGGGGTTTAGAGCTTGGGAGATAGCCGATAAGTTTTTTTGCTGAACTCGGGCCCCCAGGGTATTTGGGGGCTTAGAAGATCAATTTTTTGTTGAACTCAGGCGCCCAGGGTATTTGGGGGTTTAGAGCTTGAGGGATAGCCGATAAGTTTTTTTTTTGCTGAACTCGGGCGCCCAGGGTTTTGGAGGTTTAGAGCTTGGGGGATAGCCCATAAGTTTTTTTGTTGAACTTGGGCGCCCAGGGTATTTGGGGGCTTCGAAGATCAATTTTTTGTCGAACTCAGGCGCCCAGGGTTTTGGGGGTTTAGAGCTTGGGGGATAGCCGATAAGTTTTTTTTGTTGAACTCGGGTGCCAAGGGTATTTGGGGGTATACAGCTTGGGGGATAGCCGATAAGTTTTTTTGTTGAACTCGACGCCCAGGGTATTTTGGGGTTTACAGCTTCGCGGTTGGCCGATAAGTTTTTTTGTTGAATTCGGGCGCCCAGGGTATTTGAGGGTTTAGAGCTTGGGGGATAGCCGATAAGTTTTATTGTTGAACGTGGGCACCCAGGGTATTTGGAAGTTTAGAGCTTGGGAGATAGCTGATCAGTTTATTTATTGAACTCAGCCGCCCAAGGTATTTGGGAGTTTAGATCTTGAGGGATAGCTGATCAGTTTATAGATCGAACTTGGCGACCAGGGTTTTAGGGTTTTTAGGCTCGAAGGATAATTGATCTATCGTTTATCGAACTTGGTGCCCAGGGTTTTGAGGGTTGAAGGCTTGGGATATAACCGATTATTCGTTTACTGAAGTCGGCATTCTAGGTAATTTGGGGGGGAGGGGGGGTCGCCCCTATCGCCCCCTCCCCCTGGATCAACCACTAGGTGTCTTACTACCTAAGTCTGTACGACAATATGAGTTCAAAAATTTTACATATTTTTCTTTTTTATATATCATAATAGCATGATTTTTTTCGGGAACTGGTATTTTTTGACTGCAACTTTTGAGTATGATGAGGTTGGATTGGTAGCATATGCCATATTTATCGATGAGTTAGGTTTGATTTAATCTTAAAAAGGAAAAGAAACACTTCTAACTAGAAGATTGCGCTCGAAAAACTCGAAAAGTTGAAAAAGCTACGCAATAGTAGTGGCTATAACGGCCTTGCTAACACGCAGAAAAATTTGACTTCAAAAACTCACGCTTACTCGAACGTACACGTCTGGTTCGCAGGTCAGTCAAGGGAACACTGTACTTCTAAAAGTAATTTCTGTAATACGTAAATAATGCAGATCAGTGTTAAGTTTTTTTATTTAAATATACAAAAACCCATGATTGACAAAAAAGTTACATTTTTATATATGATTTATTCAAACTTCTGCGTCATGAAGAAAAACCTTATTGTTCGAAATTAACATTAACGACCTCTTTTTCACACCAACGGGTTAGCCGAGCAACCGAAGCCAGAGCTGGCCGAAGAACCAGTTTCATGTGGACCTCGACCATGTACAGCTGCATGATAATGCCATTCAGCTTTCAAGCAAAAGTCTTTACTATGATGCATCAAATTACAAATACTTAATCTAATATTAAAATGCTGTTTGGCTCAACCAGATCAATAAATAATTTTACATACCTTTTGATTTTTTTTAATGGTTTGTTAAATTACCAAACTATTGCAAACATGAACTTTTTTTGTATCAAGTCTTACCAAATCAGACAGAATCATTATACTATTGTGATGTAGTGTGTCATTTTCTCTATGATAATAAATAACAGTATACATTGAGACTTGACTATTAATGTAGTGAAATGATTGGATGGCATTTTGTACATGAAAAGCATAATTTTCAGAAAAATCAATCAGTTCAAAGAAATCCTCCTTATTAAACCATTCTTCAGTTATTTGGAGAATGCTAGTTGCTGTTATTTAAAGAAATCGTGTTTTATAATAACTTTTTTTTCCTAATTTTTCCAAAAACTCATCTAGGTTTCGTGTTTTAGTTTGCATTGTTGTTCAATCGATTGAAAGCCAAATATACTGTACAATACTTCTAGGCTATTGTTATGGTAGTTTCAAACGGAAAAAATTCTAAGCGGTCTAGAAATCATTTAAATCGGTCACTAGACACCTTAAAATGAAAAAATCCCCGAGATCTGATAAAATCCTGCGAGAGGATTCAAGGACGAAACGAAAAAGGACCTTTTTCAGTTTTTTAAAAATAATTCGAAAATAACGCAAAATTATAAAAAATTACTAGGGAAACTTTTTAAAGAGCATGAAATTTCCTATCGAAATATGCTATACAAATATTTTATTTCTCATTTTTTAAACAAAATTTGTCAAAAAATTAAAGTTAAAAATTGAAAAAAAACTTCAAAAAAATTTTTTTTTTAGTTGTTTTGTTAGATCTTTTGTTTGGACAAAATATTTATACTTATCAAATCCTACGAATAAAGTAGAGGTCACAACAAAAAAGAACTACACCAACCTGGATTTACTACGATCAATAGAATCTGAGATATCCCTCTCAAAAGTTGACAACTTTTTGTTGATTTATTTTCTTCAAAACTTATCATTTTAATTAAAGCAGCGTTTTTTTTTTTGTAGAAATAATAATTTTTACCGTTTAAATAATGTACAAAGTAGTTTATAAACTTATTTAACATCTGAAAAATGAAAAGTTTGGGTTTCTTTCAGAAAGGTTCTGCGCGAAAATTCATGGACGAAACTGAACAGGACCTTTTGAGTTTTTCTTCAAATCCTTTTAAATTATGTAAAATCGCCAAGAACTTTTTCTGAGAGTTTCGAATTGTCTACTAAAACAAACTTTTAACAATTTTTATTTAAATTTTCAATTTAAATTTGATTTAAAAAATTATTTTATTCTAATTTTTAAGTAAAACCATTTAAAAAATTGTCTTGATAAAAAAAACAATTCTCGAAAATATAAAAGGTATTCGATTTTTCGAGGTGCCCATATTCATTTTACTACAGCATTGTCCTGTGTATAAGATCCCCCCTCCCACCTCGATTTTTTGACCAAAAATTTAGAAAATTTTCAAAATTTTATGAATTTAAATTACTCAATAATTTTTATGAACTTTGATCGTTAAATTATACGTGTGTGATTTTTCTAAAGGATCTCTATTGACAAAAGAATAATATCAACAATTTTTTAGACTTTTTCAGCATCGCGGCCATTAACGTAATGGAAACAATGCAAACTTTGACTTGTTATAACTTTTAAACTACTAGAAATTACTCAGCGCGCACGGACCCTAATTTATTGCTTTTGTTAAAGAAATTTCTGTTGAATAAAATAAAAAATTCTAATTTCATTAGTTTTTCAATTGTTTTACTTTACATAGCTCCTCTAAGCGGGTTGAAAGCGCGCATAGGATAAAAAACGTAAATAGTTACCTCAAATGCACTTTTCGAATATTTTAAAAACCTCTTCACCAATCAGCTCACGAATAAAAAGTTTACGCAAGATGGCGATAGCTCTCTTTTATAAAGGGATCGTATAATACGACTGAAATGCCGAGTTTTTTATTTTTTCGGCGATTAAACTCTCACCAATACAACTATACTTATGATCTAATTCGGACAAGGTTAAAAAAAAAAAATTAATTAAGCAAACTTCAATTGTTTCAGTAACCTCAAGTCTCTATCAATACGAGCTGATTTGTTAAAAAATTTTCATCTCATTTTCTATTGTAAAAGATACTTTAAGTCATCGTTTAGGATCTTACTTTTTTATTATCTATGAATTTGCTCTAATATAAACATCTTCTGCTTGAAGAATTCAGATTTAAAAATATAAGTTGTGAATTTTATTTTTCAAGCCAAACAAGGTACAAATAAAATGATAACATTCTTTTTGGATAATTCTCTCTTTTGAAAGACCTTTTCACAGACAGACGTTCATTTAACCTTTAATTTTCTGATGAAAAAAAAAAATGCTTATTTTATCGGTTTAATATGAAATCTGATTAAAACTTTTTGCTTCATTTAATTATTAAAATTCATAAAGACCTAAAAAAAAGATACAAATGGTTGATAGATATTGTGATGTACTTAACTTTCTAAGCTCTGGGTATAACAAAGATTTTTACAGTGTCTTAAGGTGGTTTTCTACCAAATGCATGACAATAGAGAATCAGCTCAGATTTTCTGGAGGTGTTTACTAGATATTAATAAACATTTCTACGAAGTCTGATCAAAATTGACCATATAGTTTGAAAGTTACGGCAAGTTAAAGATTGAATTTTTTTCATTACTTGTATGGCCGCTACGCTGAAAAAGTGTACTAAATTATTAATATTTATCTTCTTACAATAGAGATCCTTTAGAAAAACCACATACATATAGTTTCACTATCGAAGAATTCATTTCTTCAAACTGCAAAAAATTGACCTTTTACAAATTTTACAGTAATTTTACAAAAATAATTTTCACGTGAATAACCTCCAAAACTGCGGTATTCAAAGGTGAGGTTAAAAGTTTAAAAACATGTTTTGCTGTGATTGTCAATGTTTTTTTGGTAGAAAATAATTTCAGAATCCATAAAAAGTTAAAAATTAAATTTTAATAAACAATTTTTATTAATTTGGTGAAATAATTTTTTTTTAGTCTTAAACTTGACTAGCTCTGGTAGAAAACCACCTTAATAGCAGGAAAAAATTTTTTTTATGCTACTGACTAACTTTTAACATTTTTCGTTTAAATTTTCAATTCAAATTTGACTTAAAAAAATATTTTATTCTAAATTTTAAGTAAAACCATCTAAAAAATTGTCTTGAAAAATGAAAACAGTTTTCGAAAATACCCTAGGTACTAGATTTTTCGAGGTTTCCATATTCATTTTACTACAGCATTGTCCTGCGCCCCCCCCCCCCACCTCCTCGATTTTTTGACCAAAAATTTAGAAAATTTTCAAAATTTCATGAATTAAAATTACTCAATAATTTTTATGAACTTGTAATAATTAACAAGTACAGAGTATTGATACTATCTATTCTTCATAATTGATACTTCCGTGCTACTACAGAGTAGTCTGCTTCCGTGCACATGCGTAGTATCCAATCGATCTATTTTTAAAGCTTACAATCTCACAATGATGATTGTTTTATCTTATCATTTCATAATTACAAATTTTTTGAAAAAAAAAAACTTTTTTTGTTAAATTATTTTTTTAAATAGAATTTGAACTGTAAATTTAAATAAAAAATTTTAAAAGTTGGTTTTAGTAGACGATTCGAAGCTCTCAGCAAAAGTTCTTGGCGATTCTACAGAATTTAAAAGGATTTGAAGAAAAACTCAAAAGGTCCTGTTCAGTTTCGTCCTTGAATTTTCGCGCAGGACCTTTCTGAAAGAAACCCAAACTTTTCATTTTTCAGATGTTAAATAAGTTTATAAACTACTTTGTACATTATTTAAACTGTAAAAATTATTATTTCTACAAAAAAAAAAACGCTGCTTTAAAATGATAAGTTTTGGAGATAATAAATGAACAAAAAGTTGTAAACTTTTGAGACTGACTTCTCAGGTTCTATTGATCGTAATAAATCCAGGTTGGTGTCGTTTTTTTGTTGTTGTAACCTCTACTTTATTCGTAGGACTTGATAATTATAAATATTTTGTTTAAACAAAAGATCTAACAGAACAACTTTTAACTTTAATTTTTTGACAAACTTTGTTTAAAAAATGGAAATAAAATATTTGTATGGCATATTTCGATAGGAAATTTCATGCTCTTTAAAAAATTTCCCTTGTAATTTTTTATAATTTTGCGTTATTTTCGAGTTATTTTTAAAAAACTGAAAAAGGTCTTTTTTCGTATCGTCCTTGAATCCTTCCTTAGAATTTTATTAGATCTCGGGGATTTTCGCATTTTCAGTTGTCTAGTGACCGATTTAAATGACTTCCAGACCGCTTAAAATTTTTTCCGTTTCAGGCCTTTTTTTGTACCATATCAATAGCCTACTCTTGCACGGAGAAAAAAAATATGGCTTTTTACCATGCTAGGTTATGTTTAGAAAATACCATGCACGGCAATGATAAAAAGTCATGCGCACCAAAGTGAAAAACCATGGGCTTATGACAAAAAGTCATGGAGCCATGGTTTTTCGCCACGCCTCCTATCAATGAGATTTTGTCATGAACATCCATGGTAAAAAACCATATTTTTTCTCTCCGTGTGCATATCTGCTTCTTGTAAATTCTGTTTCAGATCAGTTCTAAGATCATCAACTCTTGGACAAGATTTAATTTACTATTGGGGTCCAACACACGATTCGTTTAATACAATCTTGTGGGTCATTCAAAGGAAATTCAGAACTTAATGACAGTTCTTTTTAATTCGAAGCGTCTTTCATAAGTTCACAGTTCTGATGAATAACGCAGACACACATTATAAGTTCCACTTTTTTCTGCAAAAACACAATTTTTTGGTCTTAAAAAAATAAATTTTGATGCACCTATTTTTACGTCTGGGTATTCTTAGCAAAATTTAAAATGTTTATCTTCTACTAAATCATTTTATTTTAAATGCATCTTAGACAAGAAAAATTATGCATTTCTTTGAAACGAACTTAAACGCTAGTGATCCAACGATTTCTAGAAAAAAACTTTTCATGATTTTTTTATTACACCTTTTAAACGCTGTAACAATTTTTTTCATTAAAGAAGGCCGCAATTTTGAAAATTTCATAAAATTCCAGTTACCACTCGATTTCTCAAAAAATTATCTTTCATTTGATTCCTTGCACGTTTCAATAAGTGCACACCAATTTTGGGCAGAGCCGTGTGAGTTATATATTTTGTAGAGTATTAAAAGTACGTGCAATATTCTAGTGCCGATAATGCATAAAAAAATACAAAAATGATTATACTTATTCCAAAAAATACGCTAGTTTTTACAAAAAGTAAGAGAACATTCGAAAATCTTCCTACTTTATACATGATCTGACTAACGTGTGAACAAAAAAGAAAAATGACGTCCAACCTTTGAAACGATCTACTGTTTAGGTTCCGCCTCAATCCACTTCTTAATCTTGCCGCTCATATACACGCTACTACGATGAAAATAATAAAATTTTGTTCATTTTTTAAAATTTTATTAATTTTGCTTTTCTCAATCTTCAAAAATAAAGTTTACAATAAAAAAGTGTGTGTGAGTTTCATATTTTCGCGTTTTTAATACGAAGGACAAGATAGATTTTAACGAGTCCACCAACTCGAGGTTAGGTGTGTAGTTCAGAGGTCGTAAAAAGGCTTTTTAACATAAAACACGAGCATCATTTACACTTAATTGAATACAACAAGAGTCGAGAGTCTCGCCGTTTTGACCGGGAGTACTCAAGCTCTTGTAAGTGCCGCAGTTTGGCGCTAGAAACTTAGTAGATTGATAATAATGCCGGGTATATAATGTATTTCTCCGCAACACGTAGCTGTTGCGTGCAACCGGACAACGAATCATGAATCATACTTGCAAGATCTGCGATGTATTGCGAATATAGACTGACGCGGATGTCGGTAGCTGAGTCGTAGCGGCGCGTTGGACTTTCAGCTGACTGTCATTGTGTCGAAAAAGTGACACGAAATCGCAAACATTGCGGACCCTTTAGTCGCTTCTATGTATATAAGCGATTAATTGAGATCTGTAAAATTCTAAAATAAACTAAGTTTTGGATTAAATAAAGGGTAAAATAAGAAAATTTACGGGAAATTCGTGTTATTTAAAAAAATGGTTAGCAAGAGCTTGAAACTCTGAACAAGCAAAGATAAAACAAGTTTTGAACTTAAAAGTGAAGTAAGTAACGTGAAAAATAAGCTGAAGGGATAGTAAGATTGTAAAATTGCATGATTTGAGCTTACAACAAAAACGTGAATACAACGGTTTGGACCTAATTGAAAATGGTTAAAATATATGTACATTTGAAAACTTGCAAGCTGTAAGGTTGAACTAAAACCATAAACATTCTTAAATGATGTTGAACAAAAAAATTAGATTTTATCAGTGAAGAAAAATTATAAGCGTAAGTAAAAATTGAGTGGTGAAATTTTTTAAAATTATTTTGATTAAAAAATTTTCCTCGGATCCTTCCAGCATAGCTGCAAGTTACTATCGACGGCGGCCTTGCGTGCTATAGTATACTAGAGCGGCTGGTTATTGTTCTAGCCGTTTACTTACTTGACCGCGCCAGGTTAGAGCTTAGAATGTCCACCAGTACACTCAACAACCTGAAGATTGTGATGGAAGCCTAGATCGTGGTCGGTTTAACAAAAAATGACTCAAAAGTATATTAAAATAAAATGCTATATAAATATCAGGATTGTGAATATAAAAAACTTATAATTTATTTTTAATGATTTCAAACTCTAAATAAATACATTTTGAATCCAGGAATTTGTACGCGGATATTTTTACACCGGAATTCTCATCATGAAACAATTTTACTTACCGTGCCTAAAATTACTGCAGCAGTGTACTTGCCGGGCAATTTAGCTGCCATTCCGAAAACTGAATTTTGGTAAATTCCATTGGAAACTGAAAAGAAATATAAGTCTACATTAATAAAAAAAAAAAAAAAAAACATTTATTTGATGCACGAGTTATAAAATTTCATTCGTTCGATTCAAACATATTTATTTTTGGATCAAATTTAGATGTAACTAATCAAGTTGATGCAAATTTTATTTGGACATATGTGTAACGTGACTAAGACACACTTCATTATTTGATAACCTTACCAGAAAGAAAACAAACCTGAACTCTTTTATTAACGCAGTTTTGAAAGCTGTAAAATCAAAAAATTACCGATAAGTATTTTGTTTTCATTGAAAAATTAAGAAAGAAACTACAATCATTTAAGATTTTAATAATTTCTGTATGCACACAGCGGAATCAAAAAATTATTTTTATGTGAAAAAAATAAGATTCTCATCTTTTTTTTGATTGATATTCGTATTTTGAACTTTGTCTAAAGTGAGTGCCGCGATGTTTCAGGGCTTAGAGCGCTTGGCTTGAACTTGTAGGTTCGAGCCTGAGTCTCAGTAATTTTGGCGAACGTTTTTTGAATTGAATCTTAAGGTATTTAATTTTATACTATTTATAAACATTTTGAAAAGTAAATTTTTTAAAAATTGAATAAATTTATTGAGAATGAGTACAAGAGTAAAGGACAAAAACTCGGTCATTTTTAGGTATTAAAGTATGAAAAAAAAGTATTTTTTAGAAAAAAAAAAATTGTTAATAATAACAATAAACAATAATTATTAATTGGTGCTGAAACATGGTCATATCTATTTAAAAATGCACCTTATTTGATTTTTAAACTTTCAAATTTATTTAAATAATTTCCGTTTTGAAAATTTTAGTTCAATTTGAATCATTAAAAGGATAAATATAATCATTTTCAAGCAAACTAAAAGGTGGCGCCGATCAGCTGATCGAGCGTTCGACTCCATATTTTTGCAGAATAGTTTACAGTATGATAGACGTGAACACGATTTGTGGTTAAGATTTGCAATAAAAGCGTTTAATTCTTTTGAACAAAGTTTCTATTGCACAATGGTGTACCTATGTTTTTTACTTCGCAAAATTCAATTTTGAGGTAAGTTTTTCGATTATACTGACAGTTTTTTTGCTTAGGTGCGTGACCGACGTGAGTTGAATTAACATACTGATTTTTGGGAACTTTGTTTGACTTTTCATAAAATATTCGAAAATATACAACTTTTCATGGGTACTGCGTAACAATTGACTCTTATCAACAAATTAGAGTAAGTAAAAATATAATTATAGTAGTTTTTCAGTAAAATAATTCAAGATTTGTGCATGTGACAGACGTGAAACCAAAATTGAGGACGCGTAATTACATCATTGTATATTAAAAGCAATGAAAATTTCACGTTGATTGAAAATTTTCCTCTGAAATTTAAATACTGAAAAAGCGAAAGAATCAGGCTTAACTATTTTACTGTAAATTTGTTTTTAGCTGAATCAGATATGATTTTATACAAAATTTTAGTTTAAGACCTGTGACAGACGTGAAATTTTGAGGGGTTTTTTGCAAGTATCTCATAAAATAATAAAATTAATAAGAGATTGAAATTGGGATGCTATCTAAATTTTTTTATTCAAACTATCATGAATTTTTATTTCAAGCGATAATTTTTTTTGTTTCCTTATAAAGACTGCAGACCCTCCCCTGGGGGCTGGTGGACCTTGTCGTCCGCCACCGAAGTTTTGGCGGCCTGGTGGGGAGGCCTAGCCGGTCGACTCGCGGCGAGAGGTAAGGGACCGTAGTATGAGTGTTTTTGGCTCCCTATAAACGGGACGTCTAGGCGCATGAGCGGCCCCCTATAAACGGGGGACCGGGAATGAATGTTTTTTAGGCAACCCGAGAAGGGTTCGTCCAGGCGAGTGGGTCGGTCCTTTGCCTCTCGCCGCGAGTAGGCTGGCGACCAACAAACAGCCCTCCATCCAGGAAGGTAGTCTGGTCGGATACAGACACCTCTCATCCCGACAACGCGGTATTTGGGATGAGATGACACACACACACACACACACACACACGCGCGCGCGCGCGCACGCGCACGCACACACACACACACACACACACACACTTACACATTCACACAGCGGCGTGCTTCCCCAGCTGCGAATCCTAAAGTTGGGCGTGGTAAAGTCGAGGGTTAGCAGGATGTGGAGGGTACAGGGGGTAAACTGGGACTGGCACGCCTGGGCCGACGGATAGTACAGGGGCCCGGGTAGGTCAATAACCAGACCGTCTGGCTGCCTCACCAGCCGTCAAAAAATCCCCGGAGGAGTGGTGCTGCCGGCTGGTGACTGGACTGGGACCGCATCACTGAGGAGGGGGGGCACCCCGGCCGCCACCACATCAAGCGGACCCTTGACAGACCGTGCCCCGCTGAAGGACCAGCAATTATAGGACACACCTCTTCGCCGACCACTACACAACCCACCCGCACAAACAAACAAAAAACAATGAAAAATGGAAAATAAAAAAGAGGAAAACGAAAAAGCGCCAACCATTGATGGGCCGATCACCAGGGGCTGAGGCAGTCAAAAGCCCTTATCGGAGAACGGCCCCCTAAGGAATGGCTACGTGACCTAAGGAAGACTGGTGGGAGGAAACTCAGAATGGTCATCGGATGGCTTACGGGCCACTGGAAGGTGAGACACCATCTATCCAAGATAGGGATAGGGGAGGTCTTAGAATGTAGGTGGTGTGGAGAAGTAGCTGAGACGACGGGACACCTCCTATGTGAGTGTCCCGACTGGGCTACACTCCGGACCAGTAGGCTTGGCAGACCCATCATAGATCTGAATGATCTAAGGGAAGCCAGCTTAACGGCAATCATGACGGTAATTAGCTCCATAGAAAGGGCCATAGACAAGGAGTGGGTAAGGCAGGGAATTCAGCACAATGAGTGTATACCTGAGTGCTGGGGTTGCATGTTCCCGAGCAGGGACTGCTAACCCCTCCCACCCCAAACCTAACCTAACCTAAAGACTGCGGACTATTTGACCGACTTTTTGCTCTTTACTCATAACTATTTCACATTAACTGTACATTATATCTATGAAAAGTTGACTAGGAACACAATTTATTACAAATTTGAATAACTTTTTCACATTATCTGTACATTATATTTATGAAAATTTAACTAGGTACACAATGCCCCTACATACAAATTTATATGTTGTATTGTAGTGTCAGTCAAATATAGATAATTGAATCTCTGTTATATATTGAAAAAAAAAAAAAAAAAAAAAAAAAAAAAAAAAAACAATTAAAAACCTCTTTTAAAATATATTTTTTTGTGATAAATTTAAAAAATGAAATAAAAAAACGTACTATTCAAAAACAATATTGAAATCATGGTTATCCAGAAAAATACTTCGTGCCAAGAAGAAGTGTCCATCATTGCCAGTATGACAGTGAATACAAATACAATGACTTGCATAGAAATTCCCCATACTATTCTTGTGGTTAAATTACCTCTGAAAAATTTCATTAAAAGTATACTTAATTTTATTCTAAATTTTATTTCATCAATAATTAAATATCTTTTAAAAACTTACCCAAAAGATAAAAATAAATTTAACCAATTGAATATGAAATTCGGTAGTTGAGCAAAAATACCCACGCCTATGAGAAAATTTTTTGAATGCCAATTTTCATCTATTCCCGTGTAATTTTTGTCTAACTTGTAATCAGTGTAGTACTAAAATAGGAAATTTATTTTTTGAGTAGTTTAATTATAGATGCAAGAAAAATTAATGAATTTTGAGTAAGCTTACTTCTTTAGCATTTATAAACATATTCCAAGGCATCAAGGCACCAATACCATGCAGTACCATTATTAATAGAACAATGTTCAACCTGTTAGTAAAGAAAAATACAATTAAAATAAATATAATTTGTACAAGATTCAAATAAATAAAAAAAGATTAATTTTAACTGTAACTGAACAATTATGAAATTCAAGCTCGTAAAATCAGTTATTGACTAAAAAACAGCTTGATCCAGAAACATAAATGTAAATTTTATAATACGAACAAATATTGCATAAATATTCTATTATATCTACAAAGATTTAATCATGTATTCGATACTCCTATACGAATATTTCATAAATATGTTAAGGTTATATTTACATATCAATGAATCAAATCCTACTGTTATAAAGAAAAATCGTGTTTTTTTTTACAGTAAAGAACCTGAAAAAGAATTTGCAGGCTTGGAGAATTTGCAGATTTGGAGAATCTTTTTTAATCCTGCACTATTTATCCAGAACAGTAAAAATATAATTTTACTGAAACCGATCAACCTTTTTTATGGTATTAAGTGAAATGGCCAATTATACTAATCAACCATAAAAGTGCTTGTATACCTATTTTTTTAATGTTCGCTAACTGGTCAGGGGTCACACCTAGTGGTAGTGTTACAGTCAAGCCCTTCATCAATATTAGAGCAAGCATGATATTGATTTTGAAGAAGAGACCTAGAAAGGCTTTTCCAAAGAAAAATTTTTTTTTGCATTTTTTAATAATACTTTTGAAAAATTTGCTCTAAAAGTTTTTAAGAGAGAAGTTTTGAGATTAAAAAAACTCTGAGAAAAACACTTCGCTAGAAAAAAAACATGTGACAGATTGGAACGAAAATTAGCTGCTCTCATATTTAAGATTTTTCAAAAGGATGGAAGGCACTTCACTCACCGATTTAACAAAAATGTTAATATGAACTAGCTTCTATGCCTCGCTGCACTAATGCTTGCTCGCTTGAAAATTTAATTATCTTTATTTTATTTTTGAATTAAAACAAAAAGTTTAAAAATATTGTTATTTAAAGTATCTAGCTCGGTATCTAGAATAAAATACATATTAAAAATAGTTTAAACTGAAATATATTAAATTTTGAAATTTTTATAAGAAATATATTGTTTTTATAGCCCTTACAAAGTTCAAATTTTAAAAATGAAGGTCAGATTAATAATCAGCAGCCCAAAAAACCCCGTTCATATAGTTTGAAATAAATTTTAACCTTAAATAAGTTGCCCTTTAAGTAGACCAAATTTAAAAATAAATGTCAGATTAGTAATCAGCAACCTTAAAAATCTCCGTCAACAAAGTTTGAAAAAGAAACTATTAAAAATAGATTTTTACCTTAAGTAAGTAGCCCTTGCGTAGGTCAATTTTAAAAATAAATATCAGATTCATAATCAGAAACCCCAAAAACCCTCTTGTACTATGTTTAAAAAAAAAATCCTCTTAAAAATAAATTTTTACCTTACGTATGTAGCCCTTTACTTAGGTCAATTTTAAAAATAAAAGTCAAATTCGTAATCAGCAACCCCAAAAACCCCTAACTACTTAGTTTCTAATTAATCATAGACGTCAAAGTCTGAAAAGAGCCTGAGAAAAAATAAATTTCAACCTTGAATAAGTAGACTTTACATAGGTCAATTTCAAAAATGAATGTTGAATTCGTGATCAGCAGCCCCGAAAACCCCTGGTACCAAATTTCTAATTGATCTGAGACGTTTAAGTCACTTTTTTTTTTTAAAAGAAAGTCGACGACGACGAAAATAAACTTCTTAATATAATAGAGGATTTCCACTGCCAGGCGCATATTTAGTCAAAATTAAATATTAGTTACGCAGTACAACTACATTTTTTGTAAACAAAATTCTAACGCGTACCTCTTTTTTCTAGCCATCTTAGGTTTTGAGATTATAAGAAAAGTTGAAAAATGACTGTTTTGCTCCATGCATGTGCTGTACTGGGGAAAAAAAGTTTCACTGAAATTGTTGCGGTTTGCGCTAAAAATTTCCTTTTTTTAAGAACTTTTGATGTATATGTCTTACTATATCATATAGTAGTTGTCCTTCATTCATGCCCTCCCCATGCCCTTTTTTTCCTTAAAAAAATGCTTAAGTAACCGTAAAATTGTACTGAAATATGCTTATTTGCTCGTTTTTTATTTTATTTTATTTTTTTTATAATTATCTACCCATGCCCCCCATGCCCTTTTCTCACCCATTTTTTCATTTTCTTATTTCATATTTTTTTCTTAAAAATTAAATTTTGAAAATTATTAATAAAGATTCCAATCATTTTGTTTTAAATCTGTTAAAAATTTTATAGCATTAGTGCGTAGGTACTAGATTTTATGCACGCCTGGAAATTTAAAAACTCGCCCTACGCACCAATGCTATAAAATATGGTATGCAATAGGTGCAGCTCGTCACCAAAGCTTCTTAAAGTCACTCGTGCTACGCTTAGCTTCGCATTCGGCGCCTTTAAAACCGCCCTGGCGACAATACTGCACCTGTTAATTGTCAGTTTAAATAAATTTTATTATTATTTATTAATTTATATAATATTTTATTATTTAATTTCCCGAAAATTTTATCCATAAAAATTTAAACAAATGATTTTAACAAAAGTTAGAATTTTTCAAAATAGACCATAAAATGACCCAAAAATGACTAAAAATTGGCCTTTTTTATATCTTTAAATCGATGATGCGTGTAAAAGAGATGAGATAGAGACCTCCAGTTTGCAACAGAAGTTTTGTATTGAGTATTACTTTTGGCAGAACAACTTTCAAGAAAATCTGTGAACCACGAGCGCACGATTTAAAAAAAAGTATTATTATGACACACACACACACACACACACGCGCGCGCGCACACATACAATGGAGTACAATTTTCCAACTTATAATTTAAAATTTAAAAAACTGCGTTAGGATTCTGTAATAAAAATAGTTATTTTTATTTTCTTGATTACACAATTCATAACATTTACAATAAAATAAAAATTAGCATTACTTCGACTGTCCCAGCGAAAAAAAAACATAAGACCAAAAGCTGCCAGGTAAAAAGCTAGAAGGAGGGCTTGTCACGATTAAAAAAATCCAAAACCCCTATTTAACTCGAAATTTTTATGCCACGGTAATAATTTTAGCTAATCACCCCCCAGCCACGAATAAAAAAATCCTTAAAGTACTAATTTCAAAAATGCTTTCCTGCCACGATTAATGAGCGTGGACAATTTCATGCCACGTTAAGAATTCGAGCTTCTCGCGTCCGTAATAATCACTATAATAATCAAATAAAAATATCGACCCTCAGCCAAGTAAATAGCGCGACAATTGTTACCGCTATTTTGGACCTACCCCTGGCCAAGAAAAACGTATCTCTTTGTTATGTCGAGTCCCTGCCACGAAGAGAATTAAAGCAAACATTAAAAACTTGCAAGGTTTGTCTCACAGTTAAAGTCAAAAATCCATAAAAAAATATTTATTGGCTACCAGAAGATCTGAAACCATGAAAAATTCGTATGTATTTTTTGCACGGTGCGTAAGGTAGTCAACCCATTCAGCACTCACCCCCCCCCCCCCTCAATTAGCGACATCTTTTGAAAACATTTAATTTTATTAATTTTCATAATGAAGAATAAGACTTAATAAATGGTTTTTTCGAAATCGAAGATATAAGGTTCATTTCGATGCGGTTGTCAAAACGACATTTTAAAATTTGTATAAATAAAACTTGATACAATTTTGAAAACTGACGTTTGCAAGCGATTCAGTGACGATCCTTCACCTGAAGCATAAGCACGAGTTGCATCCTTGGAAGTTTTTTTAAGTGAATTAGTGGGGTTCGGAATTTTTTTTAGGCTCAAAATCTTACTGAGATCATGCAGAAAAAACAGAATAAGGTAAACAATTAAATATATTTTATAAAACTAATTTTTTTAACGGTGATCGTTAATAGCATGGAAAATTAACAACATAACCTATTATCGATCAAAGAATGTTTGTACTCATGAATATATAAAAACATGTACTTTATTAGATAAAGATCAAATTGATATTGTTGATAACTTTGAACAAACTGAAGTCGTTGAATGCAACAATAATTGTAAATTATCAAATGTCAATATTAGCAAAGGAGTTAGTGGTTGGTAAAGTACCAACGAAGTGATTAACCGTACACTAACTAATGACGCACGTATGCACGATGACTTTTAATATTAGAGAAGATAGAAATGATTGAAAGTGCTACATCGTGTTCAGAAAGATTAGAACAGAAATTAAAGAAAAAAATACAGGTAAATTCAGATAAACTCGAAAAAGATAATGTTCCTGGTTTGACCGAAAACGATATAGAAAAATTGAAAGATAGCAATGATGAAGATGTTATTGATATGAAAATTTCCAAATATTTAGGTTATAAACACGCTAATTGTGAGATAAATTTTAATAAATATTTAAATACAGATGAGTTTGGTTTAATAATAAACCATTTAGATATTTATAAAAAATCTAAAATAGATAGATTGATAGAAAGATATAAATCAGTATTTGTGAAAGATAAATACGATATTGGTATTGTAAAGAAATATGAAGCTTATATCGACTTGATGGAGGAAAAATATTGTTATTGTACATTATGTTGTACAAAAACAATAATTTTCACACAAGAAATATCAGCAAAAATTAACATAAATAAATAAATAATAAATGTTTGTATTATGTATAAGAGTATAAAAAATAAAAAAATAATAATAATCATAAAAATATATGAAACTAATAACAGGTTTACAAATACTTCAAAAGTCTAATTTCACTCATAACACAGACTTATGAATGGAGAAAATTAAAAGTCTATCACTTTATTGGTTGGAAGAACTGTACGTATCACAGTTTCTATTAAGGTATATCAACCATCAACTTCCAACACTATGACTAGCGACATCGACTGGTAACTGCTCAAGGTCCAGGTACCTGATCTGCACTCTCTGTGGTAAAAATGTGAGAGTTAATGAGGCGTTTGAAAGTGGAGAGTGTGGGGGCTGAACGGATATTGTTAAGTAAATTATTCCATAGGTGAGTCGTAGAGGCGTGAAAGGAATTTAGAAGGCAGTTGGCGCTGCAGCTGGGAACAACCAGAACTCTATGTTGAGAGAATAGCGGACATTTTTTTGTTTACGTGAATAAATATAAATAATTACTCGGTCTTAGGTGGACGTGAAAATAATAGATTATCTTCTGGAAGAAGCCTGGTGTGTTCGACTAACTAACTTGAATTTTGAACAAGGTATTTATTTTATCTCGTCATCCCGGGACTACATGAGCTCGGTATAAAAGATAAAGTTAGACCTTGTTCGGTTATAAAATTTGAAAATACAAGTACTTTGGGTCAAAATACGCGATGTAGTTATATTTTTATAAAAAGTAATATTTAAAAGGGGTTATGATCGCACCGATTATCGCAGAGTCAAATCAGTGTGCCGAGACCTACTTATCATTGAGTTGAAGCAATGATTCTAAAAATCTTGGCTCGTATAAAATCTGACGAGACGTAAGTGAGGTAATCGGAGGATATATCAGGTTCGGAGTTTTTGGTTGTTTTTCCTATCCAGCGCCTCCCTGGGTTGTGGATAAGGGAACGTTCGCTACTTGGTAGAGAGTACCGGGAAAATAAAATACTCGGGGCGGACTGAAAAATCAACCTAGGGGAAGGATACCCCGAAACTAAATCTAAACATGGTAGCCATGACTCTTAAAATAGGACTACCCCAGAGAGTAACCAATCTTTTCAGCGGTTCCGATCCGGTGCAAGCCCGGGTGACCGCGCCAGAAAGACTGTTCTTTGGAACAGGCGGGAGGAGAGAGAAATCCTCACGGCGATACAGGCGGAGGTCAGGAAGATGCTAAAGACATGCCAGAAACAGAAGAACGCCAACAAGGCGGTAAAAGACGGGCTCCAGGTAGTTGAGGAGCGAGATAGGAAAGCATTGGAAAGGCACCGAGAGAGTGACCAGCTGCAGGAGAGATGCTATGTGTATCTCGACAGATGCGACCGATCGATGGCATCGGGGGACAGCGCAAGTCATCGGCGGACGACGTCGCCGAGAAAGACGGCAGTAGCGGGGGTTACCGCATCGTTAAGCCGAGGAAAAAGGCGAAACGCCAGGCTGACGCTGGGGCTACAGGTCCGAAGTCAAGCGCCGTTCCACCGGAATCCTCAACTGAGAGGGAAGTCAGAGCGTTGTCTGCGAGGGAGCCTACGAAGACCAGCCGGAGGAAAAGGCGCAAGAGCAGGAAGAAAGGCGCGGGGAAGCCCACCGATGGGCCCGGGACGACAATCCAGCGGAAACCATCAAGGAAGGCTTCAGTGAAGAGTACGATACTCTTGAGTGCGTAGGGGGGGGGGGGTGCGGGGGGGTTGGACATCCAATCCCACCGGCCGACGAGAGAGGAGGGCATCATCTTTCAGGTCAGACGAGGGAAAGGCGACGTCGGAAAATTCAGGGAGGCCCTGTCGGAAGTCATCGGTGAGGGCTCGGTGAAGGAACTCTCAGCAACAACAAAGCTGGAGATCCTGAATCTAGGCTTGGGTACGACACGAGAGGAGATTCGCGACGCGGTACGTGGAGAGTACGGCGTGGAGCCAGATGACGCCCACGTCTTTCCCCCCAACACGGAGAGAAGGTCCACTCTTCTTTCGTAGCGCCCCCTGCACGAGAAAAGACGGTGCAGCACGCGCACTCATTTTTGAGGTGCATGGTGCACTGCAAATCCAGTGCACCCGTTCAACTCAAAACGAGCTGGTGATGCTGATTTGTGCCCGATGCGGTCCCTTAAAAAATCGCTGACATTTTCCATCTAATACGAATATTGTACTACAACTTTAGTATAACATTCTTTGAGACCTAATGAAAAACTTCCTCACTTGAAGTTTTTTCAACTCTTAATTTTTATAAATGCTTTTTTAATCCAAAGTTTGAGGATAAAAACTGTTAATTTTCGATTTTTAATAGTTAATTAGGAGGCATTAAAACGTTTTAAAAATATCCGGACCGTTTCATTAGCAGCGGAGAGAGTTCAAGAATATGTTGCTAAAATTTCATTAAAAGCGCGGTGAAGGCCACCTGTTTTCTCTGTGCAGAGGCGGGTATTGGGGACACCACCCACGACCCCGGACATGGATCGTGCACGGCGTTTAGGCATGCGCTGAAGAGATAGCGAGAAAGGGGTCACAATGGATAGTGTGTTGGAGGGATGACTGGAGACGTGATATTCGCGGGTGACCTCAACGCGAGAGCGGTGGAATGGAGAATGCCCCACGGCGACCGGCGAGGACAGTTACTGTTTGAGATGGCTGCGAAGCTAAATCTGATAGTCGCGAACACGGGACGTACCTACACGTACCGTAGGGCAGGATTCGGATACTCCATCCCCGATGTCACATTTGCATCGGCAAGGCTCATGCCAAAGATTAGGGACGGCCGGAAGAGCCGTAACTTTCAAAGCTCCTCCCGGAGCAGCCAATTTGAGTGGCTCCTCCCGAAGGAGCACCTCAAAACGTCAAAAAACCTTATATTTAATATGTTTGAAGGGGCTCCTCACAGAGGAGCTGTAATTTTATGAGCTCCTCCCAGAAGAGCATCTTAAAACGGTCAAAAAACCTTATATTTAACATGTTTGAACGAGCTCCTCCCGGAAGAGCCGTAATTTTAAGAGCTTCTCCTGGAGGAGCACCTCAAAATGGTCGAAAAACCTTACATTAAACGTTTTTTTGAAGCTCCTCTCGGAGGAGCCGTAACTTTAAATGCTTCGTCTGTACGAGCACCTTAAAACTATCAAAAAAACTCTATATTTAACCTCTTTCGTGGGCCTTCCTCCCGGAGGAGTCATAATTTTAAAAGCTCCTGCTGAAGGAGTACCCCAAAACGGTCAAAAAATATTATATTTAATATGTTTGTAGGGCTAGCAGAAGTACTTTAACTTATTATTTAACTTTTTTGTGTAATTTTTTGGGGGTTGGTGAGCGAGCTGGCTCCTCTGGGAGGAGGCTTAAAACATGTTAAATACAAGTGTAGTGGATCGATTTGATTGTTAATAATTATTGTAAAACGTGTTTTCTGGTTTCGTGTTTTTTTTTTAATTTCATAATTTTGATTTCTAATGAAATAATGTGTATTGTTCCCTTCTTTAATCTGGAATGAATAGTTCCTCCCAAGTTTTAGGCCATGTGCACGAGAAATGCAGTGGCTTTCTCGAGGTCACAGTGTTTCCCATCGATACTGCGGTGGTGATCGATAGAAGAGGGAGATCTCGGGACGGGAAGTGCGAAGTGGCGCGCTAACAATGGATGTTGTGGCCGCCAAGAAGGGAACGATACACAGTTTCCAAGGAAGCGTTCTTTTTGTTATTAATCGTTGATTTTTGCTTCCTTAACCCTTAAATGACACACCCAAATCCAGAACTGCCACACTGACAGTTATGTGGGGTCTTTTGGACCCCGTGTGGCCTTTAAGGGTTAACCTTTGCTGTTATTTTTGGTCGAGTTGATTAAATAAGAAAAACGAAAACCAGAAATCACGCCCTTTTGACATTTCTGTTTTGAATCTATTATGAAAAATAAACTTTATTGATTCTTAAATAATTCGACTGATTATTAATATTACTCAAAAGTATAGTAATTTTCTTTCTAATTTCTCTATGCGTAACAAGGTTTTTGAAGGTTCTGAGTAGAACCGTGACCAGTAGGCGATAGCCTAAACGATACACAGATACCAGCAGGAGACGTTGACTGTTACGCAGCAACACACATACACAAACAGAGACCCAATCACCTCAACGGGCCAGCGTGTGCTTCCTTGGACCCTACGAGCCGTGACAAGTACGCGTTTGCTAGGGCCCGAGTGCCCCCGTAGCAGCACCAGCGGGTCTACCACATTACGTCTGGGGGACAAAACGTTTGCGACAAAACGTCGCGACAAAACGTCCGCGACATAAAGTCCGAGGGACAGAACGTCCGTGACAAAAATAATTATATTTTCAAAATTTTTTGCACATGATAAATGACAGACGTTCAGCTTTAAAGCGCGCTCAAATACTTGGATTAGGGCGCGCTCTTCGGGGGATCTTCGGCCCCCATGCGCGCATCGTTTTAAAAAATAATCTGATAATATTTTTTAACACAATTTTCCAAGTTTTTTGCACATCATAAATTACAGACGTTCAGCTCAAAAGCGCGCTCAAATACTTGGATTAGGGCGCGCTCTTCGGGGGGCCTTCGGCCCCCACGCGCGCATTGTTTTAAAAAATAACCTGCCAATATGTTTTAACTCAATTTTTTGTGCACTGTTAATTACAGACGTATAGTCGCATAGACGTTTTGTTGAAGACGTTTAGTCACGGAAGTTTTGTCCCCCGGACGTTTTGTCGGGCTCCCGCACCGGCGGAACAGTTAGAGTTTGAGTCCAACGATCTACGCTGCTCGGTCTAGTAGCACCCTGGTTATTGCTGGCGGTCGCGCGTTTATTTTACTCAATATTCATAAGGTATAACTAAATTATATAGTTGTTTTTCTTTTTCCACGCCCCCCCCCCCCCAAAAGTGCTTAACTAACCGTAAAAGTGTATCGAAATATGCTTATTTCTATGTGTTTTGAATTATCCTATAATTTTTAAATCACGCCCCCCCCCCCACGCCCCCCATTTTTGATATATGTTATCACTTTTACCTACACTTTGGTACTGGGATGTACATAAGATCGGAGAAGAGAGTAGGTACAAGGGTATGCGCAGGAATAGACATAAAATAAGCACATGGGTATGTTCAGGATTAGAACTTTAAGGTAGTTTTCAAGTTACAGTTACTCTCACAAGTTAGTTCGTCGCACACTAACGCAATTTACGTATCCATGTACGCGCACGCATGAAGCGGTAAAAGTCTGGGGGGTTGGCGAGCGAAGCGAGCAGGGGGGTACCCCCCTAGTCTCCCTATATTATATTACCGTTTTTTATTCTGATCCTCCAAATTGGATCCCCTAAATTGGATCTTCGAAAATCTGAAATTCTTAAAAACACGGTCAAAACACAGTTAAATATCGCACTTTTTCAATCCCCCAAATTGGATCCCCTAAATTGGATCGTCGTCGAAATATTGGATCTCTCAAGTTGGATCCCCCTTTTCAAAATTTTTTACTGAAATATTGTATTTTTTACTGTCAAAAAAATAAATCACTAATTTTAGTCATTTATAAATAATTATGAATTTCTTCTTCGTTGTGTTGGTTGCTCGTGATTATGAAAATATAAATTAAAATCCAATTGTTGATTGATCTTAAATCGGTATATAAATATATATAAATAATTATTGGATTTTAATTTATATTTTAATAATGAATTTCATTTAAAAATTTTTTGTTCCAATTCTAATTTAAAACAAACTTTTTTAAATCTATACCTAACTTTATACCAATGTTTACTTTTTGATAAAAAACATTTACTTAGGAATAAAAATTTGTGCGGTACGAGAAATTTTTACGGGTAATCAAAGTGGGCAGATTTGCGCAATCCCAAGCCAGCTGGTTAGATAAGCGAGATACGTTAGTTTAGTGAGACCTAATAATTTAAGTCGTGTAAATAATCATAATAATATAGGGAGATATAGGGAGATATTATAATCTGGTTTTTTTTTATGATCCTCAAAATTGAAAATCAATAAAAACACGGTCAAAAGACACGTAAAAAAGATACTTATGAGTCCTCAAAGTTGAGTCTACGACGGGAAAGTTGAGTCCTCAAAGTTGAGTCCTCCTTTTCTCAAAACGGTGTTTTTTAGATTCTCATGTAATATTTTCTATAGAAGCAGCTTGGTGTATAGAAAGATTTGAATTGTGTAAATGTAGTCATTCAGTACAACGTTTAGCAATTCATACAGAAAATCAACAAAACATAATATATAAAGAAAATGAAGAAGAAAAAAGTTAAAAAATTGGTAAACAACTTTAGCAGCTTGGTTTGAGGTGGAGATGAGGTGGGAAGGGTTTGTTATTGCACTTATAAATGTTAATGGAGCTTTTTCAAAATTTAAAGTACTTCAACAAAACTTTAAAGTTAGTGACTGAGTTGATGAATAAGGTGAGTAAGATTTATTTGTAGATTGGGTGAGATAAGTTTGGGGGATAAAATACGGTATTTGAAGTAAATTAAAATAGAGAGGTCAGTTATGTGGCTAAGATTGAATTAGGTCAGGTAGTTGAAGATAAAAAGGTAAGTATAGTTGGTAGGGTTCTTAATATGGGTGAGAATAGTAAATCGGGTTAGATAAGGCGAGTGTGTGCGGAAGGTAGGGTGTAGGTAAGGTGGTTGTGGGCCGGTAGATCAGATATTAAAATTACAACTTTGGCTCTAATTAGAATTTTCATATAAAATCATATATCATTAAAAAGGTCTTGAGCTCAGCTTTCTAATTATGTCATTTTATGTCATTGAAAATTTTATCAAATACTTTTTGTTGTCATGAGAGGGTGCTGAACAAAGCCGTTTACCATTTTAAATCCAACCCTACCCCTACAAAATCATAAATCAGCTTAAACGCAATTTCGCGAGCTGTTACTATGCAGGAAGTAAGTTCATCTCATGAAGAATCTGTAAAAAAATTTTGTAGATTATTTTCCCAAGCTGAATTTCAACCAATAGAAACGCCGCATTTGACATTTGGCGGAGGGGTAAAATTGGGTAAAATTATTTCGATAATTTGTCGGTTATTTCCAATTCGAACTTTTTGAGTCGCATAGCAACTTGAATTGTTAGACTTACTCGAATCAGCTTTTGGGTTAGACCCGAGTCACTGCGGTGTATACCTATATATGAGTATTCAAAGGTACATTCATAGTAAACAAATAGTAATAGAACTAAAACCGCAAAAATGTGAAATACAGCATTTCTATGAGTTGAAATTCAGTTGGAGAAAATAATCCAGCCGAGAACCCCTAGTGCTTCAAAATTGTCGATAATTTTCCGACTATGTTTTGTTACACAGCAACGAGGGGGGCAAATTTGACAGGTTAAAAATCACGAGCGCGAAGCGCTCGTGATTTTTTGTCAAACTTTCCCCGCAAGTTGCTGTGCAAAAAACTGGAGGAAAACTGAAAATCGAAGCTTGTACTAGATTGCGAAATTTGAAAATAATCGTGATTTTTATACTATTTCGCTAATTACTAGAGTAGTTTTCTGGGTGGGCACTTTAAGCGAGAGATCTAAGATGAGTCAGGTCCAGAATGAATAAGGTGAGTAGGGTTTGTTGGTAGAGAGAGTGAGAAATGAGTTGGGGATTAAGTGCGCTATTTGAAGTAAGTGAAATTAGTAAGGTTTGTAATGTGGCTAAGATTAAAATATGTTAGGTGGTTAAAGATGAAAAATTAAGTAGGGTTGGTAGGGTTATGAATCAAATTATGATGAGTATGTAAAGTTCAAACTGAACTCTCGTGTCTAATTTTTATTGGTTTTGAGCACTCAAGTCTTTTTATTATTTTACCAAACATAGAGCTTCCGTATTGTTTCGATTAATTTTTATAGTCATCAACTATAATTAGGGGGTTGGCGAGCGGAGCGAGCAGGGGGTTACCCCCCCCCCCCCCAGTATCTTACTATATTATATAGTTGTTTTTCCTCTCCTACGCCCCCCACAGGCCCCTCAAAAAAGTGCTTAACTAATCGTAAAATGATATTTAAATACTAATTTAGTATTTAGTATACTGTATTTAAATATTTATTAAAATTTATTTCACAATTAGCGTGTTTATAACCTAAATATTTGGGAATTTTCATATCAATAACATCTTCATCATTTCTGTCTTTCAATTTTTCTACATTGTTTTCGGTCAAACAAGGAACATTATCTTTATCTTTTTCGAGTTTATCCGAATTTACCTGTATTTTTTTCTTTCTTTTCTGAATTTCTTAAATTTGTATAAATTTTGAGTCTTTCATCTTATTCAAAGTTTTTTTTCGAAAAGTTCTTTCTTCTGTAGCAAATTTTCTTGCTGAGTTATTCTTAGAACATCGGTTTGAGTTGTACAATCTAACCTAACGAAGAATTCATGATTCAAATTTTTACTGTCTGCAATAAAGACATTCATATTTTCTTCAATATCAAACATTTTAATTTTCAAAGTTATCATACCTTTAGTTCTTTTGGTACCATTAATAATTTTCAAGCTTGCCGTTTCTTTTTCATTCACATTATTCTGTCTGACTTCCGCACGGAAACCCATTTTCACTAGTATGCAAGTGATGGGTAATCACCGTAATTTTAAATGACAATCACCTTCATTTTGAGAGATCGAGTATAGCGGCTAGATTTAAGATGCAGGTAACCTCACAATTTTGGAGTTTATTTACCATTTTTTTTTAAATTCAAGATATGTAACAATTACTCTGCTCATTCAAACTTAAAAAAAAAAATTATTTTATTGACTAAAAAACTTTATGGTTTATTTATACGAGTGAATTATATGATACGGTTGTCTAACACAGTAGCAGACTTAAATCGACTAGCATGCTTTGCTCGTGTTTTTGTGTGACTGATCACCAGTGTTAGATAAATGACAATACTGGAAGTTTTCGACATGTCGTAAAGTCGAAAATGTCGAAAATGTCGTAAATGTATCAAATGTATAAAAGTTTTTCGTTAATGTATGAATTGTATAAAATTCAAAAACGATTTATTTCAGCTCATAACCTAGATTTTTTCTCAAGTAATTTTGTTTGTTTACGTTAGTTGTATTTTAATTTCAAGATATTAATGAATTTTTAGTAAAAATTATTTAAACTATTGTTGAAAATTAAATATGTTAACAATAAATGTTTATAATTGGTTTTTCAGTTTTTTATTAGTTAATAAAAGCAATTAATTATTCCTACTTTTTATGAAAATTTTCTAGGTTGAAAAAACTTTATTGCAGTTTTTTATTTAATAGTGTTTAAATATTTAAACTGAATGCAGCTCACAATGCTGAAATAACATTTAAGTTTAGCAAAGAAAAAGTGATTTTTTTTATTTACAATTTATTCAAATTAGTTTGAAAATGGACGCTCTCAGGTAGTCTTTAAAGCCTCTTAAATTTAAATTGTTATAGCCAGGGACGAAGCGAGCTCAAATTTCGTGGGGGGGGGGGGGTGTCATGAGAATTTGCCAACAAAAATTTTGAAATTGCCAACGAAAAAAAAACAAACGCAGGGGCGCGCCACCCCCCCGCTCCCAACAAAACTGGCATCTAAAAAAAAAAAAAAACGTTGAGTTAAATAGAGTGTTTAATTATCTCCCAAGCTCTAAACCCCCAAAACCCTGGGCGCCCGAGGTCAACGAAAAAACTGATCAGTTATCCCCCAAGCTCTAAACCCCCAAAACCCTGGGCGCCCGAGGTCAACGAAAAAACTGATCAGTTATCTCCCAAGCTCTAAACCCCGAAAACTCTGGACGTAAAGTTCAATGAATAAACTGATCAGTTATCCCCCAAGCTCTAAACCTCCAAGACCCTGGGCGTCGCGTTCAATAAATGAACTGATCAGCTATCCCCCAAGCTCTGAACTCCCAAAACCCTGGGCGCCCGAGGTCAATAAATGAACTGATCAGCTATCCCCCAAGCTCTCAACCTCCAAAACCCTGGGCGCCCTAGGTCAACGAAAAAACTGATTAGTTATCCCCCAAGCTCTAAACCTCATCAAACTCTGGTTACCGAGTGGAATAATTTTAGAA
Source organism: Encarsia formosa (assembly GCA_038277355.1). NCBI lineage: Eukaryota > Metazoa > Arthropoda > Insecta > Hymenoptera > Aphelinidae > Encarsia > Encarsia formosa. Next base: position 43,872,902 of record CM076186.1, on the reverse strand, counting down.
GTTAAGCGTACTTTATATTTGAATATCAAGTCCATAGAAAAATGTTTTTTATTTTTGTTCCACAAAATGGTTGTGGTGTACTTTTATTTACATCACTTGAAAATATTACAAAATGATAAGAAAAAATATATAACATAAAAAAAAAAAAAAATTAATAAACAAACGAAAATTTTCACACTTTTCTCGAAATGTGTCTTATAATTAAGAAAAAAAAATTTGTCGATAATGTTGCAAATGAAGAGTTAAACAATAAGTAAAAACTTATAGCGTTTTTCTAATTAACCACGCCATTTTGGAGGTAAAAGTTTCAGATTTACAACTTTATGATATGATTGCGCCAGTGCAGCATAATTAGGTATCGTTACAAGATTATTTATTTCGTTAACTAAAATGCACTCATATTTTTGGAACTCGCGCACCCAGGGTTTTCGGAGTTTAGAGTTTGGGGAACAGCCCATAAGTTTTTTTGTTGAACTCGGGCACCCAGGGTTTCGGGGGTTTAGAGCTTGGAGGATAGCCGATCTGTTTTTTTGTTGAACTCGTGCACCCAGGGTTTTGGGGGTTTAAAGCTTGGGGGGTAGCCGATCTGTTTTTTCGTTGACCTCGGGCGCCCAGGGTTTTCGGGGTTTAGAGCTTGGGGGATAACTGATCAGTTTTTTCGTTGACCTCGGGCACCCAGGGTTTTGGGGGTTTAGAGCTCGGGGAATAGCCGATCTGTTTTTTTGTTGAACTCGGGCTCCCATGGTTTTGGGGGCTTAGAGCTTGGGGAATAGCCGATCTGTTTTTTTGTTGAGTTCGTGCACCCAGGGTTTTGGGGGTTTAGAGCTTGGGGGATAGTCGATCTGTTTTTCTGTTGAACTCGTGCACCCAGGGTTTTGGGGGTTTAGAGCTTGGGGGATAGTCGATCTGTTTTTTTGTTGAACTCGGGCACCCAGGGTTTTGGGGGTTTGAGGCTTGGGGATAACTTATGAAAAATTTTTTGATCCCGGCCTTACGGCCGGGTTTAAAATTTCTCCTGCCGACGGCCTGTTCGTTGATTTTACCGACGACGAAAAGCCAGGGGGGGTGTGACACCCTCCACCTCCCCCCCCCCCGCTACGTCCCTGGTTATAACGTTTTATTGCATAATGTTTAATTTATAAAAAAGTGTTTTATACAGTTAATTACTTTTTTTCTTTTTTATTTTATTTATTAATTTTTCAGAAAACAGTAACTTGATAATGATTTATGCAAATTTTTTTTGTTGTAACATCTCGTTTCTTACTGTGGAGTCCAGTTTTTTTCTGGGGTTTGTTAGATTATTAAATCTTGATTACTCTCCTAATTTTCATAATCTGTCTTGTATAGCAGATTTAAGATTAAAAAATTATTTTTATTTTTTCAAAAATATTGTCTATAAATTTCATTTCTATTTATTTATTATTTTTTTTTTGAATATTATGCACTGTTATTTACTTGTCAGATTTTTATTTAAAATTTGATTAATAAAAATTTTTAATAATTTTTTTTTCATAATATACATAGAGTCTCTGTGCGCATTTATATGATAGTTTTAACAAATTAAAAAAAAAAAAAAAAAAAATTGCGTTGGAGTTTTTGACAAATATTTTTGTCAAAAAAATTTACGACAGTCTTAAACTACATTTTCGACATGTCAAAAATGTCATTTAATACAACCTATTTTCGACATGCCCAACACTGCTGATCACCCTAATTTACAGTGATCGAAAAATTGTTTACTGTTCTGAACAGTGTATCACTTATATATCAAATGATCGTCACCTGAAAATGATATGAATCACGTCTCTGCTGATGAAAACGGGTCTCCGTGCAGAAACTTAGCATTTATCAGCGATACATTTGAGCCTGAATCATGAATTCCAGAAATTTTCAACGTATCATTTAATAGCAACTTGATTTTAATTAATGGTGGTACTTCTAGTTTATTAGCTTCTCTTAGTTCAGTTCTACCTCTAACTCTGAATTGTTTGTAGATCGCAGTCATTCAGGTTTTTTATTATTTTCATTTATGTCTTTGAACCAGCAGTTTGATTTAAGATAATAACGTTTTCCTCTCTTTGCTTCCTCACGTTTGGACATGGTTTTTTTCTTCTAGCTCTCTAAATTTATTATCAGAGTAATTTTTCCCTCTTTTATCACTTGAATTTATTACCTAATGATCTATCTGGGACTGTGAATGTATGTTCTTTTTAAAGTGTTTTTTTATTTTACTAAATACTGGCAATATACTGAGTTCTTTAGTAGGATTGTATTTTCAATCTTATCTGGTACAACATACGTTTTTCCATCTGTTAAATAATTTGAGGTTAGGCATGATATTCTAATATCTAGAGGATTTAGAGGATGATTGTTTAAACAAACTGAACATGGATTATAACATCGTTCTCTTACTTTATCATAAATATGATGACGATGTGGTTAAGTGTATAAATAATAATCAACTGGAACAAATTTGCCAGACTTTTCATTCTTATGATCAACACATAAAATTCACTTCTGAGATTGAAGACAAGGCCCAAATTCATTATTTAGATATCACTTTGATCAGAAATTATAATTGTGTTATTAAGGTCATGCAACGTCGCGATTCATGTGGCTTTTATTCTCGCGTGTCGATTTGTTTGGGTTAGAGCTCAAAATTTGACAGCCTCGGTCAATCAGCTGATTTCCAGCTTGTCGGCAAAGCAGCGCTGCGAAGAGGCAGTCTATATCTCACCGCTATCGCGTACGCGTCTAATCACACTTGCTTTCTAAAAGAAGTTTTATTCGGGTCGCATTTAGTCACATTTTTATCGCGCGTTTTCTTGTTTTTTACACGAATATTTATCGTGTTGTTCTGAAATGTCTGGACCAGCGAGGAACCGGAATCCAGAAAACAGTAAGTCAAATCACTAACTGGACCGCGAAGACTTTATTTCCGAGGCAGGTACGTTTATTAGGCTAAAGGCCGAATGCTCTGCCGGGTAAAGTCCAACGAGGAAGCCTCGAATCATAGTAATTACGACTAACACACGGGAACACAATTATTTCCATTACAGTCTTACAGACACAAAATTTTGTTTAATGTTTATTGATTTTTTTGCCGATTTTTTTGCAATCTATACATTAGTTTATTTTTTTTTACTTATTATTTTATTTTACTTATTATTAATTTCGAGAACTGTTGTAATTGTATGTTGTTTGACAGAATATATGCAATTAACTCTATTTTGTTTCATTTGTGTTTTTCTTGATTTACCCTCATCCTTAATTCCTGCTTCGAGTCAAAATTGATTATTCGTTGAATGATTTCTTTGTCTTACATTTGTGCATTTCTATTATTATTATCATTCAACTTATAATCCTGAAAGAAAGAACTCTCAGTCAATATTAAAAAAAAATTCCCACCATACGATCCTTACATTTTTATTCTAATCATACATTTACCCAGAAAAATTATAGTTTGTTAATCTGGTTGATCGATCTAGCTTGTTTTCACATAAAAAATTTCACAGAAAAAACTTAAACACAATCAAACAGATACTTCTGGAGTCTGGATAATCTATATGCCACTTTCACCGATAAACACATTATAATTTGACTTAACAAAATTATCTAAATCAGATCGAAAAATTAATGAAATAGTCAAAGTAGCCGTCCTCGTTAAGAAAACAGGGTTTTCACCGACTTTTTAAAAATCTTCTGAAAATTTTTCTATCGATTCTAGACACCAAAAAAGAAAGATTCCCAAAATTTTTAGGTCTTAAAAAATTTTTATGCGCTTTCTATAAACAAAAATTCTTTTAATGTAAACCAACTAATTGAACAAAAATTGGTCGCTCTTTTTCACTATTTTTCTGCCATTTCGAAACGAATAAGCTGATTTTAACGAGGTTTGTTGCGTTCGAAAGTAGAGTAAAAATCTATTTAATGATGTTCTGGTCTTCATTTTTAAAACTTGGGAGCGATATAGCAGCTAAACAATATGAAACACACATACACGGAGAAAAAAAGTCAAGTTTTTCCCATTTAATACCGGAGGCGCTATGAACCTCATTCGATTGGAGAATCTCCTAACAAAAATAGGAGTTTCTCCTATTTTTTTTGGAAACTATCCGTTTTTAAAATTTATCCCTTCTGACTAGGTTAGAATTTTCGAAGATGTCTCTCGGGAAGGTGTAAGAACTAGAAAATAATCTTCCAGACCCGGGTTAGCATATCGGGATAGTATATATACTTGGAGAGTCTACCTAGGCCAACCAGGTCGCCGACGACGAGTATACCCGGGGATCATCTCCGAGACTTTGATTAAAATTTTCTTTAAGGTAATTTTGGTGTTTCTTTGCAAATTCCAAGGTGTGAGTTCTGACCTGGACAACCAGGTCGACAACGACGGGTATACCCGGGGATCATCTCCGAGAAATCGAATTAAATTTTCTTTGAGGTGACTCTGATGATCGTTTTCATGCGGTTTTGCACTCAAACTCCTGGAGATTATCCCTGGCTGTACCCGTCATCGGCGACCTGGTTGTCTAGGTCTAGCTTCATGCCTCAGTAATTGCAAACGATCACCAAAGTCACCTCGAAGAAAATTTGAGTAGAATTCTAGGGGATGATTCCCGGGTATACCCGTCATCGGCGACCTGGTTGTTCAGGTCTAGCTTCGTGTCTCAGCAATCACTAAAGTCACCTCAAACAAAATTTGAGTCAAGTTCTCAGGGATGATCCCCGGGTACACCCGTCATCGGCGACCTGGTTGTCCGGGTACTGCACGCGTTCGAAATCTCCGAAGAATCATGGCACCTTCGACAAATTTTTAAAAATTCCCCAAAGATGACGCTCAAGTACACGGTTGTTACTGAACAGATTTATAATTTTATTAAATTTGAATATTCTTTAAATTTGGCGTTTTTATTTTAATTTGTATTCTTAAAATTATTCAAATTTGCTGTAATTACTTTTATCACCTTTGTATTTCAAATCTATCTGTGGTTCTTATTGTTATTAAACGTTTCCTTTTTTATTCTCAAGTACTGGCTTTTAAACCTGGAAAAAACGCTCTTCGTTTTTTAGTTTTAATTTTTTAGTGCTTTAGCATTTTCGTTTAGTGGCGTAAGTGCAGTGAGGGTTACTTATAGGCCTGCGCGAAGATACCCACGTAGTGGATTGTAAACGACAATTTCGTTGACGTAGAATTAGGAAGCAAGTACTTGAGTTTTCGAAACCACGTTAATTATATCAGTGTTGGAAGGGAGGAACGCGTTCTTTTCTTTCGAACACTGTTCGAAGGCTCGTTGGCAACGAACTTTATTATTATTAATTAACTAACCTAACTACTCGGTCATAACCTCAGATTTTTTTGCTTGCTTCATTTTTAATATTGATTGCTTCTCAACTGCTTTCTGTATTGTTATATTTGGCGACCTGTGATAGAACTTGGAGGGCTAAGTTAATACTTGAGGAGCGAAAGGAAAATTTATGATGGCAACAAAAAGACGTGGCGATCCACTCTCATGGGACACCTTGAAACGAGCTGCAACAAACTATGACCTCGTAACCCCCGTAACGAGACAACGTAGCCTACGAAGTTCTAGAGTTCCTGACTGCAACACTTGTGGAACGAGACAAACCCGAGCTAGTCGAAATTGTGAACATTGTTTGCTTTCGAAGGATCTAACCTTTTCCGTTACAGAGGGTTTTCGCCGAGGTGTTCGATCGTCGCGAGTAGCAGGTCCGCGTTCAGCCCCTTCAATTTCTCGAACCAAGCGGCTGAAGAAAAACAACCCTTCAACTTCTCATTCTGAGGGACGTGGACACCTCAGTTCTTCAATATCACGAGCTGAGAGGAGAAGTGGTTCGGGTTCTCCTCACGAAATCGAACGTTTTGAAGTGACAGCCGAGGTGCATCGAGATGCATCACCGAGTACTTATCAACGATCCAGGGACGCCGCACACCATCAGCAACAAATGCAATCATCATCACGACGGTCACGCTTTGATGAGTTTCTTGAGCACCGAGAGCCAATGCGAGCAATTGAACATTCACGGATTGTTCAAGGATCACGGCTACCAACCCCGGTGGTTTCATTTTTACCTCAACAATCGTCGGCAAGAAAGACACATTTGAGCAACTTTATTGGTCATCGAGATCACGTTTCAACAGCTCCAGGTTCTAACTCCGAGCCAAGACGACGTGATTTTTTACTTTCAATCGAAGATTATCCTGCAGCTGCTCCGGACTCAACCCAACCTTTGGTCATCAACCCGCTTGCATGTCACGTTGGTCGTTCATCGAAGCGCCGTCCGGCATCACGAGAGCCGTATCCTTCTGAAGCTTCAGATCAACGCGATTATGCTGATTCGATTGTCAACGATGATTCTTCAGAGCTTGCCCGTCGACGTTCTCTGAGCCCGAGTATTTATGAAGATAATTTTAATGAATATAACTTATCACCAACACGTAATTCACGAGATCCGCGATTTGATGATAGTGGAAATTTTCTTTCTCGTAAATCTGTGCCAGCCATGGGTTCCTCGATTTCGTCAATTGATCCGATGACTCGTTTAGCAAATGCTATTGAGAAAAATATTGTTGCAAATAATCATTTAAACGTTTTTAATAATGCTAGTCTTTTAAGCTGTGTGACTTCACGGAGATGACCGTCGTTTTCTGTAGAGTTAGAAAAATTTAATCTTTTACTCTCTCGGTGTTATCTTGGTTGGTCCATTCACGGTAAATTTTGTTCGAGACAAAGAAATAAAGACAATGTTTTAGGTCATAACTTTTTCAATCAATTGGGAGATAAATTTGATGAATTAAATGAATTAGTGAAACAAAATTTTGACTTGGACGCTTTAGGAGTAAGTGTGAAATCTAAAATTAATAATTCTGAAAAACGCGCCGTTGAAATACTTAATAGAACCTGTCGGCGACGTTGTAATTCAGTCTGGGAAATTGGTTTATTATTGCGCGAAGATTTTGATTCATTACCTGAAAGTAAATTAACCGCTTGACGGAGACTTTATGTTTTGGAACGTCAGTTAGATCGCGACCCGCAATACGCACAGTTGTATTACGCTGAGATGGAAAGATTGATTGAAAAAGGGTACGCCGAAAAGACTGATAAAGCTCCTCGAGGACGTGTATGGCACTGTTACGGTGCTCGTCCGGAGAAAAACAACGACGGTAACTCTCGCTGTTGGACCGATCCGTAAACAATTAAATTCCTGAAGTACTCTGGCCCGAGTACTCCTGCTGTCGTCTTTGTACCTATAAATAATCAAGACATGCTTGGGGAGACACATACGCGGACTAGCCGTCAAATGCCGGTAGTGGGCGGGGCTATTCCCCAAGCTAAAATAACAATCAAAATAAATCAAACTTCCCAGAAATGATAAATAATCTAAACGAGGAAAAGTCGAGCGGAGGAAAGAAAAATTTGTTTCGGAATAACTACTCTCAAAGAACAATTAATTTTAATTCACAATTTATTAACAAAAAAAAGTAACAAAAAGAATAATACAAAATTAATTGTCGCGATCCTAGAATTCAAAATCTAAATTTCGGCCGATCGTGCGAGTGGCCGAACAAAGAGAGTCGAATGTAAACAAAACAATCTGCCGGGCGACTGCTCGCAAGTTTCTACATATGAATACTCTCGAGAATTCACACGTAGAACCTTCAGGAAATAAATCCAGACCGGGAGAGAATAATCCACGGGTTCTCTCCCTTATCACCCAGCACCCCTTTACATACACTTCACGCTTGCTCGCGGGGGGTACAAACCTTTACGCTGCCCGGGTGGAGATCTCCGTGAAGCAGGGGTCCCGGGTTACTCGTTTGCACACCACAAATTCACACACTCGTGCACGTCACACTCTCCGCGACTTCGCAAGTCGTAGCGAAATAACAAACTCTCCGCGAGTCGCGATTACAAATCTTTTCTCAAACAGAGAAAACAACGAGAGAGAGACAGAGTGTCTAGCCTAAGTTATCAAAGTAGACTGGCGCGCTTTAGCCTCGTTCCAGCCGGTCCGACCGCTAACGGTCGGTCCGTTCCGGAATGGTCCGCCAGCAGCTGTTCGTCGGCTGCTGGCCCGCGTCCACACGAAAAATCTCGATCGTGTGGACGAATGTTTTTACCGACCGTGACAGTACTTACCTCATTTTGGGGTTAAAAATATACATAAGCCAGCTAAAGTAAGACTAGTTTTTGACGCGGCGGCCAAGTCGGGTTCAGTAAGTTTTAATGACTTATTACTGTCGGGTCCGGATCTTTTAAAATCGTTGCTTGGAATTTTAATGCGTTTTCGTCAAGAATTTATAGCAGTTGAAGGGGACATGAGAGATATGTTTTTGAAAGTTAAAATTTTGGATGAAGATCGCGATGTTCAAAGATTTTTATGGCGGGGTATAGCTGACGAACAGATGCTGGCTCGCGTCCACACGATACATCTCGATCGTGTGGACGAATGTGTTCACCCTCCGTGACAACCCCCCCCCCCTTCCCTAGATACAACGTGTCGACGTTGTATCGAGGGGGGATAATACCCGACGCGATCTAGTCGAATAAGGATGTCGGAGGAATCAAGGTTGGTGAAAAGAACGACTAACTAGGAAAGTCATTTGACCTTGCACAGGAAGTAGCTTGGTCTAACTACTGATTTATTTTAACCTATCACTTCCTCTGTAATCGGAGGAAGTCTTGGTGTCCCTCAATATTCGGACATCTCTTGGGGTCCTCCACGTTTGGCCAGCTACAAATGCGGCAATTGACGCCGAATCTGGTCCGGTAATAGTTTCTGGCCATGTTCTTGCTGGCTTGGCCAGAAGCAAATACTGCCTTCGATTTGGCCATGACCAGTTGTCTCATGGCTGAGTTCTAGGCCTCCTTGGCCTTTTGCAAGGCTTCCCTGGCTCGGGCCATCTCCTCTTCAGCCTCTCTGGTGGCCTTCTTCTTCCGCTCGACCGCTTAACGATGCTTGTCCAGGAGTCGGAGCTCCTCCTGTCGCTCTCCTATCCACGAGGAGTAGTCCTCGTGGACCCAATCTGGCTCTTGGCCCTTTGTCGCCTTGTAGGCCTGGAACAGGCGAATAGCCTCCTGCTCCGTTTCTAGCTGGTCGTCCAGCTGCTGGCACACGACGTCTAAGGTCTCGCATGTCTCTTCCCATGATTCGGGAGGGGAGGTTGAGAGCCCGTAGGCTAATCGGGTCTCCGTCTGAGTCAAGGCGGATACTCGCTCTATGGCTTCTGCCTGTGATGACAAGCCGACACCGTACAGCTGGTCAAACACATAGTCAGTCATTTCTGGGTGTCCTGTTTTTGCCAGGACCCCAGAAACGTAGAGGAGCTTCTACATTGTTTGGCGAGGATTTGCCACCAGGCTCGCCCAGACTCCAAAATTGTTGGGTCCTGAGCCAACTCTTGCGAATGGCATCAGGGATTGTTTCTGCTCCTCCAACTTCTTCTCTGCCATCTGGAAAATACAAGAAAAAAGGAAAAATGGATCAACAGGACACAGAAATAGAAACTAATATTTTCGATTCGCACGGGTTCAACGTTGCGACGGTGTTCCCACACGAATCGTTTCCTTATTCTTCGATCCCCGGGGTCTCCCTCTACCCCTTTCCACGGGAATCGAAGTTACTCTCCGAGCCTGATCGTTTACATTCTCACTGGGACGATCGGCCTCGCTCGCGGTTTCTAACCTAGGCACGGACGCTTCAGCCGGAAGCCCGCTGGTCTCTGGCACATTTTCTACAATTACCTGACGCTCGCTAGCGTCAGGATTTTCGCTCGCACCCATCGGCGGTAGACTCTCGTTGCTTGAAGACTCTTCGTTGTCTCGCCTGATGTGCCTCTTCAGTTGCTGGACCGCTACCAGCCTCTGGTCGTTTCCGTCTCGGTTTTGGATTGCGTAGGTGTTGGAACCCAACCTTTCCACGACCACGAAAGGACCAGCGTACTTTGCTGCCAGGCTGGCAGTAAAGCCTTTGGCCTTACTCGAGAGAACTTTATTTTTCCTCCAAACCATATCACCCGGTTGGAACACTTCTTCTCGGTGTTTGTTGTTGTAGTGTGCCGCAGCCCGATCCTGCTGCTCTCGAGCATGATCTTTGACCAATTCTCGTAGCTTCTCAGCTCCCTCGAGTTTGTTCTGCCATTCCTTGAGCGCCATTTCCTGGTGTCTCCTCACGGCTTCTTCTGCCAAGTTCTTGCTGACCATGCTGCAGTCATTTGGCTGGCGCATCATGTTCAACATGGCCGAACTAACCTTCGTCGTGGAATGTACTGCCCGGTTGTACGCACAAACCAGCTCCGGGAGGTGTACATCCCACGTCTGCTGCCTTTCGGCTACAAAACATCGAATCATTGTCTTCAAGGTTCTGTTTAGCCTCTCGACTCCACCATTCGATTCCGGATTGTGAGTGGGCGAGTTCTCATGCTTTACGCCAAGTTCGTACAATCTGTCGTCGATAGCATGGTTTTTGAACTCGGACCCCTGGTCCGAAAGGAACAGTTCTGGCTGGCCCCATCTTAGGATCACATCGAGCCAGATGTGATTCCAAATGGACTCGCCGTTTGCTCGTCTTAACGGTGTCACTTCTGCCCACCTTGTGAACAGATCCGTCAAGACCAGCACGTATTTATTGCCGTTATTGCTTCGGGTGTAAGGGCCAAGTATATCACCTGAAACTGCTTGCCATGGTCTTTCAATGACTCGTCTACCCATTAATCCACCGGGCAGACGTTGTTCGACCTTTTGCATCTGGCAAATCTGGCATGATTTCACGTATGCCTCGATATCTTGTACATGCCGGGCCAGAAATACTCTTGGGTCACTCTTTTGAGTGTCTTGTCACGGCCCAAGTGACCCGCCATAGGATCATCATGTTTTTCACGTACCACGGATTCCCGTAGATACATAGGTACGACCAGCTTCCAAGCGTCGTCATCTCCAACTGTTTCTTCGATAATGTCGTCAGACTTAATATAATAGTCTGTCACTGACGACCTTCCACCTCAAGAATTTGCTAGGGTTCCTCTGAACTGCCTTCATCTTGCTCAGGTACCAGTCGTCTAGCTGTTCTGCCGAGTAGCTCATTGCCGAAATAGTAGTTGGATCATCCTCCTCGTACATTCGTGACAAGGCGTCTGGAACTACGTTTAATGAGCCTTTACGATACTCTGTCGTAAAATCGTAGCTCTGTAGTTCCAGAGACCATCTAGCTAACCTGCCTAGCGAGATGGTAGCGTTGGTCATTTTGTGCAACCATCTCAGGGAGTTGTGATCAGTGATTACGTGAAACTTAAAACCCTCAACGTAACACCTAAACTTCCTGATGGCTTCAACTACCGCCAAGCATTCTCGCTCGGTGACAGTGTAGTTTCTCTGTGCCGGATTCAGGACTTTACTAAAGTACTCGATGACTCGCTCTTGGCCGTCGATGATTTGAGTCAAACAGCCACCGATCCCAGTATCGGAGGTGTCAGTCTGAATCATGAATGGCACTGTGAAATCGGGTCTCGCCAGGACCGGAGCTGACGCGAGTAACACTAGTATTCTCTCGAATGCTTCCTGCTGCTCGTCGTCCCATTTGAAACACACCCTGGTGCTGGTGAGCTTCGTGAGTGATTCTGCAACCGCTGCAAAGTTACTGATGAAATGATAAATATTTTAAACCAGGAAAAGTCGAGCGGAGGAAAGAAAAATTTGTTTCGGAATAACTACTCTCAAAGAACAATTAATTTTAATTCACAATTTATTAACAAAAAAAAGTAACAAAAAGTATAATACAAAATTAATTGTCGCGATCCTAGAATTCAAAATCTAAAGTTCAGCCGATCGCGCGAGTGGCCGAACAAAGAGAGTCGAATGTAAACAAAACAATCTGCCGGGCGACTACGCGCGCCGGCTCGCAAGTTTCTACGAGTGAGTACTCTCGAGAATTCACACGTAGAACCTTCAGGAAATAAATCCAGACCGGGAGAGAATAATCCACGGGTTCTCTCCCTTATCACCCAGCACACCTTTACATACACTTCACGCTTGCTCGCGGAGGGTACAAACCTTTACGCCGCCCGGGTGGAGATCTCCGTGAAGCAGGGGTGCCGGGTTACTCGTTTGCACACCACAAATTCACACACTCGTGCACGTCACACTCTCCGCGACTTCGCAAGTCGTAGCGAAATAACAAACTTTCCGCGAGTCGCGATTACAAATCTTTTCTCAAACAAAGAAAACAACGAGAGAGAGACGGAGTGTCTAGCCTAAGTTATCAAAGTAGACTGGCGCGCTTTAGCCTCGTTTCATCCGGTCCGACCGCTAACGGTCGGTCCGTTCCGGAATGGTCCGCCAGCAGCTGTTCGTCGGCTGCTGGCCCGCGTCCACACGAAAAATCTCGATCGTGTGGACGAATGTTTTTACCGACCGTGACAGTACTTACCTCATTTTGGGGTTAAAAATATACATAAGCCAGCTAAAGTAAGACTAGTTTTTGACGCGGCGGCCAAGTCGGGTTCAGTAAGTTTTAATGACTTATTACTGTCGGGTCCGGATCTTTTAAAATCGTTGCTTGGAATTTTAATGCGTTTTCGTCAAGAATTTATAGCAGTTAAAGGGGACATGAGGGATATGTTTTTGAAAGTTATGAAGATCGCGATGTTCAAAGATTTTTATGGCGGGGTATAGCCGACGAACAGCTGCTGGCTCGCGTCCACACGAAAAATATCGATCGTGTGGACGAATGTTTTTACCGACCGTGACAGTACTTACCTCATTTTGGGGTTAGAAATATACATAAGCCAGCTAAAGTAAGACTAGTTTTTGACGCGGCGGCCAAGTCAGGTTCAGTAAGTTTTAATGACTTATTACTGTCGGGTCCGGATCTTTTAAATCGTTGCTTGGAATTTTAATGCGTTTTCGTCAAGAATTTATAACAGTTAAAGGGGACATGAGGGATATGTTTTTGAAAGTTAAAATTTCAGATGAAGATCGCGATGTTCAAGATTTTTGTGGCGGGGTATAGACCGATCAGTTGAGCCTCAGGATCATGTTATCGATTCTATTTTTTTCGGTTCGAAATCGTCACCAACTTCTGCTTTATCTGTAAAGAATGAAAATGCGAAAGAATTTAAATAAAAATACCCATAAGCAGCGGAAGACATTGTTGAAAATTCTTACATGGATGATTTTTTGAAAAGTCATAATACCGAGTCAGAAGCTAAAATTCAAGTTAAAAATGTGAATGATATAAATTCAGCGGCTGGTTGGGAGATGCACGGTTGGGCATCGAATAGACCGGAAGTTTTGAAAGCTATTAAGGGTGAGGGTAACGATTCAAAACCGACTTGTTTGATTAAAAATGATAAGTCGCAAGAGACGGTACTTGATTTTCAATGGTCTACAGTTACGGACGAGCTTATTTTTAAATTCGGGGAAGAAAAAATTTCACTTGAGTTTCGCAATGGTCATAAAGTACCAACCAAACGTGAATTTTTAAGCGTAATAATGTCTATCTTTGATTCTCTGGGTTTCATAATTCCATTTATTATTCAAGGGAGAATTTTAATGCGGGATGTTTGGCAGAGTAAGGTTAAATGGGATGAGAAGTTACAGAAATGCGAATTTGAAGGTTGGAAATCGTGGTTAGGTGAATTAAAAAAATTCGAACTATCTAGGATTCCTCGGTGTTATAAATTATTTGGGGGAACAATATTAACGATAGAACTTCATATTTTTTATGATGCGAGCGAGAAAGCGATACGCTGCGGTAGGTTAGTGGCGTTTTCTTCTTACAAGTGGGAGAGTACACACGTCCATAATTTTATCGAAAGCTCGAGTTGCTTCATTAAAGCCGAATAAAAATAAGACGATTCCACGACTTGAGTTGCAGGGGGCGGTACTTGCAGTTCGGATTGCAGAGACGATTTCTGTAGAACATCAGTTTGCCGTAAGCCGACGCATTTTTTGGTGGGATTCGCAAACGGTTTGAAATGGTTAAGATCTGATTCGGGTTCATACGATGTTTTTATTGGAATTCGTTTGGGGGAAATTGGTGAGAAATCGCTCATGTCAGAATGGAGATGGGTTGATTCTGAAAATAATCCAGCTGATGACGCGACTAAATGGCATCCGGAAAGTCTACACTCAGGTAGTCGTTGGTTTTTAGGGCCTCAATTTCTTCGAGAACCTGAGAATTTTTGGCCACGAGAATATCCCGCGAGAACTTCAAATGAACTTAGTTTGGGAAAGATTCACTCGATTCAACCACGAGAAGTTTCAAGTTTTTTACCGGATTTCACTCGTTTTTCTTCGTGGTCTAAATCAGTTAGAGTAAGTATTTTAGTTTTAAAGGCTGTTGATGTATGGTTAAAAATAAGTGAGTCGCGTACCGATTCAGAAAGACAGTTAAACGCCGAAAGAATGTTATTTCTTGAAGTTCAAGAAACTTTTTTTAGGAAGGAATTGAGAATGATTGAAAGATCAAAACCGTTGCCTGATGGGAGCCGTATTGTTTCTCTTAACCCTTTAGTCGATAACAATGATTTATTACGCGTAAAAGGTCGTGTTAGATATTTGCCAGACACTCGAGAAAAATTTCAACCTTTGATCCTGGACGCAAACCATCCGATCACAAAACTTATGATTTTGTCCTATCACGAGAGCTTTTATCATAAGAATCATGAAACTGTGATGAACGAATTAAGACAAGATTTCTGGATTTTGGGTTTAAGGAGATGTTTACGTTCTCTAGTCAATAAGTGTAGTATGTGTCAAATGTTAAGAGGTCAACTATACAAACCGATTATGGGTAATTTACCTTTAGAACGTCTTGGTTATAAATTGAGACCTTTTACTCATTCAGAGCTTGATTTTTTTTTGGTCCTGTGTGGGTGAAAGTCGGTCGTAGGCGAGAGAAACGCTGGGATGCTTTTTTTAGTTGTATGACTACTAGGGCTATTTGGATTGAAATAGCTCATACTTTGAATGCAGATTCGACTATAATGGCGATTCAAAGATTCGCGGCGAAGAGGGCACTACCTGAAATAATTCATAGTGATAATGGGACTAACTTTCGTGGGGCAGATGAGGAATTGAAGCAAGCTTTAAATCAAATGGAACGCACAAAATTACGTTCTTTTGTCCAAAAAAATAAATTTTCATGGAAATTTAATCCACCGACCGCTTCACACATGGGAGGGGCCTGGGAACGGATGATAAGATCTGTGGAGGAATGTTTTACATACGTGTTACGTAATCACACACCAAGTGACGAACTTTTGAAAACAATTTTAGCTGAAATTGAACACTCAATTAATTCGAGACCATTTACTCACGTGCCTCCAGATCCTCGTGATTGTGAAGCTTTGACACCCAATCACTTTTTACTGCCCGCTTCTTCGGGCACTATAAGATTTAAATCTTATGAACCGCAGTCAGTCTGTTTGCGAAAGCAGTGGCTTTTAGCTCAACATTTTGCCAACGCTTTTTGGTATAGATGGATCCGTGAGTATTTACCGACTTTGCTGCCACGTAAAAAATGGTTTTGATCGGAAGACTTGGTACAGTTGGGGGTTATAGTATTGATAATTGATAACGAAGCCCCGCGAAATACGTTGAGGAAAGGAATTGTCATGAGTTATATTCCTGATTCCAATGGAATTTCACGTAAGGTTGAAGTTTGAACTTCAAACAGTATACTAAAGCGTCCATGTCACAAATTAATTAGATTTGCGTCAGTATAAAACGCGAGAGTTTTATACGGGGGAGGGAATGTTACTGAACAGATTTAATATAATTTTATTAAATTTTAATATTCTTAAATTTTGGCTTTTTAATTTTAATTTGTATCCTTAAAATTATTCAAATTTGCTGTAATTACTTTTATCACCTTTGTGTTTCAAATCTATCTGCGGTTTTTATTGTTATTGAACGTTTCCTTTTTTATTCAAGTACTGACTTTTAAACCTGGAAAAAACGCTCTTCATTTTTTAGGTTTAATTTTTTAGTGCTTTAGCATTTTCGTCGAGCGGCGTAAGTGCAGCAGTCTTGGAAACGAGATTCTTCACATGGGGACAAAGCGTTCCCTTCATAGTATATAATTTCGACCAAGCGTCAACTTCAGGTTGTATACTTTGAGTTTCGCGAAAAAAATAGGTATGTTCGGTCATACACAAGATAATATATACCCTAGGCGGCCAAGTTAAATTTTTAAATAAATAAATAATCCCCCCAAGCTTCAAACCCACAATACCCTGGGTGCCCCATTTAAATATCTTAATAAATAAATTATCCCCCAAGCTCTAAACCCACGAAACCCTGGGCATCCGAGTTTAATTATTTAAAAAATGAAAGTCAATAAATAAATAATCCCCCAAGCTCTAAACCCACGAAACCCTGAGCGTCCGAGTTTAATTATTTAAAAAATGAAAGTCAATAAATAAATAATCTCCTAAACTTTGAACCCACAAAACCCTGGGCATCCGAGTTTAATTATTAAAAAAATGAAAGTAAAAAAATAAATAATCCCCTAAGCCTAAACCCATGAAACCCTGGGCGTCCGAGTTTAATTGATGAAAAAAATATAAATAAATAAATAATCCCCCAAACGTTTAACCCACAAAACTTTGGGCGTCCGAGTTTAATTATTAAATATTATTATTATAAATAAATAAATAATCTCCCAAGCTCTAAACCTACGAAACCCTGGGCGTCTGAGTAGAATTTTCAGATATTATTATTACAAATAAATGAATAATCCCCCAAGCTGTAAGCCCACGAAACCATCAGCGTCCGAGTTTAATTTATAAATATTATTATCATAAAAAATAAATAATCCCCCAAGCTTTAAAACTCCAAAACCCTGGGCGCCAAAGTTAAATTTTTGAATATTATTATAAATAAATAAATAATCCCTAAACTCTAAAATGACGAGACCCTGGGCGTCCGAGTTGAATTTTTAAATATTACTATCATAAATAAATAAATAAATAATCCCCCTAGCTTTAATCCCTCAATACCATGGGCGTCCAAGTTAAATTTTTAAATAATTCTTATGAAAATAATAAATAATCCCCCAAGCTTTAAACCCCCAAAAGCCTGGGCGTCCAAGTTAAATTTTTAAATATTATTATTACAAATAAATAAATAATCTCCAAGCTGTAAACCCACAAAGCCGTGGGCGGCCGAGTTCAATTTTTAAATATTATTATTACAAATAAATAAATAATCTCTCAAGCTGTAAACTCACAAAACCGTGGGCGTCCAAGTTAAATTTTTAAATATTATCAAATCATAAATTAATAAATAATCCCCCAAGCTATAAACCCACAAAACCCTAGGCGTAGGTGGTTAATTTTTTGATAAATAAATATTCATAAACAAATGATCCCCTAAGCTCTAAACCCACGAAACCTTGGGCGTCCGCATTGAATTTTTAAATATTATTATTACAAATAGATAAATAATCCCCTAAGCTGTAAACCTACAAATCCGTGGGCGTCTGAGTTTAATTTTTATATATTAATATTATAAATAAATAAATAATCCCCCAAGCTCTAAACCTACAATACCCTGGGCGTCCGAGTTTAATTTTTATATATTATCATGAATAAATAGATAATCCCCTAAGCTTTGAACCCCCAAAACCCTGGGCGTCAGCATGTAACTTTTTAATACATCAATATAAATAAATAAATAATCCCCCAAGCTCTAAACCAACAATACCCTGAGCGTCAGTACGTAATTTTTTAATAAACAAATATAAAAAAAGAAATAGTCCTCCAAACTCTAAACCCACCAAACCCTAAGTCATAGTTTAATTGTCTAGTAAATTAATAAGTACAACGTAAGGCAATTAAACTTTAAGGATGTTTTGTTTATTCAAAAATAAAACTTAGCCGTCCAGTGTCATTGTTGGTCTATGATTTAAAGAATTTATTCATTTATTTATGTTTATATCTTCAAAATTGGAACTTGGGTGCCACGTGTTTTGTAGGTTTAAAGCTTTGGGGATTTTTTGTTTTTTATATTAATTTATTGAAGGAATATATCTCCAAAATCCAGGCTTTTATAGCTTCAAAACTTGGGGAATAATTTATTTATTGAAAACTTCATTCTGAAGCTGGTGTTTTGTGGGTTTACAGCTTAAGGGATTATTTATTTATAATAATTTAAAAATTATTTAAATTATTTTTATTTAAATAATATTATATTTATTATATTTATTTGAATAAAATATTATATAATATTATATATATTATATTTATTTAAAAATTCAACTCGTACGCCCAGGGTAGTGTAGGTTTAGAGCTTGGGAGATTATTTATCTATTCATAATAACTTATTTATAAATTTAACTCGGAAGCCCAGGATATTCTAGGTTTAGAGCTTGGGGGATTATTTATTTATTTATATTTATTTATCAAAAAAATTAGCCACCTACGCCCAGGGTTTTGTGGGTTTACAGCTTGGGGGATTATTTATTTTTTATGATAATACAATTCAAAAATTCAACACGGACGCCCAGGGTTTCGTGGGTTTACGGCTTGGGGGATTATTTATTTATTTGTAATAATAATATTTAAAAATTTAATTTTGACGCCCAGGGTTTTGGGGTTTTAAAGCTTGGGGGATTATTTATTTTTTATGATAATACAATTCAAAAATTCAACACGGACGCCCAGGGTTTCGTGGGTTTACGGCTGGGGGAATATTTATTTATTTGTAATAATAATATTTAAAAATTTAACTTGGACGCCCAGGGTTTTGGAGGTTTAAAGCTTGGGGGATTATTTATTTATTCATAATAATTTATTTAAAAATTCAACTCGGACGCCCAGGGTTTCGTGGGTTTAGAGCTTAGGGGATTATTTATCTATTTATTTTGATGTATTAAAAAGTTACATGCTGACGCCCAGGATATTTTGGGTTTAGAGCTTGGGAGATTATTTATTTATTCATGCTAACTTATTTATAAATTTAAGGCCGAAGCCCAGGGTTTTGTGGGTTTACAGCTTGGGGGATCATTTATTTATTTATGATAATAATATTTAAAAATTTAACTTGAACGCCCAGGGATTTGGAGGTTTAAAGCTTGGGGGATTATTTATTTATTCATAATAATTTATTTAAAAATTCAACCCGGACGCCTTGGGTTTCGTGGGTTTGGAGCTTAGGGGATTATTTTTCTATTTATATTGATATTTTAAAAAGTTACATGCTGACGCTTAGGGTATTTTTGGTTTAGAGATTGGGAGATTATTTATTTATTCATGATAACTTATTTATAAATTTAACTCCTAAGCCGAGGGTTTTGTGGGTTTACAGCTTGGGGGATCATTTATTTATTTATGATAATAATATTTAAAAATTTAACTCCATTTATGTATTTATAATAATAATATTTAATAATCAAACTCGGGCGCCCAAAGTTTTGTGGGTTAAAAGTTTGGGGGATTATTTATTTATTTATATTTTTTTCATAAATTAAACTCGGACGCCCAGGGTTTCATGGGTTTAGAGCTTGGGGGATTATTTATTTATTTACATTTATTTTTTAAATAATGAAACTCGGACCCCCAGGGTTTCGTGAGTTTAGAGCTTGGGGGATAATTTATTTATTAAAATATTTAAATGGGACACCCAGGGTATTGTGGATTTGAAGCTTGGGGAGGATTATTTATCTATTTAAAAATTTAAATTGGCCGCGTAGGGTATATATTATCTTGTGTATGACCGAACATACCTATTTTTTTCCCGAAACTCAAATTATACAACCTGAAGTTGACGCTTGGTCGAAATTGTATACTATGAAGGGAACGCTTTGTCCCCATGTGAAGAATCTCGTTTCCAAGACTGAAGTGCAGTGAGGGTTACTTACAGGCCTGCGCGAAGATACCTACGTAGCGGATTGTAAACGATAATTTCGTTGACGTAGAGTTAGGAAGCAAGTACTTGAGTTTTCGAAACCACGTTAATTATATCAGTGTTCGAAGAGAGGAACGCGTTCTTTTCTTTCGAACACTGTTTGAAGGCTCGTTGGCAACGAACTTTATTATTTATAATTAACTAACCTAACTACTCGGTCATAACCGCAGATTTTTTTGCTTGCTTCATTTTTAATATTGATTACTTCTCAACTGCTTTCTCTATTGTTACAACGGTATACCCGTAAACGGTGCCCTGGTTGATCTTGAGTATGCTCTTCTGCATGTCTACCTTAATAGCCGTATGTGATCTACGAAACTTATATATAAATATACTTACTCTACATGAGAATCATCTCCGAGTTTATTAACGTAAAGTACAATTTCGAGAGGGAAGTTTACCAAAAAAAAATACGAGAAACTTCTATTTTCTAAGCTTGGAGAATCTCCAATTTTTTTTTGGATAAACTCATCAACTTTTAGTAAAAACTCCACTTTTTTTTTTCTTCGTGTAAAGAGCTGTTCCCAAAAAAACTATATATTTTTCTATATTATATAGTTATATCCGGGAGGAGCACTATTTTTTTACGGGTTTTTGAAGACATTTTGCTCCTCCTTTTTTAATGGAGCATAATTATAGAGAAATTCCTTCTAGTTATTTAGTTCAAGGGCGCTCCTCCCGGAGGAGCAAATTTTCTTGCTCCTGCGGGAGGAGCACCTCAAAACTTTTAAAAAACCTTATATTAAACATAGTTAAATGATGCTCCTCTCATTCAGCTCAGCTCCTCCTGCTGCTCCTCCCTGTTTCAAAAAAATGTTAATTTCTTGGTTAAAAAAAATTTGCTCCTTCGGGAGGAGCTGAGAGGAGCTATAATTTAAAATGCTCCTTCCGGAAGAGCCACATCCTTCAAAAGCTCCTCCCGGAGGAGCAACAAATAGTGTTAAATATAAGGTTTTTCGACTGTTTTGAGGTGCTCCTCCCTCATTTTCAAAAAATCTACCTTAAAAAAGTACTTTTTCTTTAGTTATGTCTCGCTTACACCCTTTCATTTGAATCCAATCATTCTTACATTTACACTGACTTCACTTGTTTATCCTCTATTTTCGAATCTTATTTTTTTATTAATATTTATTTTATAAATTAATTACTTTAATACTATTTGAATCTATTTTTCATATCAACATAAGTTACTTTCAATCTTAATCTAATTTTCATTCGATTTTGTATAATTATTTTTTCAATTTTTTTCAACTTCATTCTAGAATCCTGATTGTTCTAAAAAGAATGTTAAGCTTCAGTTTGTACCAAACTAAATTTTTTAATATTGTTAAAATTAGTGGCTTAAAGAACATTTATTAATTTATCTTTGTTACAGAATAATATAATTATAGAAACCGACATTCTGACGTCTCGATAGCGGTCTACCGAGTAGCGTACACGTTACAACTTAACGCCTGTATAAATACTCTTTCTTAAAGTACGACTAAGCATTTACACTCATATACATAGTTGAATGCTCGGAGGAATTTCTCCTGTCAGCATTTCATCATTCAATCGTACAAGCATAAATTTGCTCTTATTTCAACACACCTCCTCAAATTTATGATTTACAAATTTTTCTTTCCAATTATTCGTAATTCGTTCCGGAATTTTTCAAACTTATTGCGTCCGAGCGCTTTAGTTAATACGTCAGCGATATTATTTTCTGACTCTACTTTTACAATTTTAATCACACCTTTCTCATAACATTCATTTACAAATGATAATGTATTTCTATGTATTTTGAATTTTTAGTTAAATTACCAAATTTTGCAATAGCTATCGCTCCAGAATTATCTTCATACACATTAATCGGTTTTTCGAACACAACACTAAAATCTTTCAATAGATTTTTCACCACTTTTATTTCACTCACTGCTTCTGATAAAGCCACATATTCAGCTGCTGTCGAAGATTTAGTTACACTTCCTTGTTTTCTTGATTTCCAATAAATCACATTTCCAAACAATCTAACAATATAACCAGTAGTAGATTTTCTATCTACCTTATCACCAGCCCAGTCAGCATCAACAAAGCAGTCTAACACGTCAGCATTTAAATTTCTTTCATACGTTAATTTAAGATTTCTTGTCAAAAATAAGTACTTCAAAATTCTCAACGCGTATTTATAATGAGTTTCATCATAGCTATTTTGAAATCTACTCAAATAATTCACGGCATAACTTATATCAATTCTCGTACTCGTGCTAATAAATAATAATGCACCGATCAAGTTTCTATATTTTACGTTATTTGATGCTGGCTGTGCAGGTTCTACACTCAAATTTTGTTCCATAGGTGTATTATACAATTTCGCATTTACAATATTATATTTTCTGGCCAATGATGGTAGAAGGGCTATCTGCGCTAACTACATTTACATAAACGTAATTTGAATCTCTATTTATCCCATACCAATCTGGTTTTTTTCTTGCTCTTTGCGGCCTATCTAAACGATTTTCATTTAACTCAACATTATCATGGTTACTCTCTTCTTCAGCAGAATCTACCTTTTCCCTACCCTCGTTGGATTCAGAGTTTTGAATTTCATGACTTAAAGTTTCATCATCCGCGTAATCACTGTTATCATTGCCTCTAAAACCAATCAAATTTTCATCATTTTCAACTATATCAACATGTCTGGCTCTAACTATTTTACCGTTTAACAAAACTCTGTATCCAACGTGGTCGTAACCAAGTAAGATCCCTAAATCGGCCTTTCTATCCCATTTGGTATTTCTTTTATTTTCGGGAACTCTCACAAAAACTTTACTCCCATATAAACGTAAATTTTTCAAATTAGGTTTCTTCCCGAGGAAAATTTCATAAGATGTCTTATTTTCAATCGTATTTGCAATAGTTCTATTTTTTAAATAAGCTGCGGTTTTAACTACCTCCGGCCAGTATCTACGATTCACGTTTGCTTCAAAAAATAAACATCTCGCGGAATCCATAATCGTCCTATTATATCTTTCCGCCGTCCCATTTAATTCATGCACGTTAGGAGGACACGGTTCAAGTAAAATCCCTTTTTCTTTTATTAAATTGTAAATATCGCGATTTAAATATTCTCTTCCATTATCACATCTTAACTTTTTAATTCTTTTCCCGGTAAGATTTTCAACTTTATTAATATAATCCACGAAACAATTAAAAACATCCGACTTTAATTTTATTGTGTAAATCAATGCACATTTACTATAATCATCAATGAAAGTTAAAAAATATTTTGAATCATCATAACCCGTTGTATTATGCGGCCCATTTAGATCTGTATGTACCAACTCTAAAATCTCGGTGGCTCTACTTCTATTATTTTCGAAAGATAAATTATGCATTTTATTCTGTATGCACGTCCCACACTTCAAATTTACTGACTCTAATTTTTCTGGTAACCCATCGACCAATTTATTCTTACACATTTCTTCCAAATATTTAAAATTTACGTGACCGAAAATTCTATGAAACCTTTCTTTCTGTGTCATGTTTTTGTTAATTTTCTCCGACGAATAATACACTCTCACATCAAAATAACTACTTATTTTATACAACCCATTTTCTTTGCAAGCTACTGCAATTAAAGTATTATTACTATTATATATTTTCGACGCATTTCCGACAGACATTATTTTATTTTCATTCGTAATTTTCGCAAAACTCAACAAATTTTTATCCATCTCAGCTACATAAAATACATTGGATATTTTTGTTTTATGCTTAATCTCGTTCACTTCAAAATAAGTTAAAATTTTACCAACTTTCGCGCCTTTCAAAACTCTACGTCACCAACCTTGACATTAATTGGCTTTTTCAAAACTATAGATTCACAAAAATAGGATTCATCATTAATAATGTGGTCTGAGCAACCTTTGTCTAATATCCAATCTATTTTATTTGTATCACAATTATATATATCAACAACATGATTATCGAATTTATCACCGTCTGTTAAATGCGCAAAAAAAGAGTTTTTCACCTGATCATCCGTACTGTCGTTTTCGGTGTTACTATACCTCGCGTTGTGTTGAATTGCTTCATCGTTGCGGGGCTGCCAGTTCCTGCCTCCGCGATTTGAGTGTTGTCGACTACCTCTGCCGCCGCGACCTTGAAACTGCTGAGACTGCGGCCGTTGTTGCTGTTTCTGCTGTGGTGCTTCTTGTGCACCTCCTTGCCAAAATGTATTGTTGTTTTTGGTCCACTTGTTTCTACAATTTCTCTTCAAGTGTCCGGGCTTACCACACCCATAGCATGTGAATTTATTTGAACTTTCTGCTTGAAATGCACTACACTTTTTCTTGTTTGATTCACTCAAGTTTCGGGTTTCCCACATGCTTATTTTATTTTTTAAGAACTCACAATTTCTATCCTCTGTTGATAGAGCATCTACCAGATCTCCAATGTAGCTTAAGGATTCTGGCAAAGTTCTCAGCATGTAATTTAATTTTTCTGCCTCGGTGACTTTTCCTCCAGCATTTTTTAAGTCATTTATAGTCTTCTCAAAATCACAGAAAAATGTACTTGAATTATCATAATTTTTTAATTTCATCTGATCGAGTTTGTTTCTTACACAGATTTGCATTGCTGTAGATTCTTTTAGATACATTTTGTCAAACTTTTGCATTATTTTCCGAGCAGATTTTCTCTCTTCTTCGCTCAAAAATTCTAATTGATCGTTACTTATACTGCAATAAATGTAGTTTATTGCTTTCTCGTTCATGTCGGACCAATTTTCTTGTGAATCTGATGTCAAAGCCTCTCGAACTGCTGGTTCTGCACACTTTTTTGTTTTCAAGTATTGGAGTATCCTTATTTTCCAAATGCTATAATTCCTTCCATCAAAGATATGGAGTCTTGCGTCTTCGTTTTGCGACATAGTTAGCTCTTTAATTAGCTTATCTTTATGTTCCAAATTAGCACTATGACGGTTTTGAATTTCTTCAATTTGAATTTTTCCTACTTTCCTTAAATCACTTTCATGTACGTCAGCATACACTGCTTCTATTTGATATTTTTGCAGAATATCTATTATTTCACCCCTTGACTTTGTCGCTACAGTATTTTCTTCCTTTGTGCCTTTACAAAGTCTTTTTAGTTCATCTGTATTGAAATATTGCAAGATTTTTCTAGGTGGCAATTTACTTAAAGTTTTTATTAAATCTTCCTTTGGCACTAAATTTATACCTGCCAAGCTTAATTCATTCAAGCACTGATTTTCTTTTTCTAATAGGCTCATTTAAAATTCTTTCCAAACCTCTTCACGTTCGAAGTAACGTGGTATCTCAGTTTCACTTGAGAACACTTTAAAATAGTCACTTTTCCGTTTTCAAAAACTACGCGCTCTTGCTACCATGTTAAAATTAGTGGCTTAAAGAACATTTATTAATTTATATTTGTTACAGAATAATATAATTATAGAAACCGACATTCTGACGTCTCGATAGCGGTCTACCGAGTGGCGTACACGTTACAACTTAACGCCTGTATAAATACTCTTTCTTAAAGTACGACTAAGCATTTACACTCATATACATAGTTAAGTTGGAAAAATTCCGGAACGAATTACGAATAATTGGAAAGAAAAATTTGTAAATCATAAATTTGAGGAGGTGTGTTGAAATAAGAGCAAATTTATGCTTGTACGATTGAATGATGAAATGCTGACAGGAGAAATTCCTCCGAGCATTGAACTATGTATATGAGTGTAAATGCTTAGTCGTACTTTAAGAAAGAGTATTTATACAGGCGTTAAGTTGTAACGTGTACGCCACTCGGTAGACCACTATCGAGACGTCAGAATGTCGGTTTCTATAATTATATTATTCTGTAACAAATATAAATTAATAAATGTTCTTTAAGCCACTAATTTTAACAAATATTTTAATTTTTTTTAATTCAAAGTTTTTAGTTGAGTATTTTCTCCAAGTTATGGCCATTTGAAGATTTCAGTTTCTTTTTTTATTTCCATGGCTTGGAAAATCAAAAAAAGGTTTGAAAAAAAAAAAAGTTTATGCAGCACGTGTGTCTTCAAATATAGTAAAGAGCCAGGAAAAAAATATTCAAGCGATTTGAAGAAAAAGTTCCGAGAGCGTTGTACGATTTGAGATAGAACCGGCCTGTACTATAAAGTAACCCACACGGAGAAAAAAAGTAGAGTTTTCACTACAAAATGGCGAGTTTCTCCAAAAAAAAAATTGAAGATTCTCCAATCTTAGAAAATAGGAGTTTCTCCTATTTTTTTTGGTAAACTTTCCTCACGAAATTAAAGCCAGCGATAGCTGGCTTGAGAGAGTTTTCCCAAAAAAAAATGGCCAGTACTACCGTGTTTTATTTACAGTAATAGAAGTTACTGTAACCTCACTTATGATTTTACTCAAATATTTTCTTCAATATTTTTAGGTACAAACGACTTGAAACACTTTAAAAGCTTTTACTTTTGCATAAAATTCATTATGCTGATCATTTCAGCAACCTACATTTGTTAAATAAATCATTTAAATTTCATGTTTTCGAAAACAGCCGAAAAAAAAATCTTCACCGTTCAACGACGTTAGAATTTTTTAAAAATTTCGGCGTTTCGGTAATCTGACAACAGATGGCGTGACGGCACTTCGTGAAATTTAAAATTAGAAAAAAATTTATCAACTGTTAACATTGATGCTAATTAACATGAAATAATTATTAATAACATTTAGTTGAAACCTAAAAAATTTTGAACACAGTTTGAACAATTAGTTCATAGCATTTCATCGAATATTCGTCAAATCGGTTTATAAACTAAATAATATGTATTACAACTAGGAAATGATTTCTCCTGAAAGTTCTAAGTCCAGAGGAATCACACTTAGATTTTAAAATCAATGTAGTTTTATATAGCAATATATTGATAAAAAAATCATCAATCTTTCAATTTACATTTAATCTTGATACTTTAGTCAAATCTAACCTACGTTTAATTTATATTTGTCATCTAGTTAAGTCTACATCTTCGGAAGGTAAAGCAATACAGGGAATGCGACGTGGTACTTGTGTTGGCAAGCACTTCAGAAGCTCCTGAATCTAAAAAATCTAGTAAATTAAAACGAGTATCAACTAGATACTCGACACTGATTAAGATTTCATTTCTTCGTTGATACTATTGAAGAAAATAATTGTAAACATAAATTTGAATTTGAATTTTTGTGAGAGGACACTAAAATAATTTTTTTTTTTTCGTTAAATCGGTCTATTCCGAATTCATCTATTGAATCGAATGTGTATTTTTCAATTTTCTGATAGCAATGAAATTGAACAATTTTAAGCCCGTCAAAATGAAAATTTTCAAACAAAAATAAGTGGTATCCCCCAGAAAAACCTTGTCAAGGTAAAAAAACATGAGAGAGTTTTTGCCATAGTTTATTTAAGGTAGTAGTTCCGCGATATATAGCACATACATGGGAAAACACATGCAAAATGCAAACAACTCAAACACTATCTGAATTTTTAATATGTTGTAAATAAACATCTGATCTTTCAAAATATCACTTAAAAAATACAGGTATCCATGCTTTTTTTCGAGATAATTGAGTTCAAAAAATGTTAAATTTTACAGGTTAGGTATTACTATATATTTTGATTTGGTGAATTTCTAACTCAATTATCTCGGAAAAAAGCATGTATACCTGTATTTTTTAAGTAATATTTAGAAAGATAAAGTGTTTTTTTACAACTTATTTTAATTTCAGAATTAGTTTGAGTTGGGCACTGAGGCGGAACTACTATCTTAACAAAAAGAAGTGATATCATTTAAAATATTTTATGAGGAAGGTTGACACAAAATCTTATTATGCAAAAAGAGATTTGCAATTTTTTATAGTACTAGCGTCTCTTAGCGCGCACATTATTTAATTTTTTTTTTTATTTTTGAAAAATAAAAAATTAATTTTGACTCATAAGAGAGTATGAAAAATTTTATCAAAGCCTTTTATAAATTAATATAAGTACTATTTTACTTATAGAGGTTTTTATGAGACTTTTTTAGGTCAATATTTTTAAAATTTTGAGAAAGCGAAGTTTTTGTTTTAAGAAAAAAAATTCAGATTGGGGACTGATGGCCGGAAAGAAATATAAGTTGAAAAACTTACAATTTCAACACATGTCCTCATGAAAATTTGATTATTTTTCTTTCGTTAAGAAACTAAATATTTTGGTGTAAAGGAAATAATAGTTGGGGGCCATTCATAAATTACGTAACGCTAATTTAGGAAATATAGGCTCCATAACGGTAACATGAAAACATTTTATAAAAAATGTTTATTTTAACTAAACAGATTTAACTTTAAATAAACTATGAATAAAATGTTTATTATGATATTATTATACACACATCATATTTTAGATAATATATAATTTTGATAAAATAAAGAAACAATTATGTAAAAGAATGATTGTAAATATTTTAGTTAATATTTTAATTCAAATTATAAGTTACAATTCAAGTTTTTTAGTTATTTCAATATTCTTCAAATACATAGATAAATGTACTTGATAAAAAAACTTCTAAATTTGCTCAAAGAATGAAAGAAAACTCTCAGAATATTCTTAAATTCATATCGTATGATCAGATGTTAAGAAAGATATTAAGAAAATACCGATGTGAGTAATTTTGTAGCGTATTTAGACGATTTGAAAATTAAAAAAAAATGGTTTCGAACTCACAAGCATGTGTAAGTAGAGGAGAGTAAAAAATTAGGGATCCTGTTTCTAAATCTCTCCTAAAAGTCTACATGTATGTCCACATTTGAAAGACTTTGATTGGTGAAAAAAAAAAAAAAAATTACAAAATCAAATTTTATAAAATTTTACAAAATAATTTTTTGGTGAATTTTATCGGAAACATCAAATTAAACAGTTACAGAGGAAATTATTTTAAAAATACATTTAAATCATGATAAAAAATTTAAAAAGATTTTTTATACGATTGCCAAAGATTTGATGGTCAAGGTCTGAAACCTCGCAGAGAGATTTTATTTTTATAATCTCTCAAATAAGAAATATTGTGTAAAGCTCGATGTAAGGGTCCTGATCGAATTCTTTATACCAACTTGCAACATAGTTTTATTATTTTTTCACTATTTTTATAAAAATTCAAGGCTAATGCACTGTACGGCCACCATAAGGAAAAGAGTATGTAACTGCATAAGTGTTCGAAATCGAGATTTTAAATTTATTAAGTATAATTTCATCTCCTTTTTTGAATTTTATTAACTCGAAGTTATGATGAATTTTAGAAAATTGATGATTTATAAAAGTTAACCTCATGACCTACGAATCAAAAATTTCGAACTATTTTACCATAGCACATAATTTTACGTAATTTTTCGACAAATGTTTTTGATGACTAATATAAAATGTTTGAAATTCTCATCAGTTGATATATATGAGCAAATACGCCAAACTCTTATTTTCAAAGTCTGGGCCCAGTAAAAAGGTTTAAGACAATATTTTTTTTTATATCTAATGGAATAATTATTTAGATTCACACTTTTTGAGATTGTGGAAACAAATATTTGTTATACATATATTTATAAAAGCTGAAAAGTTCATGCAAATGTTTAAAAAATTAGGTTTTATCCTGTAAAACGCAAGAAAACGCTATGTCCGGAACTAAGTTTTGAAAATATTATCTGCTGTAACTTTTTCAGGCAATCTTTTTACATATTAACAACTGATGGAGGTATTAATACTGGGCTCAAGGAATGTTTTACGACCAATAAAAAGATTGTGCCTGTATTTTTCCAGAAATGACATAACTTCAAAAATGTGTACACACGTTTTTGATAAAAATGAATAACCTATTTTTTCGAGTTTTTGCAGGTTCAGGCATTATTCAAACGCTATAAATGTACATTCTTCTGAAACTACATACTTTGACGAATAATTTAAGACCAATCCGAATAATGTGCTTTCAAAATAAGCTATTGTTTACATCGTTTTATTCTGAAAAGTTCGAGCGTGAATTCTTGTAAAAAATGCTATTTTCAGCTGACACATCCACAGATTAAAAAAAAAGTCACCAAATTTAAGTGTGAACAATAAAACATGACTTAATTTAACTAAGACCAGCTGCCTGAAGCCAAAAAACTATTAAGTTTAAAAAAAAATAGTTTTTCTATTATTCACACCTTCGAACTCAACCTGTAGCAGACGACACTGACTAATGTCTTTTAGCAGCAGGCGGTCAACGACGTAGTTATGAACTTATATTTATCAATTTTTTTGCTCTTTACTTATAATTTACTTAGTAGAATAGTGTAAAAAGATGAGTAGGTGGATATTATCGCCTATATATTATTATTGCCAATATTAAAATACATAAAAAATAGATGACCCTAACCTATTCATAAAGTGCCGTTTGATGACTATTATAAAAAATTTAAGTTGTTTAGATGATTATTATAAAAAAACTCAGCTTTTAATTGAAAAAATACTATCTATCCTTTTATTTTTTTAATAAAAAACCGATTGGCATAGTCAGATTTTCATTTTTTTTTTAAATAATAATTTAATTGTTTGAATAATCATTTCAGGCAACTTGTTATGACCATCCACGCTACATTTTTTTATTTCTTATTGTTTTAAAGAATTATTGCCAAAATTTCAAGAGTGTGCTTCAAAAATTGAAAAAGTTTCAAAATTACTGAAAAAAAAACAGAGTTTGGCGGATTTACTCATATATTTCCTTCTTTTTTTTCTGCAACGATTTGTTCAATCTGAACATCCATGAGATTTCTAACTTTGAATTCAAAATACTCGAAAAGTGACAGATTGCGGTTACCTACCTTTTTGCTTATAATAGCAGAGTAGTAAAGAAGGGGCAACAAATTTTTTTTGGACCTGCCAAAGTTATACTTTTTTATCATAAGCAAAAAGTTTGATAGGTTGATGACTTTTATTAGTTTTAATTTTTGTAAAATTATAATTTAATTCTAAATTAATCATTAAAATATCCATTTCTTAATCATATAATTATCCACGATCACTTCATTGATATTAAGTTGTGATATTCAAAATTTAAAATTCAATTTTTTAATTTTGCTCTTCAACCGATCATAACACGAATAAAATGTTTTTAAGGTTTTTTTTTTTATTTTATGGTTAATGATGGTTAATGATGATGATGATGATGATGATTATGATGAATGTACATTCATCAAACTTATGGTCAAATGTTGGATAGGTTAACAACATCAATAATAAAACCTCAGTTGTCATAGCAACCTCTCTGTACATGAATTTACTCAGTATGAAAACGACTGCAAACATTTTGTTATTATTTAAAAAAAATATTTACATTTTTTTTGTGCAAAAAAAAAGTCAGAAAAAATTATTCATTATTTTTTCAATATTTTAATTAAAAATCTACTTTAATAATAATAACTAATACTTGAAAAATTCAATCTTTAAAATTTATGATATGAATTTTATCGTCTCAGCCAATCACGTCACGAATAAAATGCTGACATTCTTTTTGGGTTCTCTCTTTTATAGGGGGATGATATTTTTCAGTAGGATTCTAGATAACTGTCAAATCTTGATGAGATTGAACCTTCAAATTGGTTTGGCAGAGTTATCTAGAATTCTACTGAAAAATATTATACTGCAAAAAATTATAAATCTCTTTTTGTATAATAAGATTTTGTATCAACCTTCCTCATAAAATATTTTAAATGATATCACTTCTTTTTGTTAAATAAACTACGGCAAAAACTCTCTCAAGTTTTTTTACCTCGACTAGGTTTTTTTGGGGGATCGTACTTAACGTTAAGAAACTCGGAGATGATTCTCATGTAGAGTAAGTATATTTATATATAGGTTTCATAGATCACATACGGGTATTAAGGTAGACATGCAGAAGAGCATACTCAAGATCAACCAGGGCACCGATTACGGGTATACCGTGTTCCTGGGGGTCATCCCTCAGGGAATTTTCGAAAATTTGTCGGGGGCGCCACGATTCTTTGGAGATTTTGAACGCATGCAGTACCCCGATTAGGGAGTGAATGACGGGTATACTCGGGGATCATCTCTAGGAGTTCGAGTGCAGAGCCGCTTAAAAACGATCATCAGAGTCACCTCCAAGAAAATTTAATTCGAGTTCTCGGAGTTAACCCCCAGGTATACCCCTGTTCAGAATAAAAATGAGAACGAATGAATTAATTATTCAAATTTTATTGTTTATTCAGTCGATTTATTTAACAGCTTTACAATTTACCGTTTTTATAACAAACTAATTGACAGAATAATTAGGTTATAATATTAAATAGAAAACAATGTTAAATCGTTACAAAAAAGTATGCACTCACTTGCTCGCATTGTACTTTACAATCACATTTGTTCTAAACGCATTTATGATTAATAGAGCTCAAAGCAGCAAATTCTTACTATCAGTTTTCAATCAGACTTTCTTTAACCTTAACGGCCATAAGCCAATAAATTTACTCATGCGCGTGGGGACCCTCATTTTCCAAACAGTTTCCATAAACTCTCACGGAGTCCTGACAGTCTAAAAGAGCCCAAATGTTACTTTTAACTAGGTTTGATGCCACAAATTGCTCTGCCAATTTGCGCGATTAAATCAGATTGAATAACCAAAATAAACCATGTATAAAATCCGGACAAAGCCGCAAAATAGAAGTAATAAAGCAATACTGCTTTAAGTTTTAATATTTTTAATTCTCCACCCTGTACAAAATACAGTTAATTTTATACATCTTTGTTACTAATCAATTTCACAAGCTTATAAGTGGGCCTCATATAATCACCGTAAGGTGTTTCTACTAACGCTGACCGAGTTTCGCTGTCTGTGCAAAGTGGTATTTCCTTAACCTTCCCCTTTTTCACACGTTTTGCGGTGACTGAAAATCGCGAATCAAAATGATATCACCCCTTTTTGTAGGGTCCTCTTCCGGAGTTAACCACTTTTTTCGAGGTAACAATGTTGGTACATATTCATGAATATCAATTCCAAAACGACTCGGTAACGGTTTGTGCGAAGTGCTACTGCTTTCTCAAGCTTTTAATTTTCTCACTATACTCAGCCAAAAGCATCACACCCAACGAACAACCGATAAGGAAATGATTTGGCGTCATAGCTTCATTATCTCTCGGATCAAGTGACATATGCGTCAACGGGCGTGAATTTACCAAATGTTCGGCTTGTACCAATAGAGTATGCAACACTTCTTCGCTCAGTGCTTGCTCCTTTAGAACGGCACATAGCGCTATTTTTACGGATTGAATTAATCGCTCCCAAACGCCCCCCATATGAGGAGCATCCGGTGGGTTAAACAATCAGTTCATCCCATTTTTCAGTGCATATCCCCTCTGCTCGTCGATATTAATATTTTTAATTTCATTTTTCAATTCCCGGCAAGACCCAAGAACCCCTACGCACAGCTAATCTTTGAAAGGTCATAATTGCAGAACTGGCTGTCAACGAATTTGCTAATTCAAGATGAATTGCTCTCACTGTCAAAAAGGTTAAAAGTACCTCCCAACGTTTTTTCCTTCTTTGTCCAATCTTAACAATCATAGGCCCAAAATAATTCATGCCACAGTGAGTAAGCGGCCTTTGTTTAAAAGTTACTCGACCCGCTGGCAAAGAAGCCATGCTAGGAGTTGCGGTTTCCCTCTTCGAATTTTACAAACCAAGCATTTTGTATGACCGATTTTAGAGTTGTTCGCAATCTCACGATAAAGAATTTTTGTCGCAACTCATTAATAACAGTTTCATTTGTTCCGTGGTAAAATTGACGATGAATTTTTATGATTAATAATCTCACAACTGGGTGCTCACCCGACAAAATTATACAGGTTGATTATTAAAAATTTCACCATCTAATTTCGTGACTCGACCTCTCACTCTCAACAGTCCTTGCTGATCTATAAACGGCCTTAAATCTGCTATTCTACTTTCATTCTTGACCAATTGACCCCTCTTTAACGCGATTATTTCCTTCTAAATACAATCATACTGAACCACCCGATACCAAAATTTTTCAAATTTTTCCCGTTCTATCATTGGCTCTACAGGTAGTTTCTTTCGTGCCTTATGAACGAGTTTCAGAATACCTCGCGGTATGATCAACAGTTCCTCCCAACCCAAAAATTTAGCTGTAACTAGAAGTTAAAATATTGAAACTTGAACCATGTAATTACAGGCCCCTCGCGGTTCTAACCTACTCATATTTTTCTTTTAAGTATAATTTAACGGCTTTTCTACCGGAGACTTATCTTCAGACTCTCGCAAAAAGGCTGGACCTTTAAACCATGGAATATCTTCTCCCATCCCATGAGTCTTCCAGCGAGTAGCATAATCGGCGGGATTTAAATTCGTTGGAACATATCCCCAAACCACATCTATAGACCACTCTTGAATATCCCCTAACCTAGTAGCAACATACATTTTATGCAACCGTGGCTCAGTCCGAATCCACCTAAGAACAGTGGTTGAGTCAGACCACAAATATTTTTTATCAAAATTGATATTAAGCTCGCCCAAAACTGTTTTTAATAACTGCCCACCCAACCGCGCAGCCTGGAATTCCATCCAAGGAGTTATTAATGGCTTTTTCATAGAATCAACTCGTGATCTTGCTATTAATAAAAACTTTTACGAAATTCCCTAAAGAAAATCGCGCGTATGCAACAGCTGAGTAAGCTTATAAGCTAGCATCACAAAAAATGTGTATTTGAGCTTGTTCTTCATCCCTGATTTGTTCGTTTCAACCTACCCCACTGCACCATACTTGCTGCATTAACAATTTTGATTTCAAAGTGAAAGGTGCTAGTAAGCCGAGAGGATCGTAAACCGACATGCTTACAGCCAAAAATTCTCGCTTTGTTGGTTTTCTGTAACCTTTGACAAGTTCTTCCAGAATTCGATCGACACCCACATTAAACAAAAAAAAATCTAACTTTGTGTCCCAAAACATGCAAAGAACTCGCTGCTTTCCTCGATCACCCACGTTCATTTTAGAATTAATCGTTTGATTTTCAGAATCCAACACTGCGTCTAACGCTCTTAGATCATTACTGCTCCACTTATGCATGGTAAAATTCACGGCTTTATTGATATCAATAACCTCGCGAACTAGTTTAGCTGCTTCTTCTATGGTCTTCAAGTTTGATAAAAAATCGTCAGCATAACTATCCTCTTTTATAGTTTGTACAGAATCTGGATAAGCTTCAGCGAACGTATCAGCATTTTCATCTTTCACATAAATGGCGCTACACTGTGAAGATTTTGCCCCAAACAGTAGACAAGTCATTTCGTAAGTTTCAGGCTCTCTATTTCTATTTTTACCCTTTTAGAGAAACCTTTGAACTGCACGATCTTCCTCTATAACTCCCACCCTCATGAGAGGGAAGTTTTAAGCCGGGTACCGCCACCGCATCTCTACCCGTTCTTCCGACCTCCTGCTTATTTGCAATGAAACTCGCTCACATGGTGTTTC
The DNA here is from genome assembly GCA_038277355.1 of Encarsia formosa. Taxonomy (NCBI): domain Eukaryota; kingdom Metazoa; phylum Arthropoda; class Insecta; order Hymenoptera; family Aphelinidae; genus Encarsia; species Encarsia formosa. The sequence continues at coordinate 43,837,438 of CM076186.1, read as the reverse complement.
GATCAACCCGATATCATTTATCCCGTTCACCTACGAATATACGTGAGTACCCTTAATACCAACATCCCTTATCACATCCCTGTCAACCATGGTTATTGTCGATCCGTCTTCCAAAAAAGCAAAAATTTTCAAAGTTCTCAGGCCCTAGCAGATAAACGTTAATTATTTAAAGTAACTGCGTTCCATTATCTAGTCACAAATTACCTTTCACGGTTGTCGATAAACTGTCAGCTTTTCGAACAGAATTAGCTGTATTATTTCCATCATTCGCACCATTGATTGAAGTCGCTGTGTAAGTATTACATTTATCAGTGCAACAAAATATGATGATGGCGATTACATTTACTGCAATTCGCGGTTTTACACCCTTCTTGCGTGTAATCGTTTTTCAAACACTTATAACATAAATGAAATTTTTTATAACTACAATCAGCAGTTTCATGATTATTCCGATTACAAATTACGCATGAATAAGTGATCGTCACCCTTGAAGTAGCAGCTACTTCACCACTTAAACATGTTAACGCGCCGGTTAAGGCTTTTTTGGGTGCATTAGACGTTTTTGGTTTTACGAATTGTTCTGGCTCAGCAGAAGATTCGTCCCCAACATCAAAAAACCCTCCCGCCACTGCAAGACCGGCTTCCTCAACCAAAAAATCTGCCAATTTCTCAAGCTCTATCTGTTCTTCCTTTATACTAAACTGTATGCATATTTCAATGCGACCGGCAATTTTTTACCGATGTCTTGCACGATGTTTGGACTACTCAAATAACCGTTTAACCCCAACGATCGAAACCCGGACACCGTGGTTTTTAATCTGTTCACAAATTGCGTTAGCTTGATGCAACCGGAATTGAGGTTAGGTAAACGTTTAAGATCATCGATCATTCTCTTCGCGACTGCGAACTTGTTGCCAAAACGTAATACTAACGACTCCATTATTTCGGTCTCGGTGCAACTTGTAGAAAAAAGAGTCTGAACCTTATCGCGAGCTTTCCCTTTCAAGACATTAAAAAGACGCGAAACGTTTTCATCATCGGAATAATCACCCTGCCTCGAAGAAGAATAAAACATCTCCTTAAAATGATACCAATCAAGCAGATCTCCTGAAAACTCAGGCAACGAATTTGCGGACGTTAAACGATCAACAAGTTTTGAATTTCCGTCATTTAAAGAATCCTCCCGCATGGAGCGCAAAGTTGATTAAATTGCATTCGCAAGTTGCGTAATAGCATTGGGAACAGCTTCGCTTTCCAAATGCGCATTGTTTGTTGCGCCACGTATTTTTAGATTTATTTGGAGATTGAATAATTAAGGGATTAATTAATTTTTTTAATTAATTTAATTATTATTGAATAAACCATGCACGAGCCCTCCCCATATTTAGATATTTCAGATGACGATGGAAGTGTACGAGCTGTGCACACGTAACTAGTGCTGTTTGACGGCAGAGCCTGCAGTTAGATAAACATTATTTACAGCTTTGTTATAGTGTGTATAAATTTTCAACTAAACTTTTATTTATGAGGCAATTTGAGTAGAGGTTATCTAGAAAATAATTATAAACATAAACATAGAAATGATTATAGTAGAACTTTATTTTTTTACTGAGATTTTATTTCTTTTAACTAATTCATATTTTTTGAAAAGATAATTTTGTTTCAAAAAGTATCAAGTCGAAAAACCAACTTGCCGATTATATATAATATTTTTCAAGGATTTTTTTTTTATTAATATTAAAATTTAAAATTATCAAACTAACATTTCTATCATAAACACGACGCAGAAATTACAAGCTTTCCTCTTTGTCCTAAGCAGGGAATTGACACCTCCCTTGCCTCGCACTGAAAAATATATTACACACGAGGGAAGGCAAAAATGAGCTAATGAGCTAACCCTTAGCAAACTTTTGGCACCCTAACCTCCGGCTCGGGCGTCAATTTCAGTTTGCTAAGGGTTAGCTAATTTTTGACTCCCTCAGATGTGTAAAATACTATATTCTAGAAATGAAAATGAAATATGATCAAGAAATAAATAAATAAATAAATAAATTGTTACCTATCTTTTGGAGGGTTCAGTTCAAGATCAGCTTGGTCCATACTAACGCCTTTAAAGTTAAGCTCATCGTCAGGTCTACCAGTTCCTTCCCATCCTGGAGATAGCCGAACTGGTTCTGCACCTTAATAAGTTTTATATATTCTTTGTAATAGTAGCTTCAGTAAATATCTTATTTTACTATATTATATATAGTTGAGAGGAAAATTTTTTTCCTCTCAACCATCTTACTGCGCCTCAAGCTTCCATTTTTAGGGCCTGAGATGCAGATGAAGTATTATCGTTTTAACACACAAAATTTTAATAAATTAGAAAAAATTTCAAAAAAAATTTTTTTAATGCATACTTTATACAAATAGTGAGTGAAAACTTGTAACTTTATTGTAACTTAAATTATAGAAAAATTATAAAAAAACTTTTCATTGTAACTTAAATTATAGAAATTTCACAAACTTTAATAATTTTTTTTTTTTATTTACTAAATATTCAATCTTTTAAATAAACTTCAAATGAATTCTTCTTAAAAACTCTACCTGATTTTTGACTGAAATTTTACTGTACAATAGTACTAATCGAGCTCTTCGAAACCACTCACAAAAAAGTATGTGATTTGAGGTGGTTAAGTGTTATTATAGTACTCCTGGTTGCTCCAACCTCAAAATCGAATCTTTGATGCATGTTTTCGGTTACTCCTACAAAATAGTGTATAGCACTATCGCCATAAGCAAAAGAGTCCGTAACTTTCATCTGGCACTTTTCGAGTATTTTGTTTGAAGTTTGAAATCTCCTGAATATTCGAAGTTATCAAATCAATATTAAAAAAAGCTACTAAAGAAACATACGAATTATGACTATTGATCTTTTCATATTAATTTTTATCAGGATTATTTAGATTTATATGACTTTTTAGATTGAATTGGAAAGCATTTTTTTCTTTGAACGCTTTAAAGCCGACACAATCAATTTTTTTTTTTACCATCAAATAGTAGGTTATGAATATCGTCTGCTATGAAAAAGCCTTATAATTTTCACTTGAACACTTACACCAACTTCCAGCACTAATTTTACTGTATTTAAATTTGTTCTTTTGGTTGCATTTATAACCAGTTACCCATGTATTGTTAGAATCTTTATGACTATCAACAGCTTCAGCACTAAGTAAAAGTTTTACAACAAAACTTTAGGATTAAATTTCATGATTGCATGAACTGATTCGAAAAATTACAATCAATTTATTCAAAAAACTAAAACTTTTTAATATAATAATAACTTCTTTTACCTATGAGATTTTTCCAAGTGATTTGCCTCAGAGGAGTTTAGCGATTCCACAGGAACAACTTGGGCAGATGCGGAAGTGGAGGGAATCATGGGCGGCTTTAAGGGTTATATTGGGGGGTAAACTGACCAGGGGTTGAACAGTATGACCAAGTGTCGGGTTCAACCCATTAATTAAGGCAGATCTGTAGCCGAATTCCCTGGTTTAGATTAGATTAGGGGCGACGAGTCCTTCACACATATGTTGTTGATACACCCCTCTCCCGTAATGGGCCTTTACCTGCCGACAAGGTTGCCGACAGGAGAAAAATAAAAATAAAAATAAAAACAAAAACAAAGGGTGGTAGCCTTTTAATGGCGAGTGGTTTTATCCACCGGACTGCCGTGAAAGCGTACCGCTTTGCATACTTTGAGTTTTGGTTTTGGTTAGGTTGTGAAAAAAACAATATAGGAATTATTATTTCTTTCTAAATATACATCTTACATGTAGCTGACGATCCCCTGATTAATTTAAAAAAGTATGTCCTGAAACAACCCCAAATTAAAGTTATATGTAAGTATATAGTTATCATCGTTTCAATTTTCGAAGTACTGATTTCCTTTCGCTCAGCACGAATAGGACTCGGCCGATAAGAACAGTCGGTAAAGGCGATGGCACGAACTCGCGGGATGCGGGAAATCCTGCGTCCTGCGTCCCGCGTCTTGCGTCTTTGGTATGAAAGTAAAACGCGGACACGGGACGCAGGATTTCCCGCATCCCGCGTCCTGCGTCTCACGTCTTGCGTCTTTGGTATGAAAGCAAAACGCGGGACACGGGAGGCGGGATGCGGGAAATCCTGCGTCCCGCGTCTTGCGTCTTTGGTATGAAAGCAAAACGCGGGACACGGGGCGCAGGATTTCCCGCATCCCACGAGTTCGTGCCATCGCCTTAAGCATACCGGAGAAAAAGCCGGGTGAAGTTACTCCCGAAAAATCGGCGTAAGGCATACATATATTTTCCTAGTGGCTAGCTGAAGATCCTTAAGGGGATGTTCAAATATTACGTAACGCTTGGGGATGGATGGACTTTTCATAAAAATGTTACGCTGTTGTTATGTTAAAATAAGGAGGTGGATGGACTTAAAGATAAAACGATACGTAACATTTCAAATACAGTATTTTATGTAAAAAACTTTCGTTTTCATTTCAATTTTTTATATTTTGTTTTATATTTTTCGCGGGTTTTTAGAACATCATGAAGCGGAGCGCCACCTATGACGGATACTGAAACTTTGTATCGGTTCTTTTATGTTTTATGCGAAAGCAGCAAACTATTTTGTTTCTCGTCAGTCGATAGTGTTTATCTGCATCAGGTAATGACCTGATTTTTTTTTTACATATTATTGTGCTCCGTAAAAAAGAATTCAAATTTAAAACAAAAATATGCGTTTAAACGTTGTGATTTGAAATTATTGAATTATAGTTTTTTCGTTTAATTTTCGGTGGAGATGAGGCAGTACCTTTGGCTATAACTTTTTTAACCTAACAATAGTTTTTATTAAAAAAGAAAAATGTCAAATAAAAGCGAACGGTATAATTTGTACGAAAAGTTAAGAGTTGTTTATTTTGGTGCGAATTCAGAAGTCGATGGGCATAAAAACTGAGGGAATCTAAGTGTTATTTGGATAAGTGCCAAAAAAAATTTTAAATCACCTTCAGAACTTGAAAATCACGTTGACGAATTAATTGAAGAAATAAAAAGAAATGATTTTAAAAAAAAATCTGACAAAATCAAATCTTTCTTTGGACGTTCAAAGGTAAGCATTTTTTTTTAATTTGATTTCCTAACCTTAATTTAGACAATAACATTTTTTTCTTGCGTGTACTTTCACTATTATTCAACTGGGTTGATGTTATATAATTTTTTATAATATTTAGTTAAAAAAAAATTTTTTCAAAGAATAAACAATAATAAGTTTTATTCAAGATAAAATTTGAATTCCAGAATGTAACAAATAACGAAAAGTCGCTAACAATCACTAACAAAGACAATCAAAATCGAGACGAAAGTATAACTAATACTAATAAAGATGATGAGCAGCCCACTTCGCTGAATTTAGAATCAAAGATTAGTGAAGTTAATAATAACGCAGAAGGTATGACGTGAATTTTTAATCTACATGTATAAATTTTTAAAACGTGCAAAGTTTATTATCAAATTTATAAAAATATAATATTTTTTGGATCAAAGCAATTGCCAAATTGAAAATCCTGCCGGCACACAAACAGTTTATGTAAAACCTAAACAAGAGTTTCTTTCTAATAGCATCTCTCTACTTTATAAACAGCACATTCAATTCGAGTGGCCAACGATGCTGGATTGACTCTGTCTGGTTTATCCGGAAATCTTGCTTCAATCGATCAAAAAAAACAAAAAAAAAGAAAAGGAATTTCTGAAAGTAAAAAAAAATGCTAAAAGGCAAAAAAAGTTCCAAGATAATCAGAAGAATAAATTGAAACTTTTTATTGCAAAAAATCCAAGTTAGGCAGAAGAATTAAAATTACAAAGCCGAGAAATATCTGGACGTCTAAGAATCGAAGAAAGTCAACCAGATTGACTTAAAACTATAGCAGAGGTATATTTGGAGCTTTTGCAGATGAAAGGCGCCGTTCGGAGTGTCTGAGAAGCTGCAAAATGCTCTCCCACTTACATCGTGAACTCGAAAATTTAGGTTTTACTTTATCAAAAACTACTACATACTACAGGCTTTTACCAAAAAATTCAAGTACGATTGAAGGAAAACGTCACGTAAACACGGTTCCAGTTAAGCTATGCAGCACCCAGGCGGATCTGCATAAAAATCACGCTGATCAGCTATTTACAACAGGAACAATAAGATCTCTTGAAGTTCTTGCTTCAATTCTAGGACCACATCAAACAATCTTCATCCCTCAAGATGACAAAGCGAGAGTACTGATTGGAATAACGGCGGCTAACAAGCAAGCACCATTTATTATGCACATGGAGTATAAAGTTCGTCTGATCATTACTGGGCAGTTGCGGGGCAACATAAATTGATACCGTCTGTTATTGGTGCCTACAAAATAAATGCCAACGAAATTGGTAAGCCTGATGCTGTGACCTACTCTGGTCCCACGTACGTGGCAATCAGAAGTGCTAAGCACTCATCATCTAACGCGTTTACACATGCAATGGATATTGAAAGATTGATGGAATTGCAGTCCTTCTCTTCGTTTTTGAAAACTAAAGATGACCAAGTAAAACCAGTTCTTATAATTACCTGCGATGGAGGACTAGATGAAAACCAGTGATATGCAAAAGTTATTGCCTACGCTATACAGCATTTTAAAAATTATAATTTAGATGCAGTTTTCATTGCTACTAATTCTCCTGGTAGATGTGCCTACAACCGAATTGAGAGACGTATGGCCCCGTTAAGTAGGCAACTCTTCGGAGTAATTATTCCACACGATCATTTTGGATCCCATTTGAATGATCAAAATTCTGCTACTAATAAAGAATTAGAAATAAAGAACTTTCAGTACGTGGGAAATGTATTGGCAGAAATGTGGAACAAGTTAGTATTAGATTCGTACACCGTGACCGCTGAGTATATCGATCCTACGGAAAATACTGCAGAAGCTCCAAAAATACCTTCACAACAATGGTACGCACAACGAGTGCGTGAAAGTAAATATTGCTTACAGGTAATAATCGATTTAGGTCAAATCGTAAAAATTAGTGCAATATAACCAAAAATCTAAGTTGGTTTTTCAGTTAAAGAATATTTTTATTTTTTTAGGTATCAAAATGTGATCGATCCTGCTGTACGGCTTACCGGAGTTCTTTAGATAAAGTTCTCAAATCTACATTTTTACCTCCCCCGTATCCAATAATACATCAAGAGAACGGACCCATGGTACCAGATCCGTCGTCCAGTTCTCATATGAAAATAGCTTCATTATTGTAACGTTTATCTATTGACGTGAAACCTAATACTGAAATATTTAAAAAAATTCTGTATGACATGTACTGCCCGTCTTTACAAAAAACTTTAAAAAATCGTATATGTAACACTTGTAGTTTATATTTTGCTAGCAAAAAAGCAGTAGCAGCTCATGGAAAGGCATTGCATCCAAAAGAAAAAGCCAGTTAAAAAACTAAAGGAAAAACAAATCTGACCAAAACCTCTGATGAGACCATATCTTCGGAAGAGAATGAAGTTGCTGCAAAAGAATCCGATATAGATAATAAGGAATCTGTTATTCCTGTCGTGAATACATCAGACTGGTTGATTAATCCATAGACCACAGAGGAATTGTAAAATGATTTTTTTTTTTTTTTTTAATTTACAAGCTTATTTTTTGTGCTAATTTTAGTGCTAATCAAAGTTTAAATTCAAATAAATACCGAGTACAAATGTTATAAATTATCATAAGATTAAACATTTTATCTAAATAATAAAATAATTATTTTTTGAAAACCTAGTACACTTTTATTCATTATCTGAAAAAAAATTTCAAATTTGCTACGTAACACCATGGGGGATGGATGGGAAGTTTTGTATATTTGTTATGGTGCGTTACGTGGGTGGATGGGTGGGCAAATTTTTGTTTAAAAAGCGTTACGTAATATTTGAATAAATTAGCTGCACGAGCACGTTCCAGCGCTCGGAAGTCGGATCAAGCACCCTCAATGAGGGTGTTTCAACGAAAATTTTTTTTTAGATTTTTGATGCTCCCAAAGTAGAATTATCTTCATCATGATGAAAAATGAAGCCCCTAATTTTTCAGATTCTTTCAAGGTCATTTAGAGGTCGCTAAATGCGTTTGAAAGTCAAAATTGTTATTTTTCATAAATATAATTTTTTATCAAGTTTATTTAGTTAAACTGACTGTAAAAAATAGTTTAAAGTTTTGTTTGAGTGTTATACTAATAAAAAAAAAATTTTTCATATTAATTTTATTAATTTTAAGGGAGGTAGAGGCGCAAAAAATATAAAAAATGGTCATTTTTTAATTTTGTAACGGTCGAGTTAATTAATCGCGACGACATAAAATTAATTTCATGTTCGCCGCGCGACCGTTAGAACGCAGCACGAGTGGGAATGGAACGCGCGGGAATCGGTAGAATATCGGGCCGGTGAGAAGGAGGACAGGAGTCATTCTAATCACCGCACGCGTTCGAGTACAGATCGTACCGATTCGAAGCTTCGCGAAATTATAAAAAGTACGAGTGAAAGGTCAGTTTTGTTGTGTCGCGCGTGCTCGGGAGTTATCGTCGCGACGAAAACAAGTCTTCGACAGGATTGTCATCCTTGGACAACTTGTTAACCTGCGACAACGAGACGACGACACTGGACCGTACGCCGGCATCGAGACACGGCAGTCTACGATTTGGGTATCTAGCTTGGAGGCTAGAGTTTCAGCCTTACGGCCTGTAACAGGTGCACCTGCGGCGTCCTCGTGAGTTATTGTTTGTTAAGCGACCATAATCGTTATTGTGTGAGAGTGTGAGTGATTAAAATCAGTTGTAAAATACTTTGTTTTTCTCGCGCGCGTAAGCTGCCGATAGCAGCAGATTGTTGTGTGCGCGCGCAAATCAACTTAGAGAGCACCGATAACTCTTTGTTGTTGATTGGAATACTCAACCATATGAGTATTTGTTTATAAATTATCACCGTGTCAAGCATAGATTTTTGTATTGGTTTTTAAGTTAATTTTTTGTTATTAAATATTCAAAATTAACTTTCTGAGTAACAATTATTTTTCTGACCGGTGTTCCCCGCGCTCGAATCCTCTAGCCCGCGCCCACCTACCGAAATCAACGAGCTGTCGCGCCCTCCCCGATTAATAAACCGTTTAGGGATATATAATCGCGGACGGAATTTTCTCCTTTTGCAGGAAACTCGTCGACGTGTAGTCGACTGCGGCAGAGCTTATAGAGGCTGTATGACAAACTCGGCAGATCTACGTGGGTTGTACTCCTGAGTCTGCTCGTTTAAATAACGCCCTATAACAATTTTGACCTCAGTTAAAGAGAATAAATCTTGCCGCACGTAGCCAAATTTTTCTCTAAAATTGATCACATGAAGAATTTAATGTAAAAATTATTTTACGAATGTGTAAGGTCATTACAAGGTCAGACACTTCGTTTAAACCATAAAATTCATGGATTTTCGTGAAAAAAAAAAAAAAAAAATATTTTTACACCAATTTGCTTTTTGGGAACCCAGCAGTTTTGGAACTTATCGTTTTTGAGTTAAATTTGACGGAAAAAATATTTTAATATAATGGGGCTCATTTTTTGCTAAACCTTACTAATTTTTTCATTCTCTAAGGTGGTGAACTGTGATGAAATAATTCTATTCACAGCTATAAAATGGATACTTTACTGGGGAAAACGCGGGGACTAATACCAAGCAGTGTAAATCTGTACGGGGCTGCGTAGCTTTTTAGAGAAAAAAGGAGCTCGTGGCTTGAGCAGTAGCTCGTGAGCCTTATCTTAATCGTGAGCTTAATTTAATAAGGGTTTATTAGCACGGGAAAAAAGCAAACGTACGGGAAATTTTAGGTCAATTTCACGGGAAAAAAGGCATTTGCATGGGAAAATAAGTGATTAAACGGGAAAGAAAATAAATGCACGGGAAAAAAATACTTGAACGGAAGTTAAATGTATTAAATGGGAAAAAAAATATATTGAACGGGAGTAGAATTAACATTGCACGGGAAAAAAATGTATTAAACGGGAGTAAAATTGATCTCGCACGAGAAAAAGAATTGAGAGCAAAAGTCAACAAAAATCAAGCAAAAAATTTGTTTTATTGAACATTATACAACTGTAATTGAAATTAACGATGTTTATTATAAAAGATTATTGCATTAGTAAAGCTTTTTTTTATTTTGCAGGTCAGTTTGTAGGTCGCATCTGTTTGCACTAATCTCATGAATTTACAGGCCAATGCTAACAATCTACGCCTTGATAAAATTATTTTCAAATCCTGTTCTTCTAAATCAAAAGATTCTGCAAAAATGTGGAAATCAACCACGTATGGTACATCTTCATCATCCGGAACTTGAGTGCGCTCATTGCACCAAGCTTTAAGATCTGCGGCCAATACGGAAAAAGTGCCTTTATCACTTCGGATTGTTCTAAGAAATGCAACAAGTTTTTCTTTGGCAGGTTCTATTATCTGATTTTTACGAATGTGATTTAGTACTGCATTTGGCTTTGTAATACCATCTGCATATTTATCTTTTACAAAAGCCTTAATTTCTGATGATGAGCCTAGTGTAGAATCAATATTTTAACGTTCACGCTCCTCTTCTGTTTTGAACAAGGACACGCAAGTATACGAAGAATGATATAGTAGGTACAAGCCTGCTGGACACTCAGACACTCTATAAATTCCCTTTGTGTACCAATATTCAACTTCTGCCACCATTTTCGTTGAAGATATTTTCCAAACTTCTTTTATCTTTACATCACTTTCTGCCTCTGTTGCTAATGGGTATTTGTGACGTAAAAGCCACACTCATGTTGGTCGCCTGCATTTTTTTTAGGCTACTGGATCACTTCAGATGAATTTTCTTCTTCAGATGAGTCCTCAGAGGTTTCAAAATACGTTACGTCACCGCCATCTTTTGGCTCTTTGCTTTACTCGTCGACTGAGACGACACTGTGAGTTGAACTGAGCTCAATAATAAAATGGGTGGAGAGATACTTAGTGAAAGAGCACGTGGTCTTTTGTTTCTAGGCTTGATAGGTAAACACGTTTTAATTAAACCGTGCAAAAGTATTTATTTTCCTGTGCGACCCACATCCCGTGCATATTATTTCATTTCCCTTGCATTTTAATACTTCCCATTTAATGATAGATAAATAAATTAATAAATACATGAGTAAATAAATGAATAATGAATTTTTAAGGTTGATGATGTAGGTAAGGAAGATGAAGGGGTAATTATATAATGAAATTATCGGTATTCCTTTTAATTACCTTTTTATTCAATTCTTGCTTGGTTTCTTTTATATTGTTACTTTTTCTAATTCTCGCTTGCATACCTTCAGCAAATTGGTTGTTTCTTCTATCTCTTGCTTGCGTTCTTTTTACAATTTATCGAGGCGTTGATTCACAAGCGCACGCACGCAAGCACACACACGCACACTATTTTATACAGTGTTTTGCTTTGTAAAAGTGACTTGAGTTGAATTTAGTTGAAATCAACCCTGCAACCAGCAAGAGTTCCGACTAACAAGCTCTTCAAGATACCCGGGGTCCGGGGTTTTTATGAATTTTTGGAGAAAATAGTGGACCAATGCGATCGGGTTGGAATCAATACTACAATAGGAAATAGGGAAAGGACGAAATCAATTTACTTGGTGACGCAAAAATTCGTAAATTCGGCGGACTGGCATCTCAGCTGCTAGTGCTAAGAGAATTTTGTTTCCGGCCGTGTCGCTAAATGGTTGATGGTCAATAAGTCTTGCCAAATACAAGAATGCGAGACGAGCGGGTGTCTTATATCAACATTGCGGGAGGGGGGGGGGTTGATTTATTAAGTTTTAATGTCTCCTGAAAACAGGGAGCTAAATAAGTTAGGCGAATTGAAATAAAATAAGGCAAAAAAATGTAACCGATAACGAGACCTCGAAATTCTCGGTCATGGTTAAAAATATTATTTAATAAAAGAATAAATTAAATGAGAAGAAAAAAAATGAAAAATAAAGTAGAAAAGGAAAAAAAATTATTCTAAGCCACACAGACACCAATACATCTAAAACGTTCCACGCGAAAATCCATGAATTTCGTGATATAAACAAACAAGGAGATGACTAGGCTTTTGGTTCACCGATTTTAATGAAACTTTGGGGGTAGTTTTCTGGTATCGAATGATGAGCAAAGCCATCATTATTTGCTCTGGATGGACCTTTCTACCAGTTTGCCATGCAAATAAAAGCAATTTTTATAGTTTTCATTTTTTAGCTAGTTTTCAAAAAATTTGTGTTCAAAGCCTATTAAACTCACGGGGGAACCTCTCATTTTTTTCATCTTTTTATGAAAGGAAAAATATTTTCATATCTTAACTCAAAAAGTTCAAATCAAAATAATATATATTTCAAAACTCAAGAAATGCTAAAAAGTACTTCGAGTAATATGAATTATTCACCTTCAAATTTTTTGAATTAAGATTTAAAAATATTTTTTCGTTCAAGTTCATAGAAAGACAAAAAAATGCGACATACCGAATCTCTGTAGATGTATTAGGCTTTGAATACGAATTTTTTGAAAACTAGCAACTAAACCACGAAAATAAAATACATACTAAGAATAGTTCATATAGAATTATATTTATTTTAAAATTTTCATAAGAAAGATCATAATATTAATAGCCCTTAGGTCAATTTAAAAAATAAAGGTCGGATTAATAATCAGTAACTCTGAACCACCCCGTACACGAAGTTTGAAAAAAATGATATTGAAAATAAATTTTTACCTTAAACAAGTAGCCCTCGGGTGGTTCAATTTTAAAAATGAATTTCCAAATACATAATCAGCAATCCCAAAATCCCTCGTATACGATATTTCAAGAGAATGCTATTAAAAATAAATTTTTAACTTACGTAAGTAGCCCTTTACGTAGGCCAATTTTAAAAATAAAGATCAAATTCGTAATCAGCAACCCCAAAAACTTCCATATACGGAGTTTCAAAAAAATGCTATTGAAAATGAATTTTTACCTTAAGTAAGTAGCCCTTACATAGGCCAAATAAAAAAATACAGGTCAGTTTCGTAATCAGCAACCCCAAAAACCCTTGACTACTCGATTTCTAATTGATCATATACGTCAAAGTCTGAAAAAAGCCTGAGAAAAAATAAATTTCAACCTTGAATTAGTAGACTTTACATAGGTCAAATTTAAAAATGAATGCTGGATTCATTCAGGTGATCAGCAGCCCCGAAAACCCCGGAGTACCAAATTTCTAATTGATCTGAGACGTGTAAGTCACTTTTTTTTGAAAAAGGAAGTCTACGACGACGACGACGACGACGACGACGACGACGACGACGACGACAAACTTCTTAATATAATAGAAGATCATTAGTTTTTAGGCAAAAAATAATTTTTAAAATCAAATTTTTGAATCAGGTGAATTTGTAAAAATTTGTTTAAATAATAATTATTAATTAATTGAATAATAGAGCCAATAGCTTTTTTGCCATTTCATAATCAGTACTACTGAAAAATAATAAATTCAATCATTTATCAAGTACTTTTTTTTTTAATTTTCTAGTCAATCAAATGTACCGACTGTTTGTCCCCATATGTGCCTTACATCAACTTGATTTGGCCTTTTCTCCGGTATGCTTAGTCGATTTGTTAATTTTTTTTAATATTTAATTCATTTCTTACATTAATTTTTTTAAAGAATTATGTGATTTAAAAATGTGGTTTCAAAGCTTGCTGGTTTGTTTATTTTTTAAACATATGATTATTTGCTTTAATCAATTTTCGCTCAGGGTTTTGTGGTTTTAAAGCTTGTCGGTTTATTTATTTATTGATTGATTCATTTATTTATCGGTTAATTTAGGCCCAAGATTTTGTGGGCTCGAAGCTGGTGGGTTTTTTCATTTTTTTACATATTTAATCATTTATTTAATTAATTTTCTCATAAAGTTCACTGGTTTTATAGCATATCGATTCATTTATTTATAAATTCCATTATTTATGCAAAACGATAACAGAATAGTATATTATGCAACGCCCTGGTGACGTGCTGCACCCGTTGCATACCATATTTCATAGCATTGGTGCGTAGAGTGAGTTTTTAAATTACCAGGAGTGCGTAAAATCGAGTTTCTGAGTATTAATGCTATAAAATAATCAATAAAATATTGGAAAGAAAAGGGCAGTCGTGGTGGGTATGAAGTCACGGGGTTCACGCGCTGTTCTAGTGGATTTAAATAGTTATGAGCAGCCATATTGAATTTAGGGTTACGTCGTCATGCACGCTGATCGTATTGAAAATAGTTATGGGCAGCCATATTGCTTCCCTCTCTATGACTGCACTTTCACTCTCAATACCCAGCACTAAAGTAAACAAATAAGTGCTTATTTTAGTGCTGGGTAGACAAAACGTTGAAATTTTAACAGATATCTACAAGGAGAACTTATACCTTTATTATATGTTATACCTTTCCTCACCATTATCCGAAGAGGGCATAATGAACTTATTAATTTACATTGACTTTGAACGAAAAATAACAATTCAAGAAATAAATGTTTGTGCTAATAAATTTTTTTTTATAACCTTTATATTAATGTAATAATAAACCTTAAGTTAAAGGAGAAAAAGGTATGACATTAAACTTTTCTACGAGCAAAAGTATTTTATATTTATTTTCAACATTTACGAAATATTTTTCTTTTCTTATTCAACTTGAAATCTCAATATTTACTTGACACAGAACCTCCAAAACAAGTTATTTTCTTTATATATTCTATCATTGTAAGTTTTGTTTAAAGAGTAACCTGAAATTTTTACTTAAATCATGAAATTATTACGTCCCTACTTAAATTTTAATTTTTAAATTTCATTTTCTTAAAAAACTATCGACTTGAGTCCAATTTTGAAGTCAATTACTGTATAACGTCCGAAACGAACGATTTAGCTAGGCCTGAAATAGCACCTTGGTTTTGCCCCGCTACAAGCCGAGCTAGGGCCTCTGAAGGCTACTTTAGGAGGCCCTCATTCGCTCCCAAATTCCTTCTGATCAGGAAAGTATTTTCCTTGTCAAAATACCATCAATTGATCGATAAAATGTACATTTTTGCGAAAATGACACACACGCTGTTCTACATTTTTAATTTATTTAAACAATTAATTTGACTTGATGTAATATTTTGTAATTAAATTTAGTCTTGGAAATTCCCATAATTTTTTATCAAAAAACTGCATAGTTTTTACTTGTACTCAAAGAAATCTATAAATTTATTATCTTGATTTGCTTATTTATCGTATTCACTTTTTCGAGCTTAGGTCGTTGTTGCGATTATCACATCATGTCTAGTTTTAATTCAATATTTCGTTAAAAACAAAATATAATTTTTTTAAATTTAAAATTCAAAAAAAAGATTCGAGATAGTTTTTAACCTCACAAGTGTTAGAGCAGCCAGCTATATAGAAGATACTTTATAATTATTAACTTTGTGAAAAGTAATTTCTTTATTAAAAAATTATTTTTTTTTTAACCACAGTTTTACATTTCGTTAAGAATAAAAAATTAATTTGGAAAATTTTAATCTATTTTTATTAAATTTAAATATTTTTTAGTCATAAAATATGGGACTAGCTTAAATCGCCACTTTTCGACATCATCATTTAACTAGCTCCAATCAATAAAATTTAGCTGTTAGTTAATTTGTAAGCTGAAGAAAAACTTTGACCTTGTTTGAATTAAGTTATATAACATTCAAGTAAGATACTGTGAGTTATCCATTCCATAACAAAAAAAAATTAGTTGTAGTTTATTAAACTGAAAAAAAGGTTAAATGTAAAAACCTACTTTAAATGAACTTATGTAACATTCAAATAAGATACGGTGAATTGTTTATTCAATACCAAAAAATTTTTTGGTATCAAATAAATAATAACGATTAGAAAAAATAAACAATGTACATCTGATGAGGATGATAATAATAATAATAATAATAATAATAATAGTAAAAATAATAATAATAGTAATAATAATAATAATAGCAGCAGCAACAATAATTCAAATACTATAACCAAAAAGCATAAAAAGTCGTAGTGTGGTAAGCACCAATTAAAGAGTTAGTGTTCACTCAAATAGTTAGCTACAAATTTTAATTAAAGTCTTTATTCAAGTACGAAAACTAAAAAATAGAATAATACATTTAGCAAATAAAATTTGATTATATGAATTGAGTATTTAAAAAAATAATAAATTTATTTTTACTCAAAACTTACGTTTAGTTAGTTTCATAATTTAGCTATCAAGATAATCTGAAATGAATTTAATGTAAGAGCACAATCGTGAAGAATATAACAAATCTATGGCCAAATTTATGCTGTAAAATAAAATACATTTCGAACTCTAGTAAAAGAAAAACGCATTGATGAAATTCTTCGTCTGACAACTTTGTACTGGTTGTCAAACGTGTGAGAAATTGGAACCCGAACTGAACACGAGAGATTAGATTCTTAAATTATCGATGTTTCTTAGTTTAATGACATCGTGTCATCAGAATTTTATCATGATTCTGAAGCCGCTTGTTTATCCAAGATAGGATTGAATCGAAAAATTTTACGAGATGACTAGCTATTGGAATTTAAACACTTTATTCACGCATCAAATATTAATTTATGGTATTAAAGTGAAAGTTCATAAAAAAAGAGTCCTACCATGTTAACATTAGACAATTTTAAAAAAATTCATGTAAATTCGAGGAAAATTAAATTAATCAGTGGTACTAAAATATCTGTTGAAAATTAATTTTTAAAAAATTTTTGTGCAAACAAATATTAAAAACAAAAAAGTTTAATGATTAATAGACAAAAAAAAAAAAAAAAAAAAAAAAAACTCAAAACATTAAGATTTGTTCTTTTTTATAATTATTCATTTTCATTTTAATTTAATCGCACTGCAAGAATGGCTCTCTTGAACAGGTTATTATTGGAAAAAACTTGTTTATGTGTATAAAATAGTTTTGTGATGAATGCAAAATTTAAATATAAATTAAAGAAGAGATTGTTCAGTAACAAATTTACATCTATTCTTAAATTTGGATAAACTTTTTCATTCAACTTTATGATTCTTTTCTTTATAAATTTACGAATCTTGCAAATTTGGTAAATGTAGCTGATTATTTTCCCGAGCTGAATTTCAACCAATAGAAACGCCGTATATAACATTTGGCGGAGGCGTGTGGGTAAAATTATTTCGATAATTTTTCGGTTATTTCCAACTAGTCGCATAGTAACTCAAATTGTTAGACTTATTCGATTTAATTTTTGGGTTAGACCCGAGCCATTGCGGTGTATACCTATATATACCTATGAATATTGATATATACCTATATATACCTATGAATATTCATATATGCTTATATATATATATATATATATATATCTACATATACCTATGAATCCACTGCCTATACACCCGGATGAGAGATGACTGACTGACTGATTGTGTAACCGAAATGTTTGACCCCTTCCCGACCAGATAGAAGGACGAGGTTTGTTGCAATCGATTCTACGAGAGACATTATGGGAAGCGAAAAATTGTCAAAATTGTAAATTTCCCACTCCTTCACCTTTTAAATCGCCATATTTGTATGTTAATTAGGTTAGAAAAACAGTTTTTGTCGATTTTCTTGAAAATTATCGGTTTCTCGAAAATTTTGCAAGAATTAAAAGTTAATTAAAATAAAAAAACACACAAATTTTATTTAAAACTTTTTTCAAAAAAATCAATATTTTTTGAGTTTTAATAAAAAATCAGGTAAGAAAAACAGTTTTTGTCAATTTTCTTGGAAAATATCAGTTTTTTGAACATTTTGCAAGAAATAAAAGTTGATTGAATTAAAAAACCACACATTTTAGTCATATTAAAAAAAATAATAATAATTTAAAAGGTTTAACAAATAATAAGAAAATAACTTAATTAAAATTAAGAATACTAAATGCTTTATGTCAACGAAACAAAATTACAATTCATTAGTTACTATTAAAAAAATTGTTTCATTTTGCTCGTTTAAATAGTCTACTTAACTTTATTTTGTTAAGCTACAACCTGTAAAATTGAAGAAAAAGAATAAAAACCTAAAAAAGTTTTTTTATTTACTCTTTTTCAATTATGTATTTTTTTTAATCTTATTTGAAAAATAATTTATTATTTTTTAATGGTTTACTTTACAAAATTTTTCTATGTACAGATCTTTAATCAACTAAAAATTTTTTTATCTTCAAAATAATTGTTTTCCATCAAGAACCTATTAAAAGACCTATGTCGGTTGATATTAAATAAAAAAAAAATTAAATAAGTAAAAAGCACGAAAAATATTAAAACGAAGTTAAGGGTATTATATCTGAAAATTTTGTTATCTGCACTATTAGAAAACAATGGAAACCACTGATGCCTTCGAGAGGCCACGTAGCGGCCTACGAGAAGGCGAGTATTCATATATCTTACTATATTATATAGTTGTTTTTCCTCTGCCACGACCCCCCCCCCCCCATAGGCCCCTCAAAAAAGTGCTTAACTAACCGTAAAAGTGTACCGAAATATGCTTATTTCTATGTGTTTTAATTTTTCCTATAATTGTCTAATCACGCCCCCCCCCCACGCCCTTTTTTTACCCACGCCCCCCATTTTTGATATATTTTATCACTTTTACCTACACCTTCTATTTTTGATATATGTTATTTCTTATGTAATTATAGAAATTTAAAAAGTTACTATTGAAATACTAAAAAAAACTTATATTTCATAAAATAAAAATAACAAAATAATAGCAGTAATCAAAATACATAAAACAGTTTAAAAAAAATATTTTTATAATTTTTTCAAGTCAGTAAAAATTCACTATTATTGCACAATACTTAAAAAGTGCATTCAATACGTCACTCCTGCAGTAGGCACAATGATCAGACAAAGGTATGAACTAATGTAAGTACACGGATACGCACACGGGTTGATACAAGTTTAGGCAAGAGGGTAAGCACAGGAGTGGTCATGAGAGTAGGTACGGATTTGGTACGATCTTATATAGTAGTTTTTCTTCACTCCTGCAGTAGGCACAATGATACGTACAAAGGTATGCACTAATGTAAGTACATGGATACGCACACGGGTTGATAGAGGTTTAGGCAAGAGGGTAAGCACAAGAGTGGACGCGAGAGTAGGTACGGATTTGGTACAAGAGAGTCTAGATAGTACTTACAAGAATAGGCACAGCAGTAAAAATAAGACTAGGTACACGGATATACACAAGCGCGGGGAAGAGAGTAGGTACAAGGGTATGTGCAGGAGTAGACACAAAATTAACCCATTACCGCCCATGGAAAAATCAAAAGTGATATAAAAAAACTAACTGTTGGAAAACCTGTCTCATGAAAAAATAGTAGATACGTGTTTTTTCTTTTTTCAATTTTCATTGTTTAAACATTATTTATTTAAACAAATTCGTAAAAAAATTTAAATTTTTATAAACTAATAACGGCATTCGATTCTTTGACCAAAAATAAGGCGAAAGTCATCTAAGTAATTTTTTGATCAGACGCTTAGATCTTTTGCTACGAGCGCTCAAACATGTAAAAATATGGTTTTATAGTGGTGAGCTCCGAGGCGCCGCACCGAAGATACACTTTTACGAGTCGGAGCTCACCACTATAAAACCATATTTTTACATGTTTGAGCGCTCGTAGCAAAAGATCTAAGCGTCTGATCAAAAAATTACTTAGATGACTTTCGCCTTATTTTTGGTCAAAGAATCGAATGCCGTTATTAGTTTATAAAAATTTAAAATTGTTTAAATAAATAATGTTTAAACAATGAAAATTGAAAAAATAAAAAATACGTATCTACTATTTTTTCATAAGACAGGTTTTCCAACAGTTAGTTTTTTTATATCACTTTTGATTTTTCCATGGGCGGTAATGGGTTAATTAGTTTAAATGCATTCGTAAGGTGTAAAAATGCTTCAACAGCGAAATGACTCGCATGCTAAAAAAAGATTTTTAACGAACTTTTGTTTTCATTTTTGTTAGGGATAAGCGATTTGAGAAAAAAATTTTTGTTTTGTCTCTTTTTTTCGGAGTTGATCGATTGATTTCTCTTTCAAATACTCGGCGACTCCAACATTGTATTCTTAGAATAGAAAGTCATTTTTCACCAAAAGATACCTGGTGAACCAGGTATCTTTTTCTAGACAATGTAGGTCCTTAAGGTCGTTTCGAGGATTTTTGTGTAACGCTACAAAATCTTAAAACTTTCCACAGTAATAAATTTTTTTGTGCTATATTTAATGAAACAAATAAAAACATAGCAAGCGGGACTCGTTTTTGAGTTATGCCATGTCAAAGTTCGGTAGTTTTACATGGAATGGCACGGGGGTCACCGAATTTTTTGGACGTTCGTAACGACTGCGAAAAAACCAATCGCTACAAGATTTTGGAAAACGACTTATGTTGCAGGGTTTGGAATGAGAATTGGTTATTGGTAATGAAAGTTGACCGGGGTGCTTTCGGCTTCAGGGATACTGAGCTTTCGCCATTGTATCCCTATCCCCCCGGTGAAGTGGCCATTCTTCTAAAGCCTTTTAATTTTTGCTCCAGAAGGCACTCCCCCCCCCCCCCCCCCCCATAATCCCAGTCTCCTTTACATAGCACGGAAGCCGGTAGGTGCAATGCTAAGCGTGCTATGGGTATAGTAAAAACCCACATCGTAGGGAAAAAAACCTATACCCGGATGACTGAGGCCGTAAGTACGGAGCTTCGATGCATGAACTCCCTCTGGTACTGGATCTAGTCCGCCTCTGGTTCGTTACTTTACATCGGACTCCATCTTCCAGCCTCTGTGGGGATCACGCTTCAATCTAGAGAAAATTTATAGGTCTCCGACCGAGCCGTGGTCCCCCATTCAGAGCCGCGGTATTAAGCACATGAAAATTATTTTCAGAGGTGCCGGCAGCGGGAATCGATCCCGGGCCCTCAGCGTGAGAATCCGGTATCCAACCCGTCGAGCCAGCGCGGCTTTGAAATGAGAAATATTTTAAAATTTTTTAAAATATGGCAACCAGGCCTACTTTTTGAGTGGTTGAGTAGTAAAGTTGATTTTTTATTCTTTGCGATAAGCCAGCGCCACGAGAGCAAGAAAGATAGAGGGAGCAGCGCGTCAGCTGTTTTCGGTGCGGAGGGCCTCCAAAGTGAATGAGAGTCACTGGAGGGTTGGAACGTCCTTAAGGCTATCACAGGAACTCGAGGGATACGAGAATTCCCGCATCCCGCATTCCGCGTCGCCTGTTTTGATTGTGAAGTTAGGTTAGGCTAGTGCGAGACGCGGGATGTGGGAATTCTCGCATCCCGCGAGTTCTTATGATAGCCTTTAGCGAGTAAAACTTCCTAGGGAAGTTGTTCGGGACGTGTGGTTTACGACCTGGTGCACCAGGTATCTGTTTCTAACTATTATAGGTCCTTAGCAGGTAAAACTTCCTGGGGAAGTCGTTCGGGACGTGTGGTTCACGACCTGGTGCACCAGGTATCTGTTTCTAAATATTATAGGTCCTTCGCAGGTAAAACTTCCTGGGGAAGTCGTTCGGGACGTGTGGTTCACGACCTGGTGCACCAGGTATTTTTTTCTAGCTATTGTAGATCCTGAACAGTTGATCGACCTGGTTCAATGATGAACAATTTCATTTTTCTTTGCAGTGGTACCGCAGACGGCGTTTTCTCTAAGGGCCTTCACAGGAACTCGATCGAAATCGCTCGTCGACCATCGACCGCTTCCCACTTTACCTCATAGATGGATTGAGCGATTGGTGGACGGTCGACGAGCGATTTTTCGATCACCCAGTCCATCCTGTACCATCCTCATAACGGTCTTTGAGATGCTCACGGTGCAGCTATACTAGACGCGTAAGATGCGTCCGTATACCACGTGCGTATGCTCCGTACGAA
Source organism: Encarsia formosa (assembly GCA_038277355.1). Classification (NCBI taxonomy): domain Eukaryota; kingdom Metazoa; phylum Arthropoda; class Insecta; order Hymenoptera; family Aphelinidae; genus Encarsia; species Encarsia formosa. The sequence goes on along the minus strand of CM076186.1, from coordinate 43,815,401 downwards.
GCAGAATATGATACCACACGATGTATGCTTTTTCCAAGCAGCAATGTCAGACGCTTACAGTCTGGACTTAGAAAAAGTTTCAATTTAATAATACTAATAAATATTTGTAATAAAATCAAGAAATAGAATAACGACGAATCATTCTCCAATGATTTAATGAACCAATAGTTTATTTTTATTTAGATTACTAATATAAAATAAAAAATCTTAAGATCGATGAGTTTTACTAATCGTTTGATTAGTTGCAGTGCAAAATAAAATATTCAAAAATTATAAGTTAAAGTTAAAAATTTCATTTAATATAAAAATATTCTCACTCGACCAACGCATTGAAAAAATTAAATTTTAATATAATGAAGAAAAAATGGATACTGGACTAAAATAACTTATAATTATGAAACTGTAACTTTCAAATTTTTTTAACGATAATAAGTTTCTTAATTTTACTTCATTCTTTCATTTATATTAGTTATCTAAAATTAAAATAAATTATTGGACTGTACTCGTCGTTATTCTTTTTCTTGTGTTTATTTCACATAATTTTAGCATTTTTAAAAGGTATAATGATCATAATTTGTGCAAAAAATATTAATAATGAGGAAATCTCTAGAACTTTTCAAATAAAGCTTTTTCAGAGTAGACGATTATCATAACCTACTATTTAATATTAAAAAAAATTGATGATTGTGTCGAGTCAACAATGTTAAAGAAAAAAAAAATGCTTTCCAATTCAATCTAAAAAATCATAGAAATCTAAATAATCTTGGTAAAAAAGAATATGAAAAGTTGCATAGTCATATCTCGTATGCTTGGTATAATTCGTGGTGTACAACAAGAATTTTATATCGGCTTTGAAGTAATAACAACCCGCATTTCTACATGATAAAGTTGTCAGAATTATACAGTTGGTAGAATAATTAAGGACGTTCAACTTTGACTACTCAAGTCAAGTCTTCTCGTATGACTATTTTTCCGATATAGAAACACGCTGATTGGTTGCTCGAGTCTGACCTAACTCCAAAAGTACTATTTTTTTTTTCTTTGACTATTCTTTCCTATTATTAATATTCTCCTAATCGTCTTCGTAAACATCATAAAATAATCCTCAAATGCTCTTTTAACACCTCAAAAAAACTGTGCTTGGTGTCATCATCTATTATTGAGAGACTTTGTTAAGAAGCACGAAATAGTTCGATTTCCCATATGACACTGTGTTAATGGATCAAAACGATAATTATTGATATCTTTGTTATTAGACTCCTAATTGCTTCCAGATTTTAACAGAGGACTTATTATTCAATCAAAATATCTCTAAATTTTCATAATTTATTCATCATGACTAGTTTTTCGAGTTGAACGTCCTGAATAGGTTTTGGAAATAACTTGTAAAAATAGTTAAGGGGGTACTTTGACTTGCAGGGCATAAAAAAGTCATCAAATTTTATTGCACATTATAAAGTAACTTTTCATGAATATTTTGTCAAATTTTGGTTTAAAAATATTCAAAACCAAGCCAATGGCAGAGGATTTCTGGAGGCGGTATGCGTCACAGGATAATTTCTACACTGGGAAAAAATTGGGGACGACTCTCCTCACGTGTCGTGCATGGGGATCGCCTACGCGCAAACGTTCCTCGAGCAGCAGTTTGTATACCTATATATTTTTAGCGATCACCGAGTATCTTGGTGCAGTCTTACCTCAAAATTGGATGCTTATCCTTATTATGTCGGTTATATGTGTGCCAAAATATGTTATTTCACTGGTGATACGTCTTGTGCCTTACAAGTCTTTCGAGCCTTGAGATTGTCCTAAAGTAAAAATAGCACTATTTCAACAATTTATGAAAACATTACGCTAATCGGTCGTCGATGTAAAGTTTCTGTGGGGATCGTGATCCCCACGTATGAGTTTCGCTGTCCCCACATCGTCGAGTAGCAGCGCTACCTCTTTTGAGCAGAGTCGTCCCCAATTTTTTCCCAATGTACATAAAAATTCAAAAAGGTTTCGATAAATAATGAGTTTATCGGGGCCTTCAGGAGAGGATTTTTTTTTTTTTATTTTGCAGCTTTGGCGACGCTTTGAAGTCAAAATACCGGTTTTTGCTGTAAAAATCCGCCATTTTGTTTCTAAGTGAAAAAAAAAATTCCTCTCCTGAAGGCCTCGTACTATGTATGAAGAATAAGTGCACCAAATTTTAAAAGAATCGGTGCAATAGTTTTCAAATGCCAGATACCACCGATTTAAAAATAGTAGTTTCGAGAAAAACACATTTAAAGTTGTGAACTCTGAAAAATTAAAGTAATTTTTTTTTTACCTACCCTACACAGAATCTTCGATACCAGCACCATAAAGCAGAGTTCCTGCCGCAATTTATTATTATTATTATTTTTTTTTTTTCCTGCCGTATGAGGTACGATGCTCGTCGTTTAAAGCGTGCTATTGAGCTCTCGATTGGGTCAAAAGTACGATTACTAAAAACGCTATAACTTTGCGAATTTGTCTCCAAATTACTTAAAATTTTGAGACAACGTTTCTGAGACATTTTATATAAAAAGAACTTTTTTGAAAAAAAATATTTTGAAGTGGGATTCAAAAATTTTTTGAATCCCACAACTCAAAGTACCCCCTTAAAAAGTTCATAAAAAATTAAATAAAACTACAAAATATAGTTTTGGGTACACCAAGAGAAATACAAGTTGTCTGCTATAAAAAAGCCTTAAATCGGTCACTGCAGAAAAACTCTATAAAATAACTTCGGTTTTTTTTAATCCTGTGGTGTAAGTTTGCTTAGCTGGAAATTCTTTAGCAACTCAAAGCTAAAAATGTATTAAACAATATACATTTTTCAAATAGCAAAGTCTAATGCCCTGTCTACATTGGCGGTTCAACCGCGTCTCGGTTTAACTTTGTTTGAAGAATTTTGCAATGCTGCCGTTGGAATCGAAGTTCAAAATGCAAACAACTTGATCTTATAAATTATTTCCTATTTTTAATGTACAAATTAATCCTTTAATCTAACGGCAATATTGCAAAATTCTTTAAACAAAGTTAAGCTGGGACGCGATTTAACCGCCGGTGTAGACGGGGCATAAAAACATTACATGAAATAGCAAAAAAAAAAAAAAAAAAAAAAAAAAAAAAAGTATTACAATTGTGGGAGACCGGGGGAATTTGGCCACCCCGGCTCAGTTGGCCACCCCAGTTTTTTATTTTGGAACTATTTTTTTTTTTTTTTTTTAGGAAACTTATGAAAAATAATAAAGATAGTTTTAAACTACTTCTTAAACAAAAAAATACTGGGGAAAACCGTATACGGTATAGAAAGTTTTTTTTCAACTTTGAAATTTTGGATTAATTATTCTGAGCTGCACCACATTTTAAACTACAATTTAAACAATCAAAAAATTATTGTCTCTATTTATGCGATATACCGTTGGAATAGTATTTTTTTGCACAAGCACTTTCATTTATTTCAGGTAGTTTTCCGTTTATTTCTCGAATATCCGACTTGAGTAGGGTAACTAGGCACGTTCTGGACAAACCTGTGTTGGTGAGCTCTGACGTCACGCACACATACACGCACGCGGCTTTTGGTGCGTGCGTCTCGGGTGTGGGCCTGAGGGGGGCCTGGGGGGGGGGGGGGGTGCGCGCAGCGGCGGCCGCTGGACTACCACGACGGCTTTGACGCGGTGCGTGCGCTAGACCATGCGATCAAACAAAATTTCGACGCAACGTTACACCTACAATAATTATAGGGCACATGAAAAACCCATTAGTCAGTATTGACAAACGTATGTTTTTTGCGTCTCCAAAAAAAGTCGTGTCTCGGCGGGAATTTCAAAACATATAATTATATCCAATTACACTGCTCCAATAATGCGTCCAACTTGCGTCTCAAAAAAAAGTCGAGCCTTTGTAGGTCCGGCAATTTAACGACATTAGTCTTCGGGCGTTTCGAGAATAAACAATCGCGGGAATAAATCCTTTTTTTTTGCTAAAAAGTTTTTACAGTTTAACAAAATGTCACACATTCAATATCCGTCTGTATGCGACTTCAACATGCATACACAGTTTTATTCATTTACAACGTGCGTAGCTATGAAAAATACGTGTACGATAAATGATCAAATTGATTATGTGATAACTTCAAAGATTTGTTTTAATTCAGTACTGTTTACTACAACCTTAGCTTTGTCATCTATATCATTCAACTTTGATACATTGAAAAAAACCATAATTATATCAACAGGTATTTGTTATAACTTTAGTTGGCTAAAAAATTTTACTATTATTTCAATTTCTGAACTTTTTTTTTATAATAAATCAAACAAAAACAGTTTTGAGCTATAAGCAATGGCTCAGTCTATGCCAGTAAATTGCAAAAAGAAACAAGCAAACTTTAAGAAATTTTATGTTTACAAAAAGTTTTTTTGAATTACTTAATGCGGCATTTTGTAAATCCTCAATACAAAGTAACTTTTTGAATTGACTTTCTATACAAGTGTGCAATAAAAATTTTTAGCCGACTAAACTAATTATGGTTTCTTTCAATGTATCAAATTTTAATGATTTTGGTGACAAAACTGAAGTTGTAGTAAACAGTGCTGAATAAAACCAATTCTTTGAAGTGATGACACTTGCGGTAACCATACTTTGAAAAGTGATTAAGAAATTTATCAAAAACTTGAAAACATTTTAGTTTCTATTAAAATTCAGTCCTTGAATTAATTATATTATATCACAGTCAATTTTTAACCATAAAACTAAAATTTTTTACAATCATAACCTTCACTTTGGTACACACTTGATAAAAACAAATCACTGATGTTAGATTAAACAATCAATTTTGACACTTTCCTGGCTCAAAAACAAATATTATGTGGTTTTTCAATGTATTTTTCATTGAATTGTAAAAAGAATCACCGATGTAAACAAGACCGCCGACCGATCGGCGCTGGGAACTTCAAAAGTTTATATCTAACTTAAAACACAATCTATTATCACAATTCTTTGCCTAAAATTTTTCACTCTGACTATTTTACCTGTTATTACTCAAATGGAGTATTCAGAACCTTATTTAATAAAAAAAAAAACGCAAGCTTCGGGATCGTCCTCGAGGATTTTTTAAAATTTCCTCTATGGTGGCATGATTTTTCGGGTACTTTGGACGGCGTATCGTGACCGGACGACCAGGGTGTCGATGACGGGTATACCTGGGGATCGTCCTCGAGGATTTGTTCAAATTAGTTTTTATTATTAACGTGCATGTAAAAAATAGAAAATATCAAATATGGTATGCATAGAAAATTTTTATTAAATTTTTTTTACAAAATATTTGTCAAATACACATGAGCTATCGTACAATATTTATAACCAGAATCGAGCTGCGACATAATTACTGTTTTTTACGTACAAACATGGAACAAACTTTGGTAAATCTTGGTAATTGATATAATCGTATTCGTTTTGGGGAATCAAAACCTTATAACACCAAAGTGATTATCAAAGTGACATGTTATCATATTTATAATTTTAAATTTTAAATTTTTACAGTTTCCTTAACTGATTACATTTTTGTCAATAAATCTAAACTCAGGCTTATTAATCATCTTTCTGACAACTACAGTTTCTTTTTGATACTTATAACCCATAATTTGTGTATACTTTAAGACTTTAATGTCACCAAGCTTCTCAACTTTATCAAAACAAGTATCTACTTTTTCATGTAGTATATGATCAATTAAAAGTTCTTTTTTAATTTCATTACTGAAAATGTTGTAGCATGTCACCAATTTTGGTTTTATGAACAGAGTTTTTAACAAATCAACCAACGATGCTGTTAAATTAGCGATTTCTGCCATCTGATGATGCTTACTTTCAAATCTCATTGACCATACATTGATTAATGGTCCATTTTCTTCGAGCAACCGAGGGTAATGAACCATCATATGGAATTTTGGCCTTAAAGGACCAAACAACTTAATATAAAGAGAATGATGGTCATTAATAAGTTTTTTTAATAAAAAAACATCGGCTTTTACAAATCTAGGAGATGTCATTATACTAATAATTGCTCGTAATTTTCTGTTTACGCGACAATACTCATTGTTTATATCTTTTATTTTGTGTCCAATCATCAATCCAAAATAATGAGCGAAGCAAAAAGTCTCACTAGCAGACAATTAAAAAAATGTCTTGTCTCTAATGTGCTCTTCAAGAAATACAGGTGACTTGTTTGGTTTTTCAACAGCATTGAATGAAAAGTCTTGAATACACTGATTAAAATAACTTAAACTAAATAACTTTTCTGTATGAATAAAATAATAACTTAGGTCTCCCAACACATAGGCTGCTACACCAGCTCAGCCCACATCGTGCATCATATCGCAATGCGGATTTAGAATGGAATGAAAATTATCAACATTATTAAATACACAAGATTTTTTTATTCCAGTTGTAGAAAAATCATTTTTTAAAACGTCTTCTTTATAAATATCTTCATTTCTCAATAACGCCGGATTTTCTACTGTTGATGTTTCGGCATGATTGGAACTTACTTTGCAAATTCTGCAGTAAGAACGGGCAAGAAAACTTTCAACGAAGCCTTGGATTTCATTCAGACCAAGGTTATCGCCGAGAATTAAGATTAACTGGAAATAAACTTTCGTTTATTTAAAAATCATCCGCAGATAAATTAAAAAAGCTCTACGAAAACCACAATCACATATTAGCAATAGCTCAGAATTTGTGTCATCCACGTAGCGAAAATATAAGGCAGGTATACAACTGTATTCATTTTTTAATATTTCAAGACATGTAGTTAAAGTACTCATGCCAAGTTCAGCAAAAATTGGAGAGATAGGAGAACCCTTCGGAGTTTCAAATATCTGTTTATAAATACAAGTACCGAACATAAAAAAGGTATTATCAAAATATACTTAACGCATCCAATTATGAAGGTTATGATTGTAAAAAATTTTAGTTTTATGGTTAAAAATTGACTGTGATATAATATAATTAATTCAAGGACTGAATTTTAATAGAAACTAAAATGTTTTCAAGTTTTTGATAAATTTCTTAATCACTTTTCAAAGTATGGTTACCGCAAGTGTCATCACTTCAAAGAATTGGTTTTATTCAGCACTGTTTACTACAACTTCAGTTTTGTCACCAAAATCATTAAAATTTGATACATTGAAAGAAACCATAATTAGTTTAGTCGGCTAAAAATTTTTATTGCACACTTGTATAGAAAGTCAATTCAAAAAGTTACTTTGTATTGAGGATTTACAAAATGCCGCATTAAGTAATTCAAAAAAACTTTTTGTAAACATAAAATTTCTTAAAGTTTGCTTGTTTCTTTTTGCAATTTACTGGCATAGACTGAGCCATTGCTTATAGCTCAAAACTGTTTTTGTTTGATTTATTATAAAAAAAAAGTTCAGAAATTGAAATAATAGTAAAATTTTTTAGCCAACTAAAGTTATAACAAATACCTGTTGATATAATTATGGTTTTTTTCAATGTATCAAAGTTGAATGATATAGATGACAAAGCTAAGGTTGTAGTAAACAGTACTGAATTAAAACAAATCTTTGAAGTTATCACATAATCAATTTGATCATTTATCGTACACGTATTTTTCATAGCTACGCACGTTGTAAATGAATAAAACTGTGTATGCATGTTGAAGTCGCATACAGACGGATATTGAATGTGTGACATTTGGTTAAACTGTAAAAACTTTTTACACTTTTTACACGAACGTGCCTAGTTACCCTACTCAAGTAGGATGTTTTGACTCCAGTGAGGTCAGGATAGACACCTGGTGAACTTGGTAGTAGTTACGCCTTGGAGATGATTTCCCCAGGAAGATTTGACTCCGGAGAATTTGATATAGTTACTTTTTAACTTTTACTCATGTAGCGTAAATTTTTACAAATGAGGAGGGTCCAAAAAAGAGCGGGGGTGGGGGCGGGGTGGGAGCGGAATAAAAGTGAAGTTGTGACCTATTTTACGGTATAAAATGAAGAATCAAGGGTGGGAGCTGAGTGAGAGCGGAATGGGGTGAGAAAAGAAAGGGCGAGAAAAGGCGGGGTTGGGAGTGGGGTGAGAGCGGGGTGGGAGCGGAATAAGAGTGCCTATTTTTGACCTATTTTACAGTATAAAATGAAGAATTAAGGGTTGGGAGTGGGGTGGGAGCAAAGAGAAAATTACAACTATATAATATAGTAAGATATACTTTTATTCAATATTTACTGTAAAAAATTCATAAAACATAGAAAAAATACAAAAAATGCCCCCTTTTTACTCAATGAATATAGCCAGGTAAGATAGTCGAATCGGCCCCAATGGAAAACCCATACAATATATACATCATTCGAAAGGGCATAAAAAAAGAAAATTTTTGGCGCAAACCGCAGCTTCCTATTCCCTCTCTAGGGACCCTCGGGTCTAAAATAGTGATTTTTCATCTTGAATTCATATCTCAGAACCTATTAGAGCCAGAGACATACGGTTTGCGGCCAAATTTTATTTAAAAAAAATTAATCAACAATTAAGTAAAAACTGTTGATTAATCGGGCAGAAAATACGCCGGACAATACGGTAATATAATTTTTGGCTCCAAATTTAAACCGTTTTTGTACCATTATTTAACCTTACAAACCTTACAAAAGACAAACGCCTCGCCGAAAAAATAAATATAGGACGTATTTTAACAAAAATTAGCTGCTCTATTTTTTTTTAGAATTTTAAAAAGAGTGGATGGCATTTTTCTGACTGATTAATCAACAATTTTTACTTAATTGTTGATTAATTTTTTTTGAATAAAATTTGGCCGCAAATCGCATGTCTCTGGCTCTAATAGGTTCTGAGATATGAATTAAAGTTGAAAAATTACTATTTTAGACCCTAGGGTCCCTAGAGAGGGAATAGCAAGCTGCGGTTTGCGCCAAAAATTTTCTTTTTTTATGCCCTTTCGAATGATATATATATGTATTGTATGGGTTTTCCATGGGAGCCGATTCGACTATCTTACCCGGCTATATTCTTTGAGTAAAAAAGGGGCATTTTTTGTATTTTTTCTATGTTTTATGAATTTTTTACAATAAATATTGAATAAAAGTATATAAGAATATATATAAACGTAAACAAGAGCAAAAAAGGCATCTTTTTATAAAAAAAAAAAAATTGGGGGCTTACGCGCCAAATTTTCAAGTTTTGAATGGTTTTTTAACGAACTGTCTCAATTTTTTACCTTTAAAGTGAATTAAATCGACTTTCAACGCATAAATCGAATATAGACCATAGAAATAAAAGATGCATTTTTTTGAGTTCTTTCAGAAAATATATATTTTGTAATACTTTAAAGCTAAAACGACATTGAAAAGTCCAAAAAACCACGTTATTTTCAAAATTTTGAGGTTATGGACGATTTACGTGCAGTAAAACTTCTTAAAATTATTGTGATAAAAACTTTTCTAAAAAGTACAACTAAAGACAAAAATTTTGCGCTAAACCTGGTTCCGATCGGATGATTAGAGATTAAGTTATAAATTTTTGAAAAAAAAAAAATAACTTCGGGTCTTTCAGAGGCCTTAAAAAGTGGGTGGCCCACCTTGCCCCTTCACGAAATTACCCTGAAAAGTTGAGTTTTTCATGTCTTCATAACATACTAAAATTTCTGACCTGGACCAAGTCGGATATTCGAGAAATAAACGAAAAACCACCTGAAATTGTGGTTTCCCATGTATTTTAAATGGGACACAAAAGTCTCTGCGCATGCGCGGTAAATCCGCCAACCGAAAAACTAACTGTGAGGTGTTTTTGTAGGTCCCAAAAGGCACCTATATCCAAAATTTCAGCCAATTTGGTGAGGATCAGATTTTGGCGATTATGCAAGAGGTACTTTTTTAAAAAAACTACGTTGATAAATTACCAACAACTTTCTCGCTGACAGTTTTTAAAAATCGAAAGTTCCTCGCATTATTTTTTAATTCAAAGTTGTATATAGCAACGACATACTTTTTTTTCTTCAAACATTTACCAGACGGCTCTCAATAATTTTTAAATACTCAAAAATATACTAACATTTTCAGACATATTTAAACAATGTTGAATTAAAATTTTGTAACAAAATCTTTGCAACCTTTTGAAATATTACGAGTTGAAGGTAAAATTTTCTAAATTTTATATAATTGGAAAATACGATTTTTTTCAATTTAACTTGAAAACTACAAATAATAATAAAAATGTCTCTCTACAAAAAATATGCGCATTTCAATTTTACGTATTCAGGTATCAATCAAAATCGTTTTTTGAGAATATGCGTAATTAGTATACGAGAAAGCAACAAACATGAGATCCCCTAAGACCAACGACTGCTTACGCGAAGAAGTAACTTGACACTCGACGTCCTATTGGATGCAAAGTCGTTAAACTGCTGATATGATGGGATGAATATAACTGTTTACTATATCTATATATAAGGTACCTGTACCTAGTATGGCCCTCCTCAGCGAGAATTGACGTTGTGGCGAATCAAATCAATATTTTTTGACGTGTAAGGTCTCATTTTAAAGGTTAATTCAAGAGCTTTAAAATGAGTTCTTACGCGTTCGATTTTGATAAATGAGCTTGAAATGCCAGAGGATTTACCAAAACACGTTTTTTTAAGACACCTAAAATTATTGTACCTAGTATGGCCCCCTTGAAGTTATTTATTAATTGCGATTCGTTCCTATTTTTTAAATCAATCAGGATATGAGATTAAAAAAACTTCAAAATTTTCATTATTTTAAAAATTATTTATTTAAAAATTGAGCCTTTTTTACAATTTTATTGAAAGCTATGCAACCAGTAGAAAAATTTCAACTTCAAATTTTTATCAAAGTTTATTTTTTGAGCTAGAATGTTTTTTTAAAATGAAACAAAGCTTTGAAATAATTAAATTTATTTTTCTTAAAAAACATTGAATAGGATTTTCTAAAAAGTAAATATGAAACTATAAGGACTCTTATTATCGGTATTTCTACTAATTCGCGGGGGGCCATATTAGGTACACTGCAGTGTAAAAAGTTATTTAAGAATAAAACCCGTTAGAAAAGGAGTTGAACAAAAACTAAAATCGCATTTTAAAGCTGAAACAATAACGAATCGAAGCTACTTACGAAAATTTTGGTCAGGTGTGTCTAAATATTTTGGCAGACGATTTAATTACAACGTAAAATAATAACGAAGGTATACAAAACGAGTTTAATCATAAATTTTTATAATTTTAAAATAATCTTCAAATTTTTATCCTTAAAATGACACCTGACTCGCAGTAAACTTGTGGATTTTGATGATTTGCCAAATTTTTAAATGTTTTTTTCCATAAGAGCCCATGTTAAAAAAAATTCTAACCTGATTTTTTTCTCGAAAACGAGTCCGACAACCATTGTTGTGTTAAATAGGAAAGTTGTTTGTCTTACTTCAAGGAATCTACAGGAATTTTTTGGGTTCTTACTTTTGGATTTTGAAAAAACTGCCAAGCCTCCTTAAGTTAATTAAAGAATAAAAAAAAAACTGCACTGGGGTAAGAAAGGTCATACTTTTCAGGGTAATTTTGGCCACTTGAAACGCTAAAAAATCCAATCAACTTAGTAAACATAACCTCAAAAATCTGTTGGCTGCTCGAGTATTGAATATCGTTACTAGAATACTTTTTTAAATTTATCAAAATGTAAATAGTTTTTTATTTAATAAAAGTATGTAAGTGCTGTCTGTTATAATTTTTTATGCATTTTAAAGCATAAAAACAATAAAAAAAATTCTTTATACTTTTAAAAAACCATTTCATTTAAAAAAACCAATATTTTAGCGATTTATCAAGTGCAGTGAATCATTACAGCTATTAAAAAATGTATTTCGAACAACTAAACGAAAAAAAAAGAATTAAAGTGAGAAAAGGTCGGACGTTTTGTAAGAAAACTACTTGTTTCAAGGGGAAATTTATGTCCCAGGGTATGGGAAAAATTACTCTGGGTGGCCAAATCCCGGAGTAAAAACGGCCACTTTTGTTTTCGCTCTATTATAATTACAAAATTAAGAATTTAAAAAATTCGAATTTAACAATAACTGTTTATTTACAGAATAAGCTATCAATTGCTTACTACATGATAAAAACAATGTTAATTTTTTTTATCATGTATAAAAACATGATAAACAAAATACATGATAAAAAAAAATTAACATTTTTTTTATCAGGTATAAAAACAGTATAAAAAATTTAACGTTTTTTTTTTTTTTTTTTAATAGCCAATCAAAAAAAGGGTAGCCAAATTCCCCCAGTCTCCCCTATATATATGTCATCATTTAAATACACTAGTAAAAAAAAAGTTTGCGCATAAAATTTTACCAATTGTAACAATTCAATAAATAAACACTTTTATAGTTTACTAAGTTCATTGGACATGTTGATGATAATGCTATTTATAAAAAACCAATTCATTGTAGCACACAAATTTAAATCAAATTTTTCTAATTATTTGTCACTCAAAATTTAAGTAAAAACTAATAGAATTTATTTTTTTCGCTTACTTTATTGAATATATGTAAAAATAATTTAATAGATATTTATAAAATTTTGGAATTTTCAAAGGTTTCAGTGGTCCAAGTATTATATCTTCAAGTTGTAAGAATTAATAACCTCTATGTAATCTATACACAAGCATTTCAGGGTTCTTTACTCTATGCTCAGTAAATAAACTGTACCATAAAATTGAAATATTTCAAGCAGCATGGTGGCCAATAGTACCTGCATTTTGACTAATATAGTGTACATAATTTTTTTTTTTCTATTCATAATATTTTTTAATAAAATAAGTATCACATTTTGTTTTTTTATTATTCTAAAGATTAACAAAAAATTATGTTTATCTGTATCAAATCATCTAGTAATTGAATTTTGAAAAAAGCATGTCTAAAATTTAGTTTAAAACTTTTAAAAAAGTTAAGTTTTTAAAAAAAATTTCAGGCCATTCTTATTGATACATAAAACTTCAAGATACTCCAAAAAAAACATGAAATTCACCAGTTTAATTTTAGGTAGTTCACTTTAAAAAGCTTGACTATATTATATTATTTAAAAAAACTTTTTATTGAATGATATTTATTTAATTTTTTTTTTTTAGTTAACAATTGAAAATAATTGTATGAAAAAAATGAATATACAAGCAAAAATAAAAATATTATTATCAGTGACAAAAGTTTAGCCAAGCAGAATATTCAGAGATGTAAAAAGAATTGGTGTAAGCTAGTATTGACTATTACAAACATTTTTATAGTTAAAAAAAAAAGTTTTACAAGTTTAAGAATAGTTTTAAATAAAAAGGAATTTCTGTGTTTGTCTGGCTCATTGATTATAAACCTATTTTCAAAAAACCAATTGGTTTATTCATAATCAAGCCATAGTATAAACTTTAAAATATTTTACTAAAAATTGATTGTAGTTGATAGTGGAAATATACTGAAATATTTGATTCTAGAATAATTTTTTTTTTTAATTTCAGGTCAGAAGGTATGTTTCTACAAATTAAAAAATCTTCAATTGTTAATTAAAATTAATAAATTTATCAATACTATCTTACTTGATAAAACCTTTGTGCTATTGAGACTTTTTACCAACATGTAAAAACACTACTGTCATTAAAAAAAATTCTACTTTAATTAACTTTTTATCAAACTCATTTTTCAACTAATATTTACAGAAAAAACAAAAACTTTGAATATTTATTTCGTAAAAAAAATTTACATGATTAATAAATTTTATTTATTAATAAAAAGCATATTTTTAAGAAATAAATGTGACTCTTAACTAAGTATTAATAAATTAATAAAAAATTTTAAGGTTGGTAATTTTTTTAATATGTACAAAACAATTAAAAAAGTAATTTAAATTTTGCTTAGCTAATGTTCACTGCTCCTATACAGTGTTCTCAAATGATGCAGCAGATAAAAAATTTATGAATTATTATTTGAAATCAAATAAAAAGAATGTTTTATGTAATAAATGCTTCAATAATATTAATGCTTCTTACACATTTTTACTCATCATTTTATACAAATAAAAAGAAATAAAAATCATTTTCCTTTTTTTAATAATGTATTGTGACTCTCTGCAAGCTGTACAAAAAATGTTTTACATCATATGATTAAAAATGAAGTTTAAGCAATCAAATTTAATAATGCCACAGTTTGATTAATTAAGAAAACTTAATTTTCAGGAACCTTGTCATTTTATTCATTTTAGATGTTTAATGCTCCTTTTATCTTAATTTTTGCCATCAATGAAATGTCCATTAAAAAAAATTCTTAAGAAATGAATACACAACTAACTCCAAGAAATTTTTCACTAAGTTTGAAAAATTTCACAAAAAGTGAAAAATTTATACCTTTTGAAGCAACAATGCGGGTCCCGTTCGAATCTTTCAAAAGAGTTTGCTCCTCTGGTCCCATAAATTCTTTTTTTGTGTAACTGCCAGCCATCATCACTATAACTCACTTATTTTGTCTTGAAAATAAGCTATAATACGATCTCAGTACGAACAAATATTTCCACGCGGTTGTGGCAAGTCAGTCTAGTACATCAAGCCTATCATCATAACCTTATGTAAAAAATTTTATATAAATTTTTTCTTATTTTTGTTTTTATAATGATTTAACTTACAAAATAGCTTAGTTTTTTATTAGTAAAAAGTCTTTGAAAATTTGAAATGGATCTAAAATCTAATGCTACTCCTACAAAGCTTATGATTGAAGGTTAGGTCGTTGCTCGTTGGTCTCAGCGACTGAGATTGAGCCTCCTCGATTTGCTTAGGTAAGAATATACACTGCCTCACAAGTCACTGCACTCGTTACTTCGCTAGGCGAGGGGCAGTCGGAAAAAAGCTAATAAGGCCAAATAAGTGTAATGTTGACGAGATAGCAGTAAACCATAGAGTCTTTCATTAATCGCGAACAAGCGATCATAAAAAAATGAATAAGTAAATTCGTCTCTTTATATACCATCAAGATTCCAGATTCCGTTCTCCAGAATCCGGCTGCGCGATAACCTCACTCTCTACAAGTCCATGTGTATTCGCAAGATAATTATATGTTACTCAACTTGTGTGTTAAGTTGTACGTTTAGATCGAGAGCATCAGCAACTCGAGATGTAAGTGTACAACTTCGGACACAATTTGAGTATCATATTTTATTCAACAAGAAGATCATGTAATTTGGTACTTTGATAAAAATGCGGCTGTAAATGTACCCTATTGTTCAACGCCGCGCAGAAAAGAAATAAAAATTAAAAGTATCACTTATACCGCGTATTTTACACGTCGAAATATACCCATTAAGGCCAGGACAGAGATAAAGTTATAAGCGCTTGTGCGTCTGTGCGCGAGCATAGGCACCTTATAACTGGTTATAAGCGAGAGTAGTCCGAAGCAGCCGACAAGTCATCGGTAACCTCAATGTGATTTTGGAGCAATCACTAAATGAATGTTTATTTTTAAGTTATGGAAGTGATTGACAGGAATCCCATTCATACATTACAAAACTGTTTACAATTACTACTATTAGCTTTGTCAGCTATTCATGATGTAATTATTTATCAGAGGAGAAAAAGGTGGCTGAATAGAAAGGAGAAGACGCGAGACTTCAACAAAGAACGAAAAACGAAGGGTTTTTATGCGGCAACGTTTCCAGATCTAAAAAAAGATTCTTTTTTATTTTACAAGTATTATAGAATGGATCTGGCAACATTTAATTACCTGCTTTATCTGACTCTACCTTTTTTTAATCTTCAACGTCATGGTGGTGATATAATTTGTGAAGAGGAGAGGTTACTTATTACATTAAGGTTTGTTTTAATAAATTTAAAAAATGTAATTAAAGTATTATGATCTTTAAAATCATTCAATAGAGTTAAAAAAATCTAAGAAAAAATATTCATTTAGTAATTCATTATATATTTGAATTGAATTTTAATAAAATAAGTATAATACAAATGAATTTCTTTTTCAGATATCTAGCCTCTGGGGATGAGATTATCAGTCTGGCAGTATCTCATAGAATTGGTATTACTACAGCCAGAGGCATAATAAAACAAACCTGCTTGGTTATACAACAAGCTTTGTCAGAAGTTTATCTCCGGGCACCCAATAAAGCAGCTTGGAGAAACATAGCTAAAGGTTTCAATGACAGCTGGAATTTGCCCAATTGCATTGGCGCTGTAGACGGGAAGCACATTGGCATGAAAGCACCTAAAAACAGTGGGTCGTTGTACTTTAATTACAAAAAATTTTTTAGTATAGTGCTGTTAGCTTGTTGTAACCACAGATATGAGTTTACTTGTGTTGATGTTGGTGCTTTCGGTGGTGAGAGCGATGGTGGAATCTGGAGCCGGAGTGAAATTGGGAAGCGACTTGAGAATGGAACCTTGGATGTACCTCCTGAAACTCCAAGCCTCCCAAATTCTAATGTAAAAACTCCTTATTACTTCGTCGGGGATGAGGCTTTTAAATTGACTAAAAATATGATGCGTCCTTACCCAGGTCGAAACCTCGAACCAGATGCAAGGATCTTTAATTACAGACTGTCCAGAGCCCGAAGATGTATAGAAAATACTTTTGGTATTTTATGTGCTCGATGGAGTGTCTTAAACAGAAGAATAAGTTTCCAGCCTGAAGATGTTAAAGAAATAGTCATGGCTTGTATCTGCTTGCATAATTTTATGATGGCAAGAACAAAAAAAAATGTACGCAATAAGTACTGCCCAGATGACTTTACAGATTCAGTAAATGGAAGTGGTGATATTGTGTTTGGACAATGGCGTAATGAGGTTCCTGCTGACTCTTGTTTTATAAATGGACCTACAATTCCTTGTGGAGGGGTTGGTGAACCAGTTGCAATAAGAGAGGCTTTGAAAAACTATGTAAATTCTCCTGAAGGAGCTGTTTCATGGCAAAATGATTATATCAATCAAGGAAAACACGGTGAAAGTGAAAATAGCAGTTCTTGATTTTATTGTTTCAATAATTATTATATTAATTTAAGAATAAAAGTGTAAACAGTGAATGTGTTGTGTTATTTTTTTAAGAATATGTGTAATAATAATACATTTGATAAATTTTTTCTACAAATACATGCAAAGTTTATTTTGTAAATAATAGAAGAAAACTAAATATTATTTAAATCCTAACCATTGAATATAATAGTTGTAAACTATTAGTGCAAAGTTTTAAGTCATATATTAAGATGCCAAAGGTTTTTAATAAGAAAAATAATTTAACAATGTTTATAAATATCATTGATATTTTTAAGTAAAATAATTTTTGCAATCTGATTATTTATCAGTCTGTGATTATTGATTAATAATAGTATTTAAATTTGTAAAATCAAGAAATGGTAAGTATAATTTTTTTGATAGAATTTTAGATGCACTATAACTTTATCATGCAATTTTAATTGAGCTTAACTTTATCGAGCAAGCTATAGGGAAAAAATAAGACAGATAAAGTTCAGATTCTATAGTGTAAGAATTTTGTTTATTAATACTTCTACTTTTATTCTACATGACTACTGAGTAGTAAAGTAACATTTTTATATGGTATATAAACTATTCAAAACTTTTTTTTTTTTTTTTTTTTTTGTATAATTCAACAAAAATTTGTGATATAATTTCATCTTTTTCAACTCCATCTTCAATCTCTTTTAGTCTAGATGTCACATATTCAGCAGCTTTTTTATTCGTCTTCCTAAATTGCTGTAAATCCTCTGCAGACTGGCTTATACTGGAATTCGATGGCAAAGAGTTATTTGAACTATCATTCAAAGGAACCGGTCTTGAGTTCAAGTGAATTCCAACAGCCGTAGGACCCTTACTCTGTAAGAAAAAATATAGTGATAAGATTGATGCAAATTATGTGTAAATTTTTACAACTTTTAAAACCCACCTTGTTAGATTCAACAAGTGAATCCATTGCTGTACGAACACTCAACATAGACAAGTTCGATGAATCACTCTCAACACCTTTGCTAGAGATTAGTTCATCAATAATACTTGTATCATTGATCTGATTCTCCACATTTGTTAAACTTTCATTATCTTCTTGAAGATAGTTGGTCATATTGTAGTCTTGAGTGTTATCTTCAATGGATTCTTCAATGTTCTCTGCGGGTACATCAAAAGGATACTGGATAAAACAAAAAATTTATTAATAAGCCTGCACAATCAATATGTATACACATAAATATTTTTCACAACTAACCGTATCGACTGAACCAACTTGATGATTATGTGAACTAGAAGAGGTTTCTGAAAGAGGATTCATTTTTGCTTTTTTTCTGATTCCTTTTGTACTATTAATTGATCTGTAACAAAAAAAGACATTATATTCATGATAAAAAATGTTAGAATTCATTTATATACCTTCTTTTTATGTATGGATCAATAAATTTCATTTCCTCATACAGTTTAAAAGGTCCTTTTTGTCCTTGCTCTCTTTTGGTCCTCTCTCTAGAATAATATTGTCTGAGTCGCTCAAATCTTGTTTGACATTCGCTTACTAAAACAAAAATTAATTGACCCACATTATAATTTCACATAAATTTATTAGTATCTAAGTTTAAAACATGTTCATTATTCTAAAAGTATACCTGGTTTTTGTAACTTAGCACCAATTATTTTCCAAATTTCTTCTTCAGATATATCATCATTTTTTACTTTTTTATTATAAATACTGGGCCATTCTTTTATTTCTAAAATCAAAGTTTCATCAGGCTCAACTTTATTATCATCTTTTTCAAGGTCGCTATTATTTGCCGACATATTATTGGCAACTGGTTTATGATAGCTGTGGCCGTTTGTAGCAGCCATCAATTTATATTAAATTTATTTTTTTACGAAATCCTTTTTATTTTTCGACACAATTCACTGAAATATCTTAGCAGAAAGTCTGGTATATAAACAAGCGAGTAAACAAGTGTAGCAGACGAAAACAAAAACAATTACTTATATAAATATATAGTACCTGCTATCTGTTTACCTGCAAGATTGCAAGCTTCCCAATTGCAAGCTACAAAGAAAGAACTGAATTGTACACGGTCATATTTTTAAAATTATACTTACTTAAAAAATTCGTTGTATTTAAAAGTTATTACAACAATGATTAATGAAGTTCCAATTAATGAAGATGAAATGGAGAGAGATGTTATGGATTCTTTTCTAAATGATCTTAGATCTTATCCATGTTTATATAATAAAGGATCAAAAGAGTACCATTTACAAAATTTTCGACAAAATGCATTAGAAGAACTTTCCAGGAATTTACATGAGGATGGTATATTATAAGGATATTCTACTTTTTATTAATAATGAAAAAAAAACTTGTTGGTGTTTACAATAAATTTATTTTGCAGTTGCTGTGACTGAAAAAAGGTTGAAGAAGTGCTTGGCTTTGTACAGCGCAGAAAAAAATCACCAGGATAAAGAGAACCGTAGTGGCTCAGGAGTTTCAATAAGGAAAAAATGGGAATTTTTTGATTTAATGCATTCATTTATGAAAGATGTTAAAGTAGATAGGGAGTAAGTTGTTTATTTTTCAGTGATTACTTTTGGTTTGATAATTTATTGTAATGTTCCTCTTTTTTTTTTTTTTTTAGGACAAGATCTAATTTTGTATCAAAAAGTGTTCTCCCAGCTGCTACACACTCTACACCAAAAAAAAGTTCAAATAGTAACAAAAATTTTGATCCCCTCTTTCACTCTTACAGCAAGTTTGATGCAGTACTAGCCAAAGTCACTGGCGTTACAAATAATTTGATGACATCAAAAACAGAGGAATATGTTGACGAAGAGACTTTGGTCGGTACCATCATGGAATTTAAGCTCAACAAACTGTCTCCAAAGAGTGCTAAGAAAAAAACAAGTAGAATATTTAGATTGTTGCCGGATCCTCCAAGCAGTGGTTCAGAATCAAACTGAACACAAGTATTTTAATGTTTCCTTTTTTGTTGAAGCTTCACATTTTTTAAAATAAATTTATACAGACACATATTTTTATTGTAAAAGCAAGGTTGTTGTGTGATTGTAGTGCTAATTGAAACCACAACATTACATTACAAGTCTGATTATGAATATAAGATATTAATTTTTCATTTAATACAATTAATT
Source organism: Encarsia formosa (assembly GCA_038277355.1). Lineage (NCBI taxonomy): Eukaryota > Metazoa > Arthropoda > Insecta > Hymenoptera > Aphelinidae > Encarsia > Encarsia formosa. The sequence continues at coordinate 43,795,197 of CM076186.1, read as the reverse complement.
AAGAGTTAATAGGAAAAAATTTTTAATGAAAAAAATAAATTAGATACATAGATTATAGTAATAAAATGATTAACTGTTGACAGCGTTGTTCAAATTAGATTAATATGATAGTTTTTTGAAGTATATGTTTTTAATTGAATAGACTTAAATTCAATAATATATTATCATATTTTATTAATATTTTTATTTATAAAATACTATGTAATACTGCAAGCTACTACTTATATAATTATTAAATTAACTTTTGCATTTTATACTCAAAAATGAAAGTCATGACAAAATTAGCAATACTCATAAGTACAGGTTTTATATTTATTTATAAAAAAAGCGATATTTATAAAAAGTATTTAATTTTATTTGGTGATGTGTGAAATAAAATTTACATTTATTCAATATTTCAATAACCATTTCTTAGATTTCTATGTCTCTATAAATAATACATAACTTTATAAACTGATTTTTTTTTCACTTCAGTAATATCTTTATTTCACTTTTTTACACATTATATTCACTTTACTAACGACCTTTTTCTTTCGTTGAAAAAATTTTTTGTTTACGAAATTTAGTAATTGCTCTAAAATCACATTGAGGTTACCGTTGACTTGTCGGCTGCTTCGGACTACTCTCGCTTATAACCAGTTATAAGGTGCCTATGCTCGCGCACAGACGCACAAGCGCTTATAACTTTATCTCTGTCCTGGCCTTTACATGGTCGAGTTAAATAAAAGATCTTATATCTCTCGCAGCGTTGGTATCGATATTCTGCTCAGGGGACTAAGCTATATGTTCAGGGCATACTTGACGACCAAGCATTAGGTTCAGGTTGTTTGGCGGGCTAGTACAGGAATCCCACAAGCTTGACAACCCAATAACTCTGGATAAATAAATTATTTTTTATAAACAAATAACTAACCAGCTAGCTTCAAACCCCCGTAACGCTGGAAAAAAGGATAAATAAATTTTTTTATGAACAAATAACTAACCGACAAGCTTTAAACCCCCATAACGCGGAAAAATAGATGAAAAAATTATTTTTTATAAACAAATAACTAACCAGCAAGCTTTAAACCCCCATAACGCTAAAAAATAAGATATATGAATTATTTTTTATAAACAAATAACTAACAAGCAAGCTTGAAACCCCAGTAGCGCTGAGATATAGATAAATAAATTATTTTTTATAAACAAATAACTAACCAGCAAGCTTTAAACCCCCATAACGCTGAAAAAATAGATAAATGAATATTTTTTTAACATCAAAAACTTAGCCGCAGGGAAGAAGTTAAAAACTCGTATAACGCTGCAAAAAAAGATAATTAAATATTATTTATAAACAAATGTCTAACCAGCAAGCTTGAAACCCCTGTAACGCTGGAAAAATAGATAAATAAAAATATTTTTATAAACAGTTAAATAAAGCGCCAAGCTCTAAACCCCCATAACGCTGGAAAAATAGATAAATAAATTATTATTTATAAACAATGAATTAAACCACCAAGCTCTAAACCCCCATTTAACGCTGGGGAGAGCGATTAATTATTAATTTTTTATAAACAATTAAATAAACCGACAAGCTCTAAGCCCCTATAACGCTGGGGAGAGCGAAAAATGAATAATTTTTTATGAACAATTAAATAAACCGCCAAGCTCTAAACCCCCAGAACGCTGGGGAGAGCGAAAAATAAATTATTTTTTATAAACAATCAAATAAACTGCCAAGCTCTAAGCCCCAATAACGCTTGGGAGAACGATAAATGAATAATTTTTTATAAACAATCAAATAAACCGCCAAGCTCTAAACTCCCATAATGCTGAGGAGAGCGATAAATAAATAATTTTTTATAAACAAATAATAAACCGAAAAGTTCTACACCCTCATAACGCTGGAGAGAGCGATCAATAAATAATTTTTTATAAACAATTAATTCAACCGACAAGCTCTAAACCCTCATAAGGCAGGGCGCCTGAGTTCAACAAAAAAACTGATTGGCTACCCCCCAAGCTCCAAGCCCCCAAAACCCTGGGAGCCTGAGTTCAACAAAAAAGCTGATGGGCTACCCCCCAAGCTCTAAGCTCCCAAGACCCTGGGCGCCCGAGTTTTCATCTGGGGGTTTAGAGCTTGGGGGATAGCCGATCAGTTCATTTGTTGAAGTCGGGCGCTCGGGGTTTTGGGGGCTTAGAGCTTGAGGGCTAGCCAATAGCTTCTTTGTTGAACTCGCGCGCCCAGGGTTTCGGGGGCTAGCCAATCAGCATCATTGTTCAACTCGTGCGCCCAGGATTTAGGGGCTTGAAGCTTGAGGGGTAGCCGATCAACTTTTTTGTTGAACTCGGGCGCTCTGGGTTTTGGGGGTTTAAAGCTTGGGGTATAGCCGATTAGTTTTTTTGTTGAACTCGGGCGCCCAGCGTTCTGAGGGCTTGGAACTTGTCGGTTTATTTAATTGTTTATAAAAAATAATTTATTTGTCGCTCTCCCCAGCTATATGGGGGTTTAGAGCTTGGCGCTTTATTAAATTGTTTATAAAAAATAATTTATTTATCGCTATGCCCAGCGTTATGGGAGTTTAGAGCTTGTCGTTTTATTTAATTGTTTATAAAAAATTATTTATTTTTAAGTTTAAAAGATCTAAGTCGATTGCAACGAGGCAATCAGTTCAAAAATTATATTAAAGCAGATCTTAGCTACTTAAGTATGAATTTTTTTTTTTTTTTTATGTAAACCAGGAGGGGAAATCTTCAGAAAGACACCCAAGGAGGAGTTGCCTGGGTAGTGTCGGATTCTTACCGACTAAAACCACCTCCTGGTTGTGGGTTGCCAGCCTAAGGAAGCTATGAACCACTGTTGTTGAAAAGATGGTAGAATGGCCTCAGTCCAAGGGTGGGAGGGACTGGGCGCTGAACACTCAGAGTGGATAGAGTGGAATAAACGACGAAGTCGTTGGAGAAACGAGGCTAGGTGAGCGAAGAAATGTACCCCCCTTCAAGGGTAGTAGAAAGAGGTGCTGCACGGTATGGGAGCGATTGGTGATCTTTAAAAATTTCCAAGTGAGAGGGTCACCACTCTCAAATGGTTTTTATGTTGAGATCGGGCTTCATCCCACCACCCAAGAAAAAAAAAATCCGAAAAAATTTTTCCCAGAGTGGGAATCGAACCCGCGATCCCTTGGTCGAAGTTGTATCGGCTGACTAGGTGCAAGCACTTAGCCAACTGAGCCAACGTTCGACTCACTTAAGTATGAAAATTTTACACCAGTATATGTAATCCAAAAACGTAGACTTCAATTTTAGGTGAAGGTTACAGGTAGCCATCAAGTGGTTTGATGTTGTAAAAATCGATTGAAATCTATTGAATTCCATTGATTTTTATGGTCAAACAAATTAAAAAAAATGAACCGATTTGAATGGTTTTTTCAATGGGAATGAATGGATTTTCATAAACTTCCTTCTTATAATAGAAACTTATAATTGTCGAAAATTTTAGGAGTTCAAAATGATAAATCGATTTAAATGGTTTTTTCAATGGAAATGAATAGATTTCAATGGGTTTTTTTCTCGAAGATAATTGATTGTCGAAAATTTTATGAGCTTAAAATAATAAATCAATTTGAATGGTTTTTTCAATGGGAATGAAAAGATTTCAATAGACTTTCCTCCCAATGGAATTTCATTGTTGCCAATTGGCATTATCCATTATTTTCGTGGAAAAAAAATCATTTCAAATGACACATTTTTTAAAGCTCATTCCAATTGGGACCATTCAAATTCATCGAGTTTAAACTAACTCTATGGTTTAGAGAATATTTTTATATGCAGAGTTAATTTCCATTTAAAAGAAAGACCATTAAAAACCATTTATTTCCATTGAAAAAATCATTCAAATCTATTCATTATAATCAAGTTCATAAAATTTGTGACTATTGATTTTCATTGGAAATAAATCTGATTTAAACCCATTTATTTCCATTGAAAAACCCATTCAAAAGGATTCATCTTTTTCGAGCTCATGAAAATTTTCAACAGTTAATTTCCATTGGGGAAAAAGTTTATTGAAATCTATTCATTCCCATTGAAAAAACGGATCAAGTTGATTCATTTTTTTTGAGCTCTTAAAATTTTTGAAAGTTAATTTCCATTGAGAAGGAAGTCTATTGAAATTCATTCATTCCCATCGGCAAAAATATTCAAATAAATTCATTTTTGCTGATCTCATAAAAGTTGCGACCAGTGATTTCTATTGAGAAAAGCTACCAATGAAATCCATCCATTTTCATTGACAAAACTGTTCAAATCTATTTATTTTTATTGAGCCAATAAAATTTGCGACCAGTGATTTCTATTCAGAAAAGCTACCATTGAAATCCATTCATTTACATTGGCAAAACCATTCAATTCTACTTATTTTTATTGAGCCAATAAAATTTGCGACCCAAATTTATTTCTATTGAGAAAAGCTACCATTATTGAAATCCATTCGTTTTCATTGGCAAACCCATTCAAATCTATTTATTTTTATTGAGCCAATAAAATTTGCGACCATTGATTTCTATTGAGAAAGGGTACCATTAAAATCCATTCGTTTGCATTGGCAAAACCATTCAAATCTATTTATTTTTATTGAGCCAATAAAATTTGCAACCATTGCTTTCTATTGAGAAAAGGTACCATTCAAATCCATTTATTTCCATTGGCAAAACCATTCAAATCTATTTATTTTTATTGAGCCAATAAAATTTGCGACCATTGATTTCTATTGAAAAAAGGTACCATTCAAATCCATTCGTTTCTATTGGCAAAACCATTCAAATCTATTTATTTTCATTGAGCCAATAAAATTTGCGACCATTGATTTCTATTGAGAAAAGGTACCATTCAAATCCATTCGTTTCCATTGGCAAAACCATTCAAATCTATTTATTTATATTGAGCCAATAAAATTTATGACCATTGATTTCTATTGAAAAAAGGTACCATTCAAATCCATTCGTTTCTATTGGCAAAACCATTCAAATCTATTTATTTTTATTGAGCCAATAAAATTTGCGACCATTGATTTCTATTGAGAAAAGGTACCATTCAAATCCATTCATTTGCATTGGCAAAACCATTCAAATCTATTTATTTTTATTGAGCCAGTAAAATTTGCGACCATTGATTTCTATTGAGAAAAGGTACCATTGAAATCCATTCGTTTGCATTGGCAAAACCATTCAAATCTATTCATTTTTATTGAGCCAATAAAATTAGCGACCATTGATTTCTATTGAGAAAAGGTAGCATTCAAATCCATTCACTTCCATTGAAAAAACCATTGGAATCAATTAATTTTCATTGAATAAAAAAGGTCCCATAAAAATCAATTGGTATCGATTGAAAAATTTTTGTCTGTCCATTGGGACAATTCAGAACCATTAAAAACCATTGAGTTTGAATCGAACTCAATGGTTTGGAATGGATTTTTTGTAGCCGGGTATACACATATTTTCAAAACTTTCAAACCCTCTGATATTATATCTGAAAACATTTTTTTTTTTTTTTTAAAGATACTGTTTTTTATAGCAAAAAGTCTGTTATTTTGAATACTCAACTCAGATTTTTTTGAAAAATCAATAGAAGAAAGTCACCATAGATTTTTCTTAGAATATACACAGTTTTACATCTTTTTTTTACTAAAAAATGCCTCATTAATTTTCTTGATCCTAATAGGCTAGAAAAAAAATACTTAAGGAATTTCACTTTTAATTTAAAAAAATGTAAAACTAGAAAAATTCGTTCGTATTAAAATTTGCCATCATATATAATAATAAAACTTCGTCTAAGCGATTAAAGAGAACAAATGAAAAAAAAAAAAAAACATTTATAATAAGTATCAATCACAAATAAAAATTGAAACAAAAAAATATTGATTTTTTAAATAAACTTTTCATGTTACTTTAAACTTAAACTTTTTACTATATCTTGAACGTTGTTAGGTGCTGGGCTATTGAATTAAAAATTTTTTATGTAACATCTCAATTTATTTATTTTTACAATTTATTTAAAAGTAACAAAAATATAATAAATTCACTTTGTAAATTGATTTTCCCTTTAGTAAATTGATCAGTTCTTTCAAATGAAATTCGAACGTTGTGTTCCACGAAGTGTTTTTATAATTCTCGCAAGACAACAACGCCTCCTACCTTACCGACTGATACTTCTCGGAAAACTTTCAAGTAAAGCTGGGCTGTTTTGCTGTTTTCTCTTATAAGTTCAAATAAAGAAGTTTTATTTATGAGTAAATAAATTAATATTGTGTCTTCATAATGAGTGATAATTTTAAAAATAAGTGCACCCATGAACAAAACAGAAAAAAAGTGTGCGCTCCTTGTGGTAGAAAAATAACTTTCGGTAAATTTGCGCCGAGTTATTTTGAATTAAAAGCAGATACTACACTTAAATTAGCTCAGAAATTTTATACAACTCGTCGAACTCAGTTTTTCCGTTAAGTATTTGTATATTTTGTCGATTAAGTTTAACAGAAAATAATCGCGGAATCACTAATAGAAGTTTACCTAAAATGCCGAATTATGAAAGTGTGAATTTACTTGCTTGTACTCGTGATGGTGTTGTACAAGTATGTAACTGCTATATTTGCTTAACGGCAAGATCTGCGACTCACTCAAAAGTAGTCACAGGCCGAGGTCACAAAATTATGCACGAAACAGTAATTGATAAAAATAATAGATTATACGCTGTTTTGCTCCGCACCGAAAGATGGTATCAGTCAAAAGATCACGCAATGCATTAAAAAACCCCTGAATGAGCAGTAAAAAATCAGTGCGACGCATCAGTTGCACACTGCATGCTGGCTATCGGAAACGTGACGTCTGATTACCTCAAAAAGCTTTATTTATAATTTAATGGTTAAAGTTTTTCAAAGACTTTTTTAAATTAAAATAATTTCAGTATTATTAGTTTTTGAATAAATAATTTGTAAAAAATATAAATTTAAGTAGAAAATCGCAGGTTTGGAAGTATTTTATAAAATAAAAAATTAACCTCAATAAACAAAACTTCCATACCGACATGTCGGTAAAAATCATAGCAGCGCTCTGGATCTGAAAATTTTTGTGTCATGCACGGGAAAAATCGTGCAAGACACCCAAGCTTTAGTGCATGGCATTAATATTGTAGTTTCAATTCAGTTATTTTCTGGTGCCAACTGAAAGCACGGTTTTTTGACTGACTCTTTCTTTCGGTGCAAAAGTCAGTAAAAACTGAAGAATCTTCTGAGAAATCTAGTACCAATGAAAATGTAATGAAAATTTGCAAAAAATGCTTAGCGAAGATAGAAAAAGGTAAGTCACATTGTTGTGATACAAGAGGAGCACAGCCTGTAAAAAATGCTAAATTATTAATAAATGTCGGGGACGAGGGTTTTATAATAAATAATAAGGCGAGGAAGTTCACTTGAACTGAGAGAAACTTTATTATGTAAAATAACAACGACCAGATTTAAGTAAACTGTAAGTAATAGATTAACACAAACACCGCGTGTACCGGGAGAGTGAGAGCGTCCGATCGCCATGACAGCACTTACCAGAATTGCAAGGCCCCGCGAGAGCAGCAGCGCGCGGCGCGCGCATCTCGGGGGCAGCGGGACGAGTCAGCTGAGAGTGAAGCGCACAACACATATTCCCAACAATAAATGATGTTTTGAATAAAAAGCAAAAAAGTCAAGTATATTCCTCAATTACTAAACTTAAAATTGAATCAGAAAGTGAATCAAGAAGCAAAAAATTCAATAACGTCTCCCTTGACGTCAGTACTGCAGGAACAAGTTTAAGACTTAATTTGTCAATTATGAAAAATTAACAAACGTATACCCGTGCTGACCACTTGACAGCACCTGGGAACTCTCGGGTAACTGCGACCTGGAGTAGATTAGCCGTTAAGCCAAGGTCGTCTACCTCGCTCATAAGATCACTAGCCTGCAAATTATTATTATTGTCAATATTAATATTTATATGATAATAATATTATCACACCTCCTGCTTTTTATTTCAGCTTTGTTGCTGTCTAGCTCAACACTTCCCGGAATTTAAAAGACCTGACCTGATTTAGCCTTTTTCTATCATGCCGACTGTCTCAGGAAACTTTCAACAGATTTCTCTCAATCATTCTCACTTAAATGATATCGTTCACTATAACACTGTCTATTGACTAGATTTAAAAAGTGTCACTCACTTTATTAGTCACGCTATCACTAGCGTATACCGCTCAATAAACAGATGACTCGATAATTAAATAAATAATCATCCAGTTAATCACAGAAATCAAAATCACGAACCTGCAATTGTCGAATACTATTCACACACAGTCAGGACGTTGTCAAACATGCAAAATTCATGCGCACGGCGCTTCAACTTCAAACGGTCGACCACACGGCAAGCACAAGCCCTGTTTTTCAGTCACAAGTTTTAGTCAAGTTATACTGTCAAACTTGAACATAAACACATTCACCACCCGAAAGTATTATTCACACCCAGTTTATCCTGACACATTTAATTTAATCTAATTAAATGATCAAATCACTACCTGAGAATAATTATCATTACCCTAAGCAAACATTCCAATTTAAAAGGACTTAATCACTTCCCGAAATTCTTCACCCTGAGATCTTGCTCAAAAATCAGCAGCCCGTAGAGTTTCACCCTTTTTCATGCCTGTGCACTGATTAAAATACACGTACTGTAGGTTGAAAAGAACCTGCACTGTTGGATTCTTCCCAGCGAGTGTCACGACTCGAGTTTTCAATTTCATTAAGTCCGAGGTCAACGAACATCGCCATACTTCAGCTCCATGAGAAGAAACTTTTTCTGTGCCTTCCGATGTTTCACAATCCTCGTTTTAGTCCCTCAGCTGACCAACGAGCTTATCACTCCTCACTTCCTGAAAAATCACTTGACTGTATTAGAAATTCTCACGTTAACGATTCAACCAAATATTTTTCTTTCTGTATGTGCACCGGTGCCGCCCTGTATCACATTTTCACTACCTGAGCTCTTTCATCAAACTACCTGAATTATTTAAAACGCCCAGCTTCCGACTTTGATTTTTAAATTCAACCTAATTTTTCACACAACTGCCTGTATAAAATTGTAAAATTGCCCAACAGCAAGCGCACTTCCTGGGATTTTTCCTCAATCAAAAATCTGTCGTCAGGTTGTTCAATCACTTCCGGTTAACGAACATCGGAGGCTAAGACAGTAGCCAGCTGTCCGGGATTGGTTGGTATTCGTACCGCAGTTATGTTCTGCTAAGCACATTCACAGTTTGTAGTCACCTGATATTCGACTTAAGATTTATGAATCAGCTGACATTTCACCCACGCACCTGATTTAAAAACAGTCGATCCAACCTCTCGTTTCTTCCCTCTGGGAGAGCCGTTTCCTTGCTTTTCTGTTAATTTATTCCACACCTGTACTGTTTTTCTCGCCCTGGAGGTTGAATCAAAGGAGACTGAAATTATTCACCATGCACAGAAAAAGGTCCCAGAGTGTGAGTAAGAATGTAACCGAACGCAAGCTACACTCTTTTAACAACCAATGCATGCAAAGATTCATGCGCACGGCGCTTCAATCCAACATGCATGGTTATATGGCATATTAGCGTGGTCAAAGTCAGGCACTCAAAACACCACAAGTGAGAATAAACGCCCACGCGCAGATGACCACGAACATCGCAAGCCACCAACGCGCCAACGATACCCTCACTATGCTCGGGTATTTTCGGAGCTAGGATTGCATTAACCTCGTTTAAGCACTCCTGTCTAGAATTTTAAGGTGTGCCCCTAACCTCGAGACTATGCAATTTTAATGAGCCGCACGACCTGTAAGCACACACCACCTGAAACAACCGGAGTCACTTGTAATATCTTCATCTAACTAACCATGCATGGATTTATTTCACAATTCGTGAATATATACTCCACTACAAATATTCACTCGTTCATGCGCATACTCACCCTGTAAAATACATGCCCGAATTAACCTTCCACTGCAGTCTAGCTAGACGTAGTAAAAATCTCCACAACGACGGCAGGAGATTAGCGTGTACCACGGCCCTGCTTGGTACAGCGTTTTTATTCTCCATGGACGCCGTCAAATATATTCAGGCCGTAATAAATCCGTATGAACACACACAGCCCACGCAGCTGATCGGCCCGCAAAAACTGAATACGGTCAATATTTTCTCAAAAAAATATTCTCACACCTACAACGGCTCGTCCTGACTTTATTTAACTTTTCCGGAAAAGAATAAGAATAAAGCCTAACAGAAGTTGGGTACCCATTAGAGAAAGAAAGAAAAGAAAGCACTATAACCTCTCACTACAGAGTCTATCGCAAGAATAAATTTAATCATCACCCCGAGTTTAATGCAAAGCCTTAAACTCGTACAGCTGATCGTCACCAGCTGCACGAGCCCTTCGGCTGCAACACATCATGCCCCGGCCGAAGAAAGAGGCACGCGATGAGAAGTGGGAGTATCTCCGCCACCGGCCACATGCCAGCAGAATGGTGTGCGCGCGCATCACCTGCAAACGCTTGGAGCGCGCCGCCCGCGCTCACCGAACGTTAGAGGGAATAACGACGAGAGCGAGAGAGACAGAGCACTATAACCGCCGCTCGCTTCCCGGAATTCCAAATCCTGTCACAACACGCTCCCCGGCGTCTCTCTCCTCGCCGATATCACAACCAGAATTTTCCAAGCTCACCTGCAAACCGGTGGTTTGAAATCACACATGACACTCCCAACCTTGACCCCTTCTCACGCGCCCCTCCCAAGCCAGGATTATCACCGACGTTCCCGGCCCCGATCGTCACATGTCACACATTCTCATGCCGCACCCTGAACAAAAAAAAAAGCCATCCCGCACCGGCTTTATAAAAAACTTCACTCCGTTTTTCAAACATACATTCAAACATGCAAACACGAGGCCAAACGAACGCGATAGATAAAGCATGATTTTTACCTTCCTGTACAAAGCAGCACTCGACTTTCTCCCTGTCACGTAGCGTCATCTCCTGGAACACTACCGTCAAAATTGCTTCTTGACTAGATTCTCCGATTGGCATTCTCTCCGACTTTCCAAAGCACTAATACACACTGAATAATCACGACCAATTCCACAAATAAAAAGCACCGCCAGATTCACAAACGAAGAACACAAACGAATGCACAATGCAAAAACTCCCGGTCTTCCTCTTCGCGCCCCGGAAGCATGCCTGGCTCATAACCTGTCGGGGACGAGGGTTTTATTATAAATAACAAGGCGAGGAAGTTCACTTGAACTGAGAGAAACTTTATCATGTAAAATAACAACGACCAGATTTAAGTAAACTGTAAGTAATAGATTAACACAAACACCGCGTGTACCGGGAGAGCGAGAGCGTCCGATCGCCATGACAGCACGTACCAGAATTGCAAGGCCCCGCGAGAGCAGCAGCGCGCGGCGCGCGCATCTCGGGAGCAGCGGGACGAGTCAGCTGAGAGTGAAGCGCACAACACATATTCCCAACAATAAATGATGTTTTGAATAAAAAGCAAAAAAGTCAAGTATATTCGTCAATTACTAAACTTAAAATTGAATCAGAAAGTGAATCAAGAAGCAAAAAATTCAATAACGTCTCCCTTGACGTCGGTACTGCAGGAACAAGTTTACGACTTACAGTTAATCAAGATAAATCGAAAGAAATTTTTTTTCTCTGAGGAAAATTTAAATAATTTTCAGAATAATATTGGAGCAAGCATGAATAATTTGAAAAAATTTACAAACTTTTTAAGAGCCAACGGTGGAAAAAAATGTGTTCCTTCTCATTATTCACATCAGCTCTCGACTAAAGGAAAATCATTAGAAGAAGTTTATCAGTTAAAGGTTTTTCAATTCGATATCGAAGGCAATGACTTGAAAGCTTCCCGGCATGTTGTTTATGCTGATTCTGAAGAATTACTTGAATTAATTATTAATAAACGCAATTTTATTGGAAATTGTCAAGTAAAAATTACGGCCAATCGAGGACAAGGCTTCTTTAAAGTGTGCATGTCTGTTTGGCAAGAAGGTTATCTATCTGAATTTGAAATTGATTTGAATAAAAAAAGAAGTTTGTATGTAGAAAGTGGATCCTGCAATCAAAAGCCTAAATTGACAAGCGTAGAAAAATTAATTTTACTTTGTATAGTATCAAAAATAAAAGAGTCATATGAAAACGTTAAGTTGCTATTTCAATTGATTGAAATAAACAAAATTTTATTTCGTTTTATCTGTGATCTTAAAATATTGCTAATCGTAAATGGACAACAAACTGCTCATCATCTTATCCATACCCTTACTGTTTTATTTCACTCAAAGATATAAGAGAAAACTCTACTGTCACAGTTTTAAAAACTTACAAGGATTTGAAAAAAGACTTTAAGAAATTTATTGATTCAAACAAAGTGAAAGCAAAAGCAAAAGAGTGTCACAGTACAATCAACCAGCCACTTTTTGAAGAAGAAGATGATAATATTCTCGTAACTCAGCGATGCCCGATTCCAGGGCTACATATTATTCTGGGATTCGTTAAACATCTATTTTGGGATGGATTACACGGAAAAAAAGGAAGGCAACCTTTACTTTTTCGAGCGAAGCGCTAACCGCTTTGCCAAAAAAAATGGAGTAACTGCATTTTTTTAAATGTAAATGAAGCTTTTTTTTCAACTGTAGAGGGCGCAGTTATTTAGAAGCGGTTGATTGAATTCAAAATATTTGTATCGACTTATTGCTGACGCGCACATTCTTTGTTTCTTTCATTCTTTCATTCGCCGTTCATTTCTTTCAATTCGCTTTTACGAAGACTCCGAATAAAATTTGTTTCTTTTGTTTGACGTGTAAATTTTAATGTTCGATTCGAAAACTTTTGTTCGAAAATTTGCTACCCACTTTGTTTAGCTCATCCCCGAACAGTAAACTTTTCTTTCAACCTCCTCTCGGACTCTTGTCGTTCATTGATAAAACTTTATTAGGCTCTATTCGAAGATGGCAGGTGCAAATTTGACACTAGATGAAATAGAAGCCCTCACGGACGAAACCCTGAGAACTCGGGCTCGACTCGAGCACGGCCGCCGCATGGCTGAGAATATGTCGGTTATGGCCGCGACCCTGAACGAATCTTGTGCCGCGTTCGCGAACTTGCAAGCTTCCGCCCTGATGCAAAGCGCCCTCGCATCCATCCCTTTTTATTCAGGTAATTCTCCCCTGCGAGTTTGGCTCCAGGATGTCGAGAATTATGATAATCGGTTAGCAGACCCAGAACTTAAAGGAGTGTTTTTGCAGGGAGTGATTTCACGCCTGACTGGCAAGGCGAAATCAAGCATTGAAGGCAAGACCTTTAATACCCTAGCGGACCTCCACACACACCTCACAGATAGATTTAGCCAAAAGCGTTCTCTTTCGTACTACCTTAATTTAATATCGGAGTCGTATATGAAGCAAGGTGATTCCGTGCTAAACTTCTTTGATCGTCTTTCATCCATAGTTCGCGCCGCTACAAAGTTGAAAAACGAAGGTGCGGCCAACGATCAAATTAAGGAACACAACAAGACCCTGTTCGAAGATTTGGCTAAAGAATACTTCATACACGGTCTGCCCTCGGCTATTCGTAACTAAATGGCTACTCACACCCCGGCAACGTTCAACGATGCCCTGGACGCCGCTGTTTGCGCGGAGGAGTGGGTATACATTGGGACGACTAACCGTGCGGACATCGAGTACTCGCCCTCGCCACGACCACCCCGGTCGCGATCCCCGAGTCCGTACCAACGCCCTCAGACTCCGGATCGAGAAACTTCTTCGAGAAATAAAGTGCGTTTCTCAGATTTTGACGACCCCCGGAATTACCATCGCACCATCCCTTATTCTTATGACAGAGATGATACCCGAATGCCCAAAACTGTTATGTACACATCGGATGGTAAGCTAGACGCCCACCCGTCTCTTCGCTATGACCAGCCGACTGGCATACTTAAACCCCCCGAAAGGACTAGCAGACCCGGTCGCCCAGGTTCGCCGAACGATCGACCCAGACCCAAAAGCCCTGGGAACCGATATCAAAATTATGATAGACCGAGAGAACCTTCACCCTACCGAAGTCAAAACCCTTATTTCGCTCTGCCCTCGATGCATTACTACCCACCGCCACTACCTTATTACTGTCTCCCAATGTCTATGCCACCGTATCAAATGCCCAACGCGAACCCTTATGCTTATGGGTACCCGCACGACTCGCGCGGTCCAAACCCATCACCCAGACATGCATCCCCTGGTCCATCAACATCTGCGAACAACCCGAATATCCCTCGCCCGGTTACACCTACAAAGCCTGCGACTGTAGACTCTCCTGACAATTTAAACTGGGGAGCAGCTCGCCAGAACGGCGCCCAGGCGAGCTACCAACACCCGGAGCGCCAGTCAGTGAAAACATACAAGTCCGGGAAGTACGACGAATCGTCGGAACAAGGGGCGCACCATCAGTCAAATTAAACCACCCCTGGTTCAATAAGGGCAATATCACCTGCTCTGCAGCGCTTTCTAACAAGGTAAATTTGATCAAAACCTCAGTCCTTAAAGACTCCGCATACTATCTTGAAAATCCCCCTCTCACGATAAAGAGTGAAGACGGAGATAAAACAGAGTCCACTGGCCGAGTACCCTTAAAATTTTACAAACAAAGACTTTTATTTTACCTTGTTGGCGACGACGCCCCTTTTTCTCAAGACGCCGTCATTAGCAGAAGATCTTTAAAAAAACTCCGAAAAGCAAGTTTATTAAAAACAAAATTAGCTGAAAAGATGCGGAAAGACTTCGTAGATTCCCTTTTTGAAAATCTCTCTTCCGAATCAGACTCCTGTTCCGATTCTGGATCAGAATCCGAAAACTCTACCCAAGAATCTTGTGACACCTCTGAGACCCCCTCCGACTTCAGCCCAAACTCTGAGTATCAATCCCCTCAAATATTAGATCTTAAAAACCCAGGAAATTTGTTTAAAAAGGGGAGGAAACGATCTTAAAGGTACCCCTCAAATGACTATTACAAACGAGATATTTCGAACCGGAAAAGGTAGAGTCCTTATCGACACGGGCGCAGACGTGAGCGTGATAAAAATTCAATCTCTAAACCCTACGTACCCTATTGACAGGTCACGAGTGTTGCAACTCACCGGGATCGGAACCCAGCCCGTCTACACACTCGGTACCGTCCTCTTTTGCGAAAGCGGGAGAACCCATCGAATGCACGTCCTCCCCGAACAATCCTCGTTAAAGGATGATGCTATTCTAGGATCCCGCTACTTGCATAATGAGAAAGGCCGCATTGATCTGGCAAATAATACTTTGATCACACAAGATAAAACCCGAACTATCTCTTTCTCAAGTGCATCAGATAGTAGCGACTCGGAATCTCAGAATTCTGACGACAGGCAGAGTACCCAAAATCATACACCTTCTACTACCTGTGATGCTCACCCCACATCTAGTAAAATTCCACCTACAGTTTTTCATTATAGGGCTCGTCGACTGAGAGGTAAAGCCCTTCGTACTAGATACATCTTGCCAGCTCGCGCTAGAGTCGCGATCGAAGTCCCCGTTACGCAGAAATCTCCAAAAGGGGAGGCGTACCTACCCCGAATTCGGACCCCTACGGGAATTTTTATCGAAGAAGCCGTGGTGACTAACGAAAATGGCTCTTGTTACGTCTTAGCCGTGAACACTAAACAAGAACCCCAAGAAGTTGAAATCCCAATTCAGGATCTGTACCCTTTCGAATTTGATGACTCTGAAGACTTCTTCGAATCTGAAGGTGAAGGAAACCCTTGTCTTCCTGAAGAAAGAGTCCCCAAAATCATTGAACTTCTAAAAAGAGAACACCACGATTCCGAATCTTTGGCTCAACTTCAACGAGTAGTAGAGAAGTTCCCCTACCTCTTCATGCTACCTGGCGATGATCCACCTCGCACACACCTAGTGCAGCATAGTATCCCTTTAAAAAACGACACACCCATTTATACCCGTCAATACCGCTATCCTCCTATGCTACAAGAGGAAGTTAAGAAACAAATTAACGAGATGTTGGAGAAAGGAGTCATCCAACCATCTTCGAGCCCTTGGAATTCTCCCCTCTGGATAGTCCCTAAACGCCCTGGCCCGGACGGTCGAAAACAACATCGCCTTGTGATTGAACACCGTAGAATCAATTCTTTAACGATCCCAGATTCTTACCCACTCCCCAACATTCAGGAGATCTTGGAATCTCTGGGAAAATCAAAATACTTTTCAGTCTTCGATTTGGTAAACGGGTTTCATCAAATCCCCATGAACCCTGACGACAGAGCTAAAACTGCTTTTTCTACCCCTTACGGCCACTACGAATTCACAGCAATGCCCTTTGGGTTGTGCTGCGCTCCACCTACGTTCCAACGACTCATGGATACAATTATGACAGGGCTTCAAGGATTCGAACTATTCGTCTACTTGGACGACCTAATTATCTTTGCCGATTCCCTGGAGACTCACGAGCGCAAGGTTAATGAAGCTTTTCAAATGCTGTTTAACGCCGGACTGAAGCTAAAAATAGAAAAATGCGAGTTTCTTACCCCTGAAGTCAAATACCTCGGTCACCACATCGACCAATTTGGAGTCAGACCCGACCCCGGAAAAATCGAGGACGTCAAAAACGCCGCTCCTTTAAAGAGCGCACATGACGTCAGATCTTTCCTTGGGCTCTGTAGCTATTACCAGTTCATCCATCACTTCGCTGATATTGCTAAGCCCCTTAACGACCTCCTTAAAAAGAACGTTAAATTTTATTGGGAGTCCGAACAACAAAACAGTTTTGAACGGCTCAAAGAAGCTCTATGCTCCGCACCCGTTCTAATTTGCCCCGATTTCTCCCAACCTTTCATTCTTACAACAGACGCAAGCGCTTACGCCATAGGCGCAGTTTTAAGCCGGGGAGAACCCAAAAACGACCGCCCCATTGCGTACATGTCTCGAACTTTAAACAAACACCAGCAGAATTACTCTGCTACAGAACGAGAGTGCTTGGCCGTAGTCCTTGCCATAATGCACTTCAGACACTACCTTTACGGTCGAGTCTTTTACGTATACGGCGACCATGAGCCCTTAGAGTGGATTGACTCCATTAAAGACCCTATGTCTAGACTAAATCGCTGGCGAGCCAGACTCCATGGTTACAGGTATATTTTTCGATACAAACCTGGTAAACAGAATACCAATGCGGACTGGCTGTCTCGAAATCCAATCGATAAAGAACATCCACCCGGGAAGGCCTCCACAGTCACCCCCAGAACCAATCCACCCACGAGCAAAATAAAATCCAAAACGATGCTGCCGATTCGGCACCCTAAACCCACCAAAACCTCTTTAGCTCGCGAAGCCCAGAACAAAAGCATGAGCGAAAAATCACCCACTAAGGCTGGTCCTCCAAGGAGAGGCAGACCAAAGGGGTCAAGTCACAGATACCTTTGAACGCTTCTGGTCAAGGCACCCTTCAAGGTGAAACTATAGCCTCCCTTCTAAAACTCAGACGCAACCAACGACTCACAGAGACCAGGGAAAAGGCACGCTACACAGAGCCTGAAACAGAGAGCACGACTTCGGAAGCAGAAAAATCCGAAAGTACCGAGTCAGACGTCTCCGACGTGCCCGTTCCCTTACGTAATGGATCTCTGCTCCCCAGTCTAGTAGACCCTTCGCCCACGCCGACAACATCTTCTGCCACCGAATTCGAAAATAACACCCCTGAGCAAGCCGCGCCAACCCTTGACGTGGACGAACTCGATGAGACAATGATACCGTCCGACGAATTCGAAGAGGTCGTCGCCCAATTCGATAAATCGCCCCAGAGAAAGGCTTTCTTCGACACTCCTTCAAAAAGAGTAAAACCCTCAGTCGACGACGACTCTTCGTCATCGGACGAAGAAGACCTCAGTCCACCAGAAACGCAAAGTTGGAAGCCGAAAACCCCATCGCCCTTGAAACCCACAAACTTTACCCCGGAACAAAGGAACGAATTCATCGAAGGGTTCAATTCCCTTTGGTGGGATTCAGGAAAATGGGAAGAACTTCTAGAAACCACCAAACTAGGACCCAATTATTTTGAAGCAGACCACTGCGTCGCTCACAGTGACCCTGGTTATTTAGAAAATGATCTAATCGACCCCCATGATCAGCCTACTTTTAACAAAACCCAATCTCTGCTTGATTTGTCAAAATGGCAGCTGGCCGACGAGTCTGAATTAAGAACACCCTTGCTCTCGTCCACCATGATAACACCAAGAATACCACCTATGAATCCAGATCTGCTTTCTCAATCTAACGCTTTGCCTTTAGACGACACAAAGATCATGTCGAGCGAGGAATCCGATCCATCTGCGAGTTCCACGTCTACTATCCTATCTAAACACGATACCAGAGAACCGCGTAAATCTATCATCACCACCAAAAACGTAATTCCTTCGCCGGTAACCGTCCCCCAGAGAACTCATGCGTCTGCCGATCAACTGGAAATTACCGAAACGAGAACAACACTTGATAACCCTGAAAACTCGATTCACTCGCACCACGACTCAAATGGTTCTGTTGATAATTTGAACTCGTTTTATTTAAAATCCCATAGCAATCTTTTCGTAAAACCTGACAGCATTCCACCGATAATACTACCTGACTCCAGTATTCCTGGAATTCACCCTGATCCCAGGAAAACCATGGTGATCAGACCTGTCAGAGAGTCCCTGACCGGTCACAAAGATAATATAATTCATTTCATACCTGCAAATTTAAATCTGAACACACCCAACAATCAATTGCTAAACGAGTTGAAATTAATCTCAAAAATCGACCTCAGTGACGCGAACCCGACGGTGGGTGACGTGCTCGTCTCCACAAACAGGGGAAGAACCATCTTTTCATTAGTCGTAACCGAAACGGAGAAAACACCGATTAGACAAAGCCCTTTGAGAGAATGTTTTTATAACCTTTATCATCTGCTACTTGAAAGAGAAATAACTTCAGCCAGGATAGCACGAAAAGGCGAGCTCACAGACGCATTGCCCCGCGGTACCCTTTATCGGAAAATTCGAGACCATTTGAAAAATGTTCCCATGACCCTTACAATCTGTCTAGGATCCTGCGTGATACCGCCGCCTGAGTTGCGTGATACTATCTTAAAAGAGCGTCACGACAGCTTTTTCCGAGGACATCGCGGAGTTGAAAAGACTTATCGTAGAGTAAGGGAAAATTTTACTTGGCCCAGTTTACGCAAAGACGTAGTCGACTACATACATCGCTGTCGAATATGCCAAGAGTTTAAACTCATCGGTTATCGCACTAAAGAACCTATGGTAATCAGCGATTCTTCTGCAGAACCCTTTTTCAAGGTTGCAATCGATGCCGTTGGACCTATGCCCAGAACAGTCAAGGGTAACGCCTACATCCTGACCATGCAATGTTTATTTTCAAAATTCTGTATCGCAGTCCCTATACCAGATTTAAAAGCCCTCACCGTAGCACAGACCTTAGCGATTCACCTCAAGCCACCCACGGAGTCCCAAAAATTATTCTAACCGATCAAGCAAAAAGCTTCAGAAACAGACTGCTCAAACACCTCGAAAGCATATTTGACTGCAAATTAAAAACCATGACATCCTGGCACCCGCAGTCCAATGCCTCGTTAGAACGAAGTCACTCTGTATTGAAAGACTATCTTCGAACTAACGCCCCCAAGTTTCAAGATTGGGATGAACTCGTCCCTTTCGCCATGATGGAATATAATTCATCCGTCCATTCTTCTACGGGATTCACTCCTTACGAGTTCACGATGGGTCGCAACCCCCGCACCCCTTCTGCATGCTTGGATGACTTCAAAAACGACACTTATAACGGCAATATTTACGACCTAGCTTCAAGAATAGCCAAAATTAGGGAAATCGCTCTGAAAAACTTAGAATCTTCAAAAATCCACAATAAAATGTATTATGACAAGTCCGCTAAGCCCCTTAAAATACAACCTGGAGAAAAGGTTCACGTAAATAAATTACCACGGAAGAACAAGCTTGACAAGTTTTACAACGGAGTCTTCGACGTTCTTGAAGTTCTAGATAATAACACAGCTTTATTGCGCAGTCAAAACGGCAAAACCATTTTAGTACACAAAGACCGTTTAAAAAAATTTTATTAAAACACATAATCATCATCTCGACCTATCCTCGACGTTTACTATTTCTACCTATCTATAGCTTTCCTATCATCAACAATTACAGTAACAAGCCGTGCTGAACCTGTTCGAACGCCCGATCCGAGAAAATGCTTTGGTTTGTCTTGTTGTTTTTGAGCTCGACCTTAGTTGACGTTGAGTGCAAAGACGAAAATCCATTATTTGAATTGAAAGATATCCACAACAACCCCGGGATTTATTTTGAGCACGTGGGAAAGGTGAAATTAATTAGAACAAAAGTGCATTTTGATATTTTCATGAATTGTCCGCCAGTAGAGAGAGATTTTGACGTGGAGTACAGAGATTTCAAATTTTTATTGATAAAATAGTAGAAACCTTCCCCAAAGAAGTCGTCCCAAACTCCGTTAGAGAATTAAACTTGAGACGGAAACTAGGCGATATTAAAGACCTACATCAATCCATACGTACTTACTTATCTTACCAAAACCGAATCGCGAACCATCGAGCCGACACGCACGCGGAGCACCCATCGAAATAGGTGGTTGGGCCGCTAAATGGGTTTTCGGGATCATGGACGGCAAAGATAGAGAAATCATGACTGCAAATATAGACCAACTGTATTACAATCAGAAAAATCTAACAAAATTAGCCCTCGACACAACCCATTATATGAAATCCAAACTTGAAAACTTACACAAAGTTGGTGAAAGCAATGCAAAAGAGATGAAACACCTTCTCGCTGTAATTAAGGAAATCTCCAAAAATTATTCGCTCGAAGAATACAACATTGATTACCTGAATATTTCCACCTGGTGGAATAAGTACGAAATCGAAATTGACGAATTGAAACACAGCTATGAAACGCTGTTAGAAGTGCTGCAAACAACAGCCCGCG
Source organism: Encarsia formosa (assembly GCA_038277355.1). NCBI lineage: Eukaryota > Metazoa > Arthropoda > Insecta > Hymenoptera > Aphelinidae > Encarsia > Encarsia formosa. The sequence goes on along the minus strand of CM076186.1, from coordinate 43,774,038 downwards.
GTCACCTGCACCCCTTGATTTTATCCCACTCACAAATTACAGATTTGCTTACTAAAATTAACCACTTGAGCAATATTTATAAGCTCCCGAATGCGACTGAAATCACTACTGCATCATATCTGTTCGAAACAGCAAAAACAAGTGTATTCATAACCGATGGAAAACTCCACGTCTCTCTAAAATTACCGCTTTTAAACAATGATAATTTAGATCTTTACAAAATTCATAGCTTTCCGAACTCCATAGATCTGCCCCTTAATAATTCCGGCTATGTGGCAATTCAACCAAGAACGAAAAATATAATTATTTCGGAAAATTTGAAAACGTATGTCCTCGTGAATAATGAGTTTTTACGATCGTGTCTAGACCACGGAGATTCAAAATTATGTGATGAATCTCTGCCCCTAAGAGACGCAGGTCCAGACGCCCCCTGCGAGTATTCAATGTTCAAAAAGGCAACACCAACCTCAATCAAAACATGCCAGACAATTATAATTCCAAAAACCGACATTATTTTTACCCCATTACTTGCTTCCAACATGTGGTTATACACCACCATAAAACCGACCACCCTCGCTATAACCTGCCACGGTCAACCCCGTAAGGAACTCGATATTAACGGCATAGGCTCCCTTTACCTATCCGGGAGTTGTACCGCACACGCCCTCAGTGTCACACTTCATGGCTTGCAAAAGATTTCTTTCCAATCTAAATATAAGTATGAACCCAACTTAACCACAGAACTGAAAATCGTCAACCCGACTATCCATGAACTAGCAAAACAATACCCTTTAGAAACAAAGCAAGAATTTACAGAATCACTCCAAAAATTTGACCCCACCCTGCTCAATGAAATAGAAAACAAACTCAAATTAATACATACAAAACGCATAGAACAGAGTGAATCGCATTCAATCCTAGCATTCGGCCTAGGATCGTCGATAAATATTACTTGATAATTTCAATTTTCTGGAAAAGCTTTGGCCCATTCTCTTCTTCACCTGCAAAAAAGGAAAACGTAATCAAAATCAAATAGAATACTTTCAATTATTAAATCATAATATATGTGCAAACTGCCACCAGACCAATACTAATCCTGGTAGTCAAACCCAAAAATCCGAGAGTATAGATCCAACGGTGCCAAACGAAGTGCCCAAAATCGAAAATCCCACAATGCCAAAATCAACCACAAGCAACCAACCGTCTGTACCCACCAAAGGTAACGAATCAGCGACCACGCCGCCCCGTGACGGATACAACGTCAACGAACACTGAAAAAAAAAAAAAAATAAATAAATAAATAAATAAATAAATAAATAAATATATATGTATATATACACTTTTGATCGAATAAATACAAGCAAAACACTATACATAATTATCCTTCTTTCCTGCCCTTTCTGAATATTTTTTTTCTGGTTCATCCAGCAAGTTCACGCAGCCGCCAACCGTACTGTAGTTCTGCACTGCTGCACGATAGCCCCAGCAAAATGCGCACCCGCCACACACCATCCTAACTGCGTACTGCACAACTTGAACTGCAAATAATTCAAAGATCAGTGAAACTGAACGTCAATTATTTACTACATACCTTGAACTTTAACGAAATTATTGTCTTCCAATCACGTCAGCAAACTCATAAAACTACTTCAAAACCATCACCGAACAATTAATTCGTCTTAACAACAAATTACTTTTCACAATTTATTATTTATAATCACCTCACGTTAATTTAATCCGATTTCACGTATTTGTTTATTCGAAACTCTGATTACACGAATATAACTTTAACAAACAATTCTAATTATTTTAACTATTTACTACTTACTTAATTTTACTTAACCTTATATTACACGTTTAAAAAAAAAAAAAAAAAAAAAAAAAAAAAAAATTTAAATGAAATTTAAATTTGGGAATAATTTTAATATACGAATTATAGTTTGTTAATCCCTCGTCTAAGTTTGAATTACAATAACTGTCCTTGTAAACTAACCACTTGTCAAGCCAAAGCCTACTGCACTACTTATTGTTAAATAATTAATAATCAAATAATTGAATAATTAAAATCGATTAATTTTTTTTTATTTTTGCAATAATGTACTTACTCTGTTTTTTCTTTCTCTTTACGGCAACCTATTGACTGATAAAAATCTAAATACTTGGGACCTGTCTACATGATAATTGTGAACCTTTCTCACTCTTAGCATTTTATAATATCTGATATATTTTTTTTTTTTTTCTTCAAAGCGCGAACGCAACAACTCCAACTCCAACCCAAAACCAAAAAAAAAAAAAAAAAAAAAAAGAAAAAAGAGAGGAACTTTGATTTTCTGTTACCTGACAGGCACAAGTAATATGAAACTCAAATTACGAACGACCATCTTTGTCTCGATTAAATTTTTTTTTTCATTTATTCAGTCTTCAAAATGAAAACCGTCATTACCAGAATTCACCGCTGATAATTATTATATTGTTAACAATAACAACTATGATTTTTCAACAATAATTGATAAATCTAACCGATCGAATCAAGACCAATTATCGACCTTCTTGGTCATAAACCGATTTATTAATCGGTAGCACCACAAACAGTGCTCTGATTGATCATAGTGCAACACGAGCTGAATGCACCGCCGCTATAAACGCATAGGTCATTCAAACGCGTCATGCACACCCTCTAACACTAGCCGCTTCGCTATTGTCTAAAATCACACTTTCAAAATAAGGTCGATACACCTTTCTATCGTCGATAAAGGACTGCACTTCCTTAGTTGCGCAGCCCTGCATTGTTGAGGACAACAATGGACTAAGAGGGGAGGCATGTCGTGTATCAACCTTTAACATAAATAATAATACTAATAATAATCATAACCAATACCCATCACCCTCCTCAGTTGCGCTAACGACTTTTTGAATATTCTTAATTACTCCCGCCGAAAGAGTGAGGAAGGGGGCCCGTCGCGAGCCGAGCTAAAAGCTCGAGCTAATTGGATACAGCTCCGATCCTTAAGTCCTAGGTGGGGATAATCAGCGACCTCCCGGCTCACGCGAACCTCAAACGCTCTCTCCCGTTCCCGACATCAAGCGATCCGGAGGCTACGCGCAAGCTGAAGGTCGTAGAGGCACACCTGGACGAAAGGAGCCGGAGTTCCACGGGCTTCGATAGGCCACTGTGTTCGACAGCCCTGACACGTGGGTCAACCTTAGGGATCACCGGCCCAGAAACCCGGACCCCTCTCCGTTTAGCCTAGGTTCACACCTAGTAACAAGTAAGACTTTTATTGTTAATTTATAATTTCGTCGAAGGACGATAAACTTAATTCGTATAAATTTCTGTTTATAATTATTAATAATAAAATTATCCTTAACTTCAAAAATTACTTTTATTTTACCTCAAATTAATAAATCCTACCAAAGGCAAGCAAAAAGGGTGACGAGCAGATTACTGCGTGATCTGCTCATAGCGGGTAAGTTCCCACTTAAATTAAATTAAACTTAAATTAAATTAAACTTAAATTAAATTAAATAATTATTGTCACGTTCGCACGCGACAACTTGACAGATTCTGGTACTGATTTTCTACCCATAATTGCTTATGCAAATGCATACCATTGTAAAAAACAGTTTACTCAAATAATTAACATCGATAAAGATTTAATACTCATTACTTACAAGTAGGTAGCGCTGTGATCGCATTTTTTGAATTTCGAATTGCTTCACATTTGACTGATGTAAACAATGCAGAATATCCAGTTTATGTTTGCTTTTTATTCAATAAAATGAATGAGAATGAATGAGAATAAATGAATAGTCATATTACATAATATGAAATTAATTTAAATTTACTATTAAAAGAAAAGGTTTTAAAAAAGGTATCAATGTTGTAAATAAGTTAAAAAATATAATATTTTTATTTTATTTTGTAAGTTTCTTAATAAATTTGTTAAAATGACATAAAATATGCGTTTCCATGTTATTTTTACCTAATATTTTGAAGAAATAAACTCATTTTACAACAGAATAACTAAAAAAAATCAAAAATAGCTAAATTTGTTGTACATGAAAATTCTCATTATTTGCCTGTGGTTTGAAAAATTTTTGATTTAAGACCTTAAAAATTTTTCTCGTTATACTTAATTATGCATATAATACGGAAAAATAAAAACTGTATAGTTAAATTTTCATAATAATATTTCCGAACACATGTAAACTATAAAGAAGACTAAAATTTGCTTTTTTTCGAAAAACAACTTTTTAAATGAAATTGAAGTAAAAAGTGAGAAGAAAACAATTTTAAGGCGAAGTAAATATTGTTCCTCGAAGTATTTGGGTAATATTAGTAAAAAAACCTTTGAACAAATATAATTTAATGGTTTCAACGTGCGTGGTCATGTCAAAGTTAAAATTTTTAATTAAAAAGAAGCAGAATCAGGGGGTGTCGTATAATTTTGACCACTACTGTAAGTGTCTACCTAAGAACTAAAAAACGAGAATAGTAGATGGTAAGCACTGTTTCGGTGAAGATGTCGCTAAAGAAAAGTGAATAATCGTACATAGTAAAAATTATTTATAAAACCAGTATTAAAAATGAGAAAAATGAATGATAGGACTATGAGGTGTCAGTAAGAGCAAAATGCGATAAACTATACTCTACAGGCGATCACTCCTGAATTTTATAACAACCTACTCGTAAAAAGTTGAAAAATAGAGTTCGCTATTGAATAATACAAAATGCCAAGATCTTAAAAATACATAATATAGAATTTGATGACTATAATCCCTCGAGACATAATGCCCAAGCGAAAGCGACGAGAAAAAAACGGACTAATTGAAAATCTCACCAAAGGCCAAAAACAGGAAGCGTGATAGATCCAAAGGCAGGAAAATAATGAAGAATCCCAGCTTTCTCCAAAAAGCGACGAGAAGAGAGATTCTGCAAACATTGAAAACTTCACAAAAATCACAAAAAGGAAAAGTACGAGGTAAAAATGCGAGTAAATAGTTGCCATAAAGTTAAGAAAATGAAATTCCCGAAAAGTAAAAGAAGGAACGTTAAACCAAATGAAAAAAACCAAACTAAACTAAAACTAAAACAAAAATACAACTACAAAAGGTGTCTAAAACCAAAAACCAACAACCACAAACTTGAGTCGCGTTCCGACCGCCGGAGTAATAGGCCGCGCAGCCTTCGGGCTCCGCAGAGCCCGTGCTCGCCCAACCTTTCGGTCCGACGGTCGGAACGGGACTCCATTTAAATAGTTATATGGGCAGCCATGTTGAATTTAAGGTTACGTCGTCAAGCGCGCTGATAGCATTGAAATTAGTTATCGGCAGCCATATTGCTTCCCTCTCTGTGACTGCACTTTCACTCCCAATATTATAGTACGGGTGCAACGTCGCCTCGCGATGCGACGCACTCACAAGGAGAGGTCACACCCTCCGGGTCACCGATCTTGACGAAACTTTGGGGATCGTTTTCTTATACCAAAAGATGAAGAAATCTACCAATCATCCCGTCTAATGGGCCTTTTATACCTAGTTTCTACAAAGCTTATATCGTATTTTTAGCTCTTATTGGGTTTTTTTGCGAATTTTCAAAAAATTCCTGTTCGAAGCCTATTACACTTAAAAAATTCTGCAACCCCGCATTCTCTTTATTTTTTCATCTTCTTTTGAGAAAAAATATTTATAAATCTAATTTTGAAGAAATAGTCCATGTAAAATTGAGGTAATTAAAAGCATTTTTTTACTGTTTTTTTTGGTTTTATGAACTTCAACTGTGCGTCGTCAGCCTTATCAAAATTATGTCTAAAAATATTTTTTCTAAAAAATTCATAAAAAAACAAAGAAAATGCGGGGTTGCAGAATTCTGTAAGTGCAATAGGCTTTGAGCAGGAATTTTTTGAAAATTGGCACAAATAACCACAAAAGTCGCACAAAAGTGTTAAAAGTGTTAAAACAAGCTGATTTTAAAAAAATTCCTGCTCAAAGCCTATTGCACTTACAGAATTCTGCAACCCCGCATTTTCTTTGTTTTTTTATGAATTTTTTAGAAAAAATATTTTTAGACATAATTTTGATAAGGATGACGACATACAGTTTAAGTTCATAAAACCAAAAAAAACAGTAAAAAATGCTTTTGATTACCTCAATTTTACATGGACTATTTCTTCAAAATTAGATTTATAAATATTTTTTCTCAACAGAAGATGAAAAAATAAAGAGAATGCGGGGTTGCAGAATTTTTTAAGTGTAATAGGCTTCGAACAGGAATTTTTTGAAAATTCGCAAAAAAACCCAATAAGAGCTAAAAATACGATATAAGCTTTGTAGAAACTAGGTATAAAAGGCCCATTAGACGGGATGATTGGTAGATTTCTTCATCTTTTGGTATAAGAAAACGATCCCCAAAGTTTCGGCAAGATCGGTGACCCGGAGGGTGTGACCTCTCCTTGTCAGTTCTTTAAATAAGCTCTGGTGATGAGCTGGACCAGTGCTGTACGTAAATACTATTTTTCGACAGTAGTGCGTAAAAAATGAACTTTGGAATAGTTCTACGCACTCGAGTCAAAAAATATATTTCAAAAATGGTGCTCATCGTCACCAGGTCTCTTTGACGAACCTCGCGGCTCGAGCTCCGGTTCGCTTCGCCCTCGGCGCCTTCAAATTACCCCGGTGATGACTTCGCACCAGTGTTTAAATGTACTTATACTACTAATTAGAGTACGGGTAACCGAAAACAAGTATTACAAAATAAAAAGATCCGTTTTTGAAATTATAGTGACCAACCTGTTGAGTGTCCACACTTGTGCCACGCGTAAATTTTTTTTCAAGCAAATAGTTATGAAGCGTATAGATTTTAAAAACTTATTATTTTTGACGGGTGTAGGTAATAAAAACTTTTTATTTTTATAAATTATTAATTTTTTCAAAAATTTTTTTTAGAGTAAATTTATTTTCAATTTATAAATTTTCATTTATTATTAAATTTTTTTAGGAAAAAAAAAAAAAAAAATTTTTAGCTTGTAAGCTTTTGCTCGATTATACCCTTCGGAAACACTTACTTAAAAAAAAAAGAAATATATTTAATAAATAAAACTTAGAGAATAATTTATAAATAATGTACATAAAAATATGTTTAAGCTAAATGTACCGGTCACGGGTCACGTAGCAGTACCTGGCCACCAGCACACATTTTGTTAATTATTAAGATAGATAAATGAATTGAAAGTAACTTTTATTTTTACTCTAACAAGTATATAATAGTTCGAACTTTATAAAGAAATTTAATTTATACCTCAAGTTGATCGCTGAATAAATAAAATTTGGTCTCAAAAGTCCGTCTTGTACTCGAGATTCGGCCACCATATGATGGCTTAAGCAGAGCTAGGGGAAGCATGCTTTTTCTTTAAGCTACAAATACTATTATATATAGTTTTCATGCATAATAAAGGGTTTTTTGGAATCATTAGACAACAGAGCTCCATATTGAATAAAAAATATCGTCAATGATACCATTTTTTTATTAATTTTGGTGACCATGAGTGGAAACACATAATTTATTTCACTCCGACGTGCAATCCTCACTTTGCCCGTCCGTTTTCAGTCAAATAAAGTACTGCTTTGCCCGACTGTTGAAACGCGCGAGCAATCCGCACTTTGCTCGTCTGTTTTTAAAACAGTCGAGCAAAGTGCAGATTGCTCGCTCGTTTCACATTTCGAAAACGCAGCCATCAGTGCAGTTACGGCGGCCGCCCCCAATAAACTTAGACGCTTATACCTGAACTATCGGTATCTATAAATATCTATATATCGGTATACCTCTCGACGCTACTTACAATGTCTTATAATGGGTCCTGCAGTGCGGTTGTATACCTACATCGTCGGTTGAACCCATCTTTAACTAATGGCATTTTGTTTAACAATTCGAAAATTCACGTAATGCGTTTTTCTGCTACCTGAGCAATAAGAAAACTGAACTTAGTGCGCTACGCGCACGACCCCTACGCCTCGACCTACAAACTATTATGCGGCTCGCTCGGGCAAAGTACCACAGAGCCTCACTAGTGAAACAAAATACCATTTCCTGTGTTTCACTTAAGGATGTTCCGCCGTGAAATGAAACCCATAAGAATCGTTCGAAAATTATTGCAATCTTTAAGTTTAGGTCTAAGAATTAACGTGTCTAAATTTCAGAAGGATTCACAACATGGTTCTCGAGATATTTTAATTCAAAGTTGGGCTAAAATCGCTCTTAATTGGATGATTTAACATAGGCTCTTAAGGGAGAACCATGTTGTTTTCATTTCACTGTAGTTTTTGAACCAGGATGTGAATCATCTTGAAATTTGGATATGTTATTTTTGAAGCCTTAACAAACAAATTGCAATAATTTTCAAACACTTCTTATGGGTTTTTAGACAATTTCAGCATTGTTTATCTTTTAAAAAGTCAGTAAAAAGTTTGCTAATTTTTTTAAAGTTTTTCATAATTTTTTTAAAAAATTTCTGGACTTTTGATTTACACTGTTAGAAACAAGAAGTCTTCCGTAACACATTTAAGTTTATATTTAAAAAATTGTTAGTTTACTCCTCTTTACGAATATGTTATTTAAAAAATTGTTAATCGATTAGTTTTTGATTTATTGATAAAAAAGTGATGGGTGCTGGGAAAAATAAAATCTCAATTTTTTGCATGAAAATATTTTTTTTTTTTTCAATTAAGGTAGTTCCGAAGCGTATATATAGCTAACCTAAAATATAGTTATAGACGCTTGTTGCCCCCACTCTGACGCCACGCGCCGCCGCCGCCACCGCTGCTCGAAATCATGCTAAAATCATGCATTTTTCATTCTTTTTGATTGTATATCTCGTAAGTTAATATCGCTTGCTATGTTTATCTTTTTTACGATACGATTTCTAAGATCTTGCCCTACAAGAAAACCTGTTTTTAAAAAATATTTTAAGAAAATTGAGTTTGCAATGAGAGAATAACCTTCAAAATAAATATGAATTCACGCGCTCAGCATAGGAATCCCATGTAAAAAATTGAAACTTCTGAGCCCAATATCTCAAAATTAAGTATGGCTTGGGGGTTTAACCCATTAAGTCCCAGGATTTTTGAAATTTTTCTTGTACTTTGAGCTCTGGAATTTTGATGAAAAAGATAAAAAATATTTTCAAAAAGACCATATACCACTGTTTTCGGGTAGGCTCTACACGATGGTGTAGTTTAAAAAAATAAAAAATGTCATTTTCAGTTGTTAATTAACAAATTTAAAAAAAAACTCAATTTTTTGCTGCATTTTTTTTTTATGAATTTTTTCAGTTGGATTTTTTTTTTTTTTTTTTTTTCAAAAATGTGATCAGAGGTGATTACGATACTTGAAATTTACGGTAGGATTTTTTATTTTTTATAGAAATTTTTTTTAACAAAATGGCGGCTATAAAACGAAGTCGAAAATCTCGAATTTTTCGTTTTATTCACTTGATTCAAAAGATGGTTTTTTATTGTCAAAATTTTTTCAACTGTTTAAATAAATAATGTTTAAACTATTAAAATCAACATTAAATATATCCACATTAGTTCTTTTTTTGATACATTGCGTTTTTCAGTTGGAAGTTTCCGAATAACTCTGTTAGGGTCACCGCGGACCCTATACTGGAATCGTGTAAAAATCACCTCTCATAACCTAACAATGAATATTTTATAAGTATTACAATTTTAATGCTTCTTTGTACAATTATTTTGACTTTTCCAACAAAAAATAGCAGTAAACGTTAAATACTTGTGCGATTTCAAGGAATAAACATGAAAAAAGTGAATAAAACGAAAAATTCGAGATTTTTGACTTCGTTTTATGGCCGCCATTTTGTTAAAAAAGATTTTTATAAAAAATAAAAAATCCTACCGTAAATTTAAAGTATCGTAATCACCTCTGATCATATTTTTGAAAAAAAAAAAAAAAAATCCAACTGAAAAAATTCATAAAAAAAAATGCAGCAAAAAATTCATAAAAAAAAATGCAGCAAAAAATTGAGTTTTTTTTTTAATTTGTTAATTAGCAATTGAAAATGACATTTTTGATTTTTTAAAACTACACCATCGTGTAGAGCATAACCAAAAATAGTCATATATGGTCTTTTTGAAAATATTTTTTATCGTTTTCATCAAAATTCCATAGCTCAAAGTACAAGAAAAATTTAAAAAATCCTTGGACTTCATGGGTTAAGAAAAATACCAGCGCGTACAGGACTCAAAAATCTACCTCTGTGCAAAATTCTAGAGATTTTTTAAGAAACTCAATTTTTTTGGGAACTACCTTAATAGTGCTTAATCGACAGATATTTCAACTAACAATTAGTACTGATTAGTTTTTTTAACTAAAAACGAATATTTTTGATAAAATTTATTGCTAAAATACTGGCTGATTTGATGCCTTCGTCCTCCGCAGTCCACGTTTCCATTCCTCGTTTCTAACATTTCAACTACCCATGATTGCGGAGTTTTGGCGCGTAAACGGTACTTTTGGGAGCATCTCAAAGTTAGCAACTTTTTTTTTTTTAATTAAATCATGTTCAAAAAATTACTAGTATTTCACTGATTAAAATACGCTGAAAAATAAAATGCTAGTCACTTGGTTTTTTTATAAATAAATAAAAAGTGATAGATGCTGGGCGACCACTGGAGTCGGTTTATTTTAATGAATATTAATTTAATCGGTACATTTTTTATGCTCAATCGAAAGATGATTTGACTAGAAATTAGCATCTTTTGGTTTCACGAAGCTAGCACAATTATTTTTTAAGATACATATTAATTAGTTCTTTCTCTGGTTCCAAATGAATTAAATAATAAGTAGTTCTTGCGTTGGTCAATTTTAAAAATAAATGCTGAATTCGTAATTTGCACCCTCAAGAACCACATTCCAAGTTTGAAAAAAATAAGTAAGCGTCTATTTTTTACTTTGCACAGAAATTTTGGAATTCGTTTTTCTAATTACTTCAAATTTGTGATTCGGTAAATGTCTTTAATGACGAATTTTTGTAGATTTCACCGCAATTTTTGTTGGTTGGTATTTGAATTAACCGACTATAATAACTCCTTTTTGATAATATTCTAAGCAGCTGAGAAATTTAATTAAAAAATTTTGCAGCAAAAAATTTGACCGAGAGCGAGAGTTTATAGGTAAAGTTGCTACTAAAAATTATAGTTTAGAAAAAAAATAGCTCAGCATCCTTATCACAAAATGCAATGGTGAAGAGTGGACATTTTATCAGCTTATATATTCATCAGCTAGAACAATTTGAGGAGAAATCCCGAGTTGCAGACAGTCGGCGCCGTAAAGGCCCTTTTTCCCAGAGTTATAAATATCATGAACATGAGTCAGCTCATTCTGATTGCAACAATTTTTAGAATTTTGCGTGCACACGTAAATGAAAAAAATAAAAAACTTCTGAATTTCCATGGTTTGTGATAAAATTATATAAAATACTTGAAAGTGATTTGAATTAACTTTCATTATAGATTTGGATACTATGATAAATATCCAAACCAAATTGTATTAAACTTGGTTTTTCAATAATCTATTTGTTAACAAAGGATCTCCCTCATCAAACTTTTATATATGCAATAATTTCCTCGTAAAAAAATAAGCTACGATAATAGATACTAATATTTTTCTTACAAACTTTACAAGCTAAGCTTTGAGTATATATAGTTCTTAAAAGCACTTTTAAGAATTGCTTTTAATTTGAAGAAATTATTGATTACAAACTTCAATTTCAAAATAAAAATTTTTTAATAAAATGTGATGAGTCAACCATAACTAAAAGATACAATATTTAAGCCTCAAAAAATATGAAAGTGAGAAATTTATAGGTGAGAGTTTGTTTATATTGATTCACGTTTTACACTCAAAAAAATTAGATATTTAACTACGAAAAAATTACACATTCAGGATATTTGGATATCCGAATTTTACACTTGTTCGTGTACTTCGGACTAACAATAATTTATTGACATTAATATATGATAATAAGATAATTTTTCATTCAAATGCAATCATATAAATTATCTTTTCTCATGTTTAGTTAATAAGAACTAATTTTCGCCATTTTTTTATTTTTTGGCTGTATCGATACAGTACTAATTGTAAAATTCAACTAATATTCGATAATTTTTTAATTATTTGTAAAATTGTACAGTCTACTGACTTCAATATTTTGATTTATCTAAGTATATTTCGAGTTTGTAAGTATCTATTTTAACTCTTTTTAATATAAATTTTCACGTAAATAATATACACGTGTACATTTCAACTGCCCTTGTAAAAAAAAAACCTTATCCGGAAATCTGCTGATTTATAGTCACAAAGAAGGTACTGAGAAAAAAAATCAGATAAAAATCAAACTTAAAAATCTTGATGAGATGTTACCCAATAAATCAGATTGATATATTTTTCCCAAATTTTTAATTTATCCCTTTGCGTATCGACAGGTTAAGGTTTTTCTTCGCACGAACAATCTATTTATCCTTCGATTACCGAAGGTTCAATATTTTAATATTATAACTGCATATTAAGAGTTAGAATTGATTACCTATTAGTTTAAATATAAAAAGATACTCACTCTATTCAATTATCTAATCATGATAACGGGGCGAGCCGCGGCGGGCGGAGCGGTGCAGTGCCGTGGACTCTGCTCTGCAGGCTAAATCAGCCTGCAAGGCAGAGTCCCGCAGCCTGCACGCCACACCGTTCCCGAGTGTGCAAGGGGCACTGATATTCTCACTGCCTCCGTCTTTCCGTGTAATTAGCCGTGCCCCTCCCCTACCTGAGTTGAAACGTAACCCAGGTGTCTTTTGTCGTTTCATGCAAATGTATGTTTTAATGCTTTTGACCGATGTTCTCAAACTCTACGTAAAATTTTTGACGAGATAAAAAAAAAATTAAATAATATATTTTCAAGACTGTACTGATCTTGAAGATTTGAAAAATTGTACAATTTATATTTCAACTTCTAAAGTTTTCCAAAAATAATTTTTTTTTTTTTTTACAAGCAATGAAAGGCATTTTTTTATTTGTTCATAACAATTTCTTGCAGTGTTTTGCTGATGCAAAGTGGTTTATCGGATTCGAACAGTGTTTCTGGACCAATTAAAAAAAAAAAAACCTTGTAGACTTCGAATTAAAACATTTTCAATGCTAACTTCCCCAGACTATTCCTCCGCTCAGCTCACCTAAAGGGTTAGTGATAGGGCATCAGTGATATTCGGATATTTCAACTGCCTACGTAATTATTTTTAGAAGATAATATTTGATGTTGATAGTTCTCTTTTTTGAGTTTCATCATGGATTATAGGGCTCGAAAATTCGAAAATAAATTTCCTAAATAAAGTAGGCCTTATATAAGTCTAATTCAAAAATTAAGGTTTTATTCGTGATTGGCATCCTTAAAAACCCCCATAAATAAATTTTTTTTACCTTAGTAAAGTAGGCTTCGTAAAAGTTAATTTCGTGATTAGCATTTTTGAAAACCCCTGAATACCAAATTTTAAACAGTTGTAATGCGTCACAGTCACAATTTTATTCAAGTTTAATGTTTTTTGTGTTACTTTATGTAGCTCCACATCAGGGGCGCAACAACCCATGTAAGCTAGAGGGTGTCCTGATCAATTTTTTTCCTGACACCCCCTAGTATTTTCAGGGGGTGTCAACAAAATTGTACAATCCTAAATCAAGCCTTAAATCTAAATATGCCTAAGCGCCCTGGGCGCCTGAGTTCAACAAAAAAACAAATCAGTTATCTCCCAAGCTCTGAATCCCCAAATACCCTGGGCGCCCGAGTTCAACAAAAAAATAATCAGCTATCCCCCAGGATCTGAGCCCCCAAATACCGAGGGCGCCCGAGTTCAGCAAAAAAACTAATCAGCTATCCTCCAAGCTCTAAGCTCCCAAAACCCTGGGCATCCGAGTTCAGCAAAAAAACTAATCAGCTATCCCCCAAGCTCTAAGCCCCGAAAACCCTGGGCGTCCGAGTTCAGCAAAAAAACTAATCAGCTATCCCCCAAGCTCTAAGCCCCCAAAACTCTGGGCGTCCGAGTTCAGCAAAAAAACTTATCGGCTATCCCCCAAGCTCTAAACCCCCAAAACCCTGGGCGTCCGAGTTCAACAAAAAAACTAATCAGTTATCTCCCAAGCTCTGAATCCCCAAATACCCTGGGCGACCGAGTTCAACAAAACAATGATCAGCTATCCCCCAAGCTCTAAGCCCCCAAAACCCTGGGCGTCCAAGTTCAGCAAAAAAACTTATCAGCTATCCCCCAAGCTCTGAATCCCCAAATAGCCAGGGCGCCCGAGTTAAACTAAAAAACTGATCAGCTATCCCCCAAGCTATAAACCCCCAAATACCCAGGGCGCCCGAGTTCAACAAAAAAATAATCAGCTATCCCTCAGGATCTAAACCCCCAAATACCGTGGGCGCCCGAGTTCAGCAAAAAAACTAATCAGCTATCCTCCAAGCTCTAAGCCCCCAAAACCCTGGGCTTTCGAGTTCAGCAAAAAAACTAATCAGCTATCCCCCAAGCTCTAAGCCCCCAAAACTCTGGGCGTCCAAGTTCAGCAAAAAAACTTATCGGCTATCCCCCAAGCTCTAAACCCCCAAAACCCTGGGCGTCCGAGTTCAGCTAAAAAACTTATCGGCTATCCCCCAAGCTCTGAATACCCAAATAGCCAGGGCGCCTGAGTTAAACTAAAAAACTAATCAGCTATCCCCCAAGCTCTAAGCCCCCAAAACCCTGGGCGTCCGAGTTCAGCAAAAAAACTTATCAGCTATCCCCCAAGCTCTGAATCCCCAAATAGCCAGGGCGCCCGTGTTCAATAAAAAAAACTGATCAGCTATACCCCAAGCTCCAAACCCCCCAGAATCCCTGGACACCCGAGTTCAATTGAACGAAATTTTTTTTGTTGCAACTGTAACGGGGTATTTCTTAAGAAAAGGGCCTCCCTTAAATAATTAACGGAGTTTCCCAGGCCCTCCCGTTACAAGGAAAATCTCTCACAAAAACTCTCGGGGAAAACTCCTTAATCTGGGGTCAGGGTTTCCACGGAGAGAAAACCTCCGGGAACGGTCGGTGAGCTAGAGAGAGAGAAAATAAATTCTTACAAAAATTTTAGGTTAAATTTGAATTTTATTCTTGTCTACAAAATTTAAAAAAAATCAAGTCTACAATTACAAAAAAAATAAAATTTTAATTTGAGAACAAAGGAATTAAACAAACTATAAAGTAGTCTACAAAATGGCGGGTAACGACGCCGTGCCAAGAAAAACTCTATCGAATTTATAAAACTTTCAATAATATCCAAACAGAATTCTCATTTAGCGTGCAATACACGAATTTTCCGGAAAAACATGCTTTATAAAGTTTTCAATAAAATAAAACAAAAACCTTACGTTTTACAAAAATTTCGAAAAAAATTGCTCTGATGCTCCAAAATGGCTACTCTCTTTTTTTTTAACTCTCGGTATAAATAACCCAAGCTTCGATTTTCTTCTTGTACCTAGCTGTAAAAATAAAGAAAAACACAAAAAAAATTGTCTACAAACTCGACTAAAGAAAATAGGAAAAGGAAACTTAGAAAAGAGTCTACTCAAAGAACTAAAAAAAATCACACTCTCAAACACTACCTCACACTGTGGCTACTGAGAACAGAGTGACGCTCCCCGCGTCTCTCTGTCTCGACTTCCTTCCTCACCATCCCCTCCAAACACTCTCCACCAATCAACAAAAATCAATCCAATTAAGCCTCATTCATACTCGAGGAACAGTCATTTGTCCACCAATCAGACACATTCACGCCACAACACCCAATCACGCTCCCGTCTACAATCTTCCGGTGGCGATCGCCACGCCACCTATAGTACGCGCGAAAATCCAAAATAAGAATAAAAATAATGCACACGAGGCACTCACTGCGTTACCCTATCCCTTGCGCACATACTCTCTCTCTCGCTCTCCCCCATACGCACACATTGTTCGCGCAACGTACACAATACAGAAAAAAAAATAATATCTCACTCACGCCCGTGTCTACTGTGGTGAGCGTGCGCGCACGCGCTTGGCAATGCAGTTGCGTCGTCTGCCGACACGCGCCGCGCACCTCCTCCGTCGCCGAAAACTCCCCGACGGAGAATCGGAACCCGTGTGTGGTGTATGTGTGTGTACGTGCGCGCCCTGGGCCGGGAGAGCCTTCCCGGGTGGTGAACATGTGTGTGTGTGTGTATGTGTCGTGCGCGCACCGGGTGCTCGTGCTGTTGCAACAGCAGCGTCCAGCCGACGGCGATCGTCACCACGTGGTCGGCTTCTGCTGCGCGAGAAAATGGCATGGTTATCACCTGGGAAAGTAAACAAACAAATAAATAATTTCATTGTTTCCCAGGTGACCTGACACTGCCAGGTAAGAAAAGTAATTTACGAGGGATTCACTCCCTCGCAACTCCCCCCTGCCAAGCCGAAACATACCCGTTATGTTTCGCCTTACAAAACCCCTGGCAATGTCCAGTCACCTCTGGAAACCACAAAGAACGAGATTGGTGGTATACTCACTGCTCAGTCTACCCAATTTGTCTCGCAATGGTCTACCCGTCTACAGTCCATCAGTCTACAAATTGTCTACAAAGAAATAACAACAAAACAAAAAAAAAAAAAAATAAAAAAAATAAAAAAAAATAAAAAAATATACGTCTACAAAAAAAAATTCTTTCCTACTCGAGTCGCTGACGTTTCAGTCGCTCGTTCTCCCGCCATACCTGACGAATAACATCGGGCCTGACATCGTCCGGGAGCCGCTGAGCCATGAGCAAAATCTCCATGGCACTTAATATTCTTGGCTCTACCGGATTCATCGGCTCCAGGCGATGCCAGACCGAAGCGTCTACCAGGTTGGCCGGAGAAGGAGCGACCGGAACCTCGATGACTTCCGCAAGCTCGTCCCCACCGCTGTCCCGGGCACGTTTCCCCGAGACCGATCCTCCCACCACTGGTCCCGAACCCGGCGCTTCCACCCCGCGGACAACCCCGGTCGCAGAGCCCGGCGTGACCCACTGAGTCCTTCTTCTGGCCCGGGACATGGCCGCAAATTGTTCGACGGGAAGGATCGCCCTCGCTTCGTCGCGTTCCCGATTACGCAGGCGTAATCGGTAGGCCGAACTACAGCGAGGGCACTCCTCCACCCGAACGCCTCTGCGACCGCAGTTATTGAAGAAGGGCCTCACTAGGTAACGGGGGCAGTGGCGAGTCTCATGACTCAGGGACCAGCACCCGAAACAACAATTGGGAGGTGAGTCTATGTGGGGGTCTGTGGCCACGATAGCCAGACCCCCGAACAATCGACCTTCGAGCTTGGCTGGAAGGCCTCGGTTGTAGAAAGGTAGGTACCCGTTGGGGGGCGGGTCGTCGACGTCCATCCGAGTAGGAGCCCTAGTCACCCCCGCGGTCTCCATGGCAGTCGAAACTGGCACGGAGCTCGCCGGAGCGACCGGACTCGAACCCCGGACGGTACGCTTGACGGCCCCTCGCCCAACGGGAACCCGGGCCGGTCCGTCCGTATTCGTCGTGGTCGTCGGAGTCTGGTCTACTACGGGTAGAGTGACCGGGGAAAGAGGGTGAGGTGAAGAACGGCGAGGGGAAGGGTTGGAACCCCCCGAGACGTAGTCGTCCAGGGTAAATTGTCGTCGGGGGTTGTTCTTCTTCTTCTTCTTCTTCTTCCTTCGCGGTGCCGCCTCTTCCCTCTCCCTTTGTGCCTCCTCCCTCAGATCGTCCTCGTAGCCGGCTGGGTAAATGTTTAGGGCCACGTAGGCCACCGGGACTCCGTCGACCACCGTAGTCGAGACGAGCGGCTGGTCTCGGATGTCCTCCCACGGAATGGGCGACCCACTGGCAATGTTGGAGGGGGGGGGCCTCCTCTATAAATTCCATGGCCTCTCCCCCTTCCGGCAAGACCCGGCCCGCGTTCCGCCGCTCGTAGGCCCTTAGCTCTTCTTCGGCGGCACGGCTCTCGGCCACCGGGTCGAATCCCGCCTCCGACTCGGTGACCACCTCGTCGATGACGCGCCACGGTCCCTCACTCTCCTCCTGCAAGAGGAGGACTTCCAGCCCATGTAGGACCTCATTAAAGGAGGGAGTCTCCCGGTTCTCGCCCAGGGAGAGGGGGACAAGGTCTACCAGCAGGTCACTCGGCGGGGCGATCACCACCTGAGTTTGGGTCTCCTCACCCTCTGGGGCTTGTCGCTGTTCCGACGGCAAGGAAGCCGCGCATTCCTCGGCCACTAGCTCATCCAACATGTCGTGGAAGTGATCCTCCACGAACATGTCGGTGAGTTGCTCGGACCAGTCGTTTGCCGTGTCTACCGCTTCTGCCATCCTGTGAAAAAAATTTCATAACAAACAAAATAATAATATGTCTACCATTTATTTGATCCTTACCTTCCCCGGACTACACAGGACAGTACAGTCTACCCTTACGGACTTCACATTGACAACGAATCCCTCACCAAAAAAAAAAAAAATATATAACCAGACAACACAAGGTTAGTCTACACATACCTGGAAAAAATTTTTTTTTTTTTTCTTTCTTTTTTTTTTTAAAACAATAAAAGAATAATCGACTACACATTATCCATTCCTCGGCTTCAGATATTTCTTCAACCGACTCACATGGATCATACTGTTAGCCTTAGATCCAACTCCCTCTAACCAATAAGTCACTGGAGGTTCGAACTTAACAATCTTGAATGGTCCGTCCCACTTGGGTGCTAACTTCCCAGACCTTCCTTCCGCCGCGTTCGATAACGTTTTAATCCGTCTCCATACCCAATCTCCGACGTTAAATGTCACCTGTCTACGACCTTTGTTGTACGCCCTTGCCTGTGTCTCCCTGGATTCGTCAAGATGCCTCGCCACTAGATCCCTCAAAGCATCCAACCTCTTCATCCGATCTATCCATATTTCTGGATTCATCTCTAGCTTCGGACCTCTCACTTCCAACTCTCGTCGAAGACTTTTGACCGGTTGCGGTTGTCTACCAAAGTTTAGATACGCCGGGGACACCTTTGTTGAACTTTGTATCACCGTGTTCACCGCATGTCTGAACTCATGTAAGTGTTGATCCCAAGTTCGATGATCGTGTCCCACGAAGATGGCGATCATGACTTTGAGAGTTCTATTACTCCTCTCTACCGGATTTGATTGCGGGTGATACGGTGGGATCAAAGCTCTCTTGATACCGAATTCTTCCAGGAGTTTGTCCAAATCTTTGTTTTGAAACTCCTTACCATTGTCCGACAGGAAGAAATCGGGGGTTTCCCAACGGAACAAGATTAATTCTTCAAAAGCCCTCGCTATGCTCTTCCCTGTAGCAGTATGCAGAGGCTTCAGCTCCACCCATCGCGTAAATAAGTCCTGGAACACCAAGATGTATTTGTTTTGAGTTTTGCTCATTGGGAACTCCATCAAGTCGGCTGAAACCACTGCCCAAGGCCGTTCCACTATTCGCCTGCCCATGAGTCCCTGCGGTCCCAGTTGAGAGACCTTGTACTGCTGACAGAGTTCGCATTCATATATGTAGTTCTGGACATCGTGCCAAATGCCCGGCCAATAATATTCTCCGGCCACCCTGTTGTAGGTCTTATTTCGGCCCAGATGCCCTGACGACGTCAGACAATGAGCATCGTGAAGAATTCTCTCTCTTTGGTCCGTTGGAATGACCATTTTCCAACCTTCCTCGTTGTTTGACACTGGATCCAACAATTTATCTCTGCGGTAACAATAAAGCAAATTCCCGTCTACCCTCCATTCTTTATACTTGTTTGGATACTGTCTAACCTCTTCCAATTTCTTGAAATACCACGGATCTACACTCTCTACAATTTCTCCCACCTCGTCTACATCATAACTCCTTGACAACCAGTCGGGCAAGTAATGATTAGCACCTTTGCGATGAATTATCGTGAAATCCCATTGTTGTAAAAACAAAGCCCATCTTGCCAGTCTACCAGTCGGATCCTTCAGGTTTTTGAGATACTTCAAAGCGCTGTGATCGGTTATTACCGTAAAATGAGTACCCTCAATATACGGCCTGAATTTTTCGATGCCAAATTTAACAGCCACCATTTCTTTTTCCGACACTGTGTAGTTTTTCTCATGGTTTTTTAGCATACGGCTAGCAAAACAAATGGGATGTTCTCCGTCTTCAAAATCTTGGGTCAAAACCGCTCCAATTGAATCTTTGCTGGCATCGGTTTGGACCGTGAAAGGTAGCGTGAAATCTGGTCTCGCTAACACTGGAGCTTCAGTGAGTGCCCTCTTCAGAGTGTCGAAAGCTTCCTGTTCTTCAGTTCCCCAATTCCAAGGGAATTTCTTCGACGTCAATCTGGTCAGTGGAATTTTTATCTCTGACTCATGTTCTATGAATCGGCCGTACCAGTTAATGACGCCGAGGAAACTTCTCAAACCTTTCATCCCCTTTGGCGCGGGAATCCTCAAAATAGGGTCTACCTTTTCTGGATCAGGTCTCAACCCTTCCGCGTCCAGCAAATAACCCAGGAATTTCACTCGTGAACAACAAAACTCACATTTCTTTGCGTTCACTACCAAACCAGCTTCTGTCAACCTCCTCAGTACGAACTCTACCCAATACAGTAACTCCACAAATGTGAGGGCAATGATGATTATATCGTCTAAGTAGGCAAACACATTTGGTTCTACATCCGGGCCAAATAACGCGTCTATCAGTCTTTGGAAAGTTCTTGGGGCTTTTGAAAGACCAAAAGGCATTCGCAAAAATTCGAACAATCCTTTCCCTAGGACTGCGAAAGCTGTATACTTGCGACTCGCAGGATCCATGGGAATCTGAAAGTACGCCTGTTTTAAGTCTATCTTACATATGTACTTGGCTTTCCGCAACTTGTCCAAAACCGTGTCTACACTGGGCAAGGCATACGCGTCCTTGCAAGATACTTTATTCACATCTCTGTAGTCTATGCAAAACCTATAATCCCCATCACCTTTCTTTATGATTACCGGTGCACTTCTCCACTCACTATTTGATGGTTGAATGATCCCGGTCTCTAACATCTTGTCTACTTCTCTATGGGCTACTTCCTCCATAGCCGGTGACATTCTACGATGAGCATGACGTACTGGCACTGCTCCTTCGGTTAGTTCTATCCGATGCTGCGTTAGCGTAGTGAAACCCTGGAATTCTTCCGGTGGAGGCAAAATTTTCTTTGCGAGATCTTCGATCTGTCGTTTTTCTTCCTCGGAGATTTCGACCAGACCTGCGCATTCAGCCAATATCTCGGCCACCATTTCGACCCGCC
This sequence comes from Encarsia formosa, assembly GCA_038277355.1. Classification (NCBI taxonomy): domain Eukaryota; kingdom Metazoa; phylum Arthropoda; class Insecta; order Hymenoptera; family Aphelinidae; genus Encarsia; species Encarsia formosa. Next base: position 43,752,661 of record CM076186.1, on the reverse strand, counting down.
GTTTCTCTTTCGGTGTTTCCTTCACTACTGCACATTCTGCAATGAGTGTTTCACCGTTCTCTCCATCAGCCTTCGTGAACTGGTGCCGTATGCCACTCGAACCACTTTTCCAGGAGCCATCCGCATAGTCGCAACAGATCTCAAACGCTTGGATGAAGTCTTGCCCCAGTATTATGTCGTTAGAGATGCCTTTCACCGCTCTGGGCGAAATCTTCTCGACTCGGCCATCTATACTCATCATCAGATCTAACTGGCCTAATACTATGAGATAGTCATTACCCACTTGTTTGAGACTTGTAGCGCAAGGTTTTAGTTTCTCTCGAAAATGCTCAGCTACCGACTCCCTCACAATAGACACCGTGGCACCAGTGTCGTGTAAGGCTTGGAATGGTTTCCCATTCAACAAGACCTTGAAGAAAAACCTGTTATCTCTCACTAAACCACTTACTTCATCGTCTACTTCCTCAACTGGGCCTCGCACAGTTCCACCCCCCCCCCCTTGACGTGAACTAGTCTGAAAACCTTCAGCTTGTTCACTCACACTTTCAGTAGGGGCTTTGTAAAACCTTCGATTCGGAGATCAGTCGATTTGTTCCACAAATTTCTGCATTGCAACATTTATCTGTGTTAGTTGCTCATCGCTTATATTATCCCCACTTGCCAACCTTTCAATCAATTGTCCTATCTCTTCCTCATTAACCTCTAAATCACCTTCCTTCCCCGTTTCCACATCTTCCACTTCATCCCTTTGTCTACACTCAACGCCGATTTCACCACTAATTTCACCAGCTTTTTCACCTGTAGTTACTTTTGTCTTGTCTACTTTGTCGCTAATACTTTCGTTTACCTCCTTGTAAACGATTTCTGTAGGATTTTCACAAAACTTTTCACTTGTAGTTACTCCTGACCTCGTTACTCTACTGCCAATACTCATGTCTACCCCCTTGTCTACATTTTCCTTGGCATTTTCACAGGTCCTTTAACTTTCGGTTACTCCTGCTTCTGCTACTTTATTACCATGATTACTTTCTTCCTGCGTTGGTGTTATTTCTTCCTCACTCCATTTTATCCCACTCTTACTCTTAGGAATTGCTCCTGTTCTCCTGGCCTTAAAATCATTCACCACTTTCCACACATCCCATTTTTCACTCTCCTCACTCTCACTCTCTGTTTCCCTAATCTCCTCTACTTCCTCATTTTCCTCCTCACCCGTCCAATCTTCCTCCCACATTTCTTCCACCTGTTGTTCCACGTCTACCTCCTTCTCTCCGTCTCCTTCATTACTGTTGTCTACTGCTGTTGTGGCCCCTGATTGTTGTTTGGGAGTGTTGGGCCACCCGACGCTCCCGCCTTGGCGTTTCCCAGCAAGGCTAACAACTTTGAGCAATTTGCACAGTTTCTCACTGTAACACCCTTTGCTCCACAACCTTGACAACTTGTTGCCTGGGCATTCAATGGGCAACTATTTGCAAAATGTCCAGTCTGTCTGCATTTATAGCAGCATAGATCCGGGCATTCCCAAATCCGATGACCAGGTCTACCACAACTACGACAGTTGCCCATTGGTCTACCTTCACTTTGAGTTTGTTGTTGTCGTGATTGTTGTTGTTGAGTTTGTTGTTGTCTAGCTTGCTGTGGTTGTTGGTCTAGTTGTTGTTGTATTTGTGGACGTGATTGATGTTGTGAATTTTGTTGTGTTTGTATTTGAGGACTTAGTTGTGGTGGCCTCATTTGTTTATTAACGTTTTGTTGGTTATACTGGTTGTTCTGCCAGCCATTTTGGTTGTTTCCGTTGTTTTGTCTATTTTTCCAGTTTGGTTGATTTCCTAACTGGTTACTTTGCACCTGAATACTTGCTACTTCATTTCCCTGTCCTTGAATTGGGCTGTCTACGTTTTTGTTCTTTTTGTTTTTCTTTTTCGCTTTCTTTTCCTCCCCACTAACCATCGCAACTTCATTTACTGCAGCTACTTTACTTTTCGTGTTCGTAAATGCTGCTATCGGTATCCGGCATTTGTCTTTGGTTGGTGGTCCTACAAATTTGTTACAATCCTCCTTCTGTCTTTCGTATTTTCTTCCGTAGTGCTCCAAATCGTCTACCGTGTCTACTCTTTTATTATCCAAGTACCACTTGTATTCAGGCTGCAACCCTCTTCTTATTATCTCTATTTGTTCGTCTTCTTCCAGAGGATGCTTTTTTTATTTAAATAGGGCTCCCAGACAAGTGATGTAGTTTGAGATCGTTTCTCCTTTGCCTTGAGTCCTATTCCTTATTTCATCCATAACCTCATACTGTGAGTATTGGCCAATAAAGTTCCTCTGGAACGACTTTTTAAATTCATGCCACGTTTCAATCTTCAAAATCGCCGTGTCGTACCATCTTAATGCCCGATCCTCCATCACACTCGCCACTGCGTTTATTATTTGAGTGTCCGACATGTTACTATTTCGTCTACACCTGTCTAGCTTGTTCAGGAATTGTTCTGGGTTTTCTTTTCCCTCATCCCCTGAGAATTTTAAATTCCAATCTTTTAAGATTCTCACACAATTGATATTGCCAGATTGTGTATACCCATGTCTACGATGTCTTACTGGTGATCGGCTGTCTGGTGATGAAATACTGCGGTTTCGTCTTGAGACATGTCTATACTCTCTCGAACCGGATCTACTACGATAATTTCGTCTACGTCTACTATGTTCTCTATTACATCTATGGCCTCGGATCCACGACCCATGACGACGTTCCTCCGATGAAGAAGACGATCGGTGTCGATGGCCTCGTAGTCTACTATTGACTCTTCTATGACTCCTTTCTCGTGACGATGAATCCCTTCTCTTACGAGACGGGGATCCGTGACGAATGTGTCGAGTTATGGAAGTTCGAAGTTTACTACCATGTGAATGTCCATGATGTAGTTCTTTGGACCTCGATCTTCGATCTCTTCTTTCTAGAGAACTGTGATCGAGTTCCCGAGATTTAACGTTGACGTGACGTCTTTCCCGTGATGTAGATTTATATCTGTTATGACCTGGTTTCGATTTGTAGTGGTTTTCCCTCGATGAGGATCTATAACGTTCTTCACGATGATGAGACGGCTTATTCTTTTTACTGTAATGAACCTTACTACTCCTACGGTGTTTAGTTATCTCATCGTCGTTTGTATCGCTACCACTACTTGTGTATTGTTTGTTTTGTTCTCTTTCATTGTCCAGTTTTCTTTCTTTCTCCAGTCTTTTCATTTCTTCCTGCCTTCCTTCTAGTTTTCTGTTCTTAGAACTTCTCTTGACTAGCCGTTTTCTTCGTTGCTCTATCCTACTATCACTTGAATCTCCACTCTCATAGTTTTTCTCTGACTCATTACCATATCCACCAATCAATTTACTCTCTTCTTTTCTTCGGTCCATCAACCTTTCCATGTGTCTACTCGTGTCTACTTCTTGTTTTCTCAAACCTAAGTTTAATTGTTCGTTTTCCCCTGCCAAGTGGACACCATGTGAAGAAGACATAAACAAGTTTTCCATTTCCAGAGGGGGTTGAGTTATGGTTTTTCTCAAACCCGTTTCATTTATTTTCTTGCTTGTGCCATCGTTCTCTGGATTTGAATAACTTGTCTTTGATTCTTGTTCTTCATTGTTAGGTGTTTCATTCACTACTGACTGTTCCTGTGTCCTCACCACATACATTTTCCTTCCTTTCTTTCCTTTCACTGTCTACAATCAATCTTGAATCTGAGAAACAACAAAAAAAAAAATTTTATGTCTTCACTTAATCTTGAACCTAAAAAGAAAAAAAAAATTCACTGTCTACTATAGTCTTGAACCCGAAAGAAATTTTCACTGTTTAACCTACTCTTGAACCTGAAAGAAAATTTTCACTGACTCTAATTTTCTTTATTCACAAAAAAAAATTCCTGTCTACAATGTTCTTGAACCTGAAAGAAAATTTTCACTGACTCTAATTTTCTTTATTCACCAAAAAAAAAAAAAAATTTTTCTCTTTACAATGTTCTTGAACCTGAAAGAAAATTTTAACTGACTCTATCTTTCTTTATTCACAAAAAAAATTTTCTGTCTACAATGTTCTTGAACCTGAAAGAAAATTTTCACTGACTCTAATTTTCTTAATTCACAAAAAAAAAATTTTCTGTCTACAATGTTCTTGAACCTGAAAGAAAATTTTCACTGACTCTGATTTTCTCAATTCACAAAAAAAAATTTCCTGTCTACAATGTTCTTGAACCTGTTTCTCAGTAGCTGTTATTTTTATTTTATTAGCTCTTCTCTTTTGTACTACAAATAAATCTTCCTAAAACCTGGTAAAATCCAAAAAATAAAATAAATATTTCAGTTGGACACTAGCCAAGAATTAAATAATTATATTGGTTGGACACTAGCCAACAATTAATTATAATATTTTGTCGGTCACTAGCCAACAATAAAATTATAAAAATCACATAAATATTCCCAAATCCATCACCAATTGTTAATTTCCATAAATTCACACTCATCCGTTTAAAGTTCAACCTTTCGAAATTTTCCTATGTACCACCCTGGAAAATTCTACTAAGTCAAACTGTCGCGAAAGAACAAAAAATTCTAACTTTTATCACCGAAAAATTTTCTAAGTCCAACTTTTCGAAATTTTTCAATGTTCCACCTATGAAAAATTCTACTAAGTCCAACTTCCGCAAAAGAAAAAAAATTCTAATTTCTATAACCGAAAAATTTTCTAAGTCGACTTTTCGAAATTTTTCAATGTTCCACCTATGAAAAATTCTACTAAGTCCAACTGCCAAAAGAAAATTTCTAAGTTCACTTTTCGAAATTTTTCAATGTTCCACCTATGAAAAATTCTACTAAGTCCAACTGCCAAAAGAAAATTTCTAAGTCCAACTTTTCGAAATTTTTCGATGTTCCACCTATGAAAAATTCTACTCAGTCCAACTGCTAAAAAAAAATTCTAAGTTCTCTCGCCGAAAATTTTTCTTCAAGTTCAACCTGTCTACAAAATTTTCTAAGTCCCTAGCCTGACTACAAAATTTGCTAAGTCCCTTTGTTCTCGAAAAAAAAACAAAAACACCTCTAGTAAAAACTAAAACGAGATAAAAATAAATGCAATAACCAAGAAAAAAAAAAAAATAAAATATTTCCTCTCCTCTCACCAACTCTCCGTGGATTAATTTAAAAAAAAAATTAACAAAAAAAAATTATGTTCGGGCGCCATTTGTAACGGGGTATTTCTTAAGAAAAGGGCCTCCCTTAAATAATTAACGGAGTTTCCCGGGCCCTCCCGTTACAAGGAAAATCTCTCACAAAAACTCTCGGGGAAAACTCCTTAATCTGGGGTCAGGGTTTCCACGGAGAGAAAACCTCCGGGAACGGTTGGTGAGCTAGAGAGAGAGAAAATAAATTATTACAAAAATTTTAGGTTAAATTTGAATTTTATTCTTGTCTACAAAATTTAAAAAAAATCAAGTCTACAATTACAAAAAAAATAAAATTTTAATTTGAGAACAAAGGAATTAAACAAACTATAAAGTAGTCTACAAAATGGCGGGTAACGACGCCGCGCCAAGAAAAACTCTATCGAATTTATAAAACTTTCAATAATATCCAAACAGAATTCTCATTCAGCGTGCAATACACAAATTTTCCTGAAAAACATGCTTTATAAAGTTTTCAATAAAATAAAACAAAAACCTTACGTTTTACAAAAATTTCGAAAAAAATTTCTCTGATGCTCCAAAATGACTACTCTCTTTTTTTTTTAACTCTCGGTATGAATAACCCAAGCTTCGATTTTCTTCTTGTACCTAGCTGTAAAAATAAAGAAAAACACAAAAAAAATTGTCTACAAACTCGACTAAAGAAAATAGGAAAAGGAAACTTAGAAAAGAGTCTACTCAAAGAACTAAAAAAAATCACACTCTCAAACACTACCTCACACTGTGGCTACTGAGAACAGAGTGACGCTCCCCGCGTCTCTCTGTCTCGACTTTCTTCCTCACCATCCCCTCCAAACACTCTCCACCAATCAACAAAAATCAATCCAATTAAGCCTCATTCATACTCGAGGAACAGTCATTTGTCCACCAATCAGACACATTCACGCCACAACACCCAATCACGCTCCCGTCTACAATCTTCCGGTGGCGATCGCCACGCCACCTATAGTACGCGCGAAAATCCAAAATAAGAATAAAAATAATGCACACGAGGCACTCACTGCGTTACCCTATCCCTTGCGCACATACTCTCTCTCTCGCTCTCCCCCATACGCACACATTGTTCGCGCAACGTACACAATACAGAAAAAAAAAATAATATCTCACTCACGCCCGTGTCTACTGTGGTGAGCGTGCGCGCACGCGCTTGGCAATGCAGTTGCGTCGTCTGCCGACACGCGCCGCGCACCTCCTCCGTCGCCGAAAACTCCCCGACGGAGAATCGGAACCCGTGTGTGGTGTATGTGTGTGTACGTGCGCGCCCTGGGCCGGGAGAACCTTCCCGGGTGGTGAACATGTGTGTGTGTGTATGTGTCGTGCGCGCGCCGGGTGCTCGTGCTGTTGCAACAGCAGCGTCCAGCCGACGGCGATCGTCGCCACGTGGTCGGCTTCTGCTGCGCGAGAAAATGGCATGCTTATCACCTGGGAAAGTAAACAAACAAATAAATAATTTCATTGTTTCCCAGGTGACCTGACACTGCCAGGTAAGAAAAATAATTTACGAGGGATTCACTCCCTCGCACAACAAAAAAAATTATCAACAAATTTTTTTTTCTAACTAGAAAATAAAATCCACAACCTTATTGTGGAACAAAAAAAAAAAAAAAAAAAACACTTTTTTATGGATTTGATATTCAATTATATAAAGTACGCTTAACTTCGAGCTTAACTTCTAAAATTATTCCACTCGGTAACCAGAGTTTTGGGGGGTTTAGAGCTTGGGGGATAGCCGATCAGTTTTATTGTTGAACTGGGGTGCCCAGGGTTTTGAGGGTTTAGAGCTTGGGGCATAGCTGATCAGTTCTATTGTTGAACTCGGGTGCCCAGGGTTTTGAGGGTTTAGAGCTAGGGGGATAGCTGATTAGTTTTTTTTGTTGAACTCGGGCGTCCAGGGTTTTGAGGGTTTAGAGTTTGGGGGATAGCTGATTAGTTTTTTCGTTAAACTCGGGCGCCCAGGATATTTGGGGGTTCAGAGCTTGGGGGATAGCTGATCAGTTTTTTTTTTTTAACTCGATGCCCAGGGTTTTGCGGGTTTAGAGCTTGGGGGATAGCCGATCAGTTTTTTTGTTGAACTCTGGCGCCCAGGGTATTTGAAGGTTTAGAGCCTAGGGGATAGCTGATTTTTTTTTTTTTTTGTTGAACTCGGGCGCCCAGAGTATTTGGGAATTCAGAGCTTGAGGGATAGCTGATTAGTTTTTTTGTTTAACTCGGGCGCCCAGGGTTTTGTAGGTTTAAGGCTTGAGATTTCAAATTCCGTGGACACCCCCAAGAAACTGTAGAGGGTGTCGTCTACTAGCCCAGGGGGTGTCCTGACACCTCTGCCCCCCCCTCCCCCGTTGCTGCGCGCCTGCTCCACATTGATCAGGTAAAATAAGAACAAAACACAGTTACGTTTTATAAAGACTACACAATTTTATTCGATTCTAATAAAGTAAGTCTAATCAAAAAATAAAGGTTTCATTCGCTGAATACGAATTAAACATTATTTTTTAAATTTGAGCTGTGATAGGTCTACTTTACAAATTACATTTTTTTTTTAATCGATGTAAATTTTTGCATAAAAAATACTAATGATTCTTTATTTCTACTTCAATCATACAATTCGAGGAAAAATAAATAAATAAACAAAAGGTGAAAAATCCCTACAACTTTCTGATATATTTTCGTCATCGTCGACTTTTCTTTTCAAAAAAGTGACTTGACTTCTCATATCAATTAGAAATATTTGACTCTCGGGGAGTTTTTAGGCTGCTGATTACGAATCTCCCCATTGCAAGTATCCACGGTGATATCAGCGATGAATTCATCGGTGAATTCATCGGTGAGTTCCTCGCTTTTTGCGGAGAAATCCTCGGTGAAATCCTCGCTTTTTGCGGTGAAATCCTCGGTGAATTCCTCGCTTATTGCGGTGAAATCCTCGGTGAATCTTAACAGTGAAATCCTCGGCGAAATCTTCGGCATTTTAACGGGATTGAAAACGAAGGGGTCAGGGCGGACACCTGGTGCCCCTGGTGATAGTTACGCCTTGGAGATGATTTTCCCAGGAAGTTTCGACTCCGCATAGGTCAGGGCGGACACCTGGTGCAACAGGCGATACTTACGCCTTGGAGATGACTTCCCCAGGAAATTTCAACTCCGGGGGGATCAGGGCGGACACCTGGTGCACCTGGCGATACTTACGCCTTGGAGATGACTTCCCCAGGAAGTTTTGACACCGAAGGGATCAGGGCGAGCACCTGGTGCACCTGGCGATACTTACGCCTTGGAGATGATTTCCCCAGGAAGTTTCGACTCCGCATAGGTCAGGGCGGACACCTGGTGCAACAGGCGATACTTACGCCTTGGAGATGACTTCCCCAGGAAATTTCAACTCCGGGGGGATCAGGGCGGACACCTGGTGCAACTGGTGATACGTACGCCTTGGAGATGACTTCCCCAGGAAGTTTTGACACCGAAGGGATCAGGGCGAGCACCTGGTGCACCTGGCGATACTTACGCCTTGGAGATGATTTCCTCAGGAAGTTTCGACTTCGCTTGGGTCATGGTGGACACCTGGTACAACTGGTGATACGTACGCCTTGCAGTTGATTTCCCCAGGAAGTTTCGCTCGCAGTTGATGGTGGGATGGTGGATCTTACCCCAGGTAGCACCAGGTCGACTACCAGATAACCAGGACGTTTTCCCCAGGAAGTTTTACTAGTAGTTGACGCTGGGATAGTAGATCTTACCCCAGGTAGCACCAGGTTGACCACCAGAAAACCGGGACGTTTTCCCCAGAAAGTCTTACTCGTAGTCCTAGGTAGGATAGTAGATTTCACCCCAGGTAGTACCAGGTCGACCACCAGATAATCGGAATGTTTTCCCCAGAAAGTTTTACTCGTAATTGAAGGTAGGATAGTAAATTTCACCCCAGGTAGCACCAAGTCGACCACCAGGTAACCGGGACGTTTTCCCCAGGAAGTTTTACTCGTGGCGGAAGGTAGGATAGTAGATTTCACCTCAGGTAGCATCAGGTCAAGTACCAGGTAACCAGATCAATTTCCCCAGAAAGTTTTACTCGTAGTTGACTTTGCAACAGAGGGCAAAATCGACGGTCCATTTTCAAAAATTAATATCCCCTAGAATTTTAGGAGTAAAGTAAACATCTGGGAGCCGTTTTCTTCGTTTGGTGGAGTACTCTGTGAAAAAGTCCCACTTTGTTTTAAAAAATTGTTATAAACAATTGTTATTGCAAAAAAACTTTTGAAAAGTGATCGATGAAGTATATGAAAAAATCGTCTAAAAACAAGTAGTGCTATTCTCCCAGATTTGTTTACGTCAAGATATTGATTGTCAAGCATCTAAGTCGCACAAAATTTTCCGGGTCATTTTATCATCGGGAACAACCCCAACAAGCTGCAGAAGGGGGATGAAAAATGCAGTTCTCTAAGCCCCCAAACCCCTGGGCGCCCGAGTTCAACAAAATACTGATTGGCTACCCCACAAGCTCCAAGCCCACAAGACCCTGGGCGCCCGAGTTGAACGAAAAAACTGGTTGGCTTCCCTCCTAGCTCTAAGCTCCCAAAACCATGGGCGCTCGAGTTGAACAAAAAACAGATTTGCTACCCCCGAAGCTCCAAGCCCTCAAAACCCTGGGCGCTCTAGCTCAACATGGAAACTGATTGGCTAACCCCTTAGCTCTAAGCCCCCAAAATCCTGGGCGCTCTAGCTCAACATGGAAACTGATTGGCTAACCCCCAAGCTCTAAGCCTCCAAAACCCTGGGCGCCCGAGCCTACCGTATTTCTCCTATAATAAGACCGGTCTTATTTTCTTTTTTTTCTCGAAAAAGGCCTTATTTTTGGGGGAGGCCTTATTTTCGGGGGAGGCCTTATTTTTTTTAGGTAAAGTTGTAGAAAAAAAATAAAATCATTCAGTTGAAAGCACAAAAATTTATTAATAAAGTAATCGAACACAAATTTAATTTAAGTTTTACTCGGATACAGCAATCTCGTCCTCTTCCATAACATCCTCATAGATATTCAAATTATTATTATTATTTATATCTCCAGATTGTAACTTTTCTAAGATAAGAGGACCCAACCGCTCATGTTTGGCAATACACGATTCTTCAAAACCAAATTTTTTATCCAAATAGCTTGCTCGTAATGCATTTGCCACAGTCTCCTCTGAAATTTTATCCCATGTACGACTTTCTTGTACTCATTTTTGATCAATCTCATTTCAATCTTTATTTCAAACTATGCAAGTCTTAGGTATCAACGTTCGTTCACAACTGACGCTTGACAACCAACGCCTTTACAGTTTGAATTTTCAAAAGAGGGCTTATTTTTGGGGCGGCCTTATTTTTGGGGGAGGCCTTATTTTAATGGGCTCTTGGAAAATTTTGAGCGGCCTTATTTTTGGAGCGGTCTTATTATAGGAGAAACACGGTAACAAAATACTGATTGGCTAACCTCCAAGCTTTAAGCCCAAAAAACCCTGGGTGGTTGAGTTGAACAAAAAAACTGATCAACAATCATTCATCCCGTAAGGTTTTAACCCCAAAAACCTTGGGAGCCTGAGTTGAATTATTTCAAAAATATGTGTGCATTTTAGTTAACTTGCGCATGAAATAAATCATTCTGTAAGTATACCTAATGACGCTACTCTGGTGCAAATACATCATGAAATTGTAAGTTTGATATTTTATGCTCCTAAATGGCGTGGTTGACTAGGAAAACGCTAGCCAATCAGTATTTTGTTGAACGCGGGCGCCCAGGGTTTTGGGAGCTTAGAGCTTGGGTAATAGACGATCAGTTTTTTTGTTCAACTTTGGCACCCAGGGTTTTAGGGGCTTGGTGCTTGAGGGGTAGCCAATCAGTATTTTGTTGAACTCGGGCGCTCAGGGTTTCAGGGGCTTAGGGCTTGGGGGGGTAACCAATCCATTTTTTTTCTTGAATTCGGGCCCCCAGGGTTGTGGGGACTTGGAGCTTGGGGGGTAGCCACACTGGGAAAAAATTGGGGACGACTCTCCTCACGTGTCGGGCATGGGGATACCCTACGCGCAAACGTTCCTCGAGCAGCAGTTTGTATACCTATATATTTTTAGCAATCACCAAGTATCTTGGCGTAGTCTGACCTCAAAATTGGATGCTTATCCTCATTATGTCGGTTATATATGTGCCAAAATATGTTATTTCACTGGTGATACGTCTTGTGCTTTACAAGTCTTTCGAGCCTTGATATTGTCCTAAAGTAAAAATAGCACTATTTCAACAATTTATGAAAACATCACGCTAATCGGTCGTTGACGCAAAGTTTCTGTGGGGATCGTGATTCCCACATATGGGTTTTGCTGTCCCCACAGCGTTGTGAATCCCCATGCACGACACGTGAGGAGAGTCGTCCCCAATTTTTTCCCAGTGCAATCAGTGTTTTGTTGAACTCGGGAGCCCAGGGTTTTTGGGGCTTAGAGCTTGGGGGTAGCAAATCAGTATTTTGTTGAGCTCGGGCGCCCAGGGTTTTTGGGGCTTAGAGCTTGGGAGATAGCCAATCAGTATTTTGTTGAACTCGGGCACCCAGGGTTTTGAGGGCTTAGAGAATTGCAATTCTTTTTTTTTAACGTTTTATAATTTTATATAACGTTTCATCCCCCTCTCTGAGCTCGTTGGGGTTGTTTCCGATGATAAAATGACCCGGAAAATTTTGAGCGACTTGGATGATTGATAATCAATATCTTGACGAAAAAAAATCTGGGAGAGTTGCAATCCTTTATATTTTTTTTAATTTATGATTTTATTAAACGTTCCATACCCCTCTTTGCAGCTCGTTGGGGCAGTTCCCGATGATCAAACGACCTGAAAAATTTTTTGCGACTTAGATGCTTGATAATCAATATTTTGACGTAAAAAAATCCAGCAGAATAGCACTACTTATTTTTAGACGATTTTTTCATATACTTAATCGTTCACTTTTCAGAAGTTTTTTTTTATAACAATTGTTTTTAACAATTTTTAACAACAAAGTGGGACTTTTTCTCAAAGTACTCCACCAAACGGAGAAAACAGCTCCCGGATATTTACTCTACTTCTAATATTCTATGAGATATTAATTTTTGAAAACGGACCTTCGATTTGGGAATCTGTAAACATCGACTAAGAGTAAAACTTCCTGGGGAAATTAATCTGGTTACCTGATTGTTGACCTGGTACTACCTGGGGTAAGATCCACTACTCCACTGTCAACTGCGAGTAAAAATTACTGGGGAAATCCTCTCTAAGGCAAAAGTATCACCAAGTGCACCAGGCGTGAGCCCTGATCCTTCCGGAGTCGAAAATTCCTGGAGAAATCATCTCCAAGGCGTAAGTATCGCTAGGTGCACCAGGTGCTTGCCCTGATCCCTCTGGAGTCGAAACTTCCAGGGGAAATCATCTCCAAGGCGTACATATCATCAGGAGCACCAGGTGTCCACCCTGACTCATCCGGAGTCGATACTTCCTGGGGAAATCATCTCCGATGTGCAACTATCGTCAAGTGCACCAGGTTTCCGCCCTGACCCATCTGGAGTCGAAACTTCCTGGGGAAATCATCTCCAAGGCGTAAGTATCGCCAGGTACACCAGGTGTGCGCCCTGATCCCTCCGGAGTCAAAACTTCCTGGAGAAATCCTCTCTAAAGCGTAAGTACCACCAGGTGCACCAGGTGTCCGCCCCGACCCATCCGGAGTCGAAGCTTCCTGGGGAATTTTTCTTCAAGGAGTACGTATCATTAGGTGTACCAGATGTCCGTCTTGACCCCTTCGTTTTCGAAACCGTTAAAATGCCGAGGATTTCGCCGAGGTTTTCACCGAGGATTTCACTGTTAAAATTCACCGAGGGTTTCACCGCAAAAAGCGAGGAATTCACCGAGGATTTCACCGCAAAAAGCGAGGATTTCACCGATGAATTCACCGATGAATTCATCGCTGATTTAACCGAGGATACTTGCAAAGGGGCTAACATTAATTTTAAAATTTGTCCTACCGAAGGTCTACTTATTCTAAGCTGCCATTTATGATTAATAATTAGAAATTGAGTGCTCGGAAATTTTTGAGGTCGCCATTGACAAATCCGATCTTCATTTTTTAATCTATCCTACATAAGGGCTACTTGGTTAACGGAAAAATCAATTATTTACAGGATTTTTTTGTAAGCTAACAACGAATGTGACCTTGATTTTTAAAATTGACTTACGTTAGGTCTATTTGTTTAAAGTAATAATTTATTTTCAATATAATTTTTTTTAAACTTACAAGGGCAGGTCCAGACGTTTGGGTCACTTTTTTGGTTTTTTAGGTAATTTTCAAAAAATTCGTATTCAAAGCCTATTGCACTTACGGAGATGCATTTTTTTTTTGTCTCTTCTTGAACTGAGAAAAATATTTTCAAATCTTAGTTCAAATAATTTGACCATGAATAATTTATATTTCAAAACTCAGAAAATGCTAATAGGTACTTCCAGTATCATAGAAAGATGAAAAAAATGCGAGGTCTCGCATCACTGTAAATGCAATAGGCTTTGAACACGAATTTTTTAAAAATTAACTAAGAAATGAAAAAAATGCTAAAAATTACTGATAATTTACATGGCAAACCGGTAGAATAATTTCAGAGCTGAAATATTGTTAGACTTTCGCTCATAATTCGGAACCAGAAAACTACCTCCAAAGTTTCATTAAAATAGGGTTTTTGAGAGCGCTCATTAGAAATCTGACCTTCGACTTTAAAATTGACCTAGATAAGGTCTACTTGTTTAAAGTAAAAATTTATCTTTAATAACTTTTTTTTTCAAACTTGGAATATGTGTTTTTGAGGGTGCAAATTACGAATTCAGCATTTATTTTTAAAATTGACCAACGCAAGAACTACTTATTATTTAATTCATTTGGAACCAGAGAAAGAACTAATTAATATGTATCTTAAAAAATAATTGTGCTAGCTTCGTGAAACCAAAAGATGCTAATTTCTAGTCAAATCATCTTTCGATTGAGCATAAAAAATGTTTAAATTAATTAACCGATTAAATTAATATTCATTAAAATAAACCGACTCCAGTGGTCGCCCAGCATCTACCACTTTTTATTTATTTATAAAAAAACCAAGTGACTAGCATTTTTTTTTCAGCGCATTTTAATCAGTGAAATACTAGTAATTTTTTGAACATAATTTAATAAAAAAAAAAAAAAGTTGCTAACTTTGAGATGCTCCCAAAAGTACCGTTTACGCGCCAAAACTCCGCCATCATGGATAGTTGAAATGTTAGAAACGAGGAATGGAAACGTGGACTGCGGGGGACGAAGGCATCAAATCAGCCAGTATTTTAACAATAAATTTTATCAAAAATATTCGTTTTTAGTTAAAAAAACTAATCAGTACTAATTGTTAGTTGAAATATCTGACGATTAAGCACTATTAATTGAAAAAAAAAATATATATTTTCATGCAAAAAATTGAGATTTTATTTTTTCCAGCACCCGTCACTTTTTTATCAATAAATCAAGAACTAATCGACTAACAATTTTTTAAATAACATATTTGTAAAGAGGAATAAACTAACAATTTTTTAAATATAAATTTAAATTATTCTACAAAAGTGGGTGCTAACTTCCTACTACTCGGATTTTCCTGTAAAAATTGTCGCGGACGAACTCGCACGGAGCAAATAGGCGGCTTCCCCCACCATCTGCCCTCGGCGGAACGTCCTTAATGGCCGGCCAGCCACTTACCAACACTTATGTTATTCGGTCTCCAGTCGAAGCTCTAGTGATTGGTCATTTAATTTTTACAACTTCAGATAAATATTTTGCTTGTTTTACTTCAGAAAACGCAGTGTTGGTGCATCAAGTCAAAGTTGATGATAAAAAGTGTTAAGTAAAATTTGACTTTGAAGTTTTTGAATTGTACTTAAGAACAGAGTTTTTTTTATAAACATAACCCCATAACCTCAAACTTTTTGACTTCCAAATAAAGATATTCTTATTAAATATAAAAAATATTGTGATAATGAAAAAATGAATAAATAAATAAATTTCGTAATAAATAAAAAATTGTTTGATAAAATAATTTTGATGGTGTTTATTATTCGTAATATTTAATGCATTAAAACTTGATTTTTTACTGATCAAATATTGAAATCAGATTTTTTAACTTCCTAGTCAATTATTTATTTAACCAATTAATAATTAAGTAAAAAAATATGGCACACATGGATTTTTATTGTATTTAAAAAAAAAATTCCTACAATATAGATTATGTATTATTAAATTAGCATTCAGTAAGACCCTGACCAGTTACTGAAGCAGTCGGATCTGGCCAGTAATACACTTCGAAATAACATTGGCCAGTTACTGATACAGTTGACTCGCCGATAGTTTTGTTATTTTATTAAAAACTAATGCATAATGAAGGCTTTTTTTTACATAAAATTTGTTCATTAGAATCATATTTGTCAAATTAAACAAGCTGGAAGTTCGAAAATGAATTTTTAAACGGATTATTTTCAAATTACTTGGCCACCTTCTACAAAGTGGCCAGTTACTAGTACATTTATCTTACCCACACAAAAAAGGATAAAGATATGTGGACCATATTCAGTGGCGGATCCAGCAAACATTTTGGGGGGGGGGGGGCGTTTTACAAAAAATTATATATATCTTCCTACACTCACAAAAATTTCTTCTAGATTTAAGAGGATTCCTCTTGATTCAAGAGGATTTTCAGTTTAATAGCGACAATCGGATTGGGTTTTAGAATTAAGAAAAAAATATTCTTGAATCAAGAGGAAAATCAGCTAGATTTTCTAGGAAATCTTATTAATTCAAATGGAAATCCTCTTTAGTAAAATTGATAAAAATAAGAATAATTGATGCATTTAAAAAAAAATTGTTTTTCATTATTAAAAAAATTTTCAGTGAACGAAATAGTATATTACACACCGGGCGCTGGAAAGTATTAGCAAGCCCTAGCAAACCCAAATTGACGCCCGAGCCGAAGGCGAGGGTGTTAAAGGTTTGCTAGGGATTTGCTAATACTTTTCCAGTGTCGTGTGTAATGTTTTTTTCATTACGACGGGAGGAAAACCCAAAGTCCTGCTCCGGGGATTTGGTGTTTTCAGCCCGGAGGTATGAAAATGACTAATCGACAGTACCAAGATGAATTTAACACACAAAATGCTTAACAAGCTCGAACAAACAGATTATAATTGATTTTTTTTAGGCATAAAATTAGTTTTATGTATTTATATAACATAATAATATAAAAATTATGAAAATATTATGCGTGTATAGGTATATATCAATACATCAAAATTCGAATCGTATTTCTAGATTCAAAAAAAGATGTAAAATATGAGGATTAAAGAGTAAAAAAAACAGATATAATTGTGAATAAAATTTTTTTTATATATTTTTTATTTATACAACAAAATAAAGTGTACATGTACACATAACATATAATTACTTTAAAATTTGATTATTATAAAATTTCATTCATAAAAAAATTAAAATGTGCAGTACAAGTTAAGTTAAATCTGTTTTTTATTTTTTTTATTTTTTTATTTTTTTAATAATAATAATTAATTAAAGGCAACTTAAAAAGAGTATTTAATTTACTTCAATAGTTACTTCCACTAGTAATGTTAATATCAATCATATTTTTTTTTTATCATTCTTAATTTATTTTTCATTTTTTTAAGAAGATAAGCTGTGAGGATTCTAACTCATCTTTTTATCTCAAGAATCCCCATACCTTACCTACTTTTTTATTACGGGAAAAATTTATTAATTTTTCTTGAATAAAGTTTCAATAAAATCAGTATTTTCTATCAGAATCAAAGTCATAGCCCAGACTTTCAACCTAAGAATGCTCGGTTTATCATGACTGATCTCACAACTGGTTTAGACAATTTTCATAATTAATTTGAGATATTTTATTGAAAAAAATAAAACCATAATTTAGTAAGAAGAGCAATGATTTTACTGCTACTTTTACTTTCAAAAACGAGTGGAGGCAGGGGCGTTATTTGCTTTATAGCGGGTCTGGAAATCCAGACCCGGGTGCGTTAGACCTACCATTGATCAGCTATCTCTCAAGCCTGAAACCCCCCAAAGCCTGGGCGCCAACATCGATAAATGATCGATCGGTCATTCCCCAAGCCTTAAACCCCCAAGTACCCTGGGCGCCCGAGTTCAACAAAAAAACTTATCGGCTATCCCCCAATAGCTGTAAGCCCTCAAATACTCTAGGTGCCCAAATTCAATAAGTAAACTGATCAGCCATCCTCCAAGCTCTAAGCCCTTAAATACCCTGGGTGCCCGAGTTCAACGAAAAAACTGATCAGCTATCCCCCAAGCTCTAAACCCCCGAAACCCTGGGCGTCGAGTTCAACAAAAAAACTGATCAGTTATCCCCCAAGCTCTAAACCTCCAAAACCCTTGGGAGCACGAGTTGAACTATTCCAAAAATATGAGAGCATTTTAGTTAACTTAAGCATGAAATAAATAATTTTATAACAATACTTAATTACGCTTCACTGGTGCAATTATCATAAAGCTATAAATCATGATATCATAAAGTTGTAAATCTGAAATTGTCAACTCCAAAATGGCTTGGTTGACTAGGAAAACGCTATAAGTTTTTACTTATTGTTTAACTCTTTGTTTGCAACATGCAATGAGACATTTCGAGAAAAGCGTGAAAATTTTCGTTTGTTTATTGGTTATTTATTTTTTTATTTTATAGTATTTTTTTACTATTTTGTAATATTTTTAAGTCGATGTAAATAAAAGTACACCATAACCTTTTTGTGGAATAAAAAAAAAAAAAAAACACTTTTTTATGAACTTGATATTTAAATATAAAGTACGCTTAACTTGTAAAATTATTCTACTTAGTAACTACAGTTTTGGGAGGTCTAGAGCTTGGGAGATAGCTGATCACTTTTTTTGTTGAACTCAGGCCCCCAGGGTTTGGTGGTTTTAGAGCTTGGGGATAGCTGATCGGTTTTTTTGTTGAACTCGAACGCCCAGGGATTTGGGGTTTAGAGCTTAGGGGATAGCTGATCAGTTTTTTTGTTGAACTCAGGCACCCAGAGTATTTGGGAGTTCAGTGCTTGGAGAATAGCAGATAAGTGTTTTTGTTGACCTCGGACGCCCAGGGTTTTAGGGGTTTAGAGCTTGGAGAATAGTCGATAAGTTTTTTTGTTGAACTCTGACCCCTAGGGTTTACCCAGGGTGTCGAACTTTATCCAGACCCGTCCCCAAACTGTAATAACACCCCTGAGTGGAGGAAAACTTCGATTAAACTTATTATATTATAAGACACCCAACAGACTTTAAAATAAATATTATTTTGCAAAAGTATACATTAGTATAGAATAATATTTTTAAACTAACTAAAAATCGTTGTTTCTCAAAAATGAATAATTTAAAAGCAGATAAAAAATTAATGGATTATCATTTCGGTTGAAGAGGAATCCTCTTGATTGGCATATAAATAATTTTGATTAAAAAAAGAATATTTCAAAAGGAATTCCTTTAAAATGAAAAGTACTCCTCTTCATTTGAGATTATTTTTTTAAAAGGATTTTCTTTTAGAATGAAACGGATATCCGATTGACGCTATATTAAGCTGAAATCATCTTAAATCAAGCAGATTCCTCTCAATCCAACAAGAAATATTCTAGAAATTTTTTTTTTTTTTTTACTTGAATTTCTTTTTTATAGATGTTAAAATTTGTTAATTTTCGGATAAAAAAATTTTTTTTTTCTTCAGCACTTTTGACACTTTATGTAATGTCTAGTAATGAAATTTACTTAAACTAATTTAAATTTTTGTGATATTAGTAGATGCAATTTTTTAAAATTAAAAATTCGAGCTAATAATAATTGAGGTTAACATTGGATTAAAACTTATAATTAAAGTATTATTTTATTTAAGGGTCAATTGAAATCAGTTGGTTGGGTACTCTGATGGGGGAGACCTCAAGTGCAGACTGGGTTATGTGCAGACGACCCATTATCAGAATATTTATAACAGAAAAGCAAATACTAGATTGTGGTAATATTTTTGTCGAATTTTCAAAAATAAAATAAAATGTTTTATAAAATAATTATAAGAAGTTGATATAACCACAAGTAGAACTGAAGAAAACTAATGAGAACAGATGTAAGTTTTGAAATTTTACTTTACTTATTATCATTTTCTTTTAGTAATTTTCTGAAACTTTTAATCCTATATTAAGTGTTGGAAACTCGGTAAAAAAAATACTACATTGTGGTATTTACTTTTCTGTAACAATTAGTTTAATAATGAGACGTCTGCGCATTACCCAGTCTGCACTTGAGGTCCCCCCCATCAGCAATTTTCTTCTGCAGTAAAAAAATTTTGTATCATAGACTTTTGTTGAATATTAGATGTCTTTGAGTCATAGTGTACAGTTGTGTACCTGAACCACAAAAATAAAAGCAAGTAATTACGAGAGTTTCAATGTAATAAATCTAATAGGATTTCTTTAGTCCGTATATTTGAATAAAATAAAGTTTAACAACAAATTCTTATGTATTTTAGTAAGAGTTAAAATTAAACTAAATATTAATCAGAAAAAAGCATGGCACATGATATTCCACTAAAGAATTAAAAATTTCAAAATATTGAAAAATATATCTCTCAGTTGCTTGTGGTTTTTTCAAATTGTGAAATGAATCAACACAGTTATCCTTAACAAGCACGTTTTTTTATTGGTTGCCGACGTTTCGGATGTCTAAGCATCCATCATCAGGGCTGTTTTTTAAAAAACACAAAAAATTTTTTTATATAAATTACTACATTATTTTTGTAAATTATAAAATATAAAGTTTTAATACAAATTAGAATAGATTAAGTGTTAAAAATTGTATAAACAGTTTTTTGAAAAAATATAAATAATTTGAGATTTAACAATTTATCAATTTAAGTTTAAACAATTAATTAGTTAAAACTTCCTTTAGGTACAGGAGTTGGTCCAAGGCGATCTGCACTCATCAAACATTTGTGCAAGTATGAGCCAAACGTAGTACGAGTGGACCAAAAATCAAATAGGTGGGAGGTAGGTGGGGGTTGGTGAGGAAAAGGATTGTAAGGTGGGAGAGTAGGAGAGTGGAGGGGGCGTGTATAAGGTGTAGGGCGGGTGATGATCTTTTTGCGTAGCTAAAAGTGGTTCATTCTTGCAATAATGTTTTTACAAATAATAATTAAGTATTTATGACGTGTTTTTTTATATAATTAATACATTTCTTAAAGTCATTTTTTAATTTGACAGTGTCTGTTATTACATTCAAAGTATTGTCGTAATAATGAATATTTAGCATTTCGCTGAAGGTTCGTCTAAATTTATTTGAATCCTTATCAATTATTTTAGCATTATTGAAGTCAATAACATGCTCAGTATCAGTGACGTGGCAGGCTAGGGCATTATTCAAATTTCCTTTCCTGACTGCATAATCATGTTCATATATTCTTCTTTTTAATTTTCTAGATGTTTGTCCGATATAACATTTATTGCAATTGGTGCAATTTATTTTATAAACTATATCAATTAATTAATCTGTTAGCAGCTGTAGGTTTCTGATACCAATTTGTAATTAATTTGTTGTTTTCCCGGTGGATAGTAACATCTAGAAAATTTATATTATTGTTAATTTCTTTCTCGCACGTAAATTTCAAATTTTCGTCAAGGTTATTAAAAACGTCAAGTGTCTTTTCAACCTCGCCTTCTTCCATAATTAAAAAACAATCATCTACGTAGCGGCGGAAATAAATGATTTTGCAAATGCCGGTGTTTAGGGCGCGTTTTTCTAATAAATCTAATGAGAAATTAGAGAAGCAGGGGCTGCTGCAGAATCCCATCGGTGCGCCTAAAATTTGCTTATAAAATTTTTCATTAAATTGTAGATAAGTGCAATTTAAGAGAGTTGCGACGTCCGATAGGAATTCGCGCTTCTCTAGTAAAGTATAGGGGGAGATGTAGTCCCATTTTTCGCCTAAAGCTTGCAAAATTAAGTTATGCGAAATATTAGAAAAAAGTGCAACCACGTCAAAGGAAACTAAACGGTGTTTATTTTCAATTTCGATGTTTTCAATCTGTTCTTTCAAATCAAGGCTATTTTTGATGTTGCTGTTTGGTAAAATTAGAATTTTATTTAAGAAATTAGTAAGGGCTTTATCAAAAGTGTAAGTGGGGCTGTTAATAACGGATACTATTATTCGTACTGGATGATTATTTTTATGAATTTAATAACTATCATTAAAAAGTTTTAAAGAAAATTTTGAGTTATTGAGAACTAATAAAAATTAGTATCAATTTACCTTTTTGATAACACTCCAACTTCACAATTCTATACACAACAACAAATCACCCTGATACTTTCCGCATCATAGCTAGAAACTAATCAAAGATTCATATGATTTCATTCATCATAAATCTCTGTTTATTTGTAAACACTGGGAAACTCTAACCTCACTTGCGCCTTACACTTCGAATATAATAAATTTTTTTTCCCCTAGCCTGGGTTGGCAAACCACAAAAATATCGACTCTCGCGGCCATCTTCTTTCCGCGGCAAATTCAAATGCGGGAAAGTTAAGATGTCCGCTGACTGTACGCGTGCGCGTACGCGGAGGAGTCTCCACGTAGGTGCAAACTTACCCTTTCAAACAAAAATTTGCGCGTACGCGCAACTTAGGTGTTCCGCGTACTCGCAAACTAAATTATCCCGCGTGCGCGCAAACTTAGGTACTTCGCGTGTGCGCAAAAACTTTAGATCCCCGCGTGCGCGCAAAAACTTCCGATCTCCGCGTGCGCGCAAAAACTTTGATTACGTTGCGATAAATGCATCAATTATTGTCCTTCTAAACATTAAAATTGTGATTAAAAAAACTTCCTAACTCTATAAAATTTATTTTTCACACACGGTGCAGAAAGTTCAAACTTTCTGATTTTTCCCAAACATGAAGTTTGAACTCCTTGCTTTGGATTGAAAAAAACATTACACTCGACGCTGGAAAAGTATGAGCTAACCCTTAGCAAACCCTAGACACTCTCGCCTTTGGCTCAGGTTTTGAGCACAAATTGTTTGAAAATTAGCTAAAAACCCAAAGAAGTGACCCAAATGTTTAGTCCTAGCGGGTCCTCCTCTCAGGGTTGGATAAGTTTTTTTGGATCATCGACTGCAGAAACTTTGGAAATCACTTTCTGGTACCGAATGATGAGCAAAATCATCAATAATTTTCAAGTCTTAACTAAAAAATTGGAACAGGAATAATTTGTTACTAAAAGTACTTTTTAGCATTTTCTGAGGTTTGAAATATAAATTGTTCAGATTTATACTTTTTGAGTTAAGATTTGAAAATATTTTTCTCTTAAAGTTCATAAAGAGACAAAAACATGCGAGGATACACATGTCTAGGAGTGCAATGGGCTTTGAACACAAATTGTTTGAAAATTATTTAAAAAACAAAAATAATTCAAACATTTTGTGTGGATAATCGAAAAAAGGACCATTTAGAAAAATTATTGATGATTTTGCTCATCATTCGGTGCCAGAAAGCAATTTCCAAAGTTTCTGCAATCGATGATCGAAAAAAACTTATCCAACCCTGACTGACTGACTGTATAAGGTTTTTATTTCGGCCTTGGGGTATAACCCTATTTGGTCGCTTGACAAGTACATCGAGTGATACAAATATATGGTAACACGTTCGCATAAATAGATAATTAGATGCACTTAAAATTAGATTACAAGGAAGTAAATAACAAAGATATAATATATAATAGCATGTTCTCGTAGGTAGAATAATAAATGCACTTAAAATAGTATATTATAGTACAGGTGCAGCATCGTCACCGGGGCGGTTTTAAGGACCCAAGTACGTAGCGAAGCACAGCGCGAGGTTCTTAATAAGCCCTGTTGACGTACTGCACTCGTACTATATACTATTTTATAGTACGAGTCACCGAAAACACGCATCAAAGATTTGATTTTGTGGTTAGAGTGACCAGGGGTACTATAAATTAACTTACAACAAAGTGACTTATAGGGCAGGAAACAAAATTTATTAACTGGGTAAGTGTGGCAGGTGCAATAGTAAATCGAATCGAATCGTGGGATAATCCATTCACTAGAAAATATATGACGTTTTCCCGTGCGAGATCAATTCTATTGCCGTTTAATACATTTTTTTCCAGCGCAATGTTAATTCTACTCCCATTCAATATATTTTTTTTCCCGTTTAATACATTTAACTTCCACTCAAGTATTTTTTTCCGGTGCATTTATTTTCTTTCCCGTTTAATCACTTATTTTTCCGTGCAAATGTCTTTTTTCCCGTGAATTTGACCTAAAATTTCCCGTGCGTTTGCTTTTTTCTCCCGTGCTAATAAATTAGACCCTTTTCTAATCACCCCCCCCCCCCCCATGCCCTTTTTTTTACTTATGCCCCCCATTTTTGATATATGTTATCAGTTTCTACCCACATAGCCAATTTTTGATACAGGTTATACTAAACGCTATATGCCTAGAAAAAAGTACGGAGGGAGCAGAATGAATGCAGTGATGACGATTGTATATAGATGGCGTATGTGTCAACTCTTTAATTTAAATCTTTGTGCTCTATAGTTTCAAGAAAACAACAAGCTTAATGGCTTAGTGGTCAACGTATAGGATTCTCATGCCAAGTGTCGTGGTTCGATCCTCGGACTCAAAATTTTTTTTTTTTTTTTTTGTTATTTTACATGTATATTAGATAGATTTTTAAAAAAATATCTCATAATTATTCAGGCTTTTTTTTATTTTAAATAATATAAAGAGAGTTAAAATTGTAAATGGAATTGGGTTATTTGGTTTATTAAAATAATAAAAAGAGAAATGGGTTATTTGGTTTTTTAAGCAATAAAAAGAAAGTTTAAAAGTGAAATAGAAATGGGTTATTTCGTTTTTTAATTATAATAATAGAGTTACAAATGAAAATATAATTGGGTTATTTGGTTTATTTGAATAAAAAAAAGACATGGGTTATTTGGTTTTTTAACCCATGAAGTCCCAGGTTTTTTAAAATTTTTCTTGTACTTTGAGCTCTGGAATTTTGATGAAAACGATAAAAAATATTTTCAAAAAGACCATAAACCACTATTTTCGGGTATGCTCTACAAGATGGTGTAGTTAAAAATGTCAAAAATGTCATTTTCAATTGTTAATTAACAAATTAAAAAAAAAACTCAGTTTTTGCTGCATTTTTTTTTTTTTTAGGAATTTTTTCAGTTGGATTTTTTTTTATTTTTTTCAAAAATGTGATCAGAGGTGATCACGATACTTGAAATTTATGGTAGGATTTTTTTTTCTTATAAAAATATTTTTTAACAAAATGGCGGCCATAAAACGAAGTCGAAAATCTCGAATTTTTCGTTTTATTCACTTTTTTCATGTTTATTCCTTGAAATCGCACAAGTATTTAACGTTTACTGCTATTTTTTGTTGGAAAAGTCAAAATAATTGTACAAAGAAGCATAAAAATTGTAATATTTACAAAATATTCATTGTTAGGTTATGAGAGGTGATTTTTACACGATTTTAGTAGGGTCCGCGGTGACCCAAACAGAGTTATTCGGAAACTTCCAACTGAAAAACGAAATGTATAAAAAAAAGAACTAATGTTGATGTATTCATGGTTGATTTTAATTGTTTAAACATTATTTATTTAAACAATTGAAAAAAATTTGACAATAAAAAACCATTTTTTGAATCAAGTGAATAAAACGAAAAATTCGAGATTTTCGACTTCGTTTCATGGCCGCCATTTTGTTAAAAAAGATTTTCATAAAAAAAAAAAAAATCCTACTGTAAATTTCAAGTATCGTGATCACCTCTGATCACATTTTTGAAAAAAAAAAAAAAATCCAACTGAAAGAATTCATAAAAAAAAATGCAGCAAAAAATTGAGTTTTTTTTTTTTAATTTGTCAATTAACAATTGAAAATGACATTTTTTATTTTTTTAAACTACATCATCGTGTAGAGCATACCCGAAAATAGTTGTATATGGTCTTTTTGAAAATATTTTTTATCGTTTTCATCAAAATTCCAGAGCTCAAAGTACAAGAAAAATTTAAAAAATCCTGGGACTCAATGGGTTAAGCAATAAAAAGAAAGTTTAAAAGTAAAATAGAAATGGGTTATTTGGTTCATTTAAACAATAATAATTATAAAATTGAGTTATTTTAAGGTATGCAAGTACACGCATTCATCTTATATCACGCGCGCACTCGATTGCCTCCGCAGTCCGCTCCCTCCGCACTTTTTTCTAGGCATATAGCGTTAAGTACAAGTTATTAGCTATGTATCTATAGAAGAAATTAAAAAAGTAACTACGAAGCATTAAAAAATTAACTTATATCCAAAGATAAAAGAGAGAACCCAAAAAGAATGTTAGTATTTTATTCGTGATGTGATTGGTTGAAGAACAAAATTTAAAATTTGAATTTTTATTTTTAATTTTTATATTACAATTCAATTAAAACATCTAGAGAATAGATTTGATGAAAAAATAATTATGTAATCAAGTGTTCGAAATTATCCGATTATAATCATGAAAATAATAATTATTAGTATACAAACTGAAACAAAACCAATGAATCTATAACCACAAAAGTTTAAATGAATATGAACTCTGAACGTAGCGCAAAGGTAAAGGGTATATATAACTTATTGTCGATTAATTTAGATGAAGCTTCGACAAAACTTGTTTTAGATAATATAATACAATTGTGCGTGCGCTTCGCTTAGAGAGCTTCAAGGTTTGGCAAGAGGGTAGGTACATCGGTAGATTCAAAAGTGGGTAAGTGTTTACCTACAAAGGTTTGTACAGGATCGAAAACAATAGTATAAAAGATGTTAGTTTCAAGGTTAGATGTTGAGAAAAAAAAAAAAAAAAAAAAAAAGTACAACTTACGTTCCAAGTTACAAATTGAAGTATGAAAATAATAACAAAGTGAAAGAGGCTACACATGGCTGGAAACTGGTGTCGTAAGATAAACTTCGATATTAATCAAGATAGGTTGATTGGGACAGACCTACGTAGAAAAAGCGTTGATAACAATTGTAAAAGGATGTAGGAAATATTTGTCAAAAAAGTTAAAGAGCTGTGTGGGCAAAATTGTATGAAGATGATTAGTTTCACGATTGCAATTACAAAAAAATTTGAGAAGAACAATAGAAAAGATAGTTTTCACAAAAATAAGAACAAAGATTCAAAGTTAGAGACCAAAGCATGAAAAAAAGAAAAAACAACAGCAAACACCAAAATTTAAGCAAGTAGATTCATATGAAAGAGATAGAAACAATATTAAGCAAAAATGTACATATAAGCGTAGGTTCAAAGTTACAAACGTAATGACAAGTCCGGGTACGGCAGTAGGTACAATGAAGTTACCACAGTAAATATCAAGTTTGAAACAATGTTATGAACAAGGTTTGTTATAGGGTTATTTAGAATAGTAAGTACAAGAGGATAAAAAAAATTATGCACAAGGCTAGATTCAGTGTAGAAAATTAAAAAAAATATATAAATAAAGAACTAGAGTTAGCATGGGAGTAGAAACAGATGTAGAAACAAATGCATGTGTAAAAGGTTCGGCGTTAGAAGCTTGAGTAAAAAATAGGTAGTAAGCACAAGATTTTTAACATATGCAGGAAGTAAAAAAAATCAACAGACGTAGTAAAGAGAGTCGGAAAAAAATACTCAACAGACGTGGATAGTAGCAAGGTTATAAAGCAGGGAAGGTTAATAAATAAAAAGACGAAAATAAGTCGGTAAAAGCATAGAAACAGATGTTTAACAAAGGATTGAAATGAAAGTATGATCAAAGATTAGAACAAAGTAGTCTTAGAATTAGAAATAAAAGCATGAAAAAAATTCAAACTACAGTTATCACCATGATAGAAATATATATATAAACATGAGCATATTCCTGGGTAAGAGCTTGGTTATAAAAAGCAGTAAGTGCAACGTTAAGAACAACGGTAGTTACAAGGGTTTGGAGTAAGATGAAAGGTGAGAACAAAGGTAGGCACGAAATAAGGTGCAGGTGTAGTCACAAGCTATAAAAGTAGAAACAATGGTATGTATCAGAGTAGGTACAGAGGTAGACACAAGAGTATGTGTATAAGCGTAGGTACAAGTGTAGATTCAAGCATAAAATTCTGGGGGGTTGGCGAGCGAAGCGAGCAGGGGGGTACCCCCTAGTATATATATATATATATATATATATATATATATATATATATTATATGCATAAAATATCCCCCAAGCTTCAAACCCCCAAATACCCTGGGAGTCGAGTTCAATAAATAAACTGATCAGCTATCCCTCAAGCTATAAACCCCCAAAACCCTAATCATCGAGTTCAATATAAAAAACTGATCAGCTATCCCCAAGTTCTAAACCCCCAAATACCCTGGGCGCCCGAGTTTTCATTTGGAGGTTTAGAGCTTGAGGGATAGCCGATCAGTTCATTTGTTGAACTCAGGCGCCCGGGGTTTTGGGGGCTTAGAGCTTGGGGGGTAGCCAATAACTTCTTTGAAAAAAGACATAATTGAAGTTATTATCTGAAAAATTTGTTTGCTATTATTATTATCATTATTTTTTAAGAAACTGGTCAGAATGGGCAGAAACAGGAAAGCTGCATTAAAATCATTAAAATACAAATGCTCAATGGAACAATTAATAGCTTATAAAAAAATTGTCGCTCAAACTACTAAAAAAATTCTAAAAAAGAATCTTTTCGTACTTTTGCGGAAACTATTAGTAAAAATACGTCTATAAATTTAATTTGGCCTAAGATTAAAATTTTCAAATCAGGATTTGGGTAGCCTATTTCTCACCCTGGAAATGAAAATTTTAATGAAAATGCTCAAAAATGCCTAAATGACCTTTATAGAAACAAAAGAGAGGTGCATGATGGTCCTGGGTTTGATATTCCAGAAAACTATTTAAATACTGAGCCTGATTTATTTGAACCTTTTTTCACCTTTGAAGAATTAAGTTTCGCTTTGCATTCGTTTAAAGATAATTCTTCGCTAGGTTTTGATAAAATTAATTGTTTTATTTTAAAACGTTTACCTGAGTGTTATTGAAGAACTCTCTTAGAAATTTTTAATGACATTTTAAATGTAAATTGTTTTCCTAAGCCATGGTGTGATCATTTAATTATATTTATTCAAAAAAACGAAAGTAGTAAAGTTAGGCCTATTGCTCTTACTTCTTGTATTTTAAAACTTGGCGAAAAAATGTTGAATTTAGAAAATAAAAATTTGATCCCGTTTTTTGAATTTGGTTTTCGCAAAATGAAATCTTGTTTGGATAATATTTCTATTCTCATAAATGAAATTCATGATTTTTTTTTTTTAAATAAAATTTTGGTTGCTGCTTTTTTAGATATTAAAGGTGCCTTTGATAACGTTCCAGATATTCTACTGAATGATCTTAATTTAGGTTTTCCTAATAACTATATAAATTTTCATAAAAATTTAACTTTTAGAAGAAATCTTATTCCTTTGAATTTGGAAAATAAATCAAACTATGTGTTTACTTCTGAATTAAGTTTACCTCAAGGCTGTAATTAAAGCCCAATTTTATTTGCCATATATACATACAGCTTTGTGCAAAAAATTTGTCTCTAATTTTTTTCGAATTTGACAGTTTTCAGATAATTTAGTTGTTTATACTGAAACAAAAAATATTTCTGAAACAATTATTTTTTTTTG
The DNA here is from genome assembly GCA_038277355.1 of Encarsia formosa. Lineage (NCBI taxonomy): Eukaryota > Metazoa > Arthropoda > Insecta > Hymenoptera > Aphelinidae > Encarsia > Encarsia formosa. Next base: position 43,723,628 of record CM076186.1, on the reverse strand, counting down.
GAGAAAAAATGAAAAGAATTATTGCTAGCTTTTAAAAATAAAAATTTTTTTTTAGTTCCTGAGGAATGTAAGTTAGTTATTTTTTGTAAAAATAATATTAAATTGAGAAATTTTCAACTGAAACTTGATGATTCTATAATCCCTACCCCTAAAATCCAGCTGGCTATCCAGCTGGATTTCGGTTCCAAAATGACGGCTGGATTTCCAGCTGGATTAAAAAAATAAAAAATTTTAGTTAATATTGCTTAAAATCGAGTTATTATTCATTTTTCAATGATTTTGAAAAAATTGAACTTTGTAACGGGTAACTCCGGTACATCTCCCCTGGACCTCACATAAATAAAATTGTAGTTAGCATTAACGCTAACCCCTTGTCAACACCGGCAAGCAGCAGCTCGAGCGAGTGCGGAGCACGAGAGTGAGAGAGACAGAGAGGGGAAGCTACGCGCCGGCTGACTGGCGGCCGGCTCGGGAGTTGAGTAGCAGCAGCGCCCACGTTGAGATTGCGACCGCCAAATATTGTACGCGTCGTTAATTAGTGCATGGTTCACGTGGAAATATTGCGACATTTTGCTGCCTCAACCTCCAACTCTGCGCCAGGGTGCTGACAACGTCGTCGAGCATCATTGTACACCCGGAACCACCGCTAAGAACTTCAGGAGCCGACGTGTAAGTCTTCGAACTCTCTCTCTCTTTCGCTCACTGGGTTAAACCCCTGCTCGCTTACACGGTCCTTTCACCGTTTATAATTACTTAATAAAATTACAATGTTACAAAAGGTAACTACTCCAGTGGTTTTTCTTCACAACTTCCTTACGAACCCGTTTATTATTATTATATTAATTGTTTATTAAGTATCCGGTCCTTCCGACCGCAGTGTAACAAAAGGTTACAAATTGGCATCCCTTGGGGTTTGGAAATTAGGAAGAAAAATCACGATAAATAACTGGAAAAAAAAGAGAGTTTTCTTAAAGTGGAAAAAAAAAAAGAAAATTAAAACTGGAGAGTGATAAAAAATTAAAATTTGAGAATGATAAAAATTGAATTTTGAGAGTGAATGAAATAAAGTCGGAGTGTGTTAGTTCGTCACGCGCCAACAAAGAAAGAGTGGGCGTGGATTTCGGGGAAACGGCGAGGTAAACAACGAGTGCGGTTAACAGTGCGTGTTTTGGTCGGCTATCGTGAAGCCGACAGCAAGTGACCTTGAATAATAAGAGTGAGACGGAAGATAGAAATTTTGAGTTTAGTTTTCATTTTCTGATTTATTTGCTGTGAGAAATTCTAGAATTTTTTTTTGTAGTCCACGGAGTGCCGTGAGAGGGCGCAAATAGCGCACTACAATCTTCTCTCTCTCTCTAAGTCAACAATGATGAAACACGTATGCCGTAGAATAAATGTATCGCGCAAGTAAACTATCGTGATTTGTGTTTCGGCTTTTGCGTTTGTTCCGAGTGAAATTTTTTCACTCGCTTCAAAATATAGACTGGTCTCGAGTTAATCGATTTGACGACATTCATTAATCACGATAGGTTTCTTGAATTAAACGAGTGTGATTGTAAGAGTGTGGTGAGTAGGTGCTGCAGCAGTGGCGACAAAACAGCTGCAGTACAAGCAGCGGAGAGAGGCGCCGACGGCGCAAGCACGAGGAACGTGCAGTACTCTCCTCTGCTTCTTCTTGCCCGATGGTGCGTGCGACGCGCGGCAAGGAGCCTACGTCACAGTGTATACAGTCGCTAGCTGCAGTAGTAGAGCGAGCGCGACTCGAAGTATTTTGCGTTTTTTTTCTTTTTTTCTTCCATTTTCTTTCCCCGCTTTAGGTTTGGCAGATTCAAGAAGTGCTGCAACCGGGCAACGAAGTAGGGTGGGAGGTTGGATTAGCGTAAAAAATTATCGTGATCAGCAGCCGACGGTTGTTGTTGTTTCATTTTATTAATAGTGCTGTTAAATATTGCTATTCTACGGGTAAAGAATATTTAAGAGACATAGTGACCGGACTGACTGATTGTGATTTTTCGAGCTCACCGGAGCTACTTCGCCTGTCTGTCTCGCGACTTTATATCTTCTTTTAATTAACTACTACTGCCCGAGTGTCTGTGCGTTACTCGTCCTTTTGAGATAATAAAATAAAGCGTTTGGTATGTATGAACAGGGTTGGCAACTGGTACTTTAAAAATATATATTTTTTTAAAGTACTTGATTTTTGATGGATTTTAACATTTTTTGTAGAATTTTTGAATCAGAATTGAGCAAGAAAAGGAGGACTGAGAAGGGTTTTTGAAAAGAAAAAAAAAGAAAAAAAATACGTGTCGATTATTTTTCGATATTTTAACTAAATTAACAAAAAAATACTAAAAATTTCAAAAAGTTGCCAACCCAATTATGAAATTTTGCATGTGTGAAAGTGTTTCGCATGCGTGAAACCTCCGGGGACGACGGGTGGCCGTCGTCATCACGAATAGTGATGACGACGGCCGTCATCACTATTCAGTCAGTCGAATATTGTTTCAAAATAATAATTGAACGATTCCGCGTACCTTTTTTTTTTGAAGAAGAAAAAATTTGGAGAAAAAAATAGAATAAATGTTGCCGAAAAGTTATAAGGAAATAATAATTGTAGCCTACGCGGGCAGAGATACGCGCGATTATGTTTTTGATTTAGTGTAGATTTTTGAACGTTTAATTAATATAATGATGTGATTCCCAGTCAGTTCTCCGCGAAGCCTCGATGGTGCGACGGGTTACCGACGAAACATCCAGGCGACAAAATATCCGCGACAAAACATCCGCGACCAATTATCCGGGCGACCAAAAATCCGACGACAAAAAATCCGACGACTAAATATCTCCGACAAAACAACCGCGGCAAAACGTCCAACGACAAAATATCCACGACAATTAATTCGAACTATTTTATATTAAAATATTCGAACTAGATTTTGATTGGAACTAAATTTTATGGCGCGCCTCTGCGGGGGCCCTTCGGGCCCCACGGCGCGCATTGTTTTAAAAAATAACCCGTTAGTGTTTTATTAAAAATCAATTTTTTTCTCACGTTTGTATTAATTCACTGTTCAAAATCAAAAGAAACTTCATAATAACTATTTCCCCCCGAACTTGAATTATATGGTATACTGTATATGATCACTTGAATTATATGATATACTGTAGAATGTTTGTAAAAAAAATTGTAAAGTTAAATTTGTTGTAATAATAAAAGTGTTTGAAATAAAGATTTGTTATAGTTATATTAAAAAAATAAAATTTTTGTGTCTATTATCTGACGTTTTGTCGTCTGACGTTTTGTCCCGCTCCCATATTATACAGTTATTTTGACTTCAGATATTATGTCGCAGATATTTTGATTTTGGATGTTTAGTCGCAGATATTTTTGCATTGGATGTTTAGTCGCAGTTATTTTGTCATCCGGATGTTTTGTCGTTTGATTTTTTGTCAACCGGATATTTTGTCGCGGATGTTTTGTCGTGGATATTTTGTCGCCAGGATATTTTGACCCATTCCCGGTGCGACGGGTGGCTGTCGCGTTCGCGTGAAAAAGTAAGGGAAAGAGAATATATCATTTTTTTTCCAATTTTGGTTTTAGAGGTGTTATGAAATTTAATGCAAAAATTGAAGTCTATGAAGAAAAATATTACCGCGTTTTAAAAGTTAACGTAATTTTTGTTAGTATTTTTAAGGTTGATTGTGCGCGTTTAGGACTTCCGTGGATAATTGTAAGTAAACAATTTGGAAGGTATGGGACTCCCAAATTGGCCTATACTCTGGGTAGTGTGTAAGCATCGGGGATCAAAACCTCCTTATAGGTATACAATATATTCACGGTCGCGATCGCGTTAGTAGGGAGAAAGATGATTTTTTTTCTTCTAATAAATACTTATTGTAGCCGACGCGGGCGGATTTACGTGAAATTAAGGAATTTTTGTATGATCGTTGAGATCGCGAAGGTGAGACGAATTAGTGGTTGGGTTGAGTCAAATATTAGTGAAATGACACGGGTCAGGTGGGAAATAATTTGTGAAACCAAGTAATTTTGGAATGACAAGTATAAATTTTCGTTGAGACAACTGCAGTTTTATTATTGTTTTTCATATCATAATGAGTTCTAAAAGCGTGCGCGAAACTTCTGGGCGTGACGGGTGGCCGTTGCAATCGTGTACGTTCTGAATGTATTTACAATTATATTAAAATTTTTATGTTTTATTCTTAAATCTACGGTTACTTTGGAAGGACTAGGTAGGGACGGAATAAGGAATGGAAAAGTTAGAATTTTCTTTGATATTCGCGAAGCCTCAATGGCGTGATGAGTGGTCGTCGCGATCGCTTATCTCAAGGACTTCTGTGATTGTTTATATTTATAGGTTTTTGTCATCGGTTTTATTTTTGAATACTTAGCATGATCCTTCCAATACATCTGATTTTAAAAATTGCATTTTTAATTATCCTAGATAAGGTGCGTGTAAAATAAGGCGAAATTGTAATTACCTTCTAAAATATTGGGTTTGTACGAAAATTTGTTTTCGATGTCTTTTAAGGGTCAAGATTATGAATCTGACCCTCAACTTGAACCTAATGACTTTAATTAGGTATATATTCAAAAAAAAAAAAATAAAATTTTAAATTGAAATTTTTGCAGAATAAATGGTAATAAATTGTCGTAATTGGATGTATAAGGTTGATAATTTTGAGTATGTACGTATTTATATTCGAATAAGTCCAGGAATTTGGAAGATTTTTGTTTTCTTCTGAAATATTCAAACTTGAAAATTTTTTTTTTTGAAATAAATAATTTTCTAACTCATAACGTATAAATATAACCAGGTTTTATCGGAAAGAAAATTTTTTTTTTTTTTTTTTAAATTCATGAAAAAAATAAAAATAAAAGGAAAAAAAATCAAGTTGTATTTTCAGAGGGGTTTATTTAACATAGGTGTCGCTTGAAAATTTAAATTTAAATTCAAGTTTTAGAGAGAACGAGGTTACTATACAGTGAAGTCATAACTGATTTCGCGATGAGAACTGTTTTTTTTTTGGGATAGAAATTAAGGAAGAAAAATTAATCATGCCCATTGATTTGATTAGTTAAGTAGGATTGGAAAAATCAATTGAAATTTCCGGGAGTTAAATCGTTTTTGTACAATGTATAAAAATTATTAGCATTCATTTAAACTAGCTTATTGAGGTTGAATTTCGACATCTGGTGTCGGAATTCACTGTCAGCAACTTGGTGAGAAAGTGCGTTGAGGTTACTCTCACTGAGTTGGCGTTTTGATTTCTGCAGAATTTGCTGAAGCGAATTCAACGAGTTCATATTTTTAGTTGAACATCCGTTTTGATTTTTGTGAAAGACTTCGGAATTTTTTTTTTTGGTGATTGGGAAATGTTGCAAGGTAGCGAATAAGCAGTATTAATTAGGGCATCGGTCGGCGAGAAGGCAAATTTATATGAGAGCTCAAAGGTGAGGAGCCCATTCGAAGTTAAGAAGTACAAGTGAGCGTGTCGAGCTCCCGTAATATTCGAGTAACTGGTAATTTTTGATTTTGAAAAATTTTATCTTCTTTTACTTTTGGTGTTAGTTTTTCTAACCTTGTTAGTTCCTTATCCAATAAATCATCGGGTCTAAATAATTAATTTTCGACAGGGGATATATCCGCGAGTTTGTGAGCGAATAAAAAAAAAAATAAAAAATAAAATAATAATAATAATAATAGTGTGAAAGAAAAAAAGGAAGGATAGAATAGATTGAAAGTTTGTGCAGACGGAGGATAACCGGAGAAAGGTATTGTTTTGGTATGTATAGACAGCGACGGTGACGAGAGTAGAGTAAGCGCGACGTTGCCTTGCACGATATTCGTATGCCCCTCCGTTACTGCTAGTCGGCGAGATACTGTGTAATTCTTTTGCTGCTGCAGATAGCAGTTGTAGTAAGTTTTTTGTGTATGTGTGATTAAATTTTTAATGTTTTTTTTATATAGAGTGTATTTATATGAGTTTTTTTTATATGTGCGTTTCTCCCCGACCAACTCTGGAAAATATAGTTTATATTTAAATTTGTATATTATTAAGATAGTAATTTATCATTGCTATGTTATGTGCGTGAATACAGAAGTTACTGCGTAGAGTTTATATTAGATTTAATCTAATATAAACTAAATTAATTTATAGATGTTTTGAAATTATTTTTTAACCAAAAACTATTTAAATTCCAGCCAAAATTAGGTCGCCTGCTATGAAAAAATTGATAATCAACGAAATATTGATCTCAATATCAAAATAATATACTACTTTTATTCAGTTTTTTAGTTTTTTGATTCGTTAAAAATCTATGTTCAAATATTGTAATTATACTATACCACTTGTTTATTTATTTATTTCTATTTTTGAAAATTACAAATAATTGATTATAGTTTATCAATTATTCTGATAAAGCCATCATGGATTACTATTGCTTACTCTGAAAAAAATGAGTCCAAATTAAAAATGTTATTTTTTGAATGCTATATTTGGTATTCATGCTAGATAACGGATCAGCTGTGAATTTGATAAAAATCAATTCGGTTCACCCCGAGGGTATGGTCGATGTTAGTCAGCGTACGCCGCTGGTAGGAATTTCTGACGGAATAGTGCAAACAGTAGGAGTGACTGCGATTAAGATCGCTAAGAGGGAAACAATTTTCCACGTTGTGGGAAATGATTTTTCACTAAAATACGACGGAATGTTAGATCGTGGATTTTTCAAGGAACAAGAGGCCGTTATATCTTATTATAACAAGGCCCTCATGATAGCCGGAGATGTTATGAATCCTATTCCGTTTTTAACGCAAGAAGATTATGACTGGGTGGACCGCGATAGAGAACGTAAAAGGATTCAGGCAAGTAAAGAAATGGTCGGTAGTACAGACGGAGACAGTCGTGTAGAAGTGATGTCGAGACAAATGGTGTTAGAAACCAAGTCGGAAGGAATAATAGATAGACAGATGGCTTTAATGAGCAGCCGCTGACAAGAAATGTCAAGTGGCGCATTCCGGCAAGAAGTAAGAGACTGATAACAGTGCATTTGATCGACACAGACCTAAAGGAGGGTTATCTTCCAAGAATACATGTGTGTGACGACAGAATTTTCCTCGGGGAAGCCCTAGTGAGGAATGAGGGCAATTCGTGTAGAGTTATGGCAATTAATACCAGGGAGGAAGATGTAGTGATCGAGGTAAAAATCCCATGAGCTTTTGCCTCATGAGGAGGTTAATCCGTCGTTTTTGACGGACATGGAAAGCGAATATGAAGGTCCAGCATTGAGGGATCGAGAAAGAGAACTCAAGATAATTGAACTACTGAAGTTGCAGCATTTAAACAAGGAAGAGATAACAGAGGTTTTAAAACTAGTGAAGGACTATCCGGATGTTTTCCTGTTGCCCGGAGACAAGCTCCCATGCACTAATAAGGCTGCACACGAAATCCATACGGAGAACGATATACCCGTAAATACAAAACAGTATCGATATCCGCCTATACATAGGAAGGTAATGGAGGAGCAAATATCCAAGAAACTTAGAGATGAAATTATCGAGCCCTCGACCAGTCCATATAATTCACTGACATGGATAGTTAGTAAGAAGCCAGATAGTCAAGGTAATCCAAGATGGCGTATGGTGATTGACCTAAGAGATCTCAACAAGGTGACTTTAGGTGACAGCTATCCTATTCCGCAAATTGCGGACATTTTGGATCAATTAGGAGACGCTACATACTTCAACACCTTTGATTTAGCATCAGGGTTTCAGCAAACACCTATGAAAGAGTCAGACAAGTGGAAAACAGCGTTTTCTACTCTGAACGGCCATTGTCAATACAGAAGAATGCCAGAAGGACTCAAAACAGCACCTGCAACCTTCCAGAGACTCATGGACCAGGTACTACTGGGTCTGCAAAATGTTGAAATGCTGGTATATCTTGACGATATAATCGTTTACGCGAAAAATCTTAAGGAACATAATAGAAAGGTTAGACTGTTGTTTGATAGGTTAAGTGATGCCAATTTGGTACTACAACCAGACAAGATAGAGTTCCTGAGACATGAGGTGGCGTTTCTAAGACACATCGTGAGTGACAAGGGTGTTGAGCCCAATCCAGAGAAGGTAAAAGCGGTAAAACATTTTCCTCAGCCAAAAACAGTACGAAAAGTCCGCGAGTTTCTTGGAATCACCGGATATTATCGAAGGTTTATAGAAGGGTTTGCAAAAATTGCAAGGCCTTTGCACGACCTGTTGAAAAAGTCACAACCCTTCGAGTGGGACGACAAATGTGAAACGAGTTTCCAGACACTGAAACAAAAGTTATGTGAAGCTCCCATTTTATTATTCCCAGACTTTGAAAAGCAATTTACGTTGACAACTGACGCATCCGATTATTCTATAGGTGCAGTGTTATCACAAGAGAAGGATGGTTTTGATCACCTTGTGGCATATTTATCAAGAATATTGAATAAAGCAGAAAGAAATTACAGTACGACAGAAAAAGAGTGTCTGGCAGTTTTATATGCCTTACATCATTACAGACCGTATTTGTTGGGTAATCATTTCAAGCTGGTGGCAGATCACGAGCCCCTCAACTGGATGTACTCCAGGAAAGATCCAGGACAACGACTCATGAGATGGATGTTTAAATTCACAGGTTACAATTACACTTTCCAGTATAAGCCTGGAAAATTAAACATTAATGCGGATGCTCTTTCAAGGAATCCGGCCGATCAGCCGTCTGAGGAAATAATTAATGGCAAGTTAGAGACTTTAAAGGTGATGGTGATAGAAAATACAATTTCCAGTGATAAGGCAAAAACAACGGCAGACGACAAGGCAAAATCCAGTCATAAAAAGACTAAAATGAATCCGGAAAGGGGAGAATCTTCAACGAGTGAAAGGAAGGTACAACGCAGCGCAAGTAACCCTAACGCTACGGTCAGAGAAAGAATAAGGTTAGGGGGTGAAAACAACAAGCCCAAAAGAGGAAGGCCACCGGGTGCAAAGACAAGCAAGGAAAGGCCGGATTTAGACCACAGTGTGGTGGGGTTGCGTACCCGATCTAGAAATACACAAATAAATCAAGTGCCACAGACTAGCGGAGAAGAAACGGAAAGAACCTTTTCGGGTCTTTTAAAAAACAGAGTGAAGGAAAGGATGAGAAAACTGACGGGCAAGTCATTAGCTAGTTCAGGAAATAATTCAAGTACGTTGGAAGATACTGTGTTGATGACTGAATCGGAAAATGAGAAAGGTCAAAATTCAGAGATGAGTGACGTGATGACCGAAAATCGGGCTCCTTTCGAGGATATGAAGGAAAGTTGTTTGAGGAGTGAGACGACTGTGGAAGAAAATCCGGAAGCAGGGATTGTGACAGAAATGGACCGTGAGAGTGAAGATGCCGTTGCTGTCGACGTAAGTGAATTATCCAACACTGATTACGTCTTAACACATTCGAACACCGAGGAAACAGAAGAACTAGGAGTAATAGATGTACCCAGACAAGAAAATACTGGGACAAATGATTTAACGAAAGGTGCCGATGAGCCGTTCACAATGGACTTAGATGATTTCCTAGAGAAAAGTCGCAAACTTGATAAAAGTATTTGCGAAAAAGCTAAATGGTGTGGGTTGAACGTGAGTGATTTACGCAGCATGAAATCACTTTTCCTGCGCATTTTTCCGAAACGCATGCCATAATAGACGGGATGGATCCTTACGACGCAGAGAATGATAACGATGATATCATGGCAGAGAGGGTGAAAAGATTAATCGAGTCAACCAACACAAATGTTCAGTCAGAAATTGAGAAGGTTGCGGAGGTCGATGAATGGACTGAGGGAGATGTGGAGGACGAGGCATCAGGAGAATCCAAGGTCAGTCCGCATAGGACCGAAGTAAGTTTACCAAGCGCCAGTTCAGCAGGAACTCCTTTGTGTTTAAGTACACCTGCGATCATCAAAACTCCAAGGTTTAAGCCCAAGGCTCCTAATTTGGAACAGATCCTAGAGGAAGGGAGTGTGTCGGGAATAGATCTGCACTTCGAGAAAACACCGCAGCAAATACCAATATTTGTTCCTCCGCAAATTTTGAAATTCCCAGGCAAACCAAATTTAGGTACGTGCTGGAACCCGGACATTTCGGCCGAAGAGACGGAGACAAGAGTAATTTCAGAAGGAAGTATTGGTTCTCAGGAGAAGGACAATTTGGTAAGAACTAGGAACTGTCTAACTTATAAGCGAGACAATATGGTATATTTTATCTCCGGTGATTGTAAATTAAACTCTTCTGTGAACAGATTACTTAACGATATAGAAGCAATTAATGTAAAAAGTATAAGGAAAATAAATCCTAAATTGAGTCAGGTAATTATAACGCCGTATAAAAATCACAATATCTTTACTATTGTGGTTAAAAATAGATATTATGACATTCTCGATAAAACTATTGTGTCCCTGGGGACTTTGCTTGGGTCAAAATCGAACCTAGGACCTCAAAACTTCAGCCTTATTATAATAAACCACTGAAGGTGATAGAAATTCTAAATAGAAATAATGTTTTATTAGAATTGTCTGACGGAAGGCGAATTCGGAAGCATACAGATAAATTGAAGTTGGTTCCCTCTGAACGAAAAGATGATAACAGGGATGAAAAAGGTAATTCTTGTGATTCTGTCGATCACGATGACGTTGGCGAGTAACAAAACCAATGACGACGCAATATATGAGATTCAGAAAATAGATCCGAATCCAGGCATATATTTTGAAAAGATGGAACAAGTCTACTGGAAACAGTCGGAATGGAAAATCTATCTGACAATAGACACGAAGAATTGGAACAATCGTTTAAATCATACAACTGATTACGCCATGGTGCTGGAAGATTGTAGAAAAAAGTACACGTCCGAGCATTGTAGATATATTTTCGATTCCGAGGAGACGGAAAGGTTGAATAGAGATTTGAGTGTATTGAAAAATCAAATACGAGATTGCATCTCTGATCTGCAAATTAAGAATGCGACAGACTTGCCTACAAATTCGTTAAGAACTAAGAGGATGGTACCGCTTGGAATCCTTGGAATGGCAAGTAGAACATTGTTTGGTACAGCTACGTTGAAAGACGTGGAAGAAATGACCTCGAAGATTAATATTATAGATGCAGAACAAAGTAAGATTATTCAGATAAATAACGAGCAGATACACATAATCACTAAGACCTTCGACCAATATGAAAATCTTACAAAAAAACATCGAAAAGAAATGGACAAATTCCAGCAATTGTTCGATAATATCTCTGAAAGATTGAATGAGACAGACGAGGCAGTCTATTCTTATCAGGCGATGCTGTATTCTAGAAAGCTAACCAATGCGATGAGACATAATCAAGAGGTCTACAACCAAGTGAGTAAAATATAGAGAAAAACATCCATGGGAAAAATAGCCGAAGGGTTGTTGACAAAGGAATTGCTAAGAGAGGTGGTGGATGATATACATCGGGAAACGAATGGAGCAGATCTACCTGTTCCCAAAGAGCACCTTAGGGTCGAAGAAGTATCAAAGATAGCAAAGGTAGACGCTGTACACCATCAAGACAAATTAATCTTGATCATAGGATTACAGTAGTGATCAAAATTATAAGGCACCCCCTAAAATTCGCCTGTTTCAAGTTAATATTTTGACTTTGTGCATGCCTGCACGTGTTTAAATATTTTAGTAATCATCTCTAAAATTTTTTTTGTTCAAAACAAGTTCAGTACTTGAAAAAAAAATGTTTACTTTATATTAATTCGTCGTTCCAATCAATTTTTATCCTCTTTTAAGCTTAAAATGATTTTTTTTAAAAAACAGCTAAATTTAGTTCTTTTATGATCTAGATAGTGTTTTGTAAAATTTCTATAAAAACCTAAGTGAATAATATTTTTATTTTCGCGTTTCTCCGATGTTCAAGTTTATCGAAAAAAATTTTCAAGCTGATTAATAGAAAAATGTTCAAGCCACAAAGAAAAAATACATTTTTTTAAACTTGAAAAAACATTGATTTTTTGTACTTTTACATTGTTTTTCGCTTAAATTTGCTTTTTTTTATTAATTTGGGAGGTAAAAATTATATTAAACTGATATTTGATGAATTTTAAACTAATTCAATTTATTATGAATCAAAATCTTACAGAGAATTTTAAAAAAATATGTTAAAAAACAGTTTTTCTAATACAGTTAAATTTCACAAAAGTAACTTCAATTTGTATTTAATTGATTACAAGCAATATATTTATCGAATTGACTTTTTCATTAATTTTAATATTCAGTTAGAAGTTTCAGAGAGTTTATTCAACTCGAAGTAATTTTTCAAATTCGTAGAATTCGAATGCCAGTAGTAATTTTTCGATCGGTAAAGAATTTATCTACATTACCGACCGAGCCGTCATTATTGATAAATTAGTTTTTTAAATGTTTATAAGCTTGCATAACTTTCATCATGGAAAGAAAAGCCGTTTCTGATAAAATTAAGTGGCAGATTATAGGATTGTTGAAAAAGGGAAAAAATCAGAGTCAAATTTCAAAAATATTAAAAGTTAGTAGGTGTTGCGTTCAAAACACCATTAAGACGTATGAAAGCGTGAATCCATAAAAGTGAAAAGTGGCGCTGGCAGGCCAAGAATAACAAGTAACCGGATTGATCGAATTATTATTAAAAAGGCAAAGAATAATCGTGCAGTTACAGCAAACAATATCAAAAATCAAATAAATGAATAACTTAATGTAAAAATGTCTCGAGTAACAGTTAATAGACGTTTGCTTGAGAAGAACATGAAATCTGCTGTTGCAACTCGTAAGCCTCTTCTAACTGCAAAAAACCGAAAAGCTAGGTATGAATGGTGCAAAGACAAGCTATCATGGACAGTTGAAAAATTGAATTTAGTTCTTTTTAGCGATGAATCTCCAACTTTTTTCAAACAGACCAAACCGAATAAGACGTACCAGCAGTGAAAAATACAATCCTGATTGCCTTGCTCCAAGATGGATGGATGTAAGCGCATCGTTTTTTCTTAAAAAAAACTTCGATCGTACTGCCCCAAAGCGTCCGATCAAGAGATGTAAGTAGCATCTTTCTACTCTACGAACTCACGTTCAATAGAGCTCAGGTCTGCCAAACCTATCGAAGCGAGTGAACCCACTTCGAGAATATCGAGTGAAGCGACCTCGAGGGGTATCGGTTCCGACACGCCCTCTATTTGTAAGACGTTTCTCCGTGGGAGGAGTACCGCATCGAACATCCGGATTAAGTCTGTTCCGAGGTAGAAATCGCCGTCGAGGTCAGGCATTATCCATACGGTTAATTCCCTCGTGACCTCGGCAACGCTGACCGGTAGCGCTACCTTGCCAGTTACGGGCGCTGTGGTGTTATTAGCTATCTTCGCCCCCGGCCCGTACGTAGGCTTGACCTTGGCTCGGAGGAATGTCGCAATAGTGGCGTCCACTTTGCCGACAATCGTCCTTGCAGCGCCAGGATCGTAGAGTGCTCTCAACCGAAACTCCCCTATATTCACTGGCAGCCACCAGCGACACTGGTCGCTGTTTACTTGTGAGCTAGCCATGGGAATTTCGTCCACCGACGAGCATTCTGTCACCTCTACCTGAGCTTCAACTTGTACGGTGTTTGCGCCTCCCACATCCGAGGTCCTCTCCTCGATTTCGGAGAGGGACGGACCCTCTAGTTCCCGCTCCCGTTGGGGTTTTCCGAATTGCACCGAGGACATGTCCAACGCATGTAATCTGGAAGCTTACAATCCCAACAAATCAGCCTTTCTTTCTCACCCAGGTCAGAATCCGAATCTTCATCGTTTGACCCGGAAGTTGTCCTCTTCTCCCCTTGACTTCGTTGTGGCTTCGGGGATTGTGGTGTGTCTTGCTGGCTTTTCTTCGGTGGTGTCTCAGGTTTTTCGGAGGGACCGGCTGGTTTCTTGTCCGACTCCCCCTTAGCGCGAGCTTTTCGTAGCCCCTCATAGCGCTCATTCATTGCCTTGGCCACCAGTTTCTTGATATCGATTTTGGCCGTGACTGGTTCTTGCACGGCTGCAATCGTCGTCACATTCGTGTTTTGTTTCTTCCGCCCGTCGTATGCAACGTCCGGCATTAACGACTCTTCTGGCGGAGGGGGTGGTCAGTAGCAGCTTCGTGCCACTATCGTACCCTCTACAACCTGTGCCTGGTCAATCAGCAAATCTATGTCGCGTATGGTACCACGGTGTAGAAATTTACCTATCTCGAGATGCAAGTTCCAAAAAATCAGGTCGAGCGTTTCTCTGCTGCTCATGGGGGGAGTCAACCGGTCCAAAATCGCCCGCAGACACGTCACGTAATGGACCACCGGTTCACCCTCCCCTTGCGTCCGTCGCTCACCTTCTTGCCAAAGCCGGACCTGGAAGTCTGTGTCAAAACCGAAATGACGACTCGCTGCCCATCTAAAATGGTCGTATCTGACCCAGTTTTTGCGGTGTTCTCGAGCCCAATGTAGGGCCACCCCCGACATCAACTCGCTCAAGGCCATGAGCACGTCATCTTCGTGGAGTCGATCCAGTTAACGACATTCCTCCACTCGTTGCAGGAATTCGTCGATGTTTTCAGCCGGAGCTCCCGAAAATTTTAATTTCCAGCTCCGCACTTTACGGCCTACATCGGTGATATGAGCCAATGACGTAGGCGCACCTTGCTGGTGGGACGGCGGTTGAGCCCGTTCCCCCACTTTGATCGGTGCTTCATGCCACGCGTTTGAGTACCCGCATGGTTCCGGGGACTCGCGCCCCCCTCCCCAGCATCCGTGTACCGGTGCGGACCTTGGGAGAACATATTTGCCGTGCCAAATTCTCGATCATCCGGGATGAACGGTGCCGCGACAGGGTTTAACGTTGTAGCATTCAATTTTGTGCTTTGTGGTACGTCAGCCACTCGCTGACTAAACTCTGTCCGTGCTGTGGAGCCCATAGACTCCCACATCCGCTGGGTTCTGGTTTCACTAAAAGTAACCCTCTGTGGAGGCTTTGTCGTCGTCCGAGGACTTGGTGCTCTGGTCGTAGTCGAGACCGGTGCACCGTCTGTTAATTCCATATCGGAATTTTCTACGGGCGTGTTTTCACTTGCCCGCGCTGTGGATGTGTTTGGAGTTACGCGTAACGACTGAAATACGACCTCCAGCACGTCAGCTGACACCGTGTAGTCGTTACCGTTGATTTTAAAATCGAGCCAATTCGGCTGTCTGCCCGATGGCATCATAGCCGAAGGCTCCCTCTCAGCCTGGAATTTGTCACGGGGCTGTGTTTGCCCGTATGGATTTGCGTACAGCCGAGCTAGCGGCTCCCTTCGAGCGTTACCGTGCTCATCACTGCTGTACAAGGACATCGGTCGGATCCCGGCATTTTCCGTAGATTCCTCCGCCCACGAACTTTTAGCATTCGAGCCATCTCGCTTTATGCGCTCTAGCGAGTGCTCGGTCAAGGACTCTTTTCCTTGCAAAAAGACATCGAGGAAGTGTTTGCGCAGAATTAGTCTGTGGCGCAACAGAGAATTTTCATCTTTCGATAATTCTCCCGGTACAAAGTCTTCCGGCTGGTAGTCGCCCGACAAGCACCTGTAGATGCGCCCCCTGCACTCTACATCCTCGCCCGTGGCCTTCGGCCCCAGGCTATTGCAGAACACCCTAACCTCGCGGTCCGTAATTGAAAAGGTCCGAAGATGTCACGTAACACCCTCCCCCTCTCAGAACGTTGCCTCCCGGCAATGTCCGGAACGGTAGGGTTCTTACCCTAGACAAATAAATTCTAGGTAATCCTGTCTCAATTCTTCCCTTCACACTCCCAATCCACCGCGTAGTCAGCGCTCAAAAACGAGTCGATGTGGGCTATCCAGCGGAAAGAGCGTTCGCTCGGTGCTATGATGCTTCCACGTCATATGAAAAGAAGACATAACTCCCCATCACGGACCAACCTGCGTCGTCGAAATAAAGTACCCAATTCGTGAGAGTGTATGCTTGATTCCGCTCCCAACAGATATATGCCGGGCGCTTGAAGGGTTTGATCGTAGGAATTCACTTAATATGACGTTGCCAATTTGAGCTTCCGACACACTTTAATCGATGAATTAAGAATCAGGTTATATGATTAATAAACTCGCAACATTTGTCGCGGTATACGCGGTATGTTAGTGCTAGAGATACATTATTCTAAAAAGCTGAGTGTAAACCATTGTACGTTATTTAGATTGATAGTCTTTAAGCAAATAAATATTTAGGACAGACTCTAAAAGGAGACCGTCGCTCCCCTCTGTACAATAATCTGTAACTGATAAACTGAGAAATTAATTAAGTATAGTAGTGATGATTCCTCCGAGTGCACCGGGAAGATCTGAGTACGTCACCAAAGGTGTGATGGATTAAGTGTGAGTCATTCACAGAATGGCGAATACGTGTGATTCGGGTATCAATTCTAAGGACAAGGGTTAAAAGAGAAACCATCGACGACGACTCTGGTGTAATATCAAGAGTGTTAAATTGTTACTATCAAAAACATCATTATTGACTGTAGGGATAATAAAAACAGACGACCTTGGATATAACGGTGGAAGGTGAAGCATAGGTCACATCAAAAAGTTCGAATGACAGTAAATAACCGAAATGTTCATCATACGGACGAACGAACTCATTCATCACCATTACACCTTTACCTTTACTGTCTCAGTATTTGGTTCATTTAAAGGTCATAACAATAAAGTTAGTTGAAATTATTTTGAAAAATTAATCTAATAGATGGAGAAATTGTGTTTTTGAAATAAATAATAAATATATTTTTTTTCACGTTTCGCGTGATAACTTATCATGATAGAATGATTAAAAGTTGTTGAAAGATGAATTGGAGATGAATAAATGAACTTTTATTCAGATAATAAAATTCGCGAAAGTTTACAGTAGCAGTGATAGAGATCATCAATGAATTATAAAATATTTTGCTACGAATAGATAAATTTCTTTTGTTCTGTCTAAGAAGAATTAAATTTGTTTATTCCTGTTTTTTTTTTTTTTTTTTGTATTATAAAAACATCTAGATTAGAGATTCGTACTATGTCACCGCCCAACGGGGGATCAGGTTTTAATTTTGATTTGGAAAAGGAGGAAAATAATAAAAATAAGCGGGAAATAAGCACAGTCAGAGTAGTGTCCTTACTCCCCCTCTCGGATCTTGTCGTTCCGACAAGTCGACTGAGAAGAATTTAAAGCTTAGTTGAGGGAGTTCAACGACCCATAATACAGGTTTATTTATACGAAACAACTAGAACAGGACGAAAATCTTTATAGATGAATGTAAATTTTAAATATGGCCCCCTCCTACCACGCATTTCTGAACGCTGAGCCACGACCCGAGGCGTTAGGAGGAAAAAGAACAATGGTCCAGGACTCACCTTTACACCCTATAGTGACTTATAATATTTTTCCTGAGTTCATTGACTAACTATAACTTATCTTTAAGGTTACAATTATAATGTGTAGTTAAGTTATCACGTTACTACTTAAACAAATTTAATTGTTGAAGAATAAAAACATAAAATTTTAAATTTAAGTATAATTATCGATTATTAACGAATCATTAAAAACTAAAACCCGTTGTCTTCAAGCCATGGAAGACTGCTAACTCTTGATGTTCAATGGTTTTCTTTTTTTTTTTTTTTCTTCTTTTTTTTTTTTTCTTTTGATCATGGTTTCCTTGTTGGTGGTTTCCCTTGTTAATCATGGTTTCTTGGTTTGAGAAAAAAAAGAATTACGGAAATTATATATCTTATATATATACATACATACATACTAGGGGGTACCTCCCTGCTCGCTTCGCTCGCCAACCCCCTTAAAAATAGTTATAAAAATTAAATAGTAAGTTAAAATAGTTTAAGTACTTGAAACATGTTAAATATAATATTTTTTAACCGTTTTGAAGTACTCCTTTAAAAAGGGCTTTTAAAATTACGACTCCTCTAGGAAAAGCGCCCTTCAAAGAGGTTAAATATGGAGTTTTTTGACAGTTAAGGTGCTCGTACGGGAGAAGCTCCTATAATTTAAAATCAACTCCTCCGGGAGGAGCCCCTTAAAACATGTTGAATATAAGGTTTATTGACGTTTTGAGGTGCTCCTCCGGGAGGAGCTCTGGAAATTACGGCTCCTCCGGGAGGAGCCCACTGCAAACATAATAAATATAAGGTTTTTTGACTTTTTAAGGGGTTCCTCCGGGAGGAGCCCCTTAAAATATGTTGAATATAAGGTTTTTTGAAGGTTTTGAGGAGCTCCTCCTGGATATAACTATATAATATAGGAAGATATATATATTTATTTTGTACATTAACCTTAAATTTTAAGATCTAGGAAAAAATAGATGCAAATTTAAAAGGTAGCCCGGCTACTACGATACGCGATATTCTAAAGTAAGTCCATTAACACATCCTTCCTACTATTTCCCTACCCCCGAAACTATCTTGTACTTATGCCCTATCCTATTAATACATATTCCAAAAGGGAGGAGGAGAAAAAAAAATAATAATCCCTGATAACAATTATTGGTTAATATATTTTAGCGTCTTTAAGCCACTTTTCACTGCATCTCACTATTCTCTTCCATATCTACGACAACATCTTCCTGTAACAACTTCCTCTCTTCCTCTGCCCTGATGTCATCGGTTTCCCTTTTTTTTGTTTCCTGTTCTGGCATCTTTTGTAATGCCTTGAACTCCTTCCAGCATTTCATGAAGTCCTGCCATTCAGTATCCGGTACGTCTGATTTCTTCACTTCCTTGTTTCGGGGAACAGACACTATCTCAGACTTGACCGTGCATGTCCTCCCTGTTTGGTTTCCTTTTTGGTATAATATTGCGCAGGTTCGTTGGTGCAACTTAAACGTTCTTGTATCCACTAACTTGCTGCACTTGGAATGATACGTCTTTTCTCCATTTGATTGCTTTTTTGGTTCTCGAGCCCATTGTGCCGCATACTTGCGTCCCGATCTCGTTAAAGCTTTTGTCGCCTCGATTTCCTCAAAATATTGAACGAAGGCCGACACCGGAATTTGGTGTTTGTCTGTAATTATCTGATGGTATTCAATTCTGCCGAACCTTCTGAAATGCTCCAACAGAAATCTTTCTTGGTCTGCCGGAGAATAATAATTTGGTAGGTTGCAAAACAATCTGTTTTTACCGTAGGGGCAACTATTCCTTCTCGTATTGGTTTCCTGTCCCTTTTTATTGGTCTCTGGTTTCCTCGGCTTGACTCCTGATT
Organism: Encarsia formosa; assembly: GCA_038277355.1. NCBI lineage: Eukaryota > Metazoa > Arthropoda > Insecta > Hymenoptera > Aphelinidae > Encarsia > Encarsia formosa. The sequence continues at coordinate 43,704,294 of CM076186.1, read as the reverse complement.
TGTCCTTATCTGAGTGTTTGGGATGTTTCAATTGCCTTAATCGCCAGTGCCGCATCCATCGGATATTCCAACGTAACACTGACTCTTATTCGGTTTGTACTCCAGTGGCGGTTTACTTGGGTTTCTGAGATGTTTCCAAACGTCTCGAGGTCCTTTATTATCTCGAAAATCTTCGCATCGTCGCTACAAATCATATGGACAGTCCGGGCGTCAAAAACGTCCTTGCTAGTTTCAAAAACCTTGTAAGCCATGGTATATGGACGGTTTTTTTTTCCTGAAAAATGTAGTATGGGTGTCATACATGGTTATCTTTAAATGTTATAGATAAATGTTAGTAAGCGTGAATTGAAAGGAATTACATGTTAGCAACCTAGTGGGCTAACACGATTGTATTTTTCCTCGAACGCACATTGGATGGTGATCCATGTAATTAGTTTGGGGTTGATTCGAAAATCAACAAGATGTTTCATTCCTTTGAATAGGTATATACGATTTTAAGCTCGTATTTGATTTATATAGTAATTTCGTTATAATTTTCATTCCCTTAATATTCGGGCTCGTTCCTAGTCAAACCGACTCTTGAATTTCGGTGTTTCCGGTTGTATTGTGCAACTGAATCGTTTCATTATGGTCTCCATTCTTTTGAGGTTTCCCTACTGATTCCCGGCCGGTATCTCGTTTCCATAAATAAATTATTAAAATTACCAAAACTAATTGTGGAGCATAGCTGCCATACGCAGCGTACCGTGAGTGGTTATGTTCTTTTTTATCCTTTTCTGCTCTCTCCATTTCCTTCGCAAGACCAGTAAGTCCCTGATGGTCCCAGCTGATATAGTTTTCGGCCTAAATGACAATTCGTTGGAGTCTTTGGCGAATTTCAATTTTGGCAATACATCAAATATGTTTAATTTGATGTTCGGGTACTTAGCTTGCATGACGTAATTTGCTGGACTTCTCTTTCCTCCCAGGGTGATCGTGGGAGTATGCCCTATGCACCCATCGGCTAATCTAATTGTCCCAGTGCCTTCCAACCTGCTAGACGTTTGTCTAGTGTTCAAGCAATCGATCAGCATGGTACCCAAGTAAACCGCCACTGGAGTACAAACCGAATAAGAGTCAGTGTTACGTTGGAATATCCGATGGATGCGGCACTGGCGATTAAGGCAATTGAAACATCCCAAACACTCAGATAAGGACAAATCAGGAGTCAAGCCGAGGAAACCAGAGACCAATAAAAAGGGACAGGAAACCAATACGAGAAGGAATAGTTGCCCCTACGGTAAAAACAGATTGTTTTGCAACCTACCAAATTATTATTCTCCGGCAGACCAAGAAAGATTTCTGTTGGAGCATTTCAGAAGGTTCGGCAGAATTGAATACCATCAGATAATTACAGACAAACACCAAATTCCGGTGTCGGCCTTCGTTCAATATTTTGAGGAAATCGAGGCGACAAAAGCTTTAACGAGATCGGGACGCAAGTATGCGGCACAATGGGCTCGAGAACCAAAAAAGCAATCAAATGGAGAAAAGACGTATCATTCCAAGTGCAGCAAGTTAGTGGATACAAGAACGTTTAAGTTGCACCAACGAACCTGCGCAATATTATACCAAAAAGGAAACCAAACAGGGAGGACATGCACGGTCAAGTCTGAGATAGTGTCTGTTCCCCGAAACAAGGAAGTGAAGAAATCAGACGTACCGGATACTGAATGGCAGGACTTCATGAAATGCTGGAAGGAGTTCAAGGCATTACAAAAGATGCCAGAACAGGAAACAAAAAAAAGGGAAACCGATGACATCAGGGCAGAGGAAGAGAGGAAGTTGTTACAGGAAGATGTTGTCGTAGATATGGAAGAGAATAGTGAGATGCAGTGAAAAGTGGCTTAAAGACGCTAAAATATATTAACCAATAATTGTTATCAGGGATTATTATTTTTTTTTCTCCTCCTCCCTTTTGGAATATGTATTAATAGGATAGGGCATAAGTACAAGATAGTTTCGGGGGTAGGGAAATAGTAGGAAGGATGTGTTAATGGACTTACTTTAGAATATCGCGTATCGTAGTAGCCGGGCTACCTTTTAAATTTGCATCTATTTTTTCCTAGATCTTAAAATTTAAGGTTAATGTACAAAATAAATATATATATCTTCCTATATTATATAGTTATATCCAGGAGGAGCTCCTCAAAACCTTCAAAAAACCTTATATTCAACATATTTTAAGGGGCTCCTCCCGGAGGAACCCCTTAAAAAGTCAAAAAACCTTATATTTATTATGTTTGCAGTGGGCTCCTCCCGGAGGAGCCGTAATTTCCAGAGCTCCTCCCGGAGGAGCACCTCAAAACGTCAATAAACCTTATATTCAACATGTTTTAAGGGGCTCCTCCCGGAGGAGTTGATTTTAAATTATAGGAGCTTCTCCCGTACGAGCACCTTAACTGTCAAAAAACTCCATATTTAACCTCTTTGAAGGGCGCTTTTCCTAGAGGAGTCGTAATTTTAAAAGCCCTTTTTAAAGGAGTACTTCAAAACGGTTAAAAAATATTATATTTAACATGTTTCAAGTACTTAAACTATTTTAACTTACTATTTAATTTTTATAACTATTTTTAAGGGGGTTGGCGAGCGAAGCGAGCAGGGAGGTACCCCCTAGTATGTATGTATGTATATATATAAGATATATAATTTCCGTAATTCTTTTTTTTCTCAAACCAAGAAACCATGATTAACAAGGGAAACCACCAACAAGGAAACCATGATCAAAAGAAAAAAAAAAAAAGAAGAAAAAAAAAAAAAAGAAAACCATTGAACATCAAGAGTTAGCAGTCTTCCATGGCTTGAAGACAACGGGTTTTAGTTTTTAATGATTCGTTAATAATCGATAATTATACTTAAATTTAAAATTTTATGTTTTTATTCTTCAACAATTAAATTTGTTTAAGTAGTAACGTGATAACTTAACTACACATTATAATTGTAACCTTAAAGATAAGTTATAGTTAGTCAATGAACTCAGGAAAAATATTATAAGTCACTATAGGGTGTAAAGGTGAGTCCTGGACCATTGTTCTTTTTCCTCCTAACGCCTCGGGTCGTGGCTCAGCGTTCAGAAATGCGTGGTAGGAGGGGGCCATATTTAAAATTTACATTCATCTATAAAGATTTTCGTCCTGTTCTAGTTGTTTCGTATAAATAAACCTGTATTATGGGTCGTTGAACTCCCTCAACTAAGCTTTAAATTCTTCTCAGTCGACTTGTCGGAACGACAAGATCCGAGAGGGGGAGTAAGGACACTACTCTGACTGTGCTTATTTCCCGCTTATTTTTATTATTTTCCTCCTTTTCCAAATCAAAATTAAAACCTGATCCCCCGTTGGGCGGTGACATAGTACGAATCTCTAATCTAGATGTTTTTATAATACAAAAAAAAAAAAAAAAAAAACAGGAATAAACAAATTTAATTCTTCTTAGACAGAACAAAAGAAATTTATCTATTCGTAGCAAAATATTTTATAATTCATTGATGATCTCTATCACTGCTACTGTAAACTTTCGCGAATTTTATTATCTGAATAAAAGTTCATTTATTCATCTCCAATTCATCTTTCAACAACTTTTAATCATTCTATCATGATAAGTTATCACGCGAAACGTGAAAAAAAATATATTTATTATTTATTTCAAAAACACAATTTCTCCATCTATTAGATTAATTTTTCAAAATAATTTCAACTAACTTTATTGTTATGACCTTTAAATGAACCAAATACTGAGACAGTAAAGGTAAAGGTGTAATGGTGATGAATGAGTTCGTTCGTCCGTATGATGAACATTTCGGTTATTTACTGTCATTCGAACTTTTTGATGTGACCTATGCTTCACCTTCCACCGTTATATCCAAGGTCGTCTGTTTTTATTATCCCTACAGTCAATAATGATGTTTTTGATAGTAACAATTTAACACTCTTGATATTACACCAGAGTCGTCGTCGATGGTTTCTCTTTTAACCCTTGTCCTTAGAATTGATACCCGAATCACACGTATTCGCCATTCTGTGAATGACTCACACTTAATCCATCACACCTTTGGTGACGTACTCAGATCTTCCCGGTGCACTCGGAGGAATCATCACTACTATACTTAATTAATTTCTCAGTTTATCAGTTACAGATTATTGTACAGAGGGGAGCGACGGTCTCCTTTTAGAGTCTGTCCTAAATATTTATTTGCTTAAAGACTATCAATCTAAATAACGTACAATGGTTTACACTCAGCTTTTTAGAATAATGTATCTCTAGCACTAACATACCGCGTATACCGCGACAAATGTTGCGAGTTTATTAATCATATAACCTGATTCTTAATTCATCGATTAAAGTGTGTCGGAAGCTCAAATTGGCAACGTCATATTAAGTGAATTCCTACGATCAAACCCTTCAAGCGCCCGGCATATATCTGTTGGGAGCGGAATCAAGCATACACTCTCACGAATTGGGTACTTTATTTCGACGACGCAGGTTGGTCCGTGATGGGGAGTTATGTCTTCTTTTCATATGACGTGGAAGCATCATAGCACCGAGCGAACGCTCTTTCCGCTGGATAGCCCACATCGACTCGTTTTTGAGCGCTGACTACGCGGTGGATTGGGAGTGTGAAGGGAAGAATTGAGACAGGATTACCTAGAATTTATTTGTCTAGGGTAAGAACCCTACCGTTCCGGACATTGCCGGGAGGCAACGTTCTGAGAGGGGGAGGGTGTTACGTGACATCTTCGGACCTTTTCAATTACGGACCGCGAGGTTAGGGTGTTCTGCAATAGCCTGGGGCCGAAGGCCACGGGCGAGGATGTAGAGTGCAGGGGGCGCATCTACAGGTGCTTGTCGGGCGACTACCAGCCGGAAGACTTTGTACCGGGAGAATTATCGAAAGATGAAAATTCTCTGTTGCGCCACAGACTAATTCTGCGCAAACACTTCCTCGATGTCTTTTTGCAAGGAAAAGAGTCCTTGACCGAGCACTCGCTAGAGCGCATAAAGCGAGATGGCTCGAATGCTAAAAGTTCGTGGGCGGAGGAATCTACGGAAAATGCCGGGATCCGACCGATGTCCTTGTACAGCAGTGATGAGCACGGTAACGCTCGAAGGGAGCCGCTAGCTCGGCTGTACGCAAATCCATACGGGCAAACACAGCCCCGTGACAAATTCCAGGCTGAGAGGGAGCCTTCGGCTATGATGCCATCGGGCAGACAGCCGAATTGGCTCGATTTTAAAATCAACGGTAACGACTACACGGTGTCAGCTGACGTGCTGGAGGTCGTATTTCAGTCGTTACGCGTAACTCCAAACACATCCACAGCGCGGGCAAGTGAAAACACGCCCGTAGAAAATTCCGATATGGAATTAACAGACGGTGCACCGGTCTCGACTACGACCAGAGCACCAAGTCCTCGGACGACGACAAAGCCTCCACAGAGGGTTACTTTTAGTGAAACCAGAACCCAGCGGATGTGGGAGTCTATGGGCTCCACAGCACGGACAGAGTTTAGTCAGCGAGTGGCTGACGTACCACAAAGCACAAAATTGAATGCTACAACGTTAAACCCTGTCGCGGCACCGTTCATCCCGGATGATCGAGAATTTGGCACGGCAAATATGTTCTCCCAAGGTCCGCACCGGTACACGGATGCTGGGGAGGGGGGCGCGAGTCCCCGGAACCATGCGGGTACTCAAACGCGTGGCATGAAGCACCGATCAAAGTGGGGGAACGGGCTCAACCGCCGTCCCACCAGCAAGGTGCGCCTACGTCATTGGCTCATATCACCGATGTAGGCCGTAAAGTGCGGAGCTGGAAATTAAAATTTTCGGGAGCTCCGGCTGAAAACATCGACGAATTCCTGCAACGAGTGGAGGAATGTCGTTAACTGGATCGACTCCACGAAGATGACGTGCTCATGGCCTTGAGCGAGTTGATGTCGGGGGTGGCCCTACATTGGGCTCGAGAACACCGCAAAAACTGGGTCAGATACGACCATTTTAGATGGGCAGCGAGTCGTCATTTCGGTTTTGACACAGACTTCCAGGTCCGGCTTTGGCAAGAAGGTGAGCGACGGACGCAAGGGGAGGGTGAACCGGTGGTCCATTACGTGACGTGTCTGCGGGCGATTTTGGACCGGTTGACTCCCCCCATGAGCAGCAGAGAAACGCTCGACCTGATTTTTTGGAACTTGCATCTCGAGATAGGTAAATTTCTACACCGTGGTACCATACGCGACATAGATTTGCTGATTGACCAGGCACAGGTTGTAGAGGGTACGATAGTGGCACGAAGCTGCTACTGACCACCCCCTCCGCCAGAAGAGTCGTTAATGCCGGACGTTGCATACGACGGGCGGAAGAAACAAAACACGAATGTGACGACGATTGCAGCCGTGCAAGAACCAGTCACGGCCAAAATCGATATCAAGAAACTGGTGGCCAAGGCAATGAATGAGCGCTATGAGGGGCTACGAAAAGCTCGCGCTAAGGGGGAGTCGGACAAGAAACCAGCCGGTCCCTCCGAAAAACCTGAGACACCACCGAAGAAAAGCCAGCAAGACACACCACAATCCCCGAAGCCACAACGAAGTCAAGGGGAGAAGAGGACAACTTCCGGGTCAAACGATGAAGATTCGGATTCTGACCTGGGTGAGAAAGAAAGGCTGATTTGTTGGGATTGTAAGCTTCCAGATTACATGCGTTGGACATGTCCTCGGTGCAATTCGGAAAACCCCAACGGGAGCGGGAACTAGAGGGTCCGTCCCTCTCCGAAATCGAGGAGAGGACCTCGGATGTGGGAGGCGCAAACACCGTACAAGTTGAAGCTCAGGTAGAGGTGACAGAATGCTCGTCGGTGGACGAAATTCCCATGGCTAGCTCACAAGTAAACAGCGACCAGTGTCGCTGGTGGCTGCCAGTGAATATAGGGGAGTTTCGGTTGAGAGCACTCTACGATCCTGGCGCTGCAAGGACGATTGTCGGCAAAGTGGACGCCACTATTGCGACATTCCTCCGAGCCAAGGTCAAGCCTACGTACGGGCCGGGGGCGAAGATAGCTAATAACACCACAGCGCCCGTAACTGGCAAGGTAGCGCTACCGGTCAGCGTTGCCGAGGTCACGAGGGAATTAACCGTATGGATAATGCCTGACCTCGACGGCGATTTCTACCTCGGAACAGACTTAATCCGGATGTTCGATGCGGTACTCCTCCCACGGAGAAACGTCTTACAAATAGAGGGCGTGTCGGAACCGATACCCCTCGAGGTCGCTTCACTCGATATTCTCGAAGTGGGTTCACTCGCTTCGATAGGTTTGGCAGACCTGAGCTCTATTGAACGTGAGTTCGTAGAGTAGAAAGATGCTACTTACATCTCTTGATCGGACGCTTTGGGGCAGTACGATCGAAGTTTTTTTTAAGAAAAAACGATGCGCTTACATCCAAATCGGATGTGGAGAAAGCGAAATTTCTCCGATATTGGTAAAATGGTGAGGATGAAGATTGTGATGGCGTGGCAGAGGTAGATGCGAGTGGTTAATTGTTAGTTTTCTCGCGTAGCTATCTGTGGCCCGAGTGACCTGTATAATCCTAATGAAAATTCCATCTTAATCAAACAAAGATCCGCAAGCGTCCCTTAAGGATGTGGAGAAAGCGATATTTCTCCGGGCGTCAAACCACCGGTGCCATGGCACGGATTTCAGCCAAACGTCGTGAGGGTTGCAGCTGTTTCAACTTTGGTGGCAGACTCGACATCTATCAAGATCCTGAAGGACGTAGGACAAGCAACTTTGCGCTCCGATATTGTATGCTGTAACTCTAGTGAGTGTATACGTGAGTCGATCGTTTCGCCGTGATTTTTTTTCCGCGAGCGTTTCGAGATTTTTCTTTTGAGTCGACTGGTTCTTCAAGATTTTAGTTTTGTAGAAATTATGTTAAGCTTTAGTAAGCATTCATTTTAAATATGTAAGTAGTATCACATGCGGTCTGGGCCGTCAAAACAAACCCCCACCACGCCAACCTGGTGTTTAAAAACAAACCTTCACCACACCTACCTGGTGTTTACAGGTAGACGTCGGTGTCTCCGCCCCCCCCCTCCACGGCTCTCGCGACTCTGACCGCGCGGAACCAAGAGGTCGCGGAGGGGGGGAAAGAAATCTGCGTAGGTAGGAGGAGGAGACATCTGCGGGCGCGTCTCGCTCATCTCGCGTGAGGAGGATGCTGTGACGCGGGTGCGCGTAGGGAGGGTCCCTGAAGTACCGTTATCATGGCCATACTGCGGGGACTTTTCTTTTCTGTCACTGTCCATGCTGCTACTGCTGGTGGTGGCTCTTTTGTTGTTGTTGTTATTGTTGTTAAATTTTTTTTAAATTTTTTTAATTTTAAGAAATTAAGAATTATTGTTCTAATAATTTATGTTTCTTTGAATATATTTAATTTTTTTTTTTTTTTCTTTTTTTAAAGAGAAGAAAATTTTAAGATACTAGAAAATTTTTTTTAAGTTTAATTATTAATTTTCTAAGGGAAGGTGTTTGAAATAAAAACATTAATTTTTTGGAGTCCTTCAATTTTTTTTTTTTTTTTTTTTTCTTTTATCTACCTAATTTATATACTTTTTACAATTATTCTTTGAAAGCAAATTCAAATTTATAAGATCCTAGATACGTTGCATAAAAAGCGTTATTTTCAATATTTTCTAAGATTTTACTCCAAAACTCGTCGTGTTTTGTCATTGCTTCTGATATTTTTTGTGGCATGTAAACGCAAAATTCATCATCCATGGTCACAAGAACTTTTTTGCCGTATTTGGTGGTTGTTTTTACGGCTGCTGTTACTCGATGTTTTTGATTGACCACCAGCTGTTTTAAGGGGGTACATATACCTAAAAAAAAAAACTCAGAAAAAATTTTGTAAGCTTTTTAAAAATGATTTACTTAAAAAGATATTTTTTTACATAATATATACACATTTTTACATAATTTTTTACATTTAGAAAATTAAAATAAGTGTTTTTATAAGTGTTATAAAATTCAGCTTATTTAGGCTATGAAAGTTCATTGCTCGTAAAGTCAAAAATTTTCCTTAAAGCGGATGGACCCAGGACTTGGCATAGTTGTTGTACATGTGAACCCTCATGAGCGGAACCTCAGGCAACCAAATCCAAGCACTATTAAGCTACTTGCATACTCTAAAATTGCTTAGTGTGGTTAAAATTTTGATAGTTTTTATCATTTTAGTCAATTTATGGTGTGCCATCAGCTTAATAATGCTTAGATTTGGTTGCCTGAAGTTGCGCTCATGAGGGTTCACATGTACAACAAGTGTGCAAAGTCCTGGGTCCATCCGCTGTCTGGAAAAATTTTGGCTTTACGAGCAATGCCCTCATTTTCTCAAAAATCACATATTTGAGAAAATGGCTTTTAAAGTTCTGAACAGATTTTGATGAATAAAATGTATTACACCAACACATAAACATTTATATCTTGAAAATATCTTGTCACAGGACTCTTGCTTGATGTAAATACTCTTTTGCACATAGCCGGATACTTTATTTTTTTTCTCCTGCTCCTAAAGTGACCCAATTAGCTTTTTTATCAAAAACACAGATCACACACTATTAGGCACCACGAGCAAGTTAAGACTTTGAGTCAGCGGAGTCTTCACATGCAATTATCTAAAAATTATCTTTAATTTTAAATCACAGAATTATTTTTTCACTTCACATTTGCACATAAACACCTTTTTTTTAATAACTAAAAAACTTCATTAGTTTACCTGGTAAGAATTGGTCATTTATTCTTAAATTTTTTTTTTTGAATAAAACTAACTTATTTACTTCAGATTGAAATAATAACAAAAACAAAACCAAGTAAAGTAGAATTTCACTAGAAAGATGACTCAAAGAACAAAAAAGTCGTCATGAACTTGCAACGCTGTAGAAATACCTAATTTGATATCGATAGATCGATATTGGTGTAATATACTAAAGTAGACTCGTAGAGGTAATATATGTCATATATTATGTCATAAAGGTTATAAATTTTTTTATGCGATCGATTCTAACTTAATAAATTGTTTTTAGCATTAGACTTGAAATGAAAGTTAATCTGTCATTCTTAATTTTCATTATTAAGATATTATGTCACGGAAAAAATCTAATCACAGATAAAAAAATTTTCTGTTTTTTCATCGCTTTTATTAGACGAAAACGATATAAATACTTACAGTTCTGTTCGTGGATGAAAAAAAAAATTATACTTACATTGCGAAAATTAAAAAAGGAAAAAATACATCGAAAAAGCATTTGTACCTATAGTATCGTAGGAAGTATTTCTGCTACTAGAACTGACTTGAAATTCTTGAATTTCAAAAAAAGCCATTTCAACGTTAATTTAATAAATTGAATGTCTTTATTAAATTAACTGTAACTTTTTTCCCTTAACGAATTAGGAAACGCGGTTTGCGGCATTTGAAAGCTGATGTAAAAGTACATCAAAAAACACAAAAACCTGAAAATTGATTTTTTGAAAAATTTTAGGTATATGTACCCCCTCAAATTTTTTTTCGGCAGTTCCGGAGCCTGAGCTATGCTGTTTAAGTTGTTGATTCCGAACGTTTCTGAAGACATTGTGTATCTGAAATGTAGAGTTTTTTACTTTTAGAAAAAATAAAATAAAATAAAATACGAAATAAAATACAATATTCAATTTACTTACGTTTTACAATAATTAATCAGTTTTGTCGCAGCTGATGTGGTTGTTGTTTTTGTTATTGTTTTTGTTTTTTTTTTTTTTTTTTTTTTTTAAAGTTGAAGCAGCGATTTGTTTGGCAGGGTAGCTGTGCTCTAACTGGCCTTCTGCTACGTAGCTCAAGCAGCAGAGAATGACCAGACGGTGGAGGGGATGAGAATTTTATTGATTAGTTATCAAATTCCATCAAACTTATACTATTTTAGAACTGCAATTTTGCAGAAAACAGACACCTTTACCAGAATAATAATTTTTATTATTTGACATTTTTTGACGCACAAATTTTCTTGCTATTTCATCATTTTTTTTTAAATTGCTTGAAAAATTATCTAGAAATTTTTGCATGCCTCGGCCTGAAGCCATGTAAAATAAAAACATAATACAATATTGTCCACAAACATCAGAGTCTTCGCTTTGTAATTGTGTATGGTTCCAATGAAAATATTTACAATTTTTTCTTATTCGTCTTATGTGATCTGGTATGAATGGGGGCACCCCAAAGCTGTCCATGAACCAAGCCTTGTTTGCTTTATTTACAAATATTGCTACCCAATGTGTGCCGGGTTTACTATGATTGTCTGTGTTAAATGCAAATGTTGTCGGTTTCGTCCACACCTGGGGAATTCGATCTGCTAGAAACACTCCTACTATATTGGGCGGGATCCGGTCTATAATTTTTAAGATGTCTAGGCTGTTCATCGTAGGTATTAATAAATGGTTCGTAATCGGTGTTTAAATGTTTGTTAGCAATAAACCACAATTTTAATCTTTCGACGTTATTTTGTGCACAACTAAATCTAAGGTGCGGCTCGCGAACTCCGTGATGGAAACAATACTTAGTTGACCAAGGTAGATCGTGAAATGACGGACAGTTGTGTTTGTCCTCTAAATTAATTACCTCGCGAGAAGTAATTTTTTTTAGATATAATAATTTTTCATTGCCTCTTACATACACTTGGCGAGTTTTTTGAATAAATTCTCGCAAATTTTTAGAAAGAACCTTTAAAGAGACATCTCCGTCAAAGTAGTCAAGGCCATGATGATGTCTCGTAAGCCACTCGTTTTGACTTCTTGTTCTCTTGCTTATATGCTGTACCGATAACGATGGCAGTAAAACGACCCAATGAGATGCAAAGTCCTCGTTGATTGCTACTAGAGCAACTTCTTTAGGTATATAATCATTATGATTATTTTTTAAAAACTGGATATCGATAATCACGTCCATTTTTTTTTAACCCTTAAATGCCACACGGGGTCAGAATGACCCCACATAACTGTCAGTGTGGCAGTTCTGGATTTGGGTGTGGCCTTTAAGGGTTAAATTTGTTATTATTTTATTTGAAGAGAGAGTACGTGTTTTTGCAAACAAGACCGAAATGAAACTAAAAAATTTACGACAACGTAGCTAGCAAAGAGTTTTTGAATTTTGATCAGAGTCATCTAGTGTTTTAACCGCCAAAGTCAATGAGTACTTGTCGTGACGCGTCAATTTCTAAGATATTATCGTATTCAGCGTATACCATACAATTAACTGTTGTAGTAAGAGGTGTGTTAAAGCGGACGTCTAAACGTAGAGAACCATGTTTAATTAAATTCCAGTGACCACACTCGTGCGCCGAAAGATCAGGAGTTAAGTCAAAAGCAAAAAGACAGTAACCATTGGGATATTCTTCTCGAGATATCTGATTTCCCATATTGAGAAAATGAATGCCTGTTCCGGCAAATAAAGTGTGATATGCATCTATGTACAAATTTTTCTTAGAAAAATCGCTCTGGATAGGTTTTGGTGGTACTTGTACACCGTCAACAAATAAACAAAGATAATTTATATCTAAATGAGAAAAGTTGAAAGGATTGAGTTTTCTGTCACCATTAAAAGCCTTGTTTTTAACAAACCCAATGATTATTCGTTTTGGTAACTGACCTAGTATGACATTGTCCAAACTCTCACCGTGCACACCACTGTGCATAGTTATAGCCTTTACTTCGACTCTCGAAATAGGATATTTAGCTGTTGTTTTTGACAATGATTTTGCGTGAGCAAGCAATACACCCGGACTGATTTTCACTCGCCTCACGAGAAGACTTGCTTCCTCTATACGAACTTTGAAATGTCCTGTGGGATCCATGATTGAAAAAGCATCTCTCGCTTTAACTAGACGAACTCGAACCTCAACACCATTAATGAGTAATTTTTCTTGATTGAAAACATCACAGTGAAGATATCCAAGCATATCAACAGTTTTGTTTTCACCTAAAAGTTCACGTCGACACGCAAGGCCCTCATTGGCATCGACCAAGTCATCCATTTTACCTGACGTGTCTTTATGCCACAGACTACAGGTGAGATGAGAATTTTTTGCAGCTCCTCCGTAGTTGAGTAATGTTTCTATGTAAGCGCGATAGGCGTATAAATTATTAGGTGGTGACACGGGTTTTTGATTAAAGTAAACATCAACTTGACTAAAAAGCGAATGCATAAAGTGGTTCACAGGTCCAACTTTTTCAAAAGCCGCTTTGTCGGTTGTATTTAATTTTGTAAGATCAATGTCTGTAGGTGGCAAAATAGCGACACGTATATTGAGCATGGTATGAGCGAGGTCCAAATACTCATCTCCGGCTCCTGGTATCATGAATTCTATTGGTGCATCGTCGGTCAACGATGATATTGGCTTGTATTGAACGTAGCGTGAGCCTTTTACCGTCGTCTGTGTTGGTGGAAGATCAAATAAAAGCAACTCCGATTTGACACACTCGGAAGACTGTGTGTGCAAAAATGCCATTTTAAAAAAAATATTTTTTTACTTATTTATTTAACCAAAAATGTCTCTTGTAGTTCTGGATTTTTTAATTAATTTTTTTTTTGAATTTGTACACTTTTTTTTCTTGATATTTTTTTTTTTTTTAACAATCTTATTATTATTATTTTTTTTTTGTTTTTTTTTTTTATTCACGCTTGGTGGTTTTTTTTGGGGTATGCACTTCCTTACCTCTTCGGTGCCGTCGGGTGACTGAAGAGAGCCAATGTGGTGATGAGAGAATTTATAGCCTGAGCCATCCATCATTAACTTGTCCAATTTCTCTTCGGCTTTTCTTTTCAAGTTCTTGCCTGATTCTCGAATACGATTTCTGAATGCTTCCTTTATAGGCGTGTTTTGGTCAGTGACGTCCGATACAATGTTAGCACCTGTTCTTAAAGCCTCTTTACCTACCGTCTTGGCACCTTGTTTAAGCAGTGGTAGGACACGACGGAATAAACCAGCGAGAAGTCGTCCTACGCCGCCGTGACCTCGTTGATAAGAGCTACTACAAAACACACGTCCAACACCTGCCGAATTACCGTATCCACTTTGGCTATAAAATATTTCTTCGTAATCCATTCTTGTTATTGATAGTGTAAATTTTTATCATATTTTTTTTAATCAATTTGTTTAAAGTGTAGTACTGCGGTCAGCGTACCAAAGTCGAATGACAATGGTCGAGCATGCTCGTCTCTTATATCAATTTCAATTGTCTGAAATGAGTTTAGTAAAAGCGGTAAATACATAGGTGGGGTAAAATTATTGATTTTTATGTCACCGTAGGTATATTGATTCGTTTTTATGGTTGTAGTTCTCAAAAGTTTTAACTCTACATCACTCATCAAATACGGCTCGCAAAGATCACAGAACACCATTATTGAATTTGATAATACATTTGCTAAATTTGCTGGAAAGTTACCAACTATCGGCTCGTTACCATTAACATTAATTATTCCAGCAAAAGTTAGCGACTTGGGTTCTTGAAAGCCTAAAATTTTGCTCAATTTTGCAGACAACTCGACAGTGTGGTCAAATTTTTCGCAATCGGTACATGATCTATTCAAAGAAATGTATCCACCACGTTCTATTTTAAATTTTAAATGATTTTTACGCAATTTAGCTCATTTATTTCGTCCACGAGGCTTTGTAAATTATCATATATACCAGGTCGTAATACCGAAGCAACACTTTTTAAAGAAACCTTTGCTTCTAGTGATCTCACATCATTTGTCAACGAAGACGGTTGTGGCGCTGTTATAACAGTCACTGTGCGTTCATCTTCCTGATTTACGGGTAAATGTTGAAATGTAAGCGGGATCTGAATTTCTGTTAAAGCCACAGACCATTTTCCTTGTAACTGTATTTGTAGAGGTAGCTGAGTAATGAAGTGTGTTGCAGTATTTTCTGGATAATATTTTATACTACTGTTGCTTGGTAGAGCGATATAAAATTGGCCTGTCATATTTTATTTATTATTTGAGTATGTATTATTGACTGTATTTAAATTTTACTAACACGACTCAGCTCTTCTTCGTAAAAAAATCCGTCAATCTCTTCACCGTCAGAGTCTTCCAAATAATATACAAGTGGTTGGCGTGTCAATGAACTGCGTTTAATTTTAAATTACTCCTCTGACCAGCCACCCTCGTAACCTTTGTCAAAGACACTTTTCAAACAACTGACACGAACGACGTCGCCAGCTTTGTATTTAGGTGATTTAAAAGTGCTTATGTTGTATTTTTTCATAATATTTTTACGCGCTATAGCTGCATTATCAATGTTTACCTCGGCGGGTATCATTTTTGTAGCACCGTGTCTGCTTCGATGGTCACTTTCAACGATTTGTTGTATTACGTCAATATATCTTTTTGTATTTTTAAAGGTAAAATATCGCCAAATTTTTTCTTCTATAGTTCTTATAAATCTCTCTGCAACGGCGGCTTTTGTATCTGGACTACGCAAGACACGAAATTGTATTTCATTTTTTTTTTAAACTTCCTGCATTTCACGACCAGTAAATTCTTTACCTTTGTCCGTCTGAAAACATACTGGTTTTCGACCATTACTTTTTAACAAGATACAGGTAAAAGCCTCGGCAATTCTTTTAGATTTTTTATCCCGAACTGGCTCCAAAAATACATACTTGGATAAAACATCAATTACTATTAAAAGATAAGATACATTATTATTGTAGGACTTAATTGATCTAAGGTCAATCAAATCACCCTCCCATAAATCATCAATGTTACGCACATTGTAACAACGACGGGAGAAGCGTCGACGCACAAGTTTGTGTTTGTTGAAAGAGGCCTGACTTTCTAGCCACTTTATTACATTTTGTTTAGGTTGTTCTTTTCGCAATGCTTCAATCAGTTTATCTGCACCGGCGTAAGCTGTCGGTAATGGTAAATTGTAGTACAGTTCTTCTAATTTCTCAGTCATGTTGACCGTCTCCTGTCTTACTTTTTTTCTATCTTTTATTATTTTTATTTATTGGTTTATTTATTTTTTTATTATTATTTTTAAGAAGTTGTTTTTTTAACTTTCTTTAATTTTTTTTCATCGATTTTTTTTTTGATTTTTTTTTTTTTCGGTTTCTCAAAATCTTTTTTATACGCGCAAAAAACTTTTCAAAAGTAATCTTACTAATCATGCAGCAGGTAGTCATCAAAGCCACAGTTCGCTCATCAGATGGTGTTTCTTCGTCAAGCATGCGTGAAAATGCTTTTATAGCCAATATACGATCAGCTTGTTGTCGATTTTTAGTTTTATCTGCGTAACTAATATCATGCTCGCAACACGCCTCGTCAAGAGGATTGATTCCAACTTTACCACGGCTCAGACGTTCTGCTAGTTTTGTACCAGGACCGCAAAATCTATAACCAGGAACGTGTAATTCAAAAGGTAGCAGATCGATCAAGTCATTTATGGCACAACTTTCTTTTTTTTTTGTTTCCTCTCTTGTGTCTTTAACTTTATGACTATTTTTTACGTTTGAAAAAAATTTCTCAGTCGTAGCCATCCTTGTGTCGCAGGTTGCTGATGGTGAGAGTTCAATGACGACGAAGCTGACGACGTCAACGCCGGTGGTGTTGGTAACGGTGGAACTGACGTTTCCCCTAAAACACCTACCGTCGATGGGCTCTCTATTTTTTTTAATTTTTTTTTTTTTTTTTTCTTCTTTGTCACTACTGCTAAAACTACTACTACTACTGTAAATTGCCCTAGACACGTCACTATCGTTAGAGTTGTAGCGCGTTCTTTTTTTTTGTTTCCCTTTATTAAACGGCGATAGCTGATGACCACGAACTACGTGAATGACCTGGGGCGACGATGACGACGACGCACTAGAAGATAGTTCACGAGCCGTTGTTTGAGTGGCCGATGTAGCAGATGCTAAAACTTTTCCCCAAACACGGGAATTACCAATGAATTCTTTGGGTATGCGTGCTCGTAGAAGTGCTGCCGCAAACTGAAGGTGTCCTAGCGGTGCTTCTCTTTTTCTTTCTCTAAGAGTATCGTTGATGAGATCAACTATAGTTGCACCCGGTAAAGTTGTCCCCTCTATAGTCAGCTCGTTTGTATCCCAATTGACATTACCTTTTTTTCTCAATAACTGCATGATTTTACGCGCTTTGGTTCGAAATCTCAGTGGTACGGTGTCAATGACACTTTCATCCGTATTTTCTTGTGACTCAGCATTGACATTACCTAAGTTTATGTTAGAGTCAATGACACCTGTGACATTTGCTCCTTGTGCTTTGTCATCTGTTTCTCGTAAATTCAGATTTCGTTGTAGCAGTTCGGAGTATCGTGTCCATTTTTCGCGTTCACTGAGGGTACTGTAGTCTGTTGAGTTTAAGATTTTACTCATCTCTTGATCGAGTCTGCTCGTTGGTGTTCCAGGAGTTTGAACAGATTTTCTCTCATGATTATCACCCCCATTACCAACTGATATAATGTGCTGCATGCGCTCGACGCTCTCTTGTGGCAATAAAATCATTTTTTTTGTATGTTCCATTTTTATTTTTAAATTTTTTTTTTTTTTTTTTTTTTTTTAAATTGTCTTTATTAACGTTGCGAGTAATATCGGTAAAAAGCCGTTACCGTGTTGCACTAAAATTTTTTTTTTTACTGACAAAACTACCAGCGGGTTTTACCAGTTTTCGTAAAGTATTTGCGTGTTTTCGTAGCCTAAGTTTGTGGTTGTCCGCGAGGGGTACGTTACCGGTCAAAACATTTAAAACACTCACAAATCTGTTTAACAAGTGCTGGATCAGCTGTGCGTAAAACTGCGCGTCTTTGCTCGTCGCTCAAGTGATACAAGCCTGTCAATATAGCAGCGTTTTTTTTGCCGATCGGACACCGACTCTTTGAAGCCATTACAAAGAAACAACTGGCAGTTCATCGCGTGTGCTTGTGCCTTTTATATTTTTTTGCTTTGTTACGTAGACGTATTGATACTCATCATCAGGAAAAATACATGTGCGAAATCTGCAGTTGTCTGGGGTATTTTGTTTAAGATCTAGTAATAAATAACCATAGGGCCTTGAAGTAGCGTCCCAATAAGCTTCTTGTAAAAATTTGGAATTTTCAGGACAAAGTTGACGTGATAAATGCTGTATTTGCGCTCGATCACGCAAATTCCTAAAAATTACAATGTACTGTGCATTTAAAGAAATATCTCTTTGTCCTTTTCCCTGGTGAAAAACATTTTGCGTAATAAATATAATGCTCAAATTTTTGTGGTGACTGCCTTTTGTGAACAAATTGACGATGATTCCATCGCTACCTCTAGACGACTCACTCATCAAGTCGTCTATGATCAAAAGTTTAGGACGTGGATCACTAGAGTAGTCCTCGCTCCGCGGTAAACCTTCACGAAACTCAATATTTTTACCTAACTCCTTGTAAGCCGGCTGCCATTCAGCATAATACACTATGATTCGTACAAACGTTGTGTCGCTCAGCTGATGAATATGTTTTAGAAATTTTTTTGTAAACAGTGTCTTGCCGCAACCTGTTGGTCCACACAGTATTGATGTCCACGGATGTTTCCAAAGAATACTCATATTTTGTCTTGGATAAAACGCACTCAAACTAAGAAAATAAACAATTAAAACTGGAAAAACAATCACAAAGGCGTTAAGCGGTTCTAAAATAAAAAAATAAAAGTGTACTGGCACCAACGACGACCACAGTAGAAATGACTAAACAAAGTCACGGTAGACAGTTTTTAAATTAGCAAGAAAAATTAAAACGAAAATAAAGTAGACTCGCACAATTCGAAATAATCAAACTTAAATTAAGCTCTGGCTCGAGCTCGATCGTGTCCTTGCTCTGTCACGCTGTGACAGCCGTGTCCAGACTTCTGCTGCTGCTGCTGCTGTTGCTACCGCCACCGCTGCCGCCGCCGCCGCTGTGGTTGTACGACCAAGTCTTAAGCCTTAGCTCAAGTCTTTCGCTCAAGCCTTAGCTCAAGCTTTAAGCTCAAGCCTACAATCATTCTGGTGTTTGATTTTAATTTTGTATAAAAAATTTAAATAAAAAAAAATGAGTAAGTGATACGTAATAGAAAGAGTGAGGTGGAATAAAGCAGGAAAAAGGTGTTCAATAATTGAGTAATTACATTGTTATTTTTATTATTTATTTGATACACAGTAATTATTATTGACAAAAATTTTTTATTTAAAGTAAAAATTAGGTGATTACATAAAAAAATAAATTGCAGACATACAACAAGAGTGCGTAATATAACGAGCAGCCGCTTTTTTTTCTTCTTTTTTTCTTACAGTTGTAGTGCTGGTGATAGCAGTAGAGTCGCTTATAGTTTTTAAAACCAAACGGAAAGCTTTTCTCAAGGCCAACGAATCGTCTTTTACTGTATACAGGCTGACATTTTTTTATCTCTTTTACAGATACCACGTCGTGAAAAACGGTTCGTCTGATAGAATTATTCGACACGGTTAAATTACACAAATCGCCATCAATGAGTTTACAAATTGTGTGAAATTAATTTTTTGACTATTTGTGTAATATAAACGTATTCCTTTTACTTTGCATACGGACTCTTTCGACCCGTCTGGTTTAGTGTACTCGTAAGCATAAAACTTTGGCCCGCAACTTGCAAAAATATTTATGAAAGTACCTGTACCCTTTTCCACAAGTTCATCCGTAAGTTCTCCAAGCATTGTACCGATTGGTAAATCTTCATCACCCGGTTTGCTCAGGTAGATTATAGAGTCTGTGTCATAGTAGCAGACCCTTTCTTTAAGAACTTGCAAACATTCATTTAATTTTAGTCGCGCTTGAGCGGTTGTATACGCCGCTACCGCAACATTTGTAAGAGGAGACGCGGAGTGCGTTTCAGTAGCATAGGACCAGTTAACGTATAAGACGTGATCGTTAACCGGTACTATGCCGTTCACTTCAGTGTCCTGCCTACTCAATAACTCGGCCAGTCTACAGGGATCCTTAACGACTTCTGTTTTTACCATATTTTCCCTCTGCCCGAACTTGCCCCACAACGAGTTTAAGCATAATTTTGCCACGGATCTCAGACCAGGGTTGTGATCTATTTCGGTTAATGTCAAAGATATATCCTCAACTTTTTTTAGTTTATCGATATATCTTTGTTTTTCCTCCTCTGTTACGCAACCAGGGGGATAGCCGGAGGCTTTTACCTTTTGATTAAAAAATGACCGAATATACTCTGAAAAGAGACCGCCCTCGTGTGTTTGGGGATTATATTTGGTTGTTTTGTAATGCCAAATTTCATAAATATTAATAACTCTATACCCGTACTTTACGGCTACTTTCAGTTCTTCGGACACCCAAGTCCCGTGTAAACACCGGTCCGACTGATTTTCGTGCTGACATTCCGTATCAGCCATTTCTTCACAACACGTCCGACATAGCGGAAATATAAGTTTGTTGTGCATTTTTAACGGTAAAATCGGATGAAAAAGATTCGATGGTGGTAGCACGTCGCATTTAATAAAACCATCCACGTTTGCGATATCGTTCGATGGTCCTATTATTGCATTGCACTCGCTGCCGACAAATATTTTAGGATGGCCCAAAATATACGTACCATAACGGTTTACCCAGGGGTACAAACAACAGTAATCGACGTAATGAATTTTTTCGCCCTCTTTACACACGTATTTTTTTACAATGTTGCCTGTTCGGCCCCCGAAAAACGCGTCTCGCGGATTCAGAGGTAAATATTTTATTAAATTCCGATCTGTTTCATCAATAAATTTTCTAAGCTCGTTGTTATTTTTAATTTCCAAATCAAATCGACACTCCCACTGTTCGATTAGTTTGTAACCCCCTAATAAAATTTTTTCCCGTTTTATTAATGTATTTTCATAACGATTGTTCAATGTAATACCACTTGAATCTTTGACATCGCGATTTGTTCGAAGACAAGGGCACCCGTGCCAATAGCAACCATAAAATTCATAAACTATACCTCTGTACCCCGCGTATTCTTCTTCCTCGCTGGTGTTGTCAATTTCGCGATATCCATCTACAAGAAGACCTCCTGGTAGTCGCTTTTCACTCGAATGACCCGCGTGACGAATAGATTTATTACATTTTTTTTCCACCCAGTATAGCCACTGTAGTGCTTTTTTTGACTGTTTATTACAGCGTCGGTACCCTTTCACCGGAATTATGCCGATTTGCTCGTGTTTCAAAAAATTTTCGCGAAATACTTGTAAGCAGGAGGAGGCTATTGTAGTACACTCCGCAAAAGGATCAACGTTCATCTGTTTGAAAATTTTACGAAATTCCAAGCAAGCAATTCTTAATATTTTTACATCCTGCTTACAGTACTTTACAAACTCATTATGAAAATCAAAAATATAATTTTCGTCAACTTTTTCATTGTACCACTTAATTAAATTTTCACGATCTTTTGCAAAAAGAGTATCTGGGGAGAAAGTTTCTAAGGGTGGCATTTTGCCACGATAATTTTGAAATTGGGGTAAATTAAAAAGGTGCGGAAAAGTGCCTTTTTCAACACCTGAGAAACCATACGCCTTAGGCAAGGACGCCAAAGACATATGAAAGTAATTTAAACTATCTATAAATTTTACATTTTTGTATTTTGTTGAGATAATCTTTGACCCGTTTAATATTACCGACGGACTTGAGGCTGGCCCGTCATAATTTTCGACGATATATTTTAGAACGAACTGCGCATCGAAACCTTGTGCATTGTGAGCAATGCAAATTATTTTATTAAACTCTTTTCGGGGCGCGAAAGCTAACTCTACCAGCTGTTTTACCGGGCCAATTTTGAAAACATATTCGCGTATCCCACAAAAAGCGCAATCATTCGAAATGTCGACATCATTTGCACAATTATCGCACAATTGATGGACAACACATAAATTTGGCACGTGTTTTTTAATGTTTGTGTCCCCCAAAGTTTCATTTGTCGTCGTTTCAAAATCGTAGAAGAGGAATAAACATTTTGCATCGTTATCTAGACTATTTTCAATAGGCTGCATGTAACAGAAGTGTTCAGTTGGCATCATTTTTTTGCAAATTTGACAGTAAGTCATATTGCATTGATGCCGCCTGAACACATCTGTTCCTTTTATTTTTTTAATTTTGTACATTTTTCCGCATTTTTTCTTACATACTTTTACCGCATCGCATACGCGTAAGGTTTTGTAAAAAGCCCCTTCCTGTAGATGTTGATTGTAACATTCTTCGCCATAAAAATATCGAAAGCAGTTGTCGCATTTTATTAAGTCTAGGGTTTGATCGCATTTCGGTTTTTTTTTACACATATAACACTCATACGCACACTTGTGATACAATTTATCGGTATATGCTTTATTACATGGCACACAATAATAAGCATACCCACTAGCACCCGTTAAGTTTAAAATTGGCTGATAATGTGACCCCGATGGGTTCTCGTAATACATTATTCGCAAAGTATGATTAATATTTTGGTTTGCAGCTAATACCTGCGCAGTTCTGTCAAAAATCGGTAAACTACCTTTGCCAAAATTTTTGTACTCATATACTACAATAGCTTTACCGGTTCGAGCGTAGAATGCTTGAAATTTTTCTATTTCAGCAAGCCCACAGCCTTGTGGGGGTATGTCTACCCGCGCTTCCTTTACAAGATATTTAGCAGCAGCAGTTTGCGCGCCATTTTTTGTTCGCCTACGAATTAATTCCCAATAATCAAACATCGGACCGGTTTTCAGTTGCCCTTTGGCAGCATGAACCTCTGCCGTGACTAATGACCGCGGTAAACAAAGGTTGTCATCATTCGATATAGTTAAAATTGATTTTTTTTGGACGTCCGGTCTGCTCAATTTGACCCTAGCACCGCCCGACCCAACCAAATATTTTTTAACATTTTTAACGATGTCGCAATTAATAATAATACTATTTTCTATATTGAAATCAGTAGAACTTTGTGAAGCTTTAAAAAAAATATCCCACAAATCGTCGCTGCTAAAATCTCTTACATATCTAAAAGAAAGCCAAAGTGGCCCCGAGTTAAAGCTTTCCGACTCTACTGTAATACCGATATAATCCATGGACCTACCCTTTCTCCGTAGATTATCAGTAAACTCACAAATTCCTTGACGAAGAAACGTAAAAAAATCCTCACCCTGAGATGGCCTGTTAAATTGAACCCGCATTCGTTGTCCACTGTAATTGAATCGTTGGTAACACCGGATTTCCTCGGTCTCCATTTGAAAATATTGGCACTGCTCTGGTGGTTGTTGTTGTTGTTGTTGTTGTTGCTGCTGCTGCTGTTGATGGTCTTGTTGTTGGTTACGCCATTCGTTCTCTTCTTTTTCTGCGGCCAAATTAGGCCTTCGACGACCCGCCCCTGTCTGGGAAAAATAGTTTCCTGTAAATTCATTTGTAAAAAAAATAAAAATAAAAAATAAATAATAAAATTAAAATGAAAAAAGGTTTATTTACCAACAGCCGCTGCTTCTTCTTCTTCTTCAATTAATAGAGGCATGTCTCGATTATTGACTAATACTTGTGCGGTGTCCTCTTTATTGCTACTGCCGGGGCTACTAGCACTGAGTGTAGCACTACTACTTCTCGATGATCTTCGACTCTTGGTAGTACGCACACTGCAGGATCTTTTGCTGTCGTTGGTAGTAGTAGCACTACTACTACTGCTACTACTACTACTGCTGCTGCTGCTGCTGTCGCTTCTTCTTCTTCGTAAAGAAACACTTCTGCTACCACTATCACTTCTGTGAGATTCACGACCAGTAGTGGTGCGCGAACTACTGTTGCTCCGTGATTTACCACTACAACGCGTGTTGTTACTGCTGCTGGCTGTGGTGACAGTATCGTTGGTGGCATTGCTACTACTTCGCTTTCTGCGCGAGCTTTTGCTGTTGTTACTGTCACAACTGCTGCTGCTGCTATTGCTACTGATGCTTCTTTTTCTTGTATGCACACTGCAGGATCTTTTGCTGTCAGTGGTACTACTGCCACTAACACTTTTTTGAGATTCGCGACTAGTAGTGCTGCGTGAACCACTGTAGCTCCGTGATTTACTACTACAACGTGCGCTACCGGTAGCACTGCTACTGTTGTTGTTGCTGCTGTTGCTACTGCTGCTGCTGCTACTTCGTTTTCTGCGCAAGATTTTACTTTTGTTACTATCACAGCTGCTGGTGCTACTGCTGTTTTTGCTACTCCTACTTCTTCTTCTTCTTCAAGAATCACGACCACTAGAACCACTAGGGACCGCACTTGCATTTTTTTTTATATCTTCGTCGGATGAACTTATAATTTTTTTTCTTATTTTACTTCTTACTCTGCCTTCTATAGGACTCAAATCGTCACTGCTGCTGCTGCTGCTGCTGCTAATAAGTCTTCTGCATCTCTTATTGTTAACTTTACCCTTTATAGGGTCCGAATTATCGCTGCTGGTGCTGGTGCTGACGAGCCTTCGTCTTCTTTTATTATTGCCCACTACTCCCTTTATAGGACTATCAATCGAATCTAAAAAAAAAAGAAAACTTTATTATAAAATAACACAATAAATAATGTATAAATGTATAAACATAAATACTTACCACGAGACAGTTCCACAGCCCGTAGAACAATAGCGTCTCCTAAATCATCCTCGTTCATTTCTCTCATCGCTACAAAATTTTAATGTATTTTTATTATAACTTTTTTTTTGAATACTTAGTAACACAAAAAAAAGTATGTAAAAAAACTTACCATTAGACAGTTCCACGGTCCGTAGAACAATAGCGTCCCCTAAATCATCCTCGTTCATTTCTCTCAGCACTAAAAAATTTGAATTAATTTTTTTATTTTAACTTTTTTATTATTAGCACACACTAACAACTATGCCCAATAAAACTATTTACTTACATTGATCCCGTAAATCATTCATTTTTTTAAATTTATTTATTTTTTTACACTGACGCGTAACAGGTTTCGTCAAAAGCTCAATCGAAACTACGGAAATATCCGTCAAATCCCAAAACTATGCAAAATTTGCTTTGATAGCTGACGCTAGGCAGCACCTTCCCCCCCCCCCCCACACACACCCCGCTCACCTCTCCTATCTCACGTGTACAAAAATTGTAAATGTAGCACATTTTAATGCAGCTCTAGATTGCTGCGCTAATTCGTTTTCACACTAGAAACTAAGCAAATCCCATTTCCCCCACCTCTGCCTCCCACTCTTACGACTCAAAAAATTTCAAACGTTACACTTTTTTATAATACAGCTCTAAATTGATGCGCTTGTGGCTGTCTGTAGTTTTACGTTTGACCACGTGTAAATAGATAATAAAAATGCCCGGCAGCATTCAAAAATTAATTGACAGATGTAACTTAAATTCATCTAGCCGCGAAAGAAAAGTGGCTCTGCGGGAAGCAATCATATTTTCAATTTTTTATTTAAAATACCAAAATAA
Organism: Encarsia formosa; assembly: GCA_038277355.1. NCBI lineage: Eukaryota > Metazoa > Arthropoda > Insecta > Hymenoptera > Aphelinidae > Encarsia > Encarsia formosa. Next base: position 43,678,762 of record CM076186.1, on the reverse strand, counting down.
CGCTCGCATAAAACATAGGTTTAACCCTTACACCTTTAATCACATCAAATGGGTTACGAGTCAGAGCTACATTTTTCTCTTCGATTTATTGCAGTGGATTTTGGACAAAAGCAAAGTACGCGACATTATTCAAATGTATAAAAAATACTACAAATATAGTGCCGACGTGATGATGTGCGTCGGGCAATTTATAATTGGCGGTAAATATCGCCGTAATAAAAAATTTAAAACACTCAAGACGCATTTCCTGGAGATTTATGGTAAGTTCTAGTGGTAAAAATTTAAAAACTTTTATTTATTTAAGTAATTAAAAATTGTTTTCACTTGTCTATAACCAGCCAAAATAAATCTTCGGAACGAACTCATGGTGGAAGAGTACGAAGAATCAATAGAATCATCAGCTGACCAGGCAGTGTAAAAGTACGAAGAATCAATAGAATCATCAGCTGACCAGGCAGTGTAAAAGTACGAAGAATCAATAGAATCATCAGCTGACCAGGTGGTGTGAAAGTACGAAGAATCAATAGAATCATCAGCTGACCAGGCGGTGTGAAATAAAAAAAGTGTAATATAAAAATTGGAGAAATAAAAAAATAATGGTTTCAAAAAATTGATTTTTTTTTATTTCAAACACCTCACCGACAAAAAAATAATTAAAGTTTTTACTTCTTAATATAAAAAAATAATTAAAGCCAAACTTATTACTTGTATTTAAATTTTTTACTTCTTAACTTACTTTTTTACTTTAAAAATATATTTGCTAGAAAACAATGGTTCATCATTTAATAATTTGAAATTAATTAAAGCATTGATATCAATCTTTAAAAAACTTTAAAATAAATTCATCATCATAACTTATAAAAATTTGGTACGAAATAAAAAAAACATCAACGAAGCAGTGGCAGTGGCAACTTGGATGCTTGTAGAAAAAACATCAACTTAGCAGTGGTAAAAAACATTAAAAATTTTTTTTTTAATTTAATTAAGTCACGATAGTATTTGAAACTATAAAGGTGTTAATAAAAAAACAAAAAATTAGTTAAATTTTTTTTATTCGTTTCTTTATTCATTTAATTTATAATTTGATATAAGGATTTAATTTCTAATATTTACTTCATAACTATTTTCCAATATTTCTTCTATTTTGTGACATGAAAAAAAAATTACATCTCGCGTTATAATGCCCAAGTCTTTATGTTCTCTATTGTATATTTTTAAAAATTGTAAAAAAGCCATTATTTCGTAGTATTCTCGGTCTTGTAAAAGAACCCGAAGAAGCAGGTTCAGATTTTCGCGTGCATCGTCTGTTCTGACGAAATCCGGGCTGTACTCATTCATTTCCTGTATAAATTGGCTTACACAGACACGTAAGCTCTCTCCTTTCGCTGTTGTTGCGTCCAAATTACAAAATTCCATATGAAGAAGTAAATTTAACAAAATACTCTTCAAAATGTCGAACGTGTGTACCCCGTATGACCAACACAACGAACCATAATATTTATCTCGCTGCCATTGCGAAATATCTTGTTGACCATCTTTTTTAAAGAAAAAAAAAAAAAAAAAAAATTTTAATTTATTTTTTTAATATAAAAAAATGATAAATATTATCTTGAAGTTAATAAAAACCAACCTTCATCTGTTATCAAATCAATACTTCTAATGAAGTCATCACCTTCCTCATCAGACATTTCTGCGATCACTAAAAAAGTTTTCACATATTTAGTAAAAAATTTAGATTTATATAGTAAATTGACAAATTAAATTAACTTACGTTGATTCTGGTCCAAAGATATGACTTTAATTCTCCCGTGGCTAGAGCTACGAATTTCAAGGTGACACGAGCACATCACTCACGTGGACTAGGGGAGAGGGGTGGGGAGGTGGAGGCACTCGCGAGGACTAAGGACAGGGAAGGGGGAGAAAGGGGGAGATACTCGCGGGGGAGGAGGATACTGTGGTGTGTCCGCAGACACCTCCTCCTCCTCTTACCTATGCAGCATGGATTTCTTCCCCCTCCCCTCCGCGACCTCTTGGTTCCGCGCGGTGAGAGTCGCGAGAGCCGTGGAGGGGGGGGGGCGGAGACACCGACGTCTATCTGTAAACACCAGGTACCCGATCTCAAAAGGCGGCACGGCAAAGATCCGTTCCGGGCCCGGTTGCCGTGTTGCCGGGCCACGGATCGGATGTGGAATGTAACGCTAATCCGGACCCGGCACGGATGATTTGCCGTGCGAGTTGCCGTTTGATCAGATATATATACACATTCTATATAGACGCCATATATGTTGTCTGCTGTATCATTCATAAAAAATAATTGTAAATTGCTTAAATTACATTCATAAATTCATGAATGTAATAATTAAAAATAAATTAAATTTGAAACAGCCAATACAGTATGAGTTATATACCACCAGTATAAATATATGTATACCATACAGCGTACATCCTGAAAAATTTTTAATTACAAACAGTTATTTTTCAAAGTAAGAGTGGCAGGTAGTTAATAAAAAATAAATTAATACAGAATTGATTTTCATTTTTCTACATTATTAAACTGAGAGTACTTTTGATTTTGAAGAAGTTTTATAGTCAAAACTTTTAAATATAATACACACAGAATATGAACAAACTTTATATAAATATTAGCTCAGTATATCTGGTTTTACAAGAAAAATATTCGTTGAAAACCTGAATTGCAATTGAGACATTGATTTTAGATGTTGTTACCTATAGGCTTTGATACTGATTAATATAAATGAGTCGAATGTAGAGGTTATGTTACTCGTCATACAACAATCATACACCAATGAATAAATATTTTTCAAGATTCAAGAATTATTATTAAAACAAATTATTTTGGTTAATACCTTTAACTTTATTAAATTATACTTAATATAATAGTATTATTTTAGAAATAACGACACTGCAACGAATATCACCGTGTAATTATGACTGTTTACACACTGGTATATTCACACACTGACACAAATATTTACAATATACATATTATATCAAATTTAATTTATTTTTAATTATTACATTCATAAATTTATAAATGTAATTTTAGCAATTTACAATTGTTTTTTATGAATGATACAGTAGACAACATATATGGCATATATATAGAATATGTATACATATCTGATCAAACGGCAACTCGCACGGCAAATCATCCGTGCCGGGTCCGGATTAGCGTTACAAGCCGTGCACGGGCCACGCACGGCAAACGGGCCCGGAACGGATGATCTGACACGGTTGCCGTGCCACCATTTGAGATCGGGTAGGTGTGGTGGGGGTTTGTTTTGACGGCCCAGACCGCATGTTATACTACTTATGTATGAGAGTGTTCGAGTTGTGAATGAAAATTTTGTCTAAATTTAAAGAGTTAAATTTTGTAATAATCAAAACAAGCAAGCAGGGTAGTAGTTCCTATTTGATTATATTTTCCTTTAATGTATATGAAAATAATTTTTTTTTCTTTATAAAAGGCCCAGTAGAGTTGAGGGAGGTCGATTTGGTAGACCTCGGTTACCAACGTCTGGGGGAGGGGGGTTGTAACGGGTAACTCCGGTACATCTCCCCTGGACCTCACATAAATAAAATTGTCGTTAGCATTAACGCTAACCCCTTGTCAACACCGGCAAGCAGCAGCTCGAGCGATTGCGGAGCACGAGAGTGAGAGAGACAGAGAGGGGAAGCTACGCGCCGGCTAACTGGCGGCAGGCTCGGGAGTTGAGTACCCAGCTGAAAAAATCCATATGGAAATCCGTAAGGAAACCCGTACGGGGACCCATAAGGGTTCCTGTAAAGGATCCCATACGGGTTTCCGATACTGATATTTGGTCAGGGTTTCCGTACGGGTTTCCATACGAGTTTTTTTTTTTTTTTTTCTTTTAATTTTATTTTCACACTATTTTTTTATTTATTTAATATTATTATTAGATATTGATATATTATTCTTCATAAGATTTAATTATTAATAATAAAATTATTTTGAATAAAATTATCGAAGAAAAAAATTTTGTTCGACTGAGATTCGAACCCATGACCCCAGGCATCACAGGCAGACACTCTACCACCTGAGCCATTGAGCTAGCATGCATCAAGACCTCAATTAAACTCCTTTAATATACAACTTATTGTCGGTTAAGCCCTTTAATTTAGATGAAGCTTCGACAAAATTTGTTTTAGATTTAAGATAATGTAATACAATTGCTCGTGATTGCGCGCTGAGAGAGACTAGTTAAAAATCAAATATAAAACAGTTGTTAAAGTAGTTTAATTAAAGTCTTCGAGCAAGCTAGCTCAATGGCTCAGTTGGTAGAGTGTCTGCCTGCCATGCCTGGGGTCGTGGGTTCGAATCTCAGTCAAACAAAATTTTTTTCTTCGATAATTTTATTAAAAATACCTTTATTATGAATAAATAATAATATATTAATATCTAATAATAAAATAAAATTAAATAAATAAAAAAATAGTGTGAAAATAAAATTAAATGAAAAAAAAAAACCCGTATGGAAACCCGTATGGGGTCCTTTACGGGAACCCTTACGGGTCCCCGTACGGGTTTCCTTACGGATTTCCATATGGATTTTTTCAGCTGGGTAGCAGCTGCGCCCACGTTGAGATTGCGACATTTTGCTGCCTCAACCTCCAACTCTGCGCCAGGGTGCCGACAACGTCGTCGAGCATCATTGTACACCCGGAACCACCGCTAAGAACTTCAGGAGCCGACGTGTAAGTCTTCGAACTCTCTCTCTCTCTCGCTCACTGGGTTAAACCCCTGCTCGCTTACACGGTCCTTTCACCGTTTATAATTACTTAATAAAATTACAATGTTACAAAAGGTAACTACTCCAGTGGTTTTTCTTCACAACTTCCTTACGAACCCGTTTATTATTATTATATTAATTGTTTATTAAGTATCCGGTCCTTCCGACCGCAGTGTAACAAAAGGTTACAAATTAGTTTTTTTTTCAATTTTCCAGCTGGATTTGTCCGGCTGGATTTGTCCAGCTAGAAATCCAGCTGGAAATCCAGCTGGAAAATTAAAAAAAAAAACTAAGTTCAAAATTTCGAAATTATTGAAAAATGAATAATAACTCGATTTTAAGCAAAATTGTCGAAATTTTTTTTTTTTTAATCCAGCTGGATTTCGGTTCCAATATGACGGCTGGTTTTCAAGCTGGATTTTCTGCTGGATTTTAGGGGTAGGGATTGCTCCTTCGAAAGACGTTAAATTTCTTGGAATGTACTTAGATAATAAATTAACTTGGATAAATACATTAAATATCTTTAAGACAAATGTAAACTTCCTACCATGATCCTAAAATGTTTTAAAGGTGTTTGGTGGGATTCTGATCCCAATGTTCTTCTAATGTTATTCTTTTTGATGATAGATTAAGTTGGAATATGGTGGATATCTTATTTCTCCATGTGACGAAAATACCATTTAAGAATTACAAAAAATCCAAAATAAAGTAGTTAAATTATCTCTTGATTACCAAAATTCTACTCCTATTATTGTTATTGTTGCTAAATCCAAAATACCTTTCTTAAAATTTAGATTTGAATACTTAGGATACAAATTTATATTAAAATCATTATCGTTAAAGAATAATGAAGTTATTTTAAGTTTTGAAAAACTGAAAGATACATCTGATTGTCTCATTTATGAAAATAATTTTTAAAAATCAGTTTTATTAAAGTGTTTTGAAGAATCTTGGTATAGAGATGGCTTGATGATTTAAACTGAAGGTTGTCTTAAATACAAAACTTCATATTTTAGTTTATTTTTGAATCAAAAGTTAATTTTGAACTAGGCAGAAAAATTCAGAATTCTAAAAATCCAAATTTATTATTTAATTATCTTTTTAATCTAAGTGACTCTATTGGCATTTATACAGATGGTTCCAGACTGAGAGAAATAAATAATAATTTTGTTGGTTTTGCAGTTTGGTCAACTCGTGAACTTTTTAAAATTTCTTACAGCTTGCCAGATTTATCATAAATTTTTACAGCCAATGTTATGCTATTTTGAATGCTTTGAAAACTATTTTCTGTAATACTCAATCATTTTCTTGTAAAAATTTTAGAATCTTTACTGATTCTCAAAGTATTGTAAAATCTTTGTATGGTAGAAAAGGTTTTATTACCGAATCTCCGTTAATAGTAGATATAAGGAAAAATCTTTATCAATTAAATTTGTTAGGGTTAAATATTTCTATTTTTTGTATTCCTTTTTATGTTAGAATTATAGGTAATGATAAAGCTGTTGAATTAGCTAACTTAGCTGCAAAAAACGGAATCTTGATGAATATTGGAATACCATCAACTAATTTAGTTCAATAATATTCGAAGATTTGCTTTGAACATAAAGAGATTGAATTGATAGAATCCAGTAAAGAGAAAGATATTTATTTTTCTAATTTTTATAATGTATCAAAAAAACCTTGGTTTTATAAATATGAGCTACCAAGGAAATAAACAAGTTTTGTTATTCGTGCTATTAAAACGTCACCCAGCCGGTGAATTAAGAGATTCTGATTAGATATTAATGTCACATTTCGAAACTGAATCGTTCACACTTCCCGTTCATCATGTTGATTCGGAAAAAACCACCTAATCGATCCCCGAAGCCGCAGCAACCGTGTACCCTCAGTTACTTATCCAAGTACTGAACGCACACAGAGGTGCTTAACTTCGTTGATCGACCAAGGCGTGGATTTTTTTTTTTTTTTTTTTTTTTTTCAAAGCATTCGTTTTTAGTTGTCAAGGTAATTTCTTCATAGTGGGAGAAACAAAGCATCAAAAACCCACTGACGTTCACTAATCATCAGATGTACGATCCCTGTTAGGGACAGCTCTCATCTGGGCAGAACTGGCTTCATGCGCGTATATACATCTCAGGCGGTGACGATTCGTCGATTTGCCTTTCTTGACTGGGTTAGGACTATGGGGAAAACTTGACTACACAACCTCCATGTCACGATGTTACTGGCTAGGCTCGATTCCACGGCCGAGGAGGACGAGTGCGGACAGACGAGGCAAGGGACGCAAGGTGCATGCCTTGGACTTACGGTACCCAACTACAATGACCGTGGCTTCCTACTCTCAGCAGCGCAGAGCGCCCGTCCCCCCGAATGTCCGCACTCGCTTGCAGGCAGAGACAGTGGGGCATTGTGCTTTAGACTCCGGCCACCCCCTAAACCGGCATAAACACATACCCGCAAAATCTCCGACTACAAAGGACCTACAGTTTAAGGTCGGTTCCGAACCACCAGTACCGCGGTAAAAACGCGTGAAAAAAATTTCAGAGGTGTCGCGAGCCGGGAATCGAACTCACGGCCTTTCGGTTGAAAGGCGAGCGCTCTATCCACTATGCCACCACGACACTGCACCGAGGCGTGGATTCTCCGCTGCTCCATGACGTCGGTGAGTTGTGGAAGTTATAACCTAACTTGTAATCAATAAGTTCTTTGTTTAAAAATTTTTTTTTTTTGTGTGCTGCAATAAAAAATTTTGGGGTAATGAAATAAATTTTTTTATGCAACTGACTTCTCAATGTCTCTTTTTACAGCTCGTTTAGTTGCAGTTTATGAGTCTCTTTTTCTAGAACTTCCACAGTAAATTATTTCGGAACTTCCACGATAAAAGTGATATGTGACAACTCTGAATTTTAGAAAATTACAGATCTGTATACAAATGTATACATATATCTGTAAATATATATAGATATCTTTTCTAGAATTTTAAATGTATCTGTCCAAAGCGGATTGAGCTCCATCAATTAGCGGCAGCGTTTAATCCTAATGGCTCTAAATTGTAGAACAAACTTAAATATGAGCATGCGCACGTACAACATGTAAGGTTATGAATCACAGTAGAAGCTTTATAAAATTATTAGTGATTGCTAACGTAACTGTAAAAAGATCATTCAAAGTTGCAAAAAAATATTGTTTATGAACGTTCCTTTTAAAAACAGGTAGAGGCCGAGCTTAGCAGCAGACTATTGTGACTCGCTCATTCTGTTTTTATGGAACCTTAAAAAAAAATACTATTTTCGTACTGAACTTAAATTTAGTGATGGCGATCATCATGAATAATAATAAAAAAATCTTAATAAGGTAATAGTCTTTTATATGAGCTTTTTATATTAATAATAGCACGAAGAACTCTCTGAAATCGTGAAAGATTTTTAAATCATCTCCAAGGGACCCGGTTTTCCGTATTGATCACCTTGAAGTTGAAACTTCTTTGAGAAATTGTTTGTAGAGCGTAATAATGCACCAGGTATCTTTACTCTGATCTTCCTGGAGTTAAAACACCGTGAAGAAATCGTTTTCCAGAGCATCGGGTCTTTACTGTGACACTCTGGGAGTCGAAACTGCCAGGAAACTAATTTTGCTGAAATTAAATTTTTGGAATTCAAAAAAGAATCGTAATTAATGGGATCTGGGTGGACACCTTATAGAATGGTATTAAAAGATTTCAATCTTATGAAAATCAAAATTTTCCAATAAACCATTTTATTTGTTCTATTTTATCAAATTTTGGCAGAGTTATGTAAAATTCTGCAGAAAAATCATACTATAAAAAATTGCAAATCACTTCTGACTTAATCTTCTTTTAGAGCAATAAATTGAAACGACTTCTTTACAAAATCTTTCAAATGATATCACTTCTTTTTGTTAAATCAACTATGGCAAAAACCCTCCCAAGCTCGTTTACCTTGGTAAGGTTTTTTTAGGGAATGACAATAATCGCTAAAAGTATTATGTTTTTGAAAACTTTATGAAAAAACAAAGTTATAATTTGTAGAGGATTTCTACTCGAAACTCGCTCTAAGTAGTCAAATGTTAGGGATAAAGATTAAAAATTAATAAAAATAACACAAAAAAATCTATGAAAACATAGTTTTTTTTTTTATTGCGCGGGAACAGTTTAGTAGATAAAGATTTGCGGTTTTCACGGACAGCTTCCTTTTTACATAACCTTTCGAACGACATAAAATATGTTGGGGTTACCTGAAAGTGATTTTTTCTGCGACTATCTTAAAAATATTGTTTTTTTCAACTTTTTGAGCTAATTTTTCAAAACTTCAAGGCTTATGCGGCACGTGTTAAAAAAAGGGAAAATTTTTTTCTTTTTTGGAAACACATTTTTTTGGATTAAAAAAACTTCTTAGGGGGCAGCCGCGGTGCGTCGAATCTAAACACTTTACGAACTAAGTAACACCCTAGCGCTCCGGATGTCTATATGTAATGCCCTCAGCACACTTTAAGCCCTTGATGCAAAATTTGGTCATTGAGTTTCCCTTAAAATTTTTTTTTATACTCTTTGGGAATAGTTTTATTGACATGTTTAAGATGAGAAAAAAAAAAAAAAAAAATGAATTTAATAGATTAATATAATATTTCATTATCAGAAATTTAACAAGTTTTTATTTACCAAGTTTCAACTTGGTAAAATTCATTTTTTTCCAGCTCTCTCACATAAGTTTCTGCTTGTTTTTCATTCATTTCTCCATTGTTTTTAGCAATATTTACAAATTCTTCTCTGACAGCTCCAGGCATATTCTTACAGTTACCAGCTAAGTAAATTTTACCTCCACTTTTTAAAAAATTCCAGCAAAGTTCACTCTTTTGTCGAATTATGTGCTGTACATAACTGAAAAATAAAAATCATTAATATAAAACCAATATTAGTTTTTTCTAGTTGAGACATATGTGTTTTCAAGTAATTGTTAATCTTTATAAGAATTAGAGATACAATATGAACAAAATATTTAAAATTTTTGCAATACTTTATTTATAGGTTAGGGTGGGGCGAATACAACTTCTCAAGTAGGATGAGTAGAAAGTTGTGAAATAATAAACATAACTTATTTTTTTACTTAAAATAAATTTTCAGTTAGAGATAAACCACGCCAGAGCAAGTTAAATAAATAATTCATCCAATACAAAATTCTGAGCAAGTCGCAGGTTTGACGAAATAAGGTGTATAGAACGCAACTATTAAGCAAATATAGTGAAACCTCTATAATTCGAAACTCAAGTGTCCGAGCATTAACTTCGAATTATAGAGGATTTCGAATTGTAGAGGTAAAAATATATGAAAATATCATTCATGAGGCAAAAGGTTACTTCGAATTAAAGAGGATTTCGAATTATGAAAGTTTGAATCATATAGGTTTCACTTTATTTAGAAATATTTTTGTTACAAAACTTTATTATTACATTAAAAATATCATAAATGAGAGCCGCAGTGGCTCCGAGCATAGAACGCGCGTCTCTCAATACTGGACTTGTGAGTTCGAGCTCAGGTCTAGGCGATTTTTTCGAGTGTTTTTTCACGCCTTAAAATTGTCGGGATCGAATCCACTGTGGCTTAGGTGAGGTAGGATGCCCTATATTACTCATTCCAACTCGGACATCCAAAGGCCGACTTAATTCTCTCCGAAAACATTAGCCAGCCACGAGTCCGAATCGGAGGAATAAAGTCGACCGATGCCCAACCGGAAAAAGTGTGTAAGGTTGACTTTACCGGGTTGAGCTTGAGTATTTCGAAAACCAAAACTCAAGCATCGCTCAAGAAACTCGCTCAACTTGGGGTTTCTCAAGGGGGGTTATTAGAGTAGAGACACGAAAACGAGAATTGGGCAGAAACCACGTTAAAAGCCTGAGAAAGCTAAACAGAGAAAACTGTATAAAACACCTTAGAGTAAGTGGCGTGGGTCCTTCACACATATATGGTTGATCCCCTCGTAATGGGTCTTTACCTACAAGCGAGGTTGCCAATGATAATAAAAAAAAAAAAAAAAAAAAAAAAAAACAAACAAAGAAACAAACAAACAAAAAACAAAAACAAAAATATCATAAATACCATCAGTAATAGTTAATATTACATTGACCACCAATTTTTATTAATTTATGCTGGGATTCGAACCAGAGTATGCACGGTCGGTTTGAATTCAACACTTTTTTTCTTTATTAGTATTTTACAAACCTGAGGGAGTCCACAATTAGCAAACCCAAATTGACGCACGAGCCGAAGCTGAGAATTTTAACTAGTGACAAAGCTTCCGCATTTTAGAAGGCTATAAGCGATTAGTCATGCTTTCAAAAACGCTGTATTCACCATACACCTTTAAAAAAAAAAACAAAAAAACAAAAAAACAAAAACAAAAAACAAAAGCAAAAACAAGAAAACAAATAGTGATTATTTTCAAGGCACTTGACTTTATATTGCTATTTGTGATGGTTCGAGTACAGGGATTGATTATGCGAGGTTAAAAACAGTTTCAGAGCAATCGACGAAGGAGCAATTCTGAGGATAGTAAGGACAGAGTTGCAGTCATTTTGATTCTAAATCCTTGAATAAATTGAGGAGTAAAACAGAGTCCTTGTGGCGAAAATTCTATTCAATTATTTGTTTGCAGGCCCAACTTAAGCTAAGTTTTTTAATCAAAGAAATTTGAGTGAGCAAAATCAAGTTTTTCTTATGAATGGCCAGAACAATCTCACTTGACGATTTTTTTAACAATCTCCAAATGATTAATTGAGATTGCAGAGTTCGGAGGGAGCTCAAATCTGAAGTGCTGAAAAATTAATCATCCAGAGATTGGGAGGGAGAATGTTATGAAAAATCCAATCAAATTGAAGTTGAACTAACTTATTTGTCACGGTCAGAGCAAACAAGTCTAAAAAACCGAAGTCCTTGATCTGAACAAACTGAGTAATTTCAGGGGTTAAACGAGTGCACAGAAATGCAAGAAAATAATCTTGATATCGACAGAAAGTTAAACCTGATTGTGATAGTTCATGTATGTCTAAGCCATTCATCTCTAAAACACAATTAGATACTCGCAGTAGGTAAACTGTGAGGGAGGAAAACTAGCAATATATTGGGAGTGAAAGTGCAGTCATAAAGAGGGAAGCAATATGGCTGCCCATAACTATTTTCAATGCGATCAGCGCGCATGACGACGTAACCCTAAGTTCAACATGGCCGTCCATAACTATTTTAATCCACTAAAACAGCGCGTGAACCACTTGACCTCATCCCAACCACGACTGCACTTTTCTTCCCAATAGCAAACCATTGGTGAACCCGTGAATGTGAGAAATTGCCAAAGTACAGAATGAATACTTGCAGAGTTGGACGGAAGTTCTCATAAGTTAGTTAGAATGAAAACACATCTAAGCTGAGGTAGTTCTCCTGCTTACACATGAGAATTTAGAGTTGTTATGCTAAACCCATTAATGTCGTTGTAGATAGAAATATTACTTGGGATTTACCAAGGTAAACCTCCCCTGGGGGCTGTAGGACCTTGTCGCGTGCTGTCGGGGGCATGACCTCGACAGCCTGGTGGGGAGGCCTAGTCGGCCGACTGACAGCGGGAGGGGCGAGACTGCATGAATGTTGTGGCTCCCTATAAACGGGATGTCCAGGCGTATGGAAGGCCCCCTATAAACGGGGGACCGAGGAATGAGTGATAGACAACCCGAGAAGGGTTCGTCCTGGTGAAAGTAGGGCAGGTTAAGTCCCGGTCTTCGCCCCCCTCGCTTGCAGGAAAGCTGGCGACCAACAAACAGCCCCCCCCATCCAGGGTGGTGGTCTGGCTGGGTATACACACCTCACATCCTGTTAACGCGGTAGACAGGATGTGATACACATACACACGTACACTCACACTTACATACATAAACTGCAGCGTAGGGTGCCCCCCCGGTTTGCGACCCCTGAAGATGGAAGTGAAGAGTTCGAGGGTTTGCGAGACGAGGAGGGTACAGGGGTCAAACTGGGACTGGCGCGCCTGGGCCGATGGATAGTACAGGGGCCCGGGTAGGTCACTAATCAGACCGCCTGGCTACCCCACCAGCCATCGAAAAATCCCTGGTGCAGTGATGCTGCCGGATGGTGACCGGATTGGGACCGCACCACTGAGGAGGGGGGAAACCTCCGAGGCCACCGAGTCAAACAGACCCTCGAACATCACCCCCGTCGGAAGGGCAAGCTAACGGGAGACACCTGAAACTGACCACAACACGATACACCCGCTCTATCAAAACAAAATGGACTCAAAAGAAAAGGACAGCACGCAAAAAGCGCCACCACAAGAGGTTAAGGGGGTTCCCACCCCCATGGATGTTGAGGTACGGGACTCCGCCCCCAAGGGGGCTGGGGATACCGACCCACGAAAGGCCATAGTCACTGGACCGCTACGGGACTCCGCCCTCAAGGGGGCTGGGGATACCGGGCATAAGGTGGCTGGTAACAACCGGCGGGACACCACCTCATCTATAAGGACAGTGATACCGCCACCTACAACAAGGAAACTCGATCGAGGGACCTCGCCTCAAAAGGGGCAAGGGACACCTTGATCGAAGGTAAAAAGAAAAAAAAAGGGTGAGGCGTAGAACTGGCCAGGAGAGGAGGACCCAGAAGAAGGGTGTGGAGCAGGAGGGGACCACTTTTCAGTCGACACCGGCTGCAAAGAGGACCCACTCCGACGGCTCGACACCCAGGGAAATCAAGCGCTCGGCCAAGGAAAATAAAGAAGATGGGGCGTACTACAGTCGAGCAGTGGCTAACAAGCTTCGGTGGGCCATAGTTCCTGAAGGCTACCCCATCACACGACTCACCCAAGAACAGGTCGATCTGGTCAGATCTGCTCTTGAAGCAGAAATCGACCAAACTGAGGAGGGCCACTTTCCACAGTTCTTGGCCAACTGGGAGACGCGGGGTGCACTAGTGTACGACTGCAACACCCAGTGGGACGTGGAGTGGCTAAAGGCTATGGTCCCTAAATGGAGCCCATGGGAGAACTCCAAGCTCACCGTCGTTGAGCAGGGCGATCTCCTGAAGGTAAAAAGGATCGCCTTGTACGTTCCGGGGGACATTGTTCCCCAGACCGCACTCACACGCTTGAGGCGACAGAACCCCACTCTCAATGTGGAGTCCTGGAACCTCGTAAGCAACAAGGCGGTCCCTGCAAAGGAGAGACAACCGGTGGAGACTCTGCTAAACATCACCGTGGAGGAGTCGGAGGTGGAGGCCCTAAAGGCCCTAAACTACCGACCCTTCTGTGGGGGTGTCAGGGCCCACGCCGTCCTTGTCTTTGACAAAGGTAAAGGTGACAAGGGAGAAGATGGGAGGGAACTAGGGGGTGGGAGAAGCGCTAAGCACAATCCTACCCCTACCCCCACACCCAAAGGCTAGCTCCTAACTTCGCCCCATGGCGAGCTTAAGGAGGCTGGGTCGGGGTAGACGAAACCCAGGGCCTGCCAGTATGGCACCGTCCACTATTTCGTGCACCCAGATCAACTTGCACCATTGCAAAAGCGCTTCGGCTGTCTTAGTCAAACGCATGGCAGAGGTGCATACAGGCATAGCCTTTATTCAGGAACCCTGGATAAGGGCGGGTAAAATCACAGGTCTAAACGGTTGCGGCAACCGTTTCAGTTGGAACGGAGACTCAGCCAGGGCGGCCCTGATAATTAAAGGGCTTGCTGCTGAAGCCTGGGGATCCTTCTGTGACAGAGACATTGCGACAGCGACCGTGAAATACAAGGATGAGAAAGGCACTGAAAGGCAACTCGTAGTTGCCTCGGCCTATTTTCCATACGATGAGGAGGATCCACCCCCACAAAGGGTTAGGGATCTTGTCAGGACCTGCGAACTGAAAGGCCTCTTACTTGGACCTCTTACTTGCGTGCGACGCCAACTCACATCACACGGTGTGGAGCAGCTCGGATTGCAATAACAGAGGGGACGCACTTTTGAGCTTCCTGGCGGGAACCAATTTGGAGATCCTGAATAAAGGTGGCAAGCCCACCTTTTTGGATATAAGGCGTGAGGAGGTCATCGATATCACTCTGGCCACGATCGATCTGGCGGCGTCCGTGGAGGACTGGAGAGTCTCGGACGAGCCCTCCATGTCAGACCACGAACACATCACCTCTTCGTTGGTGGGCAGAACTACCGATAGGCCTTACTGGAGAAATCCTAGAAAAACAAACTGGGAAGGTTACAGGGCCGATCTTGCCAGGAGAATTTCCAATTTTCCTGGGAGATACAGCACCCCGGTGGAGATCGAGCACTGCGCAGAGTCCCTGCAGGAGACTCTGGTGACGGCTTTCGAGAACAACTGCCGGGTTAGTAAGAAAGGTAAGAGTCAGGGATGTCCGTGGTGGACACCCGAACTTACAGCCTTGAGGAAGGAAGTAAGGAGACTCTATAACAGGTCGTACAAGACTAAAAAGAGGGAGGACGAAGACGCCTATCGACAGGCGCAACGACTATACAAGAAGGAGCTGGAGAGGGCGCCCATTCTGGGCTGGCAGAACTACTGCAAAGAGCAAAAGGATGTCGCAGCGACATCCAGGCTCAGTCACATTCTGCGCAGTGGCCCAAACTAGACGCCAGGTGTAATGAAGCTGAACTCGGGGCAATGGGCCAAAAATGGTGCGGACTGCCTCAACGCACTACTGGAGACCCACTTCCCCGACTTCAGGGAAGGTGAAGTACATCAAGGCACGCAAGAAGCGACAGCCGGCAGACAGGACTGGGAACTGGCCAGGGCCATAACGACACCGGAGAGAGTCAGATGGGCGATCGGCATCTTTGACCCGTTCAAAGCTGTCGGACCGGACGGTATCTTCCCGGCCCTCATACAAAAAGGACTGGAGGTACTGTTAAGCCCTCTGGTCAAACTCTTTAGGGCGTGCTTGGCCCTGGGATATGTCCCGACCTGCTGGAGGACGGCGAAAGTGGTATTTATACCGAAACCAGGCAGAGTGGTTACCAGCGCGAAGGACCACAGACCTATATGTCTGTCGTCCTTCGTACTGAAAACACTTGAAAGGCTCGTAGATAGGTATCTCAAGGAGACGTCTTTGGTCGACAGACCGCTGCACTGCAGACAGCATGCCTAACAGGCAGGGAAGTCTGTAGATACAGCTCTTATAGAGGCGGAATCCTGGATCAGAAACGGAATGAAGAATAAAGGTTATGTACTAGCAGCCCTGCTTGACATAGAAGGCGCATTCAATCACACCCGGGTGGATAGCATCCACAAGGGTGCAGAGAATCATGCCATTCCGCCCACCCTGGTGAGATGGATGTGCCACATGTTAAGCACCAGGAGCCTGCTGGCCACATGGGGCGACCGTATCCGCAAGGGTAGGATCGGTAAGGGATGCCCACAGGGGGGAGTTTTGTCTCTCACTATGTGGTGCCTGGTAGTCGATACCCTACTGAGATTGTTGGATGAAGCCGGCATTTTTGCCTTGGCATATGCTGACGACGTCTTCATCCTCGTTAAGGCCGACGATCTGGATGTGGCGGCGGGCCTAATGCAACTAGCACTGGGAATCGTCGAAAAATGGTGTAAGGGGGTCCACTTGACGGTGAACCCGAGCAAAGTTGGAGTCACGTGCTTTACAACCAGATACAAGGTGGGCCCTGTCAAGGGCCTATATCTCATGGGAAGGGCACTAGACCTGACCAATGAGATTAAGTATCTGGGAGTCACATTCGACTCTAAACTCAGTTGGAAAAGGCATCTCGATATCACCTCCGCAAAGGTGATTCAGTCCTTCTGGGCATGCAGAAGGGCTTTTGGCAGGGCATGGGGACTGGAGCCTGAAAAGATACACTGGCTATACACAGCGGTGTTGAAACCCAAGCTACTACCGGGGCAGTCATATGGGCTCCCCGGGTGGCGACGGTAAAGGGCGCCAAGTCAATTTTGGATCGCGTACAGGCCCTCGTCTGGAGAGGCCTTACGGGATGTATGAGCACCACACCACTTGTTGCGATGGAACGTCTGACGGAAACCCTTCCGCTCGACCTCGTGGTTAGAAGTGCGGCCTTCAAGGCCGTGTGTCGCTACGATGGCAAAGCGAAGGTTGACCACCTAGCAGACCGGCAGATAACCAGAGAACTAAATCTGGAGAAGCTGCCCAAGCTCGATCATACGGCGAGGAACATCAGTTTCAACAAGCCGTTTAGAGTCGAAACGGGCAGCCGGGCTGACTGGCAAGGAGGACGGCACAAGTATACAGGTCAGGGAGTTGTCTGGTTCACAGATGGCTCGAAAAGAAAGGAAGGCGTGGGCGCCGGAGCCTGGAGATAGGGCTATTCCAGGGAGATAACGCTAGACCTTGACAACTTTGCCACAGTCTTTCAGGCTGAGGTAAGGGCGATCACGGAGTGTGCACGGGCCACGCTGAGAGAGATTAACAGGAGATGCCCAGTCACGATCTGCTCCGACAGAAAAGCGGCGCTTTTGGCGCTCAAGGGCTGGGCCACAAGCTCGAGGGAAGTGGCTCTTTGCAAAGAGGCACTGACTAACATGGCGTTGAACCACTGTGTCACCCTATATTTAGCGAAACCACTGCCATTTAGCGAAACCACTGCCAGCGATTTAGCGAAACCACTGCCAGCGCGCTCAAAAGAGGGCGCTGGCGTTGGCCAACTGGATACGTCCTCGTCGTGCTAAATGGGCAACGTTTTGATCGAACGCGGCAAAGCGGCCAAAATCCAGCTCTGGTTCGGCATTTCGCCTTGAGATGACTCATCTCTCGTCGTATGCTGTTCGAACGCGAGGTAGCAAAATGACTCGTCATCTTAGTGACGTTTTTCGACTCCTGCGGGAGGTCGAGGCCTGTGGGGACTGCTGTGTGGAGATGAGTCTTTGTGACTGTGTGAATTCTTATACCTAGACTTTGTCTCATGTTCCAAAACTCCTAATTTGAATCGACGGTGGCCACAACCAAAGTCTGGTGAGAGACTATAGTGGTGCTCGCAAGAGAGGGTAAAATCTACCAAGGGCGTACCGATTTCCAAGCCGGGATTAACGGGCTCATAGAGGTGGTAGTAGCGTGGGAGCGGCTTCGGCCGAATTATGCTTCTCCCATTCCACCTCATTGGGCTTGTTCTTCCTGATCGGTCGAATGGGTCTGGACTCTTGGTGGCAGTGGTACTCTGTCGTATGACAGCAAGCAAGGGTGTCCAGCGAGTGGCGTCAACAGTGGGCTACGGCTCGACGTTCATGGTTCTGGATGAAATTGCGCGTTAAGGTTGCGTCTAGCCTGGTGTCAGACTCGTCGTCGACCAGGTCAACCGGGTTCCTGGCCCGTCTTAGCCAGGATGAAAGAGCACTCGAATGGTGTGACATGTCGAACCCTCACAAAGGGTCCTTTCAATTGTACTCACTTACTCTTGATCGGAAATTTGTAGGCGAGCCGAACTGAAGACCTTCGGGTCTTCTGATGAGGTTAAGCTGCGCAGGAGGACGTAATCCGAGACCCATTGGCCGAGCGGCTCGTGCGGGTAGAGCTTCAGCAGGTATCGCACGTTAATCCAAATAAACAACATTGTGTCACCCTATTATGGGTGCCGGGACACTCGATGATCCTGGGCAACGAAAAAGCAGACAGGCTGGCGAACCGGGGCGCCTTGGGCATCAGGGCGGACCAATGCAACGTTGGAATGCCCGATTGCTCAATGCAAGAAGCCATGGAACGCTGGATGACAGGTGTAGCTGACCGAAGATGGAATGATCACCAGGGGCTGAGGCAGGCAAAGAGAATCATCGGTGACAAGCCGCCTGAAACATGGCTGCGAGACCTGAGAAGGACTAGCAGAACAAAACTCAGGATGATCATCGGCTGGCTTACGGGCCACTGGATGGTGAGACATCACCTATCAAAGATAGGACTCAGCGATGTCTCAAACTGCAGGTGGTGCGGAGAATCGGCCGAAACGACGGGACATCTTCTCTGTGAATGTCCCGCTTGGACCCATCAGAAGGCTTGGCGGACCCATTATAGATCCATTGGATCTAAGGGAGGCAAGTGTATCGGCAATCACGACGGCAATAGGCCACATCGAAGTGGCCTTGAACAGGGATTGAGTAAGGCAGGGAAATCAGCACAATGGGTGTATACCTGAGTGCTGGGGTCGCATGTTCCCGGGTAGGGACCGCGTACCCCTCCCACAAATACCATACCATACCATACCATACCAAGGTAAAACTCAATGTTCAATAAGAACTAGTATGATGTGTTGTCACGGTCGGTGAAAATATTCGTCCACATGATCGATATTTTTCGTTTGGTCGCGGGCCAGCAGCCGACGATCAGCTGCTGGCGGGCCATTCCGGAACGGACCAACCGTTAGCGGGCGGACCGACGAGAATGGGACTGGCACGCGCCAGTCGGTTTTAGAACGCTAAGGCAGACGTTCCGCTTTTCTCGGTTTTCCGTTCGATTACAGAAAAGAAAGTATTTGTTCTCGCGAATCGCGTCGATTGTGTGTGATACGACTCGTGAGGAGTATGTACAGTAGTGATCAAAATTATAGAGCACCCCCAAATTTCATACTTCAGTCTTTAAGTTTTTGTGCTTTTATACGACTGCAAACACTTAAATATTTTTATAAATGCCTGAAATTTTTTTTTTCACATAAACTACATAAAAACTGGAAAGAAGAAGTTTTACTTAACTTAAATTCAATAAAAAAATTGACTTTTACCTCCATTTTTATTAAAAAGTTCATTTTTCAAAAAACAGCTAATTTTCGCTTTTTTAAAAACTTGCGTAGTATATTTCAACCAGTTAAAAACATCCGAAAATATTGTAAATTTTTTTTCTTTTCTTTTTAGTATTTGAAATCAACGAAAAAAATTTTCAAGTTGATTGGTGCAAAATTGTTCAAACCACAAGCAAATAACTCATTTTTGTAATCATTGTAAAATTACCGATTTTTCATGATTTTGCATAATTTAATGCCTTAATCTCATATTTTTTTTCAGTATTAATGGTAAATTTGAATAAAAACACTAAATTAATAATAATTTAACTAATTTAATTTTAAATTGAAGAAAATCTTACAGATAATCACCATAAGTTTTAAAATTTTACAAATTTTTCAACACAATTGATCTTTGAAAAGAAAACGTTATTTTTGTAATAATTGCTATGTATAAAGTATACTTTTTAAAATGTTTTTAGCTTTCGTTAACAATTCAGTATAAATCTAAAGTAAGCTTATTTTAATTAAATATATTATTTGAATTCTTCGGATTCGAATTATAGACTATAGTTGCGACGTCTATTCAATCGGTAGATAATATACCTGCCTTACCGACTGAGCAGTTATTATACACAAAATGATAATTTTTAATGTTTATTAGTAACTGTAATCATGGGCAGAAGAGCAATATCTGAGTAGACAAAGTGGCAAATCGTAGGATTAT
Organism: Encarsia formosa; assembly: GCA_038277355.1. Taxonomy (NCBI): domain Eukaryota; kingdom Metazoa; phylum Arthropoda; class Insecta; order Hymenoptera; family Aphelinidae; genus Encarsia; species Encarsia formosa. The sequence continues at coordinate 43,658,496 of CM076186.1, read as the reverse complement.
TTAAGGGAGGGAAAAATCAGTGTGAGATATCTAGAACTCCAAAAGTGAGTAGGCATTGTGTTCAAAATACTATTAAGTCTTACACCAGCGCGAAAACCGTAAAAGTTAAAAAAGGTGCTGGGAGACCAAGGATAACAGGCGATCGAATAGACAGAATAATTATTAAAAAAGCAAAAAAAGAACGCACTGTTACAGCAAATACTATAAAAAATCAATTAACTAATGAACTGAATGTAAAAGTTTCAAGAGTAACAGTATATAGGCGCTTGCTTGAAAATAATTTAAAGTCTGCTGTCGCAGTTCGTAAACCACTTCTGACTGCAAAAAGTCGTAAAGCTCGTTATGAATGGTGCAAAGATAAACTATCATGGACTGTTGAGAAGTAGAATTTAGTTTTTTTTAGCGACGAATCCTCTTTTCAATTATTTTCCAACAGACCGAGAAGAGTGAGACGTTCTAGTATTGAAAATATAATGCAAATTACATCGCTCCCAGGGTTCAAAAAGGTGGTGGATCTATTATGATTTGGGGCTGTTTGTCAGGAAAAGAAATAGGAGAATTAAAGTTTGTGCAAGGAACTGTTAACAGCGAAAAATACATCGACGTGATGAAGGACTACATGCTTCCGTCAAAAACAAAAATCTTTAGACGTTGAAAAGTTTGGTACTTTCAACAGGACAACGCCCCCTGTCATACCTCAAAGAAAACTATGCACTGGTTAAAAGATAACAAAATACCAGTCTTAGATTGGCCAGCCCGTTCGCCTGACTTGAATATAATTGAAAATGCTTGGGATCAACTAGAAATGATGATCAAAGATAAGAATCTGAGAAATCTTGATGATTTAAAAATAGAAATTGCAGCAGCTTGGCAAACTTTAAGTCTGACCTATTGTAAGAAGCTTGCAGAATCCATGCCACGAAGGGTTCAGGCTTGCTATAACGCAAAAGGAGGAGCTACTAAAAATTAGCTGGATCAAAATTTAAGCAAAACAAAAATTTTTTATTCATATTACGTATAAATTATTACTGAATTGTATTAATTTTATGATTTTAAAGCAATTATTACAAAAATAACGTTTTCTTTTCAAAGATTAATTGTGTTGAAAAATTTGTAAAATTTTAAAGCTTATGGTGATTTTCTGTAAGATTTTCTTCAATTTAAAATTAAATTAGTTAAATTATTATTAATTTAGTGTTTTTATTCAAATTTACCTGTAATACTGAAAAAAAATATGAGATTAAGGCATTAAATTATGCAAAATCATGAAAAATCGGTAATTTTACAATGATTAAAAAAATGAGTTATTTGCTTGTGGTTTGAACAATTTTGCACCAATCAACTTGAAAATTTTTTTCGTTGATTTCAAATACTAAAAAGAAAAGAAAAAAAATTTACAATATTTTCGGATGTTTTTAACTGGTTGAAATATACTACGCAAGTTTTTAAAAAAGCGAAAATTAGCTGTTTTTTGAAAAATGAACTTTTTAATAAAAATGGAGGTAAAAGTTAATTTTTTTATTGAATTTAAGTTAAGTAAAACTACTTCTTTCCAGTTTTTATGTAGTTTAAGAGAAAAAAAAAGTTTCAGGCATTTATAAAAATACTTGAGTGTTTGCAGTTGTATAAAAGCACAAAAATTTAAAGACTGAAGTATGAAATTTGGGGGTGCTCTATAATTTTGATCACTACTGTACTTGTGCGAGTGTATGCAGTCGCAGAACACTACCCCCCTTTGTCCACGGAGATCTCCACCCGCGCAACGAAAGGTTTGTACCCCGCGCGAGCGAGTGTGCATTGTGTGATGGAGTGTAGTGCGATAAGGGAGAGAATCTGTCGACTTTTCTCTCCCGGTCTGGGTTTATTTCCCGAAGGTTCTACGTGTGAATTCTCGACAGAACTCACACGTAGAAACTTGCGAGCAAGCGCGCGTAGTCGCCTGGCAGAGTGTTTTGTTTACGTCTGACTTTCTTTGTTCGGCCACTTGCGCGATCGGCCGAACTTTAAACTTTAAATTCGAAGATCGCGACAGTTAATTTTGTGAGATTCTTTTTGTTATTCTTTTTGTTATTAATAAATCGAGAATTAAAATTGACTTTGCCTCGGGAGTTATTATTAAAAACGAATCTTTTCCTCCGCTCGATTTTTCCTCGCTTAGGACATCAATTCTGTGGGATTTGATTTTCTTTATTTAAATATTTAGCTTGGGAAGAATCGCCCCGCCCACTGCCAGCATTCGAGAGTTAGTCCACGTACGCGTCTCCCCAAGCATGTCTTGATAATTATTTGCAGGTACGAAGACAGCAGTGGGAGTACTCGGGAAAGAGTACTCCGAGAGTTTAATTGCGTACGGCTGTTGGTCCAACGACGAGGATTGTCATCGTTGTTTTTCCCCGGACGAGCACCGTAACAGTGTATCAAAGAGAAAGATGTTTATGTGGATGAGTTATGAATGTTCACGCAAGTTCGGAGGCACCAAGTTCACTAATAGATTGTTAAATAGAGCTGCAGATAGAGAATTTGATATGAGTCGACACATACACCCCAACTGAACGATACAGTCGGGAAGTTTAATTATTCACTGCAGGAAAAATTCTGACTGTAATTGATTGAATTCGAATGAGAGAAATGGTTTTGAGTCATCAAGTTGTATAGAGAATATTCAAAAGTCATGTGAGATTGTGAGAAATTGAACGAAATTAATTCAGAGAATGAGATCAATGAACTTTAGGTATTTTATAACTTAGCCAAGCTCTGTGATTCCTTAAATTAAGCCAGGAAGATCTTAGAGTACAGTCAGACTACAAAGACACAGAGTAATGATCAAATAAGTCTTGTATAGTAGATTATTAAAATTGCAGATTCAAATATTATACAGCCAAAAGTAGAGTATTTTGGTTGAGGATATAGCTGTTGATAGTTGATGATTGATGAAATCAACAGAGCAGAAAGGCTGTGGGACTACACAAATTTGACAAACTGCACTCAACGAGTGAGAGGCTATAAATAGTTGCAATGAGGGTTTTTATAATTCTCGTTCAGTACAGAGAAAAATCAAATGAGATTGACTGAAATCTTCAGAGAATCCGGGAAGTAAATTGTATCTTGTTAAACTTGTGCCAATCTTTCCGTCGGAAGACTAGTTCCAAGTAAATCAGGTTAAAGTTATAAAATAAGACTGCTGGATAAAAATCCAGACATTAAGGTAGTAGGTACGGTGCGAGAGAGAGCGCTATAGTTGTGCGAGTAAGACAGAGGGAGTCACAGAACTCTTCGTCTCTCTAGCACTCGTGTAAAGCATGGCGGCTAACCTAAGATTTTAGTGTTTGATGAATTTTTCAACCAACTTATATGGTCTACTAAAAGTTCATTCTGACCGGAAACGTATATTGAATATTTTTTTCATCACTCAAATTTTTTTTATTGGATTCCAATCTTTCTTTCAAGTTAAATTTCGAGGTTTTATATGAAAATTTACGATTTCTCCAAAAGAGCACATGTTAAATCGTGCAAAATTAAAATTGGTCAGATCTATTTTGTTCGGGTCTATCATGCTCTAAAAATTTAAAAGCATCAACAGTACACTACTAGCAACATTTTCACCAATTATCGTGCAATTTTGATCTTTCATTCGAGGACCATACCTACTACCTTAAGGAAAACTGAAAACCTCAGAAGAAAACACCTGCAAAATCGGTGCGGATTATGGCGAAAACTTGACTTGAGGATCCGGACACGTTGAAGCGGGTATCTCAAGAAGCATCGCCAGGTTGACCTTCTAGCTGGGAATCGAAACGTCGGGTACGTTGGAGCGATCATACCGAGAGGTGACCCTAGGTTGTCCCTCGACTGCGGAAACAAATAGAACGCGACTGTTGCGCAAACGGTCTAAGCTCACGACTCGAACAGCGTAAACTTTGATAACTTCTTTCATTCAATTCACTCTACTCCATGGTAATTATTGAAACATTAATTACTAGAGTAGTCGATATTTTGAAGTATAGAATAGAAGTCCCGAGGCCGGGTGCGATTTCCGCTTTTATAGGGGTTGAGACCCACTGGGTAGCCTGCGACGTGATGGGGATGCGAGATAGCTTGGGGAGGCTCGGTTTGGATCGTGGCAATTGATTGCGCTCTCCTGATCGAAGATTTCAAAATAAAGAAAAAAAAATAAATCGGATTTTCAAATTGATCGACAATTCAGCATGGTAATCGGGCTCACTGCATTATAACCATGTTTACAAAAATAAAAATTGAGTAGCATAAAACAAATATGTGTATAAATTGAAAAATATAAATCAGAATTTTTAATTTTTTTATTTTGTGAGCCTCCTGCAAGACAGGTTTCTTGCATAGCCCCTCTCAAAAAAAACAAAAATAAATATTACAAAAGATTTTTTTTTCATTAGTTAGTTGTCGGTGTTGCATGGCAAAGTCTCATCCCGCACTAATTTCACTGCCAGTTTTTTATATTTTATCTTTATATAAAAAAAATGATGTAAATTTAAAACAAATTAGAGCACTTAGTCCAATAAGAAACTATGCTTAAACTAAAATTTTTCGAGGACTGATCGAGACATATGCGTATTTATGTATTCGAGTCTCAGGAATCCGAATTTGTTATTGTTTTTTAACAAAAATTCCGGCGTCAGGTAGAAAAATGAAAAACAAATTTTTTTTTGCGATTTTCTCAGAAACTAGGTTAGCTAGGTAAAAAATAACATCACCAGCGTGTTCCCCGTGAAATTTTATATCATCCTACATATTTTGTTTAATCCGTGACGAATTAATAATAATTCAACAAATAAAAGTTTAACATTCGAGTATATATAGGTATACACTCCTATGCAGCACGAACTATACCAAAACAGCTGGCCGCTTCATGAATTCATCTGCCGCTGTAGCTGGCAGAATTCAGATCGGAGTGGCTTGGCTTGCCCATAACCTCGATTTGACAATATTTGTTGTGCTAGTTTTTTATACATTCTATACTTTTTAAAAGATCAAAATTTCATTTTTACAGATCTACTAATAAAGGTGCACTTTTCAGTTGGTTAAATAAAACCGTATCAATTGTTTTTTATTTATTTTTTTTCTTTAAGCATCAAATGTAAAGCAAGGTAAGTGATAAAAAAAAGATATTGTTTGTAAATTAAACAATAGCCTTAAAGTTGCATGCCTTGAACGAGACCATATCAGGTAGCTTACACGAAATAAGAAATTATTTGAATAAAAAAGATTTTTACTACCACTTACATATTAAAAATCAGTACCGTAAAGTCATGCAACCTAAGTTCAGCTAATAAACTGACCAGAAAAAAAGTTGAAAAACATTCTGGGTACCTGAAGTGAAGTATAAAGGTACCAAATATAATTTTATGGTAGACCTAGTAACCAAAAATGCCTTGACTCCATGGATTCAAAAAGTTATACAGGCACCCAAGGTGCTGTTTTCACTTCTAAATAAATTAGCAGTTTTTAAGTTGTTTGACTTGAGCGAGGTCATAACATTATTTGAAATTACATTTCAAATACATTGAATAAAATAGCCAATTAATTAAATACTAAAGTTTGTCATTACCATTTAAATATTAAAAATCAGTACCGCCAAGTCATGCAATTTGAGTGCAGCTAATTAAGTAACCAGAAAAAAAGTTTAAAAACATTTTGGGTACCTGAAGTGAAGTACAAAGGTACCAAATATAACTTTATGTTAGACCAAGTAACCAAAAATGTCTTGACTCTATGCAATCAAAGACAATTGCGCAGGGCTTCCTGTTTTTTTAAAATAAATAAATGAATAATTCCCCAGGATCCTACAATTTAATAACGCTGAGCGTCCGGTTTTTTTTTTTTTTTTTTTTTTTTTTAATTAATAAATAATCCCACAAGCTCCTACAATATAATAACGCTGGGATTCCGTTATTTTCATAAATAAATTATTAAATAAATTGTCTCCCAAGCTTCTGCAACTAAATATCGCTGAGATTCCGTCATTTTTATAAAAAAAATTATTAAATAAATTATTACTCAAGCTCTTACAATAACTAAAAAAACGCTGGGCGTCCTGTTTTTTAAAAATAAATAAATAATCCTACAAACTTCTACAATTCAATTCCTGCTTTTTTTTTTTTTTTTTTTTAATTAATAATTAAATAATCCTTTGAGCTCCTGCAACACAAAAATGCTGGACGTCTCTTTATTTTAAAATAAATTAATTAATAACCTCCCAAGCTTTCAAATTTTTTTCGAAATTCAGACTTCCAGAGAGGAATTTAGCCTGGCCGATTTGCTTTCTTGTATTAATTTTTTTGTCGGATCCTGAGAGTCAGTTTTTTGCGATTCTGTAAAAGTTTGTTAACTATTTAGATAGATGTCAACTCTCCCGAGTTATGAAGCTTCTTCATTTCATTATTTTTAGTCTAAAAATTTAGGTTTCTGATTATTGTAAGAATTGGAAATTCGAATAAACTGCCCCCCCCCCCCCCCTAATTTTTATTTGAAGCTTTATGAATACATTTTGTCTTTAACTTTTATGATATCATTTTTTATTTACTTTCAGTTATGAATGCAAGCAAATTTTGTACTTTTTGCAATGATACATTTCAAATAGAATGCCATAGAATTAATGAAGTAAAGTAAGATGAGTTGCAGAAAATAATAGTTAAAAGCAAAGAAGTAGGTGATGGTTTGTGGAAATATTGGTCTAATAAATCTGTGGTTTATTTGCATAATCAATGCAAGACACACTATTTTGATAAATCACCCCAATCGAAAAGAAGAAAATTATCGTCACCTCCACGGACTTTTGAGTTTCCCACAGACACTACAACTACAACAACGATATCAACAACTGCTGCGACTATTTTTGGAGTACATAACATTAGAATGAAAATTGATCATTATTTTTAAAAGTTGTATCAATAGTTTTGTAATCGTTGAGTAGCATACATTTAAAAAAAATTGTTCAAATGTAATTGTTTTATTTTTAAATTAAATGACAACTGTGCTTGAAAATTTCAAAGTTTCATTTGCAGATTCAAAATATAAATCCCCAAAATTTACATATTCTTAGAAACCTTGATAATTAATCCAAGTACTCATGTAGTGGTCTGAGTTTTTTTATATTAAAAAATGAAGTAAAAAGTATTTCAGTATCATCTTATGGCAGACTAAGTTTCAGTAAAATTTCATAAAATCATCAAGCTTTTTTCAGGTAAAATATACAACATTCATACAATTTTGTTGTAAAAACATTTTTCAATGTACTAAAAAATTAAAATAAACGTAAAAAAGACGAAAATTTTAAGTTTTTTAATGAAAATTAATAACTTTTTAAATTTTTGATGATAAGGACTAAAAATTTAAGGGGGGGGTCTAGCCTAGACAGTTTCAAAAAATCGATTTTTTTTTTTTCTTCTGATAGTACAACATCTCAAGAATGTTGTGTTGAAATTTTGAGTCATTCTGAGTTGATCTCATAAGTTAAAGCCTTTCTCGTGCGACGTCTTTTAGCCTGCTCCGATCGGCTGCACGAAACTTTAAACGCGTTTTTCTCAAAACTAGTATTTTCAAAGTCGGTGAGGAAAATATCTTCGCAACCTCTGCACCGATCGTTCTAAAATTTTAACCACGTCTTTATTATATACTTTTCCAGGTATTAACACGAGGTTTTTTGAAAGTTTTAATTTTTACGGTCGTGACACCGACAAAATGTCGGATTTTTCTGCCGAAGAAACGACTTTTTGTTTCAAATCACTGCAAAATCGTCAAAAATTAAAAAAAAAAATCCTCGTGTTATTACCAAGATTAACTTGTTTTCTAACAGAATCTTCCTTCAAAATTGATTTTAAATGATCTGGAACAAAATGGCATTCCTCACCGCAAAAAAACGTAAGACGGAAGCGTCATAAGAAAATGGCTGGCATTGGCTTGTTTCTACGTATTTTTACATGAAAAAATTTGAGAAGATACTTGAAATGTTTCTTTATTATGTAGTCAATAATTGACTTTAATAAATTTTTCCGTTTTTAAAATAAAAATTCACAAAAATTTGCTTTTTTTTGGCCTTTAAGGGTAGACTCCCCCCAGGGGGGAGTAGGGGCTAGACATTTTCAAAAAATCGATTTTTTTTTTTTTTTTTTACATTTTCGTAAAGAATAGGGTCTTATGAATGTCCCCTCAAAATTAGAAGTAATTCGGAGCAAAACTTTCTAAGATACAGAGCTCTAAGCCCGGGCGCTGCAGCTCGGTCGCACGCATTACAGAATACTAGATTTTTTATTGGTTTTCAACAGTTTATCAACGCTAGTGAATTGTGCTGTTTGTAATGGCAAGATATCTTTCAAGTCTTGTCAGAAAGAAGGGCTTGGGTGTAAAATTCAAGTCGAGTGTGCAAACTGTCCCGTACGCATAATCCCTACGAGTGAAACAGTCGACCGACATTACGAGATAAATTCAAGATTTATTTTTGTCATGCGGATTTTAGGATTAGGTTTAGATAGCTGTAACAAATTTGTTGGGTTGATGGATTTATGTAGTTCTTTTTTGAGTAAAACAACTTACAATGATTATATTTCTGCCATAAGCGAAAAAATACCAACCGTTTCTAATAATTTTTTTTCATCTGCCGTCAAAGAAGAAAAAGAAGCAACGCTGCTTGATTCAGGTGGTACAAATTCCTTAGATTTAACCGCAGCAGCAAGTATATACAATGAAGGAATAGCTGCTCTTCTAGCATTTTTACATGCACTAAAAGTATCAATTGGCCCCAGTGCTCACGAATACGCGCGAATAAACGATTTCGATCGCATCAGAAAGGCTGATGTAAAAAACAAACAGCAGACGAAAGAAGCTCGAGTATTTCGTAGACAGCAATCAAAACAAGCCCTCGACAAGGAAACTGCAGCAGGGAATGTGCTTTATGCAGCTGGAATCGACGATTCAGTGTAAGTTTTTATTTTTTCCAAACCTCCTAACCAATGCAAATATTGAAATATAACATTAAAATACGTTTGAGTCGACATTTCCTGGATTTGAGGGAGAGAGGGGGGGGGGGCGGGGGCGATCACCACTAGTGCACAACTTAAAAAAAAACTGTGGTAATTTTTGGTTTACTCAGCGGATTCTACTTATAACAAAAAATATAAAAATATTTGTACAGGTATAATTGACCAAATTTGACTGATTCATTATTAAGTTTTTTGTGTTAAAATATGAAAAGTAATTAGATATGGCTAATATTTACGTGAACTTACCCTTGATAAACATTTGTAGCAATCTATGTTATAAAAGATTGCATCAATGCCTGAAGTAAATGCTAAATGAACCCTTCTAAGTATGTCATTAATGTTGTCGTCTCGACTAATACTTATGGCATTAATGATGTCTTCTTCACCAGTTTTTGATGAGAATGTACGTAATTTTTTATGTTTTTTATCTAAGTTTTTTGTACAAATAAGGCATAAAGTGGAAAAACTAAATGAACCATTTATTTGTGCAACGAAAGTGCCAGTTTCAACAGAAGGTGCTAATACATCACCAACGGTATTGATACAGGTTCGAATACTGGGCTGTGTACTACAAGTAACTGTCGTCGCGGTGGCTGTAATAGTATTCTGTACTCCAAAAATAGTCGCTTTTTATTCAATAAAATGAATAAGTTCATTCTCGAATTAATGAATAGTCATTACATAGTATGTATTTTATTTGAATTTATTATTAAAATAAAAGGTTTTCAAAAATATATCAATGTTGTAAATTTGTTAAAAAACATAATATTTTATATCATTTTATAAGTTTGTGAAATAAATTTGTTGAATTCTAAATAAAATATGTGTTTTTATGTTATTTTTACCTAGTGTATTAAAAAAATAAACTGATTTCACAAAAAAATGACAAAATAACCAAAAATAGCTAAATTTACTGTGCTTAAAAATTCTCATTATTTGTCTGTGGTTTGAACAATTATGTATATTCTAGATTGAAATTTTTTTTCTTAATTCTTTAATATACTAAAAACGCGAGAAAAATTAAATTATACTGCTAGAGATACATAAAACTTTTTAAAAATTCAAGGATTATCAAAAAATGACCTAAAATAGATGTTTTTTGATTTATAACTTTTTAAACTAAAATTTGGGTTGAAATGAACGTACAATATGATTTTATGTATAGTAAATGTTTTTTTCTCGAGTATTTGAGTATTTTAACAAAAAGAAAGAGTTTCTGACAACTCAATTGAATTTTTGGATTATTGCGGTCACTTAAAAGCTTAAAAATGAATCCATGAAAAGATGAAATTTGGGGGGGTCTTATAATTTTGACCACTACTGTAAGCTACCTGATATGGTCTCGTTCAAGGCATGCAACTTTAAGGCTATTGTTTAATTTACAAACAATATCTATTTTTTATCACTTACCTTGCTTTACATTTGATGCTTAAAGAAAAAAAATAAATAAAAAACAATTGATACGGTTTTATTTAACCAACTGAAAAGTGCACCTTTATTAGTAGATCTGTAAAAATGAAATTTTGATCTTTTAAAAAGTATAGAATGTATAAAAAACTAGCACAACAAATATTGTCAAATCGAGGTTATGGGCAAGCCAAGCCACTCCGATCTAAATTCTGCCAGCTACAGCGGCAGATGAATTCATGAAGCGGCCAGCTGTTTTGGTATAGTTCGTGCTGCATAGGAGTGTATACCTATATATACTCGAATGTTAAACTTTTATTTGTTGAATTATTATTAATTCGTCACGGATTAAACAAAATATGTAGGATGATGTAAAATTTCACGGGGAACACGCTGGTGATGTTATTTTTTACCTAGCTAACCTAGTTTCTGAGAAAATCGCAAAAAAAATTGTTTTTCATTTTTCTACCTGACGCCGGAATTTTTGTTTAAAAACAATAACAAATTCGGATTCCTGAGGCTCGATTACATAAATACGCATATGTCTCGATCAGTCCTCGAAAAATTTTAGTTTAAGCATAGTTTCTTATTGGACTACACTGCACTGTTTTATTATTATTAGTTTTTCAATCAACACCTCACTGCACTTTCAGCATCTGTTGATTAGTGGGCGTTGAGGTCGTTGAAATCTCTATCTCCCTCCTCTTTCTGGGTTTGTACACAGTAGCTTGGATAGTCGACTGCAGCTAATTTCATTTCTGTTTGTGATTTCGGCGCCTGCGAGCCTTTAAATGACTATTACATACAATGGGCAGTATGATTTCGCAAGGGTATACTTGCCATTATGGTATCGAGAGAGATAGAGAGTAAGAGAAAGATAAATAAATAAAGATATGAAACTCAACAATGAGGCTCCCATTGGAGTGGACATGCGGGTGGCGTTTGCCAGAATATTATTATTAATTGGTTACCGAAGAGCTGGTGTTACAAGTTTTAATCATCACGCGCTTCTCTGATTTGTGCTCTTCACCATTCGCCATTTCCAGTTGCTTGCGCATAAGTTACCCATTCTCTTGACGAAGACACTACGCTTTTCTTTCAATAAAAAAAAAAAAAAAAAAAAAAAAAAACGAAGTTCCAAAACTTATTTCCATTATCACTCTTGGTTTTCAGAAAATTATTCAAGAGCTTTCATGTTGTAGCATTTGGTATTTCAACAAAATTGCGACCACTCTAAGAGCTTTGAATCTCCCCACTAATTATCTCATCAACAAATAGCCACAGCATAAAAAAAACTAATAAAATTTTGCAAACTTAAAAGAAAAAAAAAAAAATAAATAACTGAAATAAAAAAACAAGGGTTCTCTCGTGCAATTTAAAAAAAAATTTATTTAAGCTAGAAGCCTCTCAAATCCAGCACCGATGCTGTAAATGCATAAACATTGCGACCGGCTGATACAGTGTTGCGATTTGTCAGATGATCATTATTTACAGCTTCTGATTCCACCCACAATTGATCAACTTGTGTGAGGTTTAAAGGCTCAAGCCGTTGCATCAAATCGAAATATAAAGACAAACGAGGGTCCGGATCGAGGAACCAGGCGCGGTTTCGACACAAAAATGCTAAGATTCTGGCCGGCTAATCCACTTTGTCAAAAATGCTGTCATTTTTTACCTATTGGGAATGTCGCTTTGAAAATTTTTAGAAAGCATCTTTGGAACCTAATGAAAAACTTAAAAACTGAAAAAAAAATTTATTTGTAAGTTAATCACAAGGCTCAAAAACACTTTAAATTTTTTTTGACCATTCTATTGGCAGAGGATAGAGTTCAAGAATGTGTTGCTAAATTTTCATTAAAAAATATTTAGTAGTTTTCCCGTTCTTGCGATGTGATGCTTTCTAAAAATTTTCAAAGTGACATTCCTAACGGGTAAAAAATGACAGCATTTTTGACAAAGCGGATAAGCCGGCCTGAATCTGAGCATTTTTGTGACGAGAGTTTTGTCGCTGAAGACAAGATCTGGGCTACCCTCTGACAGCCGCACTCTTTGATCATCGGAAGGTAGCACAATATTCGGAGTATTATTTAATTCCGTAAATAAATTAGCCAACTCACTGGAAAATTCCCTCTTGTAATCTGTGGGGTATGGTTCCGTCCATTGGGCTACTTCACAGGTCCGAAAAGAGTACGGCCTAATTTTCTCACAGATACGGTCCCGCTCGACATATGATATCTCAGCGTTCCGTGAGTTTGAAATACTATTAGTGTTCGAATCTGAACGCGAAGTTGTCTGTATCCGATCTCTAAAATCTGTGTGGCTTAGGCGGGAGAAATGAGTCATAAATGTGGGTGGAGCACTTTCACTTTGTTGTACTTGCTGACTGATTTTTTCGCTCCCAACTGAAAGGCTGTGCCAAATATAGAATACTTTTTCATTCTCAAGTTTTATACGGTTCAGAGAAAAATTCTTTTTTTATGTCGGTTCTGCTATTGGCTACTGTGCGATAATTTATGTACAAGTTTTGTGGCTGCCAATTTAAAAAAATAAGAAACAAAAAAACAAAAAAAATTTTGAAATAAGATTTGAAAACTTCAAACTACGCGTCCTTATTTTATTAACTTTTACACACAAAAAAAACTTGTATCCTCCGTAAAAAAAAAAAAAAAAAAAAATGCAAGAAAATGTGTGATTTTTATTTAAAATTGTTAATAAACAATTAAAAAACCATTTTTTCGGTATTTTTTCTACAGGATTTTGTAGAGCATTCTTGAAAATTGTAGGAATGGAAATTTCCCGATTATTTTTTCAAGTTTATCTTAAACTTCTTTTATCCCAAAATTTACCGAAAAATTTTTGGATTTCAGGCTTTAATCAGTTAACTTATTTTCATTTTTACAGACATATGTCCCATTAAAAAAAGACTGCCCTTACATTTTTGATAATTATTTTGTAAAAACTTGTTTTAAATTTTAATAAACTTAAAAATATCCTAAAAATATTTTCATTTGCATCCCATTATTTCAATTATATTTACAATTATGCAATAGCAATTAATTAAAAACAATGTGAAAGGTGTTCTTATTGATGAAAGGTCTTCTTTTTGATCGTTAAGATTCCTTTAAAAAAATTGTCTGTATTCGATTTCAAGTGCATTAGACTTACTCGATTTAACTTTGGGAGCAGGTACTAAACCAATTTCTGAAAGGAGAAAAATTGTTTAAACATGTTACTTTTTTTGCTTTCTTGAATTTTTCGAAAACTAATTAATATTTTGTAACGAGATAAATTACCACTTATTTGGGACGTTAAATATTCTATTTCAGTCAAATATGATTAAATTCAAACAATTTTTGTGCTAAGGAAAAATCTAAAACTTAAAAATACCTTTTTTGCATTTTTCTCGAAAATTTTGAGGTTATGTCGAAAAGTTGTAGATACAGAACTTGTAGATTTTTTTATTCTCTACAACTTTTATACTTAAGGTGAAGATGTAACCGAGTTTTCATAAAATTTGTCGATTGCAATTTAAAAAATAATAAAAGTGAAAATTGAAAAAACGCTCTGTAGCGCGCTAGATAATATTTTAAGCTATTTTTTAAGCCTTATTTGATGGAAATCGGTTAACAAATAACTTCAGGAAACTTGGAAAAGTTTCCTTCTTATTCAGAAAAATTGTAGTAGTGTATGTCGTCTGCTACTGTCAGTGGCTGCCACCCTCAATGTCCGAGCTTACTAGTAGTGGGGTGCAGAGGATGTAAACTGTAAGATCTCTGATTATTTGGGTACATTTAATTTTGATGTGTTCTTCTGATTTTTTGATTAATACCTTACATGCATGAAAATTACTATTTTTTAAAATTTATTGAATAGTCTAAGCATGAAATTTTTCTTTCATTGATAGTCAATTATCTTACTGGGTGATGGCAAGCGAGTAGCTCTTAGTGTTTATAAATAAGAAAAAGAAAATGAAGAAGAAAAAAAAGAACAGCATCGAACAAAGTGCCCAAAAACTTGAAGAATATTTATGAATATGACACTAAATTAATTTTTGTGCATGATTTCTAGGTTATAAATTAAGCATTTTGGGAAATAATTTATCAACAAAGAAGAAAGAAGAATTATTTATTACTGCCAGCTGCTTATAAAATTTCTAATTTATAAAATTTTATCTTTGCATGTGCTGCTGCATGAAATAAATTTGAAAGGTTATGGGAATGGGGTGCATGCAGAGGCAGCTTAGCCGCCACGCTAGCCACGCGAGAGCGTGGAGCGGCAGCTTCGAAAGGGAGCGGCAAAACCCGAAAAAAAAAAAAAAAATTTAACAAATTATTATTATTTTTTTTTTAAAAGGGGCACACTCAACATAGTGCCTGAGATACTAATATCCCTCAAGTCTTAAACCCCCAAACCCTGGGCGCCTGGTTTAATCAACAAAAGATGTATTATCCCTCAAGCCTTAAACCCCCAAAACCCTGGGCGCCTGGTTTAATAAACAAGAAATCGATTATCTCCCAAGCCTTAAACCCCCAAAACCCTGGGCGCCTGGTTTAATAAACAAGTGATCTATTATCCCCCAAGCCTTAAACCCCCCAAAACCCTGGGCGCCTGGTTTAATCAACAAAAGATGTATTATCCCTCAAGCCTTAAACCCCCAAAACCCTGGGCGCCTGGTTTAATAAACAAGAAATCGATTATCTCCCAAGCCTTAAACCCCCAAAACCCTGGGCGCCTGGTTTAATAAACAAGTGATCTATTATCCCCCAAGCCTTAAACCCCCCAAAACCCTGGGCGCCTGGTTTAATAAACAAGAGGACTATTATCCACCAAAACTCTGGGCGCCTGGTTTAATAAGCAAGAAATCTATTATCCCCCAAGCCTTAAACCCCCAAAACCATGGGCGGCTGGTTTCATAAACAAGTGATCTATTATCCCCCAAGCCTTAAACCCCCCAAAACCTTGGGCGCCCGAGTTCAACGAAAAAAAACTGATCAGCTATGTATCCCCCATGCTCTAAGCCCCCAAAACCCTGGGCACTCGAGTTCAACAAAAAAACTGATCAGCTATCCTCCAAGCTCTAACCCTCAAAACCCTGGGCACCCGAGTTCAACAAAAAAAACCGATCAGCTATCCCCCAAGCATTGAACCTCAAAAACCCAGGGGATCCCGAGTTCAACAAAAAAAACTGATCAGCTATCCCCCAAGCTCTAAACCCCCAATACCCTGGGCGTCAAGTTCAATAAAAAAACTGATCAGCTATCCCTCTAGCTCTAAACCCCCAAAACCCTGGACGCCCGAGTTCAATAAATAAACTGATCAGCTATCCCTCACGCTCTAAACCCCCAATACCCTGGGCGTCAAATTCAATAAAAAAACTGATCAGCTATCCCTCAAGCTCTAAACCCCCAAAACCCTGGACGCCCGAGTTCAATAAATAAACTGATCAGCTATCCCTCAAGCTCTAAACTCCCAAAACGCTAGGCGCCCGAATTCAACAAAGAAACTAATCAGTTATTTTGTTGAACTCGGGTGCTCAAGGTTTTGGGGGTTTAGAGCTTAGGGGATACTTGATCAGTTTATTCACTGAACTCTACGCCCAGGGTTTTAGGGGTTTAGAGCTTGAGGGATTAGATTAGATTAGATTAGATTAGATTTGAGACCGCGGTGCTTGTTAGGCTCAGTGGCACTTAGCGAGTGCCTTTGTACCCCTATCCCCCGGGTAGGTGGTCTAGTCCAGGGCTAGTCTCTTTTATCCCGGGGCTGGACCCCCTCCCCCCTTTAGGTTCCCAATCTCCTCGCATTTGCCTTGGTGCTTAGCCCTGCTTGGGTTCAGGAAAAACCCACATCGTAGGGACGAAAAACCTGAACCGAGGATGACCAAGGCCTTTCCTTTTGAGCTACTCCATCGCCACGCGCGCCTTGCAGCTGCTAGCGCGGTGTCCAAGAGAGCCCTATAAGTCGTAGGCCTCTCGGGGGACAACGTTTCAGACTGGTATTACCGACTGAGCTGTTGCCACCCAACAGCCCCGCAGTATAAAGCACATGTAAATAACTACAGAGGTGCCAGCGCGGAGAATCGAACCTGGGTCTCCAGCGTGAAACGCCAGGGTTCTATCCACTACACCACCGCGGAGCTTTGAGCTTGAGGGATAGCCTATCAGCTTCTTTGTTAAACTCGGGCGCCCAGGGTTTTGGGGGCTTAGAGTTTGAGGAAGAAGCCAATCTTTTTTTTTGTTGAACTCGGGGGCCCAGGGTTTTGGGTGCTTAGAGCTTGGGGGGTAGCCTATCAGCTTCTTTGTTGAACTCGGGAGCCCAGGGTTTTGGGGGGTTTAAGGCTTGGGGGATAATAGATCACTTGTTTATTAAACCAGGCGCCCAGGGTTTTGGGGGTTTAAGGCTTGGGGGATAATAGATCTCTTGTTTACTAAACCAGGTGCCCAGGAATTTGTGGGTTTTAGATTTGGAGGATAAATGATAATAGATTTCTTGTTTATAAATTTTTTTTTTTTTTTTTTTTTTTTTCGAAATTTATTTAGGGTTTTTTTAGAAAATTTATTTTTGGTGGGAGGGGGGGGGGCGGCAATTTTCTTAGCGTAGGGGCGGCAAATTTGTTTATCCGCCTCTGGGTGCATGTACGGTTCGTGTATTTACTCCGCGCGCGGTAGCAGACGATGCAAGGGTCTGCTACACATGGTTAACGGGAGGAAAACGATTTTCCAAGTTTCCTGAGGCCAATACTTAATATATTCATCTGTGATTGGGCTTAAAAAATAGCTAAAAATAGCACTTAGCGCGCTACAGAGCGTTTTTTTCCATTTTCCCTATAATTTTTTTTTTATAGCCACTTTTTACTTCCAGCGCTGGTTACGTCTTCACCTTAAACTTTTTTGATAGGACGAGTAGATTTTCCATAAAACGCCAAAAACTATTTTTCACCCCTAAATAACCACCCTTTGACGCAATTTTCAATCAAAAATAATATTTTTTTTTTCCTGCAATCTGTGACCTATGTAAGTATGGTGACCTCACTACTTATGTATGATCTTACTACTCAAGTATGAACCTATGAGAACTTACTACTTATTTTTACAGTTACTTACAAGGAGAGGTCACACCCTCCGGGTCACCGATCTTGACGAAACTTTGGGGATCGTTTTCTTATACCAAAAGATGAAGAAATCTACCAATTATCCCGTTTAATGGGCCTTTCATACCTAGTTCCTACATAGCTTATATCATATTTTTAGCTCTTTTTGAGTTTTTTTTGCGAATTTTAAAAAATTCCTGCTCGAAGCCTATTGGACTTACAAAATTCTGCAACCCCGCATTTTTTTATTTTTTCATCTTCTTTTGAGAAAAAACATTTTTAAATCTAATTTTGAAGAAATAGTCCATGTAAAATTAAGGTAATCAAAAGCATTTTTTTACTGTTTTTTTGGTTTTATGAACTTAAACTGTACGTCGTCAACCTTATCAAAATTATGTCTAAAAATATTTTTTCTAAAAAATTCATAAAAAAACAAAGAAAATGCGGGGTTGCAGAATTCTGTAAGTGCAATAGGCTTTGAGCAGGAATTTTTTGAAAATTGGCACGAATAACCACAAAAGTCGCACAAAAGTGTTAAAAGTGTCAAAACAAGCTGAGAGAGAGAGAGAGAAAATGGCCGAAATGGCTACGTGCTTGTGCACATTGAGATAGACGAAATCAGCACAGAGTCGTAAATTCTGTGCTAGAGAAAATGAAAAGTGAGAAGGGGCAAGGAAATGACTGTTCCTTGCACCTGAATACCTGGAGATGTTCGATGAGTGAGGATTGTCCTTGAACCAGACAAATTCTCCGTGGACCACCGGTGAAGAGTAGCTGGTACACGTGGTAATGGCGCGGCTCCGAGGTTGTTGATGATCACAGAATTACTGTCTGTGATCGTCCGGATGAGCTGGTGCACGGTGAAAAGGCAGGTTCCGGGACTACCTGGTGAAAAAGGCGATGAGAAGAGCCGTTGAGAAGAACCGTGAAAAAGCCGGGAGAACTCTCTGCTGCACACACACACACACACTTGAGCACCAAAACCAGAAGCCAGCACGCGAGGCCTGTGGCAGCAGCAACGGCGACAGCGGTACAGCCCAGCACTACGGCGCGCGGGAGTGAGAATTGGGACTAAAGTCCCCGCCTAGACTCATAGATGGAGCCATGCAGTCTATCAATTTAAAGTTGAGCGAATGAGCCGAAATATTTACGAGCGAATTGTGGTCCACTCCGTAACAAGACTTAGTTGAAATGCTTAAATAAATTTAGCCGATTTTCTACAAATTATGTTTTTTCGAGTTTTCGGTTTTTCCCGTGGACCTATTCTCGCATTTTCTAGTGTGAAGCTAGGATTTTTTGAAAGTAAGCTTAAAATTGTCTATTGTACGAAATTACTAATTGTAAAAAAAAATGATTAAAGAATTAGTTATTCAAATTCTAAAGGTAATTTTTATACATTAATATACACAATTCGAAAGCTTGTAACCAAAACTTTAATTTTTATTGAATAAAAATCACGCAGGTCGTACTTATTACTAACTAACTCTAAGAGAAGTAGCGACTAAAATGATGAAAAAAACAAAAAAGACAATCAAAATTGAAAAATTTGTTAAAAAATTATAGCGAACATTTGCAAATTGCAACTGTGCTCAAAAATAGCTTACAAAACATATCAAAATTTAAAAAACATATCAAAATTTTAAAAACATCACTTTTCGAGTAAAAGCGTTTTGAAAAAAATTCGTATTTTTTAGTTTTTTAATTTTAAGATGAAATTAAAGGTTTGGACGAAAAAACTTATAAATGGGTCAAAAAGTAGAGCAAGAAATAAAGAGTTTAAAAAAGTGTGTACCGTATCTGACAGGTAAACTTGAATTCGTTTATGAAACTACTTTTAAGATAATAAAATTTGTATGCTAACAATCTGTAACTGTAGCGCACGGCGTGTGCATCTCGTTGTCTTTTTCTCTCTTGCGTAGCCGGCTTGACAGACAGTTGAGTGCAGTCAAGAAAAAGAAGAGAAAGAGTCGATTACTATGAAAGCGCCTAAACGCTGTTGAAATTTATATCAGTGTGTTTCATTAGGTGCCCCATGCTTTTTATTTGAGTCCTAAAACCAAACTTTTTTTGCTCGATTTATTTTGAATCTTTCAACTAGTATTTTAATTGAAAGCATTTAGCAGAATTCAAATTTAATTTAAGGAGGTTCCCTACCATCTACGTAAGTCAAATGTGTATTTGACTACAGTAGTCGTCTGCTCATTGGCTCAGCTACTTTCTAACCTCTGTATGAGCCAATGAGAAGTCATATTTACAAGAATATAAAATCAATTGTTTATAATTATTGCTACAGGCTCCTAATGAATGCTTTGAAACAAGTATAATCAAAGTCTGATTTTTTCCGATTTTTGTGCGTAGTTACATTAAAATCTGTGGGCTGGAAATTAAGTATTTGCTGCTTTAGTAAATTTCCTATTAGAACTCATGCAAATTTGTAAAATTTGAAATGTTTATAACTTTTTACACAAGCTCCTCAGGGCTTTGAAATTGTAGCTGAGCTATTTTTATATTAAAAACTATGTGTTCATTTAATTTGCACAAAATCTGTGGGCTAGATCTATTTGGTAGGGAACCTCCTTAATGTTTTTTAGTACAATTTTTTTAATTTGTCAAAAACTGTTACTAAGCATGGGCTTGAAATACATATATGTTTTTTTTTTTTTCTACTTTTTAGTCTCAAATTTGTAAATGTTAATTATATGGAAATTGCTCCATCAATAAATAGCTTGAAAAATCAAAGATTACTTTCTAAGAACTCTATAATACCTCCCCAACTCATGCCCGCAGAATTAGACTTAGACTTTCGAAGATGATTCTCACCCTGGTACCCTGAGCACCCCCGTTATTGTCGATCTGGATGTCCAGGTCAGTGATCTAGATATTTAGACCCGAGATTCATTCCTCAAAACTCTAAATCACCTCCCAAAGTCATCGTCGAAGAATTATAGACCTAAACTCTCGAAAATGATCTCTAGGTACCCTGGGCAGTGAGCACTCTTATCATCGTCGATCTGGAGGTCCAGCTTCAATTTGTCATACCAAACAGTCAGAGACCGGGTCTAGAGAGCACTAAGAAGGCACGAAGAGGGAGATCAGCTGCAGGAAAGATACTGCGAGCATCTCGACAAACGCGACCGATTGATGGCATCGAGTAATGGCGCAAGCGCAAGTCATCGGTGAAGACCTTAAAGGAGAAGGTGAATCCTACGGATGCCGAGAGGTTAGACATCCAATCCCACTGGCCAACGAGAGATGAGGGCATCATCTTGCAAGTCAGATGCGGTAAGGGCAACGTCGGCAAATTTAGGGAGACTTTGTCAGGGGTGATCAGCAAGGACCCGGTAAAGGACCTCACAGCAACAACAAAACTGGAGATCTTGAACCTTGGCCTGGGCACGAAGCGGGTTTACGGTGTAGAGCTGGATGACGTCCACGTCTTTCCCCTCAACGAGTGGCAGAAATGCCTCGCAGCGGAAGATACGGTGACGCAGAAGATCCTGCGCAAAGACAGGCTCAGACTCCCTAGGTGCGAGGCGATGGTGCGAACGCGGATTACGGTCCCAAGATGTTTCCGATGCTTGGGCTTTCTTTGGACATTGTCGACGGGATTGTAAGGGGAAGAATAGGCACGCGTGCTGCAACAAATTCGGCAAGGAAGGACACAGGCGGAGGGATGCGCGGCGAAGACAACTTACTTTCTCTGCGCAGAGGCGGGGGTTAGGGACACCGCCCACGACTCCTGACACGGATCGTGCACGGCGTTTTCGAACGCGCTGAGTTCAAAGGGTATAGCCGGGTAAGATAGTCGAATCGGCCCCCACGGCGAACCCGAAATATGTTATGTATTTTAACAAAAATTAACCGCTCTGATATTTAGTCAAAATTAAAAATTATGTGTACGGTTGACTTCTACATTTCTTTTGTTGAAATTTTTGAATAAACCTTGTTTTTCTAGCTATTTTAGGTTATGAGATATTTATATAAAAGATATAAAAGTTCAAAACAGCGTTGGTTTCGAACGCAAATTCATGGGTACGGTTTGCTAAGTTCACACCACAGATCTTGCGGCGCGAAAAATTTCGTCTGCTCCTCTAGAAAAATACTTTTCACGAATTTTTTTTAATTATTTCACTTTATGTAGCAAGTTTTTAACTATCATAGTTATTTCGTGAAGATATAAAATAGTTAATTTCATCTTGGTGACCGTCAAAAGCGTATAATTAAACTTTTTATTGAAATTCCTGATGTAGATGACCACATGTTTTAAAAATCAAGTAGTTGGCGAGAGTTATAAAAGTGATAGTGGTGGTGTATTTTAATTATATTAAATTGTTTTAATTTCTAGTTTTTTATTTTATTTATTTTGCATTTAACAAGCGGGTTGTGCATGTGCGTGTATAAGGTTAAAATGATTATTTCAAGATGTTATTATTACGAAGAGTAATCCAATATTTTAATATTGCTTTTGATAAAATACTTTATAGAAAAAACCTAATGAAAAAATTTTAATTCAAATTTTTACTAATATTTTACAATTTTTTTCTTACACGATTTTCATCAAGTTGAAGAAAATCTCAATTTATTATAAAGTATTCTGCATTGCAGTTATAGACTTTAAAAAAAAAAAAAAAAAAGATTGCAATATAATAAAGTTCTAATCGCCCAATAAATAAAAAAGGCATGTGGCCTATTTCTTAAGCCTTTGACCCCAAGCTCCACCACCAAAAAATCACTTGGCTTATAATTTATATAAAAACGAGATTATTTTTTATTAAAAAGGGCACATAGTCGAGAACTCTAACTCTTAAACCCCAAGCTTGTAAACCAAAAAATCCCTGAACCTCTAGAAGGATAAAAATCAACGAAATTATCCAATGACAAAGGGCATGTAGCCAAGCTTTTTTTAAGCCTTTTACCTCCAAGCTTGTAAACCAAAAAAACCCTGGATAAAAAAAAACTGATACCTCAAGCCCTTACACTTGAATGACGCAGGGTTCATGTAGTAAAAAAATTTAATCACTCCAGCTCCTACACCTACATAACGCTGGGCTAATCAAGGCCAAAAATCTTATCCCTCAAGCTGCTACTCCTAAATAACGCAGGGCAGAACGATTGAAAATATCTCAACCCTCAAGCTCCTACACCTCAAGCTCGTACACCTAAATAACGCTGGGCTCATCGAGGCAATTAATGTTATCGCTCAAGCTCCTACACCTGGAGCTCTTACACCAAAATAACGCTGGGCTCATCAAGACATTAAATCTTATCCCTCAAGCTGCTACACCTAAATAACGCAGGGTAAAACGATTGAAAAGATCTCAACCCTCGAAGAACCTACACCTAAAGCTCTTACACCAAAATAATGCAGGGCTCATCGAGGCAATAAATCTTATCTCTCAAGCTGCTACACCTAAATAACGCAGGGCAGAACGATTGAAAAGATCTCAACCCTCAAGCTCCTACACTCAAGGTCGAACACCTAAATAATGCTGGGCTCATCAAGGCATTAACTCTTATCCCTCAAGCTGCTACACCTAAATAACGCAGGGCAGAACAATTGAAAAGATCTCAAGCTTCTACACCTCAAGCTCGTACACCTAAATAACGATGGGCTCATCGAGGCAATGAATCTTATCGCTCAAGCTCCTACACCTGGAGCTCTTACACCTACATAACGCTGGGCTATTCAAGGCATTAAATCTTATCCATCAAGCTGCTACACCTAAATAACGCAGGGCTCATCGAGGCAATAAATCTTGTCTCTCAAGCTGCTACACTTAAATAAGGGAACGTTCATAAACCACGTGGTCATTTTTTCGAAGATTTTGAAGGGCCCTCCCTCCCATGAAGATCAACGTAGTATTTGTATCAAATTTTCGACCCCCCTCCCCCTAAAATCACGTGGTTTTTTTACGATTTCAAATTGTAAATATGTATACTATTAGTTTTTTAAAAACATTATTTTTTAAGTTATAATTTAATGATTTAATACCAGGGGTGCAACAACTCCTTTCAGCTAGGGAGTGTCCTGAGGTCTAACCCCCCCCCCGCCCCCAATAAATCTGACGTCTAAAAAAAAAAACAAAAAAAACGTTGAGTTCAATAATTAGACTGGTTAATTAACCCCCAAGCTCTAAACCCCCAAAACACTGAGCGTAGAGTTCAATGAATAATCTGATCAGCTGTCCCCCAAGCCTTGAACCCCCAAAACCCTGGGCGTCGAGTTCAATAAATAAACTGATCAGCTATCCCCCAAGCTCTAAACCCCCAAAACCCTGGGCGTGAAGTTCAATAAATAAACCGATTAGCTATCCCCCAAGCTCTAAGCCCCGTAAACCCTGGGCGCCCGAGTTCAACAAAAAAACTGATCAGATTATTTATTTCGTTAATTAAAATGCACTCATATTTTTGGAATAATTTAACTCGGGCACCCAGGGTTTTGAGGGTCTAGAGCTTGGGGGATAGCCGATCTATTTTCTTGTTGAACTCGGGCACTCAGGGTCTTAAAGGTTTAGAGCTTGGGGGATAGCTAGCTAGTTTTTTTGTTGACCTCGGGCGCCCAGAGTTTTGGGGGTTCAAGGCTTGGGAGATAGCCGATCACAAAATAGCTGCAGACTGCAGAGAACCATGAGCTACAGAAGCTGCCTACATGCGGTGATAATGAAGCTCGTACGGGACAGTCAAAACAAAACTTTGACGAGTTTTTACTTGCACACAGCCACGCAGGCGCAAATCAGATGGCAGGCATGGATTCGGTTTTAACGTTCAACAGTTAAGGGGAGGTTCTGGTGGATTGACTTTTTTTTTTTTTCTAAGATTTTTATTTCATAGTAAAAATAATATGAGACATCCAAATTTTTTACACCTTAAAGAATAAATATAAAACAATTGAAAAAAATTTTTTTTTTTTTTTTTTTTTTTTTCGTTGCTTAATGATGGCCTCAAAATTGTCCTCTTTTTCGGTCAGGGAAGTGATAACTCCCGAATGATGAGCCTGAAATCAAAAAATCAAACATTTTCTGAATCTGTATAGATTTGGCTATGGCAGAAACTAGAACGAGTAATTTAAGAGTAAAAAAAACAAAATGGCGTCCGTGTAAATTTTTTTGCAATATTTTTGCAACTTCAATTGTTTATAACTTCGGTAAAAATTTTTTTTTTTTTTTTTTTCTAGTTCCTGCCACAGCGACATAATAGAGGAATATGCTGTGAAAATTTTGAGTTGATTCATGCAATAGTTTTTTTTTATCACTTCCCTAAGGTCAAAAAATGCAGTTTTGAGAAAAATCGTTTTAAGCTTTTTTTTTGTTAAAATCATAAAAAACAGGGACTTACTTTTAATCAGCGATGCCAGCTCCATACATAACTCCTTCTTCTTGCTCAAACATATCATTTTCCATTATCCTGGCATTCCTAGCAGCTGTTCTATATTCCTTGGAAGTTGTAGAAGTTTGGTACTCAGCGCGACAAATGCGCCTTTCGTTTACGTTTCGAGCATGTGCGATTGAGTTTGAACCAAGTTTCACGCCCATGGTCTCCATAATTTTTAAAATAGGTGCAAGTCCTTCGTTGAATATGCAAGCAGCACTGTATGCAGTAATTTCAATAACATTCTTCCCTGCAAACATGTGTTTTGGAGCAATGCTCCACACGCAAGCATTGAAGCTTTCATTGTTGTTTTGGGTATTTGCACCCAAACATCTTTCTAAAAGATCATCAGATGTTAAATCCTCGTAGATATTTTTTAATACTTGTTGAGTCTCTTCATCAAACGCTGGTGGGTGCTCATAATCTTTTAATTTATCTTCAGCTGCAGCCTTTTGATAAGCACACCAAGATTCTGCTCCAGCTCCTCTTTAGCTGCTTTTTTCAAAACAACTTCACAAACTGCACTTACTGCAAGATGAATCTGTTTTATGCAGTCATAGTAACCAGAAATACTTAAACTTGTACTTGAAATATCCATAAGGCCACAAAAATTTTTAAAACCACTGAATCTGACTCCTAGTAAACGAAGTACGTATATTAGTCTTCGATTTATTTCGTAGCCAGCAGATATTTTTGGTGACGAAGGAACTTTTTCACTACTTTTACATCTACACGAAACTTGTAACTCAAATCCTAAACCTTTCATATTACTTTGACCAAAAATAACTTTATTTTTGCAATTTTTGCAAATTAAAATGTCTTGCAATGTTATAAAAAGTGACCAATGTATGAAACAGTAAACTGACGATGGATACTCAATAACCTCAAAATCTGGACCACTTTCTTTTATTTTTTTTGCTGCTGTGCTTGTATATTCTAAATCTGCATCAGATGAGAATCGATTGCCGTGAAAAGTTCTTCTTTTACTTCCATGATTCGGTCTTCGATTTCCACCACTATTTGCAACTCCAAGTTTCTTGTCACTCATGGTGTATCGTTAATTTTGATCCGACTCCAACAAGAAGAGAGTGTATACTGCTCTCCTAAACTAAGTTGAGACCTACACAGACCTTCTGAAAAAGGAGGGGGCCCTATAATACAATAGGCGGGACCGTGGAGTACTAAGACGGGTCGACGCCGCACGGCGGGACAGCTGCTGTTTCGGAGCGCTCGAACGCTGCATCTGCTCTTTCTCTATTTTAAACCGGTTTTCGACCTCGGAGGCCTATGAAATCAATTTTACTACATTTTTAGAAGTATTTTCTACTCAAAAAAGGAAAAAAAAAATTTCGATTTTTTGAAAAAAATCCACCAGAACCTCCCCTTAAATATTATGAATCGAAACATCGATTCATGCACTTTAAAAACCACGTGCCTTTCTGAATCAACAGCCCTACCCCCCACGTAACCTTTCGTAGCCTTTTAATCGCCCCCCCTCCCCCCCTGTTTGGGCCAGGTGGTTTGTGAACGTTCCCTAACGCAGGGCAGAACGATTGAAAAGATCTCAACCCTCAAGCTCCTACACCACAAGCTCGAACACCTAAATAACGCTGGGCTCATCGAGGCAATAAATCTTATCCTTCAAGCTTCTACACTTAAATAACTCAGGCCAAAACGATTGAAAAGATCTCAACCCTCAAGCTCCTACACCGTTATGTAGGTGTAAAAGCTCCAGGTGTAGGAGCTTGAGCGATATGATTAACTGCCTGTATGAGCCCAACGTTATTTAGGTGTACGAGCTTGAGGGTTGAGATCTTTTCAATCGTTCTGCCCTGCGTTTTTTTGGTGCAGCAGCTTGAGGGATAAGATTTTTGGCCTTGATTAGCCCAGCGATATGTAGGTGTAGGAGCTGGAGTGATTAAATTTTTTTACTACATGAGCCCTGCGTCATCCAATGTAAGGGCTTGAGGTGTCAGTTTTTTTTATCAATGGTTTTTTTGGCTTACAAGCTGGGAGGTAATATGCTTAAAAAAAACTTGGCTACATGCCCTTTGTCATTGGATGATTTCGTTGATTTTTATCCTTCTAGAGGTTCAGGGATTTTTTGGTTTACAAGCTTGGGGTTTAAGAGTTTGAGTTCTCAGCTATGTGCTCTTTTTAATAAAAAAAAATCTCGTTTTTATATAAATTATAAGCCAAGTGATTTTTTTGGTGGTGGAGCTTGGGGTCAAAGGTTTAAGAAATAGGCCACATGCCTTTTTTATTTATTGGACGATTAGAACTTTATTATAATACAAACTTTTTTTTTTTTTCTAAAGTCTATAACTGCAACGCAGAATACTTTATAATAAATTGAGATTTTCTTCAACTTGATGAAAATCGTGTAAGAAAAAAATTGTAAAATATTAGTAAAAATTCAATTAAAAATTTTTTCATGAGGTTTTTTTATTGTAAAGTATTTTATAAAAAGCAATATTAAAATATTGGATTACTATTCGTAATAATAACATCATGAAATAATCATTTTAACCTTATACACGCACATGCATAATCCGCTTGTTAAATGCAAAATAAATAAAATAAAAAACTGTAAATTAAAAAAATTTAATATAATTAAAATACACCGCCACTATCACTTTTATAACTCTCACCAACTGCTTGATTTTTAAAACATGTGGTCAACTACATTAGTAATTTCAATAAAAAATTTAATTATACGCTCTTGACGGTCACCAAGATGAAATTAACTATTTTATATCTTTACGAAATAATTATGATAGTTAAAAACTTGCTACATAAAGTGAAATCATTAAAAAAAATTCGTGAATAGTATTTTTCTAGGTGAGCAGACGAAATTTTTCGCGCCGCAAGATCTGTGGTGTGAACTTAGTAAACCGTGCCCATGTATCAACGTTCGAAACCAACGCTGGTTAAAAATCACTATTTGGCTCCGCGCATGCGCATTTGAGGGAAAAAAAATTTGCGACAAAAATTTCTTTTTTCAAAGACCTTTCGATTGATATATATATTGTAGGGGTTTCTGCGAAAAAAATTTTGACTTCTTTATCTAGCTTATTTATTTATAGGGTTGTATTAACCTTTATGATTTTTTGGTTATAAACTGGCCCTGGGATGATTCTTAAAAAACTTTTTCGCAGAAACCCCTACAATATATATATATCAATCGAAAGGTCTTTAAAAACGGAAATTTTTGGCGCAAACCGCAAATTTTTTTACCCCTAACTGCGCATGCGCGGACCCAAATAGTGGTTATTGAACTTTTATTAATATCTCATAACCTAAAATAGCCGGAAAAACGCGGTTTGTGGCAAAATTTTCAACAAAAGAAATGTAGAAGTCAACCGTACATATAATTTTTAATTTTGACTAAATATGCGCCCGCTAGACGGCTTTTTATGTAGAGTTTTAATAAATCGGTCAGAAAAGTGCCCTCCACCCTTTTTAAAAATCTGAAAAAATCAGAGCGGTTAATTTTTGTTAAAATACATCACATATCTTTTTTTCTAGCGAGGCGTTTGTCTTCAATTTTTTTTAATCGCAAATTTAAGGTAAAAAAATTCGAAAAATGGCCCAAATGGTTTAAATTTGGCACCAAAAATAATAATAAAAATTATAGGTGAACTACATTTTTTTTTTTTTTAGAAAATTTTGCCGCAAACCACATGTCTCTAGCCCTAATAGGTTCTGAGATAAAAATTAAAGTTGAAAAATCACTATTTTAGACCCTAGGGTCCCTAGATTGGGAATAGGGAGCTGCGGCTTGCGCCAATAATTTTCTTTTTAATGCCATTTTGAATGATGTATATATTGTAAGGGTTCGCCGTGGGGGCCGATTCGACTGTCTTAGCCGGCTATACCCTTTGATCACAACACTTTCTTGGTTGGCGAGAAATGGCGGGCGGAGCCGGAAGCGATAGAGGCCAAGGTAGGGATTATCGACGCGGACAACATGGTCGGCTTGATGCTACATGGGAAAGACTGGTGGAATCATATTTCCGTATACGTGCGGAAGATCCTGATCGCGAAACGGTTAGATGGCTGTCTCGGATAAACAGCCTGGCGGTATCTTCGCATAAAGGTGGCAGGACTTGACTGAAAGGAATGAATGTTGGATGAGTGCTGGTAGTGATTGTGACTGCGAATGGTTTTTGTATGAATGACAATCGCATGGCGAGAATGCGAACTGACACGGACGTCCTCGTGAGAGGGGGCCGGACACGCCGCCCTGCAGTCAAGAAGTAATGCTAAAGAAGTAGTTCCGGGCTGGGCAGGAGTAAAGGAGATGGGTGTTTAGTGGGTATGAAGAAGTTCCACATACGGTCGCTGACTCTTAAAGATGCGTAAGTGCACTCACCAACTAAAAAAAAAAAAGCAAGTAATAAAAAGAAGCGTGAAAGAGCAAACTCGCGATCCTGTCGTTCCGTTCGTCTCGAACTCAAGTTTTAAATGTTATGAATTTAATTTATATGACAATTTGAAAGTTGTAAATTATTTAAATATTTTGAGAAATCGATCGTAGTTTACCCATAAATTATTTATTCCTGCACCTTGTTTTATTAAAAAAAAAAAAAAAAAATCGGATAACTGATTTATACACTATTTTTTATTAAAAGTAAAACCGAATACTCATCAATTATTTATTTATGCACAATTTTTTTATTTGAACAAATAAAAAAAAAACTATATAACCCACCATTTATTTATTTATTAACCGTTATTAGGGTATACTGAAATCTACCGGCTTGGAAAAAAAATACTAATTAACTTATTTATTATTAGAGAAACAATAAACCTTCCCAATGTCTACTTATTGTAAACATAAACAAGGAACCATTTGATTGTCTAATGGTAATCGAAATTTTTGAATTTAAAACATTTTAAATTTTGAATTTTTTCTTAAATTTTCAAATTTTTCAAAATTATTTGTAATTTTTTCTGACGGAGATTTTATTTAAGGGACTTTTTCGTGACACCCGATTCAAGAATAATAATAACTTATCAATTCTTCCATTTACCAATTTATTTATTTTTCTTGAACGTTTCTTTTTCAAATGCATCTGGATTTTCATCAATAGTAGAAGAATCAATACGACTTTTATCTACTGGATGCAACCTAAATAAAAGTAAAATTTTTTTTAATAATTCAAACAATTTATGATTAAAAAAATAAATTTTATACAAAATAATTTACAACTTTCAAATTGTCATATAAATTAAATTCAAAATGTTTTGATTTATTTGTTTTTATTTTTTTAATTTATTTTTTAATCATAGATTGTTTGAATTATTAAAATAAAATTAACTTTCAAATTGTCATATAAATTAAATTCAAAACATTTAAAACTGACCTACTGCAGTTTTAAAATTTGAATGCCATTGACTAGGATAACCTAGAGAGATAACCGAAAGAATGTCGTTCCGTTCGAGACGAACGGAACGACAGAATCACGAGAACCGAGCGAGACTCGGAATAAAAAAACGCTCCCGTAAAGGCCTCCGCATGAATATTTGGCACTCTGCCTTAAGAAGCATTTAGGCAGATAATGCCAGCATTAAAGCAACCTTATTGCATTCAGCCAAAAAATAGTTTTTTTTTTTTAATCTGAAATTTTTTAGAGGGTCTAGGTTTGGATGTCAATAAAATAATCAGTTGTCATTTATGAACCTAGACACCCAGGTCGCCGATAACGGGGCTAACCCGGGTACCTGGGGGTCATCTTCAGGAGTTCGTGTAGAGTTCTTCATGAATGACTTCAGGAAGTATTATGGAGTATTTAAGGAATCAGTTTAGACCTGGAAATCCAGGTCGTCGATGACGAGGGCACCCGGGGTACCTGGAGGTCATCTTCAGGTCATCCATGAAGAACTCGACACGAACTCCTGAAGATGACCCCCAAGTACCCGGGTTAGCCCCTTTATATGCGACCTGGATGTCTAGGTTCATAAATGACAACTGATTATTTTATTGACATCTAAACCTAGACCCTCTGAAAAATTTCAGATTTAAAAAAAACTATTTTTTGGCTGAATGCAGTAAGGTTGCTTTAATGCTGGCATTATCTGCCTTAATGCTTGCCTTAAGCTTCTTAAGGCAAAGTGCCAAATATTCATGTGGAGGCCTTAAGTGTGTGTTTGTGCGTGCGTCTTTGCTTCTCTGCAGCAGCTATGATTTTCATGACTCGATGACCTTATTTCCGTCTCTTTTTAAACAGCAGTACACTGAAAAAAATATGCGTAGAGCGCGCGGTCAGTACGGCGCAGTTCTACGCATATGCCTAGGCGTGAGTCTACGCCAGACCTGACTGCGTGTAACGCGCAAGTAAACCAGCCGTAAACTCCGCCACCGCGTCGCACTGTATACCTATATATATAATCTCCATCCACTCCAGCCAGCGCCGAATAGACGCGAATGATGCGTGCGTATAACGCGTGCGTATGATGCGTATGGCTCGAATCCAACAGAATAATCCAAAGAGAATCTCTACAAACACGTGATTGGGAGATTCCGAAGGATTCGATTCATACGCATCATACGTACGTGTCATACGCACGCTTCATACGCGTCTAGTGTAGCTGCACCCTTAAGGCCGGGACAGAGATATTTGCACAGATTTCTGTGCGCTTATGCAGCTGCATAGAGCTTTTGTGCAGCTGCACAGACAGCGCCTGATCAGTTACTTACACCTTGGGGATGGTTTCCTCAGGAAGTTTTGACTCCGGAAAAGTCAGGGTGGACACCTGGTGCAGTTGGTGATAGTTATACCTTGGGGATGATTTTCCCAGGAAGTTTTGACTCCGGAGAGGTCAGGGTGGACACCTGGAGCAATTGGTGATAGTTACACCTTGGGGATGATTTCCCCAGGAAGTTTTGACTCCAGAGGGGTCAGGGTGGACACCTGGAGCAATTGGTGGTAGTTACACCTTGGGGATGATTTCCTCAGGAAGTTTCGACTCCGGAGGGGTCAGGGTGGACACCTGGTGCAATTGGTGATAGTTACACCTTCGGGATGATTTCCTCAGGAAGTTTTGACTCCGGAAGGGTCAGGGTGGACACCTAGTGCACTTAGTGATAGTTACACCTTGGGGATGATTTCTCCAAGAAGTTTTGACTCCGGTGTGCTCAGAGTAAGTACTTTGTGTGCCTGTTAATGACTACAACATGGAGATGATCTCCTCGTAGTAAGCCTGATGATACGACCCCTCCGTAGTCAAAACATCTTGAGGAAATCATTTACAGAATGTACTCATCACCAAGTGCACCAGGTGTCCGTTCTGTCCCCTCCGGAGTCAAAACTCCCTGGGGAAATCATCCCCAAGGTGTAACTATCACCAAGTGCACCAGGTGTCCATCCTGACTCCTACGGAGTCAAAACTTCCTGAGGAAATCATCCCCCAGGTGTAACTATCACTAATTGCTCCAGGTGTCCACCCTGACCCCTCCGGAGTCAAAACTTCCTGGGAAAATCATCCCCAAGGTGTAACTATCACCGAGGGCACCAGGTGTCCACCCTGACTCCTCCGGAGTCAAAACTTCCTGAGGAAAACATCCCCCAGGTGTAACCATCACTAATTGCTCCAGGTGTCCACCCTGACCCCTCCGGAGTCAAAACTTCCTGGGGAAATCATCCCTAAGGTATAATTATCACCAAGTGCACCAGGTGTCCACCCTGACCCCTCCGGCATCAAGACTTCCTGAGGAAAACATCCCCAAGGTGTAAGTAACTGCTCAGGCGCTGTCTGTGCAACTGCACAAGAGCTCTGTGCAGCTGCATAAGCGCACAGAAACCTGTGCAAATATCTCTGTCCCGGCCTAATTTACTTGCGCGTTACACGCAGTCGGGTCAGGCGTAGATTTGCACAGTCGTGCTTGCATAGATCTACGCAGAAAAGTCAGTGCGTGCTCTACGCATATTTTTTTTTCGGTGTACTATGCAGGCTGCAGAGCGCGCAGTCAAATGTGATAATAGAATTCGTAACCAAATTAAAATAAAACGTCCAAAAAGGTTTAATTTACTCCAAGTTACGTCCATTCAAAGATTGAAGTCTCTTCTTTAGCAAAAATCAGCCTTTTTTCATCAAAAACTTTTGTAGCTTGGGAAATTAAAAGAAAAGGGTTAAAAAAAATTCCTGCGACACGTATCTTTTAAAATATGAAGTTCCGAGAGCGTCTTACGATTTGAAATGGAACCGGCCTATTAAAGATCACCAGAAAATTGGAACTGATTCCCTTTTGTCACATTTAATAAAAAACCACTTTAAAACTGCTTTTTTTTTAAATATAAAGAATCAAATGAGTCCAGCCCAAAATTTATATCATTTGCTAAGATAATTATTAATTTAGAGATTTATTACAAACTAAGGACATACATTTTTTGAGGTTGATCCCTTGAAAAAGCACAGAACAGTTTCATGTTGCATTTATCAATTAATAAACTAAAATCTTTTTTGCAATGGTTATCTTTTTTTTCATTACGACAGCCAAAAAATACTATACAAGAACTTAAATCCTTGTCAGTAGCTGCTTTATCCAGTAACACACCTCTAAAAGGAGCAATACCAGTTCCTGGCCCAATTAAAATCATAGGCTTTTGATAATCAAATTTAAAAGTGCCTTTTTGTATCCAAAATATAGCATTCTCTCCTGGTTTCAAACTTGCCAACCAATTTGAACATAAACCAAATCTTGGTTCAAACAATTTTGTTTTATATTTCACAACTGCAATTAATAAATGAATTTCACCTGGACTACTTTTTAGACTAGATGCAATACTGTATGCTCTTGGTTTTACTGGGGTCATAATTTCAAAAAGTACTTTAACATTGATTTTACTTGAAGTATAGGGGAAGTCATTCAATACTTCAATTATATTTCTCCTTGGTCTGTTAATGTAATTATAAAAATCTTCTTGACCTGATGCTGTTGTAAATTCAAGCAATTTTTCTTTTTCAAGATTATTTTGACTAATAAGTGCTAAAGTTTGCATTGTTGATCTTTTTGGTTTAAAATTTAAATCCCAATATTGTTGAGCTATTTGTCTCAATGTTAATTTTTGTTTTAAAACAGTTGGTAACTTTATTTCTTTTTCTGAAATTTTTAGAACTGCATCAGGATCCACATTTGCTCCATGGCAATTTAAAATTTTAAAGAATTTATTAACTTGCTCATCAGAATTCTTGGCTTTAATGTATACAATGTCTCCTGGAGAATAAACTACTTCAGAAATTTTAAACTTAATTAATCTAACATCTTGAAAATGATCATTTGTAGTGGTTTTAATATTTTCTGAAACCATACTTTGAATAAGGTGCTTATTTTTTTCTATTTCATAAAGAAAAATATCTTGTTTTAGATTCAAAATTTGTTCATCCTTTAAAATATTTACACTAAATTTTTCAATTATTTCATTATTATCTATGACACTTTTTTTTGGCACATAATATTTTTCACATATTTTATCAAATAAAATTTCCAACCATGGACCAAAAATTCCATCCACACCTAACTCATGCTGATCATCAGCTAAACCAATTGGCAATAATTCAATAGCTCCTAATTGTGATAACCGTTTGCTTAACTTTTTAGCAGCATAATTAAATTTTTCAAATGAACTGTCACCTAAACCTAGCACTGCAAAAGTTTGACGACCTAATAAATTTGCAGGAAGACTTTTACGCAGAAGAAATTTCCAAAAACTTTTCATGTTTATAGGCATATCTCCTTGACCTGCTGTTGACACTACACAAATTATTACTTTTTCATTAGTTAATTGTTCAAGATTGTATTCATTCATTGCATCAACAGTACTTTTTAAACCAAATCTAAAAAAAAATAATAATAATATGTATGTTTTAGATTCTGGTCAGAACAAAAATGTTGTTTTAATGTAAATGCTGAATTATCTTATTGTATTTGATTAATTTATTTGGGAAAATAATTAATTTTTGGTAACGGTGAACCAAAAAGCCCGTCATGTGCAAAAACGGCAGGTTGGGTTACTTGGGGTGGGTTATTGGAATTATTAAAATAGAAAAACCAAAAATTAAACCTGGGATCAGTTATAGGATTAAAAATAAAAAACTAACAACAACTAAAGCCTGGAATTGGGCATTGTATTTAAGATTAAAAAGTAGCATCAAATTAAACTTGGGGTGGGTTATTAAGGATGGAATTTTATTATTAATTATTTTCCAATATGACAGGCTTTTAGCAATTAAAGGTCAGAATTCTAGGCTTCAGTGGATGTACACATGACCTATGAATAAAGTATCAGTATTTTTTGATAAATTGGAATAGTTTGCAACTTTACTGGAATAGTTTGAATCATTTTAAAGTGATATCTATGATTAAAACAAGCATACTTTTTTTTTTTAACAATTTTTTAACACATGATGGGCTTTTAGCAAAAGTCTTTTGGTAAAAGTATTTAAAAAAGAAAAAAATATATATCAAATTGAAAGAGCAACTGAAATTAATATAAAAAATTCAAAAATTTTAACTGTACAAAGTAGAACAAAAGGGTCATCAACCATAAAATCTTGATCTTAAGGCAAAATCAAAGGATTCATTTTAACAAAAAATTAAAAATTCAATAAAATTAAAAATGAAAATTAAAAAAAGGGCTCTGTAGGGCTCAAGCTACTACTTTAATCT
The DNA here is from genome assembly GCA_038277355.1 of Encarsia formosa. Lineage (NCBI taxonomy): Eukaryota > Metazoa > Arthropoda > Insecta > Hymenoptera > Aphelinidae > Encarsia > Encarsia formosa. Next base: position 43,622,951 of record CM076186.1, on the reverse strand, counting down.
ATCTTTTAAGCCAAACTTCATAAAAATTGGATCAAAATTAATGTCAGAATACGGGAAATTCTTCCTAAAAATTTAATATATATAGGTATATAGCAAATGTTATTTGTTACTAAGATACAAAAATATACAAAACTGTTTCCCATATTCTGACGTTAATTTTGATCTGCATTGATGGAATTGGGTTTAATAGATAGCTTAAGGTAGTAGCTTGGGCGCTACGGAGCCACTTTTTTCATTTTTGTTTTAGTTTAATTTTAACTGATTTTTTACACAAATTTTAAAACTCACCTATGACTTTGCCTTAAAGAAAAAATAAGTGCAAAATATAATATTGAAAAACCTTTTGGAGTATTTCCAAATTTGTTCAGCAATGTCTTGTGCAGTTCCTGTTTCACTGCCATAGAGAATGGTAATGTTTAGGTCTGTCATCTTGAAAAAGAACTTATTCTATGATTTATAATTAATAGAAAAGAGTACACAACAGGACAGATTTGTAAATTATATATTTCCTTTACTTGAACCAATTCTCCAATTATGGTGGTAATACATTACATTGATTCAAAAGTATTTCTGCAGTCTCTAAAATATTGACATATGAATATATGCATATATCTAGAACAGACTATGGTAAATTAGTAAATAAAAAAATGAAACAAATAGAAAATTAAAATTACAGAAAGAAATTCTATGTTTAAGAGTTCAAAGCAGGAATGTGAATGCTTCATCATAATAATCAGTATAATATCAATCACTATCAACTATGTATGTTTATACTGTTTCAAAATGAAATACATAAAGGATAATGAATAAAATAATATAGTAGGATTAAAAAATAATTCTTTGTCATAAAATATATTTAATTGTTCTTACCAATAACTATTTTTTAATGAAAAACGGTTGAAAATAATTGTTTACTATTACTCTTTATATCAAGATCATCTTAGTTAGGCTCTAGCTACAGCATTTTATAAAGTTAACGTTGATTTCAATTTTATTAAAATCAATCAATAAGTTTTTGTAGGTAAAAAATGAGAAACCAAAAAATATAGATATAACCTAACCTCAAAGTCAACTTCCCGTCATCATCCGTATGATACGGGAATTTGACTTTCATTTTAGGCCGATGCTAGAGGTCGGTCAGATATATCGAAAATCGAACTTTTTTTTTTTTTCAAAAAGGCGTCCAAAAAGCTAAAAATTTTTTTCGCGTGAAAGTCAATAAAAAGCCACTTTTAATAGTATATTACTTAACTAGGCAGTATGAATGGGAAACGTCTCAGATCGCATGAAATTGTCGTCCGAGGCGTAGCCGAGTGTGACAAACATGTGATCTGAGACTTTCCCATTCAGGTGCCTAGTTGAGTATGCTATTTTTCCGCACGACGGCGCCGGGAAGCGCTACTGACTGTAGCGGCAGCGGCAGGGAAGTAGCGCTTCCCGGCCGGAGTGCGGAAAAAATTATTAAAAAATCATGTGAAAATGTGGCGACCCGTGGAAACCCGCCACAACAAGCACAGCGGCAATCGCGCAAGCAGAACCTGTCACCGCGCGCTGTGTACTGTGCGGCGCTCATGGACAGCGCACACACCAACACCGATGCAGCAAGGCGGCCCTTTTGGGCCTGAGCGTCCCTGTTCGCAGGGGGCCCCCCTAGTCAGTTTTGCACCGTCAACCACACCGTGCACATCTCAAGCCACACTCAACCGAGTAGCTTGGTCAACATAATTATTATATTCATTTAAACTAAATTCTTTCTTAATATTGTCAATAGTGATTTTTATTTATAATTAAAATACAGTTAACCATACAAGTGCTTTTATTATTTATCAATCCCTTTTCTCACTCACTGATATAGAACACGCCTGAGTCAAATTCAACCGCCCGTCAAGCTGGTAACTTGACGTGCCTGAACCCTAAAATACCACATTGGTGACCCCGAATTTTAAAACATTTTGTGAGTGAAAAAAGCGTGATTTTAAAAAACAATAAACTTTGTGAAAATTCGAAAGTGAAAGTGACGCCGCGTCAGTTGCCGCCATTACGGCGTCGGTTTTCTGGAATTTTCCACGCCATTAAAGCGTCTCTCTCCCTCCCCCACAAGACGCTACCGCCCCCACTTCAGTTTCCCGCCACTGCACCGACGAGCTCAAAGTGGCTTGGCGGATTCCGGTGCTGGCGCTCGACGAGCAAGCGTGGAAAATCTCCGCTCCGATTTGGATTTGTCTTGTGTTGAGAGTTTTTTCTGACATTCCATCGGGGTAGTCTTCTCTTCTTTTTCTGTGTTAAGGTATCCTTTATACGCTCATTTTTTTTTTCTCTTTTTTTTTACTTCACACTTACTTTCTTTTCTTTGAGGTGATTTCCTCTCCTAACCTCAATCCGGGGGCCGGCGGCCCCCGGTCTAATCCTTCTTCTCCCAAATATTCACCTACTTCTGAAATCATGCCTCCTTCTCCTAGTAATCCTGAGACTCAGCTTGAGATGGTGAACTCTACTCCCCTTCAAAACTCACCAGATAAACCTTGTTTTTCTCTTTCCTCCCCGCATTCTTCCCCTGAAGGGAATTTCTCTTTAGAGTCTGACCCTCTGGGGGGGCTGGATGCAGATCAACTTCTTCAACTCTCCCAGGACCTTCTGGGTTCTGAGGTGCCCATGGACTTAGAGACCACTCCTCCAGCTATCAAGGCACTCAAGAGGGGGAGAGGAAACACAGATAGTGACAATTCTGGGACTGTGAATTTTAAAAAGAACAGGTCTACTGAAAAATTGGATACTTCCCCTCAGGGGACCCCCTCGGATGACCCCTCTGGTAAGTCTCTCCATCTTCATTCAAACACAGAAGTACTTTCTCTCATAGATATCTCAGCTGGCAAAGAAGGATCTCAGGGAAACAATAATACTGTGCAGCAATCCCAATCACTCTTACACCTTCAACAGCAACGTGGAAGCTTATGTGAGCATCTTGCTCTCAAGATTCAAGATCTGGAAGCTAAGGATAACAAGTCTGCTCAGGAAGCGGATCAGCTTTCTCGCCTTAAACTGGGATTGAATCAGCTGCAGGCCAAGTCTCCCTCAAACTCTGTGACTTCTGAAGGTACGGCAAAAACTCAAGCGAAGGAAAGACATGTTATTAAACAAATGTATTCGGATGACAATCAAGGTCCCTTTGTGGTCTTTGCTGAGCCTAACAAGCCAGAACTCCTGGAGGGCAAACTTCATCCTACCAAAGTTGGCAGGTTGGTCTCATTAAAATACAAGGACAAGGTCAGGTCTATTGTATCTGCTGGGGCAAAGAGGATCTCCATCACCATGGTAGACAGACATTCAGCGAATGCTCTTTGCAAGGACAAGAGTTTTGTCGAACAGAACTTACTCTTCTCTATCCCCTTCCATCGCCTTAGCAGACAAGGCATTATTAGAGATGTCCCACTTGAGGTAAGCATTGATGAACTCAAGAAAGAGTTGATATGTCAATCTTCTACGATATTGGACGCACAAAGGCTCAACAGGAGAGACAAGAGGAGTGGTAATCTCATCCCTACAGGTACAATCCTATTGACATTTTCAGGTCAAAGCAGGTCAAATCAGGTTTTCCTCTACTGTTGTGCTTACTATGTGGATGTTTACACTCCCCCTCTGAAAATTTGCTTTAAATGCTTCAGATTTGGCCACTTCCAAATTCAGTGCCAGAGTAAAGAATTGTGTGAATTCTGCGGCTGTCTGCAGCACGAGGAAGGCAAAGACTCCTGCCCAAAGAAAACCTCCCCAATCTGTGTCAACTGTAAAGGCAGCCATTCTGCGAAGGATAGGAAATGCCCGGAGTGGGACTTTCAAGCAAGAGTGCGATCATTGGCAGCTTCACTGAACTGCACTATCGCTGAAGCCTATCAGCAGGTTATGAGGTTGAATCCTCCAAGACATCAGTCTAGGACCCACATGTCAGGAAGCAAATTTAGCAGAGGTTATTATGGAGCTACAGACTCTGCTAACTTTCCTCCTTTACTTCAGGATTCTCAAGAAATCTCCGGCTCCTCTCAAGATATTGCAGCTTCTCCATCTAGCTCTCTCCTCCCAAATCCTAGTGGCAGCCTCTCTTTTGCTCACATTGTTGGAACGGACTTGAATGACTCTTCACATGTAAGAACACACGGGCCCTCTGAACCTAACAGCCAATCTCCTATGGGCAGGCCTGCCCGCTCTCGAGTGAGTAGGAAGGGACACACCTCGGCTGCCTTTAACCAACAGTTAGGTGAGGCCCTTATTTCGCCCAATGGCCGTCGTCAGACTTACTATGGCGATTTGTACTCCTACTCTCCGGGGCCTGCGAAAGACGACGCCGCCTCCGCCTCTTTGCCTCACGTGTCAAGTCATGATTCTTCTTTGAATTCTGGCCCCGCCCCTGCTGGTTCCAACCCCCTTTCCTTGATCTCGACAATTATTAATCTTGTCGTTATCCCACTCTTAAAATCTTATGGCTATCATGATATGATCCCGCTCATATCCAGTCTCTCGGCTCAACTCAACACATCTGGCAATCTTAATGATGGGTTCTTCGTGCCCCCGCGTTCTTAAAATATTTCAGTGGAACTGTCGTTCCTTCAACAAAAACCTCGCTCACATTCAATTAATCTCGTCGCAGTTTGATATAATCTTACTGTGCGAGACTTTTCTTCGGCCTGAAACTTCTATTTCCCTGAAAGACTTCATCATTGTCCGCAAGGACCGCACCACCGGGCAGGGTGGAGGCGTTGCAATTTGTGTACGGAAAAATCTTCGCTTCTCTCTTGTCGAAGGAGTTTTTTCATGTCGGCAGCTAGAAAGCACGGCTATCTTGATTGAATATGACAAGAAGTCCTTGCTTGTTGCCTCAGTCTACCGTCCCCCTCGCGACGGTTTCAGACACGGCATTTGGCAGGACTTCTTAGACTCTATTCAGGGTTACGAGTCTTACTTTATCGGTGGTGATTTTAATTGCCATAATCCTTCTTGGGGTAGTCGGTACTCGGACCCTATCAGTCAGGGTTTACTGACCACTTTCGGTGAATTCGACCTCTGTATTCTTAATGATGGTTCATCTACTCGTATTAATAGTACAGCGTCTGGAAATCCAAGCTGCATTGACTTATCTTTCATCTCGGCTCAGTTGCTTCCCTCCTGCAACTGGGCAGTCGAGAGAGACCGAAAATCCAGTGATCACTTACCCATCTCTATTCAGATAGGAATTTCCCCAAGCGTTCTTAACACTTCTTCCCACAGACTGGACTACTCCAAGCTCACTTTGGAGGACTGGGCCTGTGTTAGAAATGAACTCGACAACTTCTCATTTGACGATTTACCCTCCTCTTCTGTTGAAGAGAGATATACTTATCTCACTTCAGAAATTTTAAAGGCTGTTGGCAAAAGACTCCCAACACCATCTGCTCCATCCACTAGCCCCAGGCGACGAAAGAATAAGCCCCCTTGGTGGAATAAAGAGTGTGCAGAGGTCGTCAAAAAAAGGCGTGAAGCCCTTAAGGCCTGGCGTCAACATCCCTGGCTCATAGACGATCTTCGAGCTGCGGACCGAAAGGCCGATAGCACCTTCAGGAAAAGTAAGCTCTGCAGTTTTAAGGACTTTTGCTCCTCGCTTACCCCTTTCACTCCTCATAAACAGTTTTGGTCCACAATTAAGGCTTTCAGGCACAGAGACCTTAACCCAGCTCACGCCCCCAGTAACGTTAGGAACATTGAAAAGCAAAAAGACCTTATTTCGACCATCTGTCCTCCGAGTTGCTTTTTCCCTGATTTTCCTGCTGACGAAGATTTCAACCCATCCGAAGAAGCGTCTGAATTTTTTTCTAGACCCTTCACACTCTCTGATCTGAAAATCTCTATTCTGAAGGCTGCTTCTAGAACGAAATCCTCTCCTGGTCTTGACAGGATTGACAACTTGCTCATTTCCAAACTTCCAGACAGGTTTTTGACTTTCTTGCTGGAGGTTTTTAATGACATATTTTTAGAAGGTGTCTTCCCTACCTCTTGGAGAGACTTTTTAGTCTTTTTCATTCCAAAGGGCTATTCTGGCAAATTTCGTCCAATTTCGCTGGCCCAATCCCTTCTCAAAGTTCTCGAGAGGATGGTTCTGGTTGGATTTACTTGGTGGCTGGAAAATCATACTCTCATCCCTTCGGCTCAAGGCGGATTCAGAAAAAAGAGATCTTGCGTCGATAACCTTGTGACTCTTACTTCCGAGATTCATCGTGGCTTTTCTAGGAACGAATACACCGTAACTCTATTTTTGGACGTAAAAGGCGCCTTTGATAACGTGTCTCCTTCCGTCCTAGCCAAGCTCCTCTGTGACTCAGGACTCCCTCCAATCATTTGTAAATTTTTCTACAACCTTACTTCTGAGAGACTTGTTTATTTCAACACAGCTGGAGATACTTCAGGGCCTTTTTTTGCACACTATGGTTTACCTCAGGGCTGTTGTTCCAGCCCGATTCTTTACAGTTTTTACACTGCCTTAATCATCAGCATCTTAACCAGCGGCTGTAAAGCTCTTCTTTATGCTGACGATGTTGCTATCTACATTACTCTGAAAAACCTTGCGACTGCCTTGGCTATTATTGAAGAAAATTTAAGGGTTTTGGGTGCTTTCCTCCGTTCTCTCGGACTTAGCATAGCCCCTGAGAAAACTAAACTTGTTGTATTCACTAAAGAAGATATCACTGAGGAAGTCTCTATCGTTTACGAAGATTCCCTTATCTGCAATTTCCGACAAGCAAAATTTCTCGGTGTCACCTTTGATTCCAAACTCACATGGAACCCTCACATTCAATCTCTTGTTGGAAAGATCTCGTCTTACGTCAATATAATGAGATATTTGGCTAAAACTTGGTGGGGCTGCCATCCCTCCAGGTTGCTCGATATTTATCAAGCTCTCATAGGGGGTTCAATTGATTACGGCTCTATCTGTATTTCCACGAATTATCCTCCTGCCTGGAAGAAGCTTGGAGTCTTACAACGACAAGCCCTTAGAGTCGCCCTTGGGCTGAGAAACTCCACGCCTAACAAAATTGTTTATGCCGAATCTGGTCAGTTGCCTCTCTCTCTAAGAGTTAATAAACTTGCTCATAAGTACATTTTGAAGATCTTTTCGATGGTCAACCACCCTGCACTTGAGGCCATTCGCTCTCTTGCTCTCGAATTCGGTAAAAGGAAAAAGTCCTGGACTCTTCCTTTTTTCAAGGCTTATCAGGACCTTGAACCTTATTCTTCTCTTATTTCATCTTCTATCATTCTACCTTGTTTCTCTTTTTCTTTAGAAATTCAGCAATTTATCCCCTCTATTATCATAGACAAGGGTCTTTCGGTTAAAGGGGCCGTCTCACCTCCTGTCGAATTTCAATTTCAGTTTAATGATCTTATCTCTGAGGCAGCCGTCTTCTACACGGATGGCTCCAAGCTTTCCGATGGCCGATTCACTGGATTTGCCTTTTATTCTTCATCTCCTGAGGAGATAAAATTCAAGGGCAGAGTTTCAAATTTGGCCTCAATTGCTACTGCTGAGGCTCTTGCAATTCGTTCTACTCTAAGTTATATTGCAAGTAAAGGTTTTTCTAGGTCATTCATTTTCACTGACTCTCTCAGCACTCTTCAGTGCCTATGTTCTCCGTCAGATTTTATTCCTTCTTGCAACCCTATAATTTTTGAAATTAAAAATCTTCTTTTCTCCCTTCATAAGTCAGGAGTCTCAGTTACTCTTGCTTGGATTCCCAGTCATATGGGTATCAAGGGAAATGAGAAGGTCGATGCTTATGCTAAGCAAGCTACCGTAGATGGAATCTACATTGAAGAAACTCTGCCCTACTCTGATCTCCATCCTCTTGTACTCTCTTTCCTGAGGGACTCCTTTTCAACCTGGATTCATTCCTATAGGAACGAGACAGGTAGGGAGTACATGGATTTTTACTTTTCTCCTAGTGCTAAGCCTTGGTTCCACTCTTGCAATCTTAAGAGGTCTGTTATTACTACCATTTGCCGAATGCGTAGTAATCATTATAATCTAGCTCACAGTTTATTTAGGAAAAACTTGACAAGTTCTCCAACCTGTTCCTGCGATAATTACAGTCTTGAAGACCTAAACCATATTTTATGGGACTGCCCTCTTTATGAGCTACCTCGTCGTAGCTTGATTGAAAACCTCTCCAGAGGTCGTTTGTCCCCTCCTTTTTCTATTGTAAATTTCCTCCAACAGCCAAACGGCTGTCATATTCGTTTTGTTCTCAAATTCTTTTCTGAATGTAAACTCTCGATTTAATCTTCGTCTCAACAATTTTTATTTCTCTCCTTCAGTATATTTCCTTCAGTTTCAATTCTCCCGCCTTTTCTCAGCGCAAACGCACCGGAATAGTATCTGACCGTGTAGCCTTTATAGGCTGGTGTCAACTAACCAAGGAAAAAAAAAAAGTGGCTTGGCTACGCTTACTGAAGTACGTGCGTGAACATTTAACAAACAGTGCAAAATTTTAACTGTGCTGTACATTTTTTTAAAAATAACTTTCGGTTTTGGTTGCATAAATGTGGCACATGATGTGTCATGTACCATACACCCCGACAAACACGTGCTGCTGCTAAGCGCCAAGTGGAAGAGGAACACCGTGACACCAGCGAGCTGCAGGGAGAACAACCAGCCGGTACGCCTCCACCTGCTCCAGAGGAAGAGCTTGCTGTACAAACAACCAGTAAAAAATCTACTACCTTTTTTGTGGCCGTTGACGCTGTCACTCCTACTCCAGACGACGACTTCCCTGCTACCAACGAAACGGTGGAGTCAATCTCTCCTCCAGCGTCACCTCCATCATCGCCAAACTTTTCTGAGCAGTCGCCCACAGACTCTTCTTCTGGCTTGGAGCTGCACGTCCTCGACAACGTTCCATCTCCACGGACCAATCTCAAAATGTCAACGAACAAAGACGTCAAACTGCCTCAATTCATATCCGCGATGCCAGAAATCTGGTTCAAAACGGTCGAAGCCATCCTGTCGGCCGCTGGCATCACCGATGACTTAGAACTTTACAACACAGTGCTGAAACACATTGACCCGAAAGCACTGATGGAGGTTTCTGACATCCTGGCGAACCCACCAACCCAGGATAAGTATAAAAATTTGAAGGAGAAATTGATCGCAAACTTTTCAGATCCTCCTGACCAAAAACTGGAAAAACTTTTTGGTGACCTCACCCTTGGAGATGACAAACCGTCCACCCTGATGAAACGTATGAGGGAATTAGCTCAGGGTACATTGGACGACAAGGCGCTACGAGTGAAGTGGTTCAAGGCCCTCCCAAGCAAGGCTCAGATGATACTTCAGCAACTTAAAAAAAGCAGCATAGACGAGCTCACCGAGGCGGCCGATGAACTACTGGTACTCATCCGCAGCAGCCCCTCGGCGGGAGTTTTCGCCGTCCAGCCTGAGCCACAACTTCCTCGAGGCTCTTCTGTAGCTGCAGCAAGTCACTCGGACAACAGCCAGCTTAACGCCATCGCCAATACAATGGGTCAAACGCTTGCTGCAAATCTTCAACTTTTAGCTGAGGTACGCGCGCTGGTTGCAGGTCAGCAGCGCCACAACAACAACTTCAACAACAACGGTGGTGCACCACGTGGCCGCAGCCGCAGCCGTCCTCACAGCCCTGGACCTGGCATACCGGGAGTATGCTTTTACCATTCAAAATTTGGCCCGGCTGCCAACAGATGCCTGCAGCCCTGCAACTTCAATAACGGCCAGCCTCTGCAGCAGAGGGAAAACTAATGCCACTGTCGTCTGTTTCGGCGGTAGACGACAGGCAACCAGTTAAAACACCTCAAGAAAGCCGCCTCTTCATCTGGGACCGGAACTCAAACAACACCTTCTTGGTGGATTCCGGCTCAGTTTTATCTATATTACCTGTTACAGCTCTAAAAAACACTCCACAGCCCGCTGGTCTCAAGCTGCACGCCGCAAACGGGACCACCATCAATACCTACGGTCAGCAGTACCTGGAGCTTAACCTGGGTATCCGAAGGCCGATCAGGTGGGCCTTCACCGTTGCTGACGTTGACAGACCCATCGTTGGCGCAGATCTACTGACCCACTACGGTCTGGTCATAGATCTGAAACAACAACGACTACAGGACCCAGAAACCACGGTTTCGTCTGGAGGCTTCACAAAACCAACTAACCTCCACGGATTCTCAGTGGTTGCAGCTTCCTACGTTACGGACGCACCCAAGCAGTACCACAGCCTTCTCAGGGAATTCGAACACCTTTCTCTTCCCAGAGCAGCACCCAACATGACTTTCAACTCGGACACCATGCACCACATTGAAACTAAGGGACCACCAGTTTTTCAACGAGCCCGGCGACTGACTGGCGAAAAACTGGAAGCTGCGAAGCGAGAGTTCAAGCTACTTGAACACCACGGCATCATCAGGCGCTGCAACAGTCCATACGCCAGCCCCATCCACCTGGTGCAGAAAAAAAATGGTTCTTGGCGCATAACCGGAGACTACTGATGGCTCAACAACCAGACCATACCGGACAAATACAGCATTCCTCGGATCGAAGACCTGCTTGCCACTAAAGTTCACGGTAACAAAATTTTCAGCGTCATCGATCTCGAGAAAGCCTTCTACCAGATCCCTGTGGCGCCAGAGGATGTACCAAAGACAGCCGTCTCGACGCCCTTCGGGAACTGGGTCTTCTTAAAAATGCCACCAGGTCTCAAAAACGCCACCCAGACCTTTCAACGTTTCGCAGACTTAATTTTTCAAGACCTGGACTTCGTCGTCTGGTATATAGATGACATCATGGTAATGTCAAAGACGCACGAAGAACACCTCGAACACCTGCGAATCATCTTCGAGAGACTAGCAAAATACGGTCTGACAATGAACGCCAGTAAGTGCTCTTTTGGTCAAGAAGAGGTAATATTCCTAGGTCATAAGATCACTAGCACTGGCTACTCAGCCCCAGATGCCAAGGTTGAAATAATAAAAAATTCTCCCTTGCCTGAAACTTGTCATGCCATGCGCGCCTTCCTAGGCACCATAAATTATTTCAGATCGAGCATGCCGCATGCAGCACAGCACCAAGCCGTCCTCAATGACTGTCTCAAAGGCTCCACCAAGAAACGTGACATGAAACGCATCATTCACACTCCGCAAACACTTGAAGCCTTTGAACAGTGCAAGCAAGCACTCATTACAGCCACAAAACTCGCTTATATTTCACCAACTGGACAGCTGGTGCTAACAACAGATGCTTCAGACGTCGCCATCGGTGGAACACTGGAGCAACACGAAGGCAACATCATCCAGCCGTTGGGTTTCTTCTCTCGCAAACTCACGAGCACAGAGAAGAAGTACAGCCCTTACTATAGAGAACTACTTGCAGTTTTCGCTGCCATCAAGTTCTTTAGACACATACTTGACGGTCGTGAGTTCCGAACCCGGACCGACCACAAACCACTGGTACAAAACAGCCACAGACGGCCCAGCGAAGACTTGTCACCAAGAGTCCTGCACCAGCTCGACTTCATATGGCAGTTCAACACCAAGCTTGAACACATCAAAGGTGAGGACAACGTTCCAGCGGATACTCTCTCCCGCATCAATGCAATCACGATGCCCACCTTACTCGACGCCGCCACCATCCGTGCAGCACAGCAACTGGACAACGAGTTGGAGCAAGTGATTGGACAAACTTCGCTGAACCTGCAACTACTGGACCTGGAGGACAACCCCGTCATTTGTGACGTCTCCACTGGCGTCGTGCGACCCTACCTGCCCGCATCTTTGCGCAGGGTTGCATTCGACGTCATCCACGGTCAAGCTCATCCCAGCGGTCGAGTGAAAGCTCGAGCGCTGACACAAAAATTCGTCTGGCCTGGTATTCGCAAAGACGCCATCCGATGGTCGCGCGAATGCATTCCATGCCAAAAATCAAAAATATCTCGGCACAACAGGACAACACCACAACACATCCTGGTTCCTGGCACGAGATTCAACCACATCCACATCGACATTATTCTGCAACCACCCGTCGACGGTTACAAATACTGTCTCACCATCGTGGATCGCTTCACCAGATGGCCGCAAGCAGTACCCATGAAGGACATGCTGGCCGAAACAGTCGCATGGGAGCTGTACCGACACTGGATCTGCCAATACGGTACCCCCATCACCAAAACATCAGATCAAGGGAGTCAGTTCGAGTCAGATCTTTTCAAGTCCCTTGGCCGTCTAGTGGGACTTTCCAACAAAATCAGAACGACTTCTTGGCACCCACAATCAAATGGCATGTGTGAGCGGATGCACAGGACACTGAAAGCCGCCCTCATGTGTCACTCTGACAAGTTCCCGTGGACCCAGATCCTTCCGACAGTTCTGCTTGGTCTACGAACATCTTACAAGCCGGACCTCGGCGCGTCACCAGCTGAAATGCTATATGGAGCAACCATCCGCATTCCTGGTGAGTTTTTTATCACTCGTGACTTACCAGTAAACCCAGTCACTTTCTTGCAGAAAATCCGTGCACATTTCCAAGCCTTGCAGCCTGTACCCTCGGCACATCACATAAAGCCGGACAAGCAGTTCGTCTTCAAGGACTTGGCCACCAGCACACACGTTTTTCGTCGTGTCGACGGAGTCAAACCCATGCTGACACCTCCGTACACAGGACCACATAAGGTCATTCGGAGGTTAGACGAAAAACGCTACGTCATCGACCAGGATGGTGCAGAAAAAACTGTCTCCACTGACCAACTTAAGCCTGCATACCTGGAACGTCTGGATCATGTCAGGTTACCACAGGTGGAGCACAGCCAGAATCCTGAACCTCAGCCCTCAACCTCAACCCAGGGCAACAATGAGTCTGAGCCACGGCAGCAAACTGCTCCTCAACAAAAACAAACAAAACAATCTACGACACAGCATCAAACTACCCCTCAACGACTACAACAACCAAGCGCAGAGTCCGAGCCACAACAAACATCTACTCCTTCGTCATCTCAGCAAGAACCTTTCCAGTGGAGCCTGGGCCACGAACTTCAACAACTCTTTTCAGTTCCTCAGCAGCAACAACAACAACAACAAGCTCCTCAGCAACAGCAAAAGCCACCACGGAAAGTTCATTTTTCGCTCCTTCGTCCTGCGAAGCTCTCTGGAGAGGGGGTAGCTGTGGCGACCCATGGAAACCCGCCACAACAAGCACAGCGGCAATCGCGCAAGCAGAACCTGTCACCGCGCGCTGTGTACTGTGCGGCGCTCATGGACAGCGCACACACCAACACCGATGCAGCAAGGCGGCCCTTTTGGGCCTGAGCGTCCCTGTTCGCAGGGGGCCCCCCTAGTCAGTCTTGCACCGTCAACCACACCGTGCACATCTCAAGCCACACTCAACCGAGTAGCTTGGTCAATATAATTATTATATTCATTTAAACTAAATTCTTTCTTAACATTGTCAATAGTGATTTTTATTTATAATTAAAATACAGTTAACCATACAAGTGCTTTTATTATTTATCAATCCCTTTTCTCACTCACTGATATAGAACACGCCTAAGTCAAATTCAACCGCCCGTCAAGCTGGTAACTTGACGTGCCTGAACCCTAAAATACCACAATAACTCTGTTTTGCATTTAAAAAAGGTTTAAATTGAAGGAAAAAAGGCACGAAAAAAGGTTATGCATGGTACATTAACTATATATACAGTTCCACCGAATCCGCTATTCCAAAGAGCGCTGACGGCCGACGGCTGCGTGAGCAAAAACAGTGCTAAATTTTGAATGAGAAAATTTGAACTCGACTGATATACTTTTATTTATAATAAAACAATATTTTAACTATAAATCGCAATAAATACTCATTTAGGTATATATCATAATGCTGTAATTTTTAAAAGAAATAAATCAATATATTTCAAGTTTTAAAGATTGGTGCATCATTAAAAACTATGTACTTTCCAAATATTGAACTAATATTTTATCTATTATTGTTATTTTTTGAATTCTGAAATCATTTTATCAAATAACAAAGTTATAACCAAAAATTTGTTTGTAAACTCAGATCAAAAAAAAAAAAAAAAAAAAAAAAGAAAGAAAGAAATAGTAGTTAAAAAATATATTCATCTAGCTATTAAGTTATGTTTTGTAAAGGTCGAATAATGATATTAACAAAAAATATTGTAAATTTGTTTGTAAATTCAGATAAAAAAAAAAAAAAAAAAATTAAAGAAATATTAGTTATAAAATAGATTTATCTAGCTATTAAGTTATGTTTTGTCATCCATGTATTAAACAAAAAATATTTAATAAACAAAAATGAGAAAATATTTGAAAATCATATTTTCCAAACAAAAAACATTTCTTATTTAAATAAATTTTTGAATAATTTTTATCCCATAAATAATGTTAAAAATGACTCAAGTATATGAAATGACTAACAAGGAGAGGTCACACCCTCCGGGTCACCGATCTTGACGAAACTTTGGGGACCGTTTTCTTATACCAAAAGATGAAGAAATCTACCAATCATCCCGTCTAATGGGCCTTTTATACCTAGTTCCTACATAGCTTATATCGTATTTTTAGCTCTTTTTGGGTTTTTTTGCGAATTTTCAAAAAATTCCTGTTCGTAGCCTATTGCACTTACAAAATTCTGCAACCCCGCATTTTTTTGTTTTTTCATCTTCTTTTGAGAAAAAATATTTTTAAATCTAATTTTGAAGAAATAGTCCATGTAAAATTAAGGTAATCAAAAGCATTTTTTTACTGTTTTTTTGGTTTTATAAACTTAAACTGTACGTCGTCAGCCTTATTAAAATTATGTCTCAAAATATTTTTTCTAAAAAATTCATAAAAAAACAAAGAAAATGCGGGGTTGCAGAATTCTGTAAGTGCAATAGGCTTTGAGCAGGAATTTTTTGAAAATCAGCTTGTTTTGACACTTTTAACACTTTAGTGCGACTTTTGTGGTTATTTGTGCCAATTTTCAAAAAATTCCTGCTCAAAGCCTATTGCACTTACAGAATTCTGCAACCCCGCATTTTCTTTATTTTTTTATGAATTTTTTAGAAAAAATATTTTTAGACATAATTTTGATAAGGCTGACGACGTACAGTTTAAGTTCATAAAACCAAAAAAACAGTAAAAAAATGCTTTTGATTACCTTAATTTTACATGGACTATTTCTTCAAAATTAGATTTAAAAATATTTTTTCTCAAAAGAAGATGAAAAAACAAAAAAAATGCGGGGTTGCAGAATTTTGTAAGTGCAATAGGCTACGAACAGGAATTTTTTGAAAATTCGCAAAAAAACCCAAAAAGAGCTAAAAATACGATATAAGCTATGTAGGAACTAGGTATAAAAGGCCCATTAGACGGGATGATTGGTAGATTTCTTCATCTTTTGGTATAAGAAAACGGTCCCCAAAGTTTCGTCAAGATCGGTGACCCGGAGGGTGTGACCTCTCCTTGTAAGTATATCAGTTCGAGTAATGAAAATTCATCTTTCATAGTTCTCCCGAGTTCAAAATAATTTTCAATTCAAAATTTCCCGCGCATATGACCGGCCATGATGCTCCGCGCCAGCCGAGATGTAAGAATACAGAAACGTGAAAAATGAAATATCTGACCGACCGCTAGTATTTCCCTTAATTTTATTTTATTTAATTTAATTTCGGTTGTAAACTCGAGTCGAGAATCCAATATCGAGTAACTCGAGTCAGGTCGAGTCAAGTCTAGTCTACGCACAGCAGCTTATGCTTGTAATCTGCATACGCACAAGAAGTTTTTATAAAGAAGGGTGAAAAAATATTTCGGAGGAAGTTTGGACTCCGGAGGGGCCAAAGTGGACACTCGGTGCACCTGGTGATACTTACGCCTTGGAGAAGATTTCCCCAGGGAGTTTAGACTCCAAAGGGGCCAGGGTGGACACCTGGTGCAACTGGTATTAATTACGCCTTGGAAAGGATTTCCCCAGGAAGTTTGGACTTCGGAGGGGTCAGGGCGGACACCTGGTGCACCTGGTGATTCTTACGCCTTGGAGATGATTTCCCCAGATAGTTTGGACTCCAGAGGGGTCAGGGTAGACACATGGAGCAACTGGTATTAATTACGCCTTGGAGATGATTTCCTCAGAAAGTTTGGACTTCGGAGGGGCCAGGGTGGACACTCTGTGCACCTGGTAATACTGACGCCTTGGAGACGATATCTTCGGGAAGTTTTGACTCCAAATGGGCCAGGGTGGACACCTGGTGCAACTGGTATTAATTACGCCTTGGAGATGATTTCCCCAGAGAGTTTGGACTTCGGAGGGGTCAGGGCGGACACCTGGTGCACCTGGTGATTCTTACGCCTTGGAGATGATTTCCCTAGGAAGTTAGGACTTCGGAGGGGTCAGGGTGGACACCTGGTGCACCTGGTGATACTTACGACTTGGAGATGTTTTTTCAGGAAATTTTAACTCCGTAGGGGTCAGGGAAAATACTTGGTGTGCCCGGTAATAACTACACTCTGAAGATGCTATCCTAATCGTAAACTTGATGATGTGAACCCACTGGGATCAAAACTTCCTGAGAAAATCATTTTCGAGGCGTAAGTAACACCAGGTGCACCTGGTGTCCGCCCTGACCCCCCCCCCCCCCTCCCCAGAGTCCTAACTTCCTGACGAAATCATCTTCAAGGCGTAAGTATCACCAGGTGCCCCGAGTGTCCATCCTGGCCCCTCCGGAGTCCAAACTTCCTGGGGAAATCATCTCCAAGGCGTAAGTATCAGCAGGTGCACCAGGTGTTTGCCCTGACCCTCCGAAGTCAAAACTTCCTAGGGAAATCATCTCCAAGGTGTAAGTATCACCAGGTGCACCAGGTGTCCGCCCTGACCCCTCCGGAGTCCAAACTTCCTCCGAAATATTTTTTCACCCTTCTGTTATAAAAACTTCTTGTGCGTATGCAGGTTACAAGCATAAACTGCTGTGCGTCGACTAGACTTGACTCGACTCGACTTGAGTTACTTGATATTGGATTCTCGACTCGAGTTTACAACCATGTCCGTATCTAATATCATCAACCCGAGTCAGTGTTGGTTTCGACTTATTTTTATGGGCACCCAGTGGCTACCTTCAAGCCATTTCACGCGCAGGTCCGTTAAAAGTAGGTCTGTTCGGATATTTATTTGTTGAAATACAATATTTTTCTAAGCAGAACCAGATTATTATGTTTCTATAATTGAACGTTAATAAGATTATAGTTGTTTTTTTAATGCAAAAATAAAAATGAGATGCTTGATTTCATTTTAAAATAAATTGACATTATACTTACAATATCATTTAATAATTTAATTTTTTTTAATATATCATAATAATTTTTGAAATAAAAAATTAATAAAAAATGTTTAAATAACATGAAAATTGAATAAGACAATAACGATAAAGTTTGCAGGTATAAATATTTTACGTTAGTTTAACGTAAAAATAAAGTCATTACATTCAACACTGTGTAAAAAGAAAAGGTACAAAAAAAAAAAAAAAAAAAAAAAAAAAACAGAATTGTGTCTTCATAGGTTCAAGAAAAATTTATTAACTAAACAAAAGTTATTCTTTGGCCATATATACCATAGACTGATTATAAAATGTGAATAATAATTAATAAACACTCGTTCTAAAATGATAGAACAAAAATATATATGGGTCATTCCAACATCTTTCAGCAAAACCGTGAGCACGAGGTCAACCGATTTTCCTAATTTTTTCGTATGTTAAAATATAACTATATTTAGGAGCTTTGCGAGAATTTAAACTTAAAATATGCCGTAGAACCCGAATGACAGCCATTTGAAATAAAAAAATAAGCCTTTTTTAGAGTTATTTTTATAGTTGACCTAGCAAAATTTTTGTTTTTCAATAAGCTTTTTGAAAAATTTTTTGATCTTTTTAGAATAATTATTTTGATGCAAAATTCTTCATAGCCTTAAAAACAATGTCTCATATTTCTGTTAAACTTTTTCGGTTATTTTAATACTGTTTCATGCACATCATTTTCGTCATTTTTATCGTTTTCTAAAGAAAATTCAGACTCAAGAAGAGGGGAAAAAATATCTTTTAACACTACTCGCTTGTCCAAAAACGCTTTTTGAATTTTTTTAGAAATGTTTATTGCTACCTATTCCGATAACTTTCGATTTAAAAGACTTATTTTTGAATAAATGCTGAAAAAATCAAAAACATCCTCAAATATCATTACATATGGGTATAGAAAAAGTCGCGGAACCGGCCCTGATTAACTCGATAACAATGCATTTTTTGTATAGCGCATGTAATGTACAAGTTTCCTGAAATACAATTTACGATTTGGTGGGACCTATGAAAAAAGGTCCTCATTTGAAAAAAAAAATGAAGTTTGGGTCCAAAGGGCCCAAGATAGGGCCCCTTTTTCATAGGGCCCACTAAATCGTAAATTGTATTTCAGGAAACTTGTACATTACATATTGCGCTATACAAAAAATGCATTGTTACATCAATTTAAATATTAGCCAAAACGCGTTTTTTTGAATTTTTTTAAAAACTCTACATAGCTGTAACTTTGACAATTTTGAAGATTTTTAATCGCTTTAAGAAAAGAATTGAAGGTCTTGAACATACAAATCGATTGCCATCAACCAAAAAATATATATAAAGGTTATAAAAAAAATATAACCTCACTTAATGGCAGCTGTTTGAATATGTCTAAAAATCGTCAAAATCGAAAATTTTATCAATTTCAGCGTTTGTAACCGCACTTGCATCAAAATAATTATTCTAAAAAGATCAAAAATTTTTTCAAAAAGCTTATTGAAAAACAAAAATTTTGCTAGGTCAACCATAAAAATCGGATAAAAACTCTATTTTTGGCGAGTATTTAAAGTTAGGATAAAAAATAGGCTTAAAATAACTCTAAAAAAGGCTTATTTTTTTATTTCAAATGGCTGTCATTCGGGTTCTACGGCATATTTTAAGTTTAAATTTTGGCAAAGCTCCTAAATATAGTTATATTTTAACATACTAAAAAATTAGGAAAATCGGTTGAACTCGTGCTCACGGTTTTGCTGAAAGGTGTTGGAATGACCCATATATATTTTTGTTCTATCATTTTAGAACGAGTGTTTATTAATTATTATTCACATTTTATAATCAGTCTATGGTATATACGGCCAAAGAATAACTTTTGTTTAATTAATAAATTTTTCTTGAACCTATGAATACACAATTCTGTTTTCTTTTTTTTTTTTTAGTACCTTTTCTTTTTACACAGTGTTGAATGCAATGACTTTATTTTGACGTTAAACGAACGTAAAATATTTTTAACTGCAAACTTTATCATAATTGTCTTATTCAATTTTCATGTTATTTCAACATTTTTTATTAATTTTTGATTTTAAAAATTATTATGATATATTTAAAAAAATAAAATTATTAAATGATATTGTAAGTATAATGTCAATTTATTTTAAAATGAAATCAAGCATCTCATTTTTATTTTTTAATTAAAAAAACAACTAATCTTATTAACTTTCAATTATTGAAACATAATAATCTGGTTTTGCTTGGAAAAATATTGTATTTCAACAAATAAATAAAACAGACCTACTTTTAACGGACCAGCGCGTGAAACGGCCTGAAGGTAGCCGCAGGGTGCCAAAATACTCCCACAACACTTAAAGGCATTAAGGTCAGGACAGAGATAAAGTTATAGAGTAACGGGGTAACAGCAGCGTTTTTTTTGCTGCTGAGTAGTGCTGTCTTTGAATTAAAATAAAATCGAACGATTTTAATATTATAATGTTAAAAGTATTTTAATGAATAGTTTAATTACTTGTACACGACTCAACCACTGTGAAAAATTCATTGACCGGAATTAAATGTAAAATACTTTAAAAATTAATAAAATATGTGGGGTAACAGAAGTGTTTCGTACTCGTATTATTATTTCACAATTAACTAATTATTCTCATTCACGAATACCTACACTTTAACATATTGAAACTCTACCAGGTATCTAGCCAAATTATTTCTCAAAATTAATTATTCCACTGATTCTGTTCTTTCTTCGTATTTTCTTTCATTTAAACACGCACAGCGGCGGGAGCACTACTTTTTTCTTCTTTGTCCTAGCGTATGTAAACAGTTTGTGGTTATAATTGCTATCCACAATGATCTAATATACTTTAATAAACATTTATTACTTTTTTTTTTTTTATGCAATCAATACTACTCGAAAAAATCATAAATTTATTGTAAAAAGCTCAACACTCTCTGTTTAAGATTCCGCGTTTCGGGTTAGAATAAACGCGGCGCGAGTAAATTAAGAAAGAGCGAGGAGAGAGGAAGAGGACAGTTTCGTTGGGTGAATGAAACTATGGCAAACTCGACGTTTTCTTCAACTATGACTTTAATGCCGTAAAATCGCGGAGTTATCGATCTTACAAAGGGAGGTGAGAGTTTACTCGCCGTTTTGGCCGGGAGAAACTCAAACCTCGATATAACACTATTGACGTAAAAGCGGAGCACTAGAAACACGTGTAAACTCTCTCGCTTGCGCCTGACGACTGACTGCGGACGGAAGTCTCTCCGGCGCCCACGCCGCGCGTGGATCACTCGACTGACTTCGGACCGCGTCAATCATACTACTGGCCTTGGCGCCAAATACAAATATGGTAGTATTCAAATAAATGTAATCGTCTTTATAAATAATGTAATTTCAAACATCCCGCCCGCCTTAATCCGTGTGGGCAAGGATTAATTAGAATCAGTGGGCTGTAGAAGTACTAAGTGGCACATGCCCAGTACCAAGTCGGTCGGAACCGCCCTTTGCTCTTCTACTGGCACGAGGAGGCGCAATTTTACTAAAGGGCCTCGTAGTTGGGTAGTGACCGTCTTCAGGTCACACGTTCTGTTGTCACCATGGCGATCAGGGTAGGTGGCCAAGACCCGAGCCAAAGGCCACTGCCCCGGGGGCGAGTTGTCCGCTTTGATGAGCACGACATCGCCGGGCTGAAAGGACCGAGTTTTCTTTCGCCACTTCTCTCTCGGTTGCAGGGATGACAGGTATTCATTTCTCCATCGTGACCAGAAGTGTTGCTTTTTTTGTGAAATGAGTTGCCATTTGCGAACAACCGGGAGATTTCCATTCGAGTGATCTGATTCTGGAATCAGATAAGACGATCGATTAATTAAGAAATGAGCTGGTGTTAGATAATTTATGTCGGAAGGGTCGTCTGACAATGGGAGCAACGGACGAGAATTCAGGCACGCTTCTATTCTGCACAACAGAGTGGACATTTCGGAGAACGTGATAACCGTGTCTCCGACCACTCTGCGAATGTGGTGCTTGGTCGATTAAACTCCTGCTTCCCAGATGCCGCCAAAGTGTGGGGCTCCGGGGGGATTAAAACTCCAGTCTGTGCATTGCTGAGCGAAAATATCGCTGACTTCAATTACGAATTTGGATCTTTTTTCAAAAAGTCGACGAAGTTCGACCTCAGCACCGATGAAGTTGGTGCCTTGATCGCTAAAGAGCTTAGAACAATATCCTCTTCTTGAGGTGAAACGGTGAAAGGCTGCTATGAAGGCTTGAGTGGAGTAGTCCTCAGCAAGTTCCAAGTGGATAGCTCGCGTACTCAGGCAAACAAAAAGACATACATAGCCCTTCATCGTTCCACGACCTCGAGTCTTAGTGAGTCTGATCGAGAAGGGACCTGCGTAATCCATCCCAGTGTGAGAAAAGGGGTGTGTGGGGCTGACCCGAGCACTGGGAAGCTCCCCCATGAGGGGGTAGTGAGTCCTGCTGGCAAATCTAACGCAAGATTTGCAACCATTAAGGACCCTTTTTATGCGTCTGCGTCCACCAATCAACCACACATCTTGACGTAGCGTGGCCAATGTCAGCTGCACTCTTCCATGAAGGGTGTCCAAGTGTGCTCTCTCAATAAGCAATTGGCTCAAATAACAGTCGCCGGGCAATATTAGTGGGTGCTTCTGATCGAAGGACAACTGGGAGTGGTCTAGTCGACCACCGACTCTGAGAAGTCCCTTCTCGCAAATCGGGTTGAGTTTCAATAGAGCTCCTGGGAGTTTCAGATCAGTTCTGGATGACTTGAGAATGTGTCTTATCTCGACGGGGAAGTGTAATTGTTGATTGTGAAATATCCACAGTAATTTAGCATTTCTGATTTCGAAGGGTTTCAGAATTCCCGATTCCACCTCGGCAAGACTCAAGAAACTATAAAACTTAAACCTAATATTTACAAGTTTGTGGGTTGTTCTGAGAAACAATTTCAAAACGAATCGAATGATGTAGGCAGTTAGGGAACGTTCACAAACCACCTGGCCCAAACAGGGGGGGAGGGGGGGCGATTAAAAGGCTACGAAAGGTTACGTGGGGGGTAGGGCTGTTGATTCAGAAAGGCACGTGGTTTTTAAAGTGCATGAATCGATGTTTCGATTCATAATATTTAAGGGGAGGTTCTGGTGGATTTTTTTCAAAAAATCGAAATTTTTTTTTTCCTTTTTTGAGTAGAAAATACTTCTAAAAATGTAGTAAAATTGATTTCATAGGCCTCCGAGGTCGAAAACCGGTTTAAAATAGAGAAAGAGCAGATGCAGCGTTCGAGCGCTCCGAAACAGCAGCTGCCCCGCCGTGCGGCGTCGACCCGTCTTAGTACTCCACGGTCCCGCCTATTGTATTATAGGGCCCCCTCCTTTTTCAGAAGGTCTGTGTAGGTCTCAACTTAGTTTAGGAGAGCAGTATACACTCTCTTCTTGTTGGAGTCGGATCAAAATTAACGATACACCATGAGTGACAAGAAACTTGGAGTTGCAAATAGTGGTGGAAATCGAAGACCGAATCATGGAAGTAAAAGAAGAACTTTTCACGGCAATCGATTCTCATCTGATGCAGATTTAGAATATACAAGCACAGCAGCAAAAAAAATAAAAGAAAGTGGTCCAGATTTTGAGGTTATTGAGTATCCATCGTCAGTTTACTGTTTCATACATTGGTCACTTTTTATAACATTGCAAGACATTTTAATTTGCAAAAATTGCAAAAATAAAGTTATTTTTGGTCAAAGTAATATGAAAGGTTTAGGATTTGAGTTACAAGTTTCGTGTAAATGTAAAAGTAGTGAAAAAGTTCCTTCGTCACCAAAAATATCTGCTGGCTACGAAATAAATCGAAGACTAATATACGTACTTCGTTTACTAGGAGTCAGATTCAGTGGTTTTAAAAATTTTTGTGGCCTTATGGATATTTCAAGTACAAGTTTAAGTATTTCTGGTTACTATGACTGCATAAAACAGATTCATCTTGCAGTAAGTGCAGTTTGTGAAGTTGTTTTGAAAAAAGCAGCTAATGAGGAGCTGGAGCAGAATCTTGGTGTGCTTATCAAAAGGCTGCAGCTGAAGATAAATTAAAAGATTATGAGCACCCACCAGCGTTTGATGAAGAGACTCAACAAGTATTAAAAAATATCTACGAGGATTTAACATCTGATGATCTTTTAGAAAGATGTTTGGGTGCAAATACCCAAAACAACAATGAAAGCTTCAATGCTTGCGTGTGGAGCATTGCTCCAAAACACATGTTTGCAGGGAAGAATGTTATTGAAATTACTGCATACAGTGCTGCTTGCATATTCAACGAAGGACTTGCACCTGTTTTAAAAATTATGGAGACCATGGGCGTGAAACTTGGTTCAAACTCAATCGCACATGCTCGAAACGTAAACGAAAGGCGCATTTGTCGCGCTGAGTACCAAACTTCTACAACTTCCAAGGAATATAGAACAGCTGCTAGGAATGCCAGGATAATGGAAAATGATATGTTTGAGCAAGAAGAAGGAGTTATGTATGGAGCTGGCATCGCTGATTAAAAGTAAGTCCCTGTTTTTTATGATTTTAACAAAAAAAAAAGCTTAAAACGATTTTTCTCAAAACTGCATTTTTTGACCTTAGGGAAGTGATAAAAAAAAACTATTGCATGAATCAACTCAAAATTTTCACAGCATATTCCTCTATTATGTCGCTGTGGCAGGAACTAGAAAAAAAAAAAAAAAAAAAAATTTTTACCGAAGTTATAAACAATTGAAGTTGCAAAAATATTGCAAAAAAATTTACACGGACGCCATTTTGTTTTTTTTACTCTTAAATTACTCGTTCTAGTTTCTGCCATAGCCAAATCTATACAGATTCAGAAAATGTTTGATTTTTTGATTTCAGGCTCATCATTCGGGAGTTATCACTTCCCTGACCGAAAAAGAGGACAATTTTGAGGCCATCATTAAGCAACGAAAAAAAAAAAAAAAAAAAAAAAATTTTTTTCAATTGTTTTATATTTATTCTTTAAGGTGTAAAAAATTTGGATGTCTCATATTATTTTTACTATGAAATAAAAATCTTAGAAAAAAAAAAAAGTCAATCCACCAGAACCTCCCCTTAACTGTTGAACGTTAAAACCGAATCCATGCCTGCCATCTGATTTGCGCCTGCGTGGCTGTGTGCAAGTAAAAACTCGTCAAAGTTTTGTTTTGACTGTCCCGTACGAGCTTCATTATCACCGCATGTAGGCAGCTTCTGTAGCTCATGGTTCTCTGCAGTCTGCAGCTATTTTGTGATCGGCTATCTCCCAAGCCTTGAACCCCCAAAACTCTGGGCGCCCGAGGTCAACAAAAAAACTAGCTAGCTATCCCCCAAGCTCTAAACCTTTAAGACCCTGAGTGCCCGAGTTCAACAAGAAAATAGATCGGCTATCCCCCAAGCTCTAGACCCTCAAAACCCTGGGTGCCCGAGTTAAATTATTCCAAAAATATGAGTGCATTTTAATTAACGAAATAAATAATCTGATCAGTTTTTTTGTTGAACTCGGGCGCCCAGGGTTTACGGGGCTTAGAGCTTGGGGGATAGCTAATCGGTTTATTTATTGAACTTCACGCCCAGGGTTTTGGGGGCTTAGAGCTTGGGGGATAGCTGATCAGTTTATTTATTGAACTCGACGCCCAGGGTTTTGGGGGTTCAAGGCTTGGGGGACAGCTGATCAGATTATTCATTGAACTCTACGCTCAGTGTTTTGGGGGTTTAGAGCTTGGGGGTTAATTAACCAGTCTATTTATTGAACTCAACGTTTTTTTTGTTTTTTTTTTAGACGTCAGATTTATTGGGGGCGGGGGGGGGGGTTAGACCTCAGGACACTCCCTAGCTGAAAGGAGTTGTTGCACCCCTGGTATTAAATCATTAAATTATAACTTAAAAAATAATGTTTTTAAAAAACTAATAGTATACATATTTACAATTTGAAATCGTAAAAAAACCACGTGATTTTAGGGGGAGGGGGGTCGAAAATTTGATACAAATACTACGTTGATCTTCATGGGAGGGAGGGCCCTTCAAAATCTTCGAAAAAATGACCACGTGGTTTATGAACGTTCCCTTACTCTTAACAGCCTTTTCAATGTGGAGTACCTGAGGCCTAAGTTCCACAGCTTCCCAGGTGCAATCGCAGTGATGTGAGAGACCAAACCAATTTTGGTCTTCTTGATTTCCAAAGCCTTGTGAGTGGATAAGTCCTCTGGTATTGTGGGCCAAGCATCAGGAGATTCTGTGAGCCAATGGGGACCTTGCCACCACAGTTTGTGCTCTCGTAGACAATCGGGGTCAATCCTCCAAGAGGCCACGTCAGCCGGATTGTCAGCGGACTTGACGTGGTGCCAAAAGGCAGTGGGAAGTGTGGTTTGAATTTCACTGCACCTGCTGGCGACGAAAGTCTGCCATTGCGCTGGGTGTCCTCTTAACCAGTACAAGACATCCTTCGAATCAGACCACAAGTGCACATTGGCAATCTGCATGGGCAGTACTGATAGTTGGTGATCGACCAACCTGGAAAGTATGAGAGCACCTAAAAGCTCGAAGCAAGGAATGCTCAATGTTTTCAGAGAGGCCACCTTAGTCTTGGCCACCTGCAGTGAGCAGTGAACTTTGTCAATATTGATAACCCTATGATAGACCGCCGCAGAGTAAGCTTTCTCAAAGGCATCAGAAAATCCGTGAATCTCACAAATTAGGGTTTGAGGTGAGAAATTTGTGAAGCGAGGAATTGCTATGAGATTGAGGGCTGGCAATATTGCGACCCAGGCCTTCCATTGAGCCACATACCCCACAGGAAGAGGATCATCCCAATTAAACTTCAGTAACCACAAAGATTGCAGGAAAACCTTCGCCGAGATAATAATCAGGGCTATCCAACCCATGGGATCGAAAATTTTTGAGACTTCAGACAAAACTGAGCGTTTTGTGGGATGAGTTTGAACTATGGGAGCGTCCACCTTGAAAACAAAGGAGTCTTCGGCGGCTTTCCAGGCTATTCCCAGCACTAGAGTTGAATCCGAAGTCTCGAACATGGTCTCGGCCTCCTTGGTGAGTTGTTCCTTGGGCAGATCTGCTAAAATCTCAGGTTTGTTCGAGATCCATTTTCTTAGTTCAAAACCTCCACTTTTGAGCAAATTGATCAGTTGGGATTTGATTTCTAAGGCTTCTTCCAAAGTGGGAGCTCCCGAGGGTACATCGTCGACGTATCGGGACTCGCGAATCCTTCTGGAAGCCTTGGGATACAAGCTATAAGGTCATCCGCTAATTTCAGCAAAGTACGGTTGGCCTGAAAGGTGGAACTCACCAGACCGTACGTAACCGTGGTCAAGATGTATATCAGGATTGGCTCGCCGGGATCGAAGCGCCAGACGATAGCCTGAAAATGAATGTCCTCCGTGTTCACCCAGATTTTCCGGTACATTTGACGAGCGTCGGCAAAAAAGACGTACCCGTACTGTCTCCATCTACTAATTATGTCCATCGACCCCGGAGTCAAATTGGGGCCAGTGAGAACTAGATCGTTGAGTGAAATGCCTTCATCCGTCTTACTGGATCCGTTGAAGACGGTCCGAAGTTTCGTGGTGGAGCTGCTAGACTTGAGTACTCCGTGATGTAGCAGAAAGAAACACTCCTCAAGCGGCTTGTAGAAGGAATCGCTACCTGAGACAGGGATCAGGTGCCCACTGGAGATGTAGTTTTCCATGAAGGTAAGGTACAGTTTTTTAAACTCGGGATCCCTTTCAAACCGTTCTTCCATTCTTTTCAACATGGCCACTGCTTTGGAGTAAGAGTTTCCAAGTTGGACTTGCTCATGAGATTTGAAAGGCAATCTCACAGTGTAGCGTCCGTCATCACCTCTCTTGGTGGTTTGCATATAGTGTCGCTCACACCTCTCTTCGTCAGGGTGAAGCAGTTTTACTTTGGGCGGAATCTCTTCATGCTGCCAGAATTTCTGCAGATCAAATGCGAGAGGATTGCCATTGGTGCACTGGTGCGAAACCGAGGTTGAAATAAATGAGTTCAATAGTGGAACAGGGCCAGATATTACCCATCCGAGCGAAGTAACGGTGGCTATGGGTTCACCGGGCCTACCTCTGACAATGCTTTTTAGCAGAATCGTAGCATGAATCTCAGCACCCAAGAGCACGTCTATCTCTGGGTGATCCAAAAATTGAGGATCGGCCAGTTTGAGATTGGATAAATACAGTAAGTCGGAGATTGCGTGCCTTCGAGGAGGCACGTAGTCGTAAATGCGTGGAACTACCAACGCCTTGACCTCGCAGGAAAAGGAAGAACTGAAATGAGGCTTGATACTGAATTGGGTAAGTGCTTGACTAGTGATGGCTTGTACTCCACCAACTGCCGATACAGTGGCGTTTGTCGACGAACAAGTCAAGCCAAGGTTTTCTCTTAGACTTGAGAAAATGAAGGAGGGCTATGAGCCATTGTCGATCAAAGCCCTCGCCCTGACTCTGCGACCGTCAGCGCCCTCCACTATGACTAACGCTGTGCCCAATAGCACAGCGGATCGCTGGTTATAGTTGGAAGTGGCACCGTTGAAAAACGGAACAGCCCCTGCGTCCAGCGAATTTGACGTGCTGGGATTGGTTGGCGTTGCGCCCCCCCCCCCCCCTTTGATCCCGTTGAATCGACAACCACCAAAGAGATCGAGTTCTCAGGGAGGGTGACTTCCATCGGGTTGTGCAGTAGAGTACGGTGTTTGCCTTGGCATTGAAAGCATGAAAACTTGGACTTGCAATCCTTGACATGGTGAAAGCCGAAGCAGTTCCAACAAAGCCTCCTTTGAACCACAATGGCCTTCCAATCAGTGGGCGATTTTTCTTTAAATTCAGGACATCTCGATAAAGTGTGATTCTCGCTGCAAAGATGACACCTTGTCTCTCCCTTTTCTTTCCCCTTTGTAAAAGGCTTGGGAGTATCCACGGAAGCCAACGCTGTGGTGGTCCCACCAGATTTCCTTACAGTGACAGGGGGAGTCAACACCGGCGGTTTTGCGGTGCGCTCAACCAACTCGAACATCAGCGCCTGAGCTTCCAAAAAAGATTTGACTCGCTCCAGTGTGGGAGTTTTCAAATGTTTGCCCAAACTCTTCTCCCAATCACGACGGATATTGGAATCCATATTGCGGATTAGCATGAAGGCTACAATATCGGACCAATTCTTGGTGGGACGACTCAAGGCTCGCAGTGCATCCAGAGGAGTGAAAGTTTCGTTCAACAAGCGCTTTACCTTGAAATAAGTTTCCTCCGCCATGGGCTTGACCGAGAACAAATCGGACAAGTAATTGTGGACCAAACGACGTTCGTTCTCGTATTAAAGTTTTAAAGTATCCCAAGCAGACTCGTAATTTTGCTCGGAAATTTGAATGCTCTTTATGACCTCAAGAGCCTCACCAGTCAAGTATGAATGGAGGCAGGTCATCTTGAAGATGCAGAGGTCTTTTGATTGTGTACGAGTGACAAGAACATGTCGCAAAAGTGTGGCCACTCGGCCAGTTTGCCGGAAAATTTGGGCAGCTGGATTTGAGGCAGAGCCTTTGATGAAAATTGAAGATCCATCGGGGGTTTGGGCTCAGGGACCTCTCCCTGAACCGCCGGAGGGGCCGCATGAGAGTTAATGTAAACTTCATAACAGCTGCGAGAGTCGTCGTAGTCTTCTTGCACTAAATACAAGTAATCTTCCTTGAAATAATCGTGGCCAGGATCCACCCGACTGCCGTCTCTAACGGCACTATCGTTTTCGATGAGCTGGTTCCAAAGCTGCTCAAGACGCGTAATTCTTGTACGCACCAGCTCAACAGAGAGCTTGGCTGAGCCCTTTTTCAAGAAGTTTGTGTAGTGATTGGCAATATGATCTCTCAAAGTTGCCTGTTTGGAGATTATCTCCTCCATCTTGCAGTAATAATTAGAACTTTGTTGAAAATTATCTCAATGAGAAAACTCGGGGGTAGGGGGCGAAGGTCCCTAAACCAATGCTAAGCCAAGTTGGTGGCAGAGTTTACATGAAGACCCTAGCGTCGTCATTTTATGCCTAAACAGAAGAGAAATGAAGGAGAAAAAAGTATTAAAAAAAGAAAGAGAAAATGAATAAAGATTGATAAGTGGAATAATGAAGAAAGAAAAAGAGATCCCTAATCAACTCTAATTGGGCCAAGAGGGAAATGGTTGGTAGGGTGCAGTGCACCGACTGCCGGCTCAACCCTTTAAGCTAAAGATTAAAAGTATTTAACATGGAGTACCAACCGGGTGTGACCTAACAACCCTGTGTTCAAAATTTGATGGTAAGTAATAATCAGAATTGAGAGAATTGCAACAGGTATTTATAAAGAGTCTTGATAGAGAAATACCTATAATGAAAAAGAAATTCAATTAGAATTTTTCAAAAATGGATTTGGAGAGGTCAATAGCGTGTATTGATTGTTTATAAAAAGAAAGAAAAAATGAAAGAACAAGGTAATTGGAATTATACTATACTAAAACAAGGGGTGTTAAATGATGAATTAGCTCCATCGATGACTCCTTTTGGACAAGCGATGACAGCACTCCTTCAAACCAGTTGGGAGATGAACTCAGGGTCAAATGATTCAGCAGGGTTAGTCTCAGGATTGCGCTTAAGCGAAGAAAATCCTCTGCATTGCTCACCAACTTTGCTACTAATCCACCAGAAGACCAGAGTAACTAAGAGTAATCAGCTTGTCAACCAGGACAGTCAACGGATGAACCTAGAATTTCAGTGTGAATCAATATTGGGCTACTGAAATACAGTGTCAATAAATAAACATTCAGTATTATTTATTCTCAAATTTACTGAATCTTTCTAATGCCAACTTTGAAGGTTATGGTTTTGTTAAATTATAATTATTGTCAAATTGGTGTAACTAAAGAGAGGTGGTAATTTTACCAAAGTAGCAAACAGTTCTGCAAAGATAAACAAAAAAAATGATTATTAGAAATTGCACAAGACGGGCTCGCGTCTTGGAGCGGACCCACCTAATTAGTGAACTCCGCAGCAGGTGTCCGACGCCAATTGGATTCACACCACCCGGCCGGGAAAGCGAGAAAGCGCTGCGGCTGTCCGCATGTTCAACGACGCCGTCGCTGGGCTTCCGTTGCCAGCTGTAGTTTATCAGCTGCGTCGCTGGGTCAGTGTGTCTCGGCAGCGAGTGCGTGCGCCGTTGTCCTTGCGGCCCTTCGACGAGACTCCGCCCCTTTTAAGTATGGCCACTTCGCTGCTCCGATCTCGCCGTCGCCGCGTCGGTTGCTGCTTGAGGTGCGTGCAATGGCGGCTGAACTTCTCTTCCTCACTTTTGGCTCACGTCTTTCACTCGCGTCTTTTCGGGAACCTTAGTTCCCCACAAGGAATGCCAATGTTTAAGATTCCGCGTTTCGGGTTAGAATAAACGCGGCGCGAGTAAATTAAGGAAGAGCGAGGAGAGAGGAAGAGGACAGTTTCGTTGGGTGAATGAAAGGCAAACTCGCCATTTTCTTCAACTATGACTTAAATGCCGTAAAATCGCGGAGTTATCGATCTTACAAGGGGAGGTGAGAGTTTACTCGCCGTTTTGACCGGGAGAAGCTCAAACCTCGATATGACACTATTGACGTAAAAGCGGAGCACTAGAAACACATGTTAACTCTCTCGCTTGCGCGTGACGACTGATTGCGGACGGAAGTCTCTCCGCTGCCCACGCCGCGCGTGGATCGCTCGACTGACTTCGGACCGCGGCAATCATACTACTGGCCTTGGCGCCAAATACAAATATGGTAGTATTCAAATAAATGTCATCGTCTTTATAAATAATGTAATTTCAAACACTCTCTAACCAGTGTATCTCACAAGGTAAGGTAGGCAGCAGACAGTCCAAGCAGTTTTAAGCAGTTTTGCATGTACCAAAACGCTGCTGTCTTCTCGAAAAGTGCTGCTGTTACTCCTTGGACCATTTTTTGATTCATTTAATAATTAATCGAAAATTAATTGAAAATTTTGTACACAAAGATTGGACCTTAATTTTTTGACTAGGCATATCAGTTTTTTAATGATAAAAGATCAGCTAAAAAACGATTTTTTTTACGAATCGGTAAGACTGAAGTTTAAAGATTTTTCATAAAAAATATATAGTGTTTTATTTTTTATTTTCTGCACAGAAAAATGCGCTGCAGCAAATACTTTTAGAATAATTTTTTTTTTTTTTTTTTTAGTTTCAGTTATTTATGCAAAAAATCAAAAAAGCTCCTATTACCCCACGCTCCTGTTACCACGTTAGCCTAAAGGCCAGGATGGAGATAAAGTTATAAGTGCTTGTGCGTCTGTGCGCAGTTATAAGACTCATATGTACACGAGTTATAATTACTAATACCAGTCGGCGCTCATGTGTGGTGGTTTGTAGGGTTGGCCGGAGGTCTTGCTTTGCTTTAGGAGCCCTACACTCCAGGTAGTGTGGTAAATGAATAGGCAAGTAAGTATCCTCTATTATATTAAGAAGTTTATTTATTTTCGTCGTCGTCATCGTCGTCGTCGTAGACTTCCTTTTTCAAAAAAAAGTGACTTAGACGTCTCAGATCAATTAGAAATTTGGTACTCGGGGGCTTTCGGGGCTGCTGATCACGAATCCAACATTCATTTTTAAATTTGATCTATATAAAGTCTACTTATTCAAGGTTGAAATTTATTTTTTCTCAGCCTCTTTTCAGACTTTGACGTCTATAATTTATTAGAAACTGAGTAGTCAGGGATTTTTGGGGTTGCTGGTTACGAAACTGACCTCTATCTTTGATTTGGCCTATGTAAGGGCTAGTTACTTAAGGTAAAAATTTATTTTTAATAGCGTTTTTTTTAAACATCGTATAAGAGGGTTTTTGAGGTTGCTGATTATGGATCTGATATTCATTTTTAAAATTGGCCTACGCAAGGGCTACTAACTAAAATTAAGGTAAAAATCTATTTTTAATAGTTTCTTTTTCAAACTTTGTCTACGGGGGTTTTTGAGGTTGCTGATTACAAATCCGACATTTATTTTTTAATTTGGTCTACTTAAAGGGCTACTTATTTAAAGTAAAAATTTATTTTTAATAGCATTTTTTTCAAACTTCATAAACGGGGTTTTTAGGGATGCTGATTATGAATCTGATATTCATTTTTGCTTGCACAATTGAGGTTAGCCTAAACCGCTGGCGTCTACATAATTTTGGTCCGTCAAGTTTGCAAATTCGTGGCGCGAAAAATCTTTTACAAAATCGCAGGACGCAAATCATCCCAAACTGGCCTCTGGCAGCAGGCGGCACAGTCAGTAATGTCAACACCCGTCTCGCCCACAAGAAAGATCGCACACTCCAACTGTACCATTTGCCTTCAAGCCATCGACAGGGGTAAGTCAAACACTGTGCTATGTTCAAAGTGTGGTTCCCTATTGCATGAAACTTGCGTTAACCTACCCATATTATCGCGACCATTCATATGTGCAAACTGCAAATACTTAGGTAAAGCACCGGGGAAAATAATAAAGCCCGACAAAATACGCCCATCATCGGTCAAATCGCAGCCACAGCCTGCGAGCGAACCCAACCAATTAGCCACGTTCCCTCAGTGTGCTGCTCCTGCTGACACTATCGCTCTCTCTGCTGGCTTGAAAAAGCGCCTGGCAGACTCCTCACCACCAGACCAGTCCGTCACGCAGAAAGCCGCTATTCAGGCATCGGTCAGCTCTTCCGTGTCTTCAGATGTACTCTCGGCTGCTCGTAAGACAAACACTATGCAGAACGAGGACCCGTAGCAGCTCATCGAGAGTTTCTGACAAGCGAAGCGTACAGCGAAAGCTCAAAGCAAATTCTTCCAATAACCACGGCGGTCACGTACCACGCGAGTTCGCAAGACGCCGTGAAGACGACGGCTCCGGATAGCAAGGTAGATAACATCGCAAACGAACTAGCATCCATCAGAAACCACCTGGTGGATGAGGATCCGTGTGAAGTGATGTTCGTGAATGTGCCTGCACCCCCAAGTGACACACACATTGACCGCGTAGGCATCATCGCCAGGATTCTTTGCTACGTCGAAAGAGAAGGAACTATCACATCTATCACTGACTCGCGCACTTTTAAATACAGAAGAACGATAGCTCACACTCGTCGCTAAATTTAGTGCAGGCACCACGAGAGATCACGTGATAGAAGCAAAATCTAAGCTCCTGAAAACCACCGTGGGCGAAATTTTTGGCAGCAACTCAACAGCCAAAGTATACATGAATGCCCTGATGACACCGAATATGTACGTACTTTGGTGTAAAGAGCACGAATTCTGCTCCCAACGCAGGATCGAGTCCAGAGTACGCATACAACCAGGCACCTCTTTTCAGGTGAGAGAAACCGCCGAATCAGGATGGACCACCATCCTGTCTGAGCGCGACTTGCACACTTTTGAAACCTTAGTAGTACCTGGAGACAAATCTCGCCAGGATCCCTCGCTTAACCCAAATCAGGACCCAGACCTGAACTTATCCTCGAACTTATCTTCGGACCACATCACTCCCACAAATCAACACATGGAATAATGAGGATTTCCGGTTTGCAGAGACACCAAATTTCACAACAGTCAGACACACGTACATCTTCATTGCTTTACCCCCCATGGTTACAAATTCAAAAACATCCTCACCCAGCGCGCCACTCAGGTTTGCTTTTATAAACGTAGACCGTAAATCACCACATTTTGATCAACTCGCCGGTACCATTCTCGACGGAAACTAGGACGCCGTTGGTTTTTCTGAATCATTTCTCTCAAACAATACACCTCTTCAACCTTTTTTCATTCCCGGCTACACACTTACAGTTCAGAACCGCACCCTGGCGGTAGGAGGAAGAGTGGGGTTCTATGCGCGAGATCACTTCAGAATGAAAACACTCGCTAATTCTCTGAATGATGCTCACAACGCTACTGAATTCCTGATAGCGGAGAGGAAAATCCAGTCCAATACACTTCTTTTCTGCGTCGTCTACAAACCCTCCCGCGCAAACGACTCATCAGCGTTTTCAACACCCTTTCTCCATTCCTCCCCCTTTATGAACATGTAATACTCACTGGCGACTTCAATGAAGACATGGCCGAAGTCACAACTGCAGCTCGAGCACTAGAGCAACAATTACACGCCCTCCACTTAAATTTAGTTAGCAGGGCTCCCACTTTTCATATAAACCGTGATGACGGACCTTACCCGTCATGCCTTGACTTGATTATCACGCGAAATCTTGACCTTTGCACTATTTTCAAAGCTCACAAACATAGTTTTATTTACGGTCATAGCCTCATTGCTCTATGCTACAAGATAGTCACGCCGCCACCACCCAACCTATTTTACACCGGTAGAAAGCTGAAATATGTAAACATTGATGCTCTACACAGGTTGATTAGTTCAAACATCATACAGTTGCCTCTACCCCTCTCTGCAAACCACCAAGGAAGTCTGCCCCAACCGATCTCCTTTGGATCTTTTAATATCGCGTACCAAGTTCAAGCACTCCGTAAGATTAACAAACATATACAGTTTATCACAGAGACCACCATTGATGCATTCGATTCACTCGCGCCCCTCAAACTCGTACGGCTAAACAAAAATTTCCTCCCCTGGATGTCACACGACCTAAGGCAGAGAAAGGAGGAAGACATACAGCACCAAAGAGCCCATAAATCAAGCTTAGAGTCTGAATGAGACACCTTCCGGAAATACAGGAACTCTCTTACACTCAAAATCAATGCAGCCAGAGACTCATACGTTCTACGAGTTATAGTATCATAGAAAACACAGGCAGCCAAGTGGAAAGCAATACGCAAGGCAGGCATCATGGCGCCAAATGACCCTTCCCCATTAACAAAGTTTTCGGCCGACATTTTCAATTCTTACTACGAATCAGTCACTCAATCATCTCCACCACTCACACACTCAGACATTCTTGAAACTCTCGAAATTCCACTCAAGCCTGATAAACCCATTTTCGACTTCGAAATCGAGAAAAAAAGAAATAAAGAACGTAAAAATTGTGAAGATTGGAGATTTCGCTATGGGATTTTATCGTTATTTTGTAAGTTGTGTGAAGGTTAGTAATTATTGTTTGCCAAGAGTTCGCGTGTGTTAAATATTATTCAATCTAAAAATTGTATTTTCCCTATACAATTTACTTTAATTAACCGCTCGATTAGCCTTGGAAAATTATCTAAACTGAGTCTGTATGCAAATAAATTAGTGTATGGGATTTTGGGAACTTTTGAATAAATGTTAATATAATATTAATAATTGTGTTGTAATTTTATTCCAAAAAAGAATCTTCGTCACACATGTCCATGTGAAGACGAAGAGAAGAATTAATTTTTGTAAGCGTGACTAATTTTAAAATTGTAATGGAAAATAAAGGAGAGAGATTTTTGTTTTTAGACGAGATATTTTAGAGAAATATCTCGGTCTAGGGGAGGGGTTTGAGACGTAGTAAAATACGTCAATTTGGAATTAGAAGAAAAGAAAGAAAATCTCTTCTTTATTTTCATATAAATTAATATATGTATAGAGCCGTCGTTGGCTCAGTTGACTAAGGCACGCGTCTTAGTCAGCTGAAACATCGGCACGCCGAGGGACGTCGGTTCGAATCTCCGCTGACTCGATTTTTCGAGGCTGGTGGCAAGGCAAACTGCGCGGCCCGCTTTAGACGATACAAGAATTCATGGGAAATATTGGTACATTCTGAGGATTAAAAGGAGATGGCATTCGAAGATTGGATTAATTCTCTCAATGAATTATGATTGAATCATACCATATAACGTTAAGACCTGTCAACCCTTCACTGTTATCTACCTAAAGCTGATGGAATATTCGACGGCATCTTCACCTTATAAGATGAAGTATTCGAGGACTGGAGCACCCAACGGACTTCATGAAACCAACAGTTTAAACCCAATGTACCCCCAATTTTATGAATGTTAAATAATGTGTCTGTATCTAATAACCTTCATAGGTAACAAAGATTAAAAAAAAAAAGAAAAAAAAAAAATTAATATTGTTGGTAGTGGATTTATTATTCAATAGAGTCGACTTTATGTGGCTGCATCTACAGCTACTGCAGAAGACGCTATGCGCCTGCGCGGCTAGTGCTGTCGGTACTACTCTCTTTTCCCCGAGGTATTCCATGCTAGGCTGCCGCCGAGTTAAAGCGTGTGTAGTGATCGGTAATCACAGTTAATAGAGAAAATAAATAAAATTGAGTAAGAGGACATTCGTGTGTTTTCTTTTGTATTTCACCCTACCTCCCAATTAAATAATAGCTGCTGTCAACAGGTTTTTGTGCCCAGCGTGTTTGTAAATCTGTGTGGCTTTGCTGATAACGCGTTAGGGGCAACAGAGGTTAGGGAGACACCGGCATTTTGCACGCAGTTATCGCTACCACGCGGTCTCGCAACAATCGTTTTTTTTCGGCGCAATTCGCGAGTGAAAATTGTGTCCAGTGAAAAAAAAAAGAAGAAAAGTTTCTTCTGTGGAGCGAGGCCCCCCTCGCATTAATCACTCTTAATCGTGGGTACGATTTTTGTCGAGGACACAAGGCTTTTTCTGAGGACAAAATGGCTGACGAGAAATGGCAGCATTTTATGAAAGAAAAGTAAGTTTTTGAAAAAATAGTGCTTGTGCTTGCGAAAATCTTAAGTGCGGAGGGAGTTCGGTTAAGGGGGTACATATACCTAAAATTTTTCAAAAAATCAATTTTCAGGTTTTTGTGTTTTTTGATGTACTTTTACATCAGCTTTCAAATGCCGCAAGCCGCGTTTCTTAATTCGTTAAGGAAAAAAAGTTACAGTTAATTTAATAAAGACATTCAATTTATTAAATTAACGTTGAAATGGCTTTTTTTGAAATTCAAGAATTTCAAGTCAGTTCTAGTAGCAGAAATACTTTCTACGATACTATAGGTACAAATGCTTTTTCGATGTATTTTTTCCTTTTTTAATTTTCGCAATGTAAGTATAATTTTTTTTTTTCATCCACGAACAGAACTGTAAGTATTTATATCGTTTTCGTCTAATAAAAGCGATGAAAAAACAGAAAATTTTTTTATCTGTGATTAGATTTTTTCCGTGACATAATATCTTAATAATGAAAATTAAGAATGACAGATTAACTTTCATTTCAAGTCTAATGCTAAAAACAATTTATTAAGTTAGAAACGATCGCATAAAAAAATTTATAACCTTTATGACATAATATATGACATATATTACCTCTACGAGTCTACTTTAGTATATTACACCAATATCGATCTATCGATATCAAATTAGGTATTTCTACAGCGTTGCAAGTTCATGACGACTTTTTTGTTCTTTGAGTCATCTTTTTAGTGAAATTCTACTTTACTTGGTTTTGTTTTTGTTATTATTTCAATCTGAAGTAAATAAGTTAGTTTTATTCAAAAAAAAAAAAATTTAAGAATAAATAACCAATTCTTACCAGGTAAACTAATGAAGTTTTTTAGTTGTTAAAAAAAAGGTGTTTATGTACAAATGTGAAGTGAAAAAATAATTCTGTGATTTAAAATTAAAGATAATTTTTAGATAATTGCATGTGAAGACTTCGCTGACTCAAAGTCTTAACTTGGTCTTGGTGTTTAATAGTGTGTGATCTGTGTTTTTGATAAAAAAGCTAATTGGGTCACTTTAGGAGCAGGAGAAAAAAAATAAAGTATCCGGCTATGTGCAAAAGAGTATTTACATCAAGCAAGAGTCCTGTGACAAGATATTTTCAAGATATAAATGTTTATGTGTTGGTGTGTTACATTTTATTCATCAAAACCTGTTCAGAACTTTAAAAGCCATTTTCTCAAATATGTGATTTTTGAGAAAATGAGGGCATTGCTCGTAAAGCCAAAATTTTTCCAGACAGCGGATGGACCCAGGACTTTGCACACTTGTTGTACATGTGAACCCTCATGAGCGCAACCTCAGGCAACCAAATCTAAGCATTATTAAGCTGATGGCACACCATAAATTGACTAAAATGATAAAAACTATCAAAATTTTAACCACACTAAGCAATTTTAGAGTATGCAAGTAGCTTAATAGTGCTTGGATTTGGTTGCCTGAGGTTCCGCTCATGAGGGTTCACATGTACAACAACTATGCCAAGTCCTGGGTCCATCCGCTATAAGGAAAAATTTTGACTTTACGAGCAATGAACTTTCATAGCCTAAATAAGCTGAATTTTATAACACTTATAAAAACACTTATTTTAATTTTCTAAATGTAAAAAATTATGTAAAAATGTGTGTATATTATGGAAAAAAAAAATCTTTTTAAATAAATCATTTTTAAAAAACTTACAAAATTTTTTCTGAGTTTTTTTTTTTAGGTATATGTACCCCCTTAAGAGAGAGAGAGAGAGAGGAGAGACAACTTGCTTGCGGTGCAGCAACGAGCTGCATACGCGGAGGGGAGGTAATTCTCGAAAGAGAACGAGCTTAGGCGCGTGCGAGATCTCGTGTAGGAAATTTTGTCTTTGTGACGCTTGTTTTTTTTTTCTCGTTTTTCTAGGTGAGTTCACGCAAGACTCGTAAAGAAAAATAATAATACGTGAATTCAGCTGGGCTGTTTACGTGTTTTTTTTTTTTTTTCTTTTCGTGATTTTCAGCCGTGCTGGTCACTCGAGGATAGAATACTCGTTTCTCTCCCGTTTTTTTTTCTCTGTACACACGGCGAGCGTTATTAAATCATCGCTATTAAAATTTTTTTTCCTTTTTTCGCACGGGGAATTATTATTTTTCTACACAGTTGTGCTGGTAGATTTTTTTTCTTTTTCTTCTTGCGAATAAATTCGGCTGTCGGTCGATTTTTTCAGATTTTGAGTTTTTCTTTCTTTCTGAAATTGAGGTACTCAAAATCTCGTTCAGATTTTTGGGAGGGAGTTTTTTTTATTGTTAGAAAAAGAAAATCTGAAACGAGGGTTTTTTTTTTAGGATACTGATTTGACGCGAGGATTACCCAGATAGCACAAAAAGTTTTCAGAACGTTCTGGCAACGTTGCACAGAAACCATTGCAACCTTTCGTTGAAAGATTGCTGAACGGTTTTAGAAACGTTGTGACAATCGTGTAGATCTCCGTTATTAGTTTCAAAGAAAACCTTCAATCAACGTTATGGCAACGAAGTTTGTCAACCATATTTTTTCAAAAGGTGACCACAAATTGTTCTGGCAACGTTTCTAGAACCTTATGGTAAAACGTTCCTTCAAAGTTGCTACAGAGTGTTGACAAGGTTCCAAATTACCGATTTGAATTTAAAATGTTTAAGCGAGAACCTCAAATTTGAGTAATTTAATTAAAAATACCTATGAATTTGAGGTAGAAAAATTTTATGTTTTTAATTTTTTTTGTAAATAATTCGACCAAAATTGGTAAAAACAGCTCTCAGACTAGTCAAATCATTCAAAAATTATTGAAACGACTTTCAGTCGCTCGGCCGGAGTAACAAAATTTGGTGGGTTATATATCCACAGCTTGTTACTTTGCTGAGAGCTCAGTTCTAACGGTAAGCCACCTAGCGGATGGGACTCAAAACTACTCATTTCGCGTTAGCAGTCGTTAGATCTTAAAAAGCATTTAAAGTATTTAAATATACATGTTAAAAACATACTTAGTTTTTAGCTCTTAATTATAATTTTAATTTTTAGCTAGAAATAAATTGACGATATTAAAAAGAAAAAATTTAAAAAAAAAAGGGAGGTTTAATTTTTTTTTTTTCATGAAAATGTAAACTAAAAAATTTTTAAGTATTCATGAATAAATAAATAAACAAATAAATATGTGAAAATATTTGTTTAAGTTTATTATAGTTAAATAAATGAAATTTTATAATCAAGCCCCGAAGGAGCACAACTTAAATATTAGTTCTAATCCATCATCTCTAACATTAATGTGTGGTTTGGTGGCTAAAGTCACCGCTCTCTATTTTGCCGTCTCAGGTTCGATTCTATGTGCTTTTTTTTTTTTTTTTTAATAAATTATATGCTCTTTAGGTGTTTTTAAGGACATTTTCTAACTATTAAAAATTTTTATTAATAAATGCATTGGTACACTTATTTTTAGAATTTTTAATTTTTTAATAACTTTATGGAGGATAAATGAATGAAAAAAATAATTTTTTCAGGAGAATATTTTTATTTTGGTAATAAATTTTAATAAATATAAGAAAATATTTGATCAAGTTTATTATAGTTAAATAAATGAAATTTCATAATCAAGCCCCGAAGGGGCACAACTTAAATATTAGTTCTAATCCATTATCTCTAACGCCGAGCGTAATGGGGTTGAAGCGCTTGGCGGTCCATTAATTTATTTATTTTAAAAAACCCGGACGCCCAGCGTTATTAGGTTGTAGATGCTTTAGGAATTATTTATTTATTTATTCATTTTTTCACAATAAAACCAGTATGCCCAGCGCTGTTGGGTCGTCTAGCTTTGTTTGTTTGTTTATTTAATTTTTGATTGTTCATAAAAAACTTTATCGCCCTGCGTTATTGATTTGGTTTTTTATTGGTTTATTTATTTATTTATTTGTTTAGAAAAAAAAAAATTAAATAAAAAATAAAAAAAAAACGAAAACACGAATGACCAGCGTTGTTGGGTTGTCTTGCTTGGGGTTCATTTATTCATTTAATTATTGATTATTTTAATCTCAATGCCCAGGGTTTTTGAGTTGTTAAGTTTGGGGGATTATTTATTTACTTGCTTATTCATTTATTTATTTATTGAACCCAGCCGCCCAAGTTTTTGTGTGTTTTTTGTTTGCCTGATCTTCGCCGGAAGATTTTTAAATTTCTCGGTACCCCCTGGGCCGGGA
Organism: Encarsia formosa; assembly: GCA_038277355.1. Classification (NCBI taxonomy): domain Eukaryota; kingdom Metazoa; phylum Arthropoda; class Insecta; order Hymenoptera; family Aphelinidae; genus Encarsia; species Encarsia formosa. The sequence goes on along the minus strand of CM076186.1, from coordinate 43,581,658 downwards.
TCGGACACACTGGTCACAGAGTCTATACATTCAATATACCAAGGAGAGGAGGGGGCATTTTAACTTCAGTTACTTTATTTTTGAATAAACATTTTCTTTTATTTCAATGAAAATGGATTACTAATTGCTTGATTAGAAACCATATTTGTTGATCTTTATGAAGAATCATAATGAATCTGTTCATTTATTGTAAGGAAAATTTATTACCAAAATAAAAAAATGCCCCTGAAAAAATTTTTTTTTTTCATTCATTTATCCTCTACAAGGTTATTAAAAAATTAAAATTTTTAAAAATAAGTGTACCGATGCATTTATTAATAACAATTTTAATAGTTAGAAAATGTCCTTAAAAACACCTAAAGAGCGTATGAATATGATTTGTTAAAAAAAAAAAGCACAAAGATTCGAACCTGTGACGGCAAAATAGAGAGCGGTGACTTTAGCCACCAAACCACACATTAATGTTAGAGATGATGGATTAGAACTAATATTTAAGTTGTGCCCCTTCGTGGCTTGATTATAAAATTTCATTTATTTAACTATAATAAACTTAAACAAATATTTTCACATATTTATTTGTTTATTTATTTATTTATGAATATTTAAAAATTTTTTAGTTTACATTTTTATGAAAAAAAAAAAATTAAACCTCCCTTTTTTTTTTAATTTTTTCTTTTTAATATCGTCAATTTATTTCTAGCTAAAAATTAAAATTATAATTAAGAGCTAAAAACTAAGTATGTTTTTAACATGTATATTTAAATACTTTAAATGCTTTTTAAGATCTAACGACTGCTAACGCGAAATGAGTAGTTTTGAGTCCCATCCGCTAGGTGGCTTACCGTTAGAACTGAGCTCTCAGCAAAGTAACAAGCTGTGGACATATAACCCACCAAATTTTCTTATTCCGGCCGAGCGACTGAAAGTCGTTTCAATAATTTTTGAATGATTTGACTAGTCTGAGAGCTGTTCTTACCAATTTTGGTCGAATTATTTACAAAAAAAATTAAAAACATAAAATTTTTCTACCTCAAATTCATAGGTATTTTTAATTAAATTACTCAAATTTGAGGTTCTCGCTTAAAATTTTAAATTCAAATCGGTAATTTGGAACCTTGTCAACACTCTGTAGCAACTTTGAAGGAACGTTTTACCATAAGGTTCTAGAAACGTTGCCAGAACAATTTGTGGTCACCTTTTGAAAAAATATGGTTGACAAACTTCGTTGCCATAACGTTGATTGAAGGTTTTCTTTGAAACTAATAACGGAGATCTACACGATTGTCACAACGTTTCTAAAACCGTTCAGCAATCTTTCAACGAAAGGTTGCAATGGTTTCTGTGCAACGTTGCCAGAACGTTCTGAAAATGCTTTGTGCTATCTGGGTAATGCATGAGTGCCAGAAAAACGAAATCGATCGAGAGTTGAGTTTTTTTTTTTGTTATTACAGAATGAGTGGATGTAGATTTTAGTCTGCATAACAATCGATCGAACTTGTTTTTCTCAAAATTTTTTAACTTTAACGATATCGATCAAAGATAATTATTGCGTGTTGTAAGCGCTCGTATGATCTTTAGAGCACCGGTGCGGTTAAATAGGACCGCACATCAAACGAGAGGTGTGTAAGCAAACGCGATGATTTTTGGAGATTTCGATGTCTGAATTAAAATAAGCTTGTTCTTAAGTTGTGACAGTACTAGTAAATTTTCATTTAAACGACCCTGGAGTAATTGAATGTTTAATTTATTTAGAGAGGAGGAGGAATCGAGGATTAAGCACGCCAGAGCGAGGTATTTCGAGGAGGTACTGCTTAGACGCTCACCGTCTGGAGTCATTCCTGAGCATACTGAATCTGCTGTTGAGCAGGATTCAGGGCAGGATAAACAAGCAAAGGGTAAATAACCAGTCGCGGCACCGTCTGATGTTGATTCATGGGCCTGGGATTACGTTTGCAAAGGTAATTTCCTTTTCTTTTGCAAAATACATGCAAATAAAAGTGTTTTTGTAATTAAACTGAGTGAGACTGAGTGAGGCGTGATATCACACAATTTTTGAGTTACAAACATTCAATTGAGTTTATTTAATTGCAGAGGAGGAAGAACGCTCGAGACAAATGAGGAAGGAGGGGGAAGAGACAGAGAGAAGACACTACGAGGTACTGGACACAACCGAAGGAAGGCTCAAACCGACAGGCGACCAAGCTCAAATCTCGAGTCAACCCGAGATACCTGTCTCTTCCTCCGAGTCGAATAACATGGATGTGGAGATCGCACAAAACTCGGAGGACAGTCAAATCAGTTCTGGCACGTCGCAGTCATCAGCGACTACCACTAATACTACATCGGTTGAAACACCCATAAGCTCCACTCTGGCAAGTCAGAGCGTGGCTACTTCATCGGCAGGGTCAGCTGGGCTACTAACATCCACCCCGGTAACAAGCTTAGTAAGCAACCTGTTGGTCACTGCTCCGGCCTATGTACCAACGACTGGAGCACCTACGACGTCATTCGCAAATGTCATCCTTGGAACGAATACTCCGGTTTCTCCAACTGTCAGGGCAAACTTTACCGTTCGCTAAACCGATGAAATGATAGTGTCCGTGGATCCCTTGCTGCGCGTCATGGAGGAGGCTAACAAAATGGCATCAGCTCAACGAGAGATTGCACAAAACCAGTTGGAGAATTCCAAGGTCATGACTATAGTGCTGTCTGAGTTAAACAAGCAAACTCAGAGGGTCAACCAGAGTTTGGAGTTGATTAGAGCGTACTCTGAGTTTTCAACGACGGCAAATGCGGACTTAGTCAAGATACTGGACAAGACACAGGAGTGGCTGCCACTGATTGGCAATAAGCAGGATGCAGAAACCCAGGCTGGTCCTATTCTTTCTTCTACTGTCATTCCACGTGACCGAAACCCTGAGTCGCTTAACGACACTCCCAATTCTGAGCATGAGCAGAATGATCAGAGTGTTATATCATCAGCTGCTTATCACAGCTATGATAGAGTTAATGAAAGTATTTCGAGGTTATGTGAAACTCTAGCCAAAACTAAGAGTGAGACTAAGTCTACGGTTCCCAGGTATTATGTATTGTCAGTCAAAACAAATATGGAAACATGGCTTGAGAAACTGAGGGCTGATTTAAAAGCCGCCGACTTACTGGACATAATTCTCGACAAACCGTCGACACATCTTGAGGATACTCCTAGTTTAAGGCAAAAGAGAGAGGAACGTGTGCGCGATATTATCATATGCCATATTGATGAACACTATCACAGAAGGATAATTGGTATTGAGGATCCAAAGAAAGTTTTGGATGAATTGAGGGAGTTGAAAAAACTAGAATCAAATATCATTCACTCTTCTGTGAGAGCCAAAATCAGTAACTTGAGGATGAGGCCAAAAGAGTCAGTTTCTGAGTTTATCAATTGGTTTGATGATATTGTGGTTGAATATGAGAACTGTCTGGATTCAGTCAAGTTCTCTGAAATAGAAAAGCGTGCTGCACTTATGAGAGCGGTCTCAGGAATCTTTCCAGAGCTCGCTCAAGCAAATAATACTCTTTCAAAAAACCGGGACACTGGCAGTGGGAATGCAGCTTGTACCCAAACAGATGGTTCTGCAGATCCTGTGGTAAACAGACTGATCACAAAGGCGATAAATGCCCTTATAAACGAGGTAACACAGAAAGAAATACTAAGCATGCTTCAAGAAGTGGTGGTCGTGGTGGCGCGAGGAATAAGGGTAGAGGTAGTGGTGGCGGCGGGGGTGGAGGGGACAAGCTAAGGAGAGTAAGCAAAAGCAAGAAGGTTCGTGTGAAGAAGGGGAAGCATGGCGAGGACAAGAACAAAAGGCCTGCGAAGGGAAAGGATGAAAATCCAGGTATGTTACAAAGATTGTTTGTTGGTGAGAATGCATGCAATTTGAGTGAGGTTTTGTTTGTTGCGGATACAGGTGCCACCGAGCACATTGTAAACGGTGAGGTTAGATTATGGAATTTTGAAAAATCCAGAGGCGGTATTATTAGATGCGCAAACAAAAACGAGGCGGCCAATCTGAAGATAGATGGCAGAGGTGACTTAGTCTTAACTTCGAGTAACGGTAGAAAAGTTAGATTAACAAACGTTTTGAAAGCTTCGGGTGTTTCAAATAACCTTATTTTCCTTAGGCATTTTGCTGAGGCCGGACTCAGTATTTACATGGATGATGAGTTTTTGGAAGTCTATGATAAAGAAACAGGTAAAAGCTATCTAACTGGTACCTATGAATGGCCAAACTGGATAGTTAGATTGACAGTCAGAGGCAGAGGGACTGGCAATCTAGACTACGATGAGTACATTTAAAAAGCCAATTTTGCTACACTTGATGATTTTCTCGATCAGTCGCAGAATGAGGTTGTAAACTTTGAGTCGAAGAATTCGGAGGGAGCCTTGCAACTCAATGACGAAAGACAGCATTATGGACAGCAAACGGAGAAAAATGAAAATTGCACGGATTGGGATTTAGGTAGTTCAATTTTAGGTAATCGAGTTCTGAATGCGAACGATCCAAATGATGTGAGTAAAATCGAGGAATTGATGAATGACAGAGGCGAGTTACATGATCCGGGTGAAGCTAAAAAGCTTGATTTAGGTATGCTGTGGCATGTAAGGTTAGGTCACCCATCTTTAGATTAAATGAAATATCTGAAGTAGAAGGTCCTTCTTTTGAAAGACGTCAAACTTGAGGACACTATCATGATTGCGAAACTTGTATTTTGGCGAAAATGAAGAGATTGCCGCTTGACAAGGTTAGAACGAGGGCCGAAAGGCCACTGAAGTTGATTCCCACCGACACCATGGGAGCGATAAGGCCAGCTTCGTACCCTGGTAGCAACCGGTATATCACTACTTTTATAGATGACCATTCCAAGTTTTCTAAAGCTTATTCTGTAAAGAATAAGAGTGATTCTGGAATGTGTCTTGAGAAATATTTGAGGACTACGAGGAACCTTTTAGGTAAAAATGAGAAGGCATGCTTCATAAGAGCTGACAGAGGAACCGAGTTCACTGGTGGTGAGTTCAAAGAGTTGATGGAGAAAGAGGGTATAGAGGGTAATTTTACACCGGGTCACACACCGCAATTGAACGGCACTGCCGAGAGGTTTAACCAGACATTACAGGACAAAATACGCGCTTTATTGCTGGACTCTGGTGTACCAACGAGTATGTGGTTTCTGGCAGCTGAGGTAGCTGTTAATATGTACAACAGATCACCACACAGGAGTGTAGACTTTGCGCTACCCCTGAATAAATTTGCTCCTTTCGAGAAAAGTCACTTCGAGAGGATTAAAAGGTTTGGGTGTATTGCTTATGCACATATACCCATTCCAGAAGGCAAGTGGTCACCAAGAGCAATTAAAGCTGTATTTGTTGGTTACAGTAATAATTGCTATGTTTTATGGCATCCACCCTCATAGAAATTCATAATCTCCAGAAATGTGAGATTCAATGAAAAATTAACCTACAAAGATGTTTACAAACGTAAATATCTAGAGGCAATAGAGGAAGAGTTGGACTTTGGAGAGGATTTATTTGTTAATGAGGGACAACCTGAGCAGGTGAAATCAGTACCTCCTCGGGTGAGTCGCAAACGAGGTAGACCACAGAAAGCAGACACTGTGGAAGAGGATGAAAAGGCGCCCCCAGCCAAGTCAAGAATCCAACCTGGCAGGAGAGCGAAAGAAGGACGAGATTTTACAGTATACGCTAAAAGGGTTACTGATTCTAGCTTTGCTTATTTTGCAGCCAAAGAGTTACATTTTAGCAAGGTAAAGTTTCGAGAAGAGACAGATGCTACCCCTGAGGATCATTGTCTCGAAGAGGATGAGTTAAAATTTGCCTTGCTAGCTAGAGTAAACAAAGATCCAACCTCTTACAGAGAGGCTATAAACTCACCGGACAAGCTGATGTGGTTAAAAGCGGTCAGGGAGGAACTGAGTTCAATGGAGGAAAACGATGAAAACGATGTGTGGGATCTAGTCAACAGGTCTGAAATAGAGAGCGATGGTCGAAAGCTGAACGGGATGGACTCTAAGTGGGTCTTTAAACTAAAGACAGGACAAAATGGTGAGGTCACACCAAAAGGTCGCTTAGTCATTCGAGGTTTCAAAGACCGAAAAGAATATGAGTTGAGGGAGACCTACGCTCCTGTTTCGAGACTTGCCGTAGTCCGAGCAGCATTGTCTGTGATAAATAATAGTATATTACAGTCCTGAGGGAGTCAAAAATGAGTTAGCCTTTAGCAAACCCAAATTGATGTCCGAGCCAGTGGCGAGGTCATCAAAGGTTTGCTAAAGGTTAGCTCATTTTTGCACTCCCAAGGGCTGTATACTATTTTTCACGCTAGTAGTCAGAAAGTACAATATTCATTTCCGGTACGAGCCCGAAAATTGTACTTTCAGGCTACTGGCGTGAAAACATAATTTATACGCTTGTCAGATGGACGTCAAGACGGCCTTTCTGAATAGTGAGCTCAAGGACGACATTTACATGAAGATCCCTGATGGGTATGAGTGTGATGACGCCACGAGGGCCCACATGGTGTGTAGATTGAAGAAGGCTCTGTATGGGTTAAGAATTAGTCCCAGGAGATGGAATAAAAAATTTAAAGAGGGAATGAAGAAACTTGGTTTCAGTCATGATACAAACGAGCCATGTCCTTTTACTTGGGTGTATGGAATAATGTTTGCTCTCATTGTGCTTTATGTCGACGACATGATAATCACTAGCAATAATGAGCAAAAAGTAAATGAGGTTGAAGCGAGTCTGAGTGCTGTCTTTACAATGAAAGACTTAGGAGAACCTGATGTTTTTCTGGGTATGAAAACTACTCGGATTCGTGAAGAGAGGTTTATGAGTCTAACACAAGTAAATTATATAGACAGGGTTCTAGAGAAGTTTAATCTAAGCGATTGTGCTCCTGAAGACACACTAATAGTAACTAAAAAGGTGAGAAATCAAGAGTTGAGGCAAATGGAGGAGGCCAAGGTCACTAAAGTGACCAAAACACCTAATGTCCCATTCAGGGAAGTGATAGGCTGTTTGATGTACCTAGCCAACGCTACAAGGCCAGACATGTCTGATGCTGTCAATGTTTTCGCAAGAAAACAATTGGCACCCACCGAGAAGGACTGGGAAGGAGTGAAGCGTATTTTACATTACTTAAAAGGTACGAGAGACTTAGGTCTAAAATTCTAGAGTAAATCAGATGACTTGATAGCATACACTGATTCGAGCTTATTGGACTGCAGGGGTTCAAAGTCGACCGAGGGTTATTTGATCAAATCTTCTGGGGATACCATAGCATGGAGAAGTCACAAGCAGACACTGGTGAGAAGCTGAGGTTCGAGGACAACTATCTAAACAAGTCTGACAATCATCGAGTAAGAACAGTGTTGCGTTGTGAAAGAAAGAGACTCTGATTTGTGTTTTGATATTAAACAATAATTTAAAATTTTCATTTAATTTTTCAAGTAAATTTTTCATTGTATAATTTTAAATTGAGGGTATAATGTTGTTCACTGATCGATGTTTGAGGTCGAATATTTTATTTATCATGAATAATAAATGGAGGGAGTGTTGGCAGTGGATTTATTATCCAATAGAGTCGACTGTATGTGGCTGCATCTACAGCCACTGCAGAAGACGCTATGCGTCTGCGTGGCTAGCGCTGCTGGTACTACTCTCCTTTCCCCGAGGTATTCCATGCTGGGCTGCCGCCAAGTTAACGCGTATGTAGTGATCGGTAATCACAGTTAATAGAGGAAATAAATAAAATTGAGTAAGAGGATATTCATGTGTTTTCTTTTGTGTTTCACCCTACCTCCCAATTAAATAATAGCTGTTGTCAACAAATATATAAATTAAAAGAGAGTAATTCTTCCTTCTTTTCTAATTACATATCTGCTGAGAGTCTCGTGGATCAACGTTCAGACACCTTCGAGTCGGCCAAGAGTTCGTAGACCGATCGTCGTTTATCTCTTTTAGATTGTTCGTTGTCGTGGATAAAAAGAAAGGGTTAAAAGATTTTGGAGGTTGTAAAAAAAAGAAATAAAGAACGTAAAGATTGTGAAGATTGGAGATTTCGTTTTTTGGGATTGGGATTTTATCGTTATTTTGTAAGTCGTCTGAAGGTTATTGATTATTAAAGTAAAATCCTTTGTTGCTTGGTCTAATGAACGTTTATTTAAATTATTTTTGCCAACGTTTCGTCATCGTTTGATGATGACTTCTTCAGGGCTATATAAATTACAAAAATCGCAAATCATATAAAAATTATAAAAAATCATAAAAATTACATTATGAATCAATTAATTTGATTTAATTAAAGTTATCAATTATTGTCCGCCAAGAGTTCGTGTGTGTTAAATACTATTCAATCTAAAAATTGTATTTTCCCTTTACAATTTACCTTAATTTACCGCTCGATTAGCCTTGGAAAATTACCTGAACTGACAAGGAGAGGACCAGGCCTTTGGGTCATGGATTTGGCTCAAACTTGGTATATGGGCTCCAAATATGCCAAAAAGAAACCTCCAAGTATCAGTTTCTCTGAATGGGTCTTTTAGAGTCATGTTCCCTCTACACCCCATGTTAAAAAATCGTCATTTTATCAGCATTTTTTTAGTAAAAAACTGTTTTGACCTGATTTTCAAAAAAATATTGCTCAGACCCTATTACACTTACAGAAATCCGGAGCCTCGCATTTTTTTCGTCTTTCCAAGTACTTTTTGGAAAAAATGATTTGAAATTTTTTTTTTTTATGTATTAGACCATGTAAAATTGAGATATTTAAAATGAAAAAATGACGAAAAACATCTTAATTTTACATGGTCTAATACATAAAAAAAAAATTTCAAATCATTTTTTCCAAAAAGTACTTGGAAAGACGAAAAAAATGCGAGGTTCCAGATCTCTGTAAGTGTAATAGGGTCTGAGCAATATTTTTGGTTGCAAGCCCAGCAGAAGCCAGAGACAAGTTAAGTTTTGATGTTGAACTTATTCTTTATAACTGTTACCTTGTTGTTTACTGTTTTAAAAATAATAAGGTTGTTATTATTTAAAAAAAAAAATTTACTGAACGTTAACAGCACGTGCGTACTCATGTGTGTACGCATGTGAGTACGCATCAGATATATTCACTAGGGGGAAGTGCTCTACCAAGCATAAAAATTCGTAAAAATTTGAAGGTTATTTTTGAATTGCATATTCAATTTTCTTAGAATATTTTTTTAAAACAGGTTTTCTGATAGAGCAAGATGTTAGGAATCGTAAGGAACAAAGAAAAATATAGCAAGCGGTATTAACTTTTGAGATAACGAAACAAAAACAATGAAAAACGCATGACTTCAAACATTAAATTATATAAGTATTAATAACTATCAATAATCAAAATAAAATATGAAGTTTGTAAAATATTAATTTTTACCAATGAGAATAAAATCAAAATATAAAGAATTGAATTCAAAAAAAAAAATTTGGATAAAGAGAAAAGATATGTACAAATATTATTATGGAAAAAGGCATAAAAATAATAGGGTTGGCAACTTTTTGAAATTTATAATATTTTTTTGCTTATTTAGTTAAAATATCGAAAAATAATCGACACGTATTTTTTCCTTTTTAAAAAAAACTAAAATTAAAAGAACTACAAGTGTTGAAATTTTTTTAAATTTCAATATATATAGATATACTTTTAATGGAATTTCGGGTTGATGACGTCATCAACCAGTAGTTTTAAAAACTTTTCTTAATTTTCTTCTTGCTTAATTTTGATAAAAAAATTCTTTAAAAAATTTTAAAATTCATTAAAAATCGAGTACTTTTAAAAAAATATTTTTTTAAAGCACCGATTGCCAACCCTATTATGCTAACCAATTTTTTTTTAATTATCATTAAATAATGAAAAACATTTGGAAAAAAAAATTATTTAAAAAAAACATTCTTTGCTTTTGAAAATCCATATGGAAATCTGTTTCAATTTTCCATACGGAATTCCATATGGATTCTGTTATTGATTTCCGTATGGGGTCTTGCATGGATTTCCATATGGATTTTTTCAGCTGGGCTACGCTTTAGCACTTTTAACATTCTTTCTGGTTCATTCACTCTCATAAAATACATTCATTACAATTACCCCCTTTTTATTTTTGATTCACTCTGGTTTTATCTCGCAACCTTTCTGACCTTCTTGGTCCACTTTGGTTTTTTATTTTGCACTTATTTTTTTTGTTTCACTTCACTTTTCTTATTATCCTGCACTTGCTCCATGTACTCTCTCTCGTCATTCATTATACTCTTTTTTACAATTTTATTATGCTCGCAATTTTTCACAATTTTTTCATTCGCTGCGCTTTTTACTTTACGCTCGCCTGTGACAGATTTTTTGTTTTCTTGATTTTTGGAAATAGACTCGCTCCCGACTGATTCCCCTCTATAATTGGATTTACATGTCTTTTAGTAATGTAACCATCTTTGAATTGAATATTGTAAACTATCGGTGATATTCTTTCTAAAATTTTAGCTTCTGCTATTTTATCGGTAAAATTTCGGAAATCTTTAGCATAAACTATGTCTCCTACTTCAAATTCTATTTTTCTATCCGCTGATCTAAATCTTTTTTGGTTGAACTTTTGCAATTCAATTTTTTTTACATCTGGTTTTAATAATTCAAAACGAGTTCTAAGTTCACGTTTAAACATTAAAAATGATGGTGTTTTTCCCGTTGTTGTATGTTCAGTGGTTCTATAGTGAAATAAAAATCTATTTAACGCAAAATCTAAGCTGTGCCCATCTCGTATCATCTTGTCAACTTTGTCTTTCACGGTTCTTACAACATTTTCCGCAGCTCCGTTTGAAGCTGGAAAATATGGTGCAGAAAAAATATGCTTTATTCTAAGACTTTTCAAATATTGTCGAAATCCTTCGCTTTTTAGTTGTGGACCGTTGTCACTAACGACAATTTTCGGCAAACCGAATCTACTAAAAATTGAATCTATTACTTTAATCAGTTTTTTCGCTATCGTGTCTTTAATGATTTCTGGCCATTTCGACTGAGCATCTACTATAGCTAAAAACAACTCCCGTGAAAAGGTCCTAAAAAAATCTATATGTATTCGTGTCCAAGGTGTACTTGGCCATTGCCACGGAAAAAGCTGTAATTTTCTCGGATCTGGTCGTGCTTCTAAGCAAATTTTTCACGTATTAGCTAATGCTTCTATATCTAAATCTATTCTTGGCCACCAAAAGTAGTTTCGGGCTACTTGTTTCATTTTAACTATACCCAAGTGAGATATATGTAAGTCGCGTAGCATTTGTGCTCTAAGTGTTTCAGGTATCACTAATCTATGACCCTAAGTGATACAGTTTTCTTCTATGTCTAATTCATTGCGTTTCGCATAAAATTCTCTTTCTGTTTCCGTTAATTTATTGACTGTCGGTCAATCGTTTTTTATAAATGCAATTATTTGTTTAAGCTCTAAATCTTTTGACATTTCCTTGGCTACTCTTACCGTTTTGAATATAATTTAAATTACTGTACTCCAAAGGAAATACAGGTGTTTTGTCGTCTATCGGGAGACGTGATAACGCATCGCAATTCCCGTTTGCTTTTGATTTTGTATGTATACCCATAAACCATAACTTCGATCGTGCATGTGTACCCTGATAAAAAATACGCCCATCTTTGTAATCTACTGTGTCACATTGTTGAAATATTTTTACTACCAAAAATAAACTTTCACGGTTCATGATCTGTTTTCAAAATAATATGATTACCAATAATGTACTGGTAAAATTTTTTAAAACCGAAAATGATTGCTCCTGCTTCTTTGTCAATTATAGCGCGATGTCTTTCGCTTTTCGGAATTACTTTTGAAGCAAAGGCTATTGGCCTTTCCGTACCGTCATCGTACCTATGCGATAAAATTGCTGACATGCCTACGCCACTCGCGTCGCATGCTAAAACTAGCTGTATATCTGGATCAAATAATGCTATCACATTTTCGGACGTCATTTGACTTTTTATCCAGTTAAATTTTTTTTCACACCGATCTGACCATACTCATTTTTTCTCTTTAAGTAACGCGTACAGTGGCCAGACATGTTCTGCCCTGTCTTTTAAAAATTTTTCGTAAAAATTTACTAAGCCTAAAAAAGCTTCTAATTCTTTATGGTTTTTTGGCGATGGTGCTTCTTTAATCGCTTTTATCTTAGATGGACTTGGGTTTAACCCGTTCTCGTTTATAACAAACCCTAAAATTTCAATGCTTTCTTTGAAAAAATCACATTGATCTAAATTTACGCGTGGGCCTGCTTTATCTAGTCTCGCAAAAATCTCTGTTAGAATTTCAATATGTTCTTGGTCCGTTTGACCCGTAATATAAATATTATCAATGTAAATTTTCGTATGTTTAATACCTTTTAAAATTTCTTCAAGAATATCCGGACATTCTCCCGGACTTGATGCTATACCTTTGCCCAGCTTTGTGTATCGATATAAACCTTCATGTGCAATAATTGTTAGCGCGTTTTTAGATTTGTCATCTAATTCAAATTGCATAAACGCGTGTTTTAAGTCTATTTGCTACCATTTACTTCCGACTCTTAACGTGTTAAGAATTTTTTCTTTAACAGGTATTAGATGCCTTTTAATTACTAATTGCGGATTGACTGTTAGTTTAAAATCACCGCAAATACGCACTTCTCCGTTTTTCTTTAATACCGGAATAACGGGTGTTGCCTATTCACTACACTCTACTGGTTCTAAATTTCCCTATTTCATTAATCTTTGAATTTCGTTTGAAATTTTTGGCATTAGCGCGAAAGGCGCATGATGTGGCTTTAGTTGTATCGGTTTTACATTATCTTTAAAAACTTAATGTACTTTTCTACCTTTATAACACCCTTGCGTGTCTGAGAATAAGACCGGAAATTTTTTTAACATGTTATGTTTTATAGTTTCGCTCTCTATTTTTAAAACATTACTTTCATGTTCATTTTTCATTAACTTTAACGGCCATAAATTAAAAAATTAAAAGCTTTCAGCTATTGCCGACCAGACAATAAAAGCCCTGAGCCGGCTATAATGTACAAATATAAGTTTTTCTCGCTTTCTAAGAAATTTACTTTTACTTTTAAAATTCCGATAGGATTCAGTGGTAATCCTCCGTTATACGTTAATGTAAGATCACTTTTGCTTAATTTTTCGTTTGAAAAATATTTATTCTTATCTTTTTCCGACATAGCTGTTACATATGACCCTATGTCAATTTCCATTTCAAATCGAATATTATTTATTATTACCTCTGCAAATTGAGGTTTTGCGTCTATTTTATCAATTTCACTTTGTTTTCTTTAATAGAATAAAATTCATCGGAATGATCGAACTCATCGTTTGATTCGCGCTCTTCTGGCTGCACGTGATTGCACTGCCTGCTACTGTTACTTCTCGCGTTACCGTTAGTTTTTTTAAAAATTATATTTTTTCCGTGTTTTTTAATGCATACTTTTTTTAAATGACCTACTTTTTGAAAAAGTTACAATTATAATTTATGAATTTACAATCTTTCTCTAAATGATTATTCATGCCACACCAATAACAATTGTATTCAAAATTACGCAAATTACTTGCGCTATATTTATTATTTACGTTACCGCTCTTGTAGTTGCCGTTGTAGTTGCTGCTGCTGTTGTTGCCCTTGTTGTAGCCGCTGTTGTATGGTGCTCCGCCTTTCCTCTGGAATCTTTATGAGCTGCTTACGTGTTGAATTTGTTCGAAGTTTGTTTTCTTTTCAGTGCTCGTCGCACTTTTAACTGCTGCCTCTCTACTTGTAGCTATTTCTGTTGCTGTATCTATCGTTAGAGCTTTTTCACTAAATAATGCGATTTTTGTACCACGGTATTTTACACCACACACTAATTGGTTACACAGAGCCTTGTCCAACTCTGTAAAATTGCAAATATTGCAAGTTCTCTTAATCTTGCCACGTATTCTTTGATTGTTTCTCCTTATATTTTGCTTAGCTTGACTGAAGATACACCTTTTCATTGCCATGTTCTTCTTTGGTGTTAAATGCTCTTTCATAAGTTTGATAATATCTTCAAACTTCTTATCTTTACGTTTTGCTGGAGAACATAAATCTCTAACTAGTTTATATGTTTCTGCACCACATTTTGTGAGCAATGTAGCTACCTGTGCTTTATCCTCTGTGTTTTTGTTCGCTATGCAGTATAACTTTATCCTCTCGACGTACTCCTCCCAGCTGTCCTTGTTTTTGAAATTCCAGATCTGCCATTTCAAGATCTAATATAATTTCTTCACTTTCTGCTGAGTTTGCTGCTTCAGTTTCAGTTTGCGCAATTTTTTCTTCTTTATTTTCTAAGCTTGAATTTATTATTGTGGCGTTTAAGTCGCTTTTATGTTCTTCTTCTTCTTCTTCTATCGAACCTTTGCTTTTCTCAACACTTTCTTTGTAATTTATTAACAAGTTTTTTGCTACTCTTCTTAAATCGTCGAATTTGCACAGATTCAGTAATTTCAAGTTTCTTTCTTTGCTGTTGCAGTTATATTTAAATACTGCTAGAAGATGTATTAATGTGTGTTTTGACACTTCTCTTGCGTTGATAGAGCTGAAATTTTTGTTTAATTTACGTGATTCTTCTTCAGAAAATTCCTCTAGTACTGTTTTTATATCGAATTTTTCTAAGAATTTCACTAACTCTTCTTTATTCAACGCATGAATCCACGTTGGTGTTTTATCTTCTATTAGCTTTTTTATGTTTCACAAATTCCTTTTTTCTCGTACATTAAATTTTATGCGTTCGTCACGTTTTGTAAATTTTATAGTGTAAACACTTTATTTATTAAACACTTTAGCGCTCGTCGTGCTCTTTTTTTTACTGTAATTGAATTTTTTCACATTTTTTTTTTTTAATCCTCATCGGATTTTTCTTGAACTTTTTTTTTTTTTCAACCTTGTTGGTTACTTTGCTTTTATCCTCGTCGGATTTTTTGCTTTTATCCTCGTCACTAATTGTAATGATTTGAGGGAGAAGTATTTAAATGAACTGTTGGTGTAAAGTTAAAGATATTAGTTTATTCCATTGACGTTACATTGTGACTGAACTTTGGTTAGAGTGTTGCTCGCTGTATATATAACGCTCGATCAGCGTGTCAATAACCCGCTGGCTATACTTTTTGCTAACTACGCTTTAGCACTTTTAACATTCTTTCTGGTTCATTCACTCTCATAAAATGCATACATTACAGGTGTCACAGAGTGATAAACTGCTCAAAATTTTTTTTATCATTGTAAAAACGTTTAAAATAAACGAAATTGAAAAAATAAGTAGAGCTTTAGATAGGTTTTTGCCGCAGCTTTTGAGTGTCAAAGACCAAATATCTCTGTCTATTTTTCTCTCCAAGTAAATGTCATTTCAGTAAATTTTATCGTAAATTCTTGGAAAAACAGTTTAAAAACGATGGTACTCCAAAATGGCTAAGCTTTAGGATCTTGGAACGCAGTATTCTCATTTTTATATGTAAACAAACGTCCCTGCAAAGTTTGGTAAAAATAGGCGCTTGACACTTGTGGTCAAAATTTTGTTATCATTGAAAGAAAGAGTTGCAGTTTGGCCGAAATTTGCCCTACGCCAAATCGGCTGAAACTGCTGGATGAGGTATCTTTTCGGATCCGAAAAAAAATCCCGTAATTATTTTTTCGATAAACTCATTAGCCGCGCATGCACAGAGATATTTGTGTACCATTTAAAATACATGGGAAATCCCATTTAGGTAGTTTTTCGTTTATTTCTCGAAGACCAGACTTGATCCATCTCTGAAATTTTAGTATGTTATGAAGACATGAGATACTCAACTTTTCAGGGTATTGCCGTGAAGGGGCAAGGTGGGTCACCCACTTTTTAAGGCCTCTGAAAGACCCAAATTTTTTTTTTTTTTCTTTTCAAAAACTTATAACTTGGTCTTTAGTCATCCGATCGGAACCAGGTTTGTCTTTGGTTGTACTTTTTTACGGTTTACGTGTATAACCTCGAAATTTTGAAAAAAACGTGGTTATTTGGACTTCATAATGCCGTTTCAGCTTAAAAGGATAACAAAATTTATATTTTCTGAAAGAACTCAAGAAAATGCATCTTTTTTTTCTAAGGTGTTCATGCGATTTGTGCGTTTAAAGTCGATTTAATTCACTTTAAACGAAAAAAATCGAGACAGTTCGTTAAAAACCGTTCAAAACTTGAAAATTTGGCGCGTAAACCCCTATTTTTTTTTCATAAAAAGATGCCTTTTGTGCTCTAGTTACGTTGATATGTATTTTTATATACTTTTATTCAATATTTATTGTAAAAAATTTATTATACATAGAAAAAATACAAAAAATGCGCTTTTTTACTCAAAGAGTATAGCCGGGTCAGATAGTCGAATCGGCCCCCGCGGCAAACCCTTACAATATTTATATCATTCAAAAGGGCATAAGAAAAGAAAGTTTTTGGCGCAAACCGCAGCTCCCTGTTCCCTCCCTAGGGACCCCAGGGTCTAAAATACTGATTTTTCAACTTTAATTCATATCTCAGAACCTATAACAGCAAGAGACATGCAGTTTGCGGCAAAATTTTCAAAAAAAAAAATGTAGTTCGCCTATACACTGTAAAAAGAGTTTTAGTAAAATTACCTCGATCAACGATATTAAAATCGAGAACATCGTTCAATCGTGTGTAAGGGTTTTATTCCCCTTTGGAAAACAAATAGAATAAGGAAAGTGGGTAGCACACCAGGGTGAACGTAATTATAACAGCACAGTTGCGCTTGCAACTCAACTATTTATTCATAAAATACACATCACACTACCGTAGGAGCAGGCGGGGGCCCTTGGCCCAGCAGATACGGAAAGGGTACTAACGGAGCAGGTCAGCACTGGTGCACTTATCACCCGGACAACAATTACTTCCCACAGATACGGAAAGGGTACTCACTTCTCAGCACTGGTGCACTTATCACCCGGACAACAATTACTTCCCACAGCGCGGGGTATCGCGACAGCAGGTTTACAATCGCAGCTGATACGCATGTCTAATCCAGCTAACTGCTGTAGCGACACTGCCCGCGCTCACCGCAGACTACTGTCTGCTACGGTGCCCTTCCGTTACCTGCTCCCGCTCGGCCGTCTGCTCCTATAGTCATAAACGGGCCTGCAATTAGCAGGCACATTTTTATTAATCTAATCTAAATTATCGAGAAAAACCTCCTGGGGAGCGGTAGCGGGCCAAACGACCGTTACAACGTCCCTCCCCCAGAGGCTGGTAGACTGAGTATAAGTGTACCAGCTCGACCTTTCGCCCCCTGGACCAAGGTTTTTCTCTCCAACAAGAGATTACAACAATCACTTTCTCACTTCTTATAGCAACAAAATTCTATCTCAGCGTGTTATACAATTTTAAACTATCCCTACATCTCAAGCAAAAAAAACTCTACACAACTCTACAGACAACGAACTTTGGTTTTCTTTCTGCCGTCTCTTGTGAGGAATACAAAATTTTTGGATGTCAGGATTAGGAAGAAAAGAAAGAATAAAGGATAATTAATCTAGAATCGTGCATTCTGTGAGCTTAGAAGAAGATTGATTGATGGTTTGGTTTATTCTCTCCACAGTGTTGGAACGGGGGTGTTTTGGTGGGGTGTGAGTATGATATATCCCACTGTTTTCCAAAAACCCACCGAGCTGAGCGTTATCAAACTCGCTCCCATCATCGCTCAAAAATACTCTCGGAGCTCCGAAGTGTTAAATCACTCTCTCTTTCAGAGCTCTCACAATATTAGGCACATTTATTCTTGCTAGAGGTATGCATTCAATCCAGCGTGTGAACATATCTTGGTAAATTAATAGATATTCTTTCCCACGCTTGGATCTGGGTAGAGGGCCTAGGCAGTCACCTGCCACGACCTCCCACGGTCGATCAAAGATCCTTCTACCCATCAACCCTGCGGGCGGTAACCTCTCGACCTTACATTGCTGGCATACAGTACAGTTTCTTACGTACTTTGCCACGTCTTTACGCATGCTAGGTTTTTGATTTGATTCGCCACAACGTCAATTCTCGCTTAGGGGGGCGATACTAGGTACAGGTACCTTATAAAAAATTATAAACTACTTAAGCTTTGATTAAACGAACAATTTTTACACTAAATTTATTTAATAAATTCTTAAAGAATAGATGAGAAAAACACTTTTTAATTCGTTTTCCCATGGACTAGTTATCCATTGTGAAAGGTTTTGGATGATAGGAAAGGGATTATTATTGGAATTATTTTGATTAGTTGTTTTCGCACTGCTACAGTCATCTTCAAACGTGACGTTACAAACTATTACTGCCCCCCATCCCCCTCGTCACATTTGGTCACGAATTAACGAACCTCCTCCCCCCCCCCCCCCCCGACCGTGATATCATTAATGAACGGCCGCTAGTCAACTCTGTACATTCAATTTTTGACTGACAGTGTAAACCTTTTCAGTTTTTTATAATACACGGTATACATGTATTCGAAAAATTACGGAGTAGAAGTAATTCAACTCTGATGTTCTTTGCTTATATTCTTCATCTTAAGAAGTGCATGATGGCTGCAGAATTTGACCCTTGTTTACGAGTTTTGGAAAATCACTGCACGCAACCTTGAATAACTTCTGATGTTTACTTTACGCGCGAATGGGGGCTGCATGCGCTGGCTCTCTTGTGTCTTTTCTCACGAGAGCTCAACAGGTTCGAAGTGGGTTTTTCAAAGTTGCACTGCGATTTTTCCAAAACTAAATGAGGCATCATGCGTCCCATATATTGTGTTTCTCAAGAGGAGTAAACAGCTTAACGATTTCACTTCTGCAGTTTCTTCTTTTTCCCCTTCCATCCTTTTCCAGCAAGACGCGTGTTGGACTTTTAAAGGCCGAAGATCGCTAATTTACTAAACAATATATTTATCTTTCTACTCGTTACTTTTACACAGATTTGGCAGAAAACAAATGATGCTTCATGCATGAAAAGAAATTTTTACATAAAGAATTCACCATGTACGGTAATGTTCAGAAGATTGTTATAAGTTTTTTTCTTGTCATCTCTAACTTGATTCAATAAAAAATGATTAGGCATACTGATGATTTCAAGCTAGTTAAAAAATTTCTGCACCGTGTATAATAAAAAACTGAAAAGCTACGCGGTGGACAGGAGTTCTCAAAACTTAAACTCAAGTACCATAAGACAACCTATTTTCGATTTTTTTTCTCAACGTTACCTTCGTATTTTTCCTGTTTAATATAAATTTTTTTTACCTGATCAAATCTTCGATGTTAACTTCACCCGCACGTAAAATATTCGTGGCGCACATTTAACTTTAGTACGCAAGTGGTGAGCAAGCCTGCGAAATTTTTCACGAAGATGCAGGTGGCCCGAGACAATTTTTTGAGTTGACCAGTGCCAGGCACGAACATAATTGGTGTTCTCGTGGTATTTTTAATTTGAACTGATTTTTTGGGCGCGCCCCGCTGATCAGCCAGCATCAATCTTTTTTATTTTGTTCTGCGGCAGTAACGTGCGTTTTCAGGGCTGGTGATAAGCATTGATAATCGTACGGCGCTCTAACGTTAACGCGTATTGTTGCAAGCGTGTGAACAATTTTTTCCATACCATAAATGTTATTACAGAAGATGAAAAGCCTTGATTATCGCGCGTAGTTTTAATGAGCAAATTTTTTTGTATCGCTTGATTAGACTGATAAGGGCCTGTAGCCACCCCAACATTGCAGAAAGCGTCCCCGGCGTAAACGCGCGGGCACTTTTCACCCACATCAGCGTAAATAGTCAGTTATTAGTTGTAACGTAAACTAAGACCGCCCAAAAACCCCTACTCCATGGGACCGTGCCTCTCGGCTGCTTGGTCCCATGGAGTAGGTGGTTTTTGGAAGGCAGATCAGCGTTGAGTGATGCTGTTTGAAGCTGAGGCAACGGACGCGGACGGCAGTGGCTCGCTAGTCTCAGTAACCGATGAAGTAAGTTCTTTGTACAAGTGAGTTTTTACGCTTGGTTTAAATAAAGCTAAAGTACCTTGTTTATTAACTCCACGTCTTTAAACGAGTGCAACAAGTTGTTTTGAAATTGTATTGCCTCAAAGCAGTTTTTTAAAAAATTTGTGAGAATCAAACGAAGTCTGTCTGGTCATCACTGTTTATGTCCATTATCTGGAGCAGCCTAGACTTGCAAGTAAGTAATGAGCTTTTTATCTTGTTAATTTTAAAGTATAAAATTGTTTTGCAATAGTGTAATAACAATTGTCGTAATAAAATTAGATTCTCGTCAGAAAATTAAAATAATCCTCGCAAACAAATCAAGTTGGGTCAGTTTATTATAATAATAAGCGACAAATCTACAATTTCTACATCAAAAGCGTCAGAGCAAATTTCTATCGTGATAAGAATGTTAAAAAATTTAATTTTATTAATAGCGAAATTAAAGTTAAAGTAAACTTGATATCAAGTTTATGTTATTATATTTACTTATGCATGTTACTTTTTACGTATACATTAAAAAAAAAATTGTTCACATTGATGTTATGCGTGAAACGTTCTTTTAATTATTCAGTACAGAGATCGAATGACACATTTTAATAAATTTTAATAAAAAATTTAATTTAAATCTGGCAAAAGATATGTCGATGGTCTCAGCGAAGAAAAACCTTAGCCTAAAACCTGCCACCAATACAGTTACAATGGGGCGACTTTCAGGGACTAAAATTTTTTTCGGAGAGGTCAACATTAAGCTCTGGAGAGGATCAAAAGAGTTAGCCACCAGATACTTGCATAAAACTAAAACAAAGACGAAAATTACCGGCAGATCGTCAAAAGTTGCCACACCTAGAAGGCTGGAACTAAGTTTAGGTAAAATTACTAATAAATTAATTATTTTTAGCAGTTTTAAGATATAATGGTTGTATAAAAAAAAAATAAAAATAAAAAAAAATAAAAAGTAACCCTTACGTAAAAAATAAAACACTGCCTGAAACCAATACTGTAAAATTCCATAATTTTTTTTAGACTTGTTCAAAGACCAGCTTGTTAGAAAAAAAATACCTCAGGATAGACAAGAGTTACTACTAGAAGAAGCAACAAAACTGTTTACTCTTCAGATAAGAGATAAAAAAAAAAAAAAATCATTAAAAAAGCAAAAAGAAAAGAAAAAAAATTAAACGGCGTCCGGTGCAACTTAAATCACATTTACTAGTTTTACAGTAATTTTTACTTTTATTTAAGTGCATAATATTTTATTGTTGTGTAGTTTATTGATTTTGAAATTGTTAAAAAATGGGAAAAAATAATGCTGTTGATTTATTTTTGGTTTATGTATTTCGCAAAATGCTCTAAAAATATTTTGTCTTTATTATTACATCCAAAACCATTAATTTTTAATAAAAAAAACATTGACGATATCGTCAAAGTTCCCAATATGCCAAGAGTTCACTTTGGAGAGAAATTTTTGATGTTGTTACTTTCATTAGGCAATTTCAAAAATTATAGTTGAACATGAATCTGGAGCTAGCACCAGCACCAGGATTACAGTGGTTATAAATCAGAATTTATCTACTTAATTTATTTATCTAGTCTTACATAAAAAAAAAAATGCCATATGGTTTCCGGATGATAAAAGACCAATAACCTAAACAAAAAAAAACCACAACAGTCAGACTTTTTTATCCTCTAAATCAGGCGTTTTTCAGAAAATGTTTAATCGCTCGATTTCGACTTTCATATAATTTTTTTTTTGCAGGAATTGGTGAATGTCATTGCATTTATGTGAGGGATTTTTTTTACTTCCTAACGTCATTTTTCGACTAGTTTGACCAATCCTTGCAAAAAAATTGCACGAAAGTCAAAATCTAGTAATTGAAAATTTACCGAAAAACTCACCTCTGATTTAGAGGATAAACGAGTCGCTGGATTTTTGCAAAAAAATCCCTAACGTCACTTTTCGACAAGTTTAACTTATTCCTGCAATAAAAATTGCAGGAAAGTCGGGATCAAGCGATTGAAAATTTTCCGATAATTTTTGGTTGAGCACTACTGATGCTGGGGCTACTTCAGATTCATTGGCACGATTTCGAACGGACTCAAAGTAACAACTCAAAACGATGTCTTCGTGAACATACACAATACATAATCATTCGATTATATTCAGGTGCAGCTATAAAGCAACTTGATAAGCTTGTTAACTTGTTGAAAGAATTTTTACAGATACTACGATAATTTGACCTTACTTTTAATGTCCTAGGCTTTTGACATTTACTCCTGAAAAAACTGTAAATAACAAAGCAAAATAAAGCAAAATATACTATGGTTCGAATCTAGGGTATAATTTTACCTTTTAAGACCTTTTGGCCTGAGAAATAGTGAATTTGGAAATTTTACTCTCGATTGAGAACCTGATCTATCTTGGGAGGATAGGTAAACCCCGACTGTTTTCACAGTCAACGAATACCTTTGAGGAAAGGACATTTTATAAATTTTCTCAAAGACTACAGCACTTTCATCAAAACAGGATAATCAACTCAATTTAACAAGTCCTCAACTGTACGGAGTACAGCATCAGAAAAAACTTACTGTTTTCACTGCGAGTTCAGGTTAAATTGAGGTGAAAGAAGAGAAATTAAAATGAAAGTTATAGAAAAAATAATTTTTTTTACTGTTTATTCAAGCTCAATAGCTTCTCTGATTGGGGTCAGGTGGTGGTTGGTGGTGACTGTCGACCTGGAGGTAGCTCTGGGCAGAACTGACCAAGACTTGTGAATGACCAACTGATGAAGTGTACAGGACCAAACCAGGGAACAGGACCAACCGTGACTCTTGAGTGTTGACGACGTTCTACCTCGAGCTCCTCCAGGGTGCCCAATTTATGATGGCCCAAAAACTAAAGTCGCGTTTTCACGGGCTCAAAATGCAGCGTCCAATCGGGAAACGCTTTTCCGGACAAATTTTCCCACTGCCAATCAGAGGGAAACTTACAGAGTGGGGGTAGTTCCCCCCTACATGAGACTCAGTCCATGAGACAAAAATCTTAATTTAATCTTAATTGAATAAATATTACGGTGTTAAATTTTTAATTAATATATCCTCACTCGTTATTAAATTCCCTACAAAATAAGTGGTCGAACGACGCAATTCGACCCATAATTAGCAATTATGATATTTGAACTTATAGTATATTACTTATAAAATAAAAATTACAATAAATAACCTTTATATTGGTTTACATTCAAACTAAATGTATCATGATCTATCTATCCGATGTAAATTATCTCTCAATAATCCTACCTTTTTTATAAAAAAAGGAGTAATGTTTATTCTATTGTAAAATCAATAGCTATTTATTGTGAAATTATTCTTAACTTACTCTGAAAAAAAAAGAATAAAACCTTAACCATGGATTTCTACTCTCTCAACTAATTATAATTATTTTTAATTCATTGCTAAATTGGATTTTTTCTATAATAGTGGTGTTTTATTATAGTAAAACCAAATTTATTTTGTCTTGCAATGAATTAATTAATGCATTCAATAACTTAATCCGAAGTAAAATTTAATTACTCTTCCTGAGTCAATAAATGGTTTAATTAAAGTGTAAATTAGACAATCCATCGTCGTCATTTGACGGGCTTCATTTAATCAATTTATTTTCTCAAGAGAACCAATTAAACTGTGTTAAAATATGAACAATCTTAATTATAAAATTCCCACATAATTATTTTCTAACTTCTCAATGACTTATATATTAATTTTTATAATTTTGTTCGAAATTAAGAGTCCGGGAGCTGCTGCCCCGTTGAGGCAAACGCTCTAACTTCGGATAAAAATTCATTCATTCAAATTAACTTTACGCATATTTAAAACATGGGAAAAATATTATCATAACTAATATTGGTTTAAAATTAACTATTCTACCCATCACCAAATTTTAATATAAAAAGTACTGAAAATTAACATCTTATTTATAAATAATCGCACAAAACGAGTTGTATAAATAGTGTTTCCAATCCCACCAAATTGGCTCAACTCAATCTGGGAAAGTGGCATTTTCAGAACATCATCCAAAAATCTGAATCTTTTGAATATAGATATGGCTTTAACGAAAAAAATTTTGCACTGACTTCTTTTCATCTAGAAATTAACCAGTTAAAAGACTCAAATTTTATGTTTCATTTAACCTAGGCTAGGATGTTCATCGAATTAAAATATCACCTAGGCGATTTTAAAACTATTGAGTAAACAACAAACAATCGATTTATGATCGGGCTACGATTTTTCAAGAATACTTAACAGCAGTTATCGATATTTTGAAAACTTAACTAGAATGAAGAAAATAGTCAAGAAAATAGTTTTTCACCCCCAAGTATTGGAAAACCTACTCAACTCAATCTGGGAAAGTGGCATTTTCAAAATATTATCTGGAAATCAGAATCTTTTGATTATAGACATGGCTTTAACGAAAAAAATTTTGCATAGGCTTCTTTTCATCTTCAAATTAACCAGTTGAAAGACCCAAATTTTATGATTCAGTTAACCTAGGCTACGATGTTCATCGAATTAAAATATCACCTAGGCGATTTCAAAACTATTCAGCATAACAACAAACAATCGATTTATGATCGGGCTACGATTTTTCAAGAATACTTAACTGCTGTTATCGATAATTGGAAAACTTAACAAGAATGAAGCTTAAGCAACTTTTCAAATATCTAATAGCGTTGACAAGCAAGCTTCGTCTTTTCATGAATTCTAAGAACAATAACCTCATAAACCCGAGATTTTAAAGTGCAGCTTAATAAACTAAGAAATTAAATGAAAAATCAAGGAGTAGTTATGACATTAAGACCATAACCATTTCGTCGAGAAAATAGTTTTTCGCCCCCATTGAAAACCTACTCAACTCAATCTGGGAAGTGGCATTTTCAAAACATCATCTGAAAATCGGAATCTTTTGATTCAAGATATGGCTTTAACGAATAAAATTTTGCATAGACCAGCAGACTTCAAGAATGGAGGTAACTACCCGGACTCAGGGTGAACATGAGTCAGTGCGGAATTTCGTGACATGCTTGCAGTCATATTTGCTGAAAATTAGACCGGTACCGACTGAGAAAGAACAGATTGACTTTATGTTGACGAACATGTTGCCTCGATTGCGTAAGCAGATCAGGCGTGAAGAGGTTAAGTCAATTAAAGGCTTATGAAGCCAAGCGGTCGAGGTCAAAAGAATTACCAATATGGAATTAGTGTACAAGCCACCTCCGTCTCCGTCTACGTCAGTATGGCCTAATCTGGCTTAAAAAGATGATAGAGCTAATAAAATACCGAAAGTTAACATAGCCGCAACGGCTGTTGAAGGCAGGACTACCAAGACTTCGGTTATTAGCCATCTCGAGACTTTGCTTAACAAACTCGAGACTAATTGTATGACGTTTGGAAAGCCTACGGATCCAAGGCACCAACGTTCATACAAAGTCAGAAGAACCAAAACAAGACGTAAGTCGACGGATGACGAAGAGGCTAGAAGCTCATCTCCAGAATCGAGCTGGAGTGATAAAAGTAAGAGAAGTCCTGGCAAAGGTACTCCAGTTAAATGCTGGGAATGCGGGCAAAGAGGGCACGTAAGGTTTAGTTGTCTTGAAAGGCCGAAAAACGAGCAACCGGCGGAGTAGAAAGTCATAAATTCTACTCTGCCAAAGTTGCGGCCGAGCCATCACTCGGAGATGGCACCTGAGCTTGTCCAGTTTGTCAGATAAATACTGAACAAGCTAGTAAACATAATGTGGCAGCAGGTAACTGGAAAATTGAATTGTGTGTTATTAAGAAATTTAACCTTAAAATTACAGCTATATTATAACCGAATTAACGAAGTCAAGGTTAATCGATCAGGCCGACAAGTGTTTGCTGAAGAAAAATCTGACTGATGCAGCCATAAGCTATCTTGTTAGAGAGCTAGATGGCTAGAAATTGAATGAGGTTTTAAGTCAAGGAAAACCTAGAAAATTTTTAAGGTTAGGAGTCGTGGATGACAGGCTTGGCGATTGTAAGCCCAACGACTTGATTAACCAGACAAGCGGTAATCACAATATCTGGCTGGAAATTCGGGTCACAAGACTGGAGCAAGAACCGTCGGAAGAGGAAAATCAACCACCGAGGGATGCGTCCGAAAATCCTGACACTCGCTAGTGTCAGGTAGCATGCGATCGGATTTTATGGGAATTGATGTAATTTCTACGTAAATTAGCTGCGTTCTTACGATTGTCGAGGTAACGAATCCCGGATACGTAACCTCTGGGGCCTTATTCTGAGATTTTTAACGCTTTCGTAAGGATCTTTAAGATGCCATTGCGTCCACGTAGTTCAATTATTTATTAATTTTTAACGAAAATTCAGCACGTTATTACTTAGCGACAGAA
The DNA here is from genome assembly GCA_038277355.1 of Encarsia formosa. Classification (NCBI taxonomy): domain Eukaryota; kingdom Metazoa; phylum Arthropoda; class Insecta; order Hymenoptera; family Aphelinidae; genus Encarsia; species Encarsia formosa. Next base: position 43,555,131 of record CM076186.1, on the reverse strand, counting down.
GAATGTCAATTTAACGCTCGGAAAAATCGATGTAACGCGTAATGTCAACAGTTTAACGCTAACTTTATCAAGCGTTGTATTACGCATGTTAAAGTAAACGTTAGACATGAGTAGTGACCGAAATTTAAAAAAGGCAAGCAAAATACTTCAAATTAACCCATCATGAAATGAAGAATAAATGTAAAGTCTGTAAAAAAATGTAAAAAATGATTTGTGTGTAAAATCCTTTACATTAAGCAAGAACCTTCGATTTTGCCGTCATCAGACTTGAAATCCATACTCGAACCCATCAGCTGATTCAAAAATCTTGATTTACAAACATACATATATCAATGTTAATATTATCAAATTGATAAGTTTTTTATGAATGATTTTCCGAATAGGCTGAATTTGTTTCAAAATGATTAGAGACAAATTACCAAAATAGAAAAAAAAATTAAATAAAAAAAAGCTCAGTATTAAACAAACTCAAATTTTTCTAACGAAAAATCTTTTTTATTCGGGTACTTAGAAAATTAACAAATAACTTTACATCGTTTAATTTCAATCATGTGAAAGTACATTTTAAGAAAATATACATTTTTTAAATCATGCACCGACACGAAGAACAATTTATATTTTTCCTTAAAAATACTTTTTATAAAATCTTCGGTGAGATTAGTAACAATTATATAATCAAACAACAATCATGAAGTTACAAGAAAAACTATTTTCTATCGGTTATATATGGGCAAAAGTAAAAAAGTCGGCCATTTGAGCGGCCCTACCACGTTTTTACGTTTAACATGACTAGATTTCATGAGTTAACGAAATTTGTATGAAATGTTAATCAGTAGGGTTCAAGTACACCGAGAGAAATAAAACACAACAGTTAATACGCCGACATAACAGTTATGTCGGGTCGCTTAACTATTAGTGGTGGACAAAATCTCGTAATAGTTAATACCTCCGACTTAAGTGTTAATGCGAGATACTGCAAGGGTCCAGTATTGTTTATACTGGAGTCGCAGGGGGCTCCGATTTTTGAAATTCTATTTTAAATTTTCGCGGCGCATCTGTGCGACGCCTGAGCGTGTGCAAAACGCCATGCGCCGCACAGATCGCAAGAAATTCAGCGCGAGTATCTAACGCTACCTAGGAGCCGAGGAGAGAGTAGCAGCACGCTACCACCACCACGCGGTCAGGGTAGCGGCTGGCTGCATGTACTCTCTCCCCGCATCTCAAATCATGCATGGCTAAGCGGCTACCGGGCGCGAGAAGTGGGAGAGTGATGATCTGCCCCACAGGTAGATCATCCCCACTCTCCCATGCCACCCCAAAGACAAAGCATTTTGTCAATTAGTGATTGGCCAAGGGGTCAGTTTGGCCCGGCTATAAATAGACCTCCCCGAGCCGCAGGAGCTCACTTTTTTTTCCAGTACTCTAAATTTTCAAATTTTCTAAAACTACGTATACTCTCTTATTCGAGATTCGCTATTTCTTTTGTTCGTCGGGATTCATTCTCTGTGCCGCAGTGTGCTCCATTTATTTTTTCGTGCCGCGTTCTTTTTTTTTTGTTAAACTTCAAAATTTTCGTGGTGAAATCTCCTGGTGTTGCCACCCTGGGTGAATACCCGTAAGTACCTTAATTATCGGTGAGCAATAATAAGTTTCAACTAGGACCAACGCATTAGTTTCAAATAGCGGTGAACATCCTTCCCATGCCAGCGAAAGAACGAGTTCCTAGTGAACTTAATGCTGCCAGGTCCGAGTTGGGCAAAAATAGGAAAAACACGCAAATAGCGGTTTAAACATTTTCTTGTTTAAACGACAGCCAACACGTGCGGTTCTTCGGGACCTCCCATTGCCCAGCGCCCTTATTGATTTTTTTTTTGGTCGAGAAAATTAAATGAAAAACCAAAGAGTTTTTCTTCTCGTATAAATTTAAATTCAGTTTATTTTCTCTTCTAGTGTATATTATACTATACCCCGCTATCACTGACTTGTATAAACTTTGTTACGGGCCCAATCTACTTAGATTTCATTTTTTTTATCTCAGGAAAAAGAAATAATAATTAGTGGGGGAGAATAAAATATGAGTAGCTCACTGTCCGTTCATTTGTAATTAATTAAAATATTTTGATATAGATTTATTGAATGAAGTAAAACTATCAATTTGGATATGTGATTAAGGCACAAAGCGCCTGAATGAACTGTAATTAAGATTTATTTAATTTCATTAAATATTGATTATTAAACAAATCAAAGCCAGCGGTAGCTGGCTTGGGGAGATTTTTTTCCCGCCAAAATAGTAGCCGGCTGCCGTGCTTTATTTACAGCTACTGGAGCTACCTTAACCCTACTAACCGCAATTAATCAATTATTTAAAAATTAAAACACGTTACCTGCATCATTAAACCTCTAGACTACGCCTACTTTTCACTACCGAAGAGATGAGGATTGTTTTCGAAGCTTATATTTTTTTAATTTTCGTATTTTTTAATTCGCGTTTTTGAAATCGGCCTTTTTTTTGGACTTTCCATCCATCAACGTTCGATCGGGGATCGGCACCTCCCAACATTTTCAACAGATGGCGCTATCATTATTTTTTTTATTTTTTAAAAAAATAAAATTAATTAACGTTTATAAAAACTTGTTTTCATAAAAAAAAAATGAAAAAAAAAAAAAAAATTAAATGATAATTAATAAAAATTAGAATTAACCTTTGAACGATAAAAGACACTGGTAACTGGCTTGGTTAGAGAACAATCATCAGTGTAGCAGTAAAATCAGAGAGCAAAAGAAAATATGTATTTTAAAAGAGGTAGTTGTAAACATTCTTACAAAGTAACATGTTCAATAGCACACGTAGGAAATAATTTAAATAATGGGCACTACGTGAGCATTTTACGAGAAAAAAAAGAGTTGGATTGAAGTAAGCGACGAAAATATTGTAAAAAAACCTTGGCCAACTAATGCTAAAGGTGTTTATTTATTTATATTAGAAAAAAAAAAAAAAAATTAGAAAAATAACAAATAGATAATTATTAAAAAATTATCAAACAAAAAAAAGTGATATCCCACAAAAAACCTTACAAAGGTAAACAAACGTGGGGAGATTTTTTTAATGAATTGATTTAACAAAAAATAGTGATATCATTAGATAGATTTTATAAGGTAGAATTTTTGATAACATGTCATATTAATAACAGAATTTAAAAATTAATTGCTGTAACAAATTTAAGAAAAAAAAATAATTATTTCAAAAAGTAATAAAAAAATTATTTTAATGAGTTGTGTATTTAAATTTAAAAAATAAATTGAAATCAATATTCATAAAATCTGCCAACGAAGATAAAGTTAATAAATTTTCTTCTGTATATAAACTTCGTGGGCAGATTTTTATGAATATTGATTTCAATTTATTTTTTAAATTTAAATACACAACTCATTAAAATAATTTTTTTATTACTTTTTGAAATAATTATTTTTTTTTCTTAAATTTGTTACAGCAATTAATTTTTAAATTCTGTTATTAATATGACATGTTATCAAAAATTCTACCTTATAAAATCTATCTAATGATATCACTATTTTTTGTTAAATCAATTCATTAAAAAAATCTCCCCACGTTTGTTTACCTTTGTAAGGTTTTTTGTGGGATCAGATTTCTTCTCAATGACTACACCTATATCTTCCAATAAAATCCCTTATATATTTTGTCACCCATAATTATAAAAAAAAAAAATTTTGAATTAAAGTAAAATATAATTTATTTAAAATTTTTTTTTCCACAAAGAGTAATAACTAAAAAATCTAAATATAAATATCAATTGATACAAAACAAAATCATAACTGATTTTTTTTATTCAGTTTATTTAAAATCTCTACAAATTTATTTTTTTTTATGTAACCAAATATTAAAAGAGAGAAGAAAGAGAGAAATCGAATTTTGTGTCAACTTACGACACACAAATTCGCACGAAAGACTCCGGCTGAAAATCAAGAAAACCAGGAGCTTTCCAATACCTAAAATATTAATCTAGAATTTTTTCGCGCTGAGCGTAGATGTGCGCGTGCGCGCTTGTTCTCAATTCATCATAACCATTAACCATAAAACGATAAATTAATAAATTAATTTAATTTCATAATCATTTTTATAATACTCATTATAAATTATCACTAAAAAATTAAAAATAAGAAAATATAATTTATTATAAAATAAAAAAACTTCTCAATTTTAGAAAATTATAATTTTTACCGAAATATTTCTATTCAACAATTAAACTATTTTCTAGATAATTATACCAAAAACAAGTTGAAAAATTTACAAAAATATCTTCTATTTTTTAATACATATCATTTCCATATAAGCGATATTGCCCAAAAATTTAACAATCTTAGTTACAGTTCTCGCATTAACAGTTAAGTCGGAGGTATTAACTAGGACGAGTAGATTTTCCATAAAACACCAAAAACTATTTTTCACCCCTAAATAACCACCCTTTGACCCTGTTATGTCGGCGTATTAACTGTTGTGTTTTAGTTCTCTCGGTGTACGGTCTTCAGGATATCTGAAAACGATTTCAAATTTTCAAAATATGCAAAAGAAAAAATTTGACAAGCGAAATAAGTTTGTCTCGGTTTTTTACGTCGAACCATGATAATTACAGCAGTTTAATAGATTTTTATGTTTAAAAGAACGTATATATTATTTTTACATCAAAAAATCTCAGTAATAGATGCTTTTGGTGAACTTTTATTATGTCCTGTAATTCCGCAGGGAAAAAAAGTATAAATCTTTGTTTTTCATTAAAATAAACCCCAAAAACGTTTTCCTGAGACTTGAAAATTAAATCTTTTGTACTTTAGAAATCTTTTTAGTCTTTAAACACCGAATAAACAAACGATTTGAAAAAAAAATTATGAAGACTTTTGTCCTGTAATTCCGCAGCTGCATAAAGCGAATTGGACGTCGTCTGCTATATGTGATTTTACGTACGAGATTTTTCCCGACGCATTTACTCTGTTGAATTTGTTTGGTTTGATGTGGTTATCTATCAGTGACAAATTTTTCTTTGTACCTGTTTCTATTTTTTAAAAAACAATGAGCAAAAAAAGAATGAAGAAATAGAGTAACTTACAACTCTACTGCAAGTTGTACGTGTTCATTTTTTAACTTCTTTTAGCTAATATGAACAATATAAATGTTTATTTTGCGTGGCCAAATAAATTTTTAGTAACCTTATTATTTGTATCAACAAAATAAATTATGATTTATGAATTTAGAGAACTTTTTTTTTTATTAATATTATCCTAGAAGTGGCCGACTTTTTTACTTTTGCCCATATACAAAACAAAAAATTTAAACTTAACATCAACTAAACTAGTTCTCATTTCAGTCTTAAAGGTTAAAATAATTAGTGTTACCGTTGTTGTTATTATCTGCATCTTCATTTGTCAAATGATTTGTGACTTGAAGATTTGCAGGGTTCAAACCATAATTTCTTTGGCAGGTCATACCCATTTTCAAACCCAACATTTCAAACCCGTTCGTACGTACCGCTACCATTTCCTTCAAAACAAGCAATACAGCCTCATAACGCTGGGCGTTTGAATTTTTTTAAATAAATGAATAAATTATCTAACCACCAAGCAATAACATGCTTGTCTTTAAAAAGTTTTGAGAAATTATAAAAAAAACGTACTAAAAAGTAGAAAATAAAATTTTAATACTGCTAAATTTTTTCAAAGTACTATAAAAGATTTAATATAAATAGAACAAACAAAATTTCGTGATGACTCTAAACAAAAGCATGGGGCTCTAAAGATGACTTAAATTTAAGGCGTACGGCTGTCTTTCATCAAGTGCCCCATGCTTTCGTTTAGAGTCATCACGAAATTTTGTTTGTTCTATTTATATTAAATCTTTTAAAGTACTTTGAAAGAATTTAGCAGTATTAAAATTTTATTATCTCCCTATATTATATTTCCGTTTTTGATTCTGATCCCCTAAATTGGATCCCCTAAATTGGATCTTCCTCGAAAGTATTGGATCCCCTCAGTTGGATCCCCTTTTTTTCAAAAATCCCCTTTTCAAAGATCCCTTTTAATTCTTCGTTGAAAGTATAATATAATTTAAAATCCAATAATTATTTATATATATTTATATACCGATTTAAGATCAACGAACGATTGGATTTTAATTTATATTATATATATTAATTACTAATTTATATTATTTATATTAATTTATATAACCCATACCTAACTTAATACCAATGTTTACTTTTTGATAAAAAACATTTACTTAGGAATAAAAATTTGTGTGGTACGAGAAATTTTTACGGGTAATCAAGGGACACTTAAGTGGGCAGATTTACGCAATCCCAAGCCAGCTGGTTAGATAAGCGAGATACGTTAGTTTAGTGAGAGCTAATAATTTAAGTCGATTCAGGTTAGTAAGGTAGATAAGGTTGGTTAGGCGGGAGGAGGGTGGAAGGGGAGATGAGGTGAGGAAGGGTTTGTTATTTTACTTAAAAATATTAATAGAGCTTTTTCAAAATTAAAAGTACTTCAACAAAACTTTAAAGTTAGTGACTGAGTCGATGAATACGGTGAGTAGGATTCGTTGGTAGATTGGGTGAAATAAGTTTGGGAGATCCCTACTCCTTAAATCTAGCTGGACTTCAAAAAAATTTTTTTTGGTTAATATCGCTTAAAATCAAGTTATTGTTCATTTTTCAATTTGTCCAGCTGGATTTCTAGCTGGACAGATCCGGCTGGAAAATTAAAAAAAAAAAAAAAAACTACGATAAATTTTTTCAAAATCATTGAAAAATGAATAATAACTTGATTTCAAGCAATATTGATTTTCACCAAAAAATTTCTTTTTTGAAATCCAGCTGGAAATCCAGCCGTCATATTGAAACCGAAATCCAGCTGGATAGCCAGCTGGAAATCCTGCTGGAAATCCAGCTGGATTTAAGGGGTAGGGATAAAATACGGTATTTGAAGTAAATTAAATTAGTGAGGTCAGTAATGTGGCTAAGATTAAACTAGGTCATGTAGTTGAAGATAAAAAAATTCGAAGTCTTAAGGGGAGTTGCAGAATTTGCGAAAAAAATCATTTACAATTAAACGAAAACGAAAATAAAAAAACTTCCTAAAGATTCAATAAATATAGATGTATAGCAAATGCTATTAAGATACAAAAATTTACAAAACTGTTTCCCATATTCTGACTTTAATTTTGATCCGATTTTGATGGGGTTGGGCTTAAAAGATATATTAAGATAGTAGCTCCAGCGCTACAGAACCCTTTTTTCATTTTCATTTTTAATTTTACTGAATCTTCAATTTTTTGTTAAAATGACCCTAATGACTTCGCCTTAATACGGGTGAGAATAGTAAAGAGACTTAGATGGGGTGAGTGATGGTTGTGTGGTTGTGGGCTGGTATAGACATATTAAAATTATAAGTTTGGCTCCAATGAAAATTTTTACATAAAATTATGTATGATAAAAAAGGTCTTGAGCTCAGCTTTCTAATTATGTCATTCAAATTTTTATTAATTAGTAGAATACTACAATCGGCTGCGCCTCGGCTGAAAATTACATGTGATCTGAGACATTTCTTATTTTCGTGGCCACGTGTGGTATAGGTACTACTATTTTTCTGCTCGTCGCATTTTCTGGCCTCTGAGCGCGCCAGTCTTTGCTACTTCCCGGCCGGAGTGCAGAAAATACTTTTTGCTGTCATGACTCTCATGAGAGGGTGCTGAACAAAGCCGTTTATCAATTAGTCGGTTCAAACGCAACTTAGCAAGCTCTTACTATAAAGGAAATACGTTCATCTCATGAAGAATCTGTAAAATAATTTTGAAGAAAATCAAGGTTCGTTTGTACGAGTTTGCGAAATTTGAAAAAAATCTTGAATTTTTTTATCATTCGGTAAATTACTAGAGTAGTTTTCAGGATGGGGAGTATAAGCTAGAGATCTAAGATGAGTCAGATCAAGAATGAATAAGGTGAGTAGGGTTTGTTGGTAGAGTGAGTGAGAGATGAGTTGGGGTATTGAAGTAAGTAAAATTAGTAAGGTCAGTAATGCGGCTAAGATTAAAATAGGTCAGGTGGTTAAAGATGAAAGATTAAGTAAGGTTAGTAGGGTTCTCCAAATGGGTGAGATAGTGAAGTAGGTTAGATAGTTAATGTGATTAGGTGAGTGACACTTGTGGGCCGGCAAATATAATAAAGTTTGTAATATCGATCTGAAATGAATCTATTTAATATGCCCGCCATAAGCAAAAGAAGCTCTAAAAATATTTTTGTGTGTGTAAGATCTAATGAAATAGTTCAAAATACCAGTGGGCTTACTAAAATATTCCTTATGAGTCATCAAAAATTTATGTATGTACCTTACATGAACACTCTAACTATATTAAAATTGATTTATATCTTCATTTGTCAATTTTAGATCTATTTTAGCCCTGGATAGATTTTGACTAAAAATTATTAAAAATAGAAATAAAATTCTATACCTCATGATTTTGCCTAAATAATTAAAAACTTTTCTCTATAAGTCTGATTTTATGAATCAAGTTATGATGAGTAAGTAAAGTTCAAACTGAACTCTTGTGTCTAATTTTTATTGATTTTGAGCGCTTTAGTCTTTTGATTATTTTACCAAACATAGAGCTTACGTATTGTTTCGATTAATTTTTATATTCATCAATTATAATTAGGGGGTTGGCGAGCGGAGCGAGCAGGGGGGTACCCCCCCTAGTTATATATAATTTGGTTATTATTGAAATTTTTATAATCCTTTTTACAATTATAATATTTGAAAACATTTTTTTTATTCAAATATATTGATAACTACCAAATTAGAACCCTTGCAGAACTCATCAAGTCATCCTTGCAAAATCTGGCCCAAACTCTCGAAGATGACCTCCAGGTTCCCCAGGTACACCCGTCATCGGCGACCTGGCTGTCCAGGTTCAAACTTCTTTCTCATATGCTCTAAAACACCCCCGAACTCTATCCAAAGTCATACTCCGAGAATTCGACCGAACTCTCGGAGATGACCCCCAGGTACCCCGGACACCCCCATCATCGGTGACGTGGGTACCTAAGTTATAATTGCTTCGATAAATGTTCCAGAACTTCTCTCAAAGTCATCCCCGAAGAATTTAGCCCAAATTCTCGGATATGACCCCCCAGGTACCCCCGTCATCGGCAACCTGGAGGTCTAGGTCGAGAAGTGACTACGGATTAATGTAATGTCATCCAAAACTAGACCCTCTGCAAAATTTCAGAATTCTAGCTTTTACAGGCTCCAAGTTATAGAGCTTGGCAGTTTTGAACATACGACGACGACGACGACGACGAAAAACCACAGTGAGTTAAAGAAAAGCATGTAATAATAATAGTAATAATAATAATAATAAAATGAAGCAACTGCTTTTTAGGAAAACGAGAAAGTTTTATTCTGGTAAGATTTTTGCTTAATGATTTGATGTTTAACGATAGCTCAAAATTTTAACGAATAACGCAATCGTTCGTAAAACTGATCGTTTCGAATTCGTTAAATCTTAGAATAAGGCCCCTGGGAGGGGACTGTAACAGCTAGCGCGGATGAAATTCGAATTTGGCGCTAACTGTTAAGGAACGCAGATGCGGATCGGTTAGTCAGGTGATGACGAAATCTACCGATCAGCATTACTCTAATTTTGGCGCTTGGCGTGATCACACGTGTGTCAGAGAGCAAATGTACAATTTACTTTTTTGTGTTGTTAGATAACTTTATTAAAGTGTGTAAAATAAAGTTATCAGTGAGAAGTTAAGTAGATTTTCCTGTGATCCAGTTGTCATTAGATCGGAGCGGGGAAGACAATAACATCTCACAGAGAGTCAGCGTGCGGCCTAGTAAGGCATTGTCGTCTTGTGTAAGGCCATTCGGGCTAGTCGTAATTATTATAATTATTGTTACACCTGCTAAAAAAGTAAGTCCGCGTAGCGGTTGATCATTGGATGTTTGCTCGTGTGATGGTTGGAGTCAGAGTGTGTGTGAAGTACAGTAAGTACTTAGATTTTGTCCCTGAGTCTTTGTCTGGGTTTTGGCGCGCTTCAGCTAGTAGCTGAGTGTAAGAGTGTGTGCATGTTGGTAGGAAAATAGTTTTTCGCCCCCAAGTATTAGAAAACTTGCTACACTCAATGTGGGAAAGTGGCATTTTGAAAACATCATCTGGAAATCGGAATTTTTTGATTATAGATATGGCTGAACCAAAAAAAACTTGCATAAAATTCTTCTTATCTTCAAATTAACCAGCTCGAAGACCCGAAGTTTACTTATCTGTTTCTAATATCTTCTGTCAAAGCATCTTGAGCCGTGAAAAAAATTTATTAAGATTCTAAAGTTTTCAGAATTAACTACTCATAAAATTGAACAAGGATCTCGATTACATCAAAGTTCAGTTTAAAAATCTTTGTTTGTTGGTTGGGTCAGTATTTTTGAAAATGCCTCAACGATTTTCACAGTCATTTAACAACTTCAAATAGATTTTTAAAAAACATAAAAAAGAGGCTATTTTTGTACTGTTGAAATCTAGTTTCTACTTATTTGATGATTTAAGTAAGATTTACAGATAATTGTTGACTGAAAAGATCAATCCTTCTCAAAACTTATAACGTGTCGAGACATTTTTTTGAAAATGCCCGTGTCTTGGATGAAATAGATTCTGTTGTGTTATTTGATGTCGATGGGATTTAAAAAGAAAAATTAATTTTTTGCTATGCTTTGATTTTTGAGTTAATGTGATGTCAGGCCCATTCGACCGAATTTTTTTTCCCTCCTTAAATAACTATTCAGGGAAAACCTTTTTTTTGTTTCCCAGAGATTTCTTTTTTTTATTTTCTTTCTCCGAAGTTTTCGGGAAAGCTGCAAAACCTTTTGGGCGATAAAGCACCTACGACCCACCGCGTGGCCAGACGTGCTCCTCGGATATAAAGACTCGCAAGGGCCCAGACGGTCGTAAAGATTGTCATGGCGTCTTTACCTATATAAAAAAAGTGAACCTCTGCAACCGGGAAAATAGGCTCTGCACGCCTAATCGCGCTTGTGTCATAAATTTGGTGGATGCGGATGTCGTTTACGACTACGTTCCCCGAATGACTCAAGGGCCTTCTCGGTGCCGTCTGTCCTTTTTTGTCCAAACATCCTCCCTGATTTTTCCATGATGTCGCAACTTTTTTATAGATTAAAAAATGCATTATTGAATGATGTTTAAGCAACTTTATTCTATGTTATTGCTGGTAAAACCGTTTAGTTCTCGAAGTTTTTATTTCAGAAAATTCTATTAAGAATTATTCGATAAAATTGAAGTTTTAGGATAAGTTTGATTAATAAACATTAAACAATTAACATGTTGACATCTATAAAGATAGAATCATAAATAAAACCAAATTTCACCAATAAATTTTGGTGGGATTGGAAACACAATTCATAGATCTCGTTTTGTGCGATTATTTACAAATAAAATGTTCATTTTCAGGAATTTTTACATTAAAATTTGGTGATGGGTAGAATAGTTAATTTTAAGCCGGTATTAGTTATGATAATATTTTTCCCGTGTTTTAAATAAGCGTAAAGTTAATTTTGATGAATGAATTTTTATCCGAAGTTAGAGCGTTTGCCTCAGCGGGGCAGCAGCTCCCGGACTCTTGATTTCGAACAAAATTATAAAAATTAATATATAAGTCATTGATAAGTTAGAAAATAATTATGTGGGAATTTTATAATTAAGATTGTTCATATTTTAACACAGTTTAATTGATTCTCTTGAGAAAATAAATGGATTAAACGAAGCCCGTCAAATGACGACGATGGATCGTCTAATTTACACTTTAATTAAACCATTCATTGACTCAGGTAGAGTAATTAAATTTTACTTCGGATTAAGTTATTGAATGCATTAATTAATTCATTGCAAGACAAAATAAATTTGGTTTTACTATAATAAAACACCACTATTATAGAAAAAATCCAACTTAGCAATGAATTAAAAAGAATTATAATTAGTTGAGAGAGTAGAAATCCGTGGTTAAGGTTTTATTCTTTTTTTTTTCAGAGTAAGTTAAGAATAATTTCACAATAAATAACTATTGATTTTACAATAGAATAAACATTACTCCTTTTTTTATAAAAAAGGTAGAATTATTGAGAGATAATTTACATCGGATAGATAGATCATGATACATTTAGTTTGAATTCAAACCAATATAAAAGTTATTTATTGTAAATTTTATTTTATAAGTTGTGGGGATCGCTCCCCAGAACGTTCCGCGCGGACACAGGCGCAAGCGGCAACTTTAGCCACGACTGTGGACCGACGTCGTAAACAATCGAGCCACGCATAGCCAAGCAACGCCTTCAGTCTCTTGTCAATCTCGACACGAGCGACAGCTAACCTTTAACACACACAAGCTTAATCTCGGCCCTAGAGCCATTGTAACTTTGAAAATTTAATTAAAAATATTATTAATAATTGGACTGTCTTTCATTATTTATACCCGCACCCTATACAGTCCATAGTGGTGACCCCGACTAAGTTACCCTTCGTGTCGCGCTGCCGCGTCGCGTTTAGAAAAACGAAGGAAACACCCATATTGACAAGGCAGGTTGAGTTCGCCCGCTCCCTTGCCGCAAATTTTGCAAGAAACCTTCTTCAAGGAAATTCCGCGATGGTGAATGGAAATGACGACGGAGGGGCCGATGGTCAACAACTGCCAGTTCAACAAAATGGCGCCCCAGTGGAGGTTGTCACGCAGTGACTCCATCCAAGACCTTCTGGATGTCCTGCGCACTGCTCCAGCAAACGGGAAGTACGAGCATCTGAAGGCGCAAGTGCTGTCCCGGTTCTCGGACTCAGCAGACCAGCGGCTCACCAAACTCCTCACCAAGGAGCTGGATGGGCGCACGCCCTCGCAGCTGCTTCGCCACATGAGCAACCTGGCCGCCGGCACGCAGGTCGCCGATGACGCGCTCAAGGTTAAATGGCTCAACCTCCTGCCCGCGCACGTCACACGCACTCTCCAAGTCCTGCGGAACAACACCTTGGACGAGTTGGCCGAGGCAGCCGACGAGATGCACGACGTGCCTCCAGGACTCCAGGCGGTGAGTAGTAGCAGTCAACGCAGCCCGTCCCCTCATCATCGTGGTGGTGCCCAAAGCACCAGCTCTCACAGGTCCAGCCTGACAGATGAGCTCGCTGGCATACGAGCAGCGCTAGCGAAGCTCAACGCATCCAACGACCTGATTCTAAGGGCCGTCCGTGGGTCTCAACCGAGGCCAACTGAAGGTGCCCATCAACCGCGTCGCCGAAGCAGGAGTAGGCCACGCTCATCTACTCCAGGTGGGTTCTGTTATTTTCACCACCAGTTTGGAGCCGACGCACGAAAATGCGAGCAACCCTGCAGCTTCAGATCATCAGCCAACCAGGGAAACTAACTTCGCTGCCATCAGTTGAGGCGACTGCTGGCAGCAAAGATCAGCTCCATGAAAATCGCCTCCTCATCATGGACCGGAACACTGGCCTACGTTTCCTGGTCGACTCCGGGTCGGTCGTGTCCTTATTGCCACTCTTGGCTGCAGAAGGAAAACCTCCTGTCCAGGACCTGCACCTGGCAGCAGCCAATAAAAGCGTCATTAAGACGTACGGCCGACGAATGGTGACCCTCAACCTGGGGCTTCGTCGAGACTTCACATGGCCCATCATCATCGCCGACGTCCACAATCCGATTCTCGGCGCAGACTTCCTGGCCAGCACTGGTCTCCTGGTGGACCTCCAGCATCGTTGCCTGGCCGATCCCACCACCAGCCTCAGTGTCGAAGCTACGCTCCACACCGCAGAAGTCTTTGGCATTGGCATCCAGAGCTGCTCCACTGAGGACAAACACCGCATGGCCTACGATCAGCTCTTGGTGGAGTTCGCTGACATCACAAAGCCCCGACAGGGAAAGGCAAACCTCAGCGGTACTCCAGTTTTGCACCACATCTTCACAAAGGGCCCTCCGGTCTTCGAGCGCCCACGGCGGCTCCATGGCGAGCGTCTTCAGGCGGCCAAGCAAGAGATCGACGAGCTCCTAAAGAGGGGCATTATCAGGCCCTCGTCCAGCCAGTGGGCGAGCCCAATACACTTGGTGCCTAAGAAGTCTGGTGGATACAGGATGACAGGCGACTACCGCCGGGTGAACGCCTGCACACGTCCGGACCGCTACCCGATTCCTGTCATTGAGGATATTCTGCATGACTGTTATGGCTGCAACGTCTTCACCACCCAGGATCTGGAAAAGGGATTCTACCAAATCCCCATGGCAGAGGAACACATCAGCAAGACGGCCGTCACAACACCCTATGGGCTCTACGAGTTCCTGTACCTCTCCATGGGTTTGCGCACCGCCACGCAAACGCTTCAGCGCTTCATTGACATGCTGTTCCGAGACATGCCCTTCGTTAGGTCCTATATTGACGATGTGCGCATCAAGTCTCGAAACCACAAGGAGCACCTGGAACATCTTCGTCTCGTCTTCCAGCGACTGCGAGAGGCAGGACTTACCATCAATCTTCAGAAGTGCCAGGTGGGTCAGTCTGAAGTCCAGTTCCTAGGCTACACCATCTCGCCCGAGGGTTTCCGGCCACCAGCACGCAAGGTGGACGCCATCATGAATATCCCCAAGCCTGAGGCGGCCACGCAGCTCCGCGGCTTCCTCGGGGTGCTAAACCACTACCGACGCTGTATTCCTGGAGCGGCCAAACGACAGGCGTCGCTGAACGACATGCTGTGCGGCCTTCCCAGAGGACGCAAAGTCAAAGTCACTTGGACTCCTGAAGCGGAGGCAGATTTCCAGAGATGCAAAGAGGACTTGAAAAAGGCCACAACCAACACATTCCTGTCGCCATCGACGCCACTGCGCCTGACGACAGACGCCTCCGACAAGGGCATCGGTGCCGCCCTAGAGCAGGAAATCGACAACGTCTGGCATCCAGTCGGTTTTTTCTTCAGCAAGCTGTCACCCACGCAACAGAAGTACAGCACCTACGATCGAGAGCTACTGGCTATTTTCGAGGCCATCAAGTTTTTCCAGAGGTACTTGGAGGGTCGGAGCTTCAAAGTGCTCACCGACCATAAGCCTTTAACCTTTGCGGCCCAGCAGCGGTCGGAAAAGGCCTCCCCAAGGCAGCAGCGCCAGCTAGACTACATCCTCCAATTCAATGTCACCCTGGAGCACGTGAAAGGTGAGGACAATGTAGTGGCTGACACTCTGTCCAGAGTCAACGCAATCGCCATGCCATCCGCTCTGCTTGCTCGGGACATGAAGACAGCACAGCTCGAAGACGACGAGCTGGAACATCTGCTGGACAAAGGCATTTTGGACCTGCAGGTACTCCATGTCGATGGCTCTTCAATCGCTTGCAACATCGAGGATGGCATCATCAGGCCGTACCTTCCAGCCAACCTGCGCCGTCGTGCCTTTGACGTCCTGCATTCGCTGGCGCACCCCAGTCCACGCACGACTACAAGAATCGTCACCTCCAAGTTTGTCTGGCCTGGCATCAAGAAAGACGTCGACCATTGGGCTCGATCTTGTGAACCATGCCAACGATCCAAGGTCAGTCGCCATAACCGAGCCGCACTTGACACCTTCCACGTGCCCAGCAACCGCTTCAAGCACGTCCATCTGGACATTATCATCATGCCGCAGGTAGGCAACCTGCGTTACTGCCTCACAATGATTGACAGGTTCTCGAGGTGGCCTACTGCAGTTCCACTGTCGGACATCACAGCGGAGACCGTTGTGGCGAGTTTCTACCAGCACTGGGTCTCGAACTTTGGTTGCCCAATCGAGATCACCACTGATCAGGGCAAACAATTCGAGTCGTCACTCCAGGCGGCTCTTGCACGCATGATTGGGGCTAAGCCCATCCACACCACACCCTGGCATCCGAAGTCCAACGGAATGGTGGAGCGTGTCCACTGCACATTGAAGGCAGCTCTCATGTGCGAGGGTCAGATTCCTTGGCCGCAACGCATACCCCTTGTCCTGCTTGGCCTACGCAACTCCTTCAAGGAAGATCTACAAGCTTCACCAGCTGAAATGATCTTCGGTACAACCCTACGCATTCCAGGAGAATTTTTCACCCATACTACGAAAGAAGTTAACCCCAGAAGCTTCTTGGAGAAGCTGGACCCTCATGCGGGAAATCAAGCCTGTGTCAGCCTCAGACCATGCCAAACATCAACCGTTCACCTTCAAAGACCTCAAAACCTGCTCGCACGTCTTCCTGAAGGTGAACACCGTCAAGAAGCCTCTGGAACCTCCGTACACTGGCCCTCACGAGGTAACGAAACGTGTCAACGAGAAGGTTTTTGTTATCAAGGTCAACGGCAAAGAGAGGGTTGTGTCCACCGACCACCTAAAGCCAGCGTACCTGGCCACCGCCGATTTGGAAAATCCTCATCTACCGGAACAAGCCGCAGAGCCGACGACTCCAACAACTCCGGCCCCAGCTGCATCGACGCCATCCTCTCCTCGGAGAACGAAGCGGGTATCGGTCCCCCTCGCTGCTTCAACCTGCGAAGGTCTCTGGAGGGGGAGTGGCTGTGGGGATCGCTCCCCAGAACGTTCCGCGCGGACACAGACGCAAGCGGCAACTTCAGCCACGACTGTGGACCGACGTCGTAAACAATCGAGCCACGCATAGCCAGGCAACGCCTTCAGTCTCTTGTCAATCTCGACACGAGCGACAGCTAACCTTTAACACACACAAGCTTAATCTCGGCCCTAGAGCCATTGTAACTTTGAAAATTTAATTAAAAATATTATTAATAATTGGACTGTCTTTCATTATTTATACCCGCACCCTATACAGTCCATAAAGTTATTACTATAAGTTCAAATATTATAATTGCTGATTATGGGTCGAATTGTGTCGTTTGACCACTTATTTTGTAGGGAATTAAATAACGAGTGAGGATATATTAATTTAAAATTTAACACCGTAATATTTATTTAATTAAGATTAAATTAAAATTTTTGTCTCATGGACTGAGTCCCATGAAGGGGGGACCTACCCCCACTCTGTAAGTTTCCCTCTGATTGGCGGTGGGAAAATTTGTCCGGAAAAGCATTTTCCGATTGGACGCTGCATTTTGTGTCCGTGAAAACGTGACTTTAGTTTTTGGGCCATCATAAATTGGGCACCCTGGAGGAGCTCGAGGCCGAACGTCGTCAACACTCAAGAGTCACGGTTGTTCCTGTTCCCTAGTTTGGTCCTGTACACTTCATCAGTTGGTCATTCACACTTGAACCCTTTGGAGTTCCATCGGGCATTACCTAATATATTCAGCACAAACCTCAAATCAAGAACAATCAAATTCGCATTCTTAATCGTTACCAACCGAAAATATCCCGTTGGGACCTAAACAACCATTTTATCCTCATTTGCAACAGGTCACTGTTACTGACCCATCTGAAGAACCCTTCTTGAAACCTGAACAAAACTCAAAGCAGATTCCAGCATATAACCTGCTTCCAAAAATAAGATAATTTTCTCTCAGTAGTGTCGTGTCGGCACCAGCTCCCCTTTTTAATATTAAAATAGTTTTCAGCTAATTTTTAAGTTATTTACAAATGATTCAATTATTAGTTAAATAAGATAAATTAGTAAGTATAAGTAAGAGAGAGAGAGAATAAAAAGAAGAAAAACAGAGAGAGAGAGGAAAAGCGAACAGGAGCTGGGAAAAAGAAGAGAGGGAGAGGACAAAAGAAACGCATCAGCACGGGACGCCTGGCTGAGTGAAGGAAAAGCCAGCAGCGGACCCCAACAATAGAGCGTCACGGCAAGGAGGCGGGAGGCCATAAACAATCCCCCGCGACCGCCGGTCAGTGACATTGACCCAATGAGGCCTCAAGGAATCGGGTCCCATAATAGTTTAGGCGGACTTTACTTGTAGGAGAGGGAGTCCACACATGAGGAATATTATAATAAATTAGGCCAAGGCCAAGCCCTCGTGGAAAAGAGGCCAAATCATTGGTTTTTCCCCCAGATTCGGGCACACATGGGAGGGTTCATGATCCCCTCTACGGGGGTGGGTCCTCATGCGTAGGGGTATAAATAGGGCCGCGAACGCGAGCCCGGGAGCTTGGTTTTTTAGTCGCGATCCAGAACTCGACCCGTGCACATCGCTCCGCGAGGAAGATCTTCCCGACTTGACTCACGGGAGTTAAAGATTTTCAAAGTCTCGATATTTTTAAAAACATATCGAGATCAACCTGAGTGACTATTTATAGTCTCGTTTTAAGGGCAATTCTGAGTGTACTAATCAGAGCTCCTAATCCGCGAGTTTCGGATAAGTGCGAGTAAAAATAAAAATTAGAGTTCCGGTAGTGACAACTATATTTTGTAAGACTTTTAAGGAAACAACAGCCTTTGTGACCGACTAGAGAAAAGTGCCGGGAAGTTCCTTCAGGACTGTGCTGAACCACCGATTCACCACCTCAAGCAGCCCAGCGGGAGTCTTCAGTCTACAACAACGTCACACTCTCTCTCTCTCTCTCTGTGCAGTGTCCAGAACTTTAATAGAAGTAAGATTATTTTTAAGGAAGTAGATCGTGTAACGTTTGTAATGGTTTGGTTTTGATAATAAATAGATTTTTCTTAGTAGTCTTTCGGGTTCTGTAGTTTCATTAATTATCCTCCTCTCAGTTATTCGAGTCACCTACCCGGTTATAAAAAAAGGGTGAAGTAGATTCAAAATAAGTAAATAGATCTGTCCCGATTTTGGGACATGACACTGGTGCATCGGCCGTTTTATTTAAATAACTGAGAGATTAAATAAGTAAGAGAGGTAATATATAAAAAAAAAAAAGAAAAGAAAAACATAGAGAGACGAGGGTTTTTCTTCAGTCGGTCCGATTTTCGTTGAAGTTAGAACAAAAGTTCCAGATACTAAATAGAGAAAAGTAGAAAAAAAAAAATTTTTTTTTCCAAGTTCAATAATAAATAAAAAAAAAAATAAATAATTATAAATATACAAAAAAAGGGGTTATTACGAGAAATTAAATTGTGTTCAAATAATAATAATAAACAAATTAGTAAAGATTTTAGTATAGAAATTTTTGAAGTGAGAGATCAAATTTTTCTGTAAGCAATCACAGATATTAGTATAGAAATTTTCGAAGTGAGAGGTCGAATTTTTCTTTAATAAAAAAAAAAAGTAACTAGTATACTCTGTACAATTTTTGGTTTCAGTCCGCTGATAGAGAGTAACCCTTACGACGAATTGAAAGTATCGATGCACAAAGAGCTAGAGAAATAATTCTGAAGGGCACAACACTCTTGCAACTTGACTGAGGTTCAGACCTATATGCCAAAGCGCTGACAGGGTCTAACCTACATACAGTTGAGGCGATAAAAAAATAAATAAATTTTGTCTGATGAGTCCAGGAAATACAGAGTTTTATAATCTGTGATTCGGTGAAAATTTTAAAGCAGTATAAATTATAAATAATAAATATATTTATATAAAATTTTTTTTAAACTGATAAACAATTTAATTTCTTGATGAAAATGACGAATTATGGATGCAGCTTCTAATGACTGTAGTCTAAGTAAATCCGGGATTACTATACAAAATAATAAAAATAAACTTGAAGAGATTATAGCCCAAAAATATAAAGAATTAAAGCAAGAAAGTTCGAAAGGTCAGGAAGACATTAAAATATTACAATTACGTAGAGAAATTAAAAATTTAAAAAAGCTATTAACTAAATCCGTGGATAAATACAATATTGACATTCCGGTAAATTCATTTTTACACCCCCAAAAACAAAAGGATAATTTAGACAATAAAGATAAATTTTTACAGTACCGTGAGAAAGTAGTCGAGTCGGTCTCAACACTTTGTGAAATTTCAGATAAATCTGAACCGAACACTGTTTTCGAACGCCAAATAACACCCAAGAGGCCTATCCTTAAGCCAGCTGTATTAAATTTGACAGAAAAATTAGATAATTCTGAAATAATTAGCGAGCTTTTAGAAATAGAGACAAGCCCCGTAATAAGAAATATAGCCGCAAGCACACCCTATAAGGAAAATTCAAGCGATATACTATTAAAGAAGTTCGAACTAAACTTAAATTTTCAAACAATACAGGTAGAGGAAGAGGCTTTACCTGAAAAATTAATTGTTCAAATCGTTAAAGAAAATCTGTCAGAAGAATTACCAGCCGCGGTAATTAATTCGTTCTTCGAAGAAAAGGAAGGGTTGAACGAACTTGAAAAATCTTTAGTCAAAGATTTTAAATTCCCAAACGTACTACAGTTTTTGAAAGATAAAATAATAGCTTTTAGTGAGAAATTAAATAAAAACAATAGTATTAGCCAAATTGAAGAGATTGATTCAACTTCGTCAATTGAATTTAATAGTTGCATTGAAAATTTATCAAATATGAGCAACGAAAAAGTTAAGGTCGAAAATAAAACCTCCGTCGGAATGGAATCAGTAATAATGCAAATGAGGGGTCTATCCTTGCGGGATATTATAGAGCTAGTACCGCGTTGGTCAGGGTCAAATGTTCAGATTGAACAATTTTTAGAGGGATGTTATGAAGAAAGAAATTTAATTGCCCCTGAAGCCGAAGGTGAATTAGCTAAATTAATACGCATAAGATTATTTGGCGACGCACTCAGATGTGCGCGTGATCATAATTTTAAGACAGTTCGCGAAATTGAGGACTTTTTCATGCCGATCTATGGGAACACTAGAACGTATTTTGAACTTGCAGGGGAATTGGCAAATATAAAACACAAAAGGGGGGAACCGGTTATGCAATTTTTAAACAAAATTAGAGCATTAGAAAGGGAGTTGATAAAAGCAATTTGTCGCGAAAGGAAAGATTTGGGGGAAGATTTAGCAGAAATTGAAATTAGAACTGACTGTTTGCGGTATTTTGTTAAAAACCTTTCTTGGGAGTTACGATCACGATTAAATAGTCCTAAAAATTGGGAAGAAGCGCGAGAGCAAGCGCTGCAAGCGGAACGCGAAATCGCGGGAACATTAGTAGAACTAGATCAATTCGATGATACAAATAGAAGTAGGAGCGAAAACCCTCGTGAAATAAGAAGAGTACATATTATGGAGAAAGAAACAAATAATGCTACTTGTAGTTTTTGTAACGGAATGAATCACTATTTAATGAACTGCTGGCGATACGCAAAATTTATGTTTGAAAATACAAATTTAAGAGATAAACTAGTAATTAATTTAAAGCGTAAATTGGCCGAACTCGATCCAGAATCTTTCGGTACTTGGAAGCGAGACGAGGTATATGAAAGAGAATACAGCGTCCGAGACCACCCGCGGTATTTTACTTCAAGGGGAACTCCCAATGAAAGACCTAGGAATCGGTATTCAAACAATTATTATAATAACCACTCGTCAGCCTGGCGAAATAATCAAAATAATTATAATAGGGATGGGCGTAACACCTCAAGCAATCAAAATTTTAATAGATCAGAATATTTTAATCGTGAAAACAATAATCAAAGATTTGATCAAACACAAAATAGGGGGGCATCCTATTATAACACTAACTCTAACTCAATGACGTGTTTTTACTGTAATAAACAAGGCCACGGAATTAAAACCTGTATGAAATGGCTACACGATACTAATCAGACAAACGCAGGTAGCGGAAGCGCTCAAAACTTTTCAAAAAACCTGCACTCCCCCGCCGAACAGGCGGGGACGCGCGAAAATACCAACCAGAACCCAGCTCCATGGCGAGAGACTGGCACAATACCAAAATCGAGACTATAAACATAACGCAAGCTCTTACAAGCCCCACAGTTAAATTATTCGCAGAAGAATTTAAAAATCCAATTATTTTTCTGTTAGATACGGGGGCATCGGTAAGCATAGTAAAGAAAAGCGAAATCAATGAGAATGTTGAAATTGATTTTACACATATAATTTATTTAAAGGGGATAACATCTCAGCTAGTGCAAACACTAGGAAAAATAACTTTTTATTTTAATGGTAGAAAAATTGAATTACATTTAGTTGATGATGATTTTAATCTTCCGGTAGGAGTTTTGGGGACAGATTTTTTTAGGGAAAGCTCTGCAAAAATTGATTACGGAAATAATTGTGTAAACTGCGATGGGAAAATATTATTTTTCGAGAATCAAATCCAATCTAAAAATGAAAGACAATTTGATCAAGAATTTAATTCAAAAAATAGGTATCCGCGAAATAAAAACTTTATGAATAATAATTATCTAAATGAGATCGATTTAAAGAATGAAAAATCATTTACACCAATTAGAAAAGTCTGTGAGGGCAGGAATGAGAAAACGGATAAATTCAGTGGTAAGGTAAAAAGCTATTTCGAGAATAAATTCAAAAACGAGAAAAGTACGCAGCAAGAAAATTTTGTAAAGAATCTAGGTACTGGTGTCGGTTATAATAAATGCAATTTAGACGAAAATTTATCGTTTAACTTGAAAACCAATGCGGTCGAAAGCGAGACGACCAAAGAAAAAAGAGAAAACGATGATGAAGAAAAAAGGGAAGACGTTCAGAGTAGTGAAGGGCCACAAAAATCCTATAACAATCGGAGCCTGATGATGGGAAAAGCAAAATTTCTCTTATGCAACGTGGAAAGCCCGGAGATGGCTTACAATAACCGAGTAGAATGCGAGTTACCTTTAGAACTAAATGAAAAGGCCAAGCAGGGGGTTTTTAAAGACGACCCCGTAGACAAAAAGACGGCAGAGTTCGAAGAACAACCACGGCGCGTTGATCTGACAAATTTACGAGTGGGGCAGATTGATCTCTGGGAAAAAAGCGAGTCAGAAATTTTTGACGATTTTGAAGGTCTAGAGGAAATAAACACGTTTGAAATTTTTAAAAATGAAAGCAAAAATCCGTTTATCAATCATCAAATCAAAAATTTGTTCACTTTCGAAAATTCTCGGAGGGAAGAAGAAAACGCAAGTACCTTTATTTCAGACGAAAATGAACGGGCAGTCAAAATTAAAAATTTAATAAAATTAGATCACTTAAATGAGCCGGAGAAAATAAAAATGGAGGGGATGATCGAAAAATATTCTGATTGTTTTCACTTGAAAGATGAAAAATTAAGCGCTATTGAAATATTGAGTCATCGTATTAATACTACAGATGACAGACCTATTGTTTCAAAACCTTTTCGTTTACCACACACGTTGAAGGGCGAAATTGAACGCCAAGTTCAAGAAATGCTAGATGATGGTATTATTGAACCAAGTAATAGTAACTATTTAAATAATATTTTTCTTGTAGCTAAGCCATCAGACGGGACTAATAAGAAAGCTTATCGCTGTGTATCAGACTATAGATTGTTAAACAATGTAACTTTGAGGGACCAATATAGGCTGCCCTCGATATTAGACTGTTTTGATGCAACGAAAGGCGCAAAATATTATAGTAAATTTGATTTAGCGCAGGGTTTTTGGCAAGTGCCTTTACACCCCGACGATAGACACAAAACGGCTTTTGCGACCTCTGCGGGATTTTTCCAGTGGTGTAGAACTCCTTTCGGGTTATCAAACGCACCAGCAACTTTTCAAAGAATTATGGATAAAGCCTTTTTCGATATGCAGAAAAAAACAATTTTTATATATATTGATGACTGCATTATTTATTCTGATTCAATTGAAGAACATATTTTAAAAATTGAAAAATTTCTACAAAGAGTCCGAGAGGTGGGCTTAAAGTTAAAACCAGAAAAATGTGAATTTTTAAAAACCGAAATAATATTTTTGGGTCATCATTTAAGTGAAATCGGAATACAACCAGACAGTTCAAAATTAATAGCGGTCCGAAATTTTCCGAAACTAAATAACATTCGCTCAACTCGCAGTTTTCTGGGGTTGTGTAATTATTACCGTAGATTCATTCCAAATTTTTCTAAAATCGCAAAACCACTTACCGACCTGTTAAAGAAAGAAAAGAAATTCGAATGGACAGACACAGCTAATGAAGCTTTTGAAACACTTAAAAATAAATTATGTGAAAAACCGGTTTTGCAGTTTTTCGATGAGAACTTGCCCTTACACGTTTATTGCGATGCGGCTCAAGCATCGATTGGAGGATTGCTTGCGCAGGGTGCTCAAGGATACGAGAGACCAATCGGGTATGTAAGCAGGGTATTACGCGGCAGTGAATTAGGATATTCAACATATGAGCGAGAATTTTTGGCAATTGTGTATACAGTTACCAGTTTTAAATGCTATTTACTCGGCAGAACGTTTACGGTCTATACAGACCACCTTCCGTTAACGTATCTTACCAAATCTGATGATCCGACGGCAAGAATTAGCAAATGGTTGATAAAATTAAGTTGTTATGATTATAAAGTTGTTTATCTCCCAGGGAGATCAAATGTACAGGCGGATTGCCTTAGTCGTTACCCCGTAGATGCTAAAGAAACGGAGATGCGGGATATAAGTATAATAACGAGATCTGCCGCAGGAAAAATTCTGAGGAAAAATTACAAAACAACACGTGGTAGGAAACCGTACGAAAGGCGGGTGAATAAATCGGGAAAGCCTGCTGGGGTAACAAAACCCATAATAGAGACTAAAGAGCGCGTCAGTAGAAACGAGGAAAACGACCTAACAATAGAACCCCTCCAAACGGAAAGTCCCACAGCGGGAGATATTGGGGAAGGACTGAGTGAGACCTTACCAGCGACTAATAACAGCGAGTGCGACCAAGCGCAGGGGGAATTATTTGCAAAGTGTAGAGAAAAATTGTTTATGCGAAAAGATAATTATTTATATTTCATTACCACGGAAGGTAAACCATGTGACGAAGGCTCTAAACAATTATTTGAATGCAAGAAGTTACCTTATTTCAAAGATTTAAAAGTAGGCGAAATAAAAGTTCATGAAGTAAGAGCACAGTCGTGCTTACGCAAACACAGATACAGTTTCGCAGTAGTATTACGAGGGAAGGAACTCTTGAGTACAGAAGAAATTAAAAATAATTTAAAGAATGCACTTGATGTGTTGAAAGATTTATTAACGAAGTACGAAATAGCTTCAGTTAGTTTAGCAGAAAGTAGCGAAATTGAAAATGTATTGTGGGGAGAGATACTTAATATTTTTACAGATACCTTCAAAGAGTGTTCAACAAAATTTATTATATGTAAAGGGTTGATAGAATACGTCCCGGTAAGCGAAAGAGAGCGAATATTGCGCGAAAATCATGGTACAGTTATGTCGGGACACCGAGGTGTACAAAAGTGTTATCAAAAATTAAAACAAAATTATTACTGGGAAAATTTGAAGGAGTCTGTACAAGAGTTTATACGAGGTTGCTTAACGTGTAATTTAAAAAAATTAAGAAGAGTAAAAACCAGACAGGAACTAGTTCTTACACCGTCAGTTCCTGAACCTTTTTTTTGTACCGCGATAGATATAGTAGGACCTTTTAAGCCTACGCCGGATAATTATAATAATATATTAACAATTCAATGTACTTTCACTAAATATAGTTTAGCACTGCCTCTACGCGACGTGACCGCAGCAACAGTAGCAGAAACGCTAGTAAAAAGGTTTATCTGTGTATTTGGAGCACCCTCGGTTATATTATCGGACCTAGGAACAAATTTTTGCAGCAAATTGATGAAAGAAGTCGCTAAAATATTTCGGTTTAATCAAAAATTTACTACGCCGTATAGGCCAAGCTCGAATGGCAGTATAGAGAAAATGCATCATAGTTTATGCGAATACATTAAAACAATCGTTGACAAAAATAATTCTTGGAGCGATATGTTAGAATTAGCTTGCTTCTCGTACAACACGACGTACCACTCGTCACATTCTTTTTCGCCGCACGAACTTGTTTTTGGTCGGGTAGCGACAACTCCCGCAGAGAATCCCCGTGGCGACCTTAGGAAAAAGGTATTGACCTACGACCAATACATTGAAGGTCTCTGCAAACGATTAAATAGCGTGCAAGGAATAGCTAGGGAAAAATTGATAAATTCCAAAATTCGTGCTAAATATTACTATGATAAAAAAATCAACCCACAAGAATTCAGAATCGGCATGTCCGTGTATTTGTTAAAAGGTGGGGAGATACATAAATTCGAGGACCAGTATACTGGCCCTTTCACGGTTGTTGATATTCCAAATAAAAAGGGAAATGTGACCATAAGAATGAGAAACAATAAAGTAAAAACGGTGCACGCGAATAGACTGAGAGTTTCGTATGTTGAGCAAGAAAGTTAATAACTTACACGATAGTTTATAATTGACACAAAAAAAAAGACAAAAAAATTAGAGTAGTTAATGCATGAAGTAGGGTAAAAGGGTGAAGGGAAAAATACGATTAAGTCTAAATTAAATTAGAGTAATTTTTAAATTACAGAAAAAAAAAAGGGAGAATGCAGAAAACGTCGCTATTGCTCCTTGTTCTTTGGGCGAGTTATATTAAAGCTGACAGGTTAATAGAAATTGAAGCCTTAGATAATCCTGGATTAATATTTACAGAGTTACCTGAAATTCGCTTCGCGGAAGATTTTTGTGTTATAAGATTAATTTTTAATTTTGATATAGGACAATATTATATTAAAGAGGCGCGTGAAGATTTAATTAAGTTAAAAACTTGCATACCACCTATGAGCAATGACCAAAATAAAACTGTTTTTGAAAAATTCGACGAAATTATAAGAAATTACGATGATATTTTGAGTAAACATGAAACCGTAATTAATTACTTTAACAAATCAAAGGTAACTATACCCAGGGAAGAAACTAGGAGGCGTCTAGGGAGAGAAGAAACGCAAAAGGAAATAAGAAGGGTTGTTTTTGAAAGCGAGAGTGACGTTTGGTGGGAAACTTCGGCAGTTATTGATAAGACTAAGGCATTATTAAAACTAAGCAAAATGGGGGAATCTAATATAGCTCGTCTATACCTTGATGAATATTATCACTTAGCTCAAACAGCGAGAGAAGCATATAGATTGATGATAGAACATCTGGATAATTTGAAATTGATGATTTCTGCTTTTCAAAAGGGTACTGAATTGTCTACACTTCTGGAGAATAAATTGTGCGAAAACACCTTATGGCGTTTAGAATATGATATGCGTTTTACTAATAAAAACTTTGACACTCCTAAAAGCTTACAAGAATTATTAAAATTTTTGACTTTGGTTGAAATAAAAAGAGGAATGTACGGAACACAGGGCTTAACGGAATATTTTATACCTATGAAATTTGATGATGCAGCAAAAATTTACAGGATAATTCCCATACCTTTGCCGCAAAATATTTTTAAGGATTTCAAGTGTACAGCTTTTATCAATCCAACGGATAAATTTATTATTGTCAAAAATAAGGGACATAAATTTATTAGTAACAACGAACTAAATAAATGTCTAGTGAAAAAGGGGTTTCATCTATGCCCTAAAAGAACGTTCGAGTACTTAGAAACAAACAGCTGTGAAAAGACCTTGCTAACAAAATCACGTGACATAAATTTCCATGAGTGCGACATAAGAATTGCGAATAATTTTACTAATTACATGTTGAAGCTAAAACCGTTCTATAAAACAATCGTGGGGACAGGGGACGAAAAGAAACTAAGCTTGAAGTGCGGAAATATAATAAAGGGGGCAGTAAGCACAAAAGGGCTGAGAATTTTATCTCTTCCATCGAACTGTGAATTTGAATTGAGTGGAAATTATTCAAATATGTACTTTAACGCAAGCTCAGAAATTAAAAATATTATTTTTCCGGAAGCCAAGTTAGATCTCAATGAACTATCAAGTATTTTCGCAAATAAAGCGCTAGAAAGAAAGTTTTATGAAACCTTAGAAAGCTCACATAATCATAACTCCTTTTGGACGGCCGTGAGAGAAAGCGAAATTTACGCAGCTCACGACAAACTGAAGGAAGATTTTGAAGAATCTAGACTTAGAATACAAATTATTTGTGGGATAGTAATATTAATCTCGGCTGGCGTTCTTATATTTTTGGGAATATTAGTTATAGTAGTAAAAGATACACCAAACGAGGTTGAACTCGAAATTAATTCGGAACGTATCGAGAGGGGGGGAGTAATTGAAGATAGTCCCAAAAGGGCTGTAGTTCGGTTTTTATAAAGAATATGATTTTATTTTTCAGATGGCGGTACAGAAATTTATCGGTATTTTCGCAATATTAAATCTCGTCAAAATTTCTGTAGCAATTTACGGGTTCGATTGCACGGGAGACTTAACAAACATTACGGCTATTTCCTTGGTAGAAGTGGGGGATTGCGACATACAGCCGCCTGTATTAAACGTCACAAACAAGCATGTTAAATTATTACAATTAAATGAATTTAGTTCAACTAGGGTACTCATTTGCTCAGTTCGTGTAAATCGCGAAATCACGGTCTGCGGAAACATAGCATCTTACAGTTCAAGGGTACAGAACGGGGAAATTACGTACTATAAAGAATTAACGCGCGAAGAGTGTGCAAATATTCAAATGACGGGGGAATATACACTTGGTACAACAAAAATTACGGGAATAAAAAGAAACGGCACTACAAACACACCAGTTAAATTTGCGGGAAGTACCGGTGTATCGGGTCACTGTAAGGGTGGCGGATTCACGGATAAATGGGGATCTTGGGAGGATGTCGTGGTTCAAGGTTGGGCAGAAATAATTTTGAAAGACTATTATGCGGATGTCCATATCGAAACTAATAAAATCAGATTACAATCGGGTTTAACATGCCCCTTAACTATGACGACTTGCACAGATTACGACGGTAGCATGGCTTTTTGGGATATGTTACCACCAGACACGTGTGGATTAAAAAAATATTCAGTGCTATACGACGGAAAGGTGCAAATCGCTCACGAAGCGGAAGAAAACAAAGTGTTATACAGCGTAGAGTCGGAAGATTATACTTTTGCATTCTGGAAGACAGGTTACCTAAACACGTGTGGTTATAAATTAATACGTACTGAACATCCGAGACTGTTCTTTTTACAAGAACAGGTAGACGAAGAAAACATATTTAATACTGGTATAGCCACCTCGAATCTAGATCTTTTTGTGTATATAAATTCCAAATTTGTATACGTAGAAAAACACATAAAAACCCAAATTAATAATTTGTATTACGACATTTTAAAACGGGAATGTGAACTTGAAAGAAAAGTACTGAATAACGCTTTATCAATCGCATCAATTTCACCAGACGACTTTGGTTATAAACTAATGAACGAGCCAGGGATTTTAAGTTTGACGGTGGGGGAAATTATTTATACCATGAAATGTGCAAAGGTAGAAGTAGAGTTGAGACCTACTTTAGATCAGTGCTACGAGCAGTTACCTGTTTTTCGGGGGAAGGATGAATTCTTTCTAGCCCCACGAACAAAAATACTATTAGAGAAAGGTACAAGGATTGACTGTAATCAGAAATTACCACCTATGTATAAGGTAGGAGATACGTGGATAAAATTAGCCAAATCGAGTCCGTTCACAGGTGAGCCGAAGGTCCTTCAACCCATAACAAAACCTTTTTGGAATTATACAGATGCTAAAACCCTCGCAACGGGAGGTATTTACAACCAGAAAGACACAAAGCGTTTAAGAAATCACATCATGATGAGTTTAGAAAAAAAGGCGATTATGTCAAACGTCCTAAGGGGTTTTTCGGGAGCAAAAGTAACAGATCAGGGGTTATCGATCGAGGGGTTTTTCGACAATGAAACACTAGAATCATTGGTAGAAAAGACTTGGAATAAAATGTGTAGCCATCTTTTAACAGTGGGAAACGTTTCTTCTATTTTTATTGCATGTTTTATGATTATTAAACTTATTAAAATGATGGTTGACACCATCATAAGAGGACATACATTATTCTTAATTTTCGGAGTGAGCTTTAAACTGTTAGGCGCTTTGTTTAACTCGGTGACTCAACTTTTCGTTTACATGGGAAGAAATATGAAAGAACAGGGGAAAGAGAAAGACGTAGAAAAAGACTCAGCGGGAAATCCTGAGAAAAACAAAAATGCGAGTGAATAGCTTACGCTTTAACTCAACGACCGAAATTAGACATTAAGCAACGAAAATAGTAGTAGAATTTTAACAATTTGCAATTAATATTTGTTTTGGTGATTGGCTCGTAGGAGAATGCAATTAAAAAAAAAAAATATTAGCAATTATAATGTTATAGTTAAGAAAGGAATTTATTATAAGTTGATATATAAGGTTAAAGGTTAAGCATGTGAAACTTTATGTGTTTTCGGGAAAAGCATGTAAGAAAAATATAGTAATAATAATAATAATAATAAAAATAAACAAGTAAGAAAGAAAATTTTTTTAAACGCAGAGACTTGCAAGAAAAAAATCCGGAGGCAAGCACTCCTTGAGAAGAAGATAACGCGGCAGAAGAGACAAGGAACTTTTTAATTTTAAGATAGTTTATAATTTATAATTTATAATTTAGTTTATAATCTATTGTTAAGTACAAAAGTAAGCTAATAATAATCATACTGAGTAAATAGAACAAAAAAAAAATAAATAAAACTCTTAGAGAAAAAAAAAATTATTAGAATTTAACATAACAATCAAGATAAAAGTACTTCTGATCGACAAAAGGTGGTATAGTAAAACCGAGATTTAAACATGAGATCTTTTGCTAAACAAGTCTACTTTAAGTCAGCAAACGAGGAAATACTATGCTCCCGCTGCGTTTTACAACGCAGGGGAGAATTCGAACAGGTTACAAAAATAAAAGAGGACGATGGTGAATTAATAGTTTGCCAAGGATGCCTTAGAGAACTTGAAAAGGTTTGGTTTGGAGGTCACGACAGGTTAGAGATAGGGGCATTTTTGCACTCAGCGGGCATTATAAGATCACCGGACACAGTGATCGAAATAAAATATAAAATAACCTTAGAGGGGAATCCTACAGAAGAACCTCATTCACCACAGGCAGCCAGTATCCATGAAGAAGAAAGTGCCAGCAATAATCCAGAAAGACAAATGGAATTAGAGCAGGAATTAGCACCTTTTATAGCATTACCTTTTTTTTATGTAGATGATCTAGTCGGCAGTGCCCTGAGTTACACTGGGCCTACAGACGAAGAGACAGAACCAACGGTGGAGGAGATAGAGGACGAAGTCACAATAGATTACAATATTGAAAACATAAGGTTACAAACTTTTATTAATTGGCCAAACGAACTTTTTCACCCTGCCAGGCTAAGCGCGGCTGGGTTCATATACACGGGAATTCGTGATCAAACCGTATGCCCTTTTTGCGGATTACGACAAGAAGGGTGGAGATACGATTCACACCCTTTAATAACACACATGTTTTGGAGTGGTAGGTGCGCCTTCGTAATAGCCAACACTGATAGAATAAATACACTTCTCAACGGTATGTCGGATGATACGTGAATAAATACTCTAGAACAAGAGCTAGTAAATAATTTTGAAGCAACAGATTGGCCAGTCGTCGACCACAACATAGACGTTCAAGGGGTCATTGATCAGTTGGAGCTGGAAGAAGAAGAAGAAGAGGAAGAAGTTTTAAAAGAAAAAGAAAACCCCGCTGAGGAAGACGGTGAGAGTGACAATGAAGATATTCAAACAGAATTGGCATGTAAAGTATGCCTGACCAGAGAGTTAAAAACGATATTCCGACCTTGTAATCACGTAGCTTGTTGTAAAAGATGTGCTTCAATGTCAGAAACATGTCCGATTTGTAGAACTAAAATAACAAATTATACCATAGCTTTCGTCGCGTAAAATAGTGTTACAAAAAAAAAATAAATAATAAAAATTAAATAAATAAATAGAAAGATAGTAGTAAGATATTTTTAAGCGAGATATTTTTACTAATAATATGATATTTTTAAGCGAGATATAGAATTTAGATCTCAATTTTTAAAATTTAATTTAATGCTAAATCTAACTGTAATTGAAAACTATCCCTCTTTATAATTATGAAGCAAGTTCGAATGTCTTCGTTTTATAATTGATTTGATTGGTTGAGTATGTTAAATTCAAAATTTGAATTGCGTTTAAGTTGAAATATTAAAAATTTTTGTTATTAAGAATTTTTATTAATATATAAAATATATATATATTTTTTTGAATTTATTAACACTGTGCATGATGATATTGAATTCACAATAGAAATTGAGAAAAAAAAAAAAAAACTTTGAAATTTTTGGACCTGACGATAACTAAGAACAGTAATCTTAATACAAATCACGATGAATTTAGTTTTGGCATTTATCACAAAAAGAGACAAACTGATACTGTCATAAATAATTTTTCTTTCCACCCATACCCCATAAACTTGCATCTTTTAATTGCTACATTCACAGATTACTCTCAGTTCCTTTGTCTAGAATGAACTATTTTAAAGAATTGAATTTCATAAAACAGATGGCTGTTAATAACGGTTACTCTGCGGAATTGATAGATAATTTAATAAGTAAAAAAAAAAAAAAAAAAAAAAAAAAAAAAAACGGGAGAAAATGTTCTTTAACAAAATTTACCCACAAAATGATCTAAGAAAGAAAAATTATTTATCTCTTAGTTACTTAGGCAATTTATCAAATAAAATTAAGAATATTATCCAGAAGTTAGATAAAAATTGAGAATTTTTCATATTCAAGGAAAAAGTAAATTACTAGATTCGTTAGAATCTTTAGAAATAAACAGACTAAAACACAAGAACGTTTTATTGAATGATAAGTTAGATTTAAATAACTCCCCACTCCTAAACTTGAGTTGATTGACCGTTCGTATTCTACCCTGACTGTTTACTATCGCTATACTTAAACACTCTGTACACTCACTTTAGCTTTAGTATTATATTGTACTCGGTTTGATAAAGACGCTTAGTCGTCGAAACATGTTACCATTTTAAATAAATTGTGTAGATCTCATAAAATTAAAACGTTGTTTTATTTTATTAACCATTTAATAATTGCTATGGATCTGCATCAAGTATCACCTGATCAAATTAAAATTATTAAGAATTTTTGCAATAATTTTTGAACAATTTTGTTTCAAATAATGAACTAAATTTCTTTGTCAAATTCTATATGATAAAATGAGAATCTTTATTTTTTTTTTTTTGAAAACAAAAGTAAAAATTTATCGTTTAATTACAAAATTAAAAATTGAGCACGCTCGCGTGCCGATTGAGACTAGTACGTGAAAAATTGAGATATTGACAAAAAAAAAAAAATTTTTTTTTAGTTTAACAAAAAAGGAATGTGATTAATAAAAAACGTAAAATGCAGAACTTTTAAACATTAAAACAAAAACAAAAAAATTAAATAAATGATAAAAAAAAAAAAAAAAAAAAAAAAAAAAAATTTTTGAGATAAGGTTTTGAAAATGAATATAAAAGAAAGTTGTATTTGAATTGAATTTTTATTATAAAAAAAAATAAATGAAAAAAATGATACATATTTTTTTTTTATACACCAAAATTAATTATTTAATGAAAATCTTTCAAATAATAGGGGGATACACCCAAGTATATCCCCCGATTTGCTGCCACACCAATTACGGAGATTGAGAATTCTCTCACTCTTTCGCCACTCGCGAACGGCACGCCACCGCTCAAACTGAAAACAAAAAAGGGGGGGAAAACTATTAATATAAAATAAAAAAAAAAAACAGGAAGGAAGATATTTTTAACAAAAAAAGACTTACGTTAATGGGAATTCTCATCCTCCGATGAGATAGGCGCTCACGCCAAATCTTCATCCGGTACTGCTCGGTGATCTCGGGAGACACAGGGAGGCCGGCGGCTCGTCGCTCGGCTAGTGCCTTGCGTAGTTTACGCTTCTGGATCCAAAACTCAAACTGGAAAAACAAAAACAAAAAAAAAAAAATAAATAAAAAAATAAATATAAAAATAAAAATTATAAGGATAATAATAGTAGTGAGAAAAAAAAAGGGGGGGTATAATTTATAAATCATAATGTAGAAATAGGGTTGACAACCGGTACAAAAAAAAAAAAAAATATTTTTTTTAAGTACTCGATTTTTAATGAATTTTAACATTTTTTTTTAGAATTTTTAAATCAAAAGTAGGCAAGAAGAAAATTAAGAAGAGTCATTAACCCGAAATTCAATTAAAAGTATATCTATATATATTGAAAAACAAAAAATTTTTTAAACACTTGTAGTCCTTATAATTGTAGTTTTTAAAAAAAAAAAGAAAAAAATTCGTGTCGTTTATTTTTCGATACTTTAAATAAATAAGAAAAAAAAAAAAAATATTATAAATCTCAAAAAGTTGCAAACCCTATAGAAAAGTAAAATTTTACTTACCACGACAGTCTTTACTGCAGGCATCTTGGAAGAACTTTTTAACTTTAATACGAAACGCACTGTTCAAACTTTCAGCGGAGACTGAATCGTCTCCGTCGCGAGAAGGATCCTCGTCCTCAAAAATTTTCTAGCTTCTAATGTTAAATAATAGAAAAACGAAAAGAGTGGGGTTGTCTTTCCCTGTAAAAAAAGGGAATAATAATAACCAGGAAGATATAACTTCCAAAAGCTAAAAAGAAAAAAACCAAACCAGCATAGGAGTCTGTAGAAAAAAAAGAAGGGAAATTGTAGGTGCGACCTTGTCGCTTTGGTGAGAAAGGGAGGGAAAAGAAATCCTTGAGTAAAGTACGAACATAATTTTAAGGGATTTCTTTTTCAACTACCTATATTCAAAAAAATACTAATCACAATTTTGTTCACAGAATATTTGAAGTAAGTCATTTGGAAAAAGGTACAGTAAATTATGAATTTAATTGGAGTTTGATCAATATTCGAGACTTATATTAATGAATGAATAAAAGAACAGATAAGTAATACTGTTTTAGTAGAGAATTAAAATTTTACAAAAAAACCTATAGCATAAAACAAAAGAAAAGAGTTATATCATGTATTCAAAATTTTTTACAACATAAGAAAACACCTAATAAGTGAGAAATTCCTAAAAACAAATAGAAACAAAAATATATTAAGCGAAACGACTTATTTTAAAATAAATTTAGAGAAATCGCGAATAGAATAATATTTTTCTTTTTAATACTACTTAAGTACTACGAAATAAGTCTATATCAAAAATTAATCGAATTATTCATTATTCAAACAAATTAATAATAATAAAATAAACTTGTTTGGCGTCCTAGATTCTAGTAAAAGTTAAGAAAAAAAAAGAGAATATAAAAGTAATTAAACAAAATTTTTTTGATACTAAGGAGTTCTTACTATAGTAAACGATTGGAGTTGTCTAAACAACCTCCAATCTCGAAGGGGAAGGAGAGATGTCGTGTCGGCACCAGCTCCCCTTTTTAATATTAAAATAGTTTTCAGCTAATTTTTAAGTTATTTACAAATGATTCAATTATTAGTTAAATAAGATAAATTAGTAAGTATAAGTAAGAGAGAGAGAGAATAAAAAGAAGAAAAACAGAGAGAGAGAGGAAAAGCGAACAGGAGCTGGGAAAAAGAAGAGAGGGAGAGGACAAAAGAAACGCATCAGCACGGGACGCCTGGCTGAGTGAAGGAAAAGCCAGCAGCGGACCCCAACAATAGAGCGTCACGGCAAGGAGGCGGGAGGCCATAAACAATCCCCCGCGACCGCCGGTCAGTGACATTGACCCAATGAGGCCTCAAGGAATCGGGTCCCATAATAGTTTAGGCGGACTTTACTTGTAGGAGAGGGAGTCCACACATGAGGAATATTATAATAAATTAGGCCAAGGCCAAGCCCTCGTGGAAAAGAGGCCAAATCATTGGTTTTTCCCCCAGATTCGGGCACACATGGGAGGGTCCATGATCCCCTCTACGGGGGTGGGTCCTCATGCGTAGGGGTATAAATAGGGCCGCGAACGCGAGCCCGGGAGCTTGGTTTTTTAGTCGCGATCCAGAACTCGACCCGTGCACATCGCTCCGCGAGGAAGATCTTCCCGACTTGACTCACGGGAGTTAAAGATTTTCAAAGTCTCGATATTTTTAAAAACATATCGAGATCAACCTGAGTGACTATTTATAGTCTCGTTTTAAGGGCAATTCTGAGTGTACTAATCAGAGCTCCTAATCCGCGAGTTTCGGATAAGTGCGAGTAAAAATAAAAATTAGAGTTCCGGTAGTGACAACTATATTTTGTAAGACTTTTAAGGAAACAACAGCCTTTGTGACCAACTAGAGAAAAGTGCCGGGAAGTTCCTTCAGGACTGTGCTGAACCACCGATTCACCACCTCAAGCAGCCCAGCGGGAGTCTTCAGTCTACAACAACGTCACTCTCTCTCTCTCTCTCTGTGCAGTGTCCAGAACTTTAATAGAAGTAAGATTATTTTTAAGGAAGTAGATCGTGTAACGTTTGTAATGGTTTGGTTTTGATAATAAATAGATTTTTCTTAGTAGTCTTTCGGGTTCTGTAGTTTCATTAATTATCCTCCTCTCAGTTATTCGAGTCACCTACCCGGTTATAAAAAAAGGGTGAAGTAGATTCAAAATAAGTAAATAGATCTGTCCCGATTTTGGGACATGACAGTAGCTAATACATATTTTCTTTTATATGTTCTTAGAATTCATGAAAAGACAAAGCTTGCTTGTCAAATCTATTAGATTTTTGAAAAGTTGCTTTAGCTTCATTCTTGTTAAGTTTTCAAATTATCGATAACTGCTAATAAGCATCCTTGAAAAATCGAAGCTCGATCATTAATTGATTGTTTGTTGTTATGCTTAATAGTATTGAAATTGCGTAGGTGATATTTTAATTTGATGAACATCGAAGCCTAGGTTAACTGAATCATAAAATTTGGGTCTTTTAACTGGTTAATTTGAAGATCAAAAGAAGAACATGCAAAAATTTTTTCGTTAAAGCCATATCTATAATCAAATGATTCCGATTTCCAGATGATGTTTTGAAAATGCCACTTTCCCAGATTGAGTTGAGTAGGTTTTCCAATACTTGGGGGTGAAAAACTATTTTCTTGACGTCATGGTGATGGTCTTGATGTCATAACAACTACTTTATTTTTCATTTATTTTCTTAGTATATTAAGCTGTACTTTAAAATCTTGGGGTATGAGGTTTTTTTTTCTTAGAATTTATGAAAAAACGAAGCTTGCTTTTCAACTCTATTAGATATTTGAAAAGTTGCTTAAGCTTCATTCTAGTTAAGTTTTCTAATTATCGATAACTGCTGGTAAGCATTCTTGAAAAATCCTTGCTCGATCATTAATTGATTGTTTATTGTTATGCTTAATAGTTTTGAAATTGCCTAGGTCATATTTTAATTCGATTAACATCGAAGCCTAGGTTAACTGAATCATAAAATTTGGTTCTTTTAACTGGTTAATTTGAAGATCAAAAGAAGTACATGCAAAATTTTTTTCGTTAAAGCCATATCTATAATCAAAAGATTCCGATTTCCAGATGATGTTCTGAAAATGCCACGATTGATCCTACTAAGTATTTTGGAAAAAACGTAGTACAATCGTTAAAAGATTGTTGTTTGGTTTAATTTGTATTTTTGAAATTGCCTTATTTATATTGTAATTTGATAAATAGCATCGCCTTGCGTTGAAAGGTTTACGCAATAAAATAATTTGTTCCTAACAGGCTTACCTGACGGTTGAAAAAGTAGTCATGAGGATTCTTAAAAAACGGGAAGTATCTAATGATCGCATTGTAACTCTTTTCCTGAACTCAGGTTCATTTGTTTATTCAGTGGTTCTTTATTTTATCATAAGGAGAAAAATTGAGAAATAGCTTAAATACCTGCGTTTTACGTATTTATTTATCAAATTTTTCTTTTAATCTAAGTTTATACAGTATCTTAACCGATATGTCCCCTATTTATGCCTCTGTTTTAATCTATCTCTCTCTTTGTTAATATTTTTCAATGTTATAATTTTTTTTTTTTTAATTTCATATACACCACATTCTCAATGGAATTTTGAAAAGATATTATCTCCTCAAAGTGCCTTTCCAAAAATATATCATTTTATAATGATATATTTTACGTTATCTCTTCTTATATCAATCAAATTCATGAATTTTTTTTCATATATTGCTATATTTTTGCTATATATCGTTGGCCCGGACGAAAAAAAACACCTGAGACCAAGAATCTATAAAAAAAGTACCATTACTTGATTTTCCGGGGAAAAAATAACAAACAAAAAATTTTACGCGATAAATGTAACGTTGCAATTTTTTCCAAGAAAATTGTCATGATGTATAATTTTTCCGAGAAAACTGTCATGTTAAACTTGTTGCTGGTCGGAAGACAACATTCCCCGAGGAAAGTGTAACCAGTGTTTTTATCCGGGAAAAAAATTACATTCACTCAAGACGAAAATATATCCTGGGGAAAAAGTAATCTGCACAACTTATTCCGGGTAAAGTGCAGCGAGGAATTCTTTTTTCATGTAAAAAGTAACAAGACCTATGTCAACTTATTTGAAGCAGACTAAGGGAGCTTTTCCCGAGGAAATCGTAACGTTGAGAATATTTTCCGGGTAAAGTGTAACGTTTAGGTATTTAACGATTAAAAAATATTTGTCTAAGTGAGAATCTACAATATCAATGCTAAATTATTTGAAGCAGACTAAGGGAGCTTTTCCCGACGAAATCGTAACGTTGAGAAATTTTTTCCGAGTAAAGTGTACCGTTGAGGAAATCATCGAATATAAAGATATTTTCTAAAGGAAAATTTACAATATCCGTGCCAACTTACTTAAACCAGAGTAGGGAGATTTTTCCGAGGAAATCTTAACGTTAGGACTTTTTTCCGAGTGAAATGTAACGTTAATGTGATTAGCGATAAAAATACGGTATTTTATGAGGGAAAAAATTTCAGTACTTTTATACAAGATAGAATTGATCTTGTTGCTGGTTTGGTGGAGTTGTCCGAGGTGGCTGTTACAATCTACCCGGGAAAAGATGCATACGTTATGTTTTCCATCGAAAAAAGTTCCAGTAACTTTTTTTTCCATAGTTTTCTTGAATAATGTTACTGGTTTCTCGGATAAAATAGTTCAAGGGAGTCAGGTTACATTTTACCTGGAAAAATTTAACTCGTTACTTTTTCTTTGGGAAACAGCACCTTATTCTATTGTTAAAAAGTTTACACAAAACTTTCAATTTTCTACCTGGAAAAATACTATACATACATCTCAATCGTTGGACGATTGAACGTTATGCTTTACCTGGAAAAAGGTTCTAAAGTTACGATTACCTCGGGAAAAGCTCCCTGGCCTGCTTTAAACAAGTTAGCATTGATATTGTAGATTCTCACATAGAAAAATATTATTTTAATCGTTAATCACCTAAACGTTACATTTGACCCGGAAAAAGTCCCAACATTAAGATTTCTTCGGGAAAAGCTCCCTTCTCTGGTTTAAGTAAGTTGGCATTGATATTGTAAATTTATATTTGAAAAATTTTTTTACATTCGATGATTTCCTCAACGTTACACTTTACTCGGAAAAAAGTTCTCAACGTTACAATTTCCTCGGAAAAATCTCCCTTCTCTCGTTTAAGTAAGTTGGCAGGGATATTGTAAATTTTCCTTTAAAAAATATCTTTATATTTGATGATTTCCTTAACGTTACATTTCACCCGGAAAAAGTTCCAACGTTACAATTTCCTCGGGAATAGCTCTGTGGCCTGCTTATAACAAGTTAGCATTGATATTGTAGATTCTTACTTAGAAAAATATTTTTTTAATCTTTAATCACCTAAACGTTACACTTTACTCGGAAAAAAGTTCTAAACGTTCCGATTTCCTCGGAAAAAGCTCCCTTAGTCTGCTTCAAATAAGTCGGCAATGGCCTTGTTACTTTTTACCTGGAAAAAAATACCTTAATCGTCAATTACCTCAACGTTACACTTTACCCGGAAAAAAGGCTCCCGTTACTTTACTCTCGGAAATTTTCCCTTTTTATTGATCGTTATTGTTATCACGGAAAAAATATGCTAATTACTCTTTTTTCGGAAAAATGTGGCTCATATATTGGCCGATTACTTTGTTGTTACAGTTATCTCGGAAAATTGTTAACTTGTTACAGTTTTCTTGTAAAAAAAAAAACTGGTTACGTTTTTCTTGAAAAACTGGTACTGTTACTGTTTTACCGGATTTTTCGGCAGGTTTTTTTTTTTCGTTCGGGCCAACGATATGTACTTTGTATTTCTCGTCAAAATGCCTATTTGCTATATATATATATATATATGGGTCAAAATAATACTTTTTTAAAAAACCGTCCGCAATGCAAAATTGCAATCTTTTTTGGCAAAAGTACTGGTTAATAGAAGACTTTTGCCGCAAACTAGAGGTCTCTATCTTATTTCTGCTTAGTGCTAGATTTTTTCAAAGATTGAAAAATGGCCTATTTTTGAGCTGTTTTAAGCAATTTTAAGGTATTTTTCGAAAAATTCTCACTTTTGATCAAAATGAGATAGAAACCTCTAGTTTGCGGCAAAATTTTGCTCAAAATGAGTTCTTTTTTGAAAAAATATTTTGACAACATAGTTTGATGATTTTTATAATAATACAGTCCTACACAGATATTGCTATTTTTGCTCATTTGCAGGTATCTTCAAACGACCGTAGTTTTTTCTAGGCTAAATTTTTGTGCATATTAAAAAATTGTTAAATTTTTTTTATGAAAAAACAAAAATTTGGCGACCAACCGGAACCCTGTACGATCTTCTGCCTCCAAAATACAGCTGTTTAAAGTTGTCAAAAAATACAAAAAACGCGTTTTTAACGATTTTTACACGCATTTTTGACCGATTTCGACCTTTTTTTTCTCTCAAAAATATGTGGATTCTTCTCTTCATATGTTTCCAAACAAGCTCCCATAGTAATTGTAGTGCGGATTTGGAGTTTTGATTGATTCCAAAGCATACACTTTTGACACATTTTATGTGCTAAACTAGTGTTTTTTTAACAATATTCACGCTACATTTAACTTTTTCGTTCATTATAGATGTTTTGAAATTATTTTTTGATTAAAAACTATTTAAATTCCAGCCAAAATTAGGTCGCTTGCTATGAAAAAATTGATACTCAACGAAATATTGATCTCAATATCAAAATAATATACTACTTTTATTCAGTTTTTTAGTTTTTTGATTCGTTAAAAATCTATGTTCAAATATTGTAAATAATAGTACATATCGACACTAGTGCCTAAAACAAGGCAAAGTTTTTTCACACGGCGCGAAGTTATCGCACGAGCGAAGCGAGTGTGATAGCACATGCGCCGCGTGAAAAAACCTTTGTCTTGTTGAGGCTCCAGTGTCGATATCATGGTTGTAAACTCGAGTCGAGAATCCAATATCGAGTAACTCGAGTCGAGTCGAGTCAAGTCTAGTCGACGCACAGCAGTTAATGCTTGTAACCTGCATACGCACAAGAAGTTTTAATAACAAAAGGGTGAAAAAAATATTTCGGAGGAAGTTTGGACTCCGAAGGGGTCAGGGCGGACACCTGGTGCACCTGGTGATACTTACGTCTTGGAGATGATTTCCCCAGGAAGTTTGGACTCCGGAGGGGTCAGGGTGGACACTCGGTGCACCTGGTGATACTTACGTCTTGGAGACGATTTCCCCAGGGAGTTTGGACTCCAAAGGAGCCGGGGTGGACACCTGGTGTAACTGGTATTAATTACGCCTTGGAAAGGATTTCCCCGGAAAGTTAGGACTTCGGAAGGGTCAGGGCGGACACCTGGAGCACCTGGTGATACTGACGCCTTGAAGATGGTTTTACCCAGGAAGTTTTTACTTCGGAGGGTCAGGGCAAACACCTGGTGCACCTGGTGATACGCCTTGGAGATGATTTCCCTAGGAAGTTTGGACTCCGGAGGGGTCAGGGTGGACACATAGAGCAAATGGTATTAATTACGCTTTGGAGATGATTTCCCCAGAAAGTTTGGACTCCAGAGGGGTCAGGGTGGACACATGGAGCAACTGGTATTAATTACGCCTTGGAGATGATTTCCCCTGAAAGTTTGGACTCCGAAGGGGTCAGGGCGGACACCTGGTGCACCTGGTGATACTTACGTCTTGGAGATGATTTCCCCAGGAAGTTTGGACTCCGGAGGGGTCAGGGTGGACACTCGGTGCACCTGGTGATACTTACGTCTTGGAGACGATTTCCCCAGGGAGTTTGGACTCCAAAGGAGCCGGGGTGGACACCTGGTGTAACTGGTATTAATTACGCCTTGGAAAGGATATCCCCAGGAAGTTAGGACTTCGGAAGGGTCAGGGCGGACACCTGGTACACCTGGTGATACTGACGCCTCGAAAATGATTTTCTCAGGAAGTTTTGAACCCAGTGGGTTCACATCATCAAGTTTACGATTAGGATAGCATCTTCAGAGTGTAGTTATTACCGGGCACACCAAGTATTTTCCCTGACCCCTACGGAGTTAAAATTTCCTGAAAAAACATCTCCAAGTCGTAAGTATCACCAGGTGCACCAGGTGTCCGCCCTGACCCTTCCGAAGTCCTAACTTCCTGGGGATATCCTTTCCAAGGCGTAATTAATACCAGTTACACCAGGTGCCCATCCTGGCCCCTTTGGAGTCCAAACTCCCTGGGGAAATCGTCTCCAAGGCGTAAGTATCACCAGGTGCACCGAGTGTCCACTTTGGCCCCTCCGGAGTCCAAACTTCCTGGGGAAATCATCTCCAAGGCGTAAGTATCACCAGGTGCACCAGGTGTCCGCCCTGACTCCTCCGAAGTCCAAACTTCCTGGGGAAATCATCTCCAAGGCGTAATTAATACCAGTTGCACCAGGTGTCCACCCTGGTCCCTTTGGTGTCTAAACTTCCTGGGGAAATCATCTTCAAGGCGTAAGTATCACCAGGTGGACCAGGTGTCCGCCCTGACCCCTCCAGAGTCCAAAGTTCCTCTGAAATATTTTTTCACCCTTCTGTTATAAAAACTTCTTGTGCGTATGCAGGATACAAGCATAAACTGCTGTGCGTCGACTAGACTTGACTCGACTCGACTCGAGTTACTCGATATTGGATTCTCGACTCGAGTTTACAACCATGGTCGATATGTGCTTTATCGAATCGAGTGGCTAAAACATGACAACTTCAGGTCGTGCGTAGAAAAATGTTTTAGCCACGAATGCGATAATATACCATTTATTTATTTATTTTTTTCTATTTTTGAAATTACAAATGATTGATCATAGTTTATCAATTATTCTGATAAAACAATCATAGATTACTATTACTTACTCTGAAAAAAATGAGTCCAAATTAAAAATGTTATTTTTTGAATGCTATGCAGCATAAAACAATCTACCAATCTACTTTCTCCTTGTAATTATATCCACTTATGAAAAAGAGAATGAGAGATTCGATTAGAAAGTCGAGTCGATATGTCGAATCAAAACTTAAACTTTGATTCTTGGAGCAAGAGTGCCCCCTTTCAAGCCTCTCAAAAGTGTGAACCAGTCGGACGCGCCAAATTTGAAATCTTCAGGCAAGCCTATTTGAATTTTTTTTTTTTTTTTTTTTTTTTTTTTTTTTTTTAAGGAGGTTCCCTACCAAATAGATCTAGCCCACAGATTTTGTCCAAAATAAATGAACACATAGTTTTTAGTATAAAAATAGCTCAGCTAAAATTTCAAAGCCCTGAGAAGCTTGTGAAAAAAGTTATAAACATTTCAAATTTCACAAATTTGCATGGGTTCTAATGTGAAATTTACTAAAACAGCAAATACTTAATTTCCAGCCCATAGATTTCAATGCAACTTCATACAAAAATCGGAAAAAATCAGACTTTGATTATACTTGTTTCAAAACATTTATTAGGAGCCTGTAGCAATAATTATAAACAATTGATTTTATATTCTTGTGATTATGACTTCTCATT
Source organism: Encarsia formosa (assembly GCA_038277355.1). Classification (NCBI taxonomy): domain Eukaryota; kingdom Metazoa; phylum Arthropoda; class Insecta; order Hymenoptera; family Aphelinidae; genus Encarsia; species Encarsia formosa. The sequence continues at coordinate 43,511,150 of CM076186.1, read as the reverse complement.
GGCTCATACAAACGTTAGAAAGTAGCTGAGCCAATGAGCAGACGACTACTGTAGTCAAATACACATTTGACTTACGTAGATGGTAGGGAACCTCCTCAAGGTGGTTTTCTACCAAATGCATGAACTTAGAGAATCAGTTCAAATTTTCTGGAGATGTTCATTAGATATTAATAAACATTTTCACGAAGTCTAGTCAAAATTGACCATATAGTTTACAAACTACAGCAAGTTAAATATTGAATTTCTTTCATTGCACGTATGGCCGCTATGCTGAAAAAGTGTACTAAATTATTGGTATTTGTCTTCTTATAATAGAGATCCTTTACAAAAACCACATACATATAGTTTCACTATCGTAGAATTTATTTCTTGAAACTGCGAAAAATTGACCTTTTACGAATTTTACAATAATTTTACGAAAATAATTTTCACGTGAATAACCTCAAAAACTGCGGTATTCGAAGGTGAGGTTAAAAGTTTAAAAAAATATTTTGTTGTGATTGTCAATGTTTTCTTGGTAGATTTTTATTTCAGAAGCCATAAAAAGTTAAAAAATAAATTTTAATAACCAATTTTTAGTAATTTGGTGTGATAATTTTTTTTTAATCTTTAACTTGACTAGCTCTGGTAGAAAACCACCTTAATTAATAAAGTGAGTAACGAAATTTACATTTTTAATAGACAAATAAGCGGACAAGCTTACAACTCCATAACCCAAGGCGAAGTGAATAACAAATAATTAATTTTTTTAATAAACAAATAAGCTGATAAGCTACAACCCCATAACCTTGGGCATGGCTAAAAAAAATTTTAATTTTTTTAATAAACAAATAAGCCAATAAGCTATAACCCCATAATACTGGGCGTAATGAATGAAAAATAATTAATTTTTTTATAAACAAATAAGCCGATGAGCTACAACCCCATGACGGTTGGCGTAGCAAATGAAAAATAATTAATTTTTTTAATAAACAAATAAGCCGATGAGCTACAACCCCATAACGGTGGGCGTAGCAAATGAAAAAAAATTAATTTTTTTAATAAACAAATAAGCCGATGAGCTACATTCCAAAACACTAGGCGTACTTAGTAAAAATAATTAATTTTTTTAATAAACAAATAAGCTGATGAGCTACAACCCCATAACCTGGGGTATGGCTAAAAAAAATTTAAATTTTTTTAATAAACAAATAAGCCGATGAGCCACAACCCCATAACATTGGGCGTAGTGAATGAAAAATAATTAATTTTTTTAATAAACAAATGAGCCGATGAGCTACAACCCCTTAACATTGGGCGTAGCGAGTATAAAATATGTGAATATTTAAATAAACAACTAAGCAAACAAGTTTACCACCCCATAACCTTGAGCATGAATAAAAAAAATTTTTGAGCCATGCCCAATGTTATGGGGTTGTAGCTAATCGGCTTATTAGTTTATTAAAAAATTTAATTATTTTTCATTCACTCCACCCAGTGTTGTGGATTTGTAGCTCATCGCCTTATTTGTTTATTAAAAATATTAACATTTTTTTTAGCCATGCCCAAGGTTATGGGGTTGTAGCTTATCGCCTTATTTGATTATTAAAAATATAAACATTTTTTTCAGCCATGCCCAAGGTTATGGTGTAGTAGCTTATCGGCTTTTTTGTTTATTAAAAAAATTAAAATTTTGTTTAGCCATGCCCAAGGTTATAGGGTTGCAGCTTATCAGCTTATTTATTTATTAAAATAATTTTTTATTTTTACTAAGTACGCCCAGTGTTATGGAGTTCTTATCGGCTTATTTGTTTATTACAAAAGTTAATTATTTGTTATTCACTACACCTAGGGTTATGGGGTTGTAAGCTTGTCGGCTTATTTGTCTAGGGAGCGTACACAAACTACGTTGCCTTTTTTAGGGGAGGGGGGGGGTTTCATGAGTGTCTACGCTGGGCCACGTGGGGGGAGGGGGGGGGTCAGAGCTTATGTCACGTGCCTTTTTTTCAGGGAGCTGCTTTCGGAAAAAAAAATTTTTAATGTAAAATTTAAATGACGCGCCAACTTGACTCGCATTTTAGCTCTTAAATGCTGAGCATGCGCGAGAAAAATTTTTTAGCCAATGAGGCGTGGCAACTTGCAGCAGTGGGGGAGCGCGACATGCGATAGTCAATTGTTAACTATAACAACAAACTCGAGTCAAAAACGTGTGCGTACAGGATTAAGATTTTACTGCAGTTATTAATTCATTCGACTATAACCAAGCTTTAAATTATTTTGTGCGGTGTGATTAAATAATGGCATATTATAAAAACTTTTATTCCGCGTACCAAAAATGCTACATAAATAAATATTCTGGTGAGAAAATTCAAAGCGATGTGAACGAGTTATGGAAGTCTTTCAAAAATGACAAGACATCTTTTCCTCAAAATGTAGAAAAGAAAACAAAGGAATGAGTGCAACAGAAAACCCAAGAAGATGCGCTTCGTCGTCTGAATTTTTTCGCTCAAAAGGTACGTCGATTTGTGTAGTCCATGCGTGTAATCATTTTTTTTTTTATCGGTTCTCACCAAAATTTCATTAACTACCGTAGTACTAAAATTTTTTTATTTGTACACTGTTATTCATACTTTGAGATAATTGCATAAAAAAAAAAAAAAAATTTCTCACAGACATCATCATCTAATGATTCTCGACCTTTCAATGCACTCTATGCGAGTACCTCAAATAATCAGAATAACACTCAGTTTACTGCACCGACTGTTAATTGTTCGAACGTCAATTTGGATGCGACTGCTCGAAGTGAAAGTAGTACTACAATCGAAGGTAAAATGAATATTTTTTTATGAGGTATTATTTATCTTAGTTAAGTAAAATTTATGTAACGATTTAATTTTAATTTTGTTGTTTTTTGTTTTGTTTCTTTTTTTTTTTTTCATTTTTTCAAAGGCGATTGTCAAAGTACACCGATTGTACAACAAAATAGTAGTGAGATAATTGCAGCTGATTGCGAATCGTCTAGTCCACTTCGAAAATTTGCTACACCTGCACAAGATGTTTTAAAAACAAAAATAAGTTTTTTAGAAAGACAGCTTCTTGCAGCAATAGAAGGTCGTGATTCCGGTCCTGCAGGGTCTGGAATTCAAAAAGAGATAAATAATCTTCGTGCAGAACTCGAAACGCATAAAAAAAATCTAAAATCAAAAGAAAGTAAAGTTAAAGGTAAAAAAAAATACAGAATTAACAGGGGTAAGGTTTTCAATATGATTAAATTAAATCATCCAGATATAGCAAAAGCTTTACACCTAAGTTTTTATTAATTTTGTCACGGCGCTTTTATTGATTTTATTCGTATGTATTCTAAATATTTAAATTATATTCCAGATTCGTGAGAAACCAGGCCGACCACGAAGCGAAGACGACCAACCTGAACTTTTCAAGGCGATTTCTGCTATCGCGATGTTTGGTGGAGGTGCTGAGAGTCGTCGACGGTCGGAATTAGTACGGAGTTGTAAAAATTTAACAGAGCTACAAGAAGAGCTCTTACAACAAGGGCTTCAGATATCTCGAACCGCCACTTATCTTAGACTTCTTCCTCGGAATTCTAACACACGTGAAGGTAAAAGACACGTGGTTACCGTTCCGGTAAAACTCTGTCGAGCACAAGCTGATAAGAGAAAAGCTCACCCTGACGGCAAATTTTGCACAGCATCGATAAAGTAAGCAATATTTTTATTGGTTTTTTGACACACTGCGACGAAAAATAAGTATAAAAAGTAATCTTATTTTTTTCAATGCAGGGCTCTGGAACAATTAATAGCAACACTTGGCCCTCAGCAAGTTGTAGTAATTTCCCAAGATGACAAAAGCAGAGTCCCGATAGGAGTTACAGCTGCAAACAAACAGGCTCCTATGTTGATGCACTTAGAGTACAGAGTAAGTCTTCCCGACCATGATTGGATGATAGCTTCCAAACATAAGTTGATCCCAAGCGTTTATGCTGGCATAAATATATTAGACGGAAAAATTGGTGACCCGAAAGTAGTTTCTTACTCAGGGCCGACGTACATCGCGATACGGAGCGGTAAACACAGCTCTAGCACAGCTTCAACTCACGCGTTCGATTTTCAAAGACTTCTGCGTTTAGAATCGTTTAAAACCCTGTTTTATGGTATTAGTTAAATTGAAATTTCCTTTTTTTTTTTTTTTAATTAATGAGATAAATTTATAAAATAAAAATTTTTTAGGAGATAATGATAATCGAGTCAAACCAGTCATAGTAATTATGTCTGACGGCGGACTGGATGAAAACCCGCGTTATTCAAAAGTGATTTTACACGCTATCGAACATTTTAAAAATTGCGACTTGGACGCTTTACTTTTAATTACTAACGCACCAGGCAGAAGTGCTTATAATCGAGTCGAGAGACGTATGGCTCCTTTAAGCAAGGAGTTAGCTGGACTAGTATTACCTCACGATCATCACGGTACTCATTTGAATGACTCAGGTTTTACTATTGACGAAGATCTTGAAATAAAAAATTTCGAATATGCGGGTAATACACTAGCACAAGTTTGGTCTGAAGTCATGATAGATAATTGCCCTGTCAATGCAGAATTTATCGACGCACAGGGTCATGCAGAAGCTACAAATTTTCAATCAGCTGAGTGGTATGACGTACACGTTCGAGAAAGTCAATACTTTCTTCAGGTATAATCCAACTTAATTTTTCTGTTTTGAAATGTATTTTTTTATTTATTTATTTATTTATTATTATTTTTTTTTTTTTAATTTGTACAGTTTTGTCAAACGAAAGAATTTAATTTTCAATATTTAAAAAAATACCAAACATTTATTATTTTTTAATACTGTACTAGATTGTCAAATGCAATGATAGAGAATGTTGTGGAGAGTGGCGAAGTAACCTAAGAGATATTCTTCCCACTAGCAATGGTTTTCTACCTCCACCTTTTCCATTGCAAAAAAATAGCGATGGCTCCATTAAAATTCCGCTTCCTGAAGCTACTGAAGAAAAAGACCAGTTTCCTGATCTTTTTCTTAGATCTTCCATAGGATTAAAACCATGTACTTCAACTGGTTTTAGTGTTCCATATGATTATTACTGCCCTTCTGTCCATGATCAGATTCCAAGTAAAAAATCTCATTTTTTTAGTTATATTATTTTTCATTCATAAAAAAAAAAAAAAATTCAATTATTACTTATTATTTTAGGTCGAACTTGTGATGTATGTGGCTCTTATTTTGCCTCCAAAAAACAAAAAAATGTTCATTCTAAGGAACTTCATAATATAACATCTTATAAATCTAAAATAAAAGCTAAGAAAATTATTTCAAGACGTGAGAATGAAGTATTGTACGAGCTGGAAAATATGTTGGAAATAGAATGGTTTGAAGATGAAGATGTGGAATTTAATCATAAGGATGAAACTATGATTGAAGAGCAAAGCGCATTTCCTGTCATTGACAATATAAATCATTGGCTCATGCCAATATTTACGGAAGATATAGACTAGATTGAACTTATATCTGAATTAAAGTTTGTGATCTTATTACAATTATTTATAATGAGTTGAAAAAAGCTAGTCCTTCAAAAAATGTAAGATATTAATTAAATGTTAGATATAATATTATAAATAAAATAATGTAAGTATCATTATCAAAAGTTTTTAATTCTATAAGAAACAGTAAAAATTTTTTGAGAAAAAAATCTACGTTCTACTAGGGGTGGGGGGAGGGGGGGGGTCGACGAAAAATCTTCATTGAGTCACATGGGGGTAGGGGGGGGTCGAAATACTCCTAAAATTAGGCTATGAAGTTTGTGTACGCTCCCCTATTAAAAATGTAAATTTCGTTACTCACTTTATTAATTAAAAAAATAAAAAAATAAAATAAAAATTCAAATCAGGCATGCCTGAAGATTTCAAATTTGGCGCGTCCGACTGGTTCACACTTTTGAGAGGCTTGAAAGGGGGCGCTCTTGCTCCAAGAATCAAAGTTTAAGTTTCGATTCGACATATCGACTCGACTTTCTAATCGAATCTCTCATTCTCTTTTTCATAAGTGGATATAATTATAAGTAGAAAGTAGATTGGTAGGTTGTTTTATGGTTCATAGCATTCAAAATATAACTTTTTTAACTTGGACTCATTTTTTTCAGAGTAAGCAATAGTAATCTATGATTGTTTTATCAGTCGTAATACCCCTAGTGCTTTAAAATTATCGATAATTTTCCGACTGTGTTTTGTTGTACAGCAACGAGGGAGGCAAGTTTGGCAGTTTAAAAATCACTCGCGCTTCGCGCTCGTGATTTTTTGTCAAACTTGCCCCCCGAGCTGCTGTGCTAAAAAACTGGAGGAAAATTGTCTCAAATTTTGAAGCACGAGGGGTATTCGGCTGGATTATTTTCCCCAGCTGAATTTCAACTTATAGAAATGCTGTATTTTACATTTTTGCGGTTATAGTTCTATTACCATTTGTTGACTATGAATATAATAATGAATACTCATATATCGGTATACACCGCAGTGACTCGGCTCTAACCCAAAAGCTGAATCGAGTAAGTCCAACAATTCGAGTTGCTCTGCGACTTGAAACGTTCGATTTGGGAATAACCGAAAAATTATCGAAATAATTTTACCCACACCCCTCCGCCAAATGTCAAATGCGGCGTTCCTATTGGTTGAAATTCAGCTCGGGAAAATAATCAGAATAATTGATAAACTATGATCAATTATTTGTAATTTCAAAAATAGAAAAAAAAAAATAAATAAGTGGTATATTATTTACAATATTTGAACATAGATTTTTAACGAATCAAAAAACTAAAAAACTGAATAAAAGTAGTATATTATTTTGATATTGAGATCAATATTTCGTTGAGTATCAATTTTTTCATAGCAGGCGACCTAATTTTGGCTGGAATTTAAATAGTTTTTAGTCAAAAAATAATTTCAAAACATCTATAATGAACGAAAAAGTTAAATGTAGCGTGTATATTGTTAAAAAAACACTAGTTTAGCACATAAAATGTGTCAAAAGTGTATGCTTTGGAATCAACTAAAACTCCAAATCCGCACTACAGTTACTATGGGAGCTTGTTTGGAAACATATGAAGAGAAGATTCCACATATTTTTGAGAGAAAAAAAAGGTCGAAGGTTTTTTCTTTTTTTCATGCTTTGGTCTCTAACTTTGAATCTTTGTTCTCATCTTTGTGAAAACTATCTTTTCTATTGTTCTTCTCAAATTTTTTTGTAATTGCAATCGTGAAACTAATCATCTTCATACAATTTTACCCACACAGCTCTTTCACTTTTTTGACAAATATTTCCTACATCCTTTTACATTTGTTATCAACGCTTTTTCTACGTAGGTCTGTCCCAATCAACCTATCTTGATTAATATCGAAGTTTATCTTAAGACACCAGTTTCCAGCCATGTGTAGCCTCTTTCACTTTGTTATTATTTTCATACTTCAATTTGTAACTTTGAACGTATGTTGTACTTTTTTTTTTTTTTTTTCTCAACATCTAACCCTGAAACTAACATCTTTTATACTATTGTTTTCGAACCTGTACAAACCTTTGTAGGTAAGCACTTACCCACTTTTGAATCTACCGATGTACCTACCCTCTTGCCAAACCTTGAAGCTCTCTAAGCGAAGCGCACGCACAATTGTATTATATTATCTAAAACAACTTTTGTCGAAGCTTCATCTAAATTAATCGACATAAAGTTATATATACCCTTTACCTTTGCACTACGTTCAGAGTTCATATTAATTTAAACTTTTGTGGTTATAGATTCATTGGTTTTGTTTCAGTTTGTATACTAATAATTATTATTTTCATGATTATAATCGGATAATTTCGAACACTTGATTACATAATTATTTTTTCATCAAATCTATTCTCTATATGTTTTAATTGAATTGTAATATAAAAATTCAAATTTTAAATTTTGTTCTTCAACCAATCACATCACGAATAAAAGGCTAACATTCTTTTTGGGTTATCTCTTTTATCTTTGGATATAAGTTAATTTTTTTAATGCTTCGTAGTTACTTTTTTAATTTCTTCTATAGATAGGGGAGAGCCGGGTAATTCGGGCACTTTGACCGAGCCCCATAAACTTTATTTAATAAAAATAAAATTTATTAATTTTTGCACTTGGAAATAATTTATTTTTACAGATGAACTATTTGTGAATAAGTATCCGTGAGCTTAGCTCTTGAATGATGATAGAAAAATTTGTAAATGATAAAAACTGACACAATATCACACGGGCTATTCGAGCACTGCCGCGGGCTATTCGGGCATTTTTCAGCGGGCTATTCGGGCACTTTGAGAATTTTAATATTAAAATGCAAGTGAAAGACTTTATTTTATCAACAAATCACTCCTTAGGTACTTAAATAATAAAATCCATCAATACTTAACTATTCAAACGTATATATGTCCCATTTTTATTCACTCGAAGTTGAGGTTAGGAGAGCGGGCTATTCGGGCAGTAAGAGATTCTGAACAATTCGGGCTATTCGGGCATTTTTATTTAAAAAAAAAAAAGAACTTATTATTTTGATTTAATTTTTTTGTAAAATAATAAAATGAAGCCTATTTTATCGCTTACTATTTTTTTTTCAACTATTTACTATAATTTCTTTGAAAAAATAGCAATTGCTCGAATCACCCGGCTGCCCGAATTACCCGGCTCTCCCCTACATAGCTGATAACTTGTACTTAACGCTATATGCCTAGAAAAAAGTGCGGAGGGAGCGGACTGTGGAGGCAATCGAGTGCGCGCGTGATATAAGATGAATGCGTGTACTTGCATACCTTAAAATAACTCAATTTTATAATTATTATTATTTAAATAAACCAAATAACCCATTTCTATTTTACTTTTAAACTTTCTTTTTATTGCTTAACCCATTAAGTCCCAGGATTTTTTAAATTTTTCTTGTACTTTGAGCTCTGGAACTTTGATGAAAACGATAAAAAATATTTTCAAAAAGACCATATACAACTATTTTTGGGTATGCTCTACACGATGGTGTAGTTTTAAAAAATCAAAAATGTCATCTTCAATTGTTAATTAACAAATTTAAAAAAAAAACTCAATTTTTTGCTGCATTTTTTTTTTTTATGAATTCTTTCAGTTGGATTTTTTTTTTTTTTTTCAAAAGATTTTCAGAATTTAGAGGTTTCAGTAGAGCAGACAAATACAATATGATTAAGATGTTTCAATGTAATAATACGTATTATTTTGTAATATTTTCAAATTATTTATTATGTAATTGAGAGAATTTTTTATTATATTTAAAAAAAATTTTTTTATTATATTTAAAAAAAAAAAATTAAGAATTTGCACAAATCTTTTAAAGAGAGTTTGATTTTTTTTTTTTTTTTTCTTAACAGTGAGGAATTGAACCCATATCACTCACACTATTTGATAAGCAATTAACCCACTAGACCAGGGTATATTTAAATTTTCCCAAACCAAAAAATAGTTTTTAACTATATCTACTGATATATTATTCCAAGTACCAGCCTACCTTGCAAAATGAATAAACGAAATTCATTTGCTCAAATCTTTAGCGCACAAGTTTTAATCCGAAATCGAATCGTCACTCATTTCGAAATCTTCGAGCAAAAGGGAACCTTAATGATTCGTGAGTTTATATAGTTTAATTATATCATTTATTTTCTTAATTTAATAATTCTTTTTTACAAAACTTGTAACAAAATATTAAAAATGGGAAGCGGGGAAAAAAAGGGCGGGGGGGGCGTGATTAGAAAATCATAGGACAATTCAAAACTCATAGAAATAAGCATATTTCGGTACACTTTTACGGTTAGTTAAGCACTTTTTTGAGAGGCCTGTGGGGGGCGGGCGAGGGGCGTGGGGGGGGGGGGGGGCGTGAGAGAGGAAAAAAAACTATATAATATAGTAAGATATATATGTTTCCCAATAGACACCAACATGTTGGCATAAGTGTCCTTTAATATATAAAAAACACATAATGCCAACATTTTGTCATATTACATTTAAGGACACTTATACCAACATAAATATGTTAACCAAAATAACCTAATAAACCAATAACCCATCCCAAATAACCCTCCTAGGTGGGGCTGGATAAAGTGTTTGAGTTGTGTGCAATTTGCATGTGTTTTCCCATGTATGTGCTATAATTGTAAAATTGTTAACTTTACGTATATTGAAGGTGATTCAACATAATATGATTATCTTTTAGAAGAGAAATTATTTTTAAATAATAAGTAATTCAACCTCAAGTCGTTTGTAATAAATTTTTTGATTTCACTTCTTTCATTAATTCATTTTCAAAAAAAGATTATTATATTTAGCGTATATCTTTTATTTAGACTCCTTTAAAAAAAAACCAATCGCCGTAAATATTACTTTTTTAAGAGCATTTTTTAAAGATCACACTGAGTGTATAATTTTTTATTTAGATTCCTTTTTAAAAAACCAATCGCCGTAAATATTACTTTTTTAAAAGTATTTTTTTAAAATTTTATTGCGTAAATTCGGTAAATATTTAAATGTATTTTGTCCACAAGTTCAAAAAACCAAACTCCATAAATAAATCATTAAAATGTTGAAATATGTCTTAATAAATGATTTCATGATCTTAACAAATTCTAAATAATTTAACAATAACTAAGATATATTCAATTATTCTGATGTAAAACCACGTCATAAACCAGAACCTATAAAAGTCCTAGGTACTCTGCTACGAAAAATCCATTGAAGTCCATTGAAAATTTTAATGGTTTTCAATCGGGACTTTTAATAGGCGTTTCGCCGATTGGTTTCGATTAGGAAAGGAATTGTTATTGAAATCGATTAAAATCTATTGAATAGTGGGATAGAAATCCATTGACTCCGATTGCAAAATTGAATGCATTCTAATGGGTATCTCAATCGGTACTTTAAATCGGCACTTTGCCGATTGGTTTCGATTGAACGATGAAGACCAATAGAAATTCATTAACTTTTAATCGATTTCAATGGAAATTAATAGATTCTTTTAAGTTAATGGGGTTTAGTAGATTTCAATAGATTTTAATTTTTTTAAACTAGTTTATATAAGTAAAATTTTAAAAAACTATAATCTAATAATAAGAAGATATTTTATGTTAAAAAGATCCTAGTCGATTGCAACGAGGAAATCAGTTCAAAAATTATAGTAAATCAGATCTTAACTACTTAAGTATGAAAATTTTACACCAGTATATGTAATCCAAAAACGTAGACTTCAATTTTAAGTGAAGGTTACAGGTAGCCATCTAGTGGTTTGATGTTGTAAAAATCGATTGAAATCGATTGAATTCCATTCATTTTTATGGCCAAACAAATTAAAAAAAATGAACCGTTTTGAATGGTTTTTTCAATGGGAATGAATGGATTTTCATGAACTTCCTTCTTATAATAGAAACTTATAACTGTCGAAAATTTTGGGAGTTCAAAATGATAAATCGATTTAAATGGTTTTTTCAATGGGAATGAATAGATTTCAATGGGTTTTCTTCTCGAAGATAATTGATTGTCGAAAATTTTATGAGCTTAAAATAATAAATCAATTTGAATGGTTTTTTCAATGGGAATGAATGGATTTCAATAGACTTTCCTCCCAATGGAATTTCATTGTTGCCAATTGACCTTATCCATTATCTTCGTGAAAAAAAATCATTACAAATGACACATTTTTTAAAACTCATTCCAATTGGGACCATTCAAATTCATTGAGTTTAAACTAACTCTATGGTTTTGGGTATATTTTTTTATGCAGAGTTAATTTCCATTTAAAAGAAAGACCATTAAAAACCATTTATTTCCATTGAAAAAATCATTCAAATCTATTCATTATAATCGAGTTCATAAAATTTGTGACTATTGATTTTCATTGGAAATAAATCTGATTTAAACTCATTTATTTCCATTGAAAAACCCATTCAAATGGATTCATCTTTTTCAAGCTCAATAAAATTTGCAACAGTTAATTTCCATTGGGAAAAAAGTTTATTGAAATCTACTCATTCCCATTGAAAAAACCGTTCATGTCGACTCATTTTTTTTGAGCTCTTAAAATCTTTGAAAGTTAATTTCCATTGAGAAGGAAGTCTATTGAAATTCATTCATTCCCATCGGCAAAAAAAATTTTAATAAATTCATTTTTGCTGATTTCATAAAAGTGGCGACCAGTGATTTCTATTGAGAAAAGCTACCATTGAAATCCATTCATTTCCATTGACAAAACTGTTCAAATCTATTTATTTTTATTGAGCCAATAAAATTTGCGACCATTGATTTCTATTGAGAAAAGCTAACATTGAAATCCATTCGTTTGTATTGGCAAAACCATTCAAATCTATTTATTTTTATTGAGCCAATAAAATGGGCGACCATTGATTTCTATTGAGAAAAGGTACCATTCAAATCCATTCTCTTCCATTGGCAAAACCTTTCAAATCTATTTATTTTTATTGAGCCAATAAAATTTGCGACCATTGATTTCTATTGAGAAAAGGTACCATTCAAATCCATTCGTTTCCATTGGCAAAACCATTCAAATCTATTTATTTTTATTGAGCCAATAAAATTTGCGACCATTGATTTCTATTGAGAAAAGGTACCATTCAAATCCATTCGTTTGCATTGGCAAAACCATTCAAATCTATTTATTTTTATTGAGCCAATAAAATTTGCGACCATTGATTTCTATTGAGAAAAGGTACCATTGAAATCCATTCGGTTGTATTGGCAAAACCATTCAAATCTATTTATTTTTATTGAGCCAATAAAATTTGCGACCATTGATTTCTATTGAGACTAGGTACCATTCAAATCCGTTCACTTCCATTGATAAAACAATTGGAATCAATTAATTTTCATTGAATAAAAAAGGTCCCATGAAAATCAATTGGTATCGATTGAAAAATTTTTGTCTGTCCATTGGGACAATTCAGATCCATTAAAAACCATCGAGTTTGAATCGAACTCAATGGTTTTGAATGGATTTTTTGTAGCAGGGTAAATCAATTTTATATGTAAAAAAAAAAAATTCATTTTAGTATTTACCTATTTTTTAAATCTACATTGCGTAACTTTATTTTAATGTAAATTTACATTGAAATGTAGCAAATACTCATTTGTAATCTTAATATGATTTTGAAAAAGATAAAAATTTTCAATGATTGGCTCATGTTAACCCTTAAAGTACACACCCAAATCCAGAACTGCCACACTGACAGTTATGTGGGGTATTTTACACCCCGTGTGTACTTTAAGGGTTAACTTAGATATATCAAGTTTTTCTGTTTAAAATTACTTTCATATAATTTTATGATTAGCCAGAACACATAAAAATCATAGACATAATTTATTGTTATGAACTACTTTTGAATTCGTTTTGTATACATAATAGATGGACAAACTAAATCCACTTTAAAAATAATGGAGCAAATGCTCATCCGTACATTAAAAATCCATGCCAAATAGAATTCATAATTTCTGGTCCACTGGATACCTAGATCCAAAACTATCTATTTCTTTTGTACTTCTTAATTAACCGATTTTACAATGTAAAATCACTTTGGCCACATAACTTAAGCTTGCATACAGACAACAAAAAAGATTAAAATTTTTAATAATTGATTATGTTGACTTAAATATACTTATCATTAACACCCTGAGTTAATGTAACAGTTACAATCAAAATTAAAATTCATTGTCAGACATCAAGTTTATTTTAGAAAAAAGGTGGGATTACAAAACTTTCAGACATCAAGTTTATTTTTGAAAAAGGGTAGGATTACAAAACTTTAACAGTTCAAGTGTATTGGCTCAGAGCATATACATTAGAGTGTTCGCGGGTTCCCAAAATTATGCTACACTTGGTCCTACCCGTTCAATCGTTAGTTTTTGGTTAGAAAATAAGTTTTCCATTAAAAAAAAAAATTTTTTTCCCCCTTTAACCCTTGCCGCATTGACCCTGAAGTTATTAAAAAAAGTTTAAAAAATTAAAAAAACAATATTAACAATATTATCGTCACAAAAAAAATAACAATGCTAAGCATAATAAAATTTATATCATTCGAAAGATATTCAAAAAAGGAAGCTTTTTGCGAAAACCGCAGATCTCAATCTTCAAAATGGCTCCCACGCGATACAAAAAACCAAACTTTTTACGGCTTTTTTTGCATTATTTTATAAATTTTTTATCTTTAACCCTAAAATTCGACCATTTAAAGTTATTTTTGAGTAAAAACTCCCTGCCAATTATAACTTCGTTTTTTCTTAAAGTTTCCAAAAAAAAAATTACTCCTAGAGTTTATCGTGACCCAGTGGGTTTTAATTGAAAATAAACGAGAAATCGTTTATTTCGTTATCTGAAAAAAATGTCTTTTACGCTTTTTTCTAGCCATGGAATGTTCTATAAAAATTCATAAATGATAAAAAATTAAAGTTCAACTCAAGAGCTTTCTAACCATATATGATTTTATACGGAAATTTAATTAGGGCCAAAGTTATGAACGTTTAAAAAAAAAATAGGAGATTTTTTATCTAAAGGAAGATTTTTTGATCAATAGTATATGTTTTTTTATTCAAATGCTCGTAACTTTAGTGCAAATAAAAATTACTGTACAAAATCATATATGGTTGGAAAGCTCTTGAGTTGAACTTTAATTTTTTATTATTTTTTAACCTGTACAGAATATTCCCTAGCCAGCGGGAGACATCAAAGTAATTCGTTTAACAGTGACAAAAACGTATTTATATTGATCTAAGTTGAAGCTTATAATAATAGTAAAAACAAAACAACCATAAAACATTAAAATCGTTTCTTTTTGAAATTTTAAGTTAAAATGAAAGAGATTATTCAACTTGAGTCTAAAAAATTATATTACAAAAAAATCAAGATATAAATTTTTAAGTAACAAGATTTTAAGGAACGTTTAGTTTACCATTTTTAAGTTTCAACTTTTATTATTTGGACCAGGACTTGTTTTCAGTGTGACAGTCAGTGATTGTAATTAAATCGTCGGTTACGATCTAGGATTTGGAGCCAGTGACTGTCTGTCCAGCCACATGACTGTCGAATGCAGATCAGAGTGGACCTCTGAGGTGGTAGATCGGGAAGCCACTCGTAATTTTCGTGTCCGTGCGTTAAGTCGTACATGAAATTTAACTCGTCTCGGTTCGACGTATTATTGTACTTTTTTAGAGTAGCACACCGTCGAATAGAGTGTTGTAAGTGACAGAAGGTGCGGGATCGATTGTCATCACCCGGGAAGCATTCTTTTGTCAAGACGAGTCAACCGGCTTTTGGAAGCCACGGACGACGGGGAACTAGACCGACGTCCGGCAGACGCGCGAAGATCTGGAAATCGATTTATGGCAGATCTCGAAGAAGCTTACTCGTGTACGGGAGTCGAAGCAATTATTGTCATTCGCGTCGCGCGTTGTTGTATAGCCGTAGTGTGAGAGTGTGATGTTTATTTGTGAAGTTGTCATTTCACGTCAATTCCTGGACCGCTTTACGACGGCTGTACAGCGACACGAGTGTGGTATCGGTTGCGGCTGGTAGGCATCGTAGCCTGGCATCAGGCCTCTCGAAAGTGGCAGAATTCCGAATGGCGGGAATGGAACAAAAATTTGAAATTTCGGGGCAGTAGTGGCACACATAAATTAAATTAAAAAAACCCACTAGTCTAAAACCCCATAACGCTGAGCATAAATATTAATAAAATAATTTATAAATAAACAAACAAGCCTATACAACCACATAACCTTAAGCGTGTAAATATTAATAAATAAATTTACAAATACACAAATAAACCAACAAGCCTACAACCCCGTAACGCTGGGCCAAAAAATTAATAAATAAATTTATAAATAAACAAATAAACCAACAAGCCTACAACCCCATAACAATGGGCGAAAAAATTAATAAATAAACAAATAAACCAACCAGCCTACAACCATATAACACTAAAAACTGGTTGGCTATTCCCCAAGCCTTGAGCTCCCATAACCCTGGGTGCCTGAGTTTAACAAAAAAACTGGTCAGCTCTCTCCCAAGCTCTAAACCCCCAAATACCCTGGGCGCCCGAGTTCAACAAAAAAACTTGTCGGCTATCCCCCGAGCTCTAAATCGCCCAAAACTCTGATTACCGAGTGGAATAATTTTACAAGTTATAGTCCGGGGGCAGAGGCCGATTTTGTAGGATTTTGAGACCGGCTCACTTTTTCTAGTGATTCCCATGTATTTTGGCCCGCTAAATACGAATATCGAGGTTAGAAGTGTCAAAAGTTGTCAGATAATTTGTTATTAACAAATTTTAACAATAATTAGGAAAAAATCGCGTTTTTGTTAAATAAAAATTTTTTTCAGGTTTTTTGGATAAAAAAAAGAAAAAATGTTCTATAAAATTTTTCTCTAGGATACGTAATTTTTGCGTTAAAAATCGCCAAAGTTTTAAAAAATGCGATTCTTACGATTTTTGACTTCCAAATACTATGTGAAAAAAATTATTTTTTCACACGATTATAGGGTTTACTCGTTGTCTGGGATCTATTCAACAATATGCGTAACAAGTTTTATGTCATTTTTGATTTTAAGTACTTTTTTTTTATTGACAAAAAGCATAGGCGCTAAGCGCTACGCAACTCACTCGAGGAGCGCCTGTTAATGTCCAATACTCTTGGCTCAGTTTTCATCAGACTTGAAGTTTTTGAAATCAACATTTATGCATTTTTTACATGTTCGAGAAGAGTATGAGAGATGGAAAGTATCAAAAACTGTGTGAAAATCTATAACTGATAAATTTAAATAATGAAAAAATCGCTTAACCTAAAAAAAAAATTTTTCTTCTTCTAATCAAAAGTAATAAAAGTAATAATACGTTGACATGAATTTTTTAAAGTAATTTTCTAAAATAATTTGTTTTGATGCATTTTAGTTGACAGCAAAATGATGGGAAGAACAAAATGATTGTTTGATACCAGCAAAAGTTGAAATTCTTATACCTCCATCAGATGAACTAGTTCCTAGCTGCTCGTGTCGAGTATGCACCACAAAACACTGCATTTGCAAATCTTCAGGAGTACCATGTTGCGAATTTTGCAAATGCCAAAAGGATAATACTTGCAAAAACAAATTTAATCTAATAGATAATTTAGAAAGTGATGACGATTCAGACTGGTAAAAAAATTCAATGTGCTCGTTAAAAAAATGTGATATTACGATCAATTAAATTAAAATATATTATATAAAGTCAAAGATTATCAAAATTATTTTAAAGAAGTAAATAATTATATTACATTTTCCCATATCTGTTTGTCGTATACGTAAAAACTGTTTTAAAATTTTTATAATTCTATGCATTACTAAGAAGACTCTATTTTATGTATTTTTTTATTTAACAAACTGTATTTTAAAGACGTGCATGAATGCTAATTTAAATGCATAAAAATCTCGTTTTTATTTTATTTGACGATTATTTTTTATATATGTTATATAAAATTTAAGAAACGTAAATGACATTAGTTATTTCAAAACAAAAAATTACGTATTATTCGAATGCCCACATTTTTAACTAAGGAGCTTTAATTAAATTCGAAAATTTGACGGGTTCGAAAAAAATTCATGTCAATGTATTATTACTTTTGATTAGAAGAAGAAAAATTTGTTTTTAGGTTAAGTGATCTTTTTATTATTTAAATTTATCAGTTATAGATTTTCACACAGTTTTTGATACTTTCCATCTCTCATACTCTTCTCGAACATGTAAAAAATGCATAAATGTTGATTTCAAAAACTTCAAGTCTGATGAAAACTGAGCCAAGAGTATTGGACATTAACAGGCGCTCCTCGAGTGAGTTGCGTAGCGCTTAGCGCCTATGCTTTTTGTCAATAAAAAAAAAGTACTTAAAATCAAAAATGACATAAAACTTGTTACGCATATTGTTGAATAGATCCCAGACAACGAGTAAACCCTATAATCGTGTGAAAAAATAATTTTTTTCACATAGTATTTGGAAGTCAAAAATCGTAAGAATCGCATTTTTTAAAACTTTGGCGATTTTTAACGCAAAAATTACGTATCCTAGAGAAAAATTTTATAGAACATTTTTTCTTTTTTTTTTATCCAAAAAACCTGAAAAAAATTTTTATTTAGCAAAAACGCGATTTTTTCCTAATTATTGTTAAAATTTGTTAATAACAAATTATCTGACAACTTTTGACACTTCTAACCTCGATATTCGTATTTAGCGGGCCACAATACATGGGAATCACTTGAAAAAGTGAGCCGGTCTCAAAATCCTACAAAATCGGCCTCTGCCCCCGGACTATTAAGCTTACTTTATACTCGAATATTTTTTTTGATAATTTTGCAAACAAAGAGTTAAAAATAAAGTAAAAATTTATAGCGGTTTCCTAATCGACCACGCCATTTTAGAGTTAAAAATTTCATACTTACAACTTTGTGATTTAATTGCACCAGTGCAGCGTAATTAGGTATCGTTACAAAATTATTTATTTCGTTAACTAAAATTCACGCATATTTTTGGAATATTTTAACTCGAGCTCCCATGGGTTTTTGGGGGCCTAGAGCTTGGGGGATAGCCGACCAGTTTTTTTGTTGAACTTGGGCGCTCAGGGTTCTAGGGGTTTAGAGCTAGGGGGATAGCTGATCGGTTATTTGTTGAACTTAGGCACCCAGGGTTTTAGGGGTTTAGAGCTTGGAGGATGGCTGACCAGTTTTTTTGTTGAACTTGGGCGCTCAGGGTTCTAGGGGTTTAGAGCTAGGGGGATAGCTGATCAGTTATTTGTTAAACTCAGGCACCCAGGGTTATGGGGGATCAAGGCTTGAGGAATAGCCCACCAGTTTTTTCTTGAACTCGTACGCCCAGGGTTCTAGAGGTGAAGGGCTTGAGGGCCCTGGCTGCCTAAGTTATTTGTTAAACTTAGGCAGCCAGGGTTTTGGGGGTTTAGAGCTTGGGGAATAGCCAACCAGTTTTTTTTGTTAAACTCGGGCACCCACACGGAAAAAAAGTTACCAGATAAACCCGTGTTAAAGTGGAACGGAATAGACCCGTCGCCAGCGCGCCGGTACATCCGATACTTAGGCGCTTCGACCCCAGCGTCTCGACAGAATGAACCCGTGCGCAGTAGGAGAGGGACAATCCTACGCAGAGGCAGGTTGAACCTGCCTCCCGCATAGGATTTGCACTTAAGCCGCATAATGTTTTGGAGCAAACTCAGGATGCGTACTATAATATATGTATGTATATAAAGCGTTAATGTATATGTGCGCGCCAAAACTCATTCTCATCATGCAGAGATTGTTGCACACGCACGTGCATGATTTAATTTAAGTTGTAGATTTCTATAGTGTATAAAAATCATGAAGGAATAGTTTTTGGAAAAATTAAAAATATTAAAAGTTATGATGGTGGGGTTTTATTTCAATTAAAAGAATTCAAAACTTTTTTTTTTAGCAGTCACTATCAGGCGTATCGCGTAACATCTGATATTGATGAAGATGATGTCTTCCTTGATGTAAATAAAATGCCTAAACTACCTCCTTGTTTGTACATAAAAAAATTTGAGGAAGAATATATAGCGACACGATATAAGCTGACTTAAATAACAAAAGCTGTTTTTGCTGTAAAAGTTATAAATATTAAAGTAAGTAGTGTATAATAAAAAACTGGTTTTAAAATAATTACTCTTTTTTTTTTTCAATCCGATCACTCGTTTTATTTTTAACTTGCAGAAGCTTAAAATATTTATTTTAATCCGCTATATTTTGATAAGTTGAATACTATATCATAAAATAACACAAAAAAAAAATTTGCACTCTAAAAATTCGGTTATCAAAAACTTTTTGTATGAAAGTACAAATACAATTCAGTACACAGTTTTTATGGTACTTGTTTCAAATTTAATCTGAGAAATTACCATTTTTTGAAACGAAATAAATAATTTGATAATATATGCATTTCCAGGCTTTGCAACAAAATTTTTCTACTGCAACTTGTTTACGTTATTCGTAATACTAATCACACTCAGAGAAAGGTTTGATTGGGTCAACAATATATTGTAACATCTAAATGCCATAGTTGATATAGAGACAATGATGCACATTGTAGCAGTAACAAAATCATGGCAGCGCTGACTAAATGCGTATTAAGGGTTAACATGTTTCTAGTAACACTGGTATAGCACAACTTAATTTTATAAAATTTCTTTTTTGTGATTTTGGTATAATTAATGTATTTTATGCATAGTTTTAATC
The DNA here is from genome assembly GCA_038277355.1 of Encarsia formosa. Lineage (NCBI taxonomy): Eukaryota > Metazoa > Arthropoda > Insecta > Hymenoptera > Aphelinidae > Encarsia > Encarsia formosa. The sequence continues at coordinate 43,490,821 of CM076186.1, read as the reverse complement.
TTAAAAAATATACAAATGATTATAAAAATCACAATAATTAAGAAATAATGATTTCAATTGAGATTTTTTAAAATAGCTAGGTTAGGTTAGATTTTTGAATATTTGCTTTGGTAGTCGCAACGATATGTATTATTATACTTACCATACGTATTGTAACTGCTACAATGTTTAGACTATTGAGGGAACAAAGAACGAGTGAGTACGAACCGTCGGTTAGGAAACATCGGCGAGCTTTAGCAGCTTCCTTATTCCCGCCTCTGAAAATCATCGAGTGTTCGTTTAGTTGAGGTTATACGGAGGACACCGGCTACAGCAAAAGCGCATTAGAGCCTCCGGCTACACCATTTTTGCAATCTGCCCTCAACTATTGGCGCTTCTCGGAAATTCCAAAAAGTAACAAGCAGTGAAGGAAGCTTGAACAAAGACAGCCAGCAAAATCAACGCATCAACGCACCACATTCCAGCTACGGATCAAATCAACAGGTATGGCATTCTAGCGCGCGAGACCTCTTTCACTGTACATAGATAAGCCTAGTCACTTCTGACAGGCATGCACTTATCTTCACTCTGTTTTTTCACGCTTGTGCATAACGTAGCTTTAGAAATCTTTGCGCTTGACCTGTAATTTGGTGGACTTCTCGCCATCGATAGTTCGCTCGGCGACCTTAGTATCAAGGTCATATTTGTTTACATGCGATTGTATTATCATGCTGCCTGAATCAATTTCGTGGAATTCGAGCGAGCTATTTACTTGTAGAATAATTTATCTTGACCATACATTTAGTAAGCTTTTTCCTTTTCTTTGTTATTGTTTCTATTTCTAGGATTGTGAATTTGTGAATTTTTGCGTAACTATCACTTTAAAATCATAATACCACTTTATATTTTGGCATGCTGCTTGATTGAATTTTGTAAATTTTAAGCGAGCTGTTTATATGCGAATTACCATCATTTTGATTAACGCACTTGCCAAGCTTCTGGTTTTGCTATATTACTCTGGGGGTTATGATTTTGTAAAGAGAGAACATTAGTATCTGTGTGGCTTGATGTTGCTTGTTTGTGATTTTGCATTTGAAACAAAAACACAGATAATAATTTCTCTCTGGTGACACCTGACTAACAAATTTTGTATTTATAGGTAAACTCTTGGAGCTAAGACCGGACAGGAGGATTGAAGTACATGGGCATCATCTGCCTTTTGGTGGCTTGCGCTCCTTGGTGATTGCTGGTCTGTGGTTTATACTCCTGGATCTTTCGGGGTGGCTCCCCCGTGGTGACTCTTAGATTGCTTTTGGGGTTGGGGCAACTGCTTTTTCTCGCTCACTGCCTTTTGCTTTTTCTGTTCACAGGTGCTCTTATTGGGCCTTCGGTGCTGTTGCTCCTGCAGTCCTCGCTTTTATAGATTAGGAAAGATGTCTAGCCTAGGGGGAGTGGGTAGCGTTAGTCGGCCCAAGGGCCGTAGGGATGGGGAGAATATCACATGGGAAGATGTTAGCCTTGAGAAGTTCCAGACTCAAGCAAAAAACAGGTACATGCAAGACGCTCTACCTCCTTATGTTGTGGCCATATACGATCACAGGCCGGACCATAATCTGGGAAACTACCATCAGTTGGAGATTGCAAAGAAAATAATTGACTCAGGCACAACAATCACTGGAGTCAATCCCTGTGGCATAAAGAAGTTTCTGATCTCCTTTAGGTCCATCGAGGATGCTCATCTCTTCTGCGACCAAGGTATCAAATTGGTCGACAGCAACTGGGCAGCTTTTATACCCGACGCTAATGTCCACGGTGTGGGACTGATTTTTGACGTCCCTACTTCTCTCAGTTGTGAAGACTTACTTAAGTATTTGGATGATCCATTTAAGCCAGTGGTAAGCAGATTCGAGAGGATAGTCAGAGCTATCAATCATGAGCATGGGCAAATAACTTACCAACAGATTGGTGCAGTAAAAGTCTTCTTCAAGGGCAACAGGCTGGACTTCATCACAATTGGTTCAATCTTTTTTCCGTGCCGGGATTTCGTTCCTCCTGTCACCAGATGCTACAACTGCCAAAGATTCGGTCATGGTTCCTCAGCGTGTCGGGGTAGCCTCAGATGTTGTAGCTGTGGTGGACCACACGACACCAGGGTCTGTGAGAGTGAAACAACCCAATGTTGTAACTGTCTAGGCCCGCATGAGGCCTCCTACAGGGACTGCGTCCATTTCATATTCCACAGGGAAGTCAACGCAGTCAAGGCTACCCTTAGAGTGAGTCAGGCAGAGGCCATATACAAGGTGCAACAGAGATACGCCAGCATTCATGGTCCTGCACAGGAAGGGGAAAATTTCGCCAATCCGTTCTACCTGAGAAGCACCATCTTCGGAGACTCAAGCCAGACAGTCGATCCTCCTATACACGCCGAAGACTCTCAAGCAACTGAAAACCAGGTGGTTGACACGACATACCTCGGTACAACATCTGAGAATCCCAGTCAGAGCCCAAAGTCTAAAATACCCCTGGCAAAGGTTAGCGAGGGTTACACCACATTGAAAGGCCAACAGTTAGATTGGAATAATCAATCATGGTTATCGGATGATGGCCGAGAATTGGATCCGGGATCATTTACCCCATTATCACCTCAGACCATGGGCAGCAACCCAAACTTCGACCATTCCCAGCTTTTGGCCGCAGGAGTACAGGAGTTCATGGGCACCGAGGTGGTAGTTCAGTCGCAGCAAATAATTCCAACGCTTGTAACCCGAAGTCCTGAGGTGAGCACCAAGGACACCTCATTAAACTCGTCAGCTGAGAGCGGTAGCAGTAGGAAGGTCAACTCGGAGGGCAAACGCGTCGCCAAACCTATGCATAGAGCGACCGGTTTTGACAAAAAGAAGAAACACTAACACTTAGCACTTTCGTTATCCGTTACCGCTATTTACATCGTTTTTTTTTTCTTTTCCTTTTCCACTCTTTCAATACCATATCAGATTCTCTTTAAATTTCGCAGTTTTTTATTTGGTCCGATATTCGTAGTTTGCAGCTTCACAATTTTCCTACCAGGTATCATCGTTTGTCATTTCATCTACAACTCCTTTATTTAGAGTAAAGAATCCTCCCTTACTTAATATTTCTTACAGTATTTTTCACGCTTAATTGTTAGTCTTTCTAGTCAGTTTTGTCTTTCATCGATTTAGCCTCTTATTAACCAAAAACGCTAGCTTCCTAGTCATTCATCCCAAAAAAAAAAAAAAAATTCCTACTTGTCAGTTTTCATTATTCCTTTTATCATCACCCCAAACATTTTTTACTTCCATCTGTTTCATTCTCTTTCTGCCCACTTTCCTTACTCAATCTTTCACAGTTCTTTCAGTTTAATTTTTGGCCTCTATCCAGATTTGTCACATACTAATTCAACTTCTTTTAAGTTTTTATTTTCCTTCTCCCCTTTTCCTTGCCCTTACTCACCCCTAATTTACAGTTTACTCACCCTTAATTTTATTTTCCTAGCCAGATTTGGCTTTTGCTCCAGTTTTCATCAGCCTAAATTTCTAGTTTTTAGATACTCACCGTCTAAAAACCCTTTCTTTTAACTTTCATTACCACTTTATCATCACTTCAAACATTTACTACTTCTATTTGTTCCATCCTTTTTCATTTACTTTCAACTTTCTCGTCAGGTTGGGCCTTTTGCTAGTTTAGCCCCTTATCACCCCAATTGCTAGCCTACTAGCCACTCATCGTTTAATTTTTTTTCTTTTTTCTTTTCTTCTTTTCCTCTAGTTAATTTTCGTGGTGATTTGCATCATCACCTTAAATATCGTTTATACTTTTAGGTACCCTAGTTCTAATTCCGATAATCAATTTGAGTTTATTTGCACTACCGCGCTTTTACCTGTTTATTCTAATTCTTGCTTGACACCGACACAGCGGTATAACACACAGCCCTAGCCCGAGCCCATTTGGCACTGCTACTGCGGTAGCTTTTTCTAGAGGTCTCGCGCTTCGCGGTGACTTACTGTTGAAGGAAGCTCTCTGAGCCCTCCGAACAGAACATACACCTCGCAGGGCTACGCAAACTTTTCGCTGCTTTGCAACCCAATTCCTACCACTGGATTTTGTTGCCATTATCCTTCGTTTTCACTTGGTTTATTTTTCATTCCCTTTGAGACACGCATTGTAGTCACTCGACATGTCCAGGGACTACTCTTTCATGGTCTGGAACGCCCGCGGGGTCAGAGGCAAGCATGAGGACTTATGCAGGTTGGCCGCATCGAAAGAATTCGACGTGGTGGCAATATCCGAGACAAAATTGACAGATTGCGTGGTTACGCCCCCCTTGCCTGGATATACACATTTGCGTAAAGACCGCCCTTCAGGCCAAGGAGGGGGCCTCATCGTCTATATCGAATCGACGGTCGAATTTGTCAGCTTAGAACTTCGGAACATACCTAGAGGCATGGAGGTTTTATCCTTCCAGATAGTATCCAGTGATAAACCTCTCACTTGCATTTTTGCTTACAATCCTCCGGACAACATCATCTCCGCTCAAAGCTATTCATCCTTTCTGGAGACATGCGCGCATCTTCCAAATGTAATTCTTTCCGGAGATCTGAACACACAGCATCCAGACTGGGGGAGCGAAATCACAAATGTCAATGGCAGACACTTGCTATCCGCACTGGATACTACTCCAGCTCTCCATATTGTAAACACTGGTCCTCCGACCAGGAGGTTCGACAAAATAAGTTGCCCGGACGTAACCATCACCTCGAAACAATTCTCCTCAGATCTATCTTGGGAAGTGTCCGAAGAGGACTACGCCAGTGACCATTACCCGGTTTTCATCCGTCTCTCAAGGTTCCCCCACTCTACGTCATTCCGCAAGTCCAGGATACACACCACCAAAGTCAGGTGGGACCATTTTACTGTGCTAATGAAAGCTTGGAGGACAAATGCTTCCCCTCTCACGGCGGCTGAATACTTGCATCAGTACGCCGATTTTGTGCAAGGGATAGAATCCAGCATTACCCAGGCGGGAGGGAAAATCTTGGATCCAGTTGAGGTGACTGCTAGACCCAGAAGGAAACCCCCTACGTGCATATGGTGGACACCGGAGTGTACGGAAGCACTGGTAGCCAGAACACAGGTGGGGAAAGCCTTTAAAGCCAATCTTTGTTCAGAAATGTCGACAGCCTACGACAAACAGTGTCGACTGACTGCAAATTTCTTTAGGAAGGTCAAGAGAGGTTCCTTCAGGGAGAAAGTTGGTACTCTAAGCCCCTCCAGCCCTATGGAAAAAAACTTTAGATTTTTCAAAAAATACAAGGATAGGTTTTACAATCCCCCTTCGGACTCACCAAAATCCAAACTGTCAAAAAATAACCCAAACCTCCAGACAACGTTCGAAAGGATCGCAAGCAGCTACGACTATGGGGAATGGCCATTTCCGTGCAAGACCGCAGGTCCTCAACTAGAGGTTTTCGACAGACCGTTCCTCGTAGATGAGGTCGCCGCCGCCATCAAGAAAGCCAGACAGAACTCTTCTCCTGGACCGGACGACTTGTCTTATAGGATTTTGCAACATCTGCCCTACTCTTGCTACGAGTGGCTGGCAAATTTCTACAATCTCGTTCTTCAAGAGGGGAAAATCCCAGACCAATGGCGCCACTACAAGGTAGTTTTCATCCCTAAGCCAGGGTCCGAGAAACTTAGGCCGATAGCTCTATCCTGCACTCTCCTGAAGGTGATAGAGAGATTAATCAGTGACAGAATGCAATGGTGGATGGAATCATTCCATATACTCCCACCATTCTTCTATGGCTTTAGGAGAGGTAAATCCTGCCAAGACTGCTTGGCCAGCCTGCACACTGACATCAAGATTGCAATTGGCAAGGAGAAGAACTTGACGTTGCTTGCGTTGGACCTCGAGGCAGCATATGACAATGTACACCTCTACAAACTACTGGAGATTCTGCAGGAGATAGGAGCACCTCACTCAATTTTGGTCTTCGTGGAGAATATCATAAACAAACGCCACTTGGTGGGCATGGTTAACGGAGAGGTCTTCGCGGAGGGCACCACCAACAAAGGTTTACCACAGGGATCCTGCTTGAGCCCCCTTCTCTTTAACATTTACATCTGCTATATTCTCAGACACCTTCACGGGGTCAGGGCGTTATGCTTCGCCGACGACATCAACATATTCTGCGTTGGAAACTTGATCCTCGAAAACTTGGCCACCCTCGCGGTAGCTTACAACGCCATCAAGGAATGGCTCTCGTCGCTATTCCTCACCATCTCCGCACAAAAATCCAAGCTGATTAACTTTAGCAAAGTCAGATACCCTCCAGGTTACCTCACCATGGAAACAAATTCTGGGCCGATCGGAAACGTCGACCGGATCAAATATCTGGGAGTCATATGGGACCAGTGCTTGAATTGGGAACCACACGTCCATCACATCCTTCCTAAGGTACGAGCAGGTGTAGCGATGCTCAACTCGGTGGCCAAATTTACCTGGGGTTCTCACCCTCAGACACTACTTTTGATTTACAAATCGTTGGTCAGGCCCAAAATGGACTGGGGCAGCTTCTTGTACTGCTCGGCAAACTCGGAAGTGAGACACAAACTACAGGTTCTCCAAAATTCTGCCCTACGTAAAACCCTAGGATGTCTATCGACTACAACGATCAACGTCTTGCATCATCTGGCGGGTATTCCAACACTCGACGTTAGGCAGAGACACATCTCCTCCAGACTGATCTTTAGATGGTGCTCCTGTTCGTCCAACGGAATTTTACCCAAATTCCAGTACATAAAGGAATTTTTAGACAAGCCCAACTGGGCCACCATCACTAGGTTGAGGAAATTTGGTAGCCTATACACAGGCTGGCACCAATCTGGAGAGCAAATTGCCAGATCCCTCAGGTCCAAGACTTTGGCAACCTATTCCATCCCTTTTTTCACCCTTTACTCTGGCTATGTAGACGTGGAGCTAGGAAGGCGTATCCAAGGGGCGGAAGACAAACCTGCCTGTTTTCAACATTTCTTGGACGAAGTTAGAAACCCCACGACTCAGCTTGTCTTCACCGATGGATCGAAAGATCCTAAGACTCGCAGATGCGGAGCGGGAGTTTTCATAGAATCCTCTGACACCTCCTTATCTTTCGGCCTAGACCCTGACTCCTCCATCTTCAGCTGTGAAAGCTTCGCTTTGCTCCAGGCTCTGCTACACATGATCACGCCCTCCCCTCTTCGGCCTCAGACTATCCACATCTTCTCCGATTCTCTATCGGTTCTCCAGGCGATGCAGAGGCAGGGGCTGGATTCACGACTCCACCCCTACGTTGCCCTGGTCAGACAGGTCATATTCTTGTGCGCATTAGAGCTCGGGATGAAGATTCTTGTTCACTGGATACCCTCTCACCAGGGACTGCGTGGCAACGAAAGGGCCGACCTGGCGGCCAGGACGGCCTTAAATCTTCCTGTTTCCAACCAGGGGGTATGGCACACTGATTTCGGGGAGAAGCTTAGGTCGGTTATGAGAAAGGAAGCTTTCTCCTACTGTGTGAACTACGGACGGCAGGCTAAGGGTCGAGCATACATCGATTGCTTTGATTTCTTTCAGTTAACTCCTTGGTTTGTGGGCATGAACTTGGGTCGCCCACAGATCGGTATCATCGATTGGGTCAGGTCCAATCATAACCGGAGCAAATTTCATCTTTGGAGGATGACCATAAGCGAGGACTGCTGGTGTGACTGCAAACGAGGCTCGCAAACAGTCGAGCACCTACTGTGGGAGTGCCCCTCGGGAGATCTTGGGAGGGGGGCTACGATCGCGAGACTCCTTCGACTGGGAGTCCATCCTGGGGGGAATTTGTGCTTGGCTTCAAACCTCCTTTCCAGTTTTGTGGGCGTGGAAATCTCCGATTTTTTCATTAAAAACAAAGTGATTGTGTGATACCTCATGCTAATTCGTACCAAGCACAACTTAGATTAATAAAATTGTTGAAAAAAAAAAAAAAAAAAAAAAAAAGCTAGGCCCGAACGTTAGGGACAATTATAAGACTACATATTCCGCGGCCGCATTAATATAAATTGTAAAGAATGCCATACATTTTCATTATCAACATCGCCATGATAACAAAATTAACAACAATATTTTTAGGTAGAAGAGTTCTATTTGCAGATTGCTGCCGTGGACACTGCCCTATTTGGTTTGAAAAAGGGTGCGCAGACTGCAACGTCAGGCGACGCAGATTCACTCCACTGCACTCAGAGCCCATGGCAGCGATAAACACAGAGGTTATAAGATCACACTGAGGACCGAGTTTTCACCCACCTCAGTGGAGGTTATGGTATCTGCTAAAATCTGTTCCGCAGAATAAGCATAATTCAACAAAAAAAAAAAAAAGGGAACAAAGAATATTTAATTGGTCCAATCAAATCTTTCTCTGAGTGCATTAATAAAACAAACAATTATAACGATTTCATATGCATGACGCATATATATTTCCATACATATATAGTACGCATCCTGAGTTTGCTCCAAAACATTATGCGGCTTAAGTGCAAATCCTACGCGGGAGGCAGGTTCAACCTGCCTCTGCGTAGGATTGTCCCTCTCCTACTGCGCACGGGTTCATTCTGTCGAGACGCTGGGGTCGAAGCGCCTAAATATCGGATGTACCGGCGCGCTGGCGACGGGTCTATTCCGTCCCGCTGTGCACGGCTTTGACGTGTTTCTTTTCACGGGTTCATCTTATAACTTTTTTTTCCGTGCAGGGTTATGGGGGGTCAAGGCTTGGGGAATAGCCGACCAGTTTTTATGTTGAACTCGGGTGCCCTGGGTATTTGGAGGTTGAGAGCTTGGGATTTAGCTGATCAGTTATTTGTTCAACTCGGGCACCCAGGGTTTCGGGGGTTTAGAGCTTGGGGGGTAGTCGACCAGTTTTTTTGTTAAACTCGGGTATTTGGAGGTTGAGAGCTTGGGGGGTAGCTGATCAGTTATTCCTTAAACTCGGGCGCCCAGGGTTTTAAGGGTTTAAAGCTTTGGGGGTGGCCAATCAGCTTCTTTGTTGAACTCAGGCACCCAGGGTTTTGAGGGTTTAAAGCTTGGGGGGTAGCTGACCAGTTTTTTCGTAGAACTCGGGTACCCAGGGTTTTGGGGGATAGCTGATCAGTTTCTTTATTGAACTCGACGCCCAGGGTTTTTGGAGGTAGCTCATTAGTTTCTTTATTGAACTCTACGCCCAGATTTTTCGGGGTCTAGAGTTTGGAGGATAGTTAAAAACTAGTTTCTTAGTATCTACGCTCAGCGTTATGGGGTTGTAGGCTTGTTTGTTTATTTGTTTATTTATAAATTTATTTATTAATTTTTTTGCCTAGTGATATGGGGTTGTAGGCTTGTTTGTTTATTTGTTTATTTATTTATAAATTTAATTATTAATTTTTTCGCCCTGTGTTATGGGGTTGTGGGCTTGTTTGTTTATTTGTTTATTTATTAATTTTTTCGCCCAGCGTTATGGGGTAGTCTTGTCGGCTTAATTGTTTATTTATAAATTATTTTATTCATATTTACGCCCACCGTTACGGGGTTGTGGGCTTGTTTGTTTATTTGTTTATTGATTAATTTTTTCGCCCAGCGTTATGAGGTTGTAGGCTTGTTGGTTTATTTGTTTATTTATAAATTTATTTATTAATTTTTTCGCCCATTGTTATGGGGTTGTAGGCTTGTTGGTTTATTTGTTTATTTATAAATTTTTTTATTAATTTTTTTGCCTCGTGTTATGGGGTTGTAGGCTTGTTGGTTTATTTGTTTATTTATAAATTTTTTTATTAATTTTTTTGCCTAGTGTTATGGGGTTGTAGGCTTGTTTGTTTATTTGTTTATTTATAAATTTATTTATTATTTTTTGGCCCAGCGTTATGGGGTTGTAGGCTTGTTGGTTTATTTGTGTATTTGTAAATTTATTTATTAATATCTACACGCTTAAGGTTATGTGGTTGTATAGGCTTGTTTGTTTATTTATAAATTATTTTATTAATATTTATGCTCAGCGTTATGGGGTTTTAGACTAGTGGGTTTTTTTAATTTAATTTTTGTGTGCCACTACTGCCTCGAAGTTTCAAATTTTTGTTCCATTCCCGCCATTTGGAATTCTGCCACTTTCGAGAGACCTGCCTGGCATTTTGTTTAGTCTGACGGCTTGGTATGAGGTGCACCTTAGCGATTCCGTAAGTTTATTGTATATGTGCGAGTGAGTGTGAACGCGTGTGAGTGTATTTAGTACACTGTTATTGTAATAATCTTTGTTTTTCTCACGTGCGCGTAAAAAATGAATCTCCACTGTATACGCCTACAAAAGGTCGTTATTACGAAAAGAAAGGTGAAAATCGAGGAAATATTAATGTGATGACTGAAGCTGTGGTGGAAGTTTTGGATAACTGCAAAATTGGTTATAGAAAAGCTGTACAAACAATTTCCAGAATAGCTTTTGCCCTCGGTTTCGATGTTTCAAACTTAATTTTAAATGTTTCTTCATTTCATAAGATGAGAACAAAAATAAGAGAAGCTAAAGTTGAAAAAATCAAAGATTTGTTCAAAGAAGAGAAAGTTGATTTTGTCACAATCCAATGGGATGGAAAGTCAATTAAAAGGCCGGATTGTTCTGCGATAAAAGAAGACCCAATCATTGCTACTTCTAATGACCTTGAACAAATATCAGATGTACCGACACTTGAACATGGAACTGGTCTTTTGCAAGCTGATGCAATATTGAGTTCTATTCAAAAGTGGTATCTAGTTGATAAAGTTGAAGCTGTATGTTGTGATACTACCAACTCAAATTTGGGGCCCAAAGGAGGAGCCGCTGCTCTTTTGGAAAAAAAATTGCAAAAAGATCTTCTGTGGATGCGAAAAAAAAAAATTTCAACTACGACCCAACCCGATGTTCCTGAATTCAAGAAGTTCCACAAAGAATAGCCGGGTCTCGACACAAAAAATTTCAAGAGTGGTGTCTCACAGACACATCCTTTACTTCTTTCGGAGATAAATTACATGATAAAATTTATTGAAAACTTTTTAGAAAACAAAATGCCCAGAGATGATTACAGAGAATTACTGGAGCTGAGTCTTTTGTTCCTTGGATCCTCGAAACAAATATCTTTTAGAAAACCTGCTGGTTTTAATAACGCTAGATGGATGGCGAAAGCTATATACACTTTAAGGCAAAGAAATTGCTTTTTTCAAATGTGCCAGTTTATTGTTTTTGTTTATATTGAAGCATGGTATACATCACCTCTTTCAGCAGAAGCCCCATACAATGACATAAAACTAATAAAAAAACTTGAGAAGTATAATACGATTGATTCAGATCTTTCAAGAATGGCCATTAAAAAATTTAAAAATCACCTTTGGTATCTTTCCTCAGAATGTGCTGCATCATTGTTACTTAAAAATTTGTATCTTGATTTTTTTGTAATATAATTTCTTGAGACTCAAGTTAAATAATCTCTTTCATTTTTACTTAAAATTTCAAAAAGAAGCGATTTTAATGTTTTAAGGTTGTTTTGTTTTTACTATTATTATAAGCTTCAACTTAGATCAATATAAATATGTTTTTGTCACTGTTAAACGAATTACTTTGATGTCTCCCGCTGGCTAGGGAATATTCTGTACAGGTTAAAAAATAATAAAAAATTAAAGTTCAACTCAAGAGCTTTCCAACCATATATGATTTTGTACAGTAATTTTTATTTGCACTAAAGTTACGAGCATTTGAATAAAAAAACATATACTATTGATCAAAAAATCTTCCTTTAGATAAAAAATCTCCTATTTTTTTTTAAACGTTCATAACTTTAGCCCTAATTAAATTTCCGTATAAAATCATACATGGTTGGAAAGCTCTTGAGTTGAACTTTAATTTTTTATCATTTATGAATTTTTATCGAACATTCCATGGCTACCAAAAAGCGTAAAAGTCATTTTTTTCAGATAACGAAATAAACGATTTCTCGTTTATTTCAAATTAAAACCCACTGGGTCACGATAAACTCTTTTTTTTTTTTTGGAAACTTTAAGAGAAAACAAAGTTATAATTTGCAGGGAGTTTTTACTCAAAAATAACTTTAAATGGTCGAATTTTAGGGTTAAAGATAAAAAATTTATAAAATAATGCAAAAAAAGCCGTAAAAAGTTTGGTTTTTTGTATCGCGTGGGAGCCATTTTGAAGATTGAGATCTGCGGTTTTCGCAAAAAGCTTCCTTTTTTGAATATCTTTCGAATGATATAAATTTTATTATGCTTAGCATTGTTATTTTTTTTGTGACGATAATATTGTTAATATTGTTTTTTTAATTTTTTAAACTTTTTTTTAATAACTTCAGGGTCAATGCGGCAAGGGTTAAAGGGGGAAAAAATTTTTTTTTTTAATGGAAAACTTATTTTCTAACCAAAAACTAACGATTGAACGGGTAGGACCAAGTGTAGCATAATTTTGGGAACCCGCGAACACTCTAATGTATATGCTCTGAGCCAATACACTTGAACTGTTAAAGTTTTGTAATCCTACCCTTTTTCAAAAATAAACTTGATGTCTGAAAGTTTTGTAATCCCACCTTTTTTCTAAAATAAACTTGATGTCTGACAATGAATTTTAATTTTGATTGTAACTGTTACATTAACTCAGGGTGTTAATGATAAGTATATTTAAGTCAACATAATCAATTATTAAAAATTTTAATCTTTTTTGTTGTCTGTATGCAAGCTTAAGTTATGTGGCCAAAGTGATTTTACATTGTAAAATCGGTTAATTAAGAAGTACAAAAGAAATAGATAGTTTTGGATCTAGGTATCCAGTGGACCAGAAATTATGAATTCTATTTGGCATGGATTTTTAATGTACGGATGAGCATTTGCTCCATTATTTTTAAAGTGGATTTAGTTTGTCCATCTATTATGTATACAAAACGAATTCAAAAGTAGTTCATAACAATAAATTATGTCTATGATTTTTATGTGTTCTGGCTAATGATAAAATTATATGAAAGTAATTTTAAACAGAAAAACTAGATATATCTAAGTTAACATGAGCCAATCATTGAAAATTTTTATCTTTTTCAAAATCATTTCAAGATTACAAATGAGTATTTGCTACATTTCAATGTAAATTTACATTAAAATAAAGTTATGCAATGTACATTTAAAAAATAGGTAAATACTAAATTGATTTTTTTTTTTACATATAAAATTGATTTACCCTGCTACAAAAAATCCATTCAAAACGATTGAGTTCGATTCAAACTCGATGGTTTTTAATGGATCTGAATTGTCCCAATGGACAGACAAAAATTTTTCAATCGATACCAATTGATTTTCATGGGACCTTTTTTATTCAATGAAAATTAATTGATTTCAATTGTTTTATCAATGGAAGTGAATGGATTTGAATGGTACCTAGTCTCAATAGAAATCAATGGTCGCAAATTTTATTGGCTCAATAAAAATAAATAGATTTGAATGGTTTTGCCAATGCAAACGAATGGATTTCAATCGTACCTTTTCTCAATAGAAATCAATGGTCGCAAATTTTATTGGCTCAATAAAAATAAATAGATTTGAATGGTTTTGCCAATGGAAACGAATGGATTTGAATGGTACCTTTTCTCAATAGAAATCAATGGTCGCAAATTTTATGAAATCAGCAAAAATGAATTTTTTTGAATATTTTTGCCGATGGGAATGAATGAATTTCAATAGACTCCCTTCTCAATGGAAATTAACTTTCAAATATTTTAAGAGCTCAAAAAAAATGAGTTGACATGAACGGTTTTTTCAATGGGAATGAATAGATTTCAATAAACTTTTTTCCCAATGGAAATTAACTGTTGCAAATTTTCATGAGCTTGAAAAAGATGAATCCATTTGAATGGGTTTTTCAATGGAAATAAATGAGTTTAAATCAGATTTATTTCCAATGAAAATCAATAGTCACAAATTTTATGAATTCGATTATAATGAATAGATTTGAATGATTTTTTCAATGGAAATAAATGGTTTTTAATGGTCTTTCTTTTAAATGGAAATTAACTCTGCATAAAAAAATATACCCAAAACCATAGAGTTAGTTTAAACTCAATGAATTTGAATGGTCCCAATTGGAATGAGCTTTAAAAAATGTGTCATTTGAAATGATTTTTTTCCACGAAGATAATGGATAAGGTCAATTGGCAACAATGAAATTCCATTGGGAGGAAAGTCTATTGAAATCCATTCATTCCCATTGAAAAAACCATTCAAATTGATTTATTATTTTAAGCTCATAAAATTTTCGACAATCAATTATCTTCGAGAAGAAAACCCATTGAAATCTATTCATTCCCATTGAAAAAACCATTTAAATCGATTTATCATTTTGAACTCCCAAAATTTTCGACAGTTATAAGTTTCTCCCTATATTATAATCCGGTTTTTTTTTATTATCCTCAAAGTTGAGTCCTCAAAATTGAGTCCTCAAAATTGAAAATTCATAAAAACACGGTCAAAAGACAAGTAAAAACGATACTTATGAGTCCTCAAAGTTGAGTCTACGTCGGAAAAGTTGAGTCCTCAAAGTTGAGTCCTCCTTTTCTCAAAACGATGTTTTTTAGATTCTCATGTAATATTTTCTATAGAAGCAGCTTGGTGTATAGAATGATTTGAATTGTGTAAATGTAGTCATTCAGTACAACGTTTAGAAATTCATACAGAAAATCAACAAAACATAATATAGTTAAAAAATTAAACAGTTAAAAAATTGTAAAACAACTTTAGCAACTTGGTTTGAATTAAATAAAATTGATCTGTTAGAAATATTAAAAATGCCAATATACCAAATTACTATAGATTTCTAGATGATAAAACTTTTGTTAGATAGAAAAATTAAAAAAAATTTCAAACTATAGGTAGAATAAACGTTGTTTCTTCTAAAAATTCAGAGTTTTCACTTAAAATTAATATCAGATAAAGTAAAAGGTGGTACTTCTCACGAATACTTGAGAACTCATAATAAAATTATTTATAAACATATAGAGAAGGAGCTATTTAAATGGGTCTAATAGTAAATGATAAAAATGTATATGCCATTTTTGAAGAATCTATAAACTATTTAGAACCGAAAAAATTACAAGCATTTTTCGGATTATTTTGATTGTCTGAAAAAATTCCTGGTATTTTAATTTGGAATAAATATAAATTACATTTTATAAAAGATTTCAAAGATAATGCAGAAGATAGAGGTTTGAATGAAATAATCAAATTTCTATCTAGCGAAGATTCTAATTTAAGTTATAAATGTTTTGGTTTACCAGAACCATGCTTAGAAAATATTTCTAATATTTCTGAAAATTATGACTGCAAAATAAACTGAAAAGAAGAGTATGAAAAAATATTTGAAAAATTTAATAATGATCAAAAAATTAATAATTTTAGGTGACGATTTTAGACAAATCTTTCCTGTAGTCAAAAGAGGCAATGAAAAAATTATTGTAGAAGATACGATTAAATACAGTAAATTGTGGAAAAATTTCAAAATTCTTAAACTCACTGAAAATATGAGATGTAAAGATAAAAATTTTTCTAAATTATTATTAAAAATAGGAGAAATTGAAAATTTTAAAATACCTATGAAATGGAAAAATAAAGATGTTTGTTATTCAATTTTTGGAGATATAAATGAAAATAATAATTTAAACAAAGTTATTTTAGCTTCAAAAAATGAAAATGTTGCAATGTTAAACAGAAAAGTATTAAACATATTAAATGGACCAAGTAAAACATATTACAGTATAGACAAAGCCATTCATAAGGGAGTAGATCAAACTGATTCAAATATATGTTTAGATTATCCAATTGAATACTTAAATTCAGTAAATGACGGGCTTTCTACCCATGAACTAAAATTAAAAAAAAAATGCAGTGGTAATGTTAATTAGAAATCTAAGTAAAAAAGATGGTGTATGCAATGGAACTAGATTGAAAATAACAAATTTATATAAACATAATATTGAAGCTACATGTGAAAAAACAGGAAAAATAGTACAGGTTGGTAAGGTAGATGAGGTTGGTTAGGCGGAGGTTATGAGGAGGAGCGTGGAAGGGAAGGTGAGGTGGGAAGGGTTTGTTATTGCACTTAAAAATGTTAATAGAGCTTTTTCAAAATTTAAAGTACTTCAACAAAACTTTAAAGTTAGTGACTGAGTTGATGAATAAAGTGAATAAGATTTGTTCGTAGATTAGGTGAGATAAGTTTGGGGGATAAAATACAGTATTTGAAGTAAATCAAATTAGTGAGGTCAGTAATGTAGCTAAGATTGAATTAGGTCAGGTAGTTGAAGATAAAAAAGTAAGTATAGTTAGTAGGGTTCTTAATATGGGTGAGAATAGTAAATCGGGTTAGATAAGGCGAGTCTGTGCGGAGGGTAGAGTGTAGGTAAGGTGGTTGTGGGCTGGTAGATCAGATATTAAAATTATAACTTTGGCTCTAATTAGAATTTTCATATAAAATCATATATCATTAAAAAGGTCTTGAGCTCAGCAGCTTTCTAATTATGTCATTTTATGTCATTGAAATTTTTATTAAATCCTTTTTGTTGTCATGAGAGGGTGCTGAACAAAGCCGTTTATCGTTTTAAATCCAACCCTTCCCCCACAAAATCATAAATCGGCTTAAACGCAATTTTGCGAGCTGGTACTATGCAGGAAGTAAGTTCATCTCAACAAGAATCTGTAAAAAAATTTTGTATGATCCAGCCGAATAACCCTTCGTGCTTCAAAATTTTAGATAATTTTCCTCCAGTTTTTTTGCACAGCAACGAGGGGGGCAAGTTTGACAGGTTAAAAATCACGAGCGCGAAGCGCGAGTGATTTTTTGTCAAACTTGCCCCGCAAAACACAGTCGGAAAATTATCGACAATTTTGAAGCACTAGGGGTATTACGACTGAAAAATCGAGGCTTGCTTATACGAGATTGCAAAATTTGAAAATAATCGTGATTTCTTTATTATTTCGCTAATTACTAGAGTAGTTTTCAGGGTGGGCAGTTTAAGCTAGAGATCTAAGATGAGTCAGGTCCAAAATGAATAAGGTGAGTAGGGTTTGTTGGTAGAGTGAGTGAGAGATGAGTTGGGGATTAAGTGCGGTATTTGAAGTAAGTGAAATTAGTAAGGTCTGTAATTTGGCTAAGATTAAAATATGTTAGGTGGTTAAAGATGAAAAATCAAGTAGGGTTGGTAAGGTTATGAATCTTTTGGTAACATAATTTGGTAAAATTATGATGAGTAAGTAAAGTTCAAACTGAACTCTTGTGTCTAATTTTTATTGGTTTTAAGCACTTAAGTCTTTTTATTATTTTACCAAACATAGAGCTTACGTATTGTTTAGATTAATTTTTATAGTTATCAATTATAATTAGGGGGTTGGCGAGCGGAGCGAGCAGGGGGGTACCCCCCTAGTCTATTATAAGAAGGAAGTTCATGAAAATCCATTCATTCCCATTGAAAAAACCATTCAAAACGGTTCATTTTTTTTAATTTTTTTGGCCATAAAAATGAATGGAATTCAATCGATTTCAATCGATTTTTACAACATCAAACCACTAGATGGCCACATTTGACCAAAAATGCTCGGGGTCGGCGAAGACTTTCAATCGACGAAAAAGTAAAAACAGCATAGATCTTTTTTCAATGAAGTTGTCGAAATCATAGAAAATCATGATAAGATTAGAAAATAACAAATACGAAAAATTAAAAAGTTCATGAAATTAAATAAAACTGACTTATATCGTTTTGGTTATTCTATGTTCTGCTAGATGTAGTCTGCTATGAAAAAGCCTTATAAAGGGAGGAAATATTCGAATCTCCTTCAGTTTTTTCACTAAATTACATCTCTGTTCATCAAAGAGAGGACACTGCCACAGAATGTGGTTCAAGTCCTGCTCTCCAAGTCCGCACTGACAATTCGGATCCTCTATAACTTTGATTTTGACCAATGAGGCCGCCAAGTTGTGGTGCCCTACCCTGGCTCTAGAAATAGTTGTTATAGTTTTCCTGTCAAGATTCAAATTTTCAAACCAGGGCTTTCTGCTGGCGTTCAGATAAGTCTCAACATAGTGAATCCCCTTGTTCTCTCCCTCACAAATTATATGACTAAGTGTGTTAAAAAAGGCATTTGATTTGCCCGACGCGTATAAATCAGTAAATGGGATCAGCCTCGACTTATCTGACTCCCTCTAAGCAGCCTCATTTGCCAAACTGTCTGCTTTCTCATTTCTTACAATTCCTTTGTGCGCTGGGACCCTGTAAAATCTAACGCAATGACCCGTCTCCAAAAAGAATTTAAAAGCTAACCGTTTAATTTCCAAAATATAATAATTCATTCTAATCCCAAAGTCTCTAGATTTAAGGGCTAGCAGCGCACTTTGAGAATCGGAGCAAATGATCAAGTCTCTATCCCGAATTCGAG
Source organism: Encarsia formosa (assembly GCA_038277355.1). Classification (NCBI taxonomy): domain Eukaryota; kingdom Metazoa; phylum Arthropoda; class Insecta; order Hymenoptera; family Aphelinidae; genus Encarsia; species Encarsia formosa. Next base: position 43,472,334 of record CM076186.1, on the reverse strand, counting down.
TACCCATTTCGACAGCATCTAACTAGGCAATGCTTTCCGCCGTGAAAATGGACGCTCTGTAGTCTAGACTTCTAGAAATTTCAATATCTAGGCCTGGGGAGTGACACGCACACCCAACCCCGTGATTGTCAGACTTACTTCCATCTGTAAACCAGACGCAGCGATCGCCCTGGAGAAGTTTGTCTTCAAGTAAGCCGTTTGGGTCCGGTGAGCTCTGGAGCTCAACGCCCAGGTCAGTGTCAACAGAGACTTCAAAAAAAAGAGCTTTGTAGTCCAATAAGAAAGGACTAAAATTATCGGACACTATGACCCCCTCCATGGCGGCCGCTGCCTCTCGTAGGCAGGTAAACAAGATTCTCCTATTAAATTTGTTTCTGCACTCTCTCAGCCTCATTTTATTTCTCACTCTATCAACAATTCCAAATATAAATAAATTAGAGTTGGACATAATTTTCACCATGTATTTGTTGCCTAAGAACACGACTCTCTCAGACAGTTTTTCCAGCTTTGATTCGGCAAGGAGGAGGTTTAATGGGGTGCTAATCCGAAAGCCTAAGGCCATTCTGATGGCTGCGTTCTGAATTGATTCCAAAATTCTCTGATCTTTCTTCCTAACTGGAAAATAGACTACTGAACCGTAATCAATAATAGACCTAACTAGACTCTTATATAAAATAATTAAGGTTTTCGGATCTGCACCCCACCAGGTACCTCTTACAAATTTAATTATATTCAAAGCTTTCGAACATCTTGCTTGTATTTTCTTTACGTGAGTGTCAAAATTAAGTCTATGGTCGAAGAAAATCCCCAGGAACTTGACCACCTCACTGTTCGGGATCATCTTGCCTAAGACATCTACCGAGATTTCTCCCGGTCGTATACCCAGTCGGTTAAAGTAAACTATCACCGTCTTGGACGGATTAAGCTGCATTCCTATCTCGATCAAATTCTCGTAGATGATACTAATAGCTTGACTTAAGAGTCTCCTGCAATTTTCCAAGAAACCGCGTCTCGTGTAGACAGCAATGTCATCCGCGAATTGTGAGATAATCACACCCCTGGGAAGGCGTTTCCTGATACCGATGACAAATAAAATGAAAAAAATTGTACTAAGTACTCCTCCCTGAGGCACCCCCTTGTATAAGAATCTAAAGTCGTCCTCAAGAGTCTCATTGTAAATCCTTCTTTTGAAGGTAGAAAACTTGACATATTTAAGTATACTACCCGGAATGCCCAGTTCGGCAAGACGGTGAATAAGTTTCACGGGCTCGACGCTTGGAAAAGCATTATCCACGTCGAGGAAGGCCCCCAGTAGACCCTTTCCGTCACTGAACGCCTCCTCGATGTTTATAGTAAGACCCATAAGACTGTCAGTTGTCGAATTGCCTTTTCTAAACCCAGTCTGGAAGTTCGGTAGCAACTTGTTATGTTCTACCCACCACTGCAATCTATTCTTCAAAATTGTCTCAAAAATCTTGCAAATGCAACTGATAAGGCTTATAGGTCTTACCCCAACTCCATCCGACTTACCGATAAAGTGGATATAAGACTTGTCCCAATCGTCAGGGTAGCAGCCGGTACTGTATAATTCATTGAATATGTCCACAAGAATCAATTTGTATTTGATTGGCAGTCTTTTCACTACACTGTAATCTATCCCATCTATACCGCAGGCAGACCCATCGTTTTTGCTCTCCAGTGCTACGTTGAATTCCAAAAAACTGAAGGCTGAACTCAAGAATTCATCCTCACTGCTAAGGGGCAGCGACTCCGGGTCTACCCTTGGCTCTACAAACGGTGGACATAATTTATCAAGAGCTTCCTGAATTTTTTTATCATTTTGATGATTCTCAGATGAGTGAGAGGGCTTTGTATTGACCCACCTGTTCTTAAGGATCTTACACGTGTTCCATACATACTTAGCGCCTTTATCAAATGAAATGGTACTCGCGAATTTTCTAAAATTTTCCCTCTTTTTCTTTCGGTAGACTTTCTTAGCCAAAGCTGACTGCTTTTTAAATTCAATAAAATTGGATAACGATCTACGATATTTAAATTTTTTATAGGCGGCTTTTTTCAGACGTTTAGCCCTCTCACAGTCTGAGTCCCACCAGGGGGCCGGGTTTCTGTGCCTCCCGGGTCCAAAGATTTTCCTTTCCGGAGTACTCGCCCGCAAAGCGCTCAATATTAAAGAAATAAAAAAGATGTATTTGCCACAGGGTGTGGCTTCTGAAAATTCCTGTCCTAAAAGTTTTGCATAATCACGCTCTAATTCTACATCAAATTTCGACCAATCAGTACGCTTCGATCTAAGGTTAAAGGATTTCTTTCTATATATAAATTTTGACACCGCGAGATCGATATAAATAGGGTAGTGGTCAGAGTCATGGATTTCGTCCATGACCTTTACATTAATGAGGCCAGCTAGATTCTGGGACGAAAAAATTAGGTCAATATTTGACTCTTTAAAGTTACTGGTATTTAAACGTGTTTTAGTCTCACAATTATGTAGAAACAGATTGAACTTGTCCATCCAGCAAAGAAGCCGTTCCCCATTGATGTCGGATCTGTCACAGTTCCAATTTGGATGGTGAGCATTAAAATCACCCACTAACAAGGTGTGTCTGTTAACATTCACATTCTCAAAGAAACCATCCCATTGCAACTGTGACAGATTATGACCCGGTACCCTGTAGAAGCATAAAATATCAACCTGAGGTGAGATGTTCGTAATCTTGATTGCAGCTGATTCCACTGTGTCGGCCGGTAGATTGATGCTCGAAATCTCCTGAAAGGCTAAGTAGTTCCTTAGTAAAAGGAGGATTCCGCCGCCTCTTCCTTCTTCTCTATCTTTCCTGAAGGTTTTGAAGCCCGGAAAGTGAAAACTATCTTTTTCCTTCAGCCAAGATTCGACGCATATGAAAACGTCCGTGTCCTTTAGTAGAAGGCTTACTTCTTCTTTTTTTTTTTACCACACTCTGACTGTTCCAAAAAACTATTTTTAGGTCACTTGTTATAACTTCACTTGCATTATGTTGATTAAATGCTTGATTGCTTGTTGGCTGTGAGTTAGCCTGCTTATCTTTGGTCATTTTTAATGTAAGTTACAAAGTAACGGTTTCACTCAATTTTAATTTTAACGAGATTAATTTGATTTTAGTAACTATTTAAAATTTGTAAAGGGGAGGTGAAAGACCTTCCCGCTCACAGCTCTTCGTTTAATTAGGCACTCATGAAATCAGACTCCGAAGTTTGTGAACTTTCGGAGTCTGATTCTTTCCTGATGTCGTTCTCTATGGCACTTGATTTGAGTTTTGACTCCTTTACCTGGAACTATACTTTTAATATTGTTCAACATTTCAGCAAGTTCAGAGAGATTATGGGTGTAAGTTAAAGTTAGTGGTCTTCTCTCACAAGGCTTGGACAAGGCAGAACTAACCAATAAATCAACTGTTTTATCAAAACTGAGTTTATGTTTGATTTCAGTCACTTCGATGGCGGACCTAGCTGTTTCGAGAGCGGAACTGTACGAGAATTTTCTCTCTTCCTTGCTTCTTTGATTCTTGGTTTTGCTTTCAGTTTTTAGTTTTTTAGAATTAGATTCCTTAGGATCTTTTTTGTTTTCTCGTTGCGGTCTAAGAGATATATCCGGTGTTTTGAATGCGCTCGTTTCGTCCTGATCTACCTCGTTGGAGACTTGAGAAGTTACACTTGATGAGCTGGAGATGCGCTTGAGGACAGGAATTTTTAAAATGATCCGTATTACCGCACAAAAAACATTTAGGACTATCAACCTCAAAAAAGACGTTGAAGCCAATGGTGTCCGTAAAAAACTTGACCGGTCTTTTTGGAAGTTTTTCTACATCATCGGGATGAATCCAGACTACTCTTCGAAAGCACTTCGAATTTTTAAATGTTTTGCCCTCCAGGTCTAGATTAGCTTTTAAAAAAGATACGCTTGAAGAAGTTCTAATTTTACGATCCTTGGTTAAATATTTTTTCAGAGCCGAATTTGAAACGTTGTGACCGACGTTGGAAATAAATACCTTCACCGATTTGGCTATGAGAAATTTGATCGGAATGTTGTTATTGTTTATGTTTATACTGCCCACTTCTTCTACCAGCAGTCTAGCTTGCTCAGCTGTCTCAAGGACAACGCATAGACGGTCTCCGGATACACGCGAAACAAACAAGAAGGAGTCTTCGTTTTTAATGTGCTCATTTAATTTCTCTACGTACACTATATTTGGTATCTCTTTGTTGATTTGCAGAGTTATCACTTGATCGTCTTTGGGAAGATATTCGTTAGGATCGTTGTAGAGAGAAAGATTGACAGAGTTAACAGCTTGTGAAGCCATGTTGAATTCCGAAGGGCCGGCTAACGACGGACCCAGGCAGGGCATTCAAAAAGAAAAAAAAAAAAAAACAGTCGACGCTCTTACAAGCGCAGACTGTAAAAATTAATCTAAATCACTTATTTAAGCGGCCAAGAGGCCTGAACGAAACACTGTCCTACTGAAGTATACGGTACACGTGTTGACGCGGAGCGAAAATAAACACGTCCGTCTCCTTTGACGGCGACGGCCGAACTGATCCATTCATTCCCATTGAAAAAACCATTCAAAACGGTTCATTTTTTTTAATTTGTTTGGCCATAAAAATGAATGGAATTCAATCGATTTCAATCGATTTTTACAACATCAAACCACTAGATGGCTACCTGTAACCTTCACTTAAAATTGAAGTCTACGTTTTTGGATTACATATACTGGTGTAAAATTTTCATACTTAAGTAGTTAAGATCTGATTTACTATAATTTTTGAACTGATTACCTCGTTGCAATCGACTAGGATCTTTTTAACATAAAAGATCTTCTTATTATTAGATTATAGTTTTTTAAAATTTTACTTATATAAACTAGTTTAAAAAAATTAAAATCTATTGAAATCTACTAAATCCCATTAACTTAAAAGAATCTATTAATTTCCATTGAAATCGATTAAAAGTTAATAAATTTCTATTGGTCTTCATCGTTCAATCGAAACCAATCGGCAAAGTGCCGATTAAAAGTACCGATTGAGATACCCATTAGAATGCATTCAATTTTTCAATCGGAGTCAATGGATTTCTATCCCACTATTCAATGGATTTTAATCGACTTCAATAACAATTCCTTTCCTAATCGAAACCAATCGGCGAAACGCCTATTAAAAGTCCCGATTGAAAACCATTAAAATTTTCAATGGACTTCAATGGATTTTTCGTAGCAGAGTACCTAGGACTTTTATAGGTTCTGGTTTATGACGTGGTTTTACATCAGAATAATTGAATATATCTTAGTTATTGTTAAATTATTTAGAATTTGTTAAGATCGTGAAATCATTTATTAAGACATATTTCAACATTTTAATGATTTATTTATGGAGTTTGGTTTTTTGAACTTGTGGACAAAATACATTTAAATATTTACCGAATTTACGCAATAAAATTTTAAAAAAATACTTTTAAAAAAGTAATATTTACGGCGATTGGTTTTTTAAAAAGGAATCTAAATAAAAAATTATACACTCAGTGTGATCTTTAAAAAATGCTCTTAAAAAAGTAATATTTACGGCGATTGGTTTTTTTTTAAAGGAGTCTAAATAAAAGATATACGCTAAATATAATAATCTTTTTTTGAAAATGAATTAATGAAAGAAGTGAAATTAAAAAATTTATTACGGACGACTTGAGGCCGAATTACTTATTATTTAAAAATAATTTCTCTTCTAAAAGTTGATCATATTATGTTGAATCACCTTCAATATACGTAAAGTTAATAATTTTTCAATTATAGCACATACATGGGAAAACACATGCAAATTGCACACAACTCAAACACTTTTTGAAATTAAAATATGTTGTAATTGAGTTAGAAATCAACTAAATCACAATGTATGGCTATCAGGGCCGGACTGGGAGCTGGAACCGGCCTGGGAGTTTTGGGTCAAGCGGCCCTTAAAACAACCAAAAAAAAAAAAAAAAAAACACACTTTTTGTGAAAATTATGAAAGGAACGCTTTATTTGTGAATATCAGCAAAACTTTAATACAACAACATTTTTTGAAACACCCAGTACCAGCTCGAGGGGAGGGGGGGGGGGGGGTCGAAGGGGTGCAATGCACCCAGGCACGAGCTCGGGCGTTAGCCCGAGTTCAACAAAAAAACTTACCGGCTACACCCCAAGCTCTAAACCCCCGAATACCCTGGGCGCCCGAGTTCAACAAAAAAACTGATCAGCTATCCCCCAAACTCTGAACCCTCAAATACCCTAGGCGTCCGAGATCAATAAAAAAAACTGATCGGCTATCCCCCAAGCTCTGAACCCCCAAATACCCTGGGCGTCCGAGATCAATAAAAAAAACTGATCAGTTATCCCCCAAGCTCTGAACCCTCAAATACCCTAGGCGTCCGAGATCAATAAAAAAAAACTGATCAGCTATCTCCCAAGCTCTGAACCCTGGGGCCTGATAGCTGATCAGTTTTTTTTATTGATCTTGGACGCCCAGGGTATTTGAGGGTTCAGAGCTTGGGGGATAGCTGATCAGTTTTTTTTATTGACTAGTACCACTCAGCGCGCTGCAAGCGCGCATAGGAAAAAAACAATAATTGTAACCTCAAAAGGCACTTTTCGAATATTTTAAAAACTTGTCCACCAATCAGCTCACGAATAAAATCTTACATTGAAAATCTCACCAAAATGGCGATAGCTCTCTTTTATAAAGGGATCTTGGACGCATATGGTATTTGAGAGTTCAGAGCTTGGGGGATAGCTGATCATTTTTTTTGTTGAACTCGGGAGTCCAGGGTTTTGGGGGTTCAGAGCTTGGAGGATAGCTGATCAGTTTCCCCCTGCTAATCAACTTATCCAAAAATAGTATATTACAGTCCTGAGGGAGTCAAAAATGAGTTAGCCTTTAGCAAACCCAAATTGATGTCCGAGCCGAAGGCGAGGTCATCAAAGGTTTGCTAAAGATTAGCCCATTTTTGCACTCCCAAGGGCTGTATACTATTTTTCACGCTAGTAGTCAGAAAGTACAATATTCGTTTCCGGTACGAGCCCGAAAATTGTACTTTCGGGCTACTAGCGTGAAAAAAATTTTTTTGGGGCACCGGCGGCCCCGCGGCCTTACGGCCTTACGGCCTTACGGCCGCGGGGCCCATCGGGAATTCTCCCAAATTCCCGACGGCCAGTCCGGCCCTGATGGCTATACTTGACCTGTAAAAATTTAATATTCTTTGAACTAAATTATCTCGAAAAAAAATCATTGATATCTGTATTTTTTAAATTATATTTTTAATGCTCAGTGTGTTTCTTAACAACATATTTTAATTTTTAATTTTAAAAAGTGTTTGAGTTGTGTGCAATTTGCATGTGTTTTCCGCATGTATGTGCTATAATTGAAAAATTGTTAACTTTACATATATTGAAGGTGATTCAACATAATATGATCATCTTTTAGAAGAGAAATTATTTTTAAATAATAAGTAATTCGGCCTCAAGTCGTCCGTAATAAATTTTTTGATTTCACTTCTTTCATTAATTCATTTTCAAAGAAAGGTTATTATATTTAGCGTATAACTTTTTATTTAGACTCCTTTTAAAAAACCCAATCGCCGTGAATATTACTTTTTTAAAAGTATTTTTTAAAGATCATACTTAGTGTATAATTTTTTATTTAGTTTCCTTTTTAAAAAACCAATCGCCGTATTTTTTCGCAGTTTAAAGTTTTTGGTTTCTCAACAAGGGTTACTTCTTTACCGACAGTGTCTAACCTAAAAATTTTTTGATCTCGCACCTAAAAATCGGTGCAAAGCACCGGAATTTCAGTGCATGACATCCAGAAAGTAGTGACGGTAACTCATTTTTAGCTCTCTAAAGCCATCACTTTTAAAGAGCGCCCTTCTTTCCGTGATTTTAATCTTTTAACGATTCTCCGTGAATTGAATCTATGAAGATTGAATCAGTGAGAAAGTAGGCGGGGCCTTAATGCGAAAAACCACAGCTGCACAGCTTTTTGTCATGTGCTCATGGTTTTTTGCCACTGAGTCAAGCTGTGGTATTCTGCCACAGAGCCGTGACAATTTTACATGCTAGCTTTTAGTTAAATTTTCTCATAAGCCTTCCATGGTAAAAAACCATATTTTTTCTCTCCGTGTAGAAAATTTCGATTCGGCTAATCCATGTTCTGTTAGGTGTCGTCTGCTATGAAAAAGCCTTAATATAAGGCTACAGTGTAAAGCAAAAACTCTGGTCTGACAGTCATATTTCGAGCGCCAATTCAAATCTCAACGCGATATGGTGTCCGGCTGTGTACTTTTCGCAGCGGCCTGAAGAATCACCTTCCGATTGTACCGGATATAATATCACAACATAATAGTATTAAATTAAATTAAAAGTATGAAATAAATAGTCTTCAAATTTGTGTAATCAGTTTAACAAACGTTAGACATAATTAAGAATGTTGTTTTTTCTCGTTTCAGTGTTCTTGTATAGTATTAATTTTTTAAAAACATTATGGTATTACTTCTTATGAAATGATTAAAATTAACAAATATAAAAATGGTTTCTCTAAAAAAAAAAAAATCTTTAAAAAAATTGAAAAAGATTTTTTAAAAATCAGTCAAATATAGGATTAAGGATGGTTTGACATATGGTTATAAAAATTTTAACTGCAGACGAATTTTTGATCTATACGGAATGCTAGTGGATTGTAAAAACCGATAGATAGGTACGACCGAGCGAGACTCGGAAAAAAACGCAACCTGCACCTCGTCAATTGGTGTCGTCAGATTTTGAGGCCTTCAGTGTATTTTGTTCAGTGTCAGGTGGTCGACTGTAGTTGTAGCAATCGTCGTCATTGCTGCTATCGCCCTTGCATAGATAGAACAGTAGATTCTTACCTTGCAGGGCTGAGCGCCCCGATTCAGCGTAACTTGTCCGATTCATGACAGTGTATACATCCATAGTGCAGTAGAAGTGGTGATTCGCGCTGCTGCCTGCAGCCTGCTTCTTGTCACTATCCCCGAGATTGCAGATCTTACTTCGATGCAATTTTCCGCATGGGTACCTATGGTTGAGAGAGAGAGCGACAAGCTCACTGCTCAGAGCACTACAATAAAAAAAGTCCCGTAAGTGCAATGTTTGCTGAGCAGTCATTGTCATTCAACTACGACGTGCCTAAGAGCAGTGCAGCCATGGTTCTGTCGACGAAAAAGTGCACAAAACCTCCCTCTTCGTAATAATTTCTTAGTTCTCAATCAGTAGTCTTTAAGAAGAGCGAAAACTAGCGAGCAGACTAAGTGGAGAAGAGTTTCTATATTTGATTATTTATTATCTTAATATATCTACATAAAATATCAGCGGAGTAAGAGCAGAAGTAGGAGTCTTATCCATACAGAAACAAAATGAATAACTTAAACTTAAGTATTTTGAGCACTCAATTTTCAAGATTTTAAAGAGAAAAACGTGAGAAACCCTATTCAACAGAAGTGCAACTGCAAGTAGAAGTTTTCTGTAAGTAGATGATTTTAATATTTTTCAGGGGCAAAAATGTGTAAACACTTATATCTTTTTTCTGGGACATGCAAGCTAGCCTGCAACTCATCAATTGTTCTGTTTTTTTTTCCTCTCTCTCTCTCTCTCTCTCTCTCTCTCTCTCTCTCTCTCTCTCTCAAATAGTAATATTTTGAAAGAGTATGTCTTAATTGTGAATCAATGTTGATGTAATTTTGTTTGTATGTTTTATATAATATTTGACATGTAATTTTGAAATTGATTATTCTAAACTTTTACACAGATGTATAAGAATTTAGTAAAAATTTAAAAACTATATCATTAATGATAAATTTGGACTATGCTATACAAGAACATATTGCTGAAGCGTGAGTGAAATAATATACTCCAATGAAATATATTTATGTGTGTGTGTGTGTGTGCTATATTATATTGCACCTTCCTAAACGATTTTTGGCTTAAATGGCTGTTGCTGCACTGCTTTGATAAAAAATACTTTACTATAGTGCAGATAACATTAGTGGTGTCTTAGATTATATTATCAATCAAAACATTCATGCATTTATTTTTCATAAAATTAAGCAAAAATATTTTGAATAACTTATGACATGGTTAGTTGCAGTTGCAAAAATTATTTTAAGAAATGCTATTGTACTTGGAACTTCAATAAGGTATGCTATTGTACATCTGCTTAGTCCTGATTTATTGATTGATATGACACTTCGTATAGCTATATTTTGAATAAAGAAAAATGTGATTCAAACTAAAAAAGAAAGAACTTTTTAAAATTTTTTGGTACTTATTAAATGCAAAAGTAAAGAATGCATCAGTTGATTTTTTTGAAAATGAAAACTCAAATATTTTATTTTAGAGTGTATAATTAATATTTTATCAAATTTCATATCTCGATAATAAAACCTGTTTTTTATTTTCATTTTCTTCCTGTGATGTAGAGTTGAAAAAAAAAACATTTTTTTGAGCTCATTATCGTTAAATATAAATATAAAAAAAATTATTCAAAACTGTGATAAAAAATTACTATATATGTATTATAAATTTTTTTTTGGAACTCTCAAAATTGCTTTTGACCTTTCTACTTTTTTGCTTTTACCTCAAACTTTAAATGCTCTACATAAGGTGAAGGGCCCTTATTCAGTCCCTGTGCCCTGTATATTTTGATTTCGTTTTCTTTAAAGTACCCTAATTGCAGTATGCACATACTATGCATATGGCTTTAGTTACCATAATTAATGGACCAATACTGATCCACATAACTCCAGGTGTCATCAATTGGGATAACCAAATGCATGTTCATGAAAATACCATATGCATGGTATTTACATGATCCACGATTAGGATATTTTGAAGCAAACATCTCAAAAGACAAAGGGCAGTGGGAATAAATTAGGATCTTCTACTTTAAGTACTTTCAAATTAAATATCCAAATTTTTTAATAAAACTTATTGTTGATAAGTCAAAACAACTTTTCTTCCTTCTTAATTCTTAAAATAACCCAATAATTCAATGGAAGTCTTAAGTGAATACTTTATTTTCTCTTAAATCCAATAAGGTATTCTCAATTATGACGTCTTTTGTAAAAAATTGACAAAGGTCTGAGTAAAATGAATTGTATATATAGATATATACATGAGCACTGATGCTTGGTTCCTGTGCAGAATATATATCTGTATACAGTTTGTTTTTACTTCAGCATTCATCCATTTTTTATTTATGACGTCATAGATATGAATACCTTACATCTTATGCCAAATAATCCATTCATACATTAGATTTGTATGATCCAAAATTTTTAAGTATTTTAATTTTTTCCTTAATTAACATGCACCTTGACAAGAGAATTACTATTAAAAATAAATTCATCTTAAAAATTGCTATTTAATTTCATTTAATTAAACCTAAATATATGCTTCTTAAATCAAGTTAGATGAAAATTGTATTGAAAACCAGTTTCACATTTTTAGTATCATTGTTTAATACAGTAGAATTAAACTCTCAAATTAAGAAATTTCGTAATGGTCATTACTGAAACTAAATTATAATTGACCTGCTTAAAAATTGTTGAATTCATTTCAAATTATTGAAAATTATTGAAGCATTAAAAAAAAAAAAAAAAAAAATTAAAAAGATAGACAACAAAAATTTCCTCAAATTTTTAAAAACTATTATACTTTCAAGAACGAAGTTATAAACACCGGGATGGTCTTTAACTACATAATAACTTTATTTATTTATCTATTTATTTATTTATTTATTTATTTATTTATTTATTTATTTATTTATTTATTTATTTATTTATTTATAAAATATACGGGCCATAAGGTCCTTACAAGATATGAGGACTCGGATCTCAAAACAACCTAACTAGATAGGAATCCAAGAGGAGTCAGGTTGTTTTTAGATCCGAGTCCTCACATAATTACAATATATGGTGTTTAATAAGATATAACAGTGATATCACTCAAAAAAAACTAACTAAAATAACAATGTTTGGCATGATAATATAACAGTATAGAATTATATAGTAATATAATAAAAAAATTTATATTTCAAAAGTAATGTGAACAAGTGCATTTAGTGCTAAGTTTAAACTCTCCAAAGAATAATGATTTAAGACAACAAGGAACAGAGTTCCAAGTTCTGACAAGCCTCTGAGTAAAAGTGTAAGTCATCTGAAGAATGTGTTTTGATGAATTGTCGGATATTTCTGAGATTATAAAGGTTAATTTAAAGGACAAAAAAATAGTTAATTAAAGGAACTTGGATGAAATTGTGAACAATTTTATAAGAAAGATATTTATCATAATAGTGCAAGAGAGAATTTAAAGAGAGGAGATTGAAAAATGACATAATGGGATCAAAAAAGTTATCTATGCATGGGAGTGGGGGTTTTAGTTGATAAGTAACAAAAAAAGTAATGTTGGATTGATTCAAGTCGAGATGTAGACACAAGTTTGTAGGACCTCCAGAGTTGGCAGCAGTAAAATATGTTCTGCAAAACTAAGGTTTTGTATAATGTAATTAGAGAGGAACAGTCTCTACAGTTAATTGTTGAGCGTTTGATGAAGCCAAGTAGTTTCATACAATTAGATATGATATGTTGTAGGTGAGATTCAAAGGTCAAAGAAGAGTAAAGTCTTTGATATGATCTACTGTGAGTAAAATAGATTTATCAATAAAGTAATCATAGGTGAAGAGGTTGGAAGACTTAGATGACTGAGTATTAAAGACATGGAGTAAGTGACACTTGATAATATTTAGTTTCAGACCATCTAACAATGACATCAATGTTAAGTTGTAAATTCAATGAATCAATAGGAGAATTAATTAATTTATTAGGTACAGTTTGAACTCGTCCTCTTCCACGGCTCCTGGCTGGTCTACCTAGAACTCTTCAAAATACTTGACGAGTTCTTCGAGATGTTCTGGGGTCTCATTTTTTAGCGGATCAAAAGTTTCTGGAATTTCGTCTACTGGAATAAAGAAACTGTTTCGATCGATGTACCTCGTTTTCTACTGTTACCTTCTCTACTACCAAGGATTATAAAGACTTCTGTAAAAATTGTAGGTTCAACCTAAGAATAATAACGCTTAGTTATTTAAAAGTATCATATGATTATGGACTGACAGTGTTCTCTGTGGAAAACAAACCTGCTGAAAGACAGCGATAAAGGCTTTCGAGGTTATGTCAGAGACGACCTATAAGTGTAGCCTTTGTTGCCATATAAACAAACAGACATATATATCCTTTTTAGGTTTTGATACAAACATTCAAAAAAATTGCGAAGCAATCAGCTTTTTTTTTTTTTTTCAATTAAATTTACAGGTACTTCCATTAATGTTTGATGCTCTGCACTTACCCTGCTTTACCTCTGCCAAACATCTGGATAGCTTCTTCGAATTCCAAAGACTTTTGATTTGAAAGCATGTTTGAAGTATCTAAGCGTTCAATAAGAAGACCTTTGACCAACTATTTTTTTTAATTAATTAATTTTTACCAAATAGTTGTAGTAATGAGATACGATTGAAAATATTTTTTTAATAAAATTTTCACTTTTTTCATTGTAAAACAATATTTGTAAAAGCGCTTGTAAATATAATTTAATTTATGTACTAATGAATAGTTTTTAGAATTATCAAAATGTAAGACAATTTTTTAATTTATGTATTAATGAATAGTTTTTATAATTACCAAAATATAAGATTAATATCAATAACAATATCATGATATTTTTTTTTAATAGGTGCGTTCACAGTGGCAAGTTCAAGTAAAAATTTATCAATTTATTCGAGGTATAAAATAGCTCTTGAATTTTTAAAGCAATGGTTCGAGAAACTCGTTATTGCCGAAAAAAAAATCGTATACAAGGGATATCAAAAGCTTCAATTAAAAAAACAAAAAACAAAAAATTGAAAATTTCATGCGTAATCTAATTTAATTAGCAACTCGTTACTTTCTCAAAGTAACTAATTTGCGAGGAGACCGATTGTTACAGATTTACTGCTTTATTAATTTTATTTTGTTGCCGGATTAAAAGCTGGGGTTGTCAAATAAATGTTGAGACAGACTTAATTTAATACCAACAGTGTTAATTTATTTATTTTAACACAGCACTCTATTTACAACAATATTCAAATAATTCAAAATTACAATAAGTGAGTTTATACAGGTTAATACAAATTGTTTTAATGCAAAAAAACTGAGAGGTGAGAATATTATAGTTTGAGTGGAGAATTTCCACTCTTAATTTTCATGTAAAGAAAATTAATTAATTAATTTGAGAAACACCTAGTCAAAACTTTATGGACTTGATTATATTAATTAAAGCCATAAACACAAGTTTTGTTTGAGTGTAGTTGAGATAAACAAGGCAACAGAAATGGTCTTGAAAAGAGAGAGAGAGAGAGATGCCCAAGAGAAATTAAAGCAGCAGCAGAGAATGACTTTGAACAGAATAGAAAAGAAAATGGCTGCTTGTAAGACAGCACAAAGAAAGGAGAGAGAGAGCAAGAGAATGCACAGTAAATTTTATTGATTTTCTGGCTGCGAAATGACAATGAGAAGCACCGGTAAATTATTGTTACCGGTGCTGTGCAAAAATACCTGAGGATGCCTAGGATGATCTCCTTGCTGAGCTGCTAACCCAAGAATTGAAGTGAATCAAGCCGATCGAATTCAAGATGAGAGTCTCCAGAGTTGACTACCACCAGGTGAATTATTTGTTGAGATGACTGTGCAGATGAGACCACTGCGTTGATGATGAGAAAGAGTCGAGAGAAATGCCAAGTGAAAAGAACCCAAGAGATAACACAAAATGACGAAAGAAACGTCTATTCACGAGCGTTGCCGAGAAGAGAACTGGAGAGACGCCGCAGGCCCAGCAGCGTCAGCGACAGCAGCAACAGCGCGTAGCTTGAAGGCACGTGAGAGAGAGAGACAGAGCGAAAAATCAATACTCTGCGCAGATGAGTCAGCGGTTTTGAACCGCTAACGATTAGCCGCGCTAATTTTCGAGAGACGCCGTGGCGACGACATCAACTGCGGACATGGGCGCGAATATTTAAATTTGATAAATTCCGCAACATTCCGCCCGCCATCAACCAATGTGTTGATTACCATCAGTCGAATAAACTGGAAGAACCACCAATTTTGTCACCGGTCTTTTGAGAGTTGCACAGGATGTCTTGAGAGTCACCAGTCGAGTAAATCCATTATTACCAGGGTAAAGTTGAATGACCCGTGCCATGGGCCACTTACTAGGCGGTGAATTCTCATTGGTGAGTAAGACCATCGAACCAACATTGATGTTAAAAAATGGATGTTTCCACTTAGACACAGTTTGCAAGTGATGAATGTATTGAGAAGACCATTGCTTTCAAAACTGTTGATTTTTTTGCTGTATAAGTTGCCATCGAGAGAGCCTGGACGAGTTGAGATCCAGAAGGCTTGGTTCTGGGACCGCATTGAGAGCTGTTCCAATGAGAAAGTGTCCAGGGGTGAGAAACTGAAGATCTTCAGGGTCATCACTGAGAGGTTCCAATGGACGCGAGTTGAGAATACCTTCTATTTGAGTGAGCAGTGTGGTGAGCTCCTCAAAGGTAAGTACGGTATCGCCAATTGTCCTTTTCAGGTGAAATTTTATTAATTTCACAACTGATTCCCATTTTTCACCCATGTGAGGGGCAGCAGGTGGATTGAAATTCCATTTCGTCCCATCTTGAGCCAAAACCCTAGCCAAAGTTGAGTCTTGAGATTGAGCTTGCCTGAATAGAGTCCTCAACTCTTTGTCTGCACCCTGAAAATTGGTACCACAATCCGAGTACATGTGAGAAGGCAAGCCCCTCCTTGATGTAAACCTTCTATAGGCAGCGAAAAAACCGTCTGTTGAGTAATCACTGACTGTCTCCAAGTGTACAGCCGATGATGAAAAGCAAACAAACACGCACAGCCAACCTTTGTAAACTTTTGAACCTCGTCCTTTCCAAGAAGTGATGTTGAGAGGGCCAGCGTAATCTACACCAGAATGGGAAAAAGGACGAGAGGGAGTTACCCTGGCCAAGGGTAGTTGTCCCATGAGTTGCCGAGCTAGAGAACCCCTCTGTCTTGCGCAAACCACACAGTGCACTATGTGAGACTTGACAGTAGCTCGGCCACCAATGATCCAATATTCCTGACGAACTTTCGACAGGGTAAGTTGAGTGCCTCCATGCAAAGTATCCAGGTGACCTTGACCAACGATGAGTGCTGTGAGAGGTGCGTTTCTAGTGAGAATTGCTGGATGCTTGGTCGAATAACTCAAATTCGTTTGATTTAACCGACCACCAAGCCTCAAAATACCGTAAGCATCCAAAAATGGTGTCAATTTATTGAGAGGGTGAGATTTTGGAAGCGTTGAGCTCGAAACCATTTTTATCTCATCAGAGAGATCTTGTTGTTGAGAGAAGCCAATCCAAAATTGTTTTGCTTTGTTAAGCAACTCAGACGAGATGACTGACGACTGCTGGAAATTTCTCTTGAATCGTTGTACTGCAACCATACAGAGAGCTGTGATTCTTAATAATTTGGTGAGAGATGAATACCTGCGTATGAGATTCCACTGTTCCTTGGCAAGAGCAACAGCCACTACTGGTGTTGACTTTCTTTGTTCTGGAAGAGCGTGTAGATCCAGGGGAGCAGCGGGAGCTGGCCAATATTCCCCTGGTTGAGAAAGCCACGGTGGTCCATTCCACCAAAGCTGATGACCAACAAGTTGAGAGGTGAG
Source organism: Encarsia formosa (assembly GCA_038277355.1). NCBI lineage: Eukaryota > Metazoa > Arthropoda > Insecta > Hymenoptera > Aphelinidae > Encarsia > Encarsia formosa. The sequence continues at coordinate 43,455,496 of CM076186.1, read as the reverse complement.
AATACCACGAGAGGCACAGTCAGCTGGATTACAGTGACCAGGTACATGCCTCCAGTGCGCTTGAGGGACCAACTCTTGAATTGAGTGTACCCTGTTGCGCACGAACTCTTTCCAGCGTGATGGGTGAGAGCTAATCCATGCGAGAGCAGTCTTGGAGTCAGTCCAAAGAATCACAGAGTTTATGTCCAATTTCGTGGTCGATAAGAAATGATGCACCAGTTTGCTGAGAATGTGGGCAGCTACTAATTCCAATCTTGGAATTGAAACTGGTTTGAGAGGGGCCACCTTTGTTTTTGAGCATAACCAAGAAACTGTTATGCCCTTAGTTGATTGAACTCTCGTGTAGATAACTGCAGCCATAGCGAATTGAGAAGCATCCGAGAAACCATGAATATCGACCACTGAGTTTGAAAGTGTTCTAAGCCAACGGGGTAGTGAGATTTTTTCCAAATTTTTGAAATCTTCTCTGATTTCTAACCACTTTTTCTGGGTTGAAGCTGGCACTGCTTCATCCCAATTCAATTTCTCTAACCACAATTCCTGCAGTAGAATTTTGGCCTTGATAACGACTGGTGAGACCATCCCAATTGGGTCGAAGATTTGAGCCACCTCCGACAAGATGTTTCTTTTCGAGATAACTTTACTCACCTCTGGTAAGCAGAGCTTCACAATGATAATATCCCGTTGAGGAGACCAAGTTAATCCGAGGATTTTGGCAGTGCAATCACTAAATGAGATTGAGCTATTTGATTGTGGAGTCGAGCGGTCCAATTTTGAGAATTTCCGATTGTTTGAATTCCATTTGGCTAGTGGAAACCCGCCCGCCATGCACAATCCTTCTAATTGAGCAGCCTTTTCATTGAGAAGAGATAAAGAGTCAGCGCCACCAAAGATGTTATCCGCATAAATTCCAAATGTGAGAGAGTCGATTGCCAATGGAAAACGGGCACCTTCGTCCTTTATGAGTTGTAACAACACTCGGATAGCCAAGAATTGAGCTGCTCGAGTACCATACGTCACTGTTGTCAATTTGTAATGAATTTCCCTGAAAAGTTTGGTGGACCAAGATCTGCCTGTACATCTTTGTGACATCAGTAACGAACAAAAATTTGTAGACCCTGAGCCAATGGATAACGTCCAATATGTTGAGAAGCAAATTTTGTCCATTATGCATGATGTCGTTGAGAGAGTAACCAGATGAAGTAGCAGCCGAACCATTGAATACTACCCTCAAATTTGTAGTGAGGCTATCCAGTTTGAGAACACCATGATGAGGTAGGTAGTAACAAGGGGTAACGTTGATTGAATCGGCTGGCACTTGAACCATGTGTCCCAATTTGAGATATTCCTCCATGAACTCAAAATACAATTTTTTGTAATCTTCGTCCTTTGATAATCGTCTCATGATTCCTCGAACACAAGCTTGAGCACGACCAAGAGAATGACCCAGCACGGAAGGATCTTGGATGAGAGGAAGCCGGACAACGTACCTTCCCTGTTGAGTTCGTGAATGTGTGGTTGAAAAGTGTTCTTCACATTCCTTTTCACTAGCCGTCAAGGCTGCCAGTTGAGAATTTGGGGTTTCCTCCAATGTCCAGAATTTTGAGATAGCTTCATGTAAAGCGTCCAGATTGAGAGGTACTATTGAAAATGATTGTTTTATTGAGCCAGATTCCAAGGAGCAAGGACCAAGTACCAACCAACCAAAGATTGAGAGTTGAGCAATAGGTTCGTGTGGAGCTCCTTTAATAATACTGGGTTTTATGATCAAGCCGTAATGATCAGATCCAAGAATAATATCGATTTTTCGAGGATGTCCAAATTGAGAATCGGCCAGACATAGATTATTGATGTGAGGCCAAGTCCCTTCATCGCATGGTTGAGAAGGTAAGGTCGAAGTGAGACAATTTAGAATATGAACGTGAAGTTTCACTTGAGTATTTCGATATGAGGATTTGAGAATAACCACTGCCTTTCCGTGAGTTTGACCAGCTTTTGAAGCGCCAATGCCAAGTATTGAGAATGATGAATGAGTTCGAGGGATTTCGAGCAAGTCCACCAATGCAGATGAGATGAATGATAATTCTGAACCAGGGTCGATGAGAAGTCTAACCATGTGAGATGCTGACCCAGTGATGAGAACAGCTACCGCTGTAGCCAAAAGAGAGGTATCCAGGGCGTGAGAAAAACCAAGAGTGATTGCGCCTACCTCCTATTGTTGTTGAGATGGAGCCAAGGGTAATGAGGGAGTACCAACTGCAGTTCAAGCGACGGATGGGTCCACGTGAATCATGGTGTGATGCATTTTATCGCAAGTCTTGCATCTCGTCTTCGATTGGCAATTTTTAAATGAATGTCTACCCAAACAATTATAACACAATGACTTTTGTGTGACTACCCGTCTGCGATCTGCTGGTGAGAGTTCCCTGAATCCAGAACAGGAAACAATGAAGTGACCCTGTCCACAATGAGAGCAGGTGTGCTGCTGTTGCTGAGTGTTGGGCCTTTGCCCAGATGACCCTTGTGACCCAGATGAGATACCCACGTGAGCTTTTACACTCTTTTGGAAAGGGTGCCCAGGTTGTTGAGATTTACCAGGTTGGGATGCCACAGGTCGGTGGGTGCTCTCTATGTTTTCTAAGGCTCGCACCCTGGCCATTAGAAACTTTTCCAATTCTTTGAAGGAGGGAAACTCCGAAGATGATGTGACCGAGGTCTCCCAAGCCTCTCTTGACGGTCGATCCAGGAGTTTCAACGTGTTTGCCGTAACGAGAACGTCCCCCAGCCGTTTTGTATCTACGTACGACGCCAATAACTTGAAAGTGTTTGAGGTTGACGTCACCAAAGTATTGAGGGACTTTGAGTCCTTAGGCTGCACCGACGGGACCTTAGTCAACTCATTGAAGAGCTCCTCAATTAAACGACGTTTGTTATCGTAGCGCTCGTTGAGTTTTTGCCAGCCAAGATTGAGACCTTCCAGGGTGAGGGGGTATTTTTGAACCAAACTCGCAGCTTCACCAGTCAAGGACCTCTTCAAGTACATGGCCTTGAAGGAATCCAAGATTTTAGTGTTGTTGAGCACCATCTCCTCAAACATTTCCTTGAACGACTGCCACTGAGAGTAGGATCCAGAAAACGGTGGCAGATTGATCCGGTAACTTCATGTTCTGAGGAGACGTTGACCTTGGGTGAGATGAGGTGACTGGTGGAGCTGGAGGTGTGAGATTTTCCCTGAGCGTTGCCAATTCCATGAGGATGTCCAGGTAAAGCATTTCCATTTTGTTGAGGTAGCCAGCGGTGAAATATTCATCATTGACCATAGTAGCAGGACAAGATGACACCAATTGTCCATGGTCAGATCTAAATGAAAACATCAGTGACTCCACAGACTCACGCCACTGATTGACCACCATCAAACCAGCAGTAGCACCTTTCTCTTTAATTATGGTGCTGTAACCTTCTAAGCTGGTCAACCGCTCTCTTTGAGATCTGGTCCTGCAGATAAAGTCTGCAGGCACAGAGCCAGAGCTTGAGCGAGTCCTGGGCCTGGACCCACCATCCACCACATTCAAGAGATTTTCCTGCTCAGATATACCAGCAGGCTGTACAAGTACCTTTGGTACAGTGGCAGCAGGAGCTGAGCCACCAGTAGCTCCTAGCGTTGAGTTATCCAAATGTTGAGAGGTTCATCCGAGTGATGTCCAGTATTGGCTGCTTCAAGTTTGGTCTTATCGCTTGGAGCCTCTGACTTCTTATCCTTAGTATTGTCCATGTCCTGAGATGAGAGGTGCCAACTGATGAAAACCAGGTGCCACTTGTTGAGAAAACCTGAGGATGATGGTTATGATGATGAGATTATTCAAGAACTAGCCCAGCCACACACCAGCATCCGGCTCGAAGGACCAAATGTTACAGATTTACTGCTTTATTAATTTTATTTTGTTGCCGGATTAAAAGCTGGTAGGGGAGGGTTGTCAAATAAATGTTGAGACAGACTTAATTTAATACCAACAGTGTTAATTTATTTATTTTAACACAGCACTCTATTTACAACAATATTCAAATAATTCAAAATTACAATAAGTGAGTTTATACAGGTTAATAAAAATTGTTTTAATGCAAAAAAACTGAGAGGTGAGAATATTATAGTTTGAGTGGAGAATTTCCACTCTTAATTTTCATGTAAAGAAAATTAATTAATCAATTTGAGAAACACCTAGTCAAAACTCTTTATGGACTTGATTATATTAATTAAAGCCATAAACACAAGTTTTGTTTGAGTGTAGTTGAGATAAACAAGGCAACAGAAATGGTCTTGAAAAGAGAGAGAGAGAGAGATGCCCAAGAGAAATTAAAGCAACAGCAGAGAATGACCTTGAACAGAATAGAAAAGAAAATGGCTGCTTGTAAGACAGCACAAAGAAAGGAGAGAGAGAGCAAGAGAATGCACAGTAAATTTTATTGATTTTCTGGCTGCGAAATGACAATGAGAAGCACCGGTAAATTATTGTTACCGGTGCTGTGCAAAAATACCTGAGGATGCCTAGGATGATCTCCTTGCTGAGCTGCTAACCCAAGAATTGAAGTGAATCAAGCCGATCGAATTCAAGATGAGAGTCTCCAGAGTTGACTACCACCAGGTGAATTATTTGTTGAGATGACTGTGCAGATGAGACCACTGCATTGATGATGAGAAAGAGTCGAGAGAAATGCCAAGTGAAAAGAACCCAAGAGATAACACAAAATGGCGAAAGAAACGTCTATTCACGAGCGTTGCCGAGAAGAGAACTGGAGAGACGCCGCAGGCCCAGCAGCGTCAGTGACAGCAGCAACAGCGCGTAGCTTGAAGGCACGTGAGAGAGAGAGACAGAGCGAAAAATCAATACTTTGCGCAGATGAGTCAGCGGTTTTGAACCGCTAACGATTAGCCGCGCTAATTTTCGAGAGACGCCGTGGCGACGACATCAACTGCGGACATTGGCGCGAATATTTAAATTTGATAAATTCCGCAACACCGATCGATGAACAAAAAGTATCAGCGGTTAAAAAAAAATGTAAACATCTACTAAAAAATAAAAAAGGTAGATTTTTGCCTGGTGTCAACTCTTGATTGCCTCCCACTGCATAAAATCAAATACAGAGTCAAAAACTATTGTTTAAAAAATGTTATTAGGCGTGAAAACTCGATTCCTTTGATGATATCTGCAGGTCATTAAAAATCTTAATCTTCAATTGTGAGTTTCAAATACCAATACTTTTTATAATTTTGGAAAAATGTTCTCTATTTCCACGGAGAATTAATTCCGATTAACCTTTTACTCTAATATGTCATTATAAGTCACTATCAATTTTTTCCTAAAATTTTAAATTCACCCGCAGTTTTTTTAGCTTATTTTGGCTTGATTGCATTCTACTTGAAGATTTTTTCCATTCTTATTCCCGGTTGGCTTACCTCGGATAATCATCATACTTCTTTAATTGAACAATTTCGCCATTGCTTTGCCTTTTTTTAGCTCTAAATAAACAATAGCAACAAATTAAAAATTTTAACTTATTTTCGAAAAAATTCTGAACCTCTTGATACCTTGCCATTGTTTATATACTGTGGTTTTCCACCCGAGTAAGTCATTATGATTCTAAAATAAAAAAACTACTCCTATTATCGACAAATTTTTTTGGTTTTTTAATTCAGTGAACACGATTTTCAAGTTTCATTGACAACCTGGCTATTTCAATTGAATTCTTCAGTATAACTTGAAAAATTAAATTTATTTTTAAAAGATATAAACCTAGAGTTAAATAATAAAATTTTTTTCAAATCCTCGATAACGATGTCCGGGCTACTCTCAGGTTGCATTTCACCTGTCATTTCACTTGGAAACCCTTGTTATGAGTTACAAACTCAAAAAAAATTTCAGGCTCGATCGGTTTGCTCAGCCTCGGATTTTCTAAAACAGCTTCAGTATGGCTCGCTTCCAGGGGCGTCATTACGAAATTTTCCGAGCTATGGAAGTCCAAAAAATCACACACACACACACGCACACGCACCCACCCACCCACACACCCACACACGCACGCACGCGCGCGCGCACACACACTCACACACATACACACACACACGCACACGCGCACGCGCACACACACACACACACGCACACGCACACGCACACGCACGCACGCACACACACGCACACACACACACACACGCGCACACGCACACGCACACACACACACGCACGCACACACACACACACACACACACACACACACACACACACACACATACACACACGCGCGCACGCACGTGCGCGCACACACACACACACACACACACACACACACACACACACACACACTAGGGGGAGTACCCCCCGGCTCGCTTCGCTCGCCAACCCCCCAGAATTTTATGCTTGAATCTACACTTGTACCTACGCTTATGCACATACTCTTGTGTCTACCTCTGTGCCTACTCTGATACATACCATTGTTTCTACTTTTATAGCTTGACTACACCTGCACCTTATTTCGTGCCTACCTTCGTTCTCACCTTTCATCTTACTCCAAACCCTTGTAACTACCCTTGTTCTTACCGTTGCACTGACTGTTTTTCAAAACTAAGCTCTTACCCAGGAATATGCTCATGTTTATATATATATATTTCTATCATGGTGATAACTGTAGTTTGTTTTTTTTCATGCTTTTATTTCTAATTCTAAGACTACTTTGTTCTAATCTTTGATCATACTTTTATTTCAATCCTTTGTTAAACATCTGTTTCTATGCTTTTACCGACTTATTTTCGTCTTTTTATTTATTAACCTTCCCTGCTTTATAACCTTGCTACTATCCACGTCTGTTGAGTATTTTTTTCCGACTCTCTTTACTACGTCTGTTGATTTTTTTTACTTCCTACATATGTTAATAATCTTGTGCTTACTACCTATTTTTTACTCAAGCTTCTAACGCTGAACCTTCTACACATGCATTTGTTTCTACATCTATTTCTACTCCCATGCTAACTCTAGTTCTTTATTTATTTATTTTTTTAATTTTCTACACTGAATCTAGCCTTGTGCATAATCTTTTTTATCCTCTTGTACTTCCTATTCTAAATAACCCTATAACAAACCTTGTTCATAACATTGTTTCAAACTTGATAACTACTGTGGTAACTTCATTGTACCTACTGCCGTACCTGGACTTGTCATTACGTTTGTAACTTTGAACCTACGCTTATATGTACATTTTTGCTTAATATTGTTTCTATCTCTTTCACATGAATCTACCTGCTTAAATTTTGGTGTTTGCTGTTGTTTTTTCTTTTTTTCATGCTTTGGTCTCTAACTTTGAATCTTTGTTCTCATCTTTGTGAAAACTATCTTTTCTATTGTTCTTCTCAAATTTTTTTGTAATTGCAATCGTGAAACTAATCATCTTCATACAATTTTACCCACACAGCTCTTTAACTTTTTTGACAAATATTTCCTACATCCTTTTACATTTGTTATCAACGCTTTTTCTACGTAGGTCTGTCCCAATCAACCTATCTTGATTAATATAGAAGTTTATCTTACGACACCAGTTCCCAGCCATGTGTAGCCTCTTCCACTTTGTTATTATTTTCATACTTCAATTTGTAACTTTGAACGTATGTTGTACTTTTTTTTTTTTTTTTTTTTCTCAACATCTAACCCTGAAACTAACATCTTTTATACTATTGTTTTCGACCCTGTACAAACCTTTGTAGGTAAGCACTTACCCACTTTTGAATCTACCGTTGTACCTACCCTCTTGCCAAACCTTGAAGCTCTCTAAGCGAAGCGCACGCACAATTGTATTATATTATCTAAAACAAGTTTTGTCGAAGCTTCATCTAAATTAATCGACAATAAGTTATATATACCCTTTACCTTTGCGCTACGTTCAGAGTTCATATTCATTTAAACTTTTGTGGTTATAGATTCATTGGTTTTGTTTCAGTTTGTATACTAATAATTATTATTTTCATGATTATAATCGGATAATTTCGAAAATTTGATTACGTAATTATTTTTTCATCAAATCTATTCTCTAGATGTTTTAATAGAATTGTAATATAAAAATTAAAAATAAAAATAAAAATTTTAAATTTTGTTCTTCAACCAATCACATCACGAATAAAATGCTGACATTCTTTTTGGGTTCTCTCTTTTATATTTGGATATTAGTTAATTTTTTTAATGCTTCGTAGTTACTTTTTAAATTTTTTCTATAGATACATAGCTCATAACTTGTATCAAAAATTGGCGATGTGGGTAGAAACTGGTAACAGTCCTTTTTTCGATTATCCACACAAAATGTTTGAATTATTTTTGTTTTTTAAATAATTTTCAAACAATTTGTGTTCAAAGCCCATTGCACTCCGAGACATGTGTATAGGCCATCACAGGAACTCGCGCGATGCGAGAATTCGCGCATCTCGCATCGCGCATCGCGCACTTCATTCGCGCATTCGCAGTAAAGTTAGGTTAGGACAAGTGCGCGACGCGCGATGCGAGATGCGCGAATTCTCGCATCGAGCGAGTTCCTGTGATGGCCTTATCCTCGCATGTTTTTGTCTCTTTATGAACTTTAAGGGAAAAATATTTTCAAATCTTAACTCAAAAAGTATAAATCTGAACAATTTATATTTCAAACCTCAGAAAATGCTAAAAAGTACTTCTAGTAACAAATTATTCCTGTTCAAATTTTTCGAGTTAAGACATGAAAATTATTGATGATTTTGCTCATCATTCGGTACCAGAAAGTGATTTCCAAAGTTTCTGCAATCGATGATCCAAAAAAACTTATCCAACCCTGAGAGGAGGACCCGCTAGGACTAAACATTTGGGTCACTTCTTTGGGTTTTTAGCTAATTTTCAAACAATTTGTGTTCAAAACCTGAGCCAAAGGCGAGAGTGTCAAGGGTTTGCTAAGGGTTAGCTCATACTTTTCCAGCGTCGAGTGTAATGTTTTTTTCAATCCAAAGCAAGGAGTTCAAACTTCATGTTTGGGAAAAATCAGAAACTTTGAACATTCTGCACCGTGTGTGAAAAATAAATTTTATAGAGTTAGGAAGTTTTTTTAATCACAATTTTAATGTTTAGAAGGACAATAATTGATGCATTTATCGCAATGTAATCAAAGTTTTTGCGCGCACGCGGAGATCGGAAGTTTTTGCGCGCACGCGGGGATCTAAAGTTTTTGCGCACACGCGGAGTACCTAAGTTTGCGCGCACGCGGGATAATTTAGTTTGCGAGTACGCGGAACACCTAAGTTGCGCGTACGCGCAAATTTTTGTTTGAAAGGGTAAGTTTGCGCCTACGTGGAGACTCCTCCGTGTACGCGCACGCGTACATACATGAATACATACATGAATATATTTAGATGATAATTACAGAATAAAAAAAATAAAAAAAAAATAAATAAGGATTTAAAGTTTAACAAGAATTTTTTTAATAAAATTTACAATTTATTAAAAAGAAAAAATTACTCCATTACAAATTTAATTTTTCTGAAAATAAAATCTTTTTTTCATTTTTTTTAAATTAAAAACTTGGATTTTTCTAATTAATCTTATAATGAAATTTTTTAAAATTAATGAATTCAAATTTTAAAATTTTATATAGTTTAATTATACCATTAAAAAAGAATTATTAAATTAAGAAAATATACAAAACTTGTAACAAAACATTAAAAATGGGGGGCGGGGAAAAAAAAGGGCGTGGGAAGGGCGGGCGGGGGGCGTGATTGGAAAATCATAGGATAATTCAAAATTCATAGAAACAAGCATATTTCGGTACACTTTTACGGTTAGTTAAGCACTTTTTTGAGAGGCTTGTGGGGGGGGGGGGCGTGAGAGAGGAAAAACAACTATATAATATAGTGAGATATATACTAGGGGGGTACCCCCCTGCTCGCTCCGCTCGCTAACCCCCCAAATAAACATGATTTATAAAGATTTATTAAAAAATATATGTTTATTCAATAATAAAATATTAATATAAAAACTTAAACAAATGTTTTTGGATGTAATTTTATTTGAAACAGAATAATTAATACAATGATTTAATTTATTTTCAAAATTAATTAATGACATAAATTTTTGTACCTAGTTAAGTTATATTTTCTGCTTAAATTTTATTTAACTTTCAATTTTTTATTTTTTAGTGACCACACTGTAAAAAAAAATCGGGGTAAATTTACCTCGCTCAGCGATGTAAAAAATGGGAGCCTCGCTCAGCGAGGTAAAATTACAATGACCTGGCAGTATATTTACGCGCCGATGGTAAATTTACTAATATTATGTAAATTTACAAATCTCTGGTAATTTTACCTTCTGCTATTTAGAAAAAAAATTATTGATAAAAATTAATCAATAAATACTTAAGGGCAAAGATGAAAAACAACAAAATAGCTTAATTAAAAATATTTATTTATTTGTTCGTTCAGCAAATGATTTTTTTTTCGTAAATTCACACTGACCCTAACCTCACATATCACAAAAACTTAGAATCTACGTACTAATTTGGCTATTTTTTCAGATAAGTAATTAAATTAAAACTTCAAATCTTATGATGTTACAATCTTGAAATCTAAATGAGTTTAATCAACGTCAATTTTATTGAAAACTTCGAGGGAAAATATGTTAAACCGGACACTTAATTTTCACTTTTGTTGTCTTAGACTATCGAGGGTAAATCCGATTAATCCCACTATACTTAAAGCCAACAAGTTCTACTCGGTGAAAATAAAAACTCTATGTAATCTTTTACATCGTTGTCTTTAATTTAGATTGCTTGAATAAAAAAACATGATAAAATATTACATTGCTTCGTATCGAACCGGTTATGCCTGCGAGTCGACTGATATCAATGACAACATAACCTCTTTCTCGACTACCAAAACATATTTCCGAAACCTGGCGTAAAAATACGAAGCTGAGCGATGTAGATTTACCAAAAATTTGTAACTTTGCGTTCGAGCGGTAGATTTACAAATCTTGGTAAAATTACTCCGCTGGACCACGTTCCCATTTTTTACATCGCTGAGCAGTGTATATTTACAAATATTTGTAAAATTACATAGCTCAATGGTGTAAATTTACGAACGTAGTGTAAATTTACATCGCTGAGCGAGGTAAATTTACCCTGATTTTTCTTTACAGTGCACTGTACTTACCACATGCAAAATTCCTAAAGTAATAATAAACCCTCTTTAAGCACAAATTACGCGCAATCCACCCACGTATTTAACCCTTAAATGACACACCCAAATCCAGAACTGCCACACTGACAGTTATGTGGGGTCTTTTGGACCCCGTGTGGCCTTTAAGGGTTAAAAAAATCATAATAACCCATCTTTTTTTTATTTTTTTTTTTCATAATAAACCATCAATAAAAAATCCCCTATTATTTGGTACTTCTAAAAAATTGATAAAGTTTGGTTTAAATTCTTGAAAATTTCCAAGATCAGTTAAAACTGAATATTCTTTCAAATTGAGCTGTATAAAATAAAATAATTTTACCTTCAAGATACACTTTGTTTCTTTAAACGGAATTCAAGGTAAAATAGAATACAAATTAATTAAAAACCTGGAGTTTTCAAGGGTTAATTTCATAAAAATGATAGTCTCGTTGAATTAGAGATTATCTGAGTAAAAGATATCAATTAAATTATATTAAATTTCAATTTCAATATAAAAAAATAATAATAATTGTATGAATCATTAAAATTTTAAAAATACTCACACAAATTAGGTTAACCAAAAATTTTGAAAATGAATGTTGATAAATTAAAATATCAAAATTTATCTAAATTACATACCATCAAAACATTCAGAAAAAAAATTTACAAAAAAGGTGGTATTTTAACGTATATAAATAAAATTAGTTAAACTTAAAATTTGCATTGTAAACAAAGATTTAAATATATGTATATGTATAAAAAATGAAGGGTTGTTGTTTATTTAAAAAAATGTAAAGTTGAAACTATTTAAATAATTTTAACATTCAAATATTTTTTGAAAAGTTAATATTTCAATTAAATAATGTCTAAACAAAAAAATTTTAAATATAGAAAATATAAAAATTACAAATAGGTTAAAATTCATGAACATTAATAAAAATATAGATTTTCCTGAAAAATTCGTGAGGAGTAAGGTAAAAAATTAGCAAAATTGTAGCAAAATATGTAATTTTGAATGTTATGATATGAGGAGCATATAAAAAAAATTTTTTTTAATGAGGAGTAAGACAAAAATAACGTAAATATAAGATAAAATCTAATAATTTGACTGCTCCTCAGTGAGGAGCAATACTAATTTAAGTGAACACTAAAAAAACACAAACAGAGGAGCACGCGAGGAGGACTTCGTATCTCGAAAACTAAAAGGAATTTCTTTATAATTCGGCTTCTAATAGGAAGTGAGGAGCAGTTTGAGGAGCAAAAAAACGCAATTTTTCAGTAAAAATTGACTGCGCCTCAGGATATAACTATATAATATAGGGAGAGATATATCACCTCTTTTTTTTTGTCCCCTGGGTGCCCGAGTTCAACAAAAAAACCGATCGGCTATCTCCCAAGTTCTAAACCCCCAAAACCCTGGGCACCCGAGTTAAAAAAAAAAACTGATCGGCTAACCCCCAATCTCTAAACCCCCAAAACCCTGGGGATCCGAGTTCAACAAAAAAACTTATCAGCTATCCCCCAAGCTCTAAACCCTTAAATACCCTGGGCCTCCGAGTTCAACAAAAAAGCTGATCAGCTATCCCCCAAATACCCCAGGCGCCCGATTTTAACAAAAAAAAAACTTATCGGCTATCTCCCAAGCTCTAAACTCCCAAACACCGTGGGCGTCCGAGTTAAACAAAAAAACTTATCAGTTGAACCCGGATGCCCAGGGCTTTGGAGATTTAGAGCTTGGGGGATAGCTGATCAGTGTTCTTGTTGAACTCGGATGCCCAGGGTATTTGGGTGTTTAGAGCTTGGGGGATGGCTGATAAGTGTTTTTGTTGAACTCGGATGCCCAGGGTATTTGGGTGTTTAGAGTTTGGGGGATAGCTGATAAGTTTTTTTGTTGAACTCGGATGCCCAGGGTATTTGGGGGTTAGAGCTTGGGGGATAGCCGATAAGTTTTTTTGTTGAACTCGGATGCCCAGGGTATTTGGAGATTTAGAGCTTGGGGGATAGCTGATAAGTTTTTTGTTGAACTTGGATGCCCAGGGTATTTGGGGGCTTAGAGCTTGGGGGATAGCCGATAAGTTTTTTAGTTGAACTCGGATGCTCAGGGTATTTGGATGTTTAGAGCTTGGGGGATAGCTGATAAGTTTTTTTGTTGAGCTCGGGCGCCCAGGGTATTTGGAGATAGCCGATAAGTTTCTTTGTTGAACTTGGGCGCCCGGGGTATTTGGGGGTTTAGAGCTTGGATAGCAGAGGTATGGAATTCCATAGCTACAAAAAAGTGAGCTATGGAGCAGCCATGGCTACCATAGCAGTAGTGACGCCCCTGCTCGCTTCACTTCGGTTCAGACACTTTCAGCCACAGCCTTTCTTAGTGAGCCTTGGTTCGGACTTTTTCATTCAGAAAATCTGAACAAAATTTTATTCAGCCACCTCACCTCTCGTACAATTTCAGTTCGGTGATTTGAATCTCATAAAATATTGGCTCTAAAATCTTGAATTCAGGCAATCGAAGCTAGTCTTAGTTCGAAAATCTCAGTCATGAAAAATTTCAGTCCCAGACAATCTAGTTCTCGGAAAATTTCGGTCACGGACAATTTCTATTTCGTACAATTTCGGTCTCGGACAATTTTGATCTCGGACAATTTCTATCGCGGACAATCTCGGCTCGGACAAGCTCGATCACGGATTTGTTCGCTTTGATTTGGTTTTTTTAGGCCTATGTCTAGACAATGTCGGTTTGGCTATTACGATCGTCCGTACGAAGAAAAACCTTAGCTGAAAATTAGACGATTTAAAATATTAAAAAAAAGACTGAGGGAAATGAAAAAAAAAAAAAAAAAATCAGGAATCTTTATAAGTTGGAACCCAACTTATAATAACAAATAGTGATTTTGCGAAAAATTCAAATTTCACGTTTATTGGTCATAACTTTTGATTGAATAAAGTTTTAGTCCTCTGGTTAGGCTTAACACCTTCCTTCGAGCATAAAAAAAAATCCCTTAAAGTTTGAAGTAACTCATTTAAATAGGTTTTGAATTATGCAAGGACATACGCGAACTCATGTGTAGATAAAAAAATCAAATATAATCAAAATTAAGTCCGGCGTTTTCAGACGACAACTTTTTTTCTATTAAAGTTACAAACCTCTGGTTGAGCTTAAAACCATCCTTGTAATAAATTTTTTAATCCCTGGAAGTTTCAAGTCGATCGATTAAAAACTTTTTGACTTATGCGTGGATATACACGGGTACATCTAGGGAAAAAATATCGAAAAATTTAAATTTCACGTTTTTTGGTCATAACCTTCGATTGAATAAAGTTATAGACCATTGGTTGGGCTTAAAACCTTCAACTAACAATTTTGGCGTTTTTGGAAAATAACTTTAGTTCTAATAAAGATAATCAACTCTAGTTTGGCTTAAAACCTTCCTTTAATTAGTACAAATAACTTCTGTAAGTTTTGAGTCGATCGATTGAGAACTGAAAAAAATGTGAGCAAACACACAAACCTATGAATTTGTATTATATATAATATCAATTAAATAAACGGAAAATGAAAATTTGATACTTGATTATTGAAGGTTTCATCAATGATTTGTGTCTACAATAATCTTAAAAATAACTATCTATTAATATATGAAAGTATATATTTTAATGCAGGTACGAGCATCAATTAGCTATTTTATATACGGTAAGTAAAATTATATATCAATTATAAAAAAGTACTATATGATATGGTTTGAAATGAAACACTGTTTTGATCAGTATAATAAACATTCTAAAATTATTGTAATTTGGAAAAGAAAATCTAATTTTTTTTTAAATAAGGAAGTACAATACATAACTACTATATATACATACTAACACACATACTATACTACGCAACTCAAAAAAGATAATTTTCATTACTTTTTTCAGTCACTTTTTTATTTTCGTGAATCGGTTAGAAACCAAACTCTACTGTCTTAATAAATAGTTTGATAAATCAAAAGTTTTGTTAATAAAACTCTTATAAAATATTTTTAAAAACTTAATTTTTAAGAGACATTAAAAGTAGATAATTTTTTATTCTTTGTTTATTAATTTTTTTCGTAACTTATTTATCAATAAAAAAAAAAAAAATCGGTACCAGCAAAGTTTTTTGCACATATTGAACATAATATGAAAATCATTCTGCAAAATTTCGAAATTGAAATTTTAATTATTTTCGGTTTACCCTTTTCACTTATTTTTACTAAACAAACTCTGTTTTTAAAACAAAATTTCTATAAAGTACAGCTGATAATGGTTTTTCTAAAAAAAATGAAATTTTGACTTGAAATTTTGCAGAAAGTTTCACTTTCTGTATACCTAGTGCAAGTATCTCTGTGTTTGCCATAATATTGTTTACTGTTTAAGTTTGAGACTGATGTTTAAGTTAAATTAATTCATCTTTAACACAATATCTTTAATCTGTTTTCTTTTTTAAAAAACCAAACAATATTGTTGAAAATGATGAGATACTTGCATTAGATATACATGTGATGGAACTGTCTGCTAAATTTCAAATCAAAATTTTGATGACATTTGAAAAAACCTTTTCAGGTGTATTTTATCAACATTCAGATTTTAAAAAAGTTAAAAATACAACGTTTCAAAAAAATTAATGACCGTGGTACCTATTCCACAAAAAATAAAAATTCCGGTTTAAAAATATTAACAGAAGCATTTATATCATGAATAGCAAGTGCAAAATACTTTGCTGGCACCATAATTTTTTTTTACGTATAAATTAATAAAGTATGAAAACAATTATTAAAAAACAAATGAAAATCTACCTTCTTTCACTGGCCCTTAATGGCTTGATTAAAAATTAACTAATACTACATGATAATTATAAACTACATGATAAATAATACGCAGAATATTTACACTTTAATCAATAGTGCAGTTTTTTATAAATAATTTTAAAAAGCTTTTTTTAAATTATAAAAAAAATCATGGTAATAAAGTAATTACATCGAAATGAAGCATGATTTGTAATAGTTACAAAAAGAAGCCGTCAATTTTACTATTCTAGTTTACTATATAATTTCATTAAATAGAACTCGAGATCAGAGCAATACGTCATCAAAATCAAAAATTTATCTCAAATAAACAAGTTAATGTAAAAATTTACATAATGTTTTTCTAACTAAATATTATACTTCTTAACTCTGATTGATTTAGCATAAACATGAAGAAACTGTTAGTAAAAATTTAAATTTAGTACAAAAAAATGAACTTTTTTCTTCAAAAACACAATAAAATGTTTCTATTATTTTATTCCAAAAAAATAAAGAGAACAAAATAAATTTTTAACGTTATTTGAAGAAATAAATAAGACGTTACAAAATTTATTTTTAATTTTTTAGAATAATTTTATATTTAAGTATTTTTTTTCATACTAAATTTATTTCAGTAATTTAATCTAATAAGAAATGAAAAATATTTTTTTAAATTTTTTACTACTCTATTTTGGTTTTACTACTACTGGTTTACTATAATTTTATATTTTAAATTAGAATATTTTTTAAAAACTATATAATGAAATATTTTAACACTAACAGCTTCTTTAGCTTATATTTTAATCTATAAAAGCATCCCGAACGAAAATGATTTGTCCGAAAATCCAACGTTTGTTTAAGTTTAGCAACGCTACGGCAACGTTTGGCAAGGTTGTTAAGATTTGAAGTAAATATTCTCTTGCCAAACTTTGCCAAAACGACTTTCTTTGATAAGCTTTAATAAACTTGGCCAAATTTTGCTAAACGTTGGATTTTCGGACTTTCTGCTAAGACAAAAAAGTTTTTTTAACTTTAAAAAAATTTAATACAAAACTGAAATATTTTAATTTTTTGGCCTAAAATTTACTGTTATGATGTAATTAGTTGTCTTCCCCAGAGGAAATATTTGCAGATTTTTCGTTATCGTTAGCATTCTCTTCTATATCCTGTCCTTTTGGGATGCTTGTCGCTTGCGTCTTGACAGCAAATTCATCAGACAGTCTTTTAAAAAGTTCTTCTTTTGTTGTAACATCTAAAAAAATAACAATAATTATAACTGAAATAAGAATAAAACTTTGATTTGTTTGTTATCATATTTTGATTTTAAGATTTACTTTTATATTTTGCTACGGGGGGATCGGGAGCTTGAGCACAAGCTCCCGGCATTCTCTCTCTCGTCAGCTGGGCTCCGAACGGATCGTGGCGATCGGCCGGAGCTAAACCCGAGCGTGCAGCGAAACGAGGAGAGAGACGGCCGGGAGCCTGATTCCCCTCCGCTGCTCAGCTGAGTGGCGCTGGCGGTGACCGCCAGCGACCGAGCCTCGCGAGGCAGTCTATGTTCGACTGTCTAAATTAACCGTTCGTTTTCTTTGTTCTACTCCGTTGAGTACGTGCGTCGTAGTTGAGAGTTATCGGAAAGCCGGAGTTTTTCTTTTTGAGAGTTAGACGGCAAGGCTACCCTGGGTTGCTAAATCGTGCCCAGGTGGGTGCATGGGTCGACGACGTCCGGTAGAGAGAACCTGCAGCGACCACGACGACGCCGGGGCTTCGCCGAGCTAGTCCCGCCCACGGAGACGAGTCACCCGATCGGACTTAGACCGCCGGAATTCGCCGTCGGCGCACGACACTAAGGTAGCTTACTTTTCTTAACCCCCGGTGATCCCTCCGCGTGCGGCGTGCAAGGCCAGGATCAGCGGATCCCGGCCGGTGTGTGTGGCCTACGGGCCTTCGTTTCTCGGGCCTCGCGTCGACCTCTGTTCGACTCGCCCGTGTAGGCATTCTGGAAATAAATCGAATTAAATTAACGCATTCTTCCTTTTTTGTTTACATTGTATGCTTTTACCTCTCTCTCTTATATTTTTCCTCTTTTCTGTTTCTTTTGCTCTCTATTTCCCTTTAGGGCGCGGCCTAGCAGGGCTGATTCTCCGCGATGCAATTTAGGAATACAATAGACTCGCTGGTTTGACCGGTTTTCAATTGTTGGATGCATTACCAATGATGCTAACCAGTATAGCAGCTACGTAATTCCGTAACGTGCGAGACACGATCAACTCATGGGAGAACTTTTGTCAAGAAGCCCGTGAGTGGTATGGAGTTGGAGACTACCAGCAGACCGCAAGGATGGAAGCAACAACCCGGACTCAAGGTGAAAACGAGCCAGTGCGGACCTACTTGACATGCTTGCAGTCTTATTTGTTAAAAATTAGACCGATACCGACTGAGAGAGAACAAATTGACTTCATGTTAACGAACATGTTACCTCGATTACGCAGGCATATCAGGCGTGAAGAGGTTAAGTCAATTAAAGGCTTATTAAGCCAAGCGGTTGAGATCGAAAGAATTACTAACATGGAGTTAGTGTATAAGCCACCACCGTCACCCTCTACGTCAGCTTGGCATCTGGCATATAAGGAAGAGAAGACTAACAAAAAGGCAAAGGTTAACATAGCCGCAACGGACATGACTGGCAGGTCTGCTGACGTCCGAGTTTAAAAAAAAAATAATAATAATAAATAAATTCACAAACCAACAAAGATTTTTTATTGATTTATTTATTTAAAAAACTCGGATGTCCTGCGTTATGGGGTTGTAGGGCTTGGCGGTTTATTAATTTATTTATTAGAAAAACTTGGATTCTGGTTATTAGCCTTCTTGAGACAATAGCAAGCAAGATCCAAGCTAAAAGCAAGAATCATGGAAAGCCTCAGGGCCTACCAAGACCTACCAAGCAACGACGTAAGTCGGAGGACGATGGCAAGGCGAGAAGTCCATCTCCAAAACAAAACGGGAGTGGGGAGATAGACAGAAAGGCTGATAAGCAGGAAATACCTCGGTGTTTCCATTGTAAGCAGCTGGGACACATAAGACCGAATTGTCCCGAACGTCCGGGAAACGCCAAACCGGCGGAGTAAAGGAAATTGGCACTTACTCCACCGAGATTACGGCCAACTTATCACTCGGAGATGGCAATCAGGCATGCTCAGTAGATCAGGAAGATTCTGAGCAGACGGGAGATTCGAACGAGCTGGCAGAAGATAACCTTGATGTGGAAGGCAGATGGTGGATGCCAGTTAATATAGGTGACTTCTGCATAAGAGCGTTATATGATCCCGGTGCATCACGCACGGTGATGGGATCAACAGCAATTCAAATTGCTTCAGCATGCAACAGAAAAATCGAGGCATATTGCGGTAAAGGAGCCAAAGTGGCAGACGGCCGCAGATGTCCAATTGCTGGACATGTTGTTTTACCTTTTGAGGTTGCCGGGATAACTCGGGATATAAAGGTAGCTATTCTGACACGTCTCGACGCGGATTGTTATTTAGGTACAAATTTCATCCGTACGTTCGATACCGTGCTAGATCCCGCAACGAACAAGCTGGAGGATAGCTGGGAACTAAGGATAGCTGGGAAAGCAATTGACCTCGAAGTTGCAGCTGTCAGACACCGAATTGACAAGTTTGGCGTCAATTGGGTTAGCTGACGTTCGTTCGGAAGAATTGGAAAGGCTTAATGAAGTGTTAGATCGAGCCATTCCGGAGGCAGATATTGTACAACGTGGATAGAGCACGAAATCGACGTTGGTGATGCTAAGCCTATCAAACAACGGTACTACCCAGTCTCACCAGCTGTGAAACTGGAAATGTACGAGCACGTTCTACAGATGCTAGACGACGACATAATCGAGCCCGCACCGAAAAGTAGCTGGTCGTCACCTGAAGTGATGGTAAAGCAAGAGAACGGTAAACGACGCCACTTTGGCTCCTTTACCGCAATATGCCTCGATTTTTCTATTGCATGCTGAAGCAATTTGAATTGCTGTTGATCCCATCACCGTGCGTGATGCACCGGGATCATATAACGCTCTTATGCAGAAGTCACCTATATTAACTGGCATCCACCATCTGCCTTCCACATCAAGGTTATCTTCTGCCAGCTCGTTCGGATCTCCCGTCTGCTCAGAATCTTCCTGATCTACTGAGCATGCCTGATTGCAATCTTCGAGTGATAAGTTGGCCGTAATCTCGGCGGAGTAAGTGCCAATGTCCTTTACTCCGCCGGTTTGGCGTTTCCCGGACGTCCGGGACAATTCGGTCTTGTGTGTCCCAGCTGCTGACAATGGAAACACCGAGGTATTTCCTGCTTATCAGCCTTTCTGTCGATCTCTCCAGTCCTGCTTTGTTTTGGAGATGGACTTCTCGCCTTGCCGTCGTCCTCCGACTTACGTCGTTGCTTGGTAGGTCTGGCTTTGTTTGAACTCTGGGGCCTCGGGCCCTGAGGCTTTCCATGATTCTTGCTTTTAGCTTGGATCTTGCTTGATATTTTCTCAAGAAGGCTAATAACCGAAGAGTCGGCAGACCTGCCTGTCATATCCGTTGTGGCTATGTTAACCTTTGGCTTTTTGTTAGTCTTCTATTCCTTATATGCCAGATGTGGCCAAGCTGATGTAGAGGGTGACGGTGGTGGCTTATACACTAACTCCGTGTTAGTAATTCTTTCGATCTCGACCGCTTGGCTTAATAAGCCTTTAATTGACTTAACCTCTTCACGCCTGATCTGCCTGCGTAATCGAAGTAACATGTTCGTTAACATGAAGTCAATTTGTTCTCTCTCAGTCGGTATCGGTCTAATTTTTAGCAAATAAGACTGCGAGCATGTCAAGTAGGTCCACACTGGCTCGTTCTCACCTTGAGTCCGGGTTGTTGCTTCCATCCTTGCGGTCTGCTGGTAGTCTCCAACTCCCTACCACTCACGGGCTTCTTGACAAAAGTTCTCCCATGAGTTGATCGTGTCCCGCACGTTACGGAACCACGTAGCTGCTATACTGGTTAGCATCATTGGTAATGCATCCAACAATTGAAAACCGGTCAAACCAGCGAGTCTATTGTATTCCTAAATTCCTTTTTGCAATAAAAATTGTTCAATACTAGATTCGCTACCGCCGCTGAATCTAATATTCCATCTTCGAACAATAATGCCGACGTCGATTGGCTTCATCGGATTGCCTTGAGCCCGGATTGACTCCTGAGTGGCTAAATCAGCCGTCTGCCCATGGCTTCTCAATTGTTCGAGCTCGGCTTGCAAGGCCTTAATCTGTTGTTCCAGTTTTTGTTCTCTGTCTTGCCTCACAACTAGAGGACTGGAACTATTCCTCGCTTCCCGCACTGTCGTCTCACAAAAATTGACCCTAGTGTGCGGTACATGACCGTCGGTCGAAATACTGCAGTCGTTCAACGAGTTCTGCATTTCCGGTCTTATTGTCGAGGAAACCGGGCCTCCCGGTCCCCGGTTCCGATCTGGCTGGCGGTACCTATCAGCCTCTACCGCTGCCAATCTTGTCCTGGTGTCCTCAATTGACTTTTTCAACGCCTTAAGCTCTTCCGCCACCGATGTTATGGCTTGGAGCACCTTGGCGTTAATGTCGTCCTCCTGGTCCGGTTGTCCATGCTCAGCCAAATTCCCCCGTCCCGGGTTTCGATTATGCACCTGAATGCTCGAGTATTCCTCCTGGAGTCTCGAAGCCGCCTCTCGGACTTTTTCTTCGTCTATGAGGACAGCAAAGGGGTGTGTGCCGCTTGTGGTGTAGTTTGGATCGATTATTGTCGATCCAGACTTCTCCCACATTGTCGTCGCTATGAAGGTGGCTCTTAGACTTTCGCGCTTAACTTTAACCTCGTCCGCCTCCTCAGACTCGGTTGCGAGAAAGTCTTCCGCTGAATAATTGCCTAACAGCCATTTCAGCAGCCTACCGCTTTTATCGATCAGCGTACCTTCAGGCTTGAGCTCAGGCTCATTCAAAGCCTCTGACACGACATCTGCCCCTTCGGCCATGATCCACGAAAAGACCAAGTCATCCTTCGTAAGCTCCCGCGTCATAGCTGCGTTCGATGTCACCTAGCTTATAAAAAAACCAGTAACCTAGCCCACGTGACAGTTTCAATACACTCTAAATTATTAATATCTTACACAAAATTTATATCTCGCAATCCTGAAATAGATGACAAAATTTCAATTATATTTCTGAGTTATGTAAGAAAAAAAAAAAAAAAAAAAAAAAATCGATCCACTGATCTCAACAGCAATAATCGAAAATGACCAAAAGGTCCACCAATCACGCTTGGTTTTAACAAACACTCTCGATTGGCTAAAAAAACGAATCGCCCGTTGAAGCCATGGCAGAATCAAAATAACGAAAAAAATCAATCGTTTTACCTCGTGTCAAAACCCGATTTTTCCACTCAGATATATAAGTTACAGTTGTTACCGATCGTTAGTCGATAACAGCCTGCGAGTAAAATAATATTTCACAATAATAATATAAGAACTTAATATTCTAGCGCTCAACTCTCGCTACTGTCACGTCTAGGTTTTGCTTGGTGGAGTACTTGCTCTAAAAACCGAAAAAAACTGATCTAAAATCGAAATAATGCAGCCCGAAATATCCGCGTCGGAATTAAATTACGGCTATGCCTCAAAACAAACACCTCACCGTGTGACAACATGGTCCAATAAAAACAACTCCGATGTGAATTTAATTTCGTGCTGCTCAAATTCTCAAACCCGAGAAAAAGTCAAGCAAAATCCAGCAAGCATCCGTACTCCACCGAGCAATTAACAATAACAAAAAAATTTTAACTTGCTATGCTATAAATTACAGCAGTAGCAATCTCTTCGCCTTATTTTTAATTTTAAAATTCAATCTGCCGACCGGCCTTGAACCCCCCGTCGGCCAGCGCACACCTGCGATCTCTCTCTCACACTAACAATCTTTGTTTTGGTCTACGACCTCTACACGTACGTTGGGCGCCAATTGTCACAGGGCTCGAATTAAAGAATTTAATCTCTCGGAGGATCGTGATTAATCACGAGAACCCGCGGTGATTGTCGTCCGCACTCCTCCGACCTGCTGACAAAATGCACTTTCTGTGCACACGACAATCCGTCGATTTTTCGTCCAATACCTGAAAAGTGGGGGGAAGACGCGTACGCGAACTAATGTTTTTTTTACGCGGTGCGGCTGCTCTCCTTTCTCGGTAGTGGCGTGAGTTAACGTGGACCGATCGCAGGAACACGGGTAAACACAATTAATAATCAAATGTAAATTTCAATAATTTTTATCAACAATAAAAATAAAAAATAAAAAGTTACATTATATCTCAAACTAATTCTACCCGATCGTTTACAAACAAGTAAACCCGAATGACTCAAAGTCTTAAATCGACGAAAACTGATTTTACAAAAACAAAGTTCGTCGTCAGTGTTGTGGTCGCTACTACATACCGACACACACACACACTCTCGCGCTCGTCTGCTTGCTGCAGCGCGCCAAAAGAACAAAGGCGAAGATCTTTTCTGAGTACTACGGTACTCCGACAAAACTCACTCCCGCGCGCGATACAATTAATCTTATATTAAAACGCCTTTCAAACTTACTTTGATAATTCAGGTGCACCTGCGCTCGGATGAACAATCGCAATCCTGTATGCCTCGCAGAGGCCGGGAATGCCTTCGAAGGCCGGTCGCTGGTTGCGTAATTCAAATAAAATTTGAGTTTAGCCTATCTCCCCACGCGCCCGTTACAGTTTTTAAGGAAAATAACGATACTAACAAAGAAATACTTTACGCAAAACTTGACGTTTTTTGCATTCGATTTTATTTCTTTCGTTCGGTTTCTATTATTAAAAAAAAAATATCATGATATTGTTATTGATATTTATCTTATATTTTGGTAATTATAAAAACTATTCATTAATACATAAATTAAAAAATTGTCTTATATTTTAGTAATTCTAAAAACTATTCATTAATACTTAAATTAAAAAATTGTCTTATATTTTGATAATTCTAAAAACTATTCAATAAAATCCCAACGCGCCGTTGATATCTTACATTTTTAAATGTTTTTTTTTAAAGATTTTATTTCTTTTGCTAGGATTGAAACAACGAAATTTTATTAAGGTAATTTTTATAAAAAAATAAGTCGATAATAAAGCTATTTAATTTAATGGTTGTACAAAAAAAAATTTAATTTCTAATTATAAATTAAGATGCTAGAATGTTATTCAATTAAATAACTGATGAAAATTAAATAATAATCGAAAATTTATTCGCTAAACAAAACTTATAATTATTAGTTTTTCCATTAGAAATAGATTTTAAAATAAATTGAAAAAGTTTTTTTCTTTCAAATTAAGAGTGCAGCTGTGTAAAAGGAGTTTTTTTTTAGAAAAGAACCAAATCACTATTTCAATTAAATTTTTTGAGATTCTAATTTTATTATTAGTCAAAAAAACTTTTCTCAAAAATCTAATTTTACTAGTTGAAAATTCAATTTTTTTATCATTTTATTTATTCTAAATCTCAATATTTTGAAAAATTTGTTAATGATTCATTTTATCTTTTTACTTTAACAATTTTTGCAACATATATATAATTGTCTGACAATTTGAATAATTCTATTCAACATTAGTTTTCACTAACACATAAAAATGCAGCAAATGTCAATGTGGAGTTCATATAACAGCAACAGACAAAATTAAACTTCATTGACAAGAAAGTTCATCATGAAAAAGCGTATAGAACAATGAACTTTATTCGGTTAAATGTATCGGCTCAGAGCTTATAAGTTTCAATGATGATTTAAAGAAAGCTAACATATCTACAGCAAAGTGGTCATTGATATTGTCTAATAAATTTATACTTTTTGCAGAACTATATAAATAACAGTTGTTATCTCGATAACAAAAAGTTGGCGTTATTATGGTAATACTTTGTTTACTCAAAAAAGATTAAGGTAAAAGTGGCATTACTGGGTCATTGTAAAATTTTGTGGTATTAGTGGGTCAGGGTAGATAAATACAATTTTTCAAATGATTAAGTATATGAAATCTCACAACGTAAACTTTTAATTTATTCGTAGACTAACATCATTTAATATAGTGATATTATTATGATTGTTTTTTAAACAGAAAATTAAAAAAATTAATGTAAAAGTAGACCCCACTTAAGCAGCCTGAATTAAGGTAGAATTCACTGATGCAGTATTAAATCTGCTCGGTCAGTTTTTATCGAAAATCATGAATAATTCTTCTTTCAGCGACAAAAAAAAATGTTTTACTAAATCTGTAGGTCTGCAACTGTAAAATTTCATTTTATTTATGTGGAAACAATAATTTATATTTTTTAAATAACGTGAACTAGTATTAAATCAGATAAAATTGATTTGACCAATAGTGGGTCACGTTGAAATTGTGTGAACCACATTCGATCACAATTTAGTGAACGTGGTACGCTTAGTGGGTCAGAAGTTTAATTATATTTATTAAAAATTACTTAAAGATTTTAAAGTACTACAGCGTACTTATGATAAAAAAAACTGAATATTAATTATTATATATATAAATGTGATATTCAGAAAGTGGGTGTAGAGTGCGTTGAATAAAATAAACATCTTAACCTCAAAATCGAATTTTTGAGCTTGCCGATCAGTGCGTAAGGCGTTATTATTTTTTATTGTGTGAATATTTTGAAGATTAAGAACAACTTTTTAAAATGAGAAAGCTCAAGGACAAAAAAAAGAAAAAAAAGTTTAAAAAGAAGGAGACGTGAAATGCAGTATACTAAATCTAATCTTGAAACTGCTGTGAAATCTGTTTCCGAAGGAATGTCAATCAGAGAAGCAGCAAAAAAATATGAGGCTCCAAACACAACTTTACAGAGGAATGTCAAGAACTCATAAATTGCAAAAAAGGTGCATCTACTGTGATACCCAAAGAAATAGAAGACAAAATTGCATAGTTGGCCATGCAAATGTTTGAAAGGGAATTTCTAATTACAAAAAAAGGCTCCTTGACGAAGTTGAAAGATATGTGACAGAGGAGGGAATGAAAACTCCTTTCAAAAATCGGCCTGGTAGACAGTGGTACGAAGGATTTTTAAATAGACATTCTGATCTCACTGAGAGAATATCACAAAACTTAACCACTACTAGAGCCAAACAAGCCAAAGTTACTGAAGAAGAACTTAGGAATTGATTTTCAGAAGTGCAAGCAAATTTACTGAAAAAAGGTTTAATTGATTTGCCTCCAGAGCAAATCTTTAATCTGAATGAAATTGCTTTTAAACTGGTACCAAACAATCCTAAAGTGCTATCTCCTAAAGGAGCAATAAATGTTTGTAACTTAGTCAGCGCTGAAGAAAAAGCAACTGTTACAATAATTTTCACTGCTTCAGCAGCTGGAAGATTGGCACCACCATTAATATTATTCGAATTAAAAACCCCTCTTAAAAGGAGTACCTTGAATAAAATCCCTAAAGAATGAGGAGTTGGAATTACACAAGGTGGTTGGATGACAGCTGAAAGTTTTACAGTTATATTGTTAATATTTATTATCCATGGCTGGTTAAAACTGGTATTCCGTTTCCTGTTATTTTGTATGTGGATAACCATGCATCACATGTGAACCGTCCAGTTTTAGAATTTTGTGTGGAAAAGCAAACTGAATTGACAACTTTCTACCCTAATTCAACTCATATTTTGCAACTGCTTGATGTTGCTTTTTTTCATCCATTAAAAGTTTATTATCCTGAGGCTATGGATATATACAAAAAAAAACACAACATGATAAATGTAAAAAAAGAAGACATACCAGCAGTATTAGAAATTGCTCTTATTTTAATGAAGAATTCAGAAGAAATTCTAAAAAATGGATTTAGAACAAGTGGGCTGTGCCCATTTGACCCTAATGCTGTGAATTATGATGTTGTTAAAAAAAAAAAAGTAGATCTCAAGTGGTCACAGATTGGAGTCAAAAGTTGACCAGAATTAGGTTTGCAATGAACACTGCTAAGTGCTCTAGCACAGGATACACAACCGCATACCTCACCTTTGGACGAGAACTCCGAACTCCGGATAATGCCAATCGTGACCTCAGACAAATTTTGTGAATGAAAATTTTGTCGCAGAGATCACTCCAAAGCTGCTCCGACTTGTAGATACCCTTCGACAGGCCCGGGAAGTACATGAAACCTCACAAGTCAGAAGGAAGAAGGAAGTTGACCGTCAGCGCCGAACCACTTCAGACTACGGCCATGGAGAATTGGTACTGGTTGACTGCCATCAACTCAGTAATGCAGCCAGGTAGATGACTTCAAAATTCAACCTTAAACGAGATGGACCATAGACGGTTACAAGACAAGTTGGGCCGTGCAGTTTTGAGGTATCCACGACGACCGAGCCACCGCACGTAGTGGGGATATACCATTCGTCTGCTCTGTCGCCTTTCAAAAGTGCTGAAAAATCGACACCAGCGCCGCTCTTACCTACCCGAAATAGAGGTCACCCTAAAAAGTCAGTGGAGAACGAGGACGCGTCACAACCATCGACTAGGGGGAGAGGCCGTCCTGGCTACCAAGCAAATGAAGAAACTGCTAACCAACCATCAACTCATGGAAAAGGCAGCCGTAAGAAATAAGCTGCTGAACCACTCACCGGGACGTTTTCGGGTTCAGAGGGGGAGTCTATAGCATGTAATACAATGGAATAGTGCCACTTGCGCAAGTTCAAGTGAATGTTCAGATGTTTTACGGTAAAAGAAGAAGAAGGTTTTTTTATAAAAGTTAACCAATAGAAAAATTTTTGTTACAACGTTTATCGTAATTTTGTGTATTATATTATCAGTTGTATAATTAGTAAGTATTTTCAATAATTCAAAGTCTTAAATTATTTGATAACCTTACAACGGAGAATAAACATACATTAGGCACAGTATTCTTAAAAAATAGTATTGCAATGAGTAGAATATAAATAAAAAAAAACATTGTAAGATGAAACGTTGGAAAAATTAGAAAAATATACGTTTTTGCCTTTGTCCTTTGATAGCTTTTCCCTAAATTTGGTTACTCTTTGTTTATTTGTTTTTGCCATGATCTGAAAAAATATATTATTTTTTATTTGCAATGTAATCAGTAAAAAAAAAAAAATTAATTGTAATTGGTAGCAGATAATGAATTTTGCTTAATTTATTGTTCGTAAAGTCATTTTGGATCAAAAAGATTCAAATAATGCATTAATGCTTGATTGTTCAGTAGAGTAAAAAGTATATTTCTTGACGCCGCCTAAGTTGCAAAATAGAAATGTTCCATCCGTAACATTGGAAACGGGACAAAATTTAACACATTTTAAATAACTTGCAATAAATATTTTAATAAAACTAATAGACAAGGTTGATTACATGTAAGTATAACCTTACTTTCACAAATTTTCAATTGTTTCTGACTTGCATAAAAAATAATTTACGGATTTTGCTACTTTTTTGTTACGGACGGGACATCAAATGTACCTACAAGTAAAGATAGTTCAGCATCATATAAAAAACTTACTAGTGATCTTCAAAATTTTTGGCCGTGTAGAGTACTGTCTTCAGCTCTATGTAAGCTCACAGCTGATTAAAGAATCATGCAATAACACTAAAAAGCCACAACCAACTTTAACACCCTAAAAACTCCGCTAACACAGTATTGACGTAACTAGTATACAAAAAAGCAAAAAAATTAAAAAAAAAACGAAAAATGTTTGTTTTATAAAATCAAAATATTAAAGAAAAACTTAGACTACGTCTAGAAGGAAAATAAAGAAACAATTTTTTTTTAAGTCCGTTCAACTTTTTGAGAGAATTTCTCTTATAGTAAAAGGTTAATTTATTTTATTTTATGATTAATAGCCAATAGCTGAATGAGTTCATAAAACTACATTAAAAATTTAGATCATTTTTCGGTAATATAGTAATTACCATTTGATAACCATTTACGTTATGCCAGTGAACTTTTACATCTTTTTTTTTAAATTATTTACTGCATAAACTAGTAATATTTATTTTATTTGAATTTTATATTCATATAAGAACGGTGAAACATAACTTTGAGAATTTTATAACCTCTACAGTAGATGACGTCTTTTTTATGATCGCATGGCAACTCGTACGGCAAATCGTCCATGCCGGGCCCGAGAAGTGTTACTTGCCTCACTCAGATGCCAAGCGAGGCAACACGGCAACCGGGCCCGGGGTGGATGATGGCCGTTCCGTCTTTTACGATCAAGGAAATCGTCAGCTCAAAAATTCTTGGAAGAAAATTCATTGCTCGAACGTTTAATCGTAACGAGATGTTGTAGAATGACATTAAGCTTATCAAAAGCAGTTGGGCCCATAAAGACCCAACCATAAAGTGTACGGAATGCTACAAGTTTATCCAGCGAGTCAGTGCGTTTGTGCTTGCCGCAAGAACGTATGCGATTAGTTGCATGACTGTCGCATGCAAAATCGATGTTCTAGACCCATGAACATCAAGTTCTTGCTACAAGAGCGCAGTTTTTGTCGCAAGAAATTACATTCTCTGTGTGTACAGTTTTCGAAAAATTAAATTGTTTATTGTTTATTTATGCAATGTATAATTTTCGACGAAAGCTTACAGTGAAAGTACGAGTCTAAAATTTTTTTCAAATGTGCAGAAAGAATTTAAGTTCAGTGAACTTTATGAAAAAATTAAAATTTACAAAAAATTGTTTATGAACTTTTGTAATAACTTTTTAATAAACAACTAATCTTAATCAGCGCGCAAGCGCGCTTAATTTTTAGTATACGCCATCAAATTTTTATTCTTGAAAGTAAATAAATGATATTTTTACTTTCAGTTATTCATAAAAAAGGAAGTTGAAAACAATTTTTTATCTGAGTTTTTTCTCAATTAACTTGTATATAATAATAACATATCATTTGCAACCTGCAACTAAGTTCAGTTCGATATTTTTGAGGGTTATAGCTTGAAAAAGTTAATTTTATAGTAATAAAGATTCTCATTTTGTTTTATACAAAAAATTTTTCTATTTTATTTAAATAAAGTATTTATTCAAAAAATTATTGCAAAAATTTTTTTTAAACCAAGTATTCAACATGTCAAATTCAACACAATTCAAATTTTGAATTTGACATTATCGACTAATCACATCAATTATAAATCGAGGACATTCGATCATCGTTCATCATTATACTGTGACGTCCCTGACGTCTATATCTCCTGAGGGTAAGTGGCTTTTGGTCGTTTAGGCAAGCTAAACGATACCAAAAGGGATTTGGGTTGTACACCGGGAGAGAAATTTATAACTCCGTATTGATGATTAACTCGTTCTTTATTCTTCACTGAACTAGGATCCGAGAGAGGAAGTGTGTGGGTGTGGTGAGTTTTACCGTAATTATGCGCTCCCGAGGCCTCGTGTCCGTAGTTTTTATATCCGCGGTCACGCGGATTTTCGTCAGCCGGGCCCCCTTGGTAGGGGTTGCCACGTCGCTCTACTCGAATGTTCTAGAAGCTTTTCTGCCCCTGTCAGTGCACGGTTAAGCCCGCTGATTGGGGTTCGTCCCATCACCTGACATCGAGCGCTCCGGACGTTTCTTATGCACTATAATAGCGCGCAATCAAGGCCACCGCTCGAGGCCACCGGTCTGCTGACGCGTAGGTTTGCGCTTGTAGCTCGCGTGGCTAAAGCTTCGTAACGGCCCTGAAGGCCCATCGTACGCCTGTCCAGGGGACAGTGCGTACGTGACACGTCCAAAGGTCGCGGCGCGAGCTCCCGCGAGCGTAAAAAATCCTTACCTTTTTTCGCGGTCCGCGGAAAAATTCCTTTTTCTTTTGATGAATGAAATCGTCCCTTAAGTTTAAGCCGCGTATTTACTTGTTTTAATGTTTGTATTCGGGATTTGGTGTGTACCGTTTTTATTTTTTCTCGTCTTTTTCCTAATGATGTCTGTGAAATCTGAGACGCCGCGTGCACGATTTAACTCGGTAGTGTTCAGGTGTTTGTGTATATGGTGTTGGCCTACTGCCTTATATAAATCAATGATTCACTCTCTCGGTAAGTATGATATATCTTATTGTAATACATGCATTTCTTTGATTAACATTTGCTTTTTCTTATTATTCTTAGTGTAGATTCCTATAATTCTTTTAAAACTTGTTATAAAAGTAATTCCCTACACCTTCTTAATTTTAAAATCGGAGATTACGTTTTTCTTTTTTTGACAATTTGTTTTTTCTATTTAACTTCAATATTTTGTATTTCATTTCTGTATCCTGTTAAGTCTACAAATTCTTATCTTAAATTTTAAAATCAATCATTTTATAATAACCGTAGAAAATTCCACTCTGATGGATTTTGTTACTTTTTTTAGTGATAATTTTTTTTTGTTCATAGCAGAATAGTTTGAATTTAGTTTAAAGTAAATCCCTATACCTTCTTACAGTCTAACGTTAAAGAGTACATTTTTTTTTTTTGACAATTTATTCTATCTATCTAACATTAATATTTTGCATTTAATTTATTCTCATAAGTCTAAAATTCTTTATCTTCAATTTTAAAAGTATATATCTATACATCTTTGTATATTAACCGTTTTTTTTATAATAAGCGTAAAATTTCCACTTTAATGGATTTTGTTACTTCTGTCATGTCCCAAAATCGGGACAGATCTATTTACTTAATTTGAATCTACTTCACCCTTTTTTTTATAACCGGGTAGGTGATTCGAATAACTGAGAGGAGGATAATTAATAAAACTACAGAACCCGAAAGACTACTCAGAAAATCTATTTATTATCAAAACCAAACAAACGTTACACGATCTACTTCCTTAAAAATAATCTTACTTCTATTAAAGTTCTGGACACTGCACAGAGAGAGAGAGAGTGTTGAAAGCCGAAGATTCCCGCTGGGCTGCTTGAGGTGGTGAATCGGTGGTTCTACGCCGTCCTGAAGGAAATTCCAGGCTCTTTTCTTTAGTCGGACACAATGCAGTTTCTTTAAAGTCTTTTAAAACCAAACTAGTCACTGCCGGAACTCTAATTTGTGTTAACCCTCGCACTTATTCGAAAACTCGCGAATTAGGTACACTGATTCGAAAACTCAGATATGCCCTTAAAAATAAGACTATAAATAGTCACTCAGGTTGATCTCGCTATGTTTTTTTTAAAATCTCGAGACTTTGAAAATCTCTAACTCCCGTGAGTCAAGTCGGGGAGATCTTCCTCGCGGAACGATGTGCACGGGTCGAGTTCTGGATCGCGACTGAAAAACCAAGCTCCCGGGCTCGCGTTCGCGGCCCTATTTATACCCCTACGCATGAGGACCCACCCCCGTAGAGGGGATCATGGACCCTCCCATGTGTGCCCGAATCTGGGGGAAAAACCAATGATTTGGCCTCTTTTCCACGAGGGCTTGGCCTTGGCCTAATTTATTATAATATTCCTCATGTTAGTCCGGGGGCAGAGGCCGATTTTGTAGGATTTTGAGACCGGCTCACTTTTTCAAGTGATTCCCATGTATTTTGGCCCGCTAAATACGAATATCGAGGTTAGAAGTGTCAAAAGTTGTCAGATAATTTGTTATTAACAAATTTTAACAACAATTAGGAAAAAATCGTGTTTTTGCTAAATAAAAATTTTTTTCAGGTTTTTTGGATAAAAAAAAAGAAAAAATGTTCTATAAAATTTTTCTCTTGGATGCGCAATTTTTGCGTTAAAAATCGCCAAAGTTTTAAAAAATGCGAATCTTACGATTTTTGACTTCCAAATACTATGTGAAAAAAATTATTTTTTCACACGATTATAGGGTTTACTCGTTGTCTGGGATCTATTCAACAATATGCGTAACAAGTTTTATGTCATTGTTGATTTTAAGTACTTTTTTTTTATTGACAAAAAGCATGGGCGCTAAGCGCTACGCAACTCACTCGAGGAGCGCCTGTTAATGTCCAATACTCTTGGCTCAGTTTTCATCAGACTTGAAGTTTTTGAAATCAACATTTATGCATTTTTTACATGTTCGAGAAGAGTATGAGAGATGGAAAGTATCAAAAACTGTGTGAAAATCTATAACTGATAAATTTAAATAATGAAAATATCACTTAACCTAAAAAAAAAATTTTTCTTCTTCTAATCAAAAGTAATAAAAGTAATAATACGTTGACATGAATTTTTTAAAGTAATTTTCTAAAATAATTTGTTTTGATGCATTTTAGTTGACAACAAAATGATGGGAAGAACAAAATGATTGTTTGATACCAGCAAAAGTTGAAATTCTTATACCTCCATCAGATGAACTAGTTCCTAGCTGCTCGTGTCGAGTATGCACCACAAAACACTGCATTTGCAAATCTTCAGGAGTACCATGTTGCGAATTTTGCAAATGCCAAAAGGATAATACTTGCAAAAACAAATTTAATCTAATAGATAATTTAGAAAGTGATGACGATTCAGACTGGTAAAAAAATTCAATGTGCTCGTTAAAAAAATGTGATATTACGATCAATTAAATTAAAATATATTATATAAAGTCAAAGATTATCAAAATTATTTTAAAGAAGTAAATAATTATATTACATTTTCCCATATCTGTTTGTCGTATACGTAAAAACTGTTTTAAAATTTTTATAATTCTATGCATTACTAAGAAGACTCTATTTTATGTATTTTTTTATTTAACAAACTGTATTTTAAAGACGTGCATGAATGCTAATTTAAATGCATAAAAATCTCGTTTTTATTTTATTTGACGATTATTTTTTATATATGTTATATAAAATTTAAGAAACGTAAATGACATTAGTTATTTCAAAACAAAAAATTACGTATTATTCGAATGCCCACATTTTTAACTAAGGAGCTTTAATTAAATTCGAAAATTTGACGGGTTCCAAAAAAATTCATGTCAATGTATTATTACTTTTGATTTTATTACTTTTGATTAGAAGAAGAAAAATTTTTTTTTAGGTTAAGTGATTTTTTTATTATTTAAATTTATCAGTTATAGATTTTCACACAGTTTTTGATACTTTCCATCTCTCATACTCTTCTCGAACATGTAAAAAATGCATAAATGTTGATTTCAAAAACTTCAAGTCTGATGAAAACTGAGCCAAGAGTATTGGACATTAACAGGCGCTCCTCGAGTGAGTTGCGTAGCGCTTAGCGCCTATGCTTTTTGTCAATAAAAAAAAAGTACTTCAAATCAAAAATGACATAAAACTTGTTACGCATATTGTTGAATAGATCCCAGACAACGAGTAAACCCTATAATCGTGTGAAAAAATAATTTTTTTCACATAGTATTTGGAAGTCAAAAATCGTAAGAATCGCATTTTTTAAAACTTTGGCGATTTTTAACGCAAAAATTACGTATCCTAGAGAAAAATTTTATAGAACATTTTTTCTTTTTTTTTATCCAAAAAACCTGAAAAAAATTTTTATTTAGCAAAAACGCGATTTTTTCCTAATTATTGTTTAAATTTGTTAATAACAAATTATCTGACAACTTTTGACACTTCTAACCTCGATATTCGTATTTAGCGGGCCACAATACATGGGAATCACTTGAAAAAGTGAGCCGGTCTCAAAATCCTACAAAATCGGCCTCTGCCCCCGGACTATGTGTGGACTCCCTCTCCTACAAGTAAAGTCCGCCTAAAATATTATGGGACCCGATTCCTTGAGGCCTCATTGGGTCAATGTCACTGACCGGTGGTCGCGGGGGATTGTTTATGGCCTCCCGCCTCCTTGCCGTGACGCTCTATTGTTGGGGTCCGCTGCTGGCTTTTCCTTCACTTAGCCAGGCGTCCCGTGCTGACGCGTTTCTTTTGTCCTCTCCCTCTCTTCTTTTTCCCAGCTCCTGTTCGCTTTTCCTCTCTCTCTCTCTCTTTTTCTTCTTTTTATTCTCTCTCTCTCTTTTTTATACTTACTAATTTATCTTATTTAACTAATAATTGAATAATTTGTAAATAACTTAAGAATTAGCTTAAAATTATTTTTATTTTAAAAAGGGGAGCTGGTGCTGACACGACACTTCTTATAGTGATAAATAGTAATAAATTTTATAGCAGAATAATTTGAATTTAATTTAAGAGTAAATCCCTACACTTTCTTAGGTCTAAAATCTAAGGTTACGTATTTTTCTTATTTATTTATTTATATTATTATTTTTTTGATAATTCGTTTTTCCTGTATTTAATATTAAAACTTGCGTCTTGCCTGGTGGCAGTTGGAATAACCCTACTCCCTTAACCTTAAATTAATTACTTTCAATATTTGTTGTTTCAGAAACCCCCTTTGTCGCAAGGGAGCTCGTCGCCTGCTGACTGGTACTGGACTATTCATTCATACAATTGTTATAAAATAATGCACAACCACCCTGTTACTAGGTCTGGTTTGTAAAATAAATTCACAATTATACTAATCTATTTTTTATATTCATTTGTCTCCCTCTCCACCAGTTTTAGTTCAACACATTCCGTAATAGTACGTTTAACAAAAATCCATATTAAATTTTCTCTTGTCCTCGCGTGATGCCTTATTCACCCTTAAGCTTACTTCAGGCTCGAACCTGAAATTAAAGCCTTACCGCTAGATCCCTAACAAACAGAGAAGATGCACAAAAATTATCTAGTTTGATCAAAATTTAATTTTATACAAAATTTAAATTTATACATCAGATACATGCATATTCTCTCATTTTAATGTCCAAATTTATTATTATTCTTATCATTTCCCTATTTTTTTGTTAGCAGCATGCTCGTTATTTTTCTTTTAAATTATAACTTCGTTGTAAATAAAGTACTTGATAATAAAATTCGCTTTTGTCAAAAACTGTGAGACTTTTCTTAATCTTTTAAGCAGTAATGTATGTTTTGTTAAAATTTTAGGTCCATAACTGAGAAGCAAAGCAGATTATGATTAACAATATATTTATTATTATTTCCTTTTTGAAATCACTACTTCTTGTTTAGTTGTTTTCTTTTTCTTTTTCAAACCGCGACTATATTCATCTATACCTCAATATTATTATAATAAAATCAAGAGATAAATCAATTACTTTGGATATAATACTCATGTTTGTCTGTTTGTTTTTTTTTGTTTTTTTTTTTTTTTTTTTTTGCTTTTTCACATGTATTCGGTGAGAGAGTTACCTGTTTATAGAGTCCTCACTTCATTCGCCTGGGAGAAATACTCGTTTATAGAGTCCCCGATTAAAACACAAGGGATAACCTCGTTTATACACGGTGATTCACCGGGAATGACGAGGAGAAAAAATGTAGATTTCTAAAATTTTTCCGATTCCAAAAATAATAGTATTAATAATTTTTTATTAATAGGTTCAAAAGTTATTAAGGATTTAAAAAGTCCCTTCAGATTCAAAAATTTTATTCCGAAAGGGTAGTGGATATAGTAACTTGGATTGTTTTATTTGATATACTTTTTGCAAAAACAAAAGCCCGTGGATAACCTTACACGACACGCGAAAGCACGTGGGTTTGTTTTCATTCAAAACAACGAAGGTTATATGATGTAGCAGGAACTTTTCACGCATTATCAGCGCGAGGTTCAGAGCGTTTCTTTCGAAGCATTGAGTTCAGGCCCGCTGGGGTTACGTTTGAAAAACGTGAAAGCGCAAGAAGTAAAAGAACGATAAAAATCTTTAAATATCGTTCAATGTATGTTTTCAATTTTACTTACGAAAAATTAATTATTATTTTTAAAAAATATAGAATAAAATAAAGAAGCATCATCAAGTACTTAGCCAAGTCAAAAGAATTAAAATTTCATTTTTTTTAAGAAGACGTTGACTTTTAACTAATAAGTCTTTTAAAATATTTTAAATGAAAAAAAAAATTATTTCAGGCCAGACCAAGCCTTTTCTCAATATTTTTTATTTCTAGCGTAAACTTTTTAAGCATGAGGTAAGTAGTTTTTAATCAGAAAAATTAATGTAAATATTTAACTTGTGTTCGAAAATTGTTATTGCTTTGTGAAAGTTGAAATATTACTGAGACAAGTATAGGATTGCATTGCTTTCAATCAGAAATAATGATTAAGTAACTCTGAATCTTTTGAAACAAATACTTATAAGATAAATTTTCATTAAATAAAAAAAAAAATAGTAATAATAATAATTTTTCACAACAATCATAAGATAAGTTAATGAATAATCATGTATGAGCAAACTAATATTTTCAAAGAAATTTGGTTCCAAATAATTTCAACAGTTAATTTGATAAAATTTATTCAAATACTTTTGCTGAACATTCAGCAAGAAATAGTATATTATTCCCGCAGGCGAGATGGTTCGATTTGGCCTCCGAGAGGTTTGCGACCCGAGCCGAAGGCGAGGGTTGCAACGATGAGGCTAAATCGAACCCTCGAGCCTAAGGGAAATATACTATTTTTCGTCCTTCTAACCGAAAACAAGGGACGAAGTTCCGATTTTGAGGTTAGAGGGACGAAAATTAACTTTTTGAAGACGTTTCTTAACGAAATTAAGAAGAGTTATTTGAAATTTTAATTTTTTTAAATCTTTAGAAGTAAATGCCAGGAGTATATGTACACATGATATTTATTTGGATTTCGTTAATTTTTTAAACAATTACAGATGAAGAAACACTTAAATATTTATAATAATAGCTAAAAAGAACAGTAGTTTAATGAAATAAAATGGTTTAAAATAATTGAATGATATCAAATTTTTACGAGTAAAAAGTATTCATGCAAATTTTATTTAAAAAAATTTTTTTAAAGTATCTTTGAGCTCTAGATACTTTTTATAAAGTTAAATTTTGATTAAAACATATTTGATCAATCTGAAACTGTCAACCTGTCTCAAGATAGGTTTTCCTGGCTCAAAAACGATACAACTTTTTTTTAAGAATTCTTGCTTGATAGAAAGTTATTTTAATCAAAAAAATCTTTTGTCATTTGATTAGCATCTCTCAGAGTCAAAATTGAACTGCTCGTCTTGACCAGAAATGAGTGATCAGATACAGAAAAAAATCTAGCTTGATTTTTTCGTAATTTTGAATCTGAATGGAGCCCTCCGAGTCAAAAAAATCATTCTCTATTAAAATAGCAAATATTCAAGTCAATCTCAAACAGTCAACCCGTCTCAGGATAGGTATTCCGGGCTCAAAAAGCATCGAGCTTTTTTTTTAAGAATTCTTGCTTGACCGAAAGTCATTTTAATCAAAAAAATCTTTTGTCATTTGATCAGCATCTCTCAGAGTCAAAATTGAACTGCTCGTCTTGACCAGAAATGAGTGATCAGATACAGAAAAAAATCTAGCTTGATTTATTCGTAATTTTGAATCTGAATGGAGCCCTCCGAGTCAAAAAAATCATTCTCTAATAAAATAGCAAATATTCAAGTCAATCTCAAACAGTCAACCCGTCTCAGGATAGGTATTCCGGGCTCAAAAAGCATCGAGCTTTTTTTTTAAGAATTCTTGCTTGACCGAAAGTCATTTTAATCAAAAAAATCTTTTGTCATTTGATGAGCATCTCTCAGAGCCAAAATTGAACTGCTCGTCTTGACCAGAAATGAGTGATCAGATACAGAAAAAAATCTAGCTTGATTTTTTCGTAATTTTGAATCTGAATGGAGCCCTCCGAGTCAAAAAAATCATTCTCTAATAAAATAGCAAATATTCAAGTCAATCTCAAACAGTCAACCCGTCTCAGGATAGGTATTCCGGGCTCAAAGAGCATCGAGCTTTTTTTTTAAGAATTCTTGCTTGACCGAAAGTCATTTTAATCAAAAAAATCTTTTGTCATTTGATGAGCATCTCTTAGAGTCAAAATTCAACTGCTCGAACCGACCTGAAATGAGTGATAAAATACCGAAAAATATCGAGCTCGATTTTTTCGTGATTTCGTATCCGAATGGAGATTTCCGAGTCAAAAAAATCATTTTCCAATAATATAGAAAATATTTGGGTCGATCTACAACAGTCAACCTGTCGGAGGTTAGGTTTTCCGGGCTCAAATAGGATATAAATTTTTATTCAAGAATTTTTGCCTGATTAAAAGGCATTTGAATCAAAAAAATCATTTGTCATTTGATTATCATCTCTCAAAGTCGAAATTCAACTACTCGGCCAGACCTGAAATGAGTGATGATTACCTAAAAAAATCGAGCTCGATTTTTTCGTAATTTCGAATCCGAATGGAGATCTCCGAGTCAAAAAAATCATTTTCCATTAAAATAGCAAATATTTGGGTCAACTCTACTACAGTCAACATGCCGCAGGTTAAGTTTTCCGAGCTCAAAAAAGATCTAGCTTTTTTTTAAGAATTTTTGCTTGACAGAAAGTCATTTTAATCAAAAAAATCTTTTGTCATTTGATGAGCATCTCTCAGAGCCAAAATTGAACTGCTCGTCTTGACCAGAAATGAGTGATCCGATACCGAAAAAAATCTAGCTTGTTTTTTTTAATAATTTTAAACTCAAATGGAGGCCTCTGAGTCAAAAAAATCATTTGTCAACTGAATACAAAATATTTACGTCAAACTCAAACAGTCAACCTGTCTCAGGTTTGGTATTCTAGGCTCAAAAAGGATCTAGCTTTTTTTACAAGAATTCTTGCTTGATTAAAAGGCGTTTGGATCAAAAAAATCTTTTGTCATTTAATAAGCATCTCTTGGAGTCAATATTTAACTGCTCGGCCCGACCTAAAATAGGTGATCCGTTACCAAAGAAAATCTAGCTTGAGTTTTTCGTAATTTTGAATCAGAATGGAGCCCTCCGAGTCGAAAAAATCATTTTCTAATAAAATAGCAAATATTCAAGTCAATCTCAAACAGTCAGCCTGTCTCAGGTGAGGTATCAAGGTGAGGGTTCAAAAAGGGTCTAGCTTTTTTTTTAAGAATTCTTGCTTGACCGAAAGTCATTTTAATCAAAAAAATCTTTTGTCATTTGATGAGCATCTCTTAGAGCCAAAAATTGAACTGGTCGGCCTGACCTGAAATAAGTGAGGCGATACCAAAAAAATCTAGCTTCATTTTTTTATAATTTTAAACTTAAATGGATGCCTCCGAGTCAATAAAATCATTTGCCAACTGAATACCAAATATTTAAGTCAAATTCAAACAGTCAACCAGTCGCAGGTTAGGTTTTCCGGGCTCAAATAGGATCTAAATTTTTTTTCAAGAATTCTTGCTTGATTAAAAGGCATTTGAATCAAATAAATCTTTTGTCATTAAATAAGCATCTCCTGGAGTCAATATTTAACTGCTCGGCCCGACCTGAAATAGGTGATCCGTTACCTAAAAAAATCTAGTTCAATTTTTTCGTAATTTTTGACCCAAAATGGTATCAGCACGTGCCGATATCAGTTTGTTCTTTAAGGTCGGAAAAACTGACGGCTTGCTAGGGACCTCTCTGACATGTTTTTTATGAATTTCCATGAAATTTTTAAAAATTTCCAGTCGGAATTGTATTTACTTTTGGATTAGGCATGAAGTCAGAGTCATTCTAACCACAGTTCACAATATTAACAGCACGTGCCAATATAAGTTTCATCTTTGAGGTCGGAAAAACTGACGCCTTGCTAGGGACCTCTCTGACGTGTTTTTTATGAATTTTCATGAAATCTCAAAAGATTTCCAGGTGGAGTTGTATTTACTTTTGGATTAGGCATGAAGCTAGAGCCATTTTAACTATAGTTCACGATTGTATCAGCACGTGCCGAAATCAGTTTGATCTTTAAGGTCGGAAAAACTGACAACTTGCTAGGGACCTCTCTGACGTGTTTTTTATGAATTTCCATGAAATTTAAAAAAATTTCCTGGTGGAATTGTATTTACTTTTGGATTAGGCATGAAGCCAGAGCCATTCTTACCACAGTTCACAACATTAACAGCACGTGCCAATATAAGTTGCATCTTTAAGGTCGGAAAAACTGACGCCTTGCTAGGGACCTGGCTGACGTATTTTTTATGAATTTTCATGATTTTTCAAAAAATTTCCAGGTGGAATTACATTTACTTTTGGATTAGGCATAAAGCCAGAGCAATTCTAATCACAGTTCACAATGGTAACAGCACGTGCCAATATAAGTTTGATCTTTGAGGTCGGAAAAACTGACGCCTTGCTAGGGACCTCTCTCACGTGTTTTTTATGAATTTCCGTAAAATTTTAAAAAATTTCCAGGTGGAATTGTATTTACTTTTGGATTAGGCATAAAGCCAGAGCCATTCTAATCACAGTTCACAATGGTAACCGCACGTGCCAATTTAAGTTTGATCTTTGAGGTCGGAAAAACTGACACCTTGCTAAGGACCTCGCTGACGTTCTTTTTATGAATTTCCGTGAAATTTTAAAAAATTTCCAGGTGGAATTGTATTTACTTTTGGATTAGGCATAAAGCCAGAGCCATTCTAACCACAGTTCACAATATTAACAGCACGTGCCAATATAAGTTTCATCTTTGAGGTCGGAAAAACTGACGCCTTGCTAGGGACCTCTCTGACGTGTTTTTTATGAATTTTCATGATTTTTTAAAAAATTTCCAGGCGGAATTACATTTACTTTTGGATTAGGCGTAAAGCCAGAGCCATTCTAACCACAGTTTACAATGGTAACAGCACGTGCCGATATCAGTTTATCTTTAGGGTCGGAAAAACTGACGCCTTGCTAGGGACCTCGCTGACGTATTTTTTATAAATTTTCATGATTTTTCAAAAAATTTCTAGGTGGAATTACATTTACTTTTGGATTAGGCATAAAGCCAGAGCAATTCTAATCACAGTTCACAATGGTAACAGCACGTGCCAATATAAGTTTGATCTTTGAGGTCGGAAAAACTGACGCCTTGCTAGGGACCTCTCTCACGTGTTTTTTATGAATTTCCGTAAAATTTTAAAAAATTTCCAGGTGGAATTGTATTTACTTTTGGATTAGGCATAAAGCCAGAGCCATTCTAATCACAGTTCACAATGGTAACCGCACGTGCCAATTTAAGTTTGATCTTTGAGGTCGGAAAAACTGACACCTTGCTAAGGACCTCGCTGACGTTCTTTTTATGAATTTCCGTGAAATTTTAAAAAATTTCCAGGTGGAATTGTATTTACTTTTGGATTAGGCATGAAGCCAGAGCCATTCTAACCACAGTTCACAACATTAACAGCACGTGCCAATATAAGTTTCATCTTTAAGGTCGGAAAAACTGACGCCTTGCTAGGGACCTGGCTGACGTATTTTTTATGAATTTTCATGATTTTTTAAAAAATTTCCAGGTGGAATTACATTTACTTTTGGATTAGGCATAAAGCCAGAGCAATTCTAATCACAGTTCACAATGGTAACAGCACGTGCCAATATAAGTTTGATCTTTGAGGTCGATAAATTGACGCCTTGCTAAGGACCTCGCTGACGTGTTTTTTATGAATTTTTATGAAATTTAAAAAATTTTTAAGTGGAATTGTATTTACTTTTGGATTAGGCATGAAGCTAGAGCCATTTTAACTATAGTTCACGATTGTATCAGCACGTGCCGAAATCAGTTTGATCTTTAAGGTCGGAAAAACTGACAACTTGCTAGGGACCTCTCTGACGTGTTTTTTATGAATTTCCATGAAATTTAAAAAAATTTCCTGGTGGAATTGTATTTACTTTTGGATTAGGCATGAAGCCAGAGCCATTCTTACCACAGTTCACAACATTAACAGCACGTGCCAATATAAGTTGCATCTTTAAGGTCGGAAAAACTGACGCCTTGCTAGGGACCTGGCTGACGTATTTTTTATGAATTTTCATGATTTTTCAAAAAATTTCCAGGTGGAATTACATTTACTTTTGGATTAGGCATAAAGCCAGAGCAATTCTAATCACAGTTCACAATGGTAACAGCACGTGCCAATATAAGTTTGATCTTTGAGGTCGGAAAAACTGACGCCTTGCTAGAGACCTCTCTCACGTGTTTTTTATGAATTTCCGTGAAATTTTAAAAAATTTCCAGGTAGAATTGTATTTACTTTTGGATTAGGCATAAAGCCAGAGCCATTCTAATCACAGTTCACAATGGTAACCGCACGTGCCAATTTAAGTTTGATCTTTGAGGTCGGAAAAACTGACACCTTGCTAAGGACCTCGCTGACGCTCTTTTTATGAATTTCCGTGAAATTTTAAAAAATTTCCAGGTGGAATTGTATTTACTTTTGGATTAGGCATGAAGCCAGAGCCATTCTAACCACAGTTCACAACATTAACAGCACGTGCCAATATAAGTTTCATCTTTAAGGTCGGAAAAACTGACGCCTTGCTAGGGACCTGGCTGACGTATTTTTTATGAATTTTCATGATTTTTTAAAAAATTTCCAGGTGGAATTACATTTACTTTTGGATTAGGCATAAAGCCAGAGCAATTCTAATCACAGTTCACAATGGTAACAGCACGTGCCAATATAAGTTTGATCTTTGAGGTCGATAAATTGACGCCTTGCTAAGGACCTCGCTGACGTGTTTTTTATGAATTTTTATGAAATTTAAAAAATTTCCAGGTGGTATTGTATTTACTTTTGGATTAGGCATGAAGCCAGAGCCATTCTAACCACAGTTCACAACATTAACAGCACGTGCCAATATAAGTAACATCTTTAAGGTCGGAAAAACTGACGCCTTGCTAGGGACCTCGCTGACGTATTTTTTATAAATTTTCATGAAATCTTAAAAGATTTCCAGGTGGAGTTGTATTTACTTTTGGATTAGGCGTAAAGCCAGAGCAATTCTAATCACAGTTCACAGAGATAACAGCACGTGCTGATATCAGTTTATCTTTGAGGTCGGAAAAACTGACGCCTTGCCAGGGACCCTTCTAATATGTAATTTACGAATTTTCTTAGAATTTGAAAAAAGCTCTTGGTTGAATAGGTTTTTCTAAAACGTTAGGAACTAAGCCATAAATATTCTAACTACAGTTAACAATGTTATCAGCACGTCCCGATATCAGTTTGATTATTGAGGTCAGAAATACTGATGCCTTGCCAGGGACCCTTTTTATATGTTATTTATGAATTTTCATAGAATTTAAAAAAAGCTATAGGTTGAATAAATTTGATTTAACGTTAGGGCCGAAGCTCAAGCTATTCTTACTACAGCTAACGATGGTATCAGCACGAGCCGATATCAGTTTGATCTTTAAGGTCGGAAAAACGGACGCCTTGCTAGGGACCTCTCTGACGTGTTTTTCATGAATTTCCGTGAAATTTTAAAAAATTTTCAGGTGGAGTTGTATTTACTTTTGGATTAGGCATGAAGCCAGAGCCATTCTAACTACAGTTCACGATTGTATCAGCACTTGCCGATATCAGTTTGATCTTTAAGGTCGGAAAAACTGACGCCTTGCTAGGGACCTGGCTGACGTATTTTTTATAAATTTTCATGAAATCTTAAAAAATTTCCAGGTGGAATTGTATTTACTTTTGGATTAGGCATGAAGCCAGAGCCATTCTAACCACAGTTCACAATGGTAACAGCACGTGCCGATTGAAGTTTTATCTTTGAGGTCGGAAAACCTGACGCCTTGCTATGGACCTCGCTG
Source organism: Encarsia formosa (assembly GCA_038277355.1). Classification (NCBI taxonomy): domain Eukaryota; kingdom Metazoa; phylum Arthropoda; class Insecta; order Hymenoptera; family Aphelinidae; genus Encarsia; species Encarsia formosa. Next base: position 43,410,860 of record CM076186.1, on the reverse strand, counting down.
ACGTTCTTTTTATGAATTTCCGTGAAATTTAAAAAATTTCCAGGTGGAATTGTATTTACTTTTGGATTAGGCATGAAGCCAGAGCCATTCTAACCACAGTTCACAACATTAACAGCACGTGCCAATTTAAGTTTCATCTTTAAGGTCGGAAAAACTGACGCCTTGCTAGGGACCTGGCTGACGTATTTTTTATGAATTTTCATGATTTTTTAAAAAATTTCCAGGTGGAATTACATTTACTTTTGGATTAATCATAAAGCCAGAGCAATTCTAATCACAGTTCACAATGGTTACAGCACGTGCTAATATAAGTTTGATCTTTAAGGTCGGAAAAACTGACACCTTGCTAGAGACCTCTCTGACGTGTTTTTTATGAATTTTCATGAAATCTCAAAAGATTTCCAGGTGGAGTTGTATTTACTTTTGGATTAGGCATGAAGCTAGAGCCATTTTAACTATAGTTCACGATGGTATCAGCACGTGCCGAAAGCAGTTTATCTTTAGGGTCGGAAAAACTGACGCCTTGCTAGGGACCTCGCTGACGTATTTTTTATGAATTTTAATGAAATCTCAAAAGATTTCCAGGTGGAGTTGTATTTATTTTAGGATTAGGCATGAAGCAAGAGCCATTCTAACCACAGTTCAGAATGGTAACAGCACGTGCCAATATAAGTTTGATCTTTGAGGTCGGAAAAACTGACGCCTTGCTAGGGACCTCTCTGACGTGTTTTTTATGAATTTCCATGATATTTTAAAAAATTTCCAGGTGGAATTACATTTACTTTTGGATTAGGCATGAAGCGAGAGCCATTCTAACCACAGTTCACAACATTAACAGCACGTGCCAATATAAGTTGCATCTTTAAGGTCGGAAAAACTGACGCCTTGCTAGGGACCTGGCTGACGTGTTTTTCATGAATTTCCGTGAACTTTTAAAAAATTTCCAGGTGGAATTGTATTTACTTTTGGATTAGCCATGAAGCCAGAGCCATTCTAACCACAGTTCACATCATTAACAGCACGTGCCAATATAAGTTGCATCTTTAAGGTCGGAAAAACTGACGCCTTGCTAGTGACCTCTCTGACGTGTTTTTCATGAATTTCCGTGAAATTTTAAAAAATTTCCAGGTGGAATTGTATTTACTTTTGGATTAGGCATGAAGCCAGAGCCATTCTAACCACAGTTCACAACATTAACAGCACGTGCCAATATAAGTTGCATCTTTAAGGTCGGAAAAACTGACGCCTTGCTAGGGACCTGGCTGACGTGTTTTTTATAAATTTTCATGAAATCTTAAAAGATTTCCAGGTGGAGTTGTATTTACTTTTGGATTAGGCATGAAGCCAGAGCCATTCTAACTACAGTTCACGATGGTATCAGCACGTGCCGATATCAGTTTGATCTTTAAGGTCGGAAAAACTGACGCCTTGCTAGTGACCTCTCTGACGTGTTTTTCATGAATTTCCGTGAAATTTTAAAAAATTTCCAGGTGGAGTTGTATTTACTTTTGGATTAGGCATGAAGCCAGAGCCATTCTAACTACAGTTCACGATGGTATCAGCACGTGCCGATATCAGTTTGATCTTTAAGGTCGGAAAAACTGACGCCTTGCTAGTGACCTCTCTGACGTGTTTTTCATGAATTTCCGTGAAATTTAAAAAAATTTCCAGGTGGAGTTGTATTTACTTTTGGATTAGGCATGAAGCCAGAGCCATTCTAACTACAGTTCACGGTGGTATCAGCACTTGCCGATATCATTTTGATCTTTAAGGTCGGAAAAACTGACGCCTTGCTAGGGACCTGGCTGACGTATTTTTTATAAATTTTCATGAAATCTTAAAAAATTTCCAGGTGGAATTGTATTTACTTTTGGATTAGGCATGAAGCCAGAGCCATTCTAACCACAGTTCACAATGGTAACAGCACGTGCCAATATAAGTTGCATCTTTAAGGTCGGAAAAACTGACGCCTTGCTAGGGACCTCTCTGACGTGTTTTTTATGAATTTCCATGAAATTTTAAAAAATTTCCAGGTGGAATAGTTTTTACTTTTGGATTAGCCATGAAGCCAGAGCCATTCTAACCACAGTTCAATACATTAACAGCACGTGCCAATATAAGTTGCATCTTTAAGGTCAGAAAAACTGACGCCTTGCTAGGGACCTGGCTGACGTATTTTTTATGAATTTTCATGATTTTTTAAAAAATTTCCAGGCGGAATTACATTTACTTTTGGATTAGGCGTAAAGCCAGAGCCATTCTAACCACAGTTTACAATGGTAACAGCACGTGCCGATATCAGTTTATCTTTAGGGTCGGAAAAACTGACGCCTTGCTAGGGACCTCGCTGACGTATTTTTTATAAATTTTCATGAAATCTTAAAAGATATCCAGGTGGAGTTGTATTTACTTTTGGATTAGGCATGAAGCCAGAGCCATTCTAACTACAGTTCACGATGGTATCAGCACGTGCCGATATCAGTTTATCTTTGAGGTCGGAAAAACTGACGCCTTGCCAGGGACCCTTCTAATATGTAATTTACGAATTTTCTTAGAATTTGAAAAAAGCTCTTGGTTGAATAGGTTTTTCTAAAACGTTAGGAACTAAGCCATAAATATTCTAACTACAGTTAACAATGTTATCAGCACGTCCCGATATCAGTTTGATTATTGAGGTCAGAAAAACTGATGCCTTGCCAGGGACCCTTTTTATATGTTATTTATGAATTTTCATAGAATTTAAAAAAAGCTATAGGTTGAATAAATTTGATTTAACGTTAGGGCCGAAGCTCAAGCTATTCTTACTACAGCTAACGATGGTATCAGCACGAGCCGATATCAGTTTGATCTTTAAGGTCGGAAAAACGGACGCCTTGCTAGGGACCTCTCTGACGTGTTTTTCATGAGTTTCCGTGAAATTTTAAAAAATTTTCAGGTGGAGTTGTATTTACTTTTGGATTAGGCATGAAGCCAGAGCCATTCTAACTACAGTTCACGATTGTATCAGCACTTGCCGATATCAGTTTGATCTTTAAGGTCGGAAAAACTGACGCCTTGCTAGGGACCTGGCTGACGTATTTTTTATAAATTTTCATGAAATCTTAAAAAATTTCCAGGTGGAATTGTATTTACTTTTGGATTAGGCATGAAGCCAGAGCCATTCTAACCACAGTTCACAATGGTAACAGCACGTGCCGATTGAAGTTTTATCTTTGAGGTCGGAAAACCTGACGCCTTGCTATGGACCTCGCTGACGTTCTTTTTATGAATTTCCGTGAAATTTAAAAAATTTCCAGGTGGAATTGTATTTACTTTTGGATTAGGCATGAAGCCAGAGCCATTCTAACCACAGTTCACAACATTAACAGCACGTGCCAATTTAAGTTTCATCTTTAAGGTCGGAAAAACTGACGCCTTGCTAGGGACCTGGCTGACGTGTTTTTCATGAATTTCCGTGAACTTTTAAAAAATTTCCAGGTGGAATTGTATTTACTTTTGGATTAGCCATGAAGCCAGAGCCATTCTAACCACAGTTCACATCATTAACAGCACGTGCCAATATAAGTTGCATCTTTAAGGTCGGAAAAACTGACGCCTTGCTAGTGACCTCTCTGACGTGTTTTTCATGAATTTCCGTGAAATTTTAAAAAATTTCCAGGTGGAATTGTATTTACTTTTGGATTAGGCATGAAGCCAGAGCCATTCTAATCACAGTTCACAATGGTTACAGCACGTGCTAATATAAGTTTGATCTTTAAGGTCGGAAAAACTGACACCTTGCTAGAGACCTCTCTGACGTGTTTTTTATGAATTTTCATGAAATCTCAAAAGATTTCCAGGTGGAGTTGTATTTACTTTTGGATTAGGCATGAAGCTAGAGCCATTTTAACTATAGTTCACGATGGTATCAGCACGTGCCGAAAGCAGTTTATCTTTAGGGTCGGAAAAACTGACGCCTTGCTAGGGACCTCGCTGACGTATTTTTTATGAATTTTAATGAAATCTCAAAAGATTTCCAGGTGGAGTTGTATTTATTTTAGGATTAGGCATGAAGCAAGAGCCATTCTAACCACAGTTCAGAATGGTAACAGCACGTGCCAATATAAGTTTGATCTTTGAGGTCGGAAAAACTGACGCCTTGCTAGGGACCTCTCTGACGTGTTTTTTATGAATTTCCATGATATTTTAAAAAATTTCCAGGTGGAATTACATTTACTTTTGGATTAGGCATGAAGCGAGAGCCATTCTAACCACAGTTCACAACATTAACAGCACGTGCCAATATAAGTTGCATCTTTAAGGTCGGAAAAACTGACGCCTTGCTAGGGACCTGGCTGACGTGTTTTTCATGAATTTCCGTGAACTTTTAAAAAATTTCCAGGTGGAATTGTATTTACTTTTGGATTAGCCATGAAGCCAGAGCCATTCTAACCACAGTTCACATCATTAACAGCACGTGCCAATATAAGTTGCATCTTTAAGGTCGGAAAAACTGACGCCTTGCTAGGGACCTGGCTGACGTGTTTTTTATAAATTTTCATGAAATCTTAAAAGATTTCCAGGTGGAGTTGTATTTACTTTTGGATTAGGCATGAAGCCAGAGCCATTCTAACTACAGTTCACGATGGTATCAGCACGTGCCGATATCAGTTTGATCTTTAAGGTCGGAAAAACTGACGCCTTGCTAGTGACCTCTCTGACGTGTTTTTCATGAATTTCCGTGAAATTTTAAAAAATTTCCAGGTGGAGTTGTATTTACTTTTGGATTAGGCATGAAGCCAGAGCCATTCTAACTACAGTTCACGATGGTATCAGCACGTGCCGATATCAGTTTGATCTTTAAGGTCGGAAAAACTGACGCCTTGCTAGTGACCTCTCTGACGTGTTTTTCATGAATTTCCGTGAAATTTTAAAAAATTTCCAGGTGGAGTTGTATTTACTTTTGGATTAGGCATGAAGCCAGAGCCATTCTAACTACAGTTCACGGTGGTATCAGCACTTGCCGATATCATTTTGATCTTTAAGGTCGGAAAAACTGACGCCTTGCTAGGGACCTGGCTGACGTATTTTTTATAAATTTTAATGAAATCTCAAAAGATTTCCAGGTGGAGTTGTATTTATTTTAGGATTAGGCATGAAGCAAGAGCCATTCTAACCACAGTTCAGAATGGTAACAGCACGTGCCAATATAAGTTTGATCTTTGAGGTCGGAAAAACTGACGCCTTGCTAGGGACCTCTCTGACGTGTTTTTTATGAATTTCCATGATATTTTAAAAAATTTCCAGGTGGAATTACATTTACTTTTGGATTAGGCATGAAGCGAGAGCCATTCTAACCACAGTTCACAACATTAACAGCACGTGCCAATATAAGTTGCATCTTTAAGGTCGGAAAAACTGACGCCTTGCTAGGGACCTGGCTGACGTGTTTTTCATGAATTTCCGTGAACTTTTAAAAAATTTCCAGGTGGAATTGTATTTACTTTTGGATTAGCCATGAAGCCAGAGCCATTCTAACCACAGTTCACATCATTAACAGCACGTGCCAATATAAGTTGCATCTTTAAGGTCGGAAAAACTGACGCCTTGCTAGTGACCTCTCTGACGTGTTTTTCATGAATTTCCGTGAAATTTTAAAAAATTTCCAGGTGGAATTGTATTTACTTTTGGATTAGGCATGAAGCCAGAGCCATTCTAACCACAGTTCACAACATTAACAGCACGTGCCAATATAAGTTGTATCTTTAAGGTCGGAAAAACTGACGCCTTGCTAGGGACCTGGCTGACGTGTTTTTTATAAATTTTCATGAAATCTTAAAAGATTTCCAGGTGGAGTTGTATTTACTTTTGGATTAGGCATGAAGCCAGAGCCATTTTAACTACAGTTCACGATGGTATCAGCACGTGCCGATATCAGTTTGATCTTTAAGGTCGGAAAAACTGACGCCTTGCTAGTGACCTCTCTGACGTGTTTTTCATGAATTTCCGTGAAATTTTAAAAAATTTCCAGGTGGAGTTGTATTTACTTTTGGATTAGGCATGAAGCCAGAGCCATTCTAACTACAGTTCACGATGGTTTCAGCACGTGCCGATATCAGTTTGATCTTTAAGGTCGGAAAAACTGACGCCTTGCTAGTGACCTCTCTGACGTGTTTTTCATGAATTTCCGTGAAATTTTAAAAAATTTCCAGGTGGAGTTGTATTTACTTTTGGATTAGGCATGAAGCCAGAGCCATTCTAACTACAGTTCACGGTGGTATCAGCACTTGCCGATATCATTTTGATCTTTAAGGTCGGAAAAACTGACGCCTTGCTAGGGACCTGGCTGACGTATTTTTTATAAATTTTCATGAAATCTTAAAAAATTTCCAGGTGGAATTGTATTTACTTTTGGATTAGGCATGAAGCCAGAGCCATTCTAACCACAGTTCACAATGGTAACAGCACGTGCCGATTGAAGTTTTATCTTTGAGGTCGGAAAACCTGACGCCTTGCTATGGACCTCTCTGACGTGTTTTTTATGAATTTCCATGAAATTTTAAAAAATTTCCAGGTGGAATTGTATTTACTTTTGGATTAGGCATGAAGCCAGAGCCATTCTAACCACAGTTCACAATGGTTACAGCACGTGCCAATATAAGTTGCATCTTTAAGGTCGGAAAAACTGACGCCTTGCTAGGGATCTGGCTGACGTATTTTTTATAAATTTTCATGAAATCTTAAAAAATTTCCAGTTGGAATTGTATTTACTTTTGGATTAGGCATGAAGCCAGAGCCATTCTAACCACAGTTCACAATGGTAACAGCACGTGCCGATTGAAGTTTTATCTTTGAGGTCGGAAAACCTGACGCCTTGCTATGGACCTCTCTGACGTGTTTTTTATGAATTTCCATGAAATTTTAAAAAATTTCCAGGTGGAATTGTATTTACTTTTGGATTAGGCATGAAGCCAGAGCCATTCTAACCACAGTTCACAATGGTTACAGCACGTGCCAATATAAGTTTGATATTTGGGGTCGGAAAAACTGAATTTCGACTCTGAGAGATGCTGATCAAATGACAAAAGATTTTTTTGATTAAAACGCCGTATAATAAAGTGAGAATTCTTGAAAAAAAGTTAGATCCTATTTGAGTCCTGAAAACCTAACCTGAGACAGGTTGACTGTTTGAGATCAACCCAAATATTTGCTTTTTTATTGGAAATGATTTTTTTGCCTCGGAGGGCTCCATTTGGATTCAAAATAACGAAAAAATCGAGCTAGTTTTTTTTGGTGTCGGAACATTCATGTCTGGTCGGGCCGAGCAGTTGAATTTTGACTCTGAGAGATGCTTATTGAATGACAAAAGATTTTTTTGATTCAAATGCCTTTTAATCAAGCAAGAATTCTTGAAAAAAATTTAGATCCTATTTGAGCCCGGAAAACCTAACCTGCGGCAGGTTGACTGTAGTAGAGTTGACCCAAATATTTGCTATTTTAATGGAAAATGATTTTTTTGACTCGGAGATCTCCATTTGGATTCGAAATTACGAAAAAATCGAGCTCGATTTTTTTAGGTAATTCATCACTCATTTCAGGTCTGGCCGAGTAATTGAATTTTGACTCTGAGAGATGATAATCAAATGACAAAAGATTTTTTTGATTCAAGTGCCTTTTAATCAGGCAAAAATTCTTGAATAAAAATTTATATCCCATTTGAGCCCGGAAAACCTAACCTGCGGCAGGTTGACTGTTGTAGAGTTGACCCAAATATTTGCTATTTTAATGGAAAATGATTTTTTTGACTCGGAGATCTCTATTCGGATACGAAATCACGAAAAAATCGAGCTCGATTTTTTTAGGTATTTCATCACTCATTTCAGGTCTGGCCGAGCAGTTGAATTTTGACTCTGAGAGATGATAATCAAATGATAAAAGATTTTTTTGATTCAAATGCCTTTTAATCAGGCAAAAATTCTTGAATAAAAATTAAGATCCTAATTGAGCCCGGAAAATCTAACCTGCGACAGATTGGCTGCTGGAGAACGACCCAAATATTTGCTATTTTCTTCACTAATGACTTTTTTTATTCAGAGAACTTCATTTTGGTCCAAAATTACGAAAAAAACGAGCTAGATTTTTTTCGGTGTCGGATCATTTATTTCAGGTCGGGACGTTTTGATTTTTTTGATTCAAATGCCTTTTAATCAGGCAAACATTCTTGAATAAAAATTTTTATCCTATTTAAGCCCGGAAAACCTAACCTCCGACAGGTTGACTGTTGTAGATCGACCCAAATATTTTCTATTTTATTGGAAAATGATTTTTTTGACTTGGAAATCTCCATTCGGATACGAAATCACGAAAAAATCGAGCTCGATTTTTTTAGGTAATTCATCACTCATTTCAGGTCTGGCCGAGTAGTTGAATTTTGACTCTGAGAGATGATAATCAAATGACAAAAGATTTTTTTGATTCAAATGCCTTTTAATCAGGCAAAAATTCTTGAATAAAAATTTATATCCTATTTGAGCCCGGAAAACCTAACCTCCGACAGGTTGACTGTTGTAGATCCAAATATTTTCTATATTATTGGAAAATGATTTTTTTGACTCGGAAATCTCCATTCGGATACGAAATCACGAAAAAATCGAGCTCGATATTTTTCGGTATTTGATCACTCATTTCAGGTCGGGCCGAGCAGTTGAATTTTGACTCTAAGAGATGCTCATCAAATGACAAAAGATTTTTTTGATTAAAATGACTTTCGATCAAGCAAGAACTCTTAAAAAAAAAGCTCGATGCTTTTTGAGCCCGGAATACCTATCCTGAGACGGGTTGACTGTTTGAGATTGACTTGAATATTTGCTATTTTATTAGAGAATGATTTTTTTGACTCGGTGGGCTCCATTCAGATTCAAAATTACGAAAAAATCAAGCTAGATTTTTTTCTGTATCTGATCACTCATTTCTGGTCAAGACGAGCAGTTCAATTTTGGCTCTGAGAGATGCTGATCAAATGACAAAAGATTTTTTTGATTAAAATGACTTTCGGTCAAGCAAGAATTCTTAAAAAAAAAGCTCGATGCTTTTTGAGCCCGGAATACCTATCCTGAGACGGGTTGACTGTTTGAGATTGACTTGAATATTTGCTATTTTATTAGAGAATGATTTTTTTGACTCGGAGGGCTCCATTCAGATTCAAAATTACGAAAAAATCAAGCTAGATTTTTTTCTGTATCTGATCACTCATTTCTGGTCAAGACGAGCAGTTCAATTTTGGCTCTGAGAGATGCTGATCAAATGACAAAAGATTTTTTTGATTAAAATGACTTTCGATCAAGCAAGAACTCTTAAAAAAAAAGCTCGATGCTTTTTGAGCCCGGAATACCTATCCTGAGACGGGTTGACTGTTTGAGATTGACTTGAATATTTGCTATTTTATTAGAGAATGATTTTTTTGACTCGGTGGGCTCCATTCAGATTCAAAATTACGAAAAAATCAAGCTAGATTTTTTTCTGTATCTGATCACTCATTTTTGGTCAAGACGAGCAGTTCAATTTTGACTCTGAGAGATGCTGATCAAATGACAAAAGATTTTTTTGATTAAAATGACTTTCGGTCAAGCAAGAATTCTTAAAAAAAAAGCTCGATGCTTTTTGAGCCCGGAATACCTATCCTGAGACGGGTTGACTGTTTGAGATTGACTTGAATATTTGCTATTTTATTAGAGAATGATTTTTTTGACTCGGAGGGCTCCATTCAGATTCAAAATTACGAAAAAATCAAGCTAGATTTTTTTCTGTATCTGATCACTCATTTCTGGTCAAGACGAGCAGTTCAATTTTGACTCTGAGAGATGCTAATGAAATGACAAAAGATTTTTTTGATTAAAATAACTTTCTATCAAGCAAGAATTCTTAAAAAAAAGTTGTATCGTTTTTGAGCCAGGAAAACCTATCTTGAGACAGGTTGACAGTTTCAGATTGATCAAATATGTTTTAATCAAAATTTAACTTTATAAAAAGTATCTAGAGCTCAAAGATACTTTAAAAAAATTTTTTTAAATAAAATTTGCATGAATACTTTTTACTCGTAAAAATTTGATATCATTCAATTATTTTAAACCATTTTATTTCATTAAACTACTGTTCTTTTTAGCTATTATTATAAATATTTAAGTGTTTCTTCATCTGTAATTGTTTAAAAAATTAACGAAATCCAAATAAATATCATGTGTACATATACTCCTGGCATTTACTTCTAAAGATTTAAAAAAATTAAAATTTCAAATAACTCTTCTTAATTTCGTTAAGAAACGTCTTCAAAAAGTTAATTTTCTTGCTGAATGTTCAGCAAAAGTATTTGAATAAATTTTATCAAATTAACTGTTGAAATTATTTGGAACCAAATTTCTTTGAAAATATTAGTTTGCTCATACATGATTATTCATTAACTTATCTTATGATTGTTGTGAAAAATTATTATTATTACTATTTTTTTTTTATTTAATGAAAATTGATCTTATAAGTATTTGTTTCAAAAGATTCAGAGTTACTTAATCATTATTTCTGATTGAAAGCAATGCAATCCTATACTTGTCTCAGTAATATTTCAACTTTCACAAAGCAATAACAATTTTCGAACACAAGTTATGTATTTACATTAATTTTTCTGATTAAAAATTACTTACCTCATGCTTAAAAAGTTTACGCTAGAAATAAAAAATATTGAGAAAAGGCATGGTCTGGCCTGAAATAATTTTTTTTTTCATTTAAAATATTTTAAAAGACTTATTAGTTAAAAGTCAACGTCTTCTTAAAAAAAATGAAATTTTAATTCTTTTGACTTGGCTAAGTACTTAATGATGCTTCTTTATTTTATTCTATATTTTTTAAAAATAATAATTAATTTTTCGTAAGTAAAAATGAAAACATACATTTAACGATATTTAAAGATTTTTATCGTTCTTTTACTTCTTGCGCTTTCACGCTTTTCAAACGTAACCCTAGCGGGCCTGAACTCAATGCTTCGAAAGAAACGCTCTGAACCTCGCGCTGATAATGCGTGAAAAGTTCCTGCTACATCATATAACCTTCGTTGTTTTGAATGAAAACAAACCCACGTGCTTTCGCGTGTCGTGTAAGGTTATCCACGGGCTTTTGTTTTTGCAAAAAGTATATCAAATAAAACAATCCAAGTTACTATATCCACTACCCTTTCGGAATAAAATTTTTGAATCTGAAGGGACTTTTTAAATCCTTAATAACTTTTGAACCTATTAATAAAAAATTATTAATACTATTATTTTTGGAATCGGAAAAATTTTAGGAATCTACATTTTTTCTCCTCGTCATTCCCGGTGAATCACCGTGTAGAGCTTCACACTCAATCATACTTATCATAATTTGAAAACAATCTTTGACAACCATAAATTATAGCACCACAAAGTATTAAATTTTTTTTTTTTTTTTTTTTTTACCAGAACTTTGAAAAGCTGTTTTTCAGATTGGAAACTATAGATGAATACTAGTCAATCTTACTGAAAATTATTAACATTAAAAAACCGAATATCACTGCTTGGATCTTTTTAAACTCAAGAAGTATAAAATTTGATTTATTTTAACTGCACATACGTGTATTAAAACATTATAAAAAATAATCTGCCTAGAATCACTTGAGCTTATAGAATTTTTTTGATCGGTATTTGAGACTATTGATAGAATTATTTAAAAGTTTCCCATAATTTGAATAAAATCATTGCAAGTAAAATAATATAAGATCGAAATTTTTCCTTATTTCTTTAAAATAATTACTTAAATTTAAAATTACTTGGTTAATTTGGTTGATTACTTGGTTACTTGGTTGATAGAAATATTTAAAAGTTAATATTGTGCAATAGCACGCACTAGCTACATTGCAAGTCGCGCGTTGTGTACTATTATTTTTCAATCTTAAAATTATTTATTAAATTTCATGTAATAATAAACTTATTTGTCCCATCGTGGACTTTTTTATTATTATTTAAAATTATTATGTTGGTTTTATAAAAGTATTCAAATAAGCAAATAACGCAAAAAACCGCGCACTGGCTATTTTTCCCTTTTTCTGGCAGAGAGAGAGCCGCGATGTATCATCTCAAAATTTAATCAAGATTTATTTGTGTTTTGATCAATTAATTAATTTGAAAATTATACTTATCTAATAGCTAAAATGTACTTTATGTAATTGAAATTAGGGTGACAATTTGTTTAAAGGCCAAAATAAAATTATAGTAATTACAATTTAAAAATGGTAATTTTAACTTGCTTTACGAAAGTAACAATTAAAGCTTTATTCGGTCAAAATTGATTTATTTGAAAAAATTCCGTGCAAGTGTTTCAAATTAGCTCAGTTGCAACAATTATTTTATAACTTAATCTTTCATTGCAATCTTTTTTCCTTTACAAATATTCTTCTACCCAATTACATAATCGATAATAATTAATAATATGGCTCACGATATCTATAATACGGAAGAGGCTAGCCTATATATTCTTATCTCTACACATTATTCTTTATTTTTTTCTTCCGTTTTAGTTTCGGCGTGTCATCGATGTTCCTCCCCAGGATCGAGACGCTCAATTCAGGGCCAGTTGAAACGCGCGCATCTATGTAGCTAGCACCGTAATCAGTCAAATTTAAATTGTTACCACTTATAATTAAATATACTATGCGCAATTGAATATGCTTTATATGATTGTTAATCAACTGTGTTTATCTAGATTTTTTTCCTTTTTCTATAATCTCTTCGTGTCCACTCATTCCTATCAGGGTCCAAATTTCTCTCCTCTCTACCTCGAACCTTATCCTTGTTATCCCTTCAAGAATAATTTGTTTTTTTCAAAATTTTCCCATGGACACCCACGTCCAGGGGCCGCGGAAAAAGATCTTTTTTTCGCTTGCTTACTCTTGCGTGCCTATTCTTCTCTTTTCTTACCAACTGACATAACCAAAATCCATCTTCCTCGCTTCTTGCAGCCAAAAATTCTCCCTTACTAAACCTTAAGTCCCTATCCTGCCAATTTCCTTCACTTGGCTTGCTTAATTCTTTTGTAGGCTCCTTTTCTTTTTTCTCCACGCTTTCTACCTGTGAGAGCCTCCCTGGATCCTGCTTGTCCTCTGACTCGGATATCGCTCCAAAATACTTTGCCCTTTGATCCAGTATTCTCCTATTTCTCTTATAACTTTTATGCAGTTCTTTTATGTATTCCTGAGACCTCCTGGGCGTGCTCATTGTCCTCACTCCTTCCTCCATATTTTCCCTCTTTCGCAAACTTGCCAAATCCTTTCCTTGCTCCGACTGACTGATAATTTTCTCTCCTGTCCCTTCCGCTTGGACCTTTTCACTGATCGGGTATTGTTTTCCTGTCGAAGCCTTCTTAGTGCATTTTCTTTTCCTAGTAGTAACAGGGTTCTCCCAAACTGACGTCTCGCTGTCTGCACTCTTGTAATTTAATTCATTTCTTGGTTTATTTCTTTCAGAAGCGTCGCTTAAGCGTTGTGTTACTTCCTCGCTTAATTCTCTCCGGGTCCTCTTACATACCCACACCTTTACTGACGGTGCTTCTTCCACATAATCATCTTTTGTATCTTGTCTCTCGGCCAGCTCGTAAATTTTCCCTTCTTTTACTTCCCCCAAAAAATTTCCGAAAACAATATCGGGACTCACACTTTGTAAGGGGTAATATCTTAAATTCGCGCTGCGACTTTTCGCTTTAGCATATAATATTTGTCTAGCTTTGGGTGGACTTTTAAAACACTCGTCCTTCGTAAAGGGAATTATCATATCTCCGAACTCTAAACATTTATCCGTGGCATTTATTTTCCCGCCAAAATCCTCAAAGATTTTCCACCCAAGTACCCCATCAGTATCAACTGGAAAATTATCTGGCACTACATGCACCTCGCAGTTAAACCCCCCTCATTCTATATTTGCGCTGCCCAACGAGAGACTTTCGCCCGGTATGACCCCTGTTATGGCTACTATATCACGGTTATTTATCGCTACGCCCTCCGATACGCAGCTCTTCTTGATTATTGATACGTCGGCCCCTGAATCCGCATAAAACCGGCAAGTTTTTGCTCTTAGATGTGGGCTCTGTAATTCTACTTCTGGTGGCCTATGTCCTACCTTCGTCAGTCTCACTTGAACCCTCCTCGGCTCTTCTAGTGTAGGCTCGGTTTTGGCTTCTGTCGTGTGCTCGGCTCCCGGTCGTTCGAGTGCCGAGCACCTTACAAGTTTAAAGACCCGTCTGTTCGATTATCTATCTAACCGGCATTTGTCCCATTGCGCTCCGGCTGATAGCTCGCCTGATTATTCCCCTCATTTCTATCGTTATAATTTTCTCGATTTTCCTCATTATAATTATTTCTATCAAAATTCTCACGACTTCTGTTATTATCGTCATAACCGTCATTGTTGTTATAATTGTCGCGATTTTCGCCATTATAGTTATCTCTATTAAAATTCCCCCGATTTCTATCATCATTGTTATAATTGCTATTATTGTTATAATTACTATTACTGTTATAATTTCCCCTGTTATTCCGATTTCCGTAACCATTATTTCGACTATCATAATTTCCGCCCCTGTTACCCCTGTTGTCGTATCTACCATTATTATTGTTGTAACCTTGGGCCCGGCCATTCACATTATAATTATTATTGTTATTATTCCAACCTCCGTTGTTGCTTCCATTCCTTCCCCAATTTCCATTATTCCTATTATTATTGTATCTCCCCTGGTTGTTTTGGTTATTGTTGTATCACGGGTTATTTCCCTGGCTGACCTGGGCACCTCCCCGGTTATCTGTGGGGTAATTTACAATGGGGACAGGCACTGGTGCGTACATCGGCGCCACTCCTACTGGTGTGCTATCGGGCCTACTCTCCGTTTGAGGCTTAGGCTGTGTTGGGCTGGTTACTATCATCCCATTCGCAAGGGCCCGTTTGAGCCAGTAACAGTCCTTGTAATTAAGCCCTGCTGTTTTACAATACATGCATGTGACCGACGCACCTTGCTCATCCTTCAAATTATTACGCATATCCCTGGTTTCTTCTTTAATTGGTGCACGCATTATTGCGGCCTTTTGTGGTGAAGGTGAGGCCGTCCCGGTCAGCAGCTTTTCTACCAGTTGCCTCATCGCATCTACTTGCGACCCCCTGCTCCTTATAATTTCCTAACATACTCTTCCGAGGCCCAGATTTTTGTTCGAAATGTATCGCGCTTGTGATAGCGGCATCCAGTGTTGCCGCCTTTTCACTTCTTACCTGGTGTTGGAGTTCACCGCTCAGCCCTAGCATAAATTGTTCTAGCGCCTCCTTTTTGGCGGTCTCTTTATATATTCGCCCCATTGGCCCGGATAGAGAAAGGGTCCGCATCATAAATATTTCGAAGTCTATTGTATAAAATTTGTACTCGCAGCCCGAACGCGCCTGCATCTTCTCCCGGTAGTTGCGTTATTAATTTAAGTTCTAATAACACCGCGTCAGCTCCTCCGTTGTGTCCATAGTGCAACGTCAGATCTTCCAGTAGCTGGTCTACAGAGTCGTATTGCAGTAATCGTGCCGCGTAAGCAGCTGCGGCACGTCCAGTGAATTTGGATGCCAACGAGTTTAAAATCCACGCTTCATATTCTTCCCCCAATGCTTGCAACGCTGTACGCACATTTTTACAGAATAATGGAAGCATATCCGCGTTCCCATCGAAAGTCGGGATTGTACAAATCGCTTGGCTCAGAGGAATTTAGGCTGGTGCCATTCGGGTTCAACGAACCATACGTGGCTTGAAGGTGCTACTAAAATTAACTATTGGTCTTCTCGTATTTCTGAAGGAATCTTTTATTTCCGTCCCAGGGTCGTGTGCGTTCGGGGGCGTGGGCGTTGATGAACGTGACATTTGCATCGCTTCTCTCAATTCCTCTATCTCAACTTGTTGAAGCTTCCTCTCGCTAATCAATTGATTCACTACGTCAGTCAAAGGGTTGGGCACGGTTGAGTGGTGGATATTTGTTCCCGCCTGTGGCGCCGAATCAATCACATATTTCGGGAACTCGAACACTTGTTCGTACCCTTGCGCGATTTCCTCCTCGTTTGAATTTTCCGGCATATATTGCGCTTCCTTTCGCTCTTTACTTCTTTCACGCCTAAACCACCATGGGTTTTTCGCGTTTTTCTGCTTAGGGATCGTTCCCGTCGGATTCCCTGTTACTGCTACTACCTTCGAGTTTTCGGTTTTCACTACTGCGGTTAATAAGGACTCCATGTGGATTCGCGTTGTCAGCGCCATTTTAATTTGGGGATGCTCCCCATAATCCGGGTAGTTTAGGGCTAAATTTAATAACACATTTATACTGCGTTGTAACGCCATTTGGTCCGTGTAGCTAATCGCGTATACCGCCCAATTCAACCTGAAGGTTACGTCACTTAAAAATTTGGTTTCCCGGTCTACCGCTCTCTGCTGCGTTTTGACATCGTCCACGCCAGCCCCCTGCATCGTCTGAATTTTGTTTGCTCCTGTCTTTCCGTCTTCTAAAGTTTTCGTTTAGGTGTCGACCATTTTTAATCATTTTCTCTATTAAGTAAATTACAAAAAAATCCCAAGTTAATGTATCTACTCGGATTTCTGACGGTTCCCTTTTGATCTAATGAAATAAAATCTACCGCGTAAAGAAGCGTGTACCCGTAACTCGACCGCGACTGAGGCGTTAAAATGCTTAGAGCGACAGAGAAAGAGAGCGCGTCTATAAAAATGTATGTTTTTCTTTCTCAAAAATAAGTCGTGGTATCTATATAGAAGAGATTTGGGGTAAAATCTCTCCTCCCCTAATAAAATATTTTACTCACCACACGGCTCCCAGGATGATGTCCAGGTTCACTCCGTGCATGGTCCTCCTCGGGTCCAAGAAAAGTCCGTGGTTCTGCTGGAACTCGATTGTGGGCTCTCGTACAGTCCTTCTTAGGTTCTAGTCGGGTGGTCCTTCAGGAACTCGTTAGCACTGCTCGAGTTTGTCCGCGTGCTGGTCCAAACATTTTCTCCTGATGATCCGGGTCCCAATCTTTTTTCCTTTTCAAGCCAATCCCTCTTCTGACACCACGATTGGAGGAAGAGCCGGTTGTAAGGGCAAGTTGTAAGGCGTTGGTCCTGTAGGCGGCGGCCCAACTTTATGTGACGTCCCTGACGTCTATATCTCCTGAGGGTAAGTGGCTTTTGGTCGTTTAGGCAAGCTAAACGATACCAAAAGGGATTTGGGTTGGGGTGGGCGACAAAACGTCTAAAGACAAAACGTCAAGGGACAAAATGTCAACGACAAAACGACAAACGACAAAACGTCAAATTGATATAACGTCAAATGACAAAACGTCAAAGTAACAAAATCTCAAACGACAAAACGTCAAAAAAAATTAAAATAAAGTAAATTTAATATTATTTGTGTTTATTTGTATTTATGTTCTTGTTTATCTTAGTGAGTGTGTGTTTGTAGCAGCGTCTTATTTCGAATTAGTAAATCAAAACAGGTTTAGTATAGAATTGTCTCTCTAGCGGTGTACATCGCTTATTAAAATGTCCGGCAAAAATATACACAACGTCGGATAAAAAATCTGGAGAATTAGTCGATCGTGGAGTTTTATTGGAGCATAATCACCCTGCTAAAAAAAGTGATTTGTTCGCGTTAAAAGTTAAAAATGAAATAAAAAGAAAAGCAACTAAATCAGCTCAGAGTTATATACATACTAGGGGGGGTACCCCCCTGCTCGCTCCGCTCGCCAACCCCCTAATTATAATTGATAAATATAAAAATTAATCAAAACAATACGTAAGCTCTATGTTTGGTAAAATAATCAAAAGACTAAAGCGCTCAAAATCAATAAAAATTAGACACGAGAGTTCAGTTTAAACTTTACTTACTCATCATAACTTGATTCATAAAATCAGACTTATAAAGAAAAGTTTTTAATTATTTAGGCAAAATCATGAGTTATAGAATTTTATTTCTTTTTTTAATAATTTTTAGTCAAAATCTATCCAGGGCTAAAATAGATCTAAAATTGACAAATGAAGATATAAATCAATTTTAAAATAGTTAGAGTGTTCATGTAAGGTATATACATAAATTTTTGATGACTCATAAGGAATATTTTAATAAGCCCACTGGTATTTTGAACCATTTCATTAGTACTTACACACACAAAAATACTTTTTAGAGCTTCTTTTGCTTGTGGCGGGCATATTTAATAGATTCATTTCAGATCGATATTACAAACTTGAATTATATTTGCCGGCCCACAAGTGTCACTCACCTAATCACATTAACTATCTAACCTACTTCACTATCTCACCCATTTGGAGAACCCTACTAACCTTACTTAATCTTTCATCTTGAACCACCTGACCTATTTTAATCTTAGCCGCATTACTGACCTTACTAATTTTACTTACTTCAAATACCGTAAATAATTCCCAACTCATCTCTCACTCACTCTACCAACAAACCCTACTCACCTTATTCATTCTTGATCTGACTCATCTTAGATCTCTAGCTTATACTCCCTATCCTGAAAACTACTCTAGTAATTTGCCGAATGATAAAAAAAAATCAAGATTTTTTTCAAATTTCGCAAACTCGTACAAACGAACCTTGATTTACTTCAAAATTATTTTACAGATTCTTCATGAGATGAACGTATTTCCTTTATAGTAAGAGCTTGCTAAGTTTCGTTTGAACAGACTAATTGATAAACGGCTATGTTCAGCACCCTCTCATGAGAGTCATGACAATAAAAAGTATTTTCTGCACTCCGGCCGGGAAGTAGCAAAGACTGGCGCGCTCAGAGGCCAGAAAATGCGTCGAGCAGAAAAATAGTAGTACCTATACCACACGTGGCCACGAAAATAAGAAATGTCTCAGATCACATGTAATTTTCGGCCGAGGCGCAGCCGATTGTAGTAATCTACTAATTAATAAAAATTTGAATGACATAATTAGAAAGCTGAGCTCAAGACCTTTTTTATCATACATAATTTTATATAAAAATTTTCATTGGAGCCAAAGTTATAATTTAAATATGTCTATACCAGCCCACAACCACACAACCATCACTCACCCCATCTAAGTCTCTTTACTATTCTCACCCGTATTAAGGCGAAGTCATAAGGGTCATTTTAACAAAAAATTGAAGATCCTGTAAAATTAAAAATGAAAATGAAAAAAGGGCTCTGTAGCGCTGGAGCTACTATCTTAATATATCTTTTAAGCCCAACCCCATCAAAATCGGATCAAAATTAACGTCAGAATATGGGAAACAGTTTTGTAAATTTTTGTATCTTAATAGCATTTGCTATACATCTATATTTATTGAATCTTTAGGAAGTTTTTTTATTTTCGTTTTCATTTAATTTTAAATGATTTTTTTCGCAAATTCTGCAACTCCCCTTAAGACTTCGAATTTTTTTATCTTCAACTACATGACCTAGTTTAATCTTAGCCACATTACTGACCTCACTAATTTAATTTACTTTAAATACCGTATTTTATCCCTACCCCTAAAATCCAGCTGGATTTCCAGCAGAATTTCCAGCTGGCTATCCAGCTGGATTTCGGTTTCAATATGACGGCTGGATTTCCAGCTGGATTTCAAAAAAGAAATTTTTTGGTGAAAATTAATATTGCTTGAAATCAAGTTATTATTCATTTTTCAATGATTTTGAAAAAATTTATCTTAGTTTTTTTTTTTTAATTTTCCAGCCGGATCTGTCCAGCTAGAAATCCAGCTGGACAAATTGAAAAATGAACAATAACTTGATCTTAAGCGATATTAACCAAAAAATTTTTTTTTGTCCATCTGGATTTAAGGGGTAGGGATCTCCCAAACTTATTTCACCCAATCTACCAACGAATCCTACTCACCGTATTCATCAACTCAGTCACTAACTTTAAGTTTTGTTGAAGTACTTTAAATTTTGAAAAAGCTCTATTAATATTTTTAAGTAAAATAACAAACCCTTCCTCACCTCATCTCCCCTTCCACCCTCCTCCCGCATAACCTCCGCCTAACCAACCTTATCTACCTTACTAACCTGAATCGACTTAAATTATTAGCTCTCACTAAACTAACGTATCTCGCTTATCTAACCAGCTGGCTTGGGATGGCGTAAATCTGCCCACTTAAATGTCCCTTGATTACCCGTAAATATTTCTAGTACCGCACAAATTTTTATTCCTAAGTAAATGTTTTTTATCAAAAAGTAAACATTGGTATTAAATTAGGTATGGGTTATATAAATTAATATAAATAATATAAATTAGTAATTAATATATATAATATAAATTAAAATCCAATCGTTCGTTGATCTTAAATCGGTATATAATGATATATATATATGTTGCGGTCACTATCCGGACATTTCATATATACAGCGGTTACTATCCGGACATTTCAACACTATCCGGACAGTCAGGATAGTGTTTGGTCCCATTTTTTCCGAGACCAAATAAAAATGAGTTCCAGGAATTGGGTGATGGGTTATTTGGGATGGGTTATTTTGGTTGAACCGCGCAAACCTAGAAAATTTTTTTATTGATGGGTTATTTTGGAAAAAAAAATAAAAAAAAGATGGGTTATTTTGGTTTTTTTGAATACGTGGGTGGATTGCGCGTGATTTGCGCTTTAAGAGGGTGTATTATTGCTTTAGTAATTTATCATGCGGTACATGATCCGGCCTTCGGCCGGACAGTGACCACTGTACATATATATATATATATATATATAATTATTGGATTTTAAATTATATTATAATTTCAACGAAGAATTAAAAGGGATCTTTGAAAAGGGGATTTTTGAAAAAAAGGGGATCCAACTGGGGGGATCCAATACTTTCGACGAAGATCCAATTTAGGGGATCCAATTTAGGGGATCAGAAAAGTGCGATATTTAACTGTGTTTTGACCGTGTTTTTAAGAATTTCAGATTTTCGAAGATCCAATTTAGGGGATCAGAATCAAAAACGGAAATATAATATAGGGAGATTGTTTGAATTAAGGAAATTTTGTTTTGTAAACAAATGTGTAAGCGTATTTGTGAAATTTGAATGTTATTGTGTATGATCTAATTTTCATGATGTTTTGATTGTTGAGTTATGTATTTATGTTTTGAATGAAAATTAAAATGTTTTGTGATAAATTTATTGTCAATTTATTTTCAAATAATTCCTCATTAAAAAAAAAATTTATTTGTAAATTTCAATAATAATTTTCAAATATTTTTATATTGTTAATCTTTATATTTATAAATCGATAATAATTTTCAATACTTTTTATATTGTTAATCTTTATATTTATAAATCGATAATAATTTTCAAAACTTTTTATATTTCTAAATTGATAATAATTTTCAAAAATTTATATATTTTCAAATATAATTTCCAAGTATCGTTTATCATTTATTTTGATATTTTGTCTATTTGACGTTTTGTCGTTTGACGTTATGTCTATCTGTCGTTTTGTCGTTTGACGTTTTGTCGTTGACGTTTCGTCGCCGACGTTATGTCGTTTTGACGTTCTGTCGCAGACCCTTTGGGTTGTACACCGGTAGAGAAATTTATAACTCCGTATTGATGATTAACTCGTTCTTTATTCTTCACTGAACTAGGACCCGAGAGAGGAAGTGTGTGGGTGTGGTGAGCTTTACCGTAATTATGCGCTCCCGAGGCCTCGTGTCCATAGTTTTTATATCCGCGGTCACGCGGATTTTCGTCAGCCGGGCCCCCTTGGTAGGGGTTGCCACGTCGCTCTACTCGAATGTTCTAGAAGCTTTTCTGCCCCTGTCAGCACACGGTCAAGCCCGCTGATTGGGGTTCGTCCCATCATCTGACATCGAGCGCTCCGGACGTTTCTTATGCACTATACTAGCGCGCAATCAAGGCCACCGCTCGAGGCCACCGATCTGCTGACGCGTAGGTTTGCGCTTGTAGCTCGCGTGGCTAAAGCTTCGTAACGGGCCTGAAGGCCCATCGTACGCCTGTCCAGGGGACAGTGCGTACGTGACAATACAAAGGGATTGCAATTTAAAGAAGTCGGAATTTTAAATAAATAAGTTTATGGACATTCATTCGTCTGAATACTTAAATAGTCATGGTATCAAAAAGATCGCGAAAACTCTTATTCGGTTACCGTCGAAATATGGGAGTTCGATCTGAGGTGAGTGTATTTGCCTGTTGTATTAACAGCTCCTGCAGCTCACGATGTCGTGATTCTGGTCGTAGTTACCGGGGTTGATACAGGGGTTGGACCGGAAATTGACGTATTGACGTTTCGCGATCCATTTCGCAGTAGTTTTTTGATCAATGAGTAATTCAGCGAAACATAAGGTCATTTTGTTTGTATAAAATCTAGTAAATAATTGTCAAAAAAATTAAAGTTATTTCAGTTGTTGATCATTTAAATGAAATCACAAAAGGCATCGATCATTTAGAAGACTAAAAAATTTATGACCGAATTTTATCGCGTTAATTTAGAATAATAATCGCAAATTCTTAACCGTAACCTTAAGCGATAATAAAAATTTGATGCGTTGCACGTCACTCGTAGGTTAGGTGATGGTGCCTTTTTTTGAGTTTGTTAGTTTTGTACCAAGCATTCACTTTTTGCCAGTTTGTTGATACTAGAGCTCGGAGGATCAAATGCTCGGGAAATAACCGTCTCGAAGTACCACAAGGATGAGGAACGGCTTCTTCTCCAGTTTTGTAGTATTAATTGAATGAGTGATTGGAAATGAGAAAATGAAGCGTAATATTTTAATTCAACAATTAATATTCAACTCTGCCACATTGATATCGGTGAGTTGAACAGTCTAAAATGCCTGCATTTTTCGATATGCGTGTATTTTGGACGAGTTATCTCATCCTCGAGCCTTTTTGACAGGTCTCGTTTGGACGAGATAACTCGTCTCCATGCGCAAAGGAGTTAAAATAATATATTACTAAAGTGCGTTTTTGTGCAAAATCTAAAAGAAAAGCTTATTCGGTAAACGTGGTTATGCGTTTGCTTCGCTGTTGTCAAGGAATAACAATAAAATTAAGACGAGTCCCATCGAACGTGAAGTCGTGTGCGTTTAAGCGGTGGTTTGAAAGTATGTTCTATCATAAGTCGAGAAAACAAACTTTTTAATAGTATATTACACACTGGGTGCTGGGAAAGTTTTGGCTCTAGCAAACCCAGATTGTAGTAAGTGATTATTTATCATTTTTAAACATATTAAAACAAAATTTAAGATAAAAATTTTTTAAAAATGTTGAAAAATTGCATGTTTTGAAGGTTATGTACCGCAATTTTCTATTTTTCTTGTAAATTAGTCCGATAATCTTAAATTTTTATAATTTTAAAATAATCTTCAAATTTTTATCTTTCAAATGACACCTGACTCGTAGTAAACTTGTGGATTTTGTTGATTTGCCAAATTTTTAAATTTTTTTTCCATAAGAGCCCATGTTAAAAAAAAAATTCTAAACTGATTTTTTTCTCGAAAACGAGTCCGACAACCATTGTTGTGTTAAATAGGAAAGTTGTTTGTCTTACTTCAAGGAATCTACAGGAATTTTTTGGGTTCTTACTTTTGGATTTTGAAAAAACTGCCAAGCCTCCTTAATTAACATTGATCTTTGAATTTTCGATTGTAACCTGTATATTTTTTTGAATAAAGTACCCCTGAAGAGGCTGACAAAACAAGTCAGTGAAACGTTGGTTTGATTTGCTTCAAATATCAAATAATGCCTCCAAGTGATCCATTTAATTGACTATTAGCATTTGATTTCAATTATAATGCAAGCCCTTTGTATATATTTTGTTTTTTATTACCTTTTTTTTTTTCTCATTTTATGAAACCAACTCTAAATTTCATGCATTAAAGTGTTATAGTCTATGAAAATGCTGTAAAATTTAATACATATTTCGATACTTTAATTATAATTCACCGAAAATTTTATTATTATTCTAGAATGTCACAGAAATCCAAAAAAATTGCAGTATACCAGACTACCTTAAGCACAAGTATAGAAATAACAATTTTCTGATTGAATAATTTAAAATTACCTGTGTATGCAGTGCAGCTTATACGGAAACTTAGGATTTTATTAAGGTATGTAAATTAAATTTTTCATTTTATTCTATTAACAAGTTCATTCAACTAGGCAAGTTAGAAATTCATTCATAAAGCACTTTTCGAAATTTTCTCAAAAAACGGTTTCACGAGCCTTTTTAATTTTATTTTATGGATGGCGTTATTCGTAGGTACAGTACCTATGGGTAAAACGTTATTGTAGGCGCTATACCTATGTATAAAACGTAATTCGTAGGTACCATTATTTAAGTTTCAAAATAATATTGGTAATTTGCTCATCATATTCTGTTTGAAAAAGGTCGTAACTTGGATGCAAAGAGCACAAGTAAACAATAAATTGTTAATTTATAAGTACTTTTAACTGTCTTTCAATTTTGAAAGGCTTCAGAAAAAAGATTTTTCATTATCAATACATTATGATCTTATAACGAAAGATGAATTTATAAACAAAAATTGAGAAAGCAAAAAATTCGACTCCAGGACCAGGATTTAAACCTGGGATCTCCCAATTGCCGGTCGGATGCTTTACTAACGAAGCTATCCGTGGAGCCGCAGTTCGAATGCTACTTTGAAAGCAAAATTCTTTCTCTCTCAAATTTTTGTTTTTACGTTACGCGGGTGAGTTTTTTATTTACCTCCAAGTTACGACCTTTTTCAAATAGAATATGATGAGCAAATTACTAACTTATTTTAAAATTAATTCGGCTATGTGGACAAAATGAAGCCATTCGAGGTAAATAAAAAACTCACCCGCGTAACGTAAAAACAAAAATTTGAGAGAGAAAGAATTTCGCTTCCAAACTAGCATTCGACCTGCGGCTCCACGGATAGCTTACTTGGTAAACTGAGCACCGGCAATCGGGAGATCCCAGGTTTAAATCCTGGTCCTGGAGTCGAATTTTTTTCTCACTCAATTTTTGTTTATAAATTCATCTTTCGTTATAAGATGATAATGTATTGATAATGAAAAATCTTTTTTCTGTAGCCTTTCAAAATTGAAAGACAGTAAAAAGTACTTATAAATTAACAATTTATTCTTTACTTGTGCTCTTTGCATCCAAGTTACGACCTTTTTCAAATAAAATTATTTGAGTTTACTCGTCTATTTTTAAATTTATATTTCGTGAACTGGATCTGCTCATGTTACTTAATTTTAGATTTTATACTTGAATTAGTGCAGGCTCCAATTTCACTTCACTTAAATTAAATAATAAATTGAGAGTAAATCTCTCTATTTCTCACACTCTGTTCCATACTGTGGCTAATCTTCATTTATTTTTATTTTTCATTTATAATAACTAAAAAATGAAAACAGAAATAGAAAATTTTTTTTTAATTTTTAATTTTTAATTTCAGTTAGTACACACTGAGTCTCATAACCATTCAAATAATTCACTTAACTAATCAAATTTAATTTATAATAATTTAAACAAATTACCACCCTAGAACCGGTTTTGTGTTAGTTGACTCTCTTCAGGTAGGAGTAGGTACACTAAATTAAACGTCTCGAAAGCTTAGCTTATATAGAGAACATTATTTCACCCATAACAATCATTCCGATTGTGTTGACAAATCTAAAACTTTTGAAAACAAGTATAGTTTTCTTGGGCTTTTCTTGATGAGAAATCTAATGAAATTCAATTAAATAATAAATTGAGAGTAAATTTCTCTATTTCTCACACTCTTAAGTGAATTATTTGAATGGTTATGAGACACAGTGTGTACTAACTGAAATTTAAAATTTAAAATTAAAAAAAAAATTTCTATTTATTTTTTTATTTTTTAGTTATTATAAATTTAAAATAAAAATAAATGAAGATTAGCCACAGTGTGGTATAGAGTGTGAGAAACAGAGAGATTTACTCTCAATTTATTATTTAATTGAACTAGAAATTACTCAGCGCGCAAGCGCGCACGGGCCTTTATTTATTGCTTTTGCAAAAGAAATTTTTGTTAAATATAATAAAAAATTCTAACTCCATCAGTTTTTAAGCGCGCAAGCGCGCATAGGAAAAAAACAAAAATAGTAACCTCAAATGCACTTTTTGAATATTTTAAAAACTTCTTCACCAATCAGCTTACGAATAAATTGTTTACACAAGGTGGCGATAGCTCTCTTTTATGAAGGGATTTCATTAGATTTTTCATTAAGAAAAACCCAAGTAAACTATATATGTTTTTAAAAGTTTTAGATTTGTCAACACAATCAAAAGAATTGTTATGGGTGAAATAATGTTTTCTATTCGCTCTGTGAGAGTTCGTGGCGCCACCTCGAATTTACAGCCGGATTTTTCTGTAAGTGTTGTCGCCAGCGCTACGCCACCTCGAATCTACAGCGAGGATTTTCCTGTAAGTGTTGTCGCGGATGAACTCGCACGGAGCGAATATAAGCTAAGCTTTCGAGACGTTCAATTTAGTGTACTTACTCCTAGCTGAAGAGAGTCAACTAACTCGAAACCGGTCCTACGATGGTAACTTGTTTAAATTATTATAAATTAAATTTGATTAGTTAAGTGAATTATTTGAATGGTTATGAGACACAGTGTGTACTAACTGATAAAAACTTATTCTTCGACCCCGACTGAGAGGTTGGTCGCATTGAGAACGATAAATAAATAGCGGTCCCGTAGTCAGAGGCGAGTCGGTGAGCCCGGTAGCGTAATGGTTAACACACCCACGGAAACCCGTGATCACAAGTATGCAAGTGATGGGTATTCACCGTAATTTTAGATGACGATCACCTTAATTTTGGGTGATCGAGTTTAGAAGTTAAACTTCGGGTGCACATAACCTCACACTTGACTAATTTATTTACCCTTGTAAAAAAAGTTTCACTTAAAAAACTATTATTCCGTTCATCAGAACTTTGAAAAAAATAAATTTGACTTAATAAAAGAATGTAAATTCAAGATTAAAGCTAAAAAATTTCTTATGTTTGTGAGTTATAAGATACGGGTGTGTACAACATAGTAGCAGACTAAAATTGACTTTCTTGCTTTGCTTGTTTTTTGTGATCGATCACCCTAAATTAGAGGGATTCACTATTCTTCGCAGTGAATCGCTTGTATTTTCAGCGATCATCACCTTAAAATAATACGAATCACGTCCGTGCTGGTGATCACGGGTTTCCGTGCCGACCGCGAAAGTAGGTGACAGGTTCGATCCCTGGCTGGGTAAACCAACATTTTTTTATCTTTCTCAATTTAATTATTGAGTGGGTGGGTATCTATTTAAATTCATTTTTAATTGAATTTATCATTTTTAGAAATTTTTTCACGTTTTGGGTGGCTATGCTCCTAAAGTGGAAATCTTTGTACGAAATATACCTGGATCGTCAATATAAAGTCACACTTAACTATTAACTGAAATTAAAAATTAAAAATTAAAAAAAAATGTTCTATTTCATTTTTCATTTTTTAGGTATTATAAAGTTTAAAATAAAAATAAATGAAGATTAGCCACAGTGTGGTATAGAGTGTGAGAAATAGAGAGATATTTAAGCTAGGTTCACTATTTAAAAAAT
Source organism: Encarsia formosa (assembly GCA_038277355.1). NCBI lineage: Eukaryota > Metazoa > Arthropoda > Insecta > Hymenoptera > Aphelinidae > Encarsia > Encarsia formosa. The sequence goes on along the minus strand of CM076186.1, from coordinate 43,383,200 downwards.
TACATTCTCAATTCCGCAAACAATTTTTTAAATATGAGCAGTTAAAAGTAATGAAATAAGAAAAATCTAACGGTCGAAAATCTAACATTCGTCATTCAATATCGATATAACTATTCGTTCTCTTCGAAGCCACTTAGTTTACGATTTAAATAATTACTACTTTTTTATATTCCAAAAAATTAATAATTCCAGAATACAAGCCAAACATAAATTAATTTTTTTAATTTCAATTTCAGTTTCAATTTGATTCTATTTTTTTCTTAAGAATGTAACTTTAGTTAAGAAGAGTTAAGAATGTAACTTTTTAGTTAGTGAGCTTAAATATTAGATATTCTCCAAAAAAAACCCAGTTCGCCGTAATTATTTACTTTTTTAAAAATACGTTTTTAGATTTTACTTCAGCCAAAAGGAATATAGTATAAACGATAACTCCATGTCGTTTCAAAATTTTTTATTCATAATTTTTCAAAAAATTTAATAAACAATAATTTTTATTTTGAAGTTTTAAAAATAGATTCTACATAAATTTCAGGTTTAAAATTCTAAACAGCATAAAAAAAAAGTTTTTCAAAATTATAAAGGCAAAATGATAAATCATGAATGAATGAATTATGTTGTCATTTGTGTGGAGTAAAGTAAGAATTTTAGACAAAATTAAAAACTTTTTTATGTTAAAAAAATGCTTTACTAACGAAATTTGATTTATAAATTGTTAAAGGGGCTAATCAGCAGAAATTCAGGACTGAGAATCCATACATTAGCTTTGTTCAAAACATAGTATTAAATGTTTATAACAAATTTGAAATTTGAATTTGAGCTGTTTGCAACTTTTGTTGTATTTATCCCCCCCCCCCCCCCACCGGTTGCTAATAAAAAATTTTATCTCATTTTCTGCATTAAAAACTCTTTAATTTTTTAGTCATACAAACAGAAAATCAGTTTAAAAAGATAAAGTAAGATTTGAGTTAAGTCACAAAAAATCAAGTATTGATAAAACTAATAAAGAAAACTGTAACAACCTCATTATTTCATTTCGAATTGAATCAGTGAATCACTGTGAAGAAAAGAAGAGTTCTTCAGCCGATGTACATATTTTATCCATGCCACAATTAGTCAAATACATCTAATATTTAAATCATCAGTATGAAGATTTTCGTCGATCTTGAATTAAAGTATTATGTAAAATATTTGGTTTGAGAGGTACATTTCACGATAATTTACTTAAACACGTCTTCGGAAAAATTAAAAATATTCAAAACCAAGACGATGGCAGAGGACTTCCGGAGGCACCTTCAAGAAAAGTAGAAGCGGTGGTATGCGTAGTTCGTCACAGGATCATTTCTACATAAAAATTCAAAAAGGTTTCGATAAATGATGAGTTTTTCGAGGCCTTCAGGAGAGGATTTTTTTTTTTTTAATTTTGTAGTTTTTGCGACGCTTTGAAGTCAAAATACCGGTTTTTGCTGTAAAACTCCGCCATTTAATGGTCACCATTTTGTTTCTAAGTGAAAAAAAAATTCCTCTCCTGAAGGCCTCGTACTATGTATGAAGAATAAGTGCACAAAATTTTGAAAGAATCGGTACAATAGTTTTCAAAGGCCAGATACCACCGCTTTAAAAATAGTAGTTTCAAGAAAAACACATTTAAAGTTTTGAACTCTGAAAAATTAAAGAAATTTTGTTTGTACCTACCCTACAAAGAATCATCGATACCAGCACCATAAAACAGAGTTCCTGCCGCAATTTATTATTATTATTTTTTTTTTCGACGCATCGTACGAGGTACGATGCTCGTCGTTTAAAGCGTGCTATTGAGCTCTCGATTGGGTCGAAAGTACACTAGTGGTGCTTGGATTCTGACCCCCCCTTCAAATTCGACAAATGGTGGGTCGAACGTTCGTCGAATAAAAAGTTGGCTGTGTTAACTTTAATTTTCGCGCAAAAAAAAATCTCAATTTTTACGTTGGTTAGAAGGTTAGAGTAAAATAATTACTAATTATTTTCATTTTAATTCATTAATTTTTACATCAGATCAAGTGTGATAGTTATTTTAAAGTGCCGATAGTTATCTGTTTGCTGATTATATTTAGAAGTTTAAAAACAGTTGTAAACCAATTTTTTGGAAGCAAGTTACGATCTTGCGTTTGAACGAAAAGTAATCTACGTCATCAATCTTTGCTAAAAAACTGTTTGAAATTCAATTCTTACAGGTAAGTGACTGTTTTTATTAACTTACCAATTGATATTTACGCGTCTACAGCTGTCCGTTTTAATGTCACGCATTCCATAAAAAAAAATTACATTTTTCCCCCTAAAAATTTATTTAATAATAATTTAATTAGTTACGGTTGCTTTACGAGGACTCGAAGAGGCTCAAGGCGCGAGACGCAAGCCTCGATCGGCGCAATAACGGAGTTTTTTACCGAAAACTGTCTTCGCGAGCGCCGAGAGATGAGTATCTTTTTCATTATATAATCGATTGAATTTTTCATCTCTTTAGCTGTCCGTTTTTTAGTAGGTGTCGCGCGTTCAACGCAGAAACCGATTTTTTCTTCTTAAAAATCTATTTTTCAGACAGGTCGGCTCGAACGAGGACTTAAAGAGGCTCGAGGCGTGAGACGCAAGCCTCGATCGGTGCGACAACGGAGTTTTTCACCGCAAAACTGTCTTCGCGAGCGCCGAGAGATGAGTATCTTTTTCATTACCTTATCGATTGAATTTTTCATCTCTGTAGCTGTCCGCTCTGATTGTTTTTTATATTTTTAAAGAATTATTTTGATTCTATGCTCGAATATTTTCTATGTTCGTTTGTTTCAAATGTTCGAATGGATCATAGTTACTTTCAGATACAGTTTCACACAGTTTTATATCGAACTCTCAAAGGCTAACACAGGTTAAAAAGTTAAATTTTTATTTTGTAATAATTCGAGTCATGCTTCCTAAATATATACAATCGTTAATTGATTCGATTATATGCCATCGTTACGAGAAAAAACCTAAAGAAATCTGGAAAAGCGACGAATATTTTGTATTCGATGTTTCTTGGGAGATAAATGATGTTCTCCGTAGGAAACGCCAGAACCCGTTAGAACCAGCGTACAGAATGAAGTGTCCTATTAGTGGTTTTACTCTATTTTTATTCTATAAAAAATAATATTACTTAAATATTAAAAAAAAGTAAATTTTTTTTTAATTGAGTTTTTTTTTATGGTTTATACTTTATAATGTCATATTTTCATTTATGATACCTTTCGTCTACTTGTTATTAATAATACTACTTTTTTACTTCAACAGAAACTTACGTTACTAACCGATGGTCTTCGCTCAACCGTACGCTTACAAGAGCATGCAATCGCATGAGAAATGGAGCCCGTTTTTCGGATTTAACTCCATTCCAATATGAGACGGTATCGAACATGATGTTCCGCTACCGGGATTTTTCCAGGAGATTTCCTATTGCGGTTGATGATGAAGAAATTATAAATTACCCAACGTTGTTACATAACTTTTGTTTTCAAAATTAACTGTCTCTATTTCCGGTTCAGTTTATGTCAATTTGTAAAACAAACGACTTCGTTCAGTAAATTTTAATTAACTTAAGGTTTGTTTAATTATTGATCAATACATATAAAAATTTTTATAATTTAATAATATTTCAATAACGCAATTTCAAAATAATATAAAAAATGAAGATTGAAGCACCTGGTTTGAAAAATTTTTAATCAGATTGTATGTATTTAGGAAGCATGACTCGAATTATTACAAAATAAAAATTTAACTTTTTAACCTGTGTTAGCCTTGGACAGTTCGATATGAAACTGTGTGAAACTGTATCTGAAAGTAACTATGATCTATTCGAACATTTGAAACAAACGAACATAGAAAATATTCGAGCATAGAATCAAAATAATTCTTTAAAAATATAAAAAACAATAAGAGCGGACAGCTACAGAGATGAAAAATTCAATCGATAAGGTAATGACAAAGATACTCATCTCTCGGCGCTCGCGAACACCGTTTTTCGGTGAAAAACTCCGTTGTCGCGCCGATCGAGGCTTCCGAAACTCCGTTGTCGCACCGATCGAGATGTCTATCAAGCTGGCGTACCCACTTTCGAGTTCCAAAAAATAAATGCATGCTGAATTTTTTGCTAGTTTTTTGCTAATTTTTTACCCTATTCTTGAATTTTTTGCTCTTATCAGTTCCGAGAAACAGTTGGGTACGCCAGCTTGATATCGAGCTGGCGTACCCAACTGTGATATCTCGGGACTGGTGGCAGCTAGCGACGCGGGGTTCGCGGCATAATTTTTTGCTATTTTTTGCTGCTCTTGGCACCCATGCCCATATTTTTCGCTCTTATCAGTTCCGAGAACCGGCTAGCTTGATATCAAGCTGGCGTACCCAATTGTGATATCTCGGGACTGGTGGCAGCTAGCGACGCGGGGTTCGTGGCATAATTTTTTGCTATTTTTTGCTGCTCTTTGCACCCATGCCCATATTTTTCGCTCTTATCAGTTCCGAGAACCGGCTAGCTTGATATCAAGCTGGCGTACCCAATTGTGATATCTCGGGACTGGTGGAAGCTGGCGACACGGGGTTTGCTATTTTTGCAATTTTTTGCTATTTTTTTGCTGTTTTTGGAATTGTTTACACGAAATTGATTCTGGCAACAACTGTTTCGAGAGAAGCGCTTATTCAAAGACTCCTTTTCGAATATTTTTTTTGTAACACAATTTACATACTTTTCTTTTAACCTTCCACCAACAGATTTAAGCTTGCATTTCTGCAAGTAGAATATAAAGAACAGTGGCATGTTCCTTGTGCCCATTACATTTACAGATGAATGTGCAACGGAATAAAGGATACAATCGTTTTTCCAAATTAATGTAACTAAACAACAATTTATTTTGTTAGTGTTTAAAATTTCAAATCGTTTTTACTAGGGCTGCCGCGAGACGAGACAAGGCGAGACTTTTGATAGTCTCGTCTCGAGTCTCGAGAAAAACTAAAATCACCGGTCTCGTCTCGGTCTCGTCTCGAGTCTCGACGAGACTAACTTGTAATAGATTCTCCTCAAAAAAGAAAAAAATTAGCGGTATCATCCATTCACGATAAAGTTAATTTAATTTCCCCTATGAAGCTAATTTAAGAACCCCGCTTCGCCAGCTGCCACCAGTCCCGAGATATCACAGTTGGGTACGCCAGCTTGATATCGAGCTAGCCGGATCTCGGAACTGATAAGAGCGAAAAATATGGGCATGGGGTCAAAGAGCGGCAAAAAAATAGCAAAAAATTATACCGTGAACCCCGCATCGCCAGCTGCCACCAGTCCCGAGATATCACAGTTGGGTACGCCAGCTTCATATCGAGCTAGCCGTATCTCGGAACTGATAAGAGCGAAAAATATGGGCATGGGGTCAAAGAGCGGCAAAAAAATAGCAAAAAATTATGCCGTGAACCCCGCATCGCCAGCTGCCACCAGTCCCGAGATATCACAGTTGGGTACGCCAGCTTGATATCGAGCTAGCCTGTTCTCGGAACTGATAAGAGCGAAAAATATCGGCATGGGTGCAAGGAGCAGCAAAAAAATAGCAAAAAATTATGCCATGAACCCTGCGTCGCTAGCTGCCACCAGTCCCGAGATTTCACAGGTGGGTACGCCAGCTTGATATCGAGCTAGCTGGTTCTCGGAACTGATCAGAGCGACGAATATAGGCATGGGTGTAAAGAGCAGCAAAAAAATAGCAAAAAATTATGCCGCAAGCCCCGCATCGCCAGCTGCAACCAGTCCCGAGATATCACAGTTGGGTACGCCAGCTTGATATCGAGCTAGCGTAGCCAGCTGGTTCTTGGAACTGATAAGAGCGAAAAATATGGGCATGGGGTCAAAGAGCAGCAAAAAAAAAGCAAAAATTTATGCCGCGAACCCCGTGTCGCCAGCTGCCACCAGTCCCGAGATATCACAGTTGGGTACGCCAGCTTGATATCGAGCTAGCCGGTTCTCGGAACTGATAAGAGCGAAAAATATGGGCATGGGGTCAAAGAGCAGCAAAAAATTATGCCGCGAACCCCGCGTCGCCAGCCGCCACCAGTCCCGAGATATCACAGTTGGGTACGCCAGCTTGATATGGCTAGCGTACCCAGCTGTTTCTCGGAACTGATAAGAGCAAAAAATTCAAGAATAGGGTAAAAAATTAGCAAAAAACTAGCAAAAAATTCAGCATGCATTTATTTTTTGGAACTCGAAAGTGGGTACGCCAGCTTGATAGACATCCGATCGAGGCTTGCGTCTCACGCCTCGAGCCTTTTTAAGTCGTCGTTCGAGCCGACCTGTCCGAAAAATAGATTTTTCAGATGAAAAAATCGGTTTCTGCTTTGAACGCGCGACAACTACTAAAAAACGGACAGCTAAAGAGATGAAAAATTCAATCGATAATGTAATGAAAAAGATACTCATCTCTCGGCGCTCGCGAAGACAGTTTTCGGTAAAAAACTCCGTTATTGCGCCGATCGAGGCTTGCGTCTCGCGCCTTGAGCCTCTTCGAGTCCTCGTAAAGCAACCGTAACTAATTAAATTATTATTAAATAAATTTTTAGGGGGAAAAATGTAATTTTTTTTTATGGAATGCGTGACATTAAAACGGACAGCTATAGACGCGTAAATATCAATTGGTAAGTTAATAAAAACAGTCACTTACCTGTAAGAATTGAATTTCAAACAGTTTTTTAGCAAAGATTGATGACGTAGATTACTTTTCGTTCAAACGCAAGATCGTAACTTGCTTCCAAAAAATTGGTTTACAACTGTTTTTAAACTTCTAAATATAATCAGCAAACAGATAACTATCGGCACTTTAAAATAACTATCATACTTGATTTTATTACTATTATTATTATTTATTTCGAATATAGGGTAGAACCCTGCCATATTCGTGGCTGTGATACATAGAAGTTTACAATGATGATATCAAAATTTAGATTTTATAACTAGACAACAGTAATTAATTATACATTTCAGAAGTAACATATGAGTGCATATAAATTTATAAAATGTAGGCTGAAACTGCAGGATAAGGTGTCTTTTTTGATCTGAAAAAACATCCCGTCATTGTTTTTTTGATAGATTCATTAGTCGCGCATGCGCAGAAAAATTTTTCTCCCATTTAAATTACATGGGAAACCACAATTTTAGGTAGTTCTTCGTTTATTTCTCAAAAACCAGACTAGATCCCTCTCTGAAATTTTAGTATGTTATGAAGACATGAAAAACTCAACTTTTCAAGGTGATTCCGTTAAGGGGCAAGGTGGGCTACCCACTTTTTAAGGCCTCTGAAAGACCCGAAAAAGAATTTTTTTTTTTTTCAAAAATTCATAACTAAGCCTCTAATTATCCGATTGGAACCAGGTTTGGCGCAAATTTTTGTCTTTAGTTGTACTTTTTAGAAAAAAAATTTTCACTATAGTCTTAAGAAGTTTTTCGGCACGTAAATCGTCCATAACCTCAAAATTTCGAAAAAAACGTGGTTTTTTGGACTTTTCAATGCCATTTTAGCTTAAAAGTATAACAAAATATATATTTTCTGAAAGAACTTAAAAAAATGCATTTTTTCTTTTCTGTGGTCTATATTCGATTTATGCGTTTAAAGGCGATTTAATTCACTTTAAAGGTAAAAAATCGAGACAGTTTGTTAAAAAACCGTTCAAAACTTGAAAATTTGGCGCGTAAACCCCCATTTTTTTTTCTTTAAAAGATGCCTTTTTTGCTCTAGTTTACGTTGATACATACTTTTATATACTTTTATTCAATATTTATTGTAAAAAATTCATAAAACATAGAAAAAATACGAAAAATGCCCCTTTTTTACTCAAAGAATATAGCCGGGTAAGATAGTCGAATCGGCCCCCACGGCAAACTCTTACAATATTTATATCATTCGAAAGGGCATAAAAAAAGGAAATTTTTGACGCAAACCGCAGCTCCCTATTCCCTCCGTAGGGAGCCTAGGGTCTAAAATAGTGATTTTTCAACTTTAATTCATATCTCAGAACCTATAAGAGCTAGAAACATGCGGTTTGCGGCGAAATTTAAAAAAAAAAATGTAATTCGCCTATTTTTTTAAATATTACTACTCCTTCTCAGCAATTGTAAGCGTGACCCTCCCTCTCGCAAGCGCGTGCAATTATTGTATTACATTATCTAAAACAAATATGGTCGAAGCTTCATCTAACCTACAATAAATTATATATACCCTTTACTTTTGACGCTACATTCAGAGTTTCCTTTAAACTTTTGTGGTTATAAATTCATTGGTTTTGTTTATGTACTAATAATTATTATTTTCATGATTTTAATTGGATAATTTCAAACACTTAATTAAATAATTATTTTTTATCAAATCTATTCTCTAAATGTTATAATTGATTTGTAATATAAAAATTAAAAATTAAAATTCAAATTTTAAATTTTGCTCTTCAACCAATCACATCATGAATAAAATGCTGACATTCTTTTTGGGTTCTCTCTTTTATCTTAGGGTTTTTGGCTCCAAATATAAACCGTTTGTGTCATTTTTTAACCTTAATTTTGCGATTTAAAAAAATCTAAGACAAACATCTCGCCAAAAAAATAGATATATGACGTATTTTAACAAATCTAACAAATCTAAAGCTGATGTTTTTTTAATATTTTTTTTTGGCGAGATGTTTGTCTTAGACTTTTTTAAATCGCAAAATTAAGGTTAAAAAATTGCACAAACGGTTTAAATTTGGAGCCAAAAACCCTAAGATAAAAGAGAGAACCCAAAAAGAATGTCAGCATTTTATTCTTGATGTAATAGGTTGAAGAACAAAATTTAAGATTTGAATTTTTATTTTTAATTTTTAAATTACAATTCAATTAAAACATTTGGAGAATAGATTTGCTTACGCTTACAATTGCTGAGAAGGAGTAGTAATATTTAAAAAAATAGGCGAATTACATTTTTTTTTTTTAAATTTCGCCGCAAACCGCATGTTTCTAGCTCTTATAGGTTCTGAGATATGAATTAAAGTTGAAAAATCACTATTTTAGACCCTAGGCTCCCTACGGAGGGAATAGGGAGCTGCGGTTTGCGTCAAAAATTTCCTTTTTTTATGCCCTTTCGAATGATATATATATTGTAAGAGTTTGCCGTGGGGGCCGATTCGACTATCTTACCCGGCTATATTCTTTGAGTAAAAAAGGGGCATTTTTCGTATTTTTTCTATGTTTTATGAATTTTTCACAGTAATTATTGAATAAAAGTATATAAAAGTATATATCAACGTAAACTAGAGCAAAAAAGGCATCTTTTAAAGAAAAAAAAATGGGGGTTTACGTGCCAAATTTTCAAGTTTTGAACGGTTTTTTAACAAACTGTCTCGATTTTTTACCTTTAAAGTGAATTAAATCGCCTTTAAACGCATAAATCGAATATAGACCACAGAAAAGAAAAAATGCATTTTTTTAAGTTCTTTCAGAAAATATATATATATATATATATATATATGTACAGTGTATAATACCGGCCGAAGGCCGGACAGTGACCACTGTACATACCGCATGATAAATTACTAAAGCAATAATACACCCTCTGAAAGCGCAAATCACGCGCAATCCACCCACGTATTCAAAAAAACCAAAATAACCCATCTTTTTTTTATTTTTTTTTCCAAAATAACCCATCAATAAAAAAATTTTCTAGGTTTGCGCGGTTCAACCAAAATAACCCATCCCAAATAACCCATCACCCAATTTCTGGAACTCATTTTGATTTGGTCTCGGAAAAAATGGGACCAAACACTATCCTGACTGTCCGGATAGTGTTGAAATGTCCGGATAGTAACCGCTGTATATATGAAATGTCCGGATAGTGACCGCAACATATATATTTTGTTATACTTTTAAGCTAAAATGGCATTGAAAAGTCCAAAAAACCACGTTTTTTTCAAAATTCTGAGGTTATGGACGATTTGCGTGCAGTAAAACTTCTTAAAACTTAGAGAAAATTTTTTTTCTAAAAAGTACAACTAAAGACAAAAATTTGCGCCAAACCTGGTTCCAATCGGATAATTAGAGGCTTAGTTATGAATTTTTGAAAAAAAAAAAAATTCTTTTTCGGGTCTTTCAGAGGCCTTAAAAAGTGGGTAGCCCACCTTGCCCCTTAACGGAATCACCTTGAAAAGTTGAGTTTTTCATGTCTTCATAACATACTAAAATTTCAGAGAGGGATCTAGTCTGGTTTTTGAAAAATAAACGAAGAACTACCTAAAATTGTGGTTTCCCATGTATTTTAAATGGGAGACAAATGTTTCTGCGCATGCGCGACTAATGAATTTATCGAAAAAACAATTACGGGATGTTTTTTCAGATCCAAAAAGACACCTTATCCTGCAGTTTCAGCCGATTTGGCGTAGGGCAAATTTCGGCCAAATTGCAACCCCTCCTTTTGCAAAAATTCAAAATTCAGGAAAATTATTTTTCGTGAAACTTGTTTAGTATTTTTTAATGAGTCATCATGTTTACACGAGCTCACGCGGCGACTAGGATTAGGCTGCCCCCCCCCCCCGCCTTCCTCCTCTCACCGACACTCTTTATTTTTTTGAACACCTATATACAGGGTGACCCATTTTAAAAAATCCACCCTAATAACTTGCTTGGGGAGGCCCAAATCGAAAAAAATGTAGAGACCAAAATTTCATTTTTTTTTAGGGCTAGTAAGATGGGCCCAAAAAAACTGGGCCCGGGGCCTTATTTTGGGCCCCATGGACCCAAACTCCGTTTTTTCAAATTGGAACCCCTATTTTTGACCTTGGATTCAGAAAGAGCGGAAAATTTTACGATTTAGAGGCATTTTTTAGAAATTTTTTTGGGCCTTATTAAGGCCCTGCAGGGCCCATTTATCAATCAACTTCGATAACAGGAAAGAAATACAATTTAGTAAAACACATGCAACGGGGAGTTTATTATTTACACAAAATTATTGACTAGATAAGCCTCAAAATAGTGGGCTTCAAACTTTATTTTGGGCCCTATGGGCCTTAAGTCACTCTTTTAAACTGGAATCCCTTCGGAAAGTGTATAAAATTTTACAATTCTTATCTATTTTTTGGAAATTTTTTTTTTTTTTGGGCCTTATGAATGCCTATTTATCAATAACCTACAGTAACAGGATAGGCATACATTTTAGTGGAGCGCATGAACTGAGACAGTTTCTCAACATTTAATGTTGCATCGGGCCTGAGTAAACTGGGTCCTAGGCCTTATTTCGGGCCCTCAGAAGCCACAAAGAACAACTAGCTTTGACGTTGAGTTAAATTTATGCTTATGTTTAGTATCATGAAATTAATCTTTTCTACTCTAAGCATCACACAGGAACAACGACTTGCACGGTTCTGTTACCTTCGAGGTGCTTGCTTAAAGTGAGTCCTCTTAGGTCCATCATTAAAAGTTGAGAAACTGTCTCAGTTCATGTGCTCCACTAAAATGAATGCCTATCCTGTTACTGTAAGTTATTAATAAATGGGCATTAATAAGGCCCAAAAAAAAAATTTCCAAAAAATGCCTCAAAAACGTAAAATTTTCCGTTCTTTTCGAATCCGGAGTCATAAATAGGACTTCCCATTCAAAAAAACGAAGTTAGGGCCCGTAGGCCCAAAATAAAACAAAAGGCCCAAATTGGTTGTGCCCATTTTACCTGGGCCTCAGGGGCCCAAAAAAATTCCAAAAAATACCTAAAAATCGTAAAATTTTCCGCTCTTTTCGAATCCAAGGTCAAAAATAGAGGTTCCCATTTGAAAAAACGGAGTTTGGGTCCATGTGGCCCAAAATAAGGCCCCGGGCCCAGTTTTTTTGGGCCTATCTTACTAGCCCCAAAAAATAATGAAATTTTCGTCTCTACATTTTTTTGATTTTGGCCTTCCCAAGTGAGTTATTAGGGTGGATTTTTTATAATGGGTCACCCTGTATATTCGCTCCGGCGCGCAGAGAGTAATTTCCTCGATAATTTCTTAAGCAAAAAAAAAATTGCTGCCGATCTTATGATACATTTATGAACAAGTTATACTTAACCTATAATAATGAAAAATATAATAAAAAATTGTTCTTTTCCACAAGTACCTACAACAATATTCATTTTTAAACACCATTGCACTCCATTATTTATGGAATAAAATAAATTGTGCGGCTGGCTCAACAATTAACATGCTTTATTTTTGCAGCAATTATATTGCACATAATTGGTATTATAATTAAAATGACTTCTCCGGTGTAAATATTTATATGCATAAATTATAAACCATAGTTTATAATTGAGTGTAGTGGAAAGTTCATTTTTTGACAGAGACATAATTTTTTATTATCTCTAACTCTACATTTAACGTCGAAAACGCGTGGTATTAACAACGTTGCGACGTCGAAAGCAATGTCTTTTTTACCGGGATGTTGCGACGAGAAACGTTATAGGGTCTCGTTCTCGCTCTCGTTATCATCAAAATGACTCTGATAGTTTGTTTATAAAAATTAGTTTGGCGGAATAATTACACTTCCCGTCTCAGGTAGCTAATTTTGGACAAGCTATCTCCGAAATTTTACTCTAACTATTCGGTCTGTCACTCGTATCGTAAACCATTTGTTCGGCATTGGCCCTCGTGTATAAGTTGATGTGCAGTCATAAGCAACCAGTTTTTGAGTGAAAAAACGATGTTTGCATCTGTCTTCATGAGAGGCTCATACGGTACGTAAAAAAAATCATTTTTTATTCATGATTCATAATGTACATACATGACGCTTAGTTTATCTGCGTATTTGCATTGAGGTTTGGACTTGAATAACAATCAATTTTATACCTTTTTAAACGATTTACATCATTTGCAACTTGATGCGAATAAAAAAACTTGTCGTTGTTAATTTTTCATGATAAATGACTTATATTATTTGTACAAATACTATTGAGAAGAAATGGAAAAAAAAATTAAAAATTTTTTATTTTTTTTGTTTTTTCAAGTAATTTTTGAAAAAAATTATTTAAAAAATTTTATCAATGATTTCATCCATGTCTGTTGTAACCAAAATGAACTAAAAATTGGCGTTAGAAACCTTATTTTTGTATGGACAAAATCATTGAAAAAATAAGCATTTCATATTATTTTATTTATGTGAAATATTATATTAATTTTTCTTGAAAATTTTATTAGATCGTTTTTAGAATAGTATCTTTAAAGATTCCCACCTCTTCTCTACACGGAGAGAAAAAATACAGAAATTTACTGCGCGAAGTCGTGCAAGAAACTTGTGCTTCAGCGAGCGCGTGAATTTCGTGTGTGCGCACAGAAAAAATCTTAAGCCGTACAGTACGCGAGCCAATCAGAATCACGCGCTCCCGAATAGAAAAATAATGGGAGCGCGTGGTTCTGATTGGCTCGCGTACTGTACGGCTTAAGATTTTTTCTGTGCGCTCACTTAAAATTCACGTGCTCCCTGAAGCACAAGTTTTTTGCGCGACTTCGCTCAGTAAATTTTTTCTCTCCGTGTACATTTCTATTTTTTTCCTTTTTCTTGCCCCCCACCCATTTTCGAAACTGGCTGTTAAAAAGAGAAACATTTGTGCGTATGACAGGATCGAGAAGATCAGAAGAATTTGAAGGTCGCAATGTGTTTTGTGCATTTTGGAGCATGAGTCAGCAACACTTGTAATAAATGCATTTTCGCATTTTTTCCGAAAAAAATCTTTTACTTTTAAATTTATAATTTATTGAAACAGTTACAAGAGAGTGAATTTTAAATTTATTAAATTAAAAATCGCGTCAGTTTACAGAAATCTTTCGAATAATATAACTTTTATGGGACAAAATTTTCTGTGAGTAATATAAAGTTACACTTAAGTAAAAATTAAAAAGAATCACTCTTTTTCAAACTTATTTTTGTCCAGTGAAACAATTAATTATAACAATTATAATGACAAAGTGATCTTATTTGACCCTGATTGTTAAATACGGTCTTATTCAGACATTCAGAAAGAAAAAATAATATCTTAACCAAGATGCCTCGGTAGCGCAATGGTAAACGCAATGAACCCAAAGTCGGTGCATAAGGTTACATTCCTGGCATACTCCACCAAAGTGGTTTTTTTTTTTTTTTTCAAGTATTTTTTTTTGTTTTTTCATTTCTACTTTATAGTATTTGTACAAATAATTTAAGTTATTTATAATGAAAAATATTAATCAACAGGTTATTTTATTAGCATAAAGTTGCTTAACATACTATTTTATTTCAGCATTTCTTATAAACGTCATTGGTTTGAAATAAAAAGATGCTATCTCAGCGGGCCAGGGTTAAAAGATGCTATTTCAGGAGCTGGAGTTGAAATGTGCTATATCACGGGCCCATTTGATCAATGACATCCAATTTTGTTTGAAATTTTTTTTTCTTTACTTGGGTTGCACTTGTGATGAAAGCTAAATTTAGTTTAGCTATGATATAATTCAGAATGTTAAAAAAAAAAAAAACGATTTCATTGATCAAACGGGCCCATGAGATACCTCGTGAGATGTACTCCAGCCCCTGAGATAACGTCATTTCACTATAAACTTACGAGTTAGAGCGTCGACGGCTCCGTGGTTAGCGTGCTAGCCTCAGAAACATCGGCGTTCGAGGGGTCTTGGGTTCGATTGTCGTCGCAACCAATTTGGAATATTTTTCTTCGTTTGTTGCGTCGGTAACATCGATCCCTATGTTCACCCCGACTGCTTTGGAGTCGGTTTTACCGGGGGCCATCATTTCAGCGCTGATCGTAAGATTATCTTGACTGGGGCCATATTTGGGGCATACTTTCTCAATGAGCCCACCCGGTTCGGCCCTGGTCTAATCCAAGACTATCTGATTGGGGGCGATATGTGGGATAAGACGTCCCCATGAGCCTGCCGGCTCAGCGCTAGTCTTCGATTAACTCGAATGAGGCACATAGCCTGGGTTCCCGTACTCCACATGGTCTATTCGGGCCATGGGCTAATGCGAAGCAGTGTAAGGACAAAAGTCGTCAATTAGCACATATGGAGCACAAAAGTCGCGACTATAAATAATTAAATTAAAAAAAAAAAACGTACGAGTCCAATTTTTTAGAACCAAGGAATAGTTTATGATTTGATCCTTTGCAGGTCAAATAAAAAATGGAAAATGTTGTCAAAAATGAAGAGTTTTGGAAAAAACTCGAGGAAATTATTGGCACTATTCCACCTTACATTCAACAATCGTTTGTCGATCAAGACATTGCTCATCCTGTAATACTAAAACAGGTTTTCAAAATGAAATCGATCAGTGAGATCAAAAGTAAAATAGAACACTCGATTCAAAGAAAATCTCAAGGTAATAATATTAAATATGTAACTTCTATAAAAAAAATTTTTTACAACAAGTCTACTCTAAAAAGGAACTTTTCATCCTCTACTATATTTTCACAGATTTCATATTTGCACCTGGAGATATCACTATACTTGTAGAAATAAAAAAGTCGTTGATTTAAAACCGATGGAGTTTTGGATTAAGGATAAGGAGAGTCAAATCAGCTTTAGAGGGCCTGCAACCAAACGACAAAAGTTCATGCCGCGAAAGTGGAACTTGTTGGAAATGTTCAAATATTCCAGGTATTTTTATTTTATTTTTAATAGTAAAAATACCCCTTCTGTAACCCTTTCAGAATGTGTGTCTAAATTACTTGACACATTTATTTGACTATACAAAGAAGTTTTTAAAAGTTTTAAATCAATATGTCCTATTTTGCTATCGAACTAAAAATAATTTCTCGAAAGAAAAAAGCTGACTCTGTAAAAATTACTGTACCGAGTGGGGTTGGGTATCTATTAGGTGCTGCGCCATTCAAGTTCTATCACTCCACGCGGCGATATTCGAAGACTCTGGGCGCTGAATTGAGTAAATGATCATTAATAATAGCAAGCTTAAATCAATTATCAATACAAAGAGTTTTCAAAATTTACAACCTTTTTTTTCCTTTTTTGAGTTAAAAAACCTTCATTACATAATTTCAAATTACTTATTTAAGAAATCCAGGCTAACTATTGTTGTTTAGTTACTAAACTCTAACGTCCAGACTTAAGTCTACAGGGATATTTGTTAAATCTTATTCAATATCGACCATTGGGCATTGATCAAGACGATTTAGAGACAACTCGTCTCTCTTTCTGCTATACACAAATTAGCCTGTAAATTAGATATATTTTACGCTAAATTTTTCATTTCTAAGCAATACCAAAAGTTTATACATGAAATGAAGAAAGGTTTCATTTAAAAAAAAAAAAAAAAAAAATACGATTTAATTTAACAAAGATTATAAGATTTTTTATTTTTGACATTGATAACGTGCACATAATATTTTCAATGACCGTGTCAGTTATTGGGCTTTAGAAGCTTATCAAAGTCGGTTATAGGGTCGGAGAAGCTTGTCGGAGTTAGTTATAGGGTTATACAAGCTTGACTATGTCAGTTACAGGGTTGTAGAGGCTTGACCATATCAGTTACAGGGTTGTAGAAACTTGACAAAGGCGGTTATAGCGTTGTAGAAGCTTGACCATGTCGGTTATAGGGTTGTACAAGCTTGACTATGTCAGTTACAGGGTTGTAGAGGCTTGACCATGTCAGTTTAAGGGTTCTAGAAGCTTGGCAAAGGCGGTTATCGGGTTGTAGAAGCTCGACTTGTCGGTCTTAGAGTTGTTGAAGCTTGACCATATTAGTAACAGGGTTGTGCAGGCTTGGCCACGTCAGTTATAGAGTTGTAGAAGCTTGACCACGTCACTTATGGGGTTGTAGAAGCTTGACAATGGTGGTTTTAGAGTTATAGAAACTTGATCACGTCACTTATGGGATTGTAGAAGCTTGACTAAGTTGGTTAGGTAGAGAGTCGTAGAAGCTTTATTATGTCAGTTATAGGGTTGCAGAAGCTCGACAAAGTCAGTTATAGAGATGTAGAAGCTTGACCACGTCAGGTAGAGGGTTGTAGAAGCTTTATTATGTCAGTTATAGGGTTGCAGAAGCTCGACAAAGTCAGTTATAGAGCTGTAGAAGCTTGAACATGTCAATTATAGGGTTGTAGAAGCTTAAACATTTCAGTTACAGGGTTTTAGAGGCTTGACCATGTCAGTTTAAGGGTTCTAGAAGCTTGGCAAAGGCGGTTATCGGGTTGTAGAAGCTCGACTAGTCGGTCTTAGAGTTGTTGAAGCTTGACCATATTAGTTACAGGGTTGTAGAAGCTTGATCACGTCACTTATGGGGTTATTGGAAGAATGATCTTACCACACCCACAAAATTATACTATATAAACGTTTGTAAACCTACATTTAAGTTACAGTTTGTATTTAATCTGATGAAGACGCTAAGACGTCGAAACAGCTGTCATATGAATAAAGTTTGTGTAGTTCACAAAAACTAAACGTTTGTTTTGTTTTTTATTAATAAGTTATTATTATGGATCTACATCAAGTATCACAAAACACATTGAAATACTTATGGGGTTGTAGAAGCTCGACTTAGTCGGTCATAGAGTTGAAGAAGCTTGACCATATTAGTTACAGGATTGTGCAGGCTTGGACATGTCAGTCATAGGGTTGTAGAAGTATTTTAATGTGTTTTGTGATACTTGATATAGATCCATAATAATAACTTATTAATAAAAAACAAAACAAACGTTTAGTTTTTGTGAACTACACAAACTTTATTCATATGACAGCTGTTTCGACGTCTTAGCGTCTTCATCAGATTAAATACAAACTGTAACTTAAATGTAGGTTTACAAACGTATATATAGTATAATTTTGTGGGTGTGGTAAGATCATTCTTCCAATAATACTTCTAATAATGTAAACATAAGAACTTGTAATCAAAACAGATTAAGTAAAGGTGAGTTATTTAGATCTAGCTGATTATTTACTAAACATCCATTAAGTAAGCATTAAGTAAGCTTCCTTTTTGGCAAATATGCAATATTTCATATTCACCATCAAAAACTCATATTCACCATCAAAAACTCATATTCAACATCAAAACTGGGCGCACTCCTTTTATTTTTAATTGTTTTTTCAAATGACTATTTTCTTCATTAAAATTTTGATTCTTATATTGCTCATCTATATTATTAAATTTTCTTCGTTTGTAAGCGCTCAAATCAACTAACTTTTGAATAGGATTGACTATGGGCTTAAATGTTTGATGTAAAATTCGCTCAGTATCATCTCTTCGAGAACGCATAATATTATACTTGCGTTTCGCTGCTTTTTGAGCTTTAACTAGCTCTTCAAGGATTTTTTTCTGGCAGATAAAATTATCCATATTGGCTCTTCGATGTCTAAATTAAGACTAAACACTTTTTCTTTCGTTGTAATATTTATAGTAAAATGTGTAGAATCCACTCGTACCTTACTTCATTCATTTCTATTATATTTACAACTAAAAGTTAAGAGTCCACTCGTACCCAACTTCATTTCTTTCTCTGGTATTATAATGATCCTTGAAAAACTCGCATCATTTAATACTAAAATAGATGTATTTAAATTTTTTCCGGTAGTATATGATGATGATATGATATTAACTGTATCTAACATTTAATTTTTGTAGTTAAGCTTCAAATTACTAGTTTTACTATAAATACAGCACATATATTACTTCTGATTTCAGTTATAAATTAACCTTCATAGAGAAATGATCATTTACAATAAAAAGAAGAAGGTGAGTTCCAGATTGATGGATACTATCATCAACAAACTCCCCTTCGAACTAAACTTGCTGGGCAACAATTACTTTGAAACAGTTATGAGACCAGCTGAAAGACTCGTGTATGGGAGCTTACATTCCACCAGAAAAAGCCATGTTGATAACGCTTGGACACTTCCAAAACACTCAAGTTCTATTGAAAAAATTACTTCAACGAACCTGAAATCGAAACTAAGAATGGGTATTAAATCAAGTGTTATTAAAAAACCTTTGAAAACTGGTGGAGCTTTACCACTTACACCTTTGTTAGTTGGGTTGAAATCTGCAAGTGCATTGATAAGTGGTGCTTCTGGAGTTTACAAGGCTATTAACGATACAAAAATTGATCGAGAAAAAATTGCTGAAATCAAAAGAAGTAATGATGCGATAGAAACCATTGCCCAAGGTAAAAAACCTGATATACAAGGTCAAGGTTTAATCTTTAAACCATACAAACAACTAAGTCTAAAAGAAGTAAAGCGACAGAACAATGATTCAACTATCATAAAAAATAAACTATTGGTTTCCAAGTCCAAGCATTTCAAACCACTAAAACGACAAAATGAAAATTTTTTAAAATGTCTTGGATACAACATAACAAACCCTGTTGACTAATAAATGTGTTTTAAGAAAAACGGGTCTCTAAAAAGTAAGTTTGAATTTTTCAAATAAAAGTATAAAGTGTCATAACGAAAGTTCAAACATTTAATCTTAAAATTTGAACTTTTGAAGTAAAAATATAAAGTATCTTACTGAAAGTTTAAACATTTTAACTAAAAGTATAGATTATTATATTGAAAGTTTGAACACTTAAACTTAAAGTTTAAACTTTTGTAATAAAAGTATAGGGTTTCACATTAAAAGTTTGAACTTTTAAACGTAAAGTTCAAACTTATAGGTCTAAAGTTTAAATTTTTTAAGTAAAAGTATAAAGTATCATACTGAAAGTTTGAACATTTTAACTAAAAGGATAAAGTATTATATTGAAAGTTTAAACATTTTAACTTAAAGTTTAAACTTCTAGGTCTAAAAATTTAACCTTTAAAGTAAAAGTATAAATTTTCACATTCAAAGTTTATACTTTGAAACGTAAAGTTCAAACTTATAGGTCTAAAGCTTGAACTTTTGAAGTAAAAGTATACTGAAAGTTTAAACATGATCGTAAACAGGATAATTATAAATCCTATTCAACCGATACCAAAAAGGATGAAAGTAAAAAAAATTATAGTTATGAGAAGATGAAGTAGGACGGTTACTCAGCAAGTACCTCTGATGGTCATAGATCGCGAACGTACATAGGTAAATTCAAAAATGATTAACTTAAACTAAAAAGTTTAAAAAAGTATATATAAGCATTCTCAAGTGGTGGGTGTTATTTATTATTTTTGATTTAGAAACTCTTGAGGTTTGTGAACAACATCATTTATCAACTAGAGTGTGTGGGTGTTTTAGAAACTCTTAGGGTTTCTGGACCACCTTATTTATCAAGCAGAGTGTGCGGGTTGCTTTAAAACCCTTGGGGTTTCTGGACCAACTATAACCCTACCGGGGTTTGGTCCAGAAACCCCATAGCATACCTACTTACTTTTAATTTTTAAATTAAAAAAGGAAGGTTACGTCTATGTTTTGTAACAGCTAGCGCGTTGATTAAATTCAAATTCGGCGCTAACTGTTATGGAACGCAGATGCGGATCGGTAAGTCAGGTGATGACGAGATCTACCGATCAGCATTACTCTAATTTCGGCGCTTGGCGCGATCACACGTGTGTCAGAGAGCGAATATACTTATTTACTTTTTTGTGTTGTTAGATAACTTTATTGAGGTTGTGTTAGATAAAGTTATCAGTGAGAAGTTGTGTAGATTTTCCTGTGATCCAGTTGTCATTGGATCGGAGCGGGGAAGGCAAACATCTCACGGAAAGTCAGCGTGCGGCCTTGGAAGGCATTGTCGTCTTGTGTGAAGCCATTCGGGCTAATAGTAATTATCATTATTATTGTTTAATCAAGCGAAGGTGCACCTGCTAGAAAAGTAAGTCCGCGTAGCGGTTAATCATTGAGTATTTGTTCGTGTGATAGTTAGAGTCGGAGTGTGTGTGTGTGAAGTACAGTAAGTACTTAGATTTTGTATCGGAGTTAGTCCACGCCTTTGTTCTTTTGGCGTGCTGCAGCAAGCAGACGAGCGCGAGAGTGTGTGTGTGTGCGTCGGTGTGTTAGTAGCGACCACAACACAACCGACGAACTTTATTTTTGTAAAATCAATTTTCGTCGTATCAAGACCTTGAGTCATTCGGGTTAAATTGTTTGTAAACAATTGTATCGAATTAATTTGAGATATCATGTAACTTTTGATTTTTTTTATTTTTGTTGTTAATTGAAATTATTGAAATTAACATTTGATCATTAATTTAATTAACCCGTGTTCCTGCGATCGGTCCACGTAAACTCACGCCACTACCGACGAAAGAGAGCAGCCGCGCCGCGTAATAAAAACATTAGTTCGCGTACGCGTCTTCCCCCCTCTTTTCAGGTATTGAAGAAAAATCGACGGATTGTCGTGTGCACAGAAAGTGCATTTTGTCATCAGGTCGGAGGAGTGCGGACGACGATCGCTGCGGGTTCTCGTGTTCAATCACGATCCTCCGAGGAATTAAATTCCTTAATTCAAGCCCTGTGACAGTTTATGTAAGATGGATTTTATGCCGGTCTCCCACATTTTCGACAATGTCGTCCGGACTGAAATTTTAATGATCCTTGTCAATAACAGTTGACAATTCTATTCTATAAAAACTTGAAAATTAAAAAAAAAAATACCTCGGCTGCGTAGCAGCCTCGCCTGGCCTCGGACCTCATGTACATATTGCCTCGGCTCGGCGGCATCTTTATAGAAATTATAAAAGGTGTACAAATTTTTTTGTTTTTATATTTTACTCACACTTATTTTTTTCTTTGTTTTTGTCATTTTAATATTTGTAATTATATTTGTAAATATCTGCAACATTGTAATTATTTGAATACAAAAAATAGCCACTACAAACTAATTTTCGACTTAATGAGATTTTTATAATAGGGTTTGCAACATTTGGAAATTTATAATATTTTTTTACTTATTTAGTTAAAATATCGAAAAATAATCAACACGTATTTTTTCTTTTTTTAAAAAAACTAAAATTAAAGGAACTACAAGTGTTTAAATTTTTTAAAATTTCAGATATACTTCTAATGGGATTTCGGGTCAATGACGTCATCAGCCCGTAGTTTCAAAAACTTTTCTTAATTTTTTTCTAGCTCTATTATGATTTAAAAATTCTAAAAAAAATGTTAAAATTCATTAAAAATCAAGTACTTTTAAAAAAATATATTTTTAAAGTACTGGTTGCCAACCCTATTGTGGATCTTTCTTATTAGTTTACTTATGTTTTTTGGATAGTTGAATAAATAATGACCTTTACAATAAACTTTGCTCAAATCTAAAAAAAAAAATTTTAAACCTTTAAATTTCCTCAAATCTTCATTACTTCTTGTTTATAAATAATATATATCACCAGCGTGGTGGGGTAAGGTTTTATTTGTCTGACAGGTTTCAATTAGTTGGCCAAATAATAGCAATTTTAATGAATCTTTAGAGGTTTAGTAGTTTTTGGTTCCTAATAATAAGCGAAACCATGAATATTTTCTCTGCATGTCCCTTTCTATTAGTTTATCATGCAAAAATCGAGGCAAATATATACAATTTTTCGAGGAATACAGTTGACACGGTTGCAAAAAAGTCGTTATTTAGCAAGGCTTGAAAAATATCTTCTTTTTATTGTTACTAAACGGTTTTGACTGTGCTGTAAGTTACCTTATCGTAGTTAAAAGTTTTTTGCAGCAACTTTTTTGCAATAATTTATGACAGTGTAGTTCTCAGTCATGAGTTTTATCTTGGCTTTTCTGGACAGGTGTGTATTCAATGGAATCAGCTCGTATGAAATTTTCATTAGCAGTAGACTAATGTTCAAAAAAAGTATTGAAGAAAATAGACGATTTGTTGGCTTAAAATTTTTATAAAGCTTTTATTGACTGTAGAAAATTTTCTATAGCCCAGTTAATGAAAGTCAGGTTCAAATATTAATTTTTGTTTTAAAAACAAGGCGAGATTGAGAGATCGCGTTTTAAATTATGGCATTTTAACAATATGTCTTTTGGCGAAATGCCAGGCAACATGGAAGCGCGATCATTTTACCTAATTAAAATAAAATTTTCAATGAATAAGAAACGTCCACCAGAAATCAATGAAATGTATATAAAGAAAACCAATAGGGTTGGCAACCGGTACTTTAAAAATATATTCTTTTAAAAGTACTCGATTTTTAATGAATTTTAACATTTTTTTTTAGAATTTTTAAATCAAAATTAAGTAAGAAACAAATTAAGAAAAGTTTTTGAAACTACGGGTTAATGACGTCATTAACCCGAAATCCCATTAGAAGTATATCTACATATAACGAAATTTTAAAAAATTTAAACTCTTATAGTTTCTTTAATTTTAGTTTTTTTTAAAAAAGAAAAAATACGTGTCGATTATTTTTCGATATTTTAACTAAATAAGCAAAAAAATATTATAAATTTCAAAAAGTTGCCAACCCTCTTCTCATATCTTAACCCTTAAAGTACACACGGGGTGTAAAATACTCCACATAACTGTCAGTGTGGCAGTTCTGGATTTGGGTGTGTACTTTAAGGGTTAAGACTAAAAAAAATATATAAGGTAGGTATACCTAATATGGCCCCCCTGATATTTTGAATATTCTCGAGATGCAGCATCTCTACAAGGTAGGAAGAACTCAAAAACACTGAATTATGAAGTTTTTAGTTGTTTAGATTATTTGAAAATTATTTTTGCGCACGCCTTATAGCTCAAACTCGTTTCGTATACCTTCGTTATTATTTTACGTTGTTATTAAATGGTTTGCCAAAAGATTTACGTGACCGCGACGTAATAATTTGTTTGCGCGATGCGCCTCATCACGAAAAAAGAGGCGATTTGGAGGTTAAAAAATACCACGTATTTCGTAAATTGATTGCTTTGACGCTCCCCGTACCTTTTCTCATTTTGATCCTCTTCGAGAATGCTGTTATTTTGATCGAGGATAACTTTTGGGATCGATTAAACGACTCTGAAAACAACGCTTAATTGTGCACAAACGTACTCAAGACCTTTGACCTCGCCAAAAATTATTATTTTTTTATTATTATTATTATTAATTTCGAGTTATTTTTTTGAAGAAATAAGGAAGTAAAACTTTCTCACCTTTTCATCTCCGCCGCTCATAAGAGACTTAATCATCGGGTGGGTTTTTCTCTCGGTTTTTCTCTTCGCGCCGCGCGGCTCTTGTAAGGATTACCAATTGAGCGAAAAGTAATTGCGATGCCACGCGTGTTTCGCTTCTTTTTTACGCGATGAGCCTCGTGTCTGATCGATCGCCTTTTTTTATCTACTTACAGTGTAAAGTAAAATTCACAAAGGTCGTAAATTTTTAATAACTTTTTTTCGAGCCGGTGTCGACGCCCTACACTGGCAAGAGTTCCAAAGAGTTGCTGCTTATACCAAGGCTTATAGCTCTGCAAGCGTGAACCCCGTTCGCTTATAGCCGTGGAGCCACCGAATCACTCTTTCCGTGTAATATTTAATCTCCCGACTGTAGAGCTTCATAATTAACTTATGTTATAAATTTCGTTGATATTATTATTTAAAATGTAATTAATATTTTCTTCTTTTTTCATTATGAATTTTTAAACATGAAAAACAGTAGCTTGGACAAAAAATAAATTTTATTTAATTTTACTCGCTTAATTTTATTAAAACTGAATAATAAAATTAAAATTAAAAAAGAGATTCATTTTTATGCACAACGTTTGAGATTCATGTGAGACAGATTGGCCGAGCCGCTTAGAGCCCAGCAGGTTTACTTGCACGCTTGTAGAGCTTTAGACAGTAACTCTTTGCAACCTTTTTGATATATGTTACTGAAATTTTTAGCATTTTCTGAGTTTTAAATTATAAATTATTCTGGTGTTAACTGTTTGAGTTAAGATTTAAAAAAAATTGTTCGCTTGAACTTCATGGCAAGACAAAAACACGCGAGATCTCGCGTCTCTGCAAGTACAGTATAGAGATTTTATTAATAAATAATGACAGAATAGGATTTTTTCGGTTTTTAAAGTAAAAATTTATAAAATTTCAATTTTTACGGAATGTACGCACAAACTTTATTGTTTTTTCATACTGTGAACAAAATAGAAAAAAAAAAAAAAATTCAAAAATGTTTTTTTCAATCTCTCTCATTGAATCAACAATAAAAATTACCCACGTACTTTTCATTTATTACTAATAATTTACACTTAAGGTAGTTCCGAAGCGTATATATATTTAACCTAAAATATAGTTATAGACGCTCGTTGCCCCCACTCTGACGCCACGCGCCGCCGTCGCGTCGCCACTGCTGCTCGAAATCATGCTAAAATCATGCATTTTTCATTCTTTTTGATTGTATATCTCATAAGTTAATATCGCTTGCTATGTTTATCTTTGTACGATACGATTTCTAAGATCTTGCCCTACAAGAAAACCTGTTTTTAAAAAATATTTTAAGAAAATTGAGTTTGCAATGAGCGAATAACCTTCAAAATAAATATGAATTCACGCGCTCAAAATTAAGTATGGCTTGGGGGTTTAAGAAAAATACCAGCGTGTACAGGACTCAAAAATCTACCTCTGTGCAAAATTCTAGAGATTTTTTAAGAAACTCAATTTTTTTGGGAACTACCTTAAACCTAAACATTTTTTCCTTTAAAACCAGAAAAAATATTTCCGGTTAAAAACTTTACTAGGCTGGTCACTAATATTCTTGTGTGTAAAAAGCTTTTTTCAGCAGTTTGTACTACGTTAGGTTGATTAAGGGGGTACATATACCTAAAAAAAAAAACTCAGAAAAAATTTTGTAAGTTTTTTAAAAAGGATTTATTTAAAAAGATTTTTTTTTTCCATAATATACACACATTTTTACATAATTTTTTACATTTAGAAAATTAAAATAAGTGTTTTTATAAGTGTTATAAAATTCAGCTTATTTAGGCTATGAAAGTTCATTGCTCGTAAAGTCAAAATTTTTCCTTATAGCGGATGGACCCAGGACTTGGCATAGTTGTTGTACATGTGAACCCTCATGAGCGGAACCTCAGGCAACCAAATACAAGCACTATTAAGCTACTTGCATACTCTAAAATTGCTTAGTGTGGTTAAAATTTTGATAGTTTTTATCATTTTAGTCAATTTATGGTGTGCCATCAGCTTAATAATGCTTAGATTTGGTTGCCTGAGGTTGCGCTCATGAGGGTTCACATGTACAACAAGTGTGCAAAGTCCTGGGTCCATCCGCTGTCTGGAAAAATTTTGGCTGTACGAGCAATGCCCTCATTTTCTCAAAAATCACACATTTGAGAAAATGGCTTTTAAAGTTCTGAACAGATTTTGATGAATAAAATGTAACACACCAACACATAAACATTTATATCTTGAAAATATCTTGTCACAGGACTCTTGCTTGATGTAAATACTCTTTTGCACATAGCCGGATACTTTATTTTTTTCTCCTGCTCCTAAAGTGACCCAATTAGCTTTTTTATCAAAAACACAGATCACACACTATTAGACACCAAGACCGAGTTAAGACTTTGAGTCAGCGGAGTCTTCACATGCAATTATCTAAAAATTATCTTTAATTTAAAATCACAGAATTATTTTTTCACTTCACATTTGTACATAAACACCTTTTTTTTAACAACTAAAAAACTTCATTAGTTTACCTGGTAAGAATTGGTCATTTATTCTTAAATTTTTTTTTTTTTAATAAAACTAATTTATTTACTTCAGATTGAAATAATAACAAAAACAAAACCAAGATGACTCAAAGAACAAAAAAGTCGTCATGAACTTGCAACGCTGTAGAAATACCTAATTTGATATCGATAGATCGATATTGGTGTAATATACTAAAGTAGACTCGTAGAGGTAATATATGTCATATATAATGTCATAAAGGTTATAAATTTTCTTATGCGATCGTTTCTAACTTAATAAATTGTTTTTAGCATTAGACTTAAAATGAAAGTTAATCTGTCATTCTTAATTTTCATTATTAAGATATTATGTCACGGAAAAAATCTAATCACAGATAAAAAAATTTTCTGTTTTTTCATCGCTTTTATTAGACGAAAACGATATAAATACTTACAGTTCTGTTCGTGGATAAAAAAAAAATTATACCTACATAGCGAAAATTAAAAAAGGAAAGAATACATCGAAAAAGCATTTGTACCTATAGTATCGTAGAAAGTATTTCTGCTACTAGAACTGACTTGAAATTCTTGAATTTCAAAAAAAGCCATTTCAAGGTTAATTTAATAAATTGAATGTCTTTATTAAATTAACTGTAACTTTTTTTCCTTAACGAATTAAGAAACGCGGCTTGCGGCATTTGAAAGCTGATGTAAAAGTACATCAAAAAACACAAAAACCTGAAAATTGATTTTTTGAAAAATTTTAGGTATATGTACCCCCTTAAAAGAATAAAGATGAAGTACCTTATAATTTAAATGACTTCAATACAAATCGTGATTCAAATATGCTTTTCAATAGATACTACCCACTGTGTGATGTGTACTCGATGTAACAACTATTTCCTCGATATATCCCTGTTTTTTTCTTTTTATTGATTTTCTATTTATAATGTTTACATAAATGAAAAAAATGCGTATGTACATATACACGGAAACCCGTGTTCACGACCATGCACGTGAATCACAAACTTTTATTACGACGATCATTTATATAAAAGTGATTCACTATTCAGGACGTGGATCACTCTAATTTACAGTGATCAGTCACGAGCAACGATCGAAGTTTCCTAGTCGATTTTGGTCTGCTATACGAACTAAGAGTCTTACCATTAAAAACAGTTTTTTTTAGCTTTAACCTTTGTTTTAAAGTTTTTTCTTATTTTCAAAATATCCTTCTAATAGTTTTAGCGAACCGAAAAATAGTTATTCATTAAATATTTTTTATCACAACGACTTATAAATTTGTGAAATGTGAGGTTATGAGCGCCTAAAGTCAAGATGCTAGTGACGATCACTCGAAATCAAGGTGATCATCACCAGTATAGCCGTGATTGCCCATCACTTGTATACTTGTGAAGACGGGTTTCCGTGTATATACTTCTTCTAAAACATGATCAAAAATTGTTTTTATAAAATACAATTTTTTAACGAAGACAGCAAGTCTGAAAGGGTTAATAAATTAAATACTGTATTAATGAATTATGATATTATAACTAAAGTAACAAGTACATTTCTTTCAGCTACTTGAACGAGGATAAAGACAGTAGAGGATTTAGATACGATGCAATTGAAGGGCTTAAACTTATTTCAGGGTATATTTTCATATTAGGTGGCCGTATTTTATATAATTTTCTTCATAAAAACTTTCCAATACTAAATGAAATCACGGTCAAAAAAGTCAGCTTTAAAAAAACATTTAACGAACTATAAAACGTCTTTAGAAGTATGGATGTCCGAGGAAGGATCAGGTACTATCAACAAAGCCCAATATGATCCCGCGAACAACACGTTGGTCGGATTAATTCTCCCTCGAGATCAAAATTCGATGCCAATTAAAATGTATTTCAAAGCCACTTCAGCAAAGTTGATTGAAAATTATTTTAAAAATAATAAAGTAGCATCTCTTCTCTACATTTATATGGCACAAGCCAACAATCCAAGTATACCACTATTTTGTTTGCTCTTTTTTGGAACGGACAATCGCATGCAGTTCACCGATGTAGAAAAAAGACAAAATTATATAACTAACGAATTAAAAAAATGTGATATTAATGTACTTGGGTACTCGGCGGATGAAGATTCTCGAGTTTAGAAAGCAATGAGAATAGATGCATGCCTAGGAAGAAGGTGTTTTTGCAATGAGGTTAATCGGAGACTGTATGAAAACATACCAGATTTTCATGCAAAATTTTTGCCTGAAAGTATCCCTATTCAAGACACAGTCCATATGGCAAACAGAGCCAGGACTCGTTTGTTCAAACCGATTCCTCTAGTGATGGGTAATTATGTTGCTAACTTAAATGACTCACTCACACTTGTGCAGTTTTGCACAAAAGAAAAGCATTTGCTTTGCACCAATGACCTAAATTTAAAAGATAAAATGAATTTTTCAAGCACATTAAAAATTTACAACCCTCGTATATGGAAATTATTACAAAAGCATGTTCCTGGAAGTGCAGGAACCCAGATTTATCTGAAAATGACTTTCTTCTTATTGCAAGCTTTTTTATCAGTGAATTTATCTCCTCTACAGCGACTACATTGTATGTTTTATAGCATCTATTTTCTTCGAATGTGGAGGGATTGGTTAAAATCAAATAATTATTCCGAAACTCAAAATTTTATTACTGTTAATTTGTATACGTGCCTTGAATTCAACGCGCATGGATTGTTAAATCTCATACTACAGTGCGAAAATCAAAAAGATTTCAGTAAATTTTTCCCTTGGATTTATAGCAGTCAAGCCTGCGAAGGGTTTTTCCGAGTTTAACGATCGATTACCTCTACTTTTGCGATGATGGTGAACTGCTCTATTTTGGATTTTTCATTCAAAATTGAAAGACTAGAAATGCTAGCTACCGTTGCTAGCTTTCAATTTCAAAAGTATCCAATGGAATTTCCGGCTAGCAGATTTCTGAATGGTTCTTTTGAAAAAAAAACTGGTAACTTTGACGTCATAAAACAGTTTTCAGAAAAGAATAATGAAATAAATATTGAGTTAATTATGAAAGTCCTACAAGATGCTAAAACAATGGCTTATAATGACTGCCTAAAACTAGGAATGGAAGTCGATATTTCAACGGCTTCTACAATAAAATTAAAATTTAGAGAACAAAATACTGATGGTTAATCGATCAGCGATGTTGAAGAAAATGAAGATGATGAAGATTTAGATGAAATTGATGAAAATAACGAGGATCCGTTAGTAGAACATCTAGAAGAAAATTTGTTTGAAGATCCTCGTGAAAATGAAAATGAGACAACTGGTGTCACGGAAGAATACAATCTGGTCCCTTCCCCAACAGAGATGGAAATATTCGCCGATTTTGAGGAAGAATCAGATTTTCCTGAGTGTCTAGATTGTTCAGAAACTAGTCTCGCAGAAGACGATCAGCGTGTTGCTATTAAGTATAATAATAATGAGGTAAAAATAGTATTTAAGTCCTCATTATGTTCATACAATTCCTTGAATTGAAATTTTAAATCTCGTATAACGACGCCGAGTGAAGAATCAACCGTACGTATCCTAAAGGGCGGTAGCCCTTTAACGGTGAGTTGGTTTTTAACACCGATTACCGTGAAAGTGTACCGCTTTATATACTTTAAATTTCGGTTTTAGGTTAAGTCGCTCATGAAAAAAACGCTATTAGGATGATTTTTTTTTCTAGAATACACATCCCACGCATGGCCGATAATTTCCTGAATAATTTTAAAAAAAACTGTCCCAAAATGTTCTCGCATTAAAAAGTTATAAGCATTTCAATTTTCGAAGCGCTGATTTCTTTTCGTCTAGGCGTCAGGCGATTTCCGAATTCAGTCGAGAGAATCCGGTTTCTCTGCATGGGCTGCATGTAGCCGAAACTGGAACACTTGACTCTCTGTCTCACTCTTGCAGCCTGCAGCAAGGCTGCGGCCAGCGCACTGCGCAGGCGAGGTGCGCGTACGCAAGAGGCCCAGGGCCTGGACAGCAGCTGATCAGCTCGAGCTGCTGCCGCTGCAGCTCTGAGCAGAAGACAGCGGTCATAATTATTATTTTATTATATATGATTCATTACGAATAATTAAGTATTTGATTATTACATAATTTTGACACATGTATCAATTAATGAACAAGATCAAGTGATTTTAATCAATGATTTTTTAAATCAATTACTTTACAATCAAAAAGTATTCTTGATAAATCATCTGTGTTGTGTTATTGTGTATCATTGAGTGAATTGTATCTAGTTTGGGTGACGGGTGATATAGCTTATATTGATTAAGAATTGATTCCAAAACAATTTGACTTAATCAAAGTGATTTTTACCAATGCTAATTAAATACAGTTAAATTGTGATCATCATATTATTAAAAAGGTGTTGCTATAAATTTAATATTATCTTTTTTTTTTTTAACTAAAAAACTACCATTCCATTTTAATGAATCAGTTTTACTAAACTACATAAGAGAGTCATGCTGATAGTTTTTTTTTCCCCAAGAATACTGATATTTTAGTAGTCAATTTTTTACACAGCTTTAAAATACAATTGTAGTCAGATAAACATAACTACTTGTTTCATTTAACTATAAAAGTAAAAGTATAATTTTCCATAATAGTCTCTATCGCAAGGCTTTTTTTTTAGCTATAACTATTCCATCGAATAAGTTTCATTAAATACAAAGACTCAGGTTGATAATTGTTTTTTTTTTTTTTTGAATAATGACGTTTCAGCAAAGTCAATTTTTGAAAGTTTTAAAAAACACTGTAATTAATTGAACCAAATAATTGATTTAGCAGAGTCAATTTTTTACACAGGTTTAAAATACAATTGGAGTCAGATTAACCTAATTACTTGTTTCATTTAACTATTAAAGTATAGTTTTCCATATTAGTCTCTATCGCAGGGCTTTTTTTGGCTAATATCATTCTATTGTATAAGTTTTATTGAATACAGAGACTCAGGCTGGTAATTTTTTTTCCAAGCTATTGATCTAATATAAAGGGCAGTCCTCATTGATTTAGATTTAAATAAAATAAAAAATCAAATTTGTTAAATGAATTTTTTGAGTTTACAAGAATGACTTTTTGTTAGTTTCACAATATGATTATGACTTTCATTTGGTAATCTCTGTTATCAGACTAGTAACAATTAAGTTTCATCCAGCAATAAAGAGCCTTAAGCATAGTAAAAAAATAAAAATTTTTTTGAACTATTTTCTATACTAGATGGCAAAATTTTGGTCAGTCAAAACTATTTTAGAAAATTTTTGCTGACAAAAATGTATACATTCCACACACAGCTATTTTTGAGAATTTCAGGTTGATATTAAAAATTTTTATATTTTTCTAATTTTAATAAAATTGAGTTTTTTTATAAAAAAAAATTTTTTCAATCACTAAAGAATACATTGTTTTGTTTAAAAAAAAAAAGTTTTTTAAGTATTTTTTTTTCAGTCGAGGCGGCTCCGGCCCCCCAAACCCCCCGACGGGGTCAAGTTATTTTCGACTAGCGGCTCTTTTTTTAAAGAAATAACATTATTGGTTATCAAAAAATATGAAACTTATGTTTTGTGGTCTGCCTTGCGAAAGAAATAAAATCTAACAAAAACATACCCTTAAAAAGGTAAAAATTAACGGCGAGTGGTTTTTATCTGTCCGAATCTAACAAAGTAAATCTTTGACACGTCAAAGTAGCATCATAAAATAGTCATTTAATGATAGAATTTTTTAACTACATTTTCAAAAATATATATATGATCTTTCTAAAAATAAGTGTTAGATTTTATTCTTTATAACAAAAATTATGTTCACTCTACCAATATCAATTTTCGTTTTAACTTCATTTATAAGTTATATCCTTTTGAAAAAAGACATATTTGGCTTATACATAATATTTATTTTTTAATTTGTAATTTACATCTATTTTAAGTCCAAAATACTACTGAAAATGAGATCAAATTACATAACTCTCAGAATATCAATAAACAAATAAACTTAACGTAGTTTACTGACCTATATAACTTATTGTTTACAATTTTAAGGCTTTACTATTCATAATATAAAGTATTGACTGAAATAAAATCAGACAATAATAACGACAAGTTTTTCTTCGTGCCTCTATTGATTAAATTAACTTATTAAACTTAACCCTTAAAGGCCACACGGGGTCCAAAAGACCCCACATAACTGTCAGTGTGGCAGTTCTGGATTTGGGTGTGGCCTTTAAGGGTAAATGCAATTTATCAAGTTTTATAATATTAATTAATTCTTTACAATTTTATTATTTGTAATATAAACTATTGCCTGAAGTAAAATCAGGAAATAATAACGACGAGTTTTATTGCGTTGCTATATGAATTAAAATATTTATATAAAGTACGAATAATTTGTTTATTAAGTTTTAATAATTTAAATTAAAAAAGGCATTTTCTGTGTCGTTAAAACCATTTTGATACTCGACGGATCCATTTCTTTGCCGGCAGTCTCAGACCAAAATTTGTAACGTTGCACATAAAGAAAGATATCAATTTCCTTTATTATAACGAAAAACTGAATACGGGCAGTGTTTTGCTAATATGACCTTTTGTTTTTTTATAAATGACAAAGAAATGGGTCCGTCGAGTATCAAAATAGTTTAATCGACATAGAAAATGCCTTTTTTAATTTAAATTTTTAAAACTTAATAAACAAATTATTCATACTTTATATAAATATTTAAATTCATATAGAAACGCAGTAAAACTCGTCGTTATTATTTCCTGATTTTACTTTAGGCAATAGTTTATATTACAAATAATAAAATTGTAAAGAATTAAATAATATTATAAAACTTGATAATTTGCATTAAGTTTAATAAGTTAATTTAATCAATAGAGGCACGAAGAAAAACTCGTCTTTTTTATTGTCTGATTTTATTTCAGTCAATAGTTTATATTATGAATAGCAAAGCCTTAAAATTGTAAACAATAAATTATATAGGTCAGTAAGGGGTCATTCATAAACTACGTAGCCCGTGTGAGGGGGGGGGGGGGGGGGGTACAGTAAAAGGCTACGCTGAGCTACGGTGTCATTGGGGGAGGGGGGGGGGGGGTCCTCAGTAGATTAAGTCTACGTAGCTTTGAAAAAAATAAAAAATAAAATAATAATAATACTATTTAGATATTACCAAATAATATTTTAATTAATTTCCAAATCGTTGAAATATTTCAAATAAAATTATGTATAGTGGAAGATGGGGTTTGGACAGTGGGCTGTGCTGACTGCAGGCACGCAACAACGGGGGGGGGGCGAAGGGGTTCTGACACCCCCTAAGCTAGTAGAGGACTTCTTTTACAATTTCTTAAGGATCTCCACAGAATTTGAAATCTCAAGTTTTAAACCGCCAAAACCCTGGGCGCCGGAGTTCAATAAAAAAACTGATCAGCTATTCCCCAAACTTCAGACCCCCAAATACCCTGGGCGCTCGAGTTCAACAAAAAAACTGATCAGCTATCTCCCAAACTCTAAACCCCCAAATACCCTGGGCGCCTGAGTTCAACAAAAAAACTGGTCGGCTATCACCCAAGCTCTAAACCCCCAAGACCCTGCGCGCCCGAGTTCAACAAAAAACTGGTCGGATATCCCCCAAGCTTGAGACCCCCAAATACCCTGGGCGCCCGATTTCAACAAAAAAACTGGTCGGCTATCCCCCAAGGTTTGAACCCCCAAATACCCTGGGCGCCCGAGTTCGACAAAAAAACTGGTCGGCTATTCTCCAAGGTTTGAACCCCCATATACCCTGGGCGCCCGAGTTCGACAAAAAAACTGATCGGCTATCCCCCAAGCTTTAGACCTTCAAATACAATACCAAATAAATCTGAAATTTTTAACTCCAAAATGGCGTGGTTGATTAGGACACATTTCGAAAAAAGTGTAAAAATTTTCGTTTGTTAATTCGTTTTTTTTTTTTTTTTTTTTTGTAATATTTCTAAGTAATGTAAATAAAAGTTCACCACAACCTTTTTGTGGAACAAAAAAAAAAAAAAAAAAAAACAGTTTTTTATGGACTTGATATTCAAATATAAAGTACGCTTAACTTCTAAAATTATTCCACTCGGTAATCAGAGTTTTGGGAGCTTTAGAGCTTGGAAGATAACTGATCGGTTTTTTCGTTGACCTCGACCGCCCAGGGTTTTGGGGGTTCAAGACTTGGGGGATAGCTGATCAGTTTATCCATTGAACTCTACGCCCAGGGTCTTAAGGGTTTAGAGCTTGGGTGATAGCCGACCAGTTTTTCAGTTGAACTCGGGCGTCCAGGGTCTTGGGGGTTTCTAGCTTGGAAGATAACTGATCAGTTTTTTCGTTGACCTCGGGCACCCAGGGTTTTGGGGGTTCAAGGCTTGGGGGATAACTGATCAGTTTATCCATTGAACTCTACGTCCAGAGTTTTGAGGGTTCAGAGCTTGGGGGATAACTGATCAGTTTATTTATTGAAGTCGACGCCCAGGGTTTTCGGGGTTTAGAGCTTGGGGGATAGCTGATCAGTTTTTTCGTTGACCTCGGGCGCCCAGGGTTTTGGGGGTTTAGAGCTTGGGGATAGCTGATCAGTTTTTTCGTTGACCTCAGGCGCCCAGGGTTTTAATAAAAAAATATAAAAAAAGCTACGTAGCACAAGGGGGCGGGGGGGGGGGGAGTCGTCAAAAAAGCTTCGGTAGGCCACGGTGGGGTGGAGGGGGTCAAAATCATATGAAAAACGAGCTACGTAGTTTATGAATGACCCCTAATCTATGTTAAGTTTATTAGTTTATTGATATATTGAGAGTTATGTAATTTGATCTCATTTTCAGTAGTATTTTGGACTTAAAATAGATGTAAATTACGAATTAAAAAATGAATATTATGTATAAGCAAAATATGTCTTTTTTCAAAATTTCTAACTACTGCGTATTTCAGATCCCAGAAAAAAATTTTTGCCTTGTAGGCTTAATTAAAGGTTTTTCATATATCACGGAAAAAAGCGAAGCTAAAAAAATTTGTTATAAAAGTTGCGTTGAAGTTAACGACGATAACAAGGAAACCATAGGAGTTTTAGCGATATGGTTTAGTATAAATGGACAAAAAAGAACTTAACAGGATTTTATTACAGATGGACTTAATTATATACCTCTGAAATACTATCGTTGTACCATTGCACCTACTATTATAGTCGATCAGAAAAGAAATGTTTTAGATGAACCAACATTTTTGCATGTGTGCAATATTGGTTTTAGCTCCGAATAAAATTAATTTACTTGTACAAAAAATTGTTCAATTTTGATAAAATCATTCAAATAACTTTTTAACTCGTTTTTTTATTTTAATTTAATATTATTGTGAAGTATTTTTTTTTCGAACAAGACAGCGCGCTCGATACCTGAAAAATTTAAACGTACACCGAAAAAAAAAAAAACGCGTAGAGCACGCACTCACTTTTGAGCATGGACCACGCAGTGTTTTAGAGCGTGATCTACGCCTTGCCCAAGTGTGTAAAACGTGCAAGAGCTCCAGCCGTACAATTTGCTCTGCAAAGTATACTTATTTATATAAGTTTTTTTTTTTTTTTACGTAGGAAATAAATGAATAAAATAACTCTGAATCTAAATAAATTTAATTTTTCTTCAAACTTTTACAGTTTTTCAAAATGTATTCTCTTTTGCAATAGCCGTTGTATCGGTCGCTGTCGAATTGTAAACTAATTTTCAATACTTTTAGAATAAAGATTTTCGGAAACTTTTTTAAACATAAAATATCTTTCAAAATTAAACGTCTTTCTATGAAAATTAATTGATCAATCGTAAACTAGTTTTAATGACCGTTTAGTGGCGACGAATTTCGACCACTCGCACTACAAAATAGTGATTGTAACGCGGCACGCAGCTAAGCTTGTCTGTACGGATTTTTTATGTTATAGCTGTCGCGTTGCTCGGGCGAGAAATTCTCGCCGTTTGAAAAAGACCTCGCAGCGGCCTTTGCTACGATATGCACTTGTTGATTTATTGATTGAATGTAAATATTTGGATCATAGATTCAAATGATAGAAAATTTTTTTTATTATGTTGTATAAAACAAATATTTAAAGAAGTCTTGCGATTCGACAAAGAAAATGTTTTGTATCAAAATCAGATAAAGAATTTGTTTTGAACTTATGCGGGTTTATATAATAAAAAATTCATTATTGTTTCTAAGAAGTCGGTCTTTTTGAATGCTTGAAAAAAATCTTCAATAGTTTACACTGGATAATATGGACTTTGAAAAACTAAGACTTGACAATTAGCTTTAATTAGATGAAAATAAATCAATGATGAAATTTTTTCAAAACTGACTGAAAATTGAATTGAATGATTTTAGAAGCAACAATTTTTCGTAAATTAGTTACATAAATGAATTTTAAACAATAAGCTATAGACAAATACTGATATAAAAGTTATGAAATTTGATCTTATATACGCGCCGTTGAAAAAAAACTTTTGAACATTTTTATAGGTTTCATGAAAAAAAAAAAAAAAAAAAGTAACTCTATGTACATCAATTCATTTTTGTAAAGAATAAAAAAAGATTAAAGACGTGGGAAATACTGGCCAAGCTGCCTGCTGATTCGTTTTTTTTTGCGGTATAATTCTTATGTTGAACTGCAGATAAATGCATCGATTTTTTTTTAAACGTTAAGAACTTAGTCAGTTTTCAATTTTTTTAAAAGAAATTAAAACAGCGCAGTGTTGAAACCAATTTAAAGATCGGTATAAAATTTTAAACAAATTTACTGAGTAGTTTCGGAGGAGATGTGTTTATAAAAAGAAACCGAGTGCCTCGGTGAAAACCAAAAGGCACGGAAAATACTCTACTACAGTTAGTCGTAGAATATTATGGTAAAATAATTTTTTTAATCATAAGCAATTAACCGTGGCCTCTCGCCTCATCGTGACGTAATATTATATTTATATCGAGTAGGAGTTTGTAATTAAAAAAAAAGTTCCTAACAAAAACAAAAGTTTCAATTTAAATTTGTTTCCTACTTTCGTGAATACAACGTTAATTAGAAATATTCTTTTACATATTACTTAAACGCGACATTATCATACATGCTTTACATTAATTTTTTAATTAGAAAAAAAAAAAATTCGAAAATTTAAGTTATATATTTATAAATCATGATAGGTACTCAAATCACTATAAGGCAACGAGGTAGGCAGTTCGTCCTCGGCGCTGTGAGTGGAGTTTATCGAAGTATTAATAGGGAAACAAACCGCACCACCTAGTATACTTCTTTCTTTAATGAGGATACTATTATTGTTAGATTCATCGTCACTATCAAGTGCTTCTGAAAGAGAAGAACCCGAACTGAGAGTGTTTA
Organism: Encarsia formosa; assembly: GCA_038277355.1. Classification (NCBI taxonomy): domain Eukaryota; kingdom Metazoa; phylum Arthropoda; class Insecta; order Hymenoptera; family Aphelinidae; genus Encarsia; species Encarsia formosa. Next base: position 43,345,202 of record CM076186.1, on the reverse strand, counting down.
GGTGAAATGTTGACCCAAACTCAGTAATATCGCTACTTGGTTCTATAGGTTCTGTTCTATGTATGTCAGAAAGCTCTCGCTCATGGTATTCGCTATGATTTAAATCAACGTGTCTGTCATCATGAACATGTCCATGGAGATCCACTGGAGCCACTTCGGAATCTTCTGCCTCGGCCGAGGCCTCGCCTCCTGCGTCAATATTTGGTGTTCGATCAATAGATAAACTATTGTGAATATCTGCACCTGAATTACATACATAAATTAAAATCAGCTAGGAAAAGTCTCTTCTACAAGTTTTACTCTGAATTTTTTGTAAAACCACAAGGAAGGTAGGAAAAATGACGTTCTCGCAATGTCTTCACTTTTATACTTGATTTTAAAACCGATTTCAATTTCTCAATTAATTTTGAATAAACAAGCAATTTTAAATAAACTATTGAAAATTAAATTAAAAAACAAATCATTTTACGGAACCACATAAACGCGATTAAATATTTTTACTCAAGATAGATAGGTATCGTTTTTATCTTAAATTTCAATTAGTTATCCTTTTTTTTTTTTTTTTTTTTGAATTTTTGCTAAAATTTAATTGTTTCCGAAATTCTGATAATTTCCAGCAAATAAATATCTTTCGATAATAGACTTTATTTGATTTGAATTTTGTGTTGAGAACATAAAAATTCACGAACAAAAAATATTGTCAACTCTATGGTTATTATTTAATCGGAAGTTTACAACTTTATTTCATTTCTCTATAACTTTCGCAAATTGCAAGTCAGTTTTTCTAACTTTGAGGTTGGTTTTAATAAATTCAGATATTATCGAACAAAACAGAAATCGAGTTTGTGTTATAAAACAGAAAATACATCAAAAATATCAATATTGTATCAACAATTGGAAGTTTTCTGGCTCGGGTTTAAATCAATTTTACCCGAAAACTTACCCCCTCTGCAATTTGGCTGGGTTACCAAAGCAAAATTTATATTTAAAACAAATTTAAGCAAAAAAAAAAAATAAACCAGGGTTACACATTAACAATTTATTCAAAATATTACCTCATGCCGCTTGCGGCTACAACGTTTGTGTTTAACTCGCGACAATAATGATTCGTAAATTTATCTAATCGTGCAGTGAGCCGCGAGAATTGGTGTTCGAACTCAGTCCGAAGATCGCGTCTAAAGGTGATTCGAACAAAGAAGGCCCCGAGATCGTGACAGCACTTAGGTGGGATGATATTCCTCTCCTTAAGCTTCGAGACCTTTACTGTCTCCTGCTCTTAAGACAGTAATGATCACTCAACGGTTAATACAAAAAAAATATTTCGGCCAACATAAAAGGACTTACGTTCTGTTTACGTTTCTCGGTTAAACCTCGGACTGCTTCCACGGCAAACTGCTGCCTAGGATATCGTTGAACGTCGCCGTCCGTACTCCTCGCGAAAAAAAACGCGCGACTCGTATCTCGCGACACTTACGGAAATTTTCTTTCGATTTTAACCAAATATGTAAGCACTATTAAAGTCGACCGATTGAATTTATTTAATGGTGACTGAAAAATTAGTAGAAACGAAGAGAGTTTAATGTAAATTCAATGCGTGATCTGAGATGGTTCAAAATTTAGTGTCGCTTCGGGCTCGCGCGAGGTTTTTCGATGCCTCGGACGTGCGATGTTGCCGGCGAATCTGACCTGCTGAATTTTGGGAGTGGGGGCCGCGAGCTACGGACACCTTTTGTCCGGCCACACCATTTGGTGTGCGCGTATGCGAGGGTTGCGAGGATGCCACTCATTTCACATCATCTTGACCCACGTGCGGCGCGACGCGTTGTTAAGACTCTTGCGCACGCGGATGAATTTGAAATTCAACTAAAGAGGTCTTTTACCTTCATCGCCTGGCTCACTGCTCCTGTATAACTTTCAAATTTAGGTCCTGCAAGGCAGATACTTTGCAAAGCCTCCTGCAAAATAAATGACATTTATAAATTCACAATAAAATTATATATATATATATATGCATTTTTTTCATTTGTTGTGCGGGAAAGTCCATCGCACTATAGCACTGCTAGTTTTTAATCAAATAATACTTTAACACTTTCACTGCACTAGCACAACTCGAACGGTGGTTTGTGGATCTCCAGGTACTCCTCCCCGTCGTATTCTTCCTCGAAGTTTTCTTGATCCTTTATTGCTGGACAGTCCGTCTGGCGCTTGACAGTTTTCGGCCGTTTTTCCAGTCCTTGGTCCCTTTGGTGCCGTGGCTTCTGGCTAGGCTTCTCGTGCTCACGAATCTGAATGCTTGGGTTTAACCAGTTCTGGCACTCTCTGTACTCGTGTACTTGCAAGTGAGTAGTGATATCACCGTGGAAAGAGCTTTGCAACCTTTTGATTTCCTTTCGATGGTTACGTATTCTTCGCTGCTCGTTCGAATTTTTCATTGGTTTTTCCTTTGAATTTTCCTGGACTTTTGCCGCAAGAAGGTCGACCCTTGCTTGTAGAAGATCGAGTCGTCGCTGCAGCCTTTTTTTAGCCTTCCACCGCCTCCAGCAGGCCTTCTTGCTGGTCAGCTGCTTGGTGTTCTCCTTCCCTAGCATAATATGGACGTAGAGATGACCCATGAAAGTAACCTTTCATGGGCTGTCCTGATAAGTTGGCCAAAATATAAGTACTGTCACGATATCGCGATAAAACCTTGTATGGGCCATCATATAAGGGTAAGAACTTCGCGATGGTCGAATCGATCGCGCTCGAGATATTGTTCGCTCTCAGCAAAACTTGGTCGTTAGGTGCGTACTCCACCAGCCTGTGCTCGGAGTTGTACTTACTAGCGCGTACATGCCCACGACGAGACATTCTGTCTCGCGTGATTTCCAATTTTTCCTCATAGGAGAAACTCGCACGGCTTTTATCAAGGACTAACTTGTTTCAGGGTCGCACGGGTTCCCGATTAAAATGGAGTTCATTCGGAGTGAAACCCGTGGTTTCATGAGGCAGCTCATTGAGCGTATACTTGATCAAACCGACCCATGCTGCCCAGTTTTTGTGTCTATCTGAGGTGAGGGTGCGAAAGCAACGGCCGATCTCCTTATTTACACGTTCCACCATGTTTCCTCTTTAAGTGCAGCCGCAGCTATAAGTGCTTTCGAGCCTCTGTCTGTCCCGGGGTGGCCCATGCGGCTCAGGGCATCCGCGACAATATTATCCTTGCCCTTTATATACTCTATACGCGGAGAAAAATCATTTATGGCCAGTGCCCACCTATACAAACGACCGGTCAAGTGTTGGCAACTAAAAAGGAATTGCAAGCTCTTGTGATCGCATTTAACTACCACTTTCCCACCCAGGATATAAGTGCGGTACTTAATCAACGCCCACTTAATCGCGTTAAGTTCCTTTTCAGTTGCAAAATAGGCCTGCTCGGCCAAGTTGAAAGACTTACTCGCGCAAGCTACGATCCGGAGCTTCCCGTTTTCATTGGACTGGCAGAGAAGTGACCCCATACAAAAATCCGACGCGTCTGTGAAAAGCACAAATTCCCGATCCTTTACCGGATAATATAAACAAGCATCTTCGCAAAAGAGTGCTTTCACTTTCTCAAACGCAGTCTGCTGCTCGGCTTGCCACTGCCATTTTTTTCCCGCCTTTAGAAGCTCGTAGAGCGGCTGAGCTTCATACGCGATTTGGTCCGTATACTTTACGGTGAAATTGATCAGGCCCAAAAACCTTCGCAATTGTATCAAGTTCCGAGGTGGAATAAAGTCGCGGATCCCTTGCACCTTCACCGGGTCGATCTTAACACCATCTGGTGTTAGTACGTGACCGAGAAACTTCATCTCATCACGAAAAAGTTCGACTTTCGAGAAATTGACCGTCACGCCGGCTTCGCGTATTCTCTGCAGCAGCTTTTCCAAATAATGAAAATGCTCGCTGATAGTCCTCGAAATCACGAGCAAATCGTCGACGAAATCGAGAATATTCTTCTCGAGTCCCCGCAGCATCCGCTGCACTGCCTCAAATGACGCGGCCATCGAACATTTCGTTCCGAACGGGGCTACCGTATAACGAAGGACGCGACCTTTATGCATAAACGCGGTGATGTCGCGCGACTCTGGGTCGAGTTCGATCTGCCAGAACGCCGCGCTCAAGTCTAAACTCGACATGATCGACATACCCGCACACTTGTTAATTACGATTTCCACCCCCTCAAGATTGTTATAATCAGGCTCTATACGCTCATTAAGCCACCTTGCGTCCTCGCACAACCTAATTGTTTTATCTTTCTTAATCACGGCCACCAAGGGGTTCACGAACGGGCTTTTACAGTACTCAATCACCCCGAAGCTCAACATCCTGTCGATCTCCTTCTGTACCAATTCCCGCTGGTGCAGAGGGATGGGATATGATCTTTTTATGTACGGCGTGTTGTCGCGAATTCTAAATTTGTACCGATAGTTTTTAAATTTACCCGGAACATCACTGAAAACGCCTCTATACTCGCACAACAAATCAAATAAACGTGCTTTCTCCCCGTCGTTTATCTTATATATCCATCCGGTTTACTTTATCCACTATCTCATCATCGGTGGGGTGATTGTGCACGGGTTTAACCCATAGACCGTCCTTCGACTCTTCGATCAAGCCCACAAATTTCTCAGGGTCTGCCTCACCCTTCAAAAAATTCACTCTAACAGTACCCACCCTAAATTTCATGCAATCATGCGTTATGTCTATATCAAAGTCCAACAGTTTAATTACATCACGACCAATTATACATGGCCTGATGAGCTTTGACACAATCATGAAAGTACCTTCGCACTCTGAGGACCCAATCATTATCGGTGCGAAAAATTGTTTTTTTAATCTAACCGATTTCTCGCCGGTAAAGCCTGTGGCTTGCAAGCCAATGACCGGAAGTGTGGGTAAATCCTTCCAGGCCTCCCTATTCTCGCAGTAGAGATATTCAGACACGCATGAAATACTGCTACCCGAGTCTATAAATGCACTGATCTCGACGCCATTTATAGTGATTAGGACGACGGGCTCTACATCAGCCTTCCTGAGGTTGAGCTCCTCGTCCTCCTCGTTCAGCAAAAATTCGCGAGGACAGTCGAAAATCGAAACTACACTCGCGTCGTTTTCTCGAATTGGCTGACTCGTATCGAAACTAGGTACCGGCCTCGAGTCACATATGTGTGGGGATCGCTCCCCAGAACGTTCCGCGCGGACACAGGCGCAAGCGGCAACTTCAGCCACGACTGTGGACCGACGTCGTAAACAATCGAGCCACGCATAGCCAAGCAACGCCTTCAGTCTCTTATCAACCTCGACGCGAGCGACAGCTAACCTTTAACACACACAAGCTTAATCTCGGCCCTAGAGCCGTTGTAACTTTGAAAATTTAATTAAAAATATTATTAATAATTGGACTGTCTTTCATTATTTATACCCGCACCCTACTCAGTCCATAGTGGTGACCCCGACTAAGTAACCCTTCGTGTCGCGCTGCCGCGTCGCGTTTAGAAAAACGGAGGAAACACCCGTATTGACAAGGCAGGTTGAGTTCGCCCGCTCCCTTGCCGCAAATTTTGCAAGAAACCTTCTGCAAGGAAATTCCGCGATGGTGAATGGAAATGACGACGGAGGGGCCGATGGTCAACAACTGCCAGTTCAACAAAATGGCGCCCCAGTGGAGGTTGTAACGCAGTGTAAGCTTCCGAATTTCTGGAAACATTCCCCGGAAGCATGGTTCATGCAGATCGAGGCCTTATTCGGCGCGAGCAACGTCCGCTCGGATTTGACGAAATATAACCTCGTCGTCGCCTCCCTCGACCAGGACTCCATCCAGGACCTTCTGGATGTCCTGCGCACTGCTCCAGCAAATGGGAAGTACGAGCATCTGAAGACGCAAGTGCTGTCTCGGTTCTCGGACTCAGCAGACCAGCGGCTCACCAAACTCCTCACCAAGGTGGAGCTGGATGGGCGCACGCCCTCGCAGCTGCTTCGTCACATGCGCAACCTGGCCGCTGGCACGCAGGTCGCCGATGACGCGCTCAAGGTTAAATGGCTCAACCTCCTGCCCGCGCACGTCACACGCACTCTCCGAGTCCTGCGGAACAACACCTTGGACGAGTTGGCCGAGGCAGCCGACGAGATGCACGACGTGCCTCCAGGACTCCAGGCGGTGAGTAGTAGCAGTCAACGCAGCCCGTCCCCTCATCACCGTGGTGGTGCCCAAAGCACCAGCTCTCACAGGTCCAGCCTGACAGATGAGCTCGCTGGCATACGAGCAGCGCTAGCGAAGCTCAACGCATCCAACGACCTGATTCTAAGGGCCGTCCGTGGGTTTCAACCGAGGCCAACTGAAGGTGCCCATCAACCGCGTCGCCGAAGCAGGAGTAGGCCACGCTCATCTATTCCAGGTGGGTTCTGTTATTTTCACCACCAGTTTGGAGCCGACGCACGAAAATGCGAGCAACCCTGCAGCTTCAGATCATCAGCCAACCAGGGAAACTAACTTCGCTGCCATCAGTTGAGGCGACTGCTGGCAGCAAAGATCAGCTCCATGAAAATCGCCTCCTCATCATGGACCGGAACACTGGCCTACGTTTCCTGGTCGACTCCGGGTCGGTCGTGTCCTTATTGCCACTCTCGGCTGTGGAAGGAAAACCTCCTGTCCAGGACCTGCAGCTGGCAGCAGCCAACAAAAGTGTCATTAAGACGTACGGCCGACGAATGGTAACCCTCAACTTGGGGCTTCGTCGAGACTTCACTTGGCCCTTCATCATCGCCGACGTCCACAACCCGATTCTCGGCGCAGACTTCCTGGCCAGCACTGGTCTCCTGGTGGACCTCCAGCATCGTCGCCTGGCCGATCCCACCACCAGCCTCAGTGTCGAAGCTACGCTCCACACCGCAGAAGTCTTTGGCATTGGCATCCAGAGTTGCTCCACTGAGGACAAACATCGCACGGTCTACGATCAGCTCTTGGTGGAGTTCGCTGACATCACCAAGCCCCGACAGGGAAAGGCAAACCTCAGCGGTACTCCAGTTTTCCACCACATCTTCACAAAGGGCCCTCCGGTCTTCGAGCGCCCACGGCGGCTCCATGGCGAGCGTCTTCAGGCGGCCAAGCAAGAGATCGACGAGCTCCTAAAGAGGGGCATTATCAGGCCCTCGTCCAGCCAGTGGGCGAGCCCAATACACTTGGTGCCTAAGAAGTCTGGTGGATACAGGATGACAGGCGACTACCGCCGGGTGAACGCCTGCACACGTCCGGACCGCTACCCGATTCCTGTCATTGAGGATATTCTGCATGACTTTTATGGCTGCAACGTCTTCACCACTCTGGATCTGGAAAAGGGATTCTACCAAATCCCCATGGCAGAGGAACACATCAACAAGACGGCCGCCACAACACCCTATGGGCTCTACGAGTTCCTGTACCTCTCCATGGGTTTGCGCAACGCCACGCAAACGCTTCAGCGCTTCATGGACACGCTGTTCCGAGACATGCCCTTCGTTAGGTGCTATATTGACGATGTGCGCATCAAGTCCCGAAACCACAAGGAGCACCTGGAACATCTTCGTCTCGTCTTCCAGCGACTGCGAGAGGCAGGACTTACCATCAATCTTCAGAAGTGCCAGGTGGGTCAGTCCGAGGTCCAGTTCCTAGGCTACACCATCTCGCCCGAGGGTTTCCGGCCACCAGCACGCAAGGTGGACGCCATCATGGATATCCCCAAGCCTGAGACGGCCACGCAGCTCCGCGGCTTCCTCGGGGTGCTAAACCACTACCGACGCTGTATTCCTGGAGCGGCCAAACGACAGGCGTCGCTGAACGACATGCTGTGCGGCCTTCCCAGAGGACGCAAAGTCAAAGTCATTTGGACTCCTGAAGCGGAGGCAGATTTCCAGAGATGCAAGGAGGACTTGAAAAAGGCCACAACCAACACATTCCTGTCGCCATCGACGCCACTGCGCCTGACGACAGACGCCTCCGACAAGGGCATCGGTGCCGCCCTAGAGCAGGAAATCGACAACGTCTGGCATCCGGTCGGTTTTTTCTCCAGCAAGCTGTCACCCACGCAACAGAAGTACAGCACCTACGACCGAGAGCTACTGGCTATTTTCGAGGCCATCAAGTTTTTCCAGAGGTACTTGGAGGGTCGGAGCTTCAAAGTGCTCACCGACCATAAGCCTTTAACCTTTGCGGCCCAGCAGCGGTCGGACAAGGCCTCCCCAAGGCAGCAGCGCCAGCTAGACTACATCCTCCAATTCAATGTCACCCTGGAGTACGTGAAAGGTGAGGACAATGTAGTGGCTGATACTCTGTCCAGAGTCAACGCAATCGCCATGCCATCCGCTCTGCTTGCTCGGGACATTGAGGCAGCACAGCTCGAAGACGACGAGCTGGAACATCTGCTGGACAAAGGCATTTTGGACCTGCAGGTACTCCATGTCGATGGCTCTTCAATCGCTTGCAACATCGAGGATGGCATCATCAGGCCGTACCTTCCAGCCAACCTGCGCCGTCGTGCCTTCGACGTCCTGCATTCGCTGGCGCACCCCAGTCCACGCACGACTACAAGAATCGTCACCTCCAAGTTTGTCTGGCCTGGCATCAAGAAAGACGTCGACCATTGGGCTCGATCTTGTGAACCATGCCAACGATCCAAGGTCAGTCGCCATAACCGAGCCGCACTTGACACCTTCCACGTGCCCAGCAACCGCTTCGAGCACGTCCATCTGGACATTATCATCATGCCACAGGTAGGCAACCTGCGTTACTGCCTCACAATGATTGACAGGTTCTCGAGGTGGCCTACTGCAGTTCCACTGTCGGACATCACAGCGGAGACCGTTGTGGCGAGTTTCTACCAGCACTGGGTCTCGAACTTTGGTTGCCCAATCGAGATCACCACTGATCAGGGCAAACAATTCGAGTCGTCACTCCAGGCGGCTCTAGCACGCATGATTGGGGCTAAGCCCATCCACACCACACCCTGGCATCCGAAGTCCAACGGAATGGTGGAGCGTGTCCACCGCACATTGAAGGCAGCTCTCATGTGCGAGGGTCAGATTCCTTGGCCACAACGCATACGCCTTGTCCTGCTTGGCCTGCGCAACTGCTTCAAGGAAGATCTACAAGCATCACCAGCTGAAATGATCTTCGGTACAACCCTACGCATTCCAGGAGAATTTTTCACCCATACTACGAAAGAAGTTAACCCCAGAAGCTTCTTGGAAAAGCTGCGGACCCTCATGCGGGCAATCAAGCCTGTGCCAGCCTCAGACCATGCCAAACATCGACCGTTCACCTTCAAAGACCTCAAAACCTGCTCGCACGTCTTCCTGAAGGTGAACACCGTCAAGAAGCCTCTGGAACCTCCGTACACTGGCCCTCACGAGGTAACGAAACGTGTCAACGAGAAGGTTTTTGTTATCAAGGTCAACGGCAAAGAGAGGGTTGTGTCCACAGACCACCTAAAGCCAGCGTACCTGGCCACCGCCGATTTGGAAAATCCTCATCTACCGGAACAAGCCGCAGAGCCGACGACTCCAACAACTCCGGCCCCAGCTGCATCGACGCCATCCTCTCCTCGGAGAACGAAGCGGGTATTGTTCCCTTCGCTGCTTCAACCTGCGAAGGTCTCTGGAGGGGGAGTAGCTGTGGGGATCGCTCCCCAGAACGTTCCGCGCGGACACAGGCGCAAGCGGCAACTTCAGCCACGACTGTGGACCGACGTCGTAAACAATCGAGCCACGCATAGCCAAGCAACGCCTTCAGTCTCTTATCAACCTCGACGCGAGCGACAGCTAACCTTTAACACACACAAGCTTAATCTCGGCCCTAGAGCCGTTTTAACTTTGAAAATTTAATTAAAAATATTATTAATAATTGGACTGTCTTTCATTATTTATACCCGCACCCTACTCAGTCCATATATGCTTTCTTTCATCCGACTAGTTGTAGTGGGCGTGGGTGTACAGGAAAGCTCTGCAGCCACGTCCGATCGCCCCACTACAACTGCGCCGAGTTTCCCAGCCGTCTGACGACCTCGCTCTCCACCTCAGAGTCAGCTACTTCCTCGATCACAATCTCGTTCACGCGTTCAGTCTGAGGCTTAAACCGTGGTGCATTAGCATGCTGACTCGCTCCCCCTACCAGTGGGTGGAGTGTTTACATAACCATTGCTGGGTTTAATCAGTGTCGACGCATGAAACAATTGATTATTCCGCGTTCCCGGTGACTGATTTTGCAGTACTCGCGTTGGTTGCCGACGCTCATATGTAACATTCGCGAAGCTTTCTCGCCGCAAGCTCTCGGACGAATTATTAAGTGTATTCGCACTCTCAAGCTTATCAAGCAGAGCTAGAAAAGTGTCAATGCTCGTGATACCACGAGTAATAGTGGCAACCTGCACCTGCTCGTCGAAGTGCCGTGATAAACATTGAACGACGTATTCCTTTCCCGGAGGGTTCTTCAAAGCCTTCACATCATTAAGCAACTTGATGACGTACTCAGACTTGCTCAAATTACCCTCTGCCGTATAATGTCCGAACTCTAACCTGCGACGCACGCCAAGCTGGATATCTTCGTTCCAGAATCTCCGTGAGAATGGGTCCGAAAAATCCTGATAACTTTTAAAGTCATCGCAAGCATACAAAAACCATTCAAGCGCCAACCCCTTGAGCGACTGCTCGATCACGTTGCTAACTCGCGATTCATGAATATTCATGCCTTCCAAATACGCGGCAAGCAATTTCAAATAACGCGCGGGTTTTTTACGTGGCAACCCCTTGAACGTGGGCAACTCGAGCTTGAATGTGTTAAAATTCCCAAAGTTACCGCAAAAGTTGCTCGGCATCGGTGTCTGTGCTTGCAAGTTTGTCGAGTTGGACCGATTGTCCGCTCGAAAACAGGTCGGGTTAGCCAGCCCTGGGGCCTTATTCTGAGATTTAACGAATTTAGAACGATCAGTTTTACGAACGATTGCGTTATTCGTTAAAATTTTGAGCCATCGTTAAACATCAAATCAGCGAGCAAAAATCTTACCACAATAAAACTTCCTAGCTTTCCAAAAAAGTAGTTACTTTATTTTTTTATTTTTTAAACTTATGATATTCTACTATTTACATAATTAATAAAAATTTTGAATAATATTGTCTCTTTCAATTAATCCCGCAGCATAATCCATGTCATGTTGTAGAAAATCGTTAATGGCTTCTTCTTCTACGAGTATGTCTGGTCTAGGGTCATCAATCATTCTAAAAAAAATTTTTTTTTTAACTTGTTTGAAATTACTTTTTAACCAGTAAAAAAATTTGGCCCCCCTAGCCCTCGGAAAACTACCCCAAGCTAAACTTTAAACAGCTTTATTATGGTGTGCTTTTAAATTAAAAATAGTAGGATTTTATTCCAAAAAATGAAAAGGTTTAGAGATACGCCCATATTTAGTCGAGAATAAATACAATGCTTACCCATGAAGTCTTCTAAAATTATGTAAAACTGCACAAGCAACGATAATTTTAGAAGCTTTTTCAGTCTTATAATATAATTTCCTTGCTTTGTTAACAGCCATAAAAACATTACCGAGTATCCCAAAAGCTTGTTCTACTTTACATCGGGTTCTCGTTAACTCTTGCGGAGAATTAGGTTGAGGATTGCGAATCGGAGTTAGCAATAAAGGCGACAACGTATAGCCGCTATCAGCTGAAAAAAATATTTAGGGTCAGTAATTAATCATTCTCTGGTTTTCTTTCAAATTAAAAATTATATTAGAAAAAAATATTAGAAGGCATTTTTCAATGCTAATTATATTATAATTTACCTAAAAAATAATATTTCCCTTCATGTTGTAAAATATTTGGATCATCCCTCAAAGATGTAAAATAAGGTTTTAGCAGGCTCTGATTCCAGACAAAACGATCATTATTACTTCCGGGACAAGTTGTTACGTTTAAAAAATTGTAGTTTGAGTCTACAATCGGAATATATATATATGTGTGTTCGTGTGTGTGTGTAAATGTGATTTTTATTTTCATATTTAAAATGATGTTAAGTTTTTTTTTACCGCTTGAACGATTAATGATGGTCCTACCTTATGATTGAAAAAAGCTTCTTCATTTTCATGTGGTCGAATGATTGACACTAAAAAACAGTCTATTATTCCTAGAATATTTGGTATTCTATTATAAGTTTGAAAACTGCAAATAAATAACCGTAGTAAAATAAAATATTCAAAATGCACGTGAAAAAAATAAATGAGTTAAAAAGAAATTTTGAGAGAATTTATACCCTTGAGAAACAATTTCGCGTTCGATGCGATTACTAGGAAACTTAATATATTCGCATCTTATAGCATATATTGCATCCAAAACACTATCAACACATCGTGACACCGAAGCTTGGCTCATGACGTGCTTCCAATCCGAGCCCGCTCCTTTTTGAAATGACCCTTCTGCAAGGAATCTTAGTGTACACAACACTTGAAAATCGACCGGTAACTTTGTTTTTGGATTTTGCAAAAGGTGTGGCCTGAGCAAATTGATGAGATTACGAGCAATGGGTTTTGTCAACCTAGATTTAAATAAAGTAAATTGATTACTATAGTTTTATTTCCGACAAAAGAACAAAAAACATTAAGTTTCAGGGAGGACACTATAAAAATCAAAATATGTACAAGATATAAAAATTATTCATTGTAACTTTTATATGAATTTCATAAAAAATACAGTGGAAATTCCTAATGAAATTTATGAGAAATTTTAGCCAAATTTACATGAAATTACAATAAACTTTTTTGTGTACTTTATGAAGTTAAGGAAAATGTGAAATACTGCGTCTAAATTTTATTACGAACCTGTAGTGAAGACGAAAACTCTCGTTTGGCAGACTAAATGGGTCTGACATATCACGAAAAAATTTATTCGAAGCCCTTAATTGTTTTTTGGCTTCTGTGTCTCTTTCTTGCTCTTCAAGTTGTTCTAAAAAATAGCCAACAGCGGCTATTCCTGCACCGTACATTGTTAAAATTTTGGTTAACCTAAGCAACACTTGTTACATCAACTGTATAAGTGACACTAAAATAATTTGAGTTTAATACGGACGACGAATTCTGTTTGCTCTGCCGGTAACCAAATTTATAATGCTACAAATATTTTAATCAATCAAAGTTTCTTGAATTGAACTATCAAAATCAAGATTCACCTTAAAAAATTTTAAAATTATCTAAAAATATGTTTTTTAATTGATTTGAAACTTAATTTTATTCACACAACAGCAAAGATTATGACGTGAAAATGCGAAGTAAAAATAAATTAAAGTATTTAAAAATTTACAACAGTTAAAAGTAAATAAAATTTAAATTTAAATTATTAAAATGTTAGTATATTACAAAATAATATTGTCACGCAGGACGCACACGACCCACCCACGCCCTCTGCAAAACATTTTACGTGTTTACAATTTACACATCTGTACGTTTGCGTGTGATGCCGGTAAATTCACTCTTAGAATGTAATGAAAGCTCGTACGAGCAGCCAAGACTGTCGAGTGAACTGACACATAGGTATATTTCGCGTTTTAAGATCTTTTGAAATAAAAAATGGAAGTTGGGTGAGAAAAAATATATTTTTTTTAAGGTTTATTTATATATTTATTTTATACGCTATTTTTTATATTTTTCATCCTTTTTTTATAGTTATCTTAAAAACAGAATAAATGACGAGCAACGCGAACTTTTGCTCAGTTTTATGGAGCAAAATCCTTTGATAGCCAGGCGTCAAATAACTAAAATAAAACCTAGGGGAAAACTAGAATTTGATAAAATAGTTCGGGATCTTAGTGACAAGTTGAATAAACTCGGGTCTCGTAAAGAGCCGGAACAATGGCTAGAGGTTTGATTAAAATCATCATGTAAAAAGATTTTAATACTTTTTTTTTAACTTTGTTTTTAAACCTTTTAGTGTTTTCGACAAATCCGTTTGAAATCTAAAAAAAAACTTGTAAATTTCAATATTGAAAAACGAAGTACAGGGAATATAGAGCCCCAAGTGGTTTTAAATGAAACTGATCTCAGAATAAAATAAATTTTCGGCAAACACGGAGTGGGGATGAGTTTCCATGATGTCGGAGTCCCCAATATCAGAAAGCCAACACAGTTAGTATAACATATAAACTTTGAAATTTATTCGCGTGTGTTTTGAAAATTTTCTAAGAGTTCCTATTCATCTATCTGTCTGTCTATCTCTGTTTCTCATACTCTCTTTCTCTCTCTATTTATTTTGTTCTACACTGCCTTATGACTACTTTATTTAATCCTCTCCCACTTCTTACCATTTTCTACATTCCTTTCTTCCTTCGTTCATGTAACTCTGAAATCGCTCTCAGTCGTCAAAATGAACCGTAAGAGGTGAGTTATTATAATTTATTTATTTATTCAAAATCACTTTGATTCTATGATTTGTCAATTCAAAAATGTTTTATTTCAAATTTATGTGAATTTTCGAAACTTTTAGAACCCGAGCGAGAACAAACAAAAAGCAATGGGAATAACTGCTAAACCATTTGAAAAGAAACAAAGATTTAGCTCAAGAAATCTTACCATTAAAGGTTCAAGATGCCCACTGGATCTCTCTTGGAGACAGCCTAAATAAATTGAAAACACAAGGAAACGAAGATAGAGATTGGAGAAAATGGAAAAAGGTTTAGTATTTTATTTTGCAATCAACTATGTTAAAAATAATTTTTTAGTTGATTTTGAGTAATTTATTTTAAGTTTTGAAATTAAAAAAAGTTTTTAGTAACAGTTTTCAATTATACTTTTTTCATCACATTATTTTTGTATATGAATGTGTTTTTTTTATACATATTCTTTCTATGTTTAACAGACTTGGCACGAACGAAAATATGAAGCTGAAAAAGCTTATCAACTCTTTCAAACCGGTCAAAGTCGTTTAACTGATACAAATATAGAAGTGTTGCGCGTGCTTGGGACTTTAGAGGAGCCGATTATTATAAGTCAAAAATCCCAGCAAGAAACAATCAGTCTTGAATCTAAAGTAGATGTGTCAAACTTTGACAAAAATTTTGTGTATGAAGTTAGCAGCGACTCAGACAGTGAAAATTCAGAAAACGATGTTCGTTTCAAAACGAGAAAACGTAAATGAAACTATTCTTTTTGCATTGCATATTTGCATAGGCTCAAATATTATTAATTAAATTAAATTCCAATTGACTAATTTTTAAATATAATTATTAATATTTTCAACTAACTAAAATTTTAAATGAAAATATACATTTCTTTTCACACTTCTTTGGTTTTAATAAAAATAATATATTATAATTGCTGTTTCACAAATAAGGCCTTTGATACGTAATGAACTTTTTCTGGAGTCTTTAATGGAAAATTCCGATTTCATTGTCGATTTAAGATCAAATTTTAGTTATTTTTTCATTTAATAATTGTTATTTTTGTGAATATCTATTTTTCAGCTTTTTTTCGTATAGTAAATCCCGTAAATGAAGCAAGATTTATTGCATTGAATAAATGTTCAAAAAGTCACTATTTTTTCATAAAATCTTTAGGAGGCTCGAAAAAATGTGCAAACAATTTATTGTGTTAAGATTCACTTGCGATTTATTAAGTATTTTCAAAGTATTTTCAAGGTATTTACAAAGTATTTACTAAGTATTTACACGGGAATTAAATCCCGTCGTCTGTCACAGTTGTTATTAACACGTAATGAACTTTTACTGGAGTCTTTTATGAAAAATTCCGATTTCATTGTCAATTTAGGATCAAATTTTAGTTACCTCGAAATTTATGAAAATAATGCTGTGTCTTTATTATAGTTTTTAATTTTTTTCCAGGTCCACTAGAAAATTTGACTCTGCCACTTTGTCAAGCGTCAAGTTCGAGAACACCTGATGCATCAATTGAGAATTCTTACCATTTAGTGACTCCAGTAAAGAAAAAACCTAAAAGTTAGTTTGATTTGTGTTAACAGATACAACCCTTGATTAAAATTTTAGTTTCAACAATATTTAAATTATTTTAAAATGATCATTCGACACTTTAAATTAATTAACCTCAAAAAATTGAAAATTTTCTTTAAAAATTTAAAAATGAATATAATAATTAATTATCTACTCATTTATTGTTTCCAGTAATATCACTGGAAAATTTTGGTGGGTCTGCAAAACCAAATATAAATTTGAAAAACGGAATTACTCCGAGTATAAAAGAAGAAAAAGATAACAAAGGTTTGTTGACTTTGATTTCGTTCAAATTAATATAATTAAATTGAAATAGGTCAATATTTTTATTTGAACCTAATTTAACAGATTCAGAGTTGGTGAATGTAACTGGATGTAAAGGCTCATCGGAATTTCAGACTCGAGCAAAAAAAACTACACTAAATAAAAACGGTAAATAAAAACTTTTTTTTTAATTTTTTGATTAATATTAAAATTTTCATTAATTAATTAATTACAATACTTTCGTCCACCTTCATCATCAGATTCTACTTACGCAAATGCTTCTCAACAATTACTTTCCTCAATAACTAATCAAACCGAGATAATCTTGGAAAGTAACAGAGAAGTAGTCAACGTTTTGAAGGAAATGGTAGCGGTACAAAGGAACGGGTTTGAAATGTTGGGTTTAAGAATGTGTGTAACCTGTCAAAGAAATCATGGTTTGAACCCTGAAAATCTTGAAGTCGCAAATCATTTGACAAATGAAGATGCAAATAATAATAAAAACAACGGTTACACTAATTATTTTAACCTTTAAGAAGATTGAAATGAAAACTAGTTTAGTTTATGTTAAGTTTAATTTTTTCGTTTAAAGTAAATTTTTTGTTTTGTGTATGTCACCGATAGAAAATGGTTTTTCTTGTAACTTCATAATTGTTATTTAGTTATATAATTGTTACTAATCTCACTGAAGATTTTATAAAAAGTATTATTAAGGAAAAATATAAATTGTTCTTCGTGATTTAAAAAATGTGTATTTTCTTAAAATGTACTTTCACATGATTGAAATTAAACGATGTAAAGTTATTTGTTAATTTTTTAAGTACCAGAATAAAAAAGATTTTTTGTTAGTAAAATTTGAGTTTGTTTGAGGAGGCTCACGCGAGCAGGGCCGTATCAAGTGAAGAGGCCCCTAGATAGTGAATATATTTTTTTTCAATACTTATTACAAAAAGTATTTAAATGAAAAAATCAAATGTTTGTTTTTTTTTTTACTTTTACTTATTGATCAAACAGTTAAAGCTGCATTCATAAATTTTTTAAGTAAAAAGTTGGGTTAAGATCACATGATTCATCAGTTTTTATTTTTTTTCTCAAAAGTTATCCGGCAACCTACATTTTTTTTATGCTAAAATATCCAGAATAAAAAAATCTATTTTTATGAATTTTTTCGAAAGGATCGGCCTCATCAGTTTTTTAAGCGAAAGAAAAATAGTGGAATTCTCATAAGAACACGTGTTATAAACGAAAATTTTGTATTGAAGATTTCTTAAAAGTTAGGTCGGCAACTTGCTTTTTTTTTTTAGAATTTTAATAGAGAGTAAAAAAACTATGTCCTGAAAATTTTAAGATGATTGACCTCATAGAAAAAAGTCACGTGAGCCTCCTTAATACTGAGCTTTTTTTATTTAATTTTTTTTCTATTTTGGTAATTTGTCTCAGATCATTTAATTAATTAATTAATTTGGGTTAATTTGAAGTAATTAGCTTGCCTTTTTTAAATTCCGGTCCCTAATAATGTCTAACGTTTACTTTGACATGCGTAATACAACGCTTGTTAAAGTTAGCGTTAAACTGTAGATATTACGCGTTACATCGATTTTTCCGAGCGTTAAATTGACATTCTTCCGTCGCTAAGTAATAACGCGCTGAATTTTCGTTGAGAATGAATAAATAATTGAACTACGCGCGCGCAATGGCATCTTAAAGATCCTTACGAAAGCGTTAAAAATCTCAGAATAAGGCCCCTGTGCATCCCGTCGCACCTTGGTCAACCCTTACATCCTGAGATACACCCTGAATGATATTGGGGTTCTCCCGCCGGAGAGGTGGGGCTGGGTTTCGCGTCATGGAAGACCCGCAATTAGCTGAGTCCGTCAGATCCATCGGAGAGTCTGCGGCCTTTCGCGTATACATTCTTTCCTCCCGGTCGATCAAACTACCCTGTATATTCAAAAGACGGTCTATCTGGCTTCCCTGACTAGCAAGACACTCGCGAAGATCGCGAACCTCCTCCCCAATTACTCGGTGTCCATTCTCGTAAACCGTCAACTGCGCATCAATGTCCGCCGCGTGCTGGGCCGCCCGAGTAATCTCTTCCCTCGTTGAAGCTTCCCAACGCAAAAGTCGATTTACGTTGCCAGTATTTTCGGCGATACGCGCGTCTATCTGATCGAGTCTTTGCTCGTTACGAATACGCGTCATCTCCGCCCGAATATCCATCAGTTCCCGACGCATGTCGTCGAGATTCATAGGGAATATGCGACCTTCCCCTCCTAACCCCAGACTCCCGATAATAGGCCTATCGCCATCATTAAGTGTCGAGTGAATGACTCTCTGTGGCCTCGGAAATTCAAAAATGTCCGACCCACGACCTCCCTGTGTGATGTTTACATTCTCACGCCTCTCTCCCCCGGGATTAGTGTTCTCGGGCACACTACATGAGCGTGTCACAATTCGAGGACCATTAGGACGCTGTCCATCTTGCCCCTCTGTGAGCCCTAAATCTGGAACCCCGCCTGGACCACCATCCGCGATTTTTTTCGAACTTGAGCGTAGGTCTTTCTTACCCGCCATATTAAAACAGTCAGCCGAATAAATCCCCAGCGCTCAGACCAAACAGCCAAAGAAAACCGCTCCAATCCCGAACCTACCTGTTTCCGAAAAGCTCAACTCCTAACATCAAACAAAATCAAGAAAAGAAAATTAAGCCTATCTCCTCTGCTCTGGGTTTAAGCGCCAGGCCTTTCAATATTTCGAGTAAAGATTTCCTAGAAGTTTAGATGCCTACAATATAAACAAACTCATGTAAACATGAATATGATGAATCAGTCCTTTAAACTTTCCCGAGAACTATTTAAAATCCAAAAAAAAAGAAATTATCCAAAATAAAGTATATTAATCGAATGTCCCTTTATAAAAGAGAGCTATCGCCATCTTGCGTAAGATTTTTATTCGTGAGCTGATTGGTGAAGAAGTTTTTAAAATATTCGAAAAGTACATTTTGAGGTTACTCTTATTGTTTTTTCCTATGCGCGCTTGAAGCGCGCTCAGAAGTGCTAGTAAAATTAAAGAGACAATAATAATAAGAAAAAAAATATCAAACAACTAAACTTCAATCTAGAACCAGCGCACCGCCTCACTCGGTGCGTGCGGTCGCTCACCTTTGTGACGTAATTCTCCGCCTCTCTCCCACTTCTCATTTGCGTCGCGCGGCTTCGCGCTGCACTGCGACTTGTGGAGTTTTTAAATCTCGTGCGTGGAAAAAAAAAACAAAAAAAAATCTTCCTAACTAAGGAAATTGGAAATCGCTTGTGGATATTAAAAGCGTCGCTGCTAATAAGCCCCCTCCCTTGACTCGTAGTCGGGCCGTTACGGCTCACTGCATGCTCTCGTCCCAAAATTCGCGTTTCCTCGATGCCTTTCAATGTAAAAAAATAAAAAATAAAACCGATCAAGGGTACCACCGTTGATGACAACGGAATAAAAAAAAAAAATAGATAATTATGGAGTATCACTGTGTGATCTGCTTCTTGGTGGGACTTCAAATCCACATACCCCGGTTACTCCCATGCGCGCGATTGATATTTTCTCTCAGCCTGACAGTTGATCAACCTTGCGACCTTCGCCAACCTTGTTTACTGGTGCTCGTAACCGAATTTGTCTCCCTTCTCTCTCTTTCTTTGTCTCGAAATTTCTAACGCGGGATTTTAACTAACATGGTTTTTAAATTTCGGATGCTCTCGTATTTTTTTGCCCGTTCCTTTACCAGGAAAATGGTGACGCGGGAGACAAGTATTGAACGTTTTCGCGCCGTGTTTATATTAAATCCTCTTCCTAAGCCTCGCGGAGAATCAAAATAGCTAGCTTCTATGATAAAACTATTATCAATCGAGAACCCCGCGTTCGATTGAATTGCGCTACTAATTACACCCCACAAATCCGAAAAAGTTAAAGTTAAAATTGGCCTAAACGATAGACCCGCTGCACCATTTGAAAAACGCTCGCTGCGTACACTAACCCCTAACTAATCATTATCTGACCTTCTACTACTTACGAGCAAGTCGAGTATATCTTTAAGAACTAATTCTAAGTATTCTATAATATTAACTGTTAAGGGACTTTTTGTATACTTACAAAAGGTCTCTTAACCCTCCATTCCTTTGGTACCGAAGTACCTTTTAGCAGCCCGGACAAGGAAATGGGTGAAAAAACCCGGGGCGCTCCTGTCCTTCTTTACCTTTTGTTCCCTTACCTTACCTTACCTTACCTTTTGGAGACGTACCCAGGTCTTTCCGACGCACTCGGAGGAAATCACCTTTATGACGACGTTGCCCACACTCTCTCCTACGTAGATGTATTGGGTTTAAAAATTAATACTCGCGACACTTTGTAAATACACACTTGAATTTATTGATATACTTATTGATTACAGAATGAAAGGAAGCGACGGCTCTACCCTTAATACGCGAATTACAGTTATGGTACAAGAGGGAGCAACGGCTCTACCTTTAATGCGTGGATCGGGGAGCTACGGCTCAACCCTTATGGTGCAGCACGACTGTCACTCGTGCTGCCAGAAAGAAGACTGACTTAGCGACCGAGGACGTGGTTTTTATTCCCTCCATTTGGCACAGTTTTAGGATTTTTTGTGAGGACCGGACACTTTGAATGATCGCGTTTTGCGTGATCGCGGTTTTAGATTTGTGGAGCAATAGGTGTCGAAATGAAATGAGGAAATAAGAAGGAGATAGCAAGAGAGAAGCGGTGCGTCAGCGTCAGCTGACGCGAGTTGCGCTTCTTCCCGGTCAAGGAACTCGCAAGTTCGGATTTCACAATTCGCTATATGATTTATTTAGTAAATGAATTTATAATCGGGTCAGCTCGGACGTTGGCTGATCTGATTTTTTTTTTAATAGACCGAATGTTAAAAGTTGTAACGTAACACCCCCCCCCTCTTAGAAACGTTTACGTCCTCGTAAACAATACTAGAGGTAGGGGAATTTTCTTATTTTTATTTTTTTTATTTTTCTTTTT
Organism: Encarsia formosa; assembly: GCA_038277355.1. NCBI lineage: Eukaryota > Metazoa > Arthropoda > Insecta > Hymenoptera > Aphelinidae > Encarsia > Encarsia formosa. The sequence continues at coordinate 43,323,910 of CM076186.1, read as the reverse complement.
ATTTGGCTACACCTCTTTTCTTAATTATAGATCTAGTAAAAGGGGTTACCACGAGTTTCCAAGCGAAATCACTCGTGCCTTACCCGCCAGATGCTGAGCACTAACGGCTAGGGCCACGATGACTTCCTAGTCGCGGACTCGGGTGCGATTCTTCATTTCTAATTACGTGACAATAGTTTTACAGATGATTTTGGGGAGTGATGGGTTTAGAAGGGAAGTGTACCAAAAATGCCTTTCAGGAACAAATCACGGCTTGAAATAATACTAACTCTAAATTATTAACAAAAAATAGGCCCGACATTATAACGGTTATTAAAGTGTTATAAAAAAAAAGAAGAATCTAATTGGTTTCCTTTATAGTCAATGGTTTTCTGAGTTGGAAAATATAGAAGCATTATTTCTCGGTTTTTCAATATTCTTGTATGTTAGTATTATTTATACATTCAGTCTTCAACGCTTTTATTCATAAATTCTAAAATTTAAAAGAGGTAAACACAATTTTAATAGACTATTCGGCTACTATTAATTTACTATAATGCGGCAACTTAAAGCAATCCCAATAGAAAAAAGTTTCCCCTACTACCTCCTTAACCTACCAATAACCTCAGACTTATGCCCTGACTAATTAATAACTCATAAAACAAAAATAAAACATGATAACGAAGCGTTTGAATAGATTATCTTAGAGTCTTTTAATTCACTTGTCACCGAATGTCTATATTTTCTTCCATGTTCACGGTAATATTTTCCTGTAACAACTCCTTCTCGTCCTCTGCACTGATATCATAGGTTTCCTTTGTTTTGTCTTATTTTTCCAGCTTGCTTTTTAATGCCTTGAACTCCTTCCAGCATTTCATAAAGTTCTGCCATTCTTCAGGGTCCGGTCTGTCCGATGTTTCTGCCTCCTTGTAGATTCCATTATTACAAAGCCTTTTTACGGGTTTTGAAGTTTAATAACACTGTTCCATGAGTAATTACCTTCTCTTCCTCACAATTTTTTTATGATCGGCGTCGTGAAATTTACTGATCTTTGGTCCTTCTGTTGTTCTAAATTTTTCAATAACCTTGTGTTCTTGACTGCTTGCCGCTGAAACGTTCATGATTGTGGGAGTTAGCTTTGTTGTATTTTTCCTTAGCTTGATCCAATCGCGGAAGTCCTGATTGTTGTCTTTCTGGATTATCGGCTTTTGGTTGCATTTAGATCGGATTCGACGATTTTTTTCCTCGGTGGCAGTTGGTTTGGTTATTGAGGATTGCTCTTGGATCCTTGTGTATTCATGTTCGAGGCCTTGTGTGCAGGAATTTGAGTTGAGGTCATCCTGGATTTTACTGTTACAGTCTTGTAGTTAGAAGTACTTGTTTGCGAATTAGGTATTGCAATAGTTGGCACTTCATACCCAGGGCTTTCGTTGTGACAAATGGGGGTCTCCCCGTTATGCTGGCTTACTAAGAAACGGTCATTAATTATTGATTCTTCTGGATTGCTCGATATTGAAACTAGTCGGTTTTTCTGATATCCTTTTTATTACAGATGAGGCTGAGAGTTTATTCTGCTGGGATGTCGCACATGGTAATTTCTCCCCCTGGTACATTGTTAATATTTTTCCATCTTGTCCTGTTTCTGTTTTAACGTGGAAAAATGGGAGATGCACCTCATTAATCACCAGTGCCTGTGATTTATAAGAGATGTTGGCATCTTGATTATTAAAAAATTCACTCCCGAGGACTCCTTTCTTCCGATATATAGATTTTTACGCTTGGTTACTTGTACGTATTTAATTGTGGTTGATATGGCTCGCCGGTTTGATAGGACGAGCCTCTTACCAGTTTAAATGTTCCTGGTAGTAATCTTGATCGTCATGATTGAAGCGGTGACGCAGATCTGGGATGATCTTGGCGTCCATGCGCGCCACCAGCCTAGCTGCTTCCTGATAAGCCTCGTCTAAAGATTTCGGCTTGGCAGCGTCTACGGCTTGACCCAAATTTCCGGGTTACCCTCTTATGAAAATATCTGCCAATTGATCATTAACAGGGATCATCATCCTAGCGTCGTAGTCCGCGGCATGTTGAGCCTTGAGCGCATTCTCTGCGCTATTTTGTAATATACTTATTTGATCTCTAAAAGTACCAATTGTGTCCGTTTGTTTCATCCTAAGATTAAACAATTTGCGAGTGTAATATGAGAAGTCGCGACCTGGGGTGAACCTTTTCTTGAGATGCGTATTTATTTCCTCCACCGCAGTCAAGCTCTCTCCATACGTACTGTCTCGAGCTTCTCCCTGCAGCTTACTAAGAACCACCTTGACATAAGCGTTTATTATTTCAATATCTCAAAACAACGATGCTTCCACCTATCGGATTAATTAAAAAAAATAAATAAAATAAATTCGACTAACTTTATTGTTATGACCCTTAAATTAACCAAATACTAGGACAGTAAAGGTAAAGGTGTAATGCAGTGAAAAAATGTGACAATGAGAATAACAGCACAGAGGGAGAATGCAAGGATAATTTTGACCTATCCTTCTTACTAGTTTTTTTTGCAACGTTAATAAAAGTAAATTTATTAAGACCAGTTTAAATGAAACTTAAAAAATTAAAAATTTTACTTCGGAAAGTTACAGTATCTATCTCTTCCTCCAAATTACATTCACAATTTTATTCAAACATTAATATTAAATCAACACGTGATCGCGACGACCACTCGTCGCACCATCAAGGCTTCGCGGAGAGCTGAATAAAAATGTACAAACACAAAAAAAAAATTTATAAATAAATTCGAACCATACGCGATTGCGACAATGAATATTGCATACCTATAAAGGAGTTTCGATCCCCAATGCTCAACGCACTACCCAGAGTATAGGTCAATTTGGAAGTCCCATACCTTCCAAATCGCTATCGTACAATGATGCACGGAAGTCACGATCAAAGATCAACCATAATAATAATAATAGGAGAGAAAAAGGTTGTAAAAAAATAATGTCGAAATTTAACCTCAATAATCTAAATCGAATGAATACTAAGAATTTTTAATCATTTCACCACGTATATGCTTAATTCCAATGTACAAAAAGAAACGGGTTAGCTCCCGGAAATTTCAGTTGATTTTCCCGATTTTACTTAACTAACCGAATCAATGGGCATAATTAATTTTTCTTCCTTAATTTTTATTTAAAAAAACAATTATTCTCGCATGATCAATTATGATTTCACCGCGTTGTAACTTTGTTCTATCTAGAACTTGAGTTTAAATTTAAATTTTTAAGCGACACCAATCTTTAATTAAACCCTCTCCGCGTTGTAACTTTGTTCTATCTAGAACTTGAGTTTAAATTTTAATTTTTAAACGACACCAATCTTTAATTAAACCCTCTGAAAATACAACTTGACTTTTAAATGTTTATTCAAAAATTCAAGTTAAAATACTCGACCTAAATATATAGGGTCATTCCATTGTGATCGGTGGGACACGTGCGATAAATTGCCGATAATTTCATCAAAAACTTTAAAATACAAACCGTCTTTATCAATCACTGTTAATACAATCCAGTTCTGTGTTTCATGAGTTATTTTTAACAAAAATGTTCAATTTATACAGGCTTTCAAGAAATTTTTTTTTTTTAAATAATCAAGTGTAAAAATCATTTTTTTTTTTTTTCTGAGTTAAGCGAAAACTATCATCAAAATTGCAAAATTTTTAAGGTTGAATATTTCAGAAAATAACAAAAATTTTCAAATTAATTTGGGCTTAAAACACAGTCTTTGCATGTATTTTCAAATTGAGGTATCTAATTTTATAAAATTTCCAAATCCTAAAAGAGTGTTACTAAATTCATTAAAAAAAACCCTGGAAACATTACGCCACTTCATTTCGAGTCCCTCCCTCTTTTTTTTTTTAATTAAACTCAAGACAAAATTTTAATATTTCGACTAATAATTACTTACTAAACCTGTCCAACAACCATAAAACATACTAAAAAAATACAGTCCAATCAAACTAACTCAGCTACAATTATTCGTTATATACCCACTAGCTGCACGCTAGCGAATGCATACAAAAAAAAATTTATCACGCGATCGCGACGACCACTCGCCACACCATTGAGGCTTCGCGAATATCGAAGAAAATTCTAACTTTACCATTCCCTTATTCCGTCTCTACCTAGTCCTTCCAAAGTAACCATAGATTAAAGAATAAAACATAAAGAGAATTAATTTTTTGAAAATTCATTCGCGGGCAGTGGAAGGTAAAGTCGGAGGAGAATCGAAAGATTCTCGATCTCTCACGCTATGGTTGGCGCGACTCTTATCTGTCTCTCAAATTCGAGAGAATGCAGAAAAGAGATTTATTTATAAAAATATAATCATCTTACGATAAAAATCAAAATTTGAGAAAGAAAAAAATTTGACTCGAGAACCAGGATTTGAACCTGGGACCTTCCGATTGCCGGTCGGATGCTCTACCGACTGAGCTATCCTTCGAGTCCACAGATCAAACACTAATTCGGAAGTCAAAGATTTTTCTCTCTCAAATCCTGATTTACTTGACAATTCTTTTATATTTATAATTACAATAAACAAAATTAATATAAAAAAGTTTATATTTACCTTTGGATGCCTCCAATAGCTGATACACCGATTGAGATGGCTCCACGTCATTTGGATTCACCTGAGAGTAGTCTGAAGATTAAAAAAAAAATTAACATATTTTTTTAATAAGTAAAAGCTTAAACCCATTATCTTACCATTGTTTGCGCGATGGACATCTACGTTTACCGTCTCGTGTTGATTCGTCTGACTAAATGCCTCCGTCATATCTAAGAAAAAAAAAAAAAAAGATGTTAAAATTGATCATTTTTAAGATTTGCATATTTTATTTACCATCAGACAAATTTATTTTCGGTGTCCCCGTCTTGTACCCAAGTGTGAGGGAAATCATTTTTCGATCTGTAAAAAAAAAGTTTGTAATTTTACGGGTTTTTTTTTGGAAAAAAAAACTTACCAGTTTTTGTTGTCCGTTTTGATTTTTTCTTTTCTCGTACGTCGATGCTGGTGGTGGACTTTCGCTTATTTTTATTTACAAACTGATCCATCTCAGCCTGGATATAATCAGCTTTGTCTGTAAGCAGTTTGTAGTCATCTGAATGGATCTTTGCTAATTTTTCGTACCGTGCCTTGCTTCTCATTTGTTGCTCAGCACTCTTCTTTGCTTTGGCAACTTTAAAAAATTTGAATGGTTAGTAAACAATAAAAAAAAAGTGGTATTAGAAAAAAAATTACTCACTCTCCATTAAATGACAATGGATCATTATGTTATGGAGGATTTCAAAATCCTCCAAGTTATTTTTCCTGATATAACTACCAATAATTGTCATCATGGGTTCAGATGACTTGAAGACTGTGTATAAATTTACTAGATCATCCGGCGAGCAGCGATCTAGTAATTTCTCAAAAACTAGACTCACAGGTCTAGATTTGCTAAACTCAAAGTCGGAGTTACCCAGGGGGTACTCCTTATCAAGATCACTGCACCGACCACGAAGATAATTAACTAAAACAATGTGCCCATCGTAGAGCGCCGCGTTCCTCGCGCCCGGTTTAACTGCGAAGTTGTACTTGCGGATGATTCGATCCATAGCTGCGTTTGCCATGGTTGCTGAATTAGGATTAACCCCGGAAAAGCAAAGTGTCGTCAAGAAGCAATCATTGGGTGGGGGAAAGTTTTTTGAAAAATCCCTCACCGGTGGTGTTTTTTGGAAAAGCTTGAAGTTGACTGTATCTAAATTGACTTGATCTAAACCCTACGATTTCTCTCAAGGTCGATACAAATCTGTGTTACAGCTTGCAAACGAAATCAATCAAATAGTTGAAATTTATAAACATCAAATGTTTCAACCATCCGCTCATCTCAAAGGATATTATACTTTTATAAAAAAATGCAACTGTAAAGATAAGCACAAGACAAAGTTTAATGAAAAAATTTGTCGTATTTTTGGATTTGAAAATGACTCGCAGAGAAAAAATTTCACTCTGGAAACATCGAATGAAAAACCCGTTGTCGCTGCGTCAAGACCAGCGGTCATTGGATGTGCTATCCCTGATCAATTGTTTGTTTATACCGATGTGTGTACACCTTGCATGGTTGGTGACACCAGTGCTAGTTTATTGCGAATAGTGTCGCTCGATACTTCCATATATATTTTCGGTAGTAACATTGTCAAACGATATTCACCGCCTCTATACTTACCCCTACTCCAACAAAATTTTCAAACCATAACAATTGATATAAGGGACGTTTTTGGTCGCACTATCTCATTCAGTTATGGTACTTTGATTGTGACTTTGCGTTTTACGCGAAATCGTTTTTAAAAAATGTCTCTATATCTACATTATTACGACCAACAAATTGGTGGGGGTGCAAGAGTGAAGAACGTTTTTTCTGGCTCAACTTATCAGAGAGGTCATAGTATCGGTGCTTTTCTCGGCGGCTTGGTTCGTCGAATCATACCCTACCTGAGTCGTGGTGTGAAAGCTGTTGGAAATGAAGCTGATCGCGCAGGCATAAACGTTTTCGACGACGTATTTAACAATGAACTAAATTTTGAAGAATTGCTCAAAACAAGAGCTCGAGAGTCTGGTAATAATTTAAAAAGGAAGGCTACAACTAAAATGGTTGATTTAATGAGAGGTGACGGTTATAAAACTAAAGCATTGAAACGTAAACAACAGTCGACAAAAAGTCGTGGTCGTGTCCGTACCTCAGGATCGAAGAAGAAGAAAGTTAATAGAAAAAAGAAGAGATCGGTGCCTAAAAAAAAAAGTAAAAATAAGATAAAAAAGAAAACTTTGAGAAGTATAGCTGATATATTTGGACCCAAGTAAACATGGCGTTCCTCCACAATCATAGTTTAGAATGTGTTTCTAGTGCTTTAGATATTTTTACAGTACCCCCAACTCAAACTTCTATAGAAAGTAATAATTTTTGTCATTTCAAACCTGTATCATCCCTAAATGACGATTCGGAGGCTCCACTTGAGTTTTTAGTACCTCCTAAAAGTAAATATCACTTGGACTTTGCACATACAAAGCTAGGATTGCAAGTGAAAATCACACCGAATCATTCAGCCAATGAAAACCTCAAAGTAGGACCTGTAAACAACTTTCTTCACTCGATTTTTAATCAAGTTGATGTTTTTTTTCAATAATAAACTCGTCACCCTTACAAGTAATACTTATGCGTACAGAGCGTACATCGAAACGCTCTTGAATTACGGACCCGCTGCAAAAAGTTCACATCTAACATCTAGTCTGTGGTACGACGATGAACCTTCACGTTTCAATGCACTTCCCAATGCAGAAAATAAAAATGAAGGGCTGACAAAGAGATAAAAATTTGCTAACCCTGGTCAAACTTTCGATTTAATTGATCACATTCACATCACATTTAAAAACGATTTAAAAACAATTTTTTTTTTTTCTTCTCAATTTTTTCATTTATTTAAAAAAAAAAAAAAACTAAGGGAATACTCTAGGTGAAATGATATTTTCACTAGATTTTTAATTATTTAAATGCCCGAATAATCAACACAAAGTCATCATCTTAACTAATTTGAAATTTCGTTGGGCAATACAAAGTTGAGTATGAATATACTTACATGAGTAATATCGACCCTGATTGAGAGGTAGGTCGCAATGGGAAAAATGGGTGGGTACGGGGAATCGGGTTTTTAATTGAGAAGAAAATAAATTTGACTAGAAGAGTATGAACACACAATCGCCCGGTAGCTCAGTGGTAGAGCGACTGCCCGGAATGCAGGAGGTCGTGTGTTCGAATCTCACCTGGGACAATTTTTTTCTTCTCAATTTTTTCATTTATTTAAAAAAAAAAAAAAAAACTAAGGGAATACTCTAGGTGAAATGATATTTTCACTAGATTTTTAATTATTTAAATGCCCGAATAATCAACACAAAGTCATCATCTTAACTAATTTGAAATTTCGTTGGGCAATACAAAGTTGAGTATGAATATACTTACATGAGTAATATCGACCCTGATTGAGAGGTAGGTCGCAATGGGAAAAATGGGTGGGTACGGGGAATCGGGTTTTTAATTGAGAAGAAAATAAATTTGACTAGAAGAGTATGAACACACAATCGCCCGGTAGCTCAGTGGTAGAGCGACTGCCCGGAATGCAGGAGGTCGTGTGTTCGAATCTCACCTGGGACAATTTTTTTCTTCTCAATTTTTTCATTTATTTAAAAAAAAAAAAAACTAAGGGAATACTCTAGGTGAAATGATATTTTCACTAGATTTTTAATTATTTAAATGCCCGAATAATCAACACAAAGTCATCATCTTAACTAATTTGAAATTTCGTTGGGCAATACAAAGTTGAGTATGAATATACTTACATGAGTTAAAAACGATGTTTTTAACCAGGATAAAATGTTAATAAACGGTGTTGAGTTGCGTATTCGATTTGTACGTAGCAAAGACGCATTTTGTTTAATGGATGCATCGGATGACGGCAAGTTCAAAGTTCAGATACAAGCTGCTACGCTTATCGTACGGCGTGTTAAACTAAGTCCCTTGTTTTATTAGCACACGCAAACGGATTATCTAAGGCAACTGCAAAATACCCAATAACACGTGTGGATATCAAATCATTCACGATGCATCCAGGACTTTTATCCGAGACTCTCGATAACGTATTTTTGGGTCAGCTACCTAAAAGATTCATCATTGGTTTTGTTGATAATAGAGCTTTCAATGGTAATCGTAAATTTAATCCATTTAATTTTCAACATTTCAATATGAATTATCTCTCTTTGTACATCGATGGTGTTCAAGTTCCTAGTAAACCTCTGACCCCACGTTTTCAAGATGGTACTAATAAATCGTTTATCGAAAGTTTTCAAACTCTATTCATCTGGTACGGGTATTCATTTTTTGAACGAGGGTATTGGAATTAACAGAGAAAATTACGATCAGAGAAATTTTTTGACTGCTTTTGATCTTACACCTGACGGATCAGCGCATCGTGCTTCTCATTGGTCGCTCATTCGCACGGGGTCGGTTCGTTTAGAAGTAAAATTCGAAGAGGCGTTAGCAAACACTATTAACTGTTTGGTCTACGCTAAATTCGACAATATAATTGAACTGGACAGTGGACGAACCGTAATGGTGGACTTTAGCGCTTGAAAGAGGGTGCGAGCACAGCAGGTGACGCTACTCTTTTCAAACGCTCGACCTTCAGTTTCTTTCAACTCGTCGTGCTCTCCACATCGTCTTCTTCTTCTTCTTCAAAAATGGACTTTCTCATAGAACTTTACGGGATACGAGATGAAAACAAAAAGTTTTATCCTAAAGAAGTTGCTGTCATCTCACTACAAGGAAACATTGTGGTTTATTGGATGATCAAGAGCCCGAATCTTTTTGAAAATTTGTCACTACAATTGAAAATTCAAAATAATTTTTACGCCCGTGATATCCATGGTTTGGAGTGGTTCGACGGAGACATTACTTTAACACAATTAAAACATCATCTTTACGAGCTTACAAGAAAGTCTCGTGAAATTTATACCCGAGGACGTGAAAAACAAATGTTTCTGGAATCATTGATTTGTCGACGTGTGATTAATTTTGAAGATTTCTCCAGTCCAACTTACGCTGGTCCACGCCAACTTTTTCCAAATGAAAAAACCATGTGCGTGACCCACGGTATGATCGACAACACCATGCACGGCCAAATTGAACCAGCATTTGCAGTGGAATATTGTGCTTTGAATAAATGTTATTTGAGTAAACTATTTCTCCGCAGTATACTCAAATCAGAGTGTTATATGTCCCCGTGGACATATAACCGGCTCCTAATTTGGCAGACCCGGGAAGGAGTCGCGGGGAAAACCGGGGGTGAACGGCACCCCTTGTGTGACGACAGGAACGCGCGAGTTATTAATTAAATAAGGTGAAATTTTTATATTAAACACATTACCTTGGTTCGGGGTCCAAACTCGCTGGTAATTGGTCGATGTGATGTGGTCTGCTTAATCTCCCAGACGTAGGTAAAATAATAGGTTTAATTACTTAATTCACTCACGGGCAAGTTACTTTTAAAATAGGTTTTATTAGATCCAAATCAATACACTGGGGCTACAATTATCGAATCTGATAGGTCCAAATGGGCAAATATAGTATTAGGTAATTTAGTAAGTAATAGCTTAGGTTTAACAAGGCTCGCGATCTTTTCACTCTTTAATTATATTTCATACTAACTCGACGTCCAGCGCTCTTCCTCCCTGCTGCATCTAAATCCTTCCCCCGCCACCTTGATTTTTTCCCATCAAAAGTGCAGGAGCAGCATTCAGCTGCAGCTGAAATCCGAAGTGCTGACCGAACCCCTCATCCACATGCACGCACACTCGCGCGAGAATGCTCGTTCGCGGATTTTTATTTAATTGTCACATAACACAGAGTATTATAATGAGTTTAAAACATACGATTTATCATCCAGAACATATCTCATCGCGCTTCAAGAATATGATGCTAAAACACGTGCAAGTAAAAATTAAAACAGTGACGGAGATGAGGAGCTCGACAGTGTAATCACGGGCACCACGGTTCTCAGAGTTGATTCACCCATCGCAGCATCATGCCAGAACGGTGACTACGATATTCCAAAAGTGTGGCTGCAAAATGAATACCCATGAGATAATGCAGGCTATTCTCACTTTGCCTAAAAAAATCAAGACTCTTGGTGTTTTTGCCGCTGATCAAGTACCCAAACGCTTGACTTTACCTGCTGCAATCGTCATCAACACCGATACTTCCGACAAGCCTGGGTCTCACTGGGTTGCTCTATTTATAAATAAAAAAGGCAAAGGAAAATTTTTTTGATTCATATGGTAGACCACCTCGTTCAAAATACATCTTCGAGGTCATTAAAAAAATTATGCATCATGGAGTTATAACAAAATTCAGTTGCAAAGTTTCGATTCTTCAGTGTGCGGGGAGTACTCTGTACATTTTTTATATCACATGTCTGGAACTAACGATTTTCACTCGTTATTAGCAGTTTACACCATCCACGCAACGCAATGACAAAAAAATTTCGGCATTCTTCAAACGATACAAAAATTCTTTTAAAAAAGTGAATAAAAATAACATATTTCCACGTGGTAGTTTATTTGGTGGTGGCTTCGGTAATCAATCATGTTTATCAAGATAAGATCACAAATTATCTTCTTTATAAAATAGTTTTAAGGGGAACCAGCCGACGTTAGAATTTGTACTTTTAGATTTAAGAGAGAGAGAGTGAGAAAGTGAATTATGTATTAAAAGATATTTTTTTACTCCCACTAGATTTAAGAAAGTTGTACTTTTAAAGAAAATTATATAGAAAAGGTGTTATTGCAAGGTATATAATAAATTCTTTTAATTTTATTTGTCTTGCTTTGTATTTATCGACCTTTTACTTGAACATCCTGATAAAATAATTCAGCAATTTTTAATTTTTTTTTCAAAAAAAAAGGTCAAAAAAAAATCTCCACAGGAAAACATCTACAGGTAAAAAATTCTGGTAAGCGTCCCACGCAACATCGCATCTCCATAGTTTTTCAAACAAAAGCGCAACGCTGCATCTTTTTTTCTTTCCAAAACAGCGCGTCGACTTTTTCTTTAATACGCTCTCATAGCTATTGTCAGTATGTGACAATCGTTTCAGCGGTCGAGATGGCTTTCGTTAAAAAAAGCAAAGAAATCATGGGACTTCCGAACATGATTTTATCAACAACCTACGCGATAAATCGCTCCAATGCGAAACGCGTGTGTATCGGGTTGGAACATAATGGGGAATTTTTTACACCGGTCGTTAAATTCTGTACTTCTGGACCACCGAGTAAGTACACCGAAAAAAAAAATGCGTAGGGCACCCAATTTTCGAGCGTAGACTCCGCAGAGTTTGAGAGCGTAGCCTACGCTCGGCGCGAATGCATGATCTACGCCTTGCCAAGTGCGTAAAACGCGCAAGGGGCCCAAGGACTCCAGCCGTAGAATAGACCTAACACGCTGCGCACCTCCAGCCTGCTGTCGGCTCAGGCAGACCCATCCGCTTTCTTGCGAGTTGAACAAAAAAATTGACTTTTTTCGATTTATGAATTTTTTGTTCAACTCGCAAGAACTCGGAAACTACTGAATATTTCTTAGTAAAATTTTAGCACTATATTTTTGAAGTCTTTCCGCTGCTAAAAAGTAGTTCCGATATTTTTAAAGAACTTCAAAGCCGAGTAATTAACTATTAAAAATCAAAAACTCAAAGTACCTAAAACTTTGGATTAAAAAAGTGAGCATAAAAATTTAAATTTGGAAAAACTTCCAGCGAAGTAGTTTTTTATTAGGATCTAGAGAAGCTTTCTGGAAAGTTTCAAAGCAATGTTCTTAATAGGTAAAATTTGACAGCATTTTTAAAAATCTCTGCCTGAGCCGACAGCAGGGGGGAGGTGCGCAGCGTGTTAGGTCTATTCTACGGCTGGAGCCCTTGCGCGTTTTACGCACTTGGCAAGGCGTAGACTACGCACTCAAACTCCGTGTGTTCTACGTTCAAAAGTGAGTGCGTGCCCTACACATTTTTTTTTTTTTTTCGGTGTACATAACCCTGGATAAACTATCATTGGACGAATTCTTACAAAATATGGGTGAAATAGAAGTCTATTTGCAAGATCATTATAGGGCTTGTACTCTTCTTAAATTCATTCAGCTTCCTAACCATAACATTGTTTTCGTCGACTCGTTTGAAAAAAGAGCCATCATTCTCAACGAACGAGAGGTTGGAAGTCAGAACAGCAAGGTCGCTGTTCATGAAACCGAGGCGAAAAAATCATCTCTGGAAACGACACTTGAATCCGTTAAAAGGAAAAAAAAAGCTAAAAATTGTGCTGCAGCTGCCCACATGCGAAGGCTTAAAAGAGATGGTGCCGTGCATAATATCAATTCTCAAAGATTTAACTGAAAAGCAAAGTTTAATGAATAATATTTATGAATGCATCGTCAATTTTTTGATTGAAGATTTTAAGAAAGAAGACCCTATAAAAGTAAATAACTGTTTACGCATTTCCGATTATTTTCAACAATACTACCTCGGCAGAAAAGAGGAAATCGTAAAACATGTTAGGGAAAATATAAACCCATTTCACGAAGCGAGATTTTGGATTTGATCTTTGCTGAAATGTACGCCTGTTACTTACCGTTCATAGCGAAAGACGTTGCTCAACGACTGTTTCCATCGCAAACGTGAAAATACTTAATCAAGAGTTTCTCATTAAAACCCTGAGTACACTGTAAACATCTGACATGGGACAGTTGCATAGCAAGTTTGAGACAGCAGCTATGGGGATCGGAAAAAGTACCAACAGTGGCTACACCAAAGTCGAAAGACTCAAGGACCCCGAGCAAACAAAGCCCCTCATCTCCCAAGAAAACGATAAAAAGAAAGGACACGACAATCACGGCTTTCAAAAAAATTCTTCTGGTAATCCTAAAAAAGATGACTACACAAAAATCAGATAACTTGTAAAAAATTGAATAAAAAATTGTACAACAAATCCCTTGTAAAAATAATCTGAAATAAATTTTGTGAACATAAATACTTTTTTCATTTCATCACCTACAACCAACTTTTAAAAAATCCGTAAATATTTTAAAATCAAACTTTATCAGAAACAGGAGAATTTTAAAAATCTACTTATTTTTAAATTTTACTTTTTTCATCACTAACGTTTTTAAATCCATAAATATTTTCAAATCAAACTTTGTCAAAAATATTAAACAGGAGAATTTTCAAAATCTACTTATTTTTAAATTTTACTTGGATAAAATTTTTTATATTTATCTCGTACCCCGTTTATAAGGAAGTCAATTTCGAATAAGAAGGCGATGTGACGAGTTGAAAGAAATCCCTCAAAACAGGTAGGCCACTGCGGAACAATACCACCTACTCATTACACCCGCCCGGGACCCTCATCAGCGCTATCCGGACGCGCCATTCACACCGAGGGGCCCACCCCATGACGTCACTCTTGCGCTAACCGGGGTCAGGCCCAGCAATACCACCCGCCCGGGACCCTCACCGGTAGCAGCTATTCTCCACAAGGCCCCATTCTTCCCCTCACTCCGGGGGGCGCGCGCTTCACTCCGTGACGTCACGTCTGTCTCGCGCTCACCAGGGTTGTCTACTAATGTATAAACAGTACTCGTTCTCACTTCTCTCAAATCCCAATTCTTTCATAAATTCATCAAAACACTCATACCAAGCTCTCGGGCTCTCTCTCAACCCGTATAATGCTTTCATTAAATTGTAAACTCTATTTGAATCGTCTTGATAACCCATTGGTTGTTTTACAAATACTTTCGACTATTTTTCAAACTTGGCTTCTTTCTAAATAAAATCTCAAAAAGGGTTTTATTTTCAATCGTGTTTGCAATTGCTCTAACTACCATTAGGAATTTTTTAAAAATTTTTTCAATTCTTTAACTACCTTCGGCCAGTATCTACGATTTACATTCACCTCAAAAAGCAAACACCTGGCAGAATCCATAATTGAGCGATTATATCTTTCTGCGGTCCCATTTAATTCATGCACGTTGGGAGGACAAGGTTCTATCAGAATCCCCTTTTCCCACACTAATGTGAAAATATCTCGATTAATATATTCTCTCCCGTTATCACATCTTAATTTTTTAATCTTTCTCCCGGTTAGATTTTCGACTTTATTAATATAATCCACGAAACAATCAAAAACATCCGACTTTAATTTAATTGTATAAATTAATGCACATTTACTATAATCATCAATGAAGGTTAAAAAATATTTTGAATCATCATAGCCCGTTGTATTTTGCGGCCCATTTAAATCTGTATGTACATACTCTAAAATCTCGGTGGCTCTACTTCTATTATTTTTGAAAGATAAATTATGCATTTTATTCTGTATGCACGTTCCACACTTCAAATTTACTGACTCTAATTTTTCTGGTAACCCATCGACCAATTTATTCTTACACATTTCCTCCAAATATTTAAAATTTACGTGACCGAAAATTCTAAGAAACCTTTTTTTCTGTGTCATGTTTTTGTTAATTTTCTCCGACGAATAACACACTCTCACATCAACATAACTACTTATTTTATACAACCCATTTTCTTTGCAAGCTACTGCAATTAAAGTATTCTTACTATTATATATTTTCGACGTATTTCCGACAGACATTATTTTATTTTCATTCGTAATTTTTGCAAAACTTAACAAATTTTTATCCATCTCAGCTACATAAACTACATTGGATATTTTTGTTTTATGCTTAATCCCGTTCACTTCAAAATAAGTTAAAATTTTACCAACTTTCGTGGCTTTCAAAATTCTACCGTCACCAACCTTGACATTAATTGGCTTTTTCAAAACTATAGATTTAAAAAAATAGGATTCATCATTAATAATGTGGTTTGAGCAACCACTGTCTAAGATCCAATCTATTTTATTTGTATCATAATTACATATATATCAACAACATGATTTTCAAATTTATTACCGTCTGTTAAATGCGCAAAAAAAGAGTTCTTCACCTGATCATCTGTGCTGTCGTTTTCGGTGTTACTATAGCTCGTGTTGTGCTGAGTCGCTCCATCGTGGCGGGGCTGCCAGTTCCTGCCTCCGTGATTTGAGTGTTGTCGACCACCTCTGCCGCCGCGACCTTGAAACTGCTGAGACTGCGGCCGTTTTTGCTGTTTCTGCTGTGATGCTTGTGCAACTCCTTGTCAAAATGTATTGTTGTTTTTGGTCCACTTGTTTCTACAAATTTTCTTCAAGTGCCCGGGCTTACCACACCCATAGCAACTGAATTTATTTGAACTTTCTTCTTGAAATGCACTACACTTTTTCTTGTTTGATTCACTTAAGTTTCGGGTTTCCCGCATGCTTATTTTATTTTTCAAGAACTCACAATTTCTATCCTCTATTGATAGAGCATCTACCAGATCTCCAATGTAGCTTAAGGATTCTGGCAAAGTTCTAAACATATAATTTAATTTTTCTGCCTCGTTGACTTTTCCTCCAGCATTTTTTAAGTCATTTATGGTCTTCTCAAAATCACAGAAAAATGAACTTGAATTGTCATAATTTTTTAATTTCATCTGGTCGAGCTTGTTTCTCACACAGATTTGCATTGCTGTAGATTCTTTTAGATAAATTTTGTTAAACTTCTGCATTATTTTTCGAGCGGATTTTCTCCCTTCTTCGCTCGAAAATTCTAATTGATCGTTGCTTATACTGCAATAAATGTAGTTTATTGCTTTCTCGTTTATGTCGGCCCAATTTTCTTGTGAATCTGATGTCAAAGCCTCTCGAACTGCTGGTTCTGCACACTTTTTTGTTTTCAAGTATTGGAGTATCCTTATTTTCCAAATGCTATAATTCCTTCCATCAAAGATATGGAATCCTGCGTCTTCGTTTTGCGACATAGTTAGCTCTTTAATTTGTTTGTCTTTATGTTCCAAATTAGCACTATGACGGTTTTAAATTTCTTCAGTTAGAATTTTTCCTACTTTTCTTAAATCACTTTCATGTACGTCAACATACACTGCTTCTTTTTGATATTGTAGCAAAATATCTATTATTTCACCTCTTGACTTTGTCGCTACAGTATTTTCTTCATTTGTGCTTTTACAAAGTCTTTTTAGATCATCTGTAATAAAAAATTCTAAGATTTTTTTGGGTGGCAATTTACATAAAGTTTTTATAAATCTTCCTAACTCTATACCTGCCAAAGCACTGCTTAGTTCGTTCAAGCACTGATTTTCTTTTTCTAATAGACTCATTTAAAATTCTTTCCAAGCCTCTTCACGTTCGAAGTAACGTGGTTTTCTCAGTTTCAGTTTAGAACACTTTAAAATAGTCACTTTTGCGTTTTCAAAAAACTGCGCGCTCTTGCTACAAAGTACATTTCAATACATTAAGGAAACTCCTGACATAGTGACGACTCGACTTTCATCTTACGAGTGGCGTTTGGATTACGACTGACAACGCTTATTTATCCGTACTGTAAAAGTACAATTCTGCACTGGCATACTTAATTATTTAGTTTATCGCATGTCAGCATTTCGACACACTCCGTACACGCATAAATTTGCTCTCATTTCAACAGTTTCAAAGTTAATTTTTGGTTTGAAACAATAAAAATAAAATTTCATTTTTTGATTGAAATTAAATTTTTAAGAGTATCCGAAGTCATTTACTCCGTTCAGATGATAGTTGCTGCACCTTATATAGAGCGAATAAGTGCGACTTACTTCAAGTCAGTCGATTCATGGCAGCTGACAGCAGTTAACCTACTGGGACGAAGATTTTGAAGTATCAAATAAATTGCTTTTCTAAAGTTTTTAAAGGTGTTTATCAGTTTTATTATCATTTTTAGCTTTATATTTTTAAGTGATTATAGACCTTAATTTTTGCTAAGTACGACCCTGTGCGGAAAAAAATTGCGTCTGTTCTGTTCAAAAAAACCGACTCAGCCACAGCGTTTGCGGTGCGGCTGCTACGAATTTTGCCACAGAGTGCTGCAATAGTGCGTTTCGATACAGGTCGGAAAGGGTTGATTTGACCAAACGAGAGGATTGCGGCCCGAGCCGAAGGCGAAGGTCGCAATGAGTTTGGCAAACAACCCTTTACGACCGCATTTCGAAAAGTATTTTTACACATAAGACACCGAAAACAAGGGGCGAAGGTCCGATTTGGAGATTAGAAAGTGGAAAAATATTTTGAAAATATCTACATTTTTGTTAAAGTATAAATTCTAAAATACAAGTAATATTTAATAAATTTTAATTTAAAAATACTTTTAAAATAAAACAGTCAATAATTGTATAAAATAAATTATAAGAGTAACAAAATAGCCCGAATGAAATGATTGTTTGTGCGATAAATGTTTCTATAAAAGTAAATCTTCAAAAATTGAAAAAAGTCTTTGTGATAAGTTGTAAAATATTTGCTTGGTTGGAGATAATAAAAATATTTATATAAAAAACTGCTGTAATTTTTTACAGTAAAGTAGCTGTTTAATATACTAAGCAAAGCTATGACTGTTGTAAAACTAGACAAAAGATTTACTTATACTAGTAAGATAAATTACATAAAGATGATCAGATTTATCATAAGATTACTTAACTTTTTGTATAAAACTTCAGAAATCAATTCTTAATAAACTGAAATTTAGGTTTAAACAATTGTTTCAATATTTATTTCATTTTAGTATGTAGGAAAATCCTTAAATGATCATTTTGGGGCCACTCACCTGATACACGTGCCTGATGGGTAAAACTGGTTTCCGTGTAATAGTCAATGTCAATTGTTATTTTTTGATGTCAAACTACTAGAAAAAAAATCTGAAATTTTAAAAACTGCATGAATTATGAAATGTAATTTTGATAATATTATATAATTTGTGATTGTTTTGTTTCAGATGAGAATCTTTACTTATTACAAGTTTAAACTTGCCATGACTGAATAGTTATTTCATGATGCAAAATTTTTGCATAACAACTATAAAAATCTTTTATGTAATCTGGAAAAACTTTTATCAAAGTTTTTATGGGAAAAATCATTTTCTTTGGAACTTCATAAAAGTGGATACAACTATTCATCGTTTTTTAAACTTATATAGACTGAATTTTCTACAAATAGAGTTTCTTTGTCAGAACCATCTCTTTTAAAGGTAAAACAGTTTTGGTTAAGTTTTAGTTGAAAGGCCTGTCCACGTTAAGAAAGCATGAAAATCTACGAATTTCTTTAATCTTCTGAAAATTTATGCATTGATTCTAAGAGCTAAAAGATGAAGTTTTCCAAATTTAGAGGTTCTAAAAAATTTATTTGTGTATACGGGCAAAACACTTTAATATTCCAAAGTTCTGTTGTAATAGAAATTGACTTTTTTTCTGCCATTTTGAAATGAATGAACCAATTTTATCGCGGTTGAACTCATTCAAAAGAAGAGACCAAAATCTATCTTTATACTTCAAATTTTTTTTATTTTCATATCTTTAAGTTATGAATTCACACATAAAATATTATACCGTTGGAAAGCTCTTGACTTCTTGTATAATTTAATGTAATTCAAAATAATTTTTGGCGCTGTTTTGTTGATTAAATTGACAATGACAATAACCATAATCATCAAATAATTTTTTTTTTTTTTTTTTACAAAAATCAGAAAAAAATTACTTTAAACTAAGGCAGTAAATTATTTTTACGTATACTGAAAGTAGACACAAAAACAAATCGAAAAATACAAAAAAAAAATAAATAAATAAATAAAAAATGGCTCTTTTTGAATCAGCTGATTGTGTATTCTAAGCATTATTTGGCTCGTGTATTGTTCCCAAGACAAAAAAATATAAAAAATTCGACGTATTTAGATAGATTTTGGTCTCTTCTTTTGAATGAGACCAACCGCGTTAAAATCAGTTCGTTCGTTTCAAAATGGCAGCAAAAACAGTGAAAAAAAGTGAAAACAGTGAAAAAAAATTCCATTGAAACAGAACTTTCGAATACAAAAGTGCTTTGTTTTCGAGAAGACATAAATAAATTTTTTCTAACCTTAAAATTTGGAAAACTCCATCTATTAGTTCCTAGAATCGATGCCTGAATTTTCAAATGATTTCAAAAAAGTCATAGATTTTTATGCTTTTTTAAGGTGGATGGCCCAAAAAGGAATTGATATTCATATTTATTTTGACAAATTAATTTTATTTTGTTTAAAAATAATTTATCTAGAAAAAATGAGTAGTTGTCCTTGTGAGCCAGAGTCAAAATGGAGTTGCGAATATTGCACTTACGAGAACTGGCCGTCATCTCTAAAGTGTACAATGTGTAGAGGGGCCAAACCTTTACTAGGAGAAGATATATATCGGCTTCGAGACTTAAGCCCACAAAGATCTTGTTCTAACGTAGCTTCTGGCCCTGCTCCAACTATTGCTGATTCATACAATTTAGGTTTGTACTGTTTGTCAAGTTTCATGGAAAACTTTTGAAGCAACGGTAATTTTTTATCGTAATACTGCAGCATTTAAGGTGAACTGAAAGGTTATCTCTCGGCTGAAAAAGTTTTTCCTTAAATATGAGACTAATTTTTATCGTAGTTTTATTTTTTTGGACTCTAAATGTAGCTTATGATGACAGTTTGCGTGCTAAAGAGCTAGTTTTTTAGATTTTTAAATTTTTTAGTATTTTTTTGATTCAATCCTTGCACGACCCGGATTACTTTTGGCGGTATTTAAATATTAGTTTTACAAAAAATAAAATAGAAACTGTAAAAAAAAGGCTCTATACCGTGCTAACTGCCATCAAAAGCAGTATTAAGAGTCCAAAAAAATCAACATACAATAAAAATTAGCCTCAAATTTTAGGAAAAACTTTTTCAGCTGAGAGGACCTTTGCCTTCACCTTACGTGAAATGAAACATTTTGAAAACGATATTTTAGTGTTAAAGGTGTTCTATTTACTCCAAAATTAAATCTTCTTTTTCTTTACTTTTGAGTACAAAAGATTCTTGTTGTGGAAATTAATTGTTCTGAGTAATATTTTTTGTTTTGTTTGTGTTATTTGTCTTATTTTAACAGTCATTTCACTGTAAAAGTTTCAAATATCAATGTTTTAAGATCTTGTATTACATGAAGATAATAATAATAATTCAATTTTTATTTATGATATATACTTTTAGGTTCGCAAAATTATAGTCAGAACGTACCATCTTCTGGTAAATGGTACTGCGATACTTGTACCTACCTAAATTATCAAAATGCAACTCGTTGTACTCAGTGTTCAAGCCGTCGATCACCTAATACGACACCGGCCACCACGCCGCAGCACAATCAATCCATAAATTCTGTCGCCTCGAATCTTCATGAACATCTGGCACCTTTAAGACTGGGAGATCATCCATCCTCTATGAATTCTCAAAGTAACACACTATCGGTAATTTGATTACTATTTATTAAAAAATTCGCACATATATATATATACGGGGTGGTGTAAATTAATCGAAACGCGCATATATCTCGAAATGGAAGATTTGTGGAAAAAAGTTTTTCAGATAAAAGTTGTTTGGTTTGTAGGGGAAAACAAAATGGCGGCTTCGGGTTTGGGCCCGGGGCCTTATGTTGGGCCCTACGGACCCAAAGTCCGGTTTTTTGAATAGGAACCCCTACTTTTTTTTACCAAATTCGGAAAGAGCGGAAAATTTTACGATTTTTAGGTATTTTTTGAAATTTTTTTTGGGCCTTATGGAGGCCGCGTAAGGCCCGTTTCTCTATTACTCTGCTTAAATCCGAAATAACGCCTTTTTCGTATGGCACATGTAATGTAAAAGTTTTTTAGTTTAAAATTTCCAATAAAATGGGCCCAAAAAAATTGGGCTCGGGATCTCATATTCGGCCCTATGGACCTAAAGTCCGGTTTTTAAATGGGAATTCCTATTTTTTTTACAAAATCCGGAAAAAGCAGAAAATTTTACTATTTTTTAGGTATTTTTTGAAATTTTTTTCGGGCCAAAATGAGGCCCAGCGAGCTCCGAAAAATCACATTTATTATTGACAGAGTTATTTTCGAGAAAAAGTATTTTCTCGAAAAACATAGTTAATAGTATATTATAGTACGGGTGCAGCATCGTCACCAGGGCGGTTTTAAGGACCCGAGTGCGTAGCGAAGCAGAGCACGAGGTCCTTAAAGAGCCCTGGTGACGTGCTGCACCAGTGCTATATACTATTTTATAGTACGAGTAACAGAAAACACGCATCAAAGATTTGATTTTGAGGTTAGAGTGACCAGGAGTACTATAAAGATTATTAATGAAAAAAAAAACTAACTCATAATTAAACGAATTCTGTGAGTTCTAAAAACCCGATAGATGAAAAAATTTTTTCACTTAATTTAGAGTTCAATAATCAATTATTGATTTTTTATTTACTGCAGCCTATCGGATAGTAAAGCTTGAAATAATGGTCCATATAATAAAATTTATTTATTGTTTTATTTATTCATTTATTTATATATTTATTTATTTATTTATTTATTTATTTATTTATTTATTTATTTATTTATTTATGTATCAAAAAAATTATTTTACTTATGTATCGTGTGCAACTAAGTTTCTATTTACTTATGTATCGTGTGCAGTTCGCAGGCATTCATTATAGAGAATAATAATGTTTGTTTGTTGTTTATTTTTACTTTTAATTTTTCCACTAAATGGGGGCTTGCTGGACCTAGATAGGGTCCAAAAATTTTTTTCAAAATAATTAAAATCTTGAAATTGTCCGCTCTTTCAGAATCTGCTGAAAAAAATTGGGTTTATGTCCGTAAGACCCAATAAGAGGCCCCGGCCCAATTTTTTTGGGCCAATCATATTGAAAATCTTAAACTAAAAAACTTTGTACATGTGTTTCACAAAAAATACTTTTTTTTGAAAATAACTCTGTCAATGATAAATGTGATTTTTCGGAGCTCGCTGGGCCTCATTAGGGCCCAAAAAAATTTCAAAAAATATCTAAAAATAGTAAAATTTTCCGCTCTTTCCGAATTTGGTTAAAAAAATAGGGGTTCCTATTTAAAAAACCGGACTTTGGGTCCATAGGGCCCAAGGTAAGGACCCGGGCCCAAACCCGAAGCCACCATTTTGTTTCCCCCTCCAAACCGAACAACTTTTATCTAAAAAACTTTTTTCCACAAAGCTTCCGTTTCGAGATACATGCGCGTTTCGATTAATTTACGCCACCCTGTATATTTATTTATATATATACATATTTATATATATTAAAACCCAACCGGTTGTTTTTGTTCAAACTATACAAAATATATGAAACTATAAAAGGATTTTAAGATGATGAATGCTGTAATGAAATAAATTCAAGGTTTTAATTTTTTAATCTCTTAACAGGTTAATCTGAATATGCAACAGTTATCCGAAAAGTGGTGTTGCTTGAAGTGTACATACGAAAATTGGCCAAAATCGACAAAGTGCATCATGTGTGGCCAAACAAAAGAAAGAGAAAGAAGTCGAAACGACAAAGTTATTACAACGAATATAAGTACAGTACTGCCAAGTTCTGAAAGGGACTTGCACCATAATCATACACAACGAGGATTACCCTCACCTCCTCATACGCCTTATATTCATCAATCGCAACGAGATGAAAACTTAGCAATAGCTAGACGGCAAGTGCCTAATTCATTAATTAATATATACAGTTTTTACCTTTACTTTTAGTTTAGTATTTATAAAATTTGAAATAATAGCCGGAAGACATGGAAAGTACACCTGTTTATAACCCCGAGCATTCGCAATTCTGTAAAATGCACTAATCCAATTTCGAAAGTTTAGTCTCTCTAAGCGCGCATAAGAAAAAAACAACAATTAAAACCTCAAACTGCACTTTTGTTTATTTAAAACTTCTCCACCAAACAGCTCACGAATAAAAAGTTTACGAAGAATAGAAATAGAGAATTTATAAAATTTGAAATTTCATTAAAAAATACACCTTTGGCTAAAATTAAAACAACTTTAAGGTGTCGGTAGTTACTTATTTCTAGGAGGCATAAGTTCTTCAAACTTTGAGGAATAGTAATTGATGTATTCAAAATCAAAAAATTTTAAAGGGTTAATTTATGTAATTCTTACCTCAATAGGGAAGTTGCATGAGTCCGAAATGAGTTTTTTCAAATAAACATCTAAAAAATGGGTCTGAAAAAATAAAATTAGCAAAAGAATTTTTAATTTTTATACAATTACATTTTTGTACATTTATTGAAGGAGATTGACTTATGGAGTTCCAGTAATTCTCGTAACTATAGATATACTTCCTAACGTTAAATAGTGACGTCACTAAGGGGTAAAATGCTTAAAATTCAATAATTAATATCTTCAGTAATTTTTATGTAAAAGATAAAAAAATAAATTTTTAATTCATGAAAAATCGCAAACTTTCAGAACAAAATATTATTGAAAAAATGTGCAACTTCTCTATTACACACTGTAAACGCATTGAGGGTCAGTTGAGATATTCAAGCATATAATAAAACGTTCAAATATTTTCGTTTGGGATGCCAAATTATAGTTTTTAATTAAATTCAGTGTCAACAGTATATTATTCACCGACGGACTAAAGTTTGCCGTGGAGGCCCGCTGTCATTGGGTGAGACTCACTACTAGACGAAGCCGAAGAATCTTCCATTCTTTTGTTTTTCCGTGAGCTTTGCTGATCTACTGCAGATTCCGAATTTGGTCCAGATTGTTCTTATTGATAATTTAACTGCTTCTCTGCCTCGTCCGCATTTTCCAAATCCATGTTATTTATCATAAAATTATGGCAATCTTTTCTAATGTGTCCTTCGACCACTACGCACTTAATTTTCTCAGAAGATAAGCAGAAATTATAGTTAACGTTCTCAATCGTGAATTTCAACTCTTCAGGCATCTTGTCCACATCTTCTTCTTCTATGTAAATTTATCGACGAAGGCTAGTTTAATGATCGTACCCTTCATCTGTGATTCCAGTTTTGATGACGGCAAACCAAAATTTTGATAACTTCAACCAAAATTCTCACCCCATGATTCTTAATTACCTCGATGATAATTTCATTCGCAATCCATGTTCAGATGTCGAAAATAATTAACCTTTTTGCTGTAGATCGATTTTTCACCAAGGATTTGATGCTTACCGGAATGTTATTGATAAACACTTGTTTCGTCACGTTGACTAAATGCTTAGCGATTTCTATACTGTTTACACGCACACTCTGTTGTTTTAAACTCTGAAAATAGATGATAAATTCTTGGGACCAGTTATATTTCCAATCGCAATAACACATTCACGAATAGACATTTTTTCCAGTGTGAACTTAACTACAGCTTGTTCTCTTGAGGGATATTTATCGAATTGTATTACTTTGTAATACGGTAAAGTGTTGTTACGAGGAGGCTGAGGAAGCTGAACTAAATCATCAGCTATACCAGTAGATTGAACGGTTGCGGGAGAGGTTGCTGAAGTAACTCTGCTCGTTTCTGCATTTTTATGGAGTGCAGACTCCGGTATGCATTAAATTAATTATTAATTAAATTAATGCATATCGGATTAACGGCATTAAATTAATTATTAATTAATTTTATGCACTTAATTGAATGCGCTATTAGCGCTTATCAAAATAATATCAAAATAATCACACACATAAATGTGCTGAGTGTATACTCAAAGGCACAAGCTGACGAGACTATGTTTACAAACGCGTCCTACTCGGTCGAGTGCTTGATCGCGATAAAATTGTAATTTCTAACTTTGAACTGAAAATAACAACCGTAAGACTGCAATAATCAGAAGAGTTTCTTTTTTTCGAGTCTACAATTCAAATTAGCTTGCTTTCGATAGGTAAATAATAAAATCAGCAAAATAGCAATGTGCAAAGTAGATATCATCTCTTAACTAGTGATCAGCTGATTGAGTTGGCACAGCTAAAACATTGACGAGTAACCTTTTTTTCTTGCGTTTTACAGACACATTTAACTTTTTCCATGAAAAATATAATTTTCACAACTTTCAAGATATGTATCCACCGATTAAAGTTTTGTGGTTCTAAAAAGGCAATTTATTGAAAAACAACTTATACGCCCTTGGGTTGTTTTTAGATTCAAAATTCTCACACGTTACACACAGAAAAAAAATAGATCATGAGATCGCTCAGGTAAGTCATTATCTCACAGCCGTAAGTCATTACAGCAAGATTTTAAGTACCACAAAACCTCCACCTTAAATTTTGGTTTATAATATATAGTTTCATACTAATCTTGAGTGATAATTTGCAGTCACGCATTACAATAGAACTTAATTTACACGTTCATACGCATTTTACAGACTCTAAACACACGTTAGCGATACTGTTTTTCTTCCGTATGTTCGAAATTTGGTGAAGGCAGGAGGCTGGTTGACCTCATACACGACCTTCGTATGTTCTTGAAGTCTTTGAGTCAGATGCGATTAAGGACGGGAATGATCGAACAAGCAAAACCTGCTGGAAATCAACGCTCGACGATAAGTTCACGGCAAAATAACATAGATTTATATAGGCTTGCAGACCCGGCAAGACGGGGGAAAGACTTTTGTCAACTCTTGGTCGTGGGACCCAATTAATGTCTGACAAATCGAACGGTCGTCGTCTCTCAGTACATTCATGCACGCCCTGAGCACCGTGAAGTTTAAAACTATAGTGATTCCCTTTTAATCTGGCACTCAACTAACTCCCACACGTGTCTTTTGTTGGTTCAGCAGGCTAAAACATCTGACTAGCAGGGGTGGCGGGCAGCGCTAATGCGATGCTCTACCCTAATATTCACACCAGGTAGACAAAATATTGCATACGAAAACTGGGCTATATGAGCCAGCAGTCGTGTGACACCGAGTGTATATCAGCGGTCTATAGTTGGTGAAAACCACGAAGTCGCGCTCTTTCAGAAGGTATCTTAAATGCTTTATTGACTCGTGTACATCAGTAAGCTCCCTGTCGTACGTGGTGTACCGAGTCTGTGCACCAGATAGACTCTGCAATAAAAAGACGAGTAGCTGTCAGTAGCCGTCAATGCACCTTGCAAAGTAGTTTAACGCGCCCGTGCACAGCTGAATCTCTGCGCTAGACGCAGGGTGGGTCAGTAGCATTACCACGCAGTATAAGCTTCCGTGAGAGTTACATTCTCAGGCATGGCATCAAAATATGCTCGAATCGTACGCATCTCGGTTACTGTGATGCGTACGATTATATATGGTACCGACACAGCCAAACGTGTCCACTAATCTCTCTACTCCCTCCTTTCGAAAATCCCTGTCACTCTATACACTCATCCTACTCTAAACTAACTCATCCTTTCCCGCTTTGATTACTCAGCCCTTTCTCATTCATCTTACTACAACAGTTCTCCAAACTTCATACTCTACACAACTCTTGTACCAGATCTGCCCATAGAGCCATTCCACGCTCTGCCCATGTCACTCCATAACGTTTTTACATGGAGTAGCTTTCGGGAGCCTCCCGCCGTGAGTACATCATGGCCTGCATGGTACGTACGACTCTCGCCTCTCAGGAGCCCCCTCATTTGTTTGCCAAGTATAAACTTGGCCCTAATCAAGAATCAGCCGAGCATTCCAATCGCCGTCATTGCTTTCCTCCTCTGCTTTAAAGTACTCCTTTACTATCACCTTCTCCACCACCATAAATAAACACCGTTTACAAGTGCCCTTCTAAAATTACAAAAATTCCATAAAATTCTGTCTATTCCAGATTGAGTGTGAAGAGTGGGTACAGCATGCCCACTCAGAAAACTTCACCTTTATTCCCCTCAAAATTTCTGCCCAATTTTTCCCTATTCTTCACCTTCCGCCTGCTCGTCTTTAAGTACCACCCCATGCCCTACATTTCCTTATTACGGTACGCAGTCACTTGAGACAGACTTTTGCCGAAAATTTAATGTCTCTAACCCTTAAAGTTTTAAAAATATGATTGAAAGTGGAATTATCACTATTCTAGACCATAGGGTCCCTGGGAAGGGGATTAAGAGCTGCGGTTTGCGCCAAAAAATTTCTTTTTTTATGCCCTTTCGAACAACATGTATGTGTCGTAGACAAATGAGTAAATCTGTCACTTATGAGAAAGCCTAGACATTCATGTAAAAGCCAGAAATGGCCAAACGATAATCATTGATTGATTTCAATTGTTATTTATTGATTTATTTAAGATAGCGCGTGGTCAAAATGTCATTCATGGGTTGATAAGACGCTGTGTTTCACATGCTCGTCTTAACTGTCACACTATTCAAGAGCGAATAAGACCTTTCCCATTGGGGTGTGGATTGCGCAGGTCTTTTCATGGTTAAATCACCGGTAAGTTATGCAGCCTTTAAAGGCTACCTCAGCATTTTTGTTTGCATGGTTGCCATGGTCACGCACGTTGCAGTCGTACCAAACTTTTCAATGGTCGCCTTTTTAACTGTCTTCAAAAGATTTGTAGTCAGACTTGGACGAGTTAAATAAAAAATGGGTATGTCGTTAAAATTTTAAGTTTTATAATTATTTTTCAAGAGTGGTTGTTCTTTGATAATGAATTGTAGGCTTCTGTTTGGCCACAAACAGTGTATGTAATAAATTTTGTTAACATGTGCCAAAGTTTCGTTGCCGTTATCGGGACAACATTTTTAAGGCTAAAAAATATATTTCAATAAATGAGAACGAAAACATAAAATATTATTGATTAAAATAAAATACAATACTAATAATAACAGGACTACAGTCATCACAGAATTGCTAAATATATAATTGAAATATGGCACGATTATTTACAATGTGTCAGTCGTGTACATTGTACGATGAATAACTTGGCAGCAAAATTTGAAAGTTCTTGATGAGACAAGTGGGAGGTTCAGGATCCGACTAGAACTTACTAATGGGAGAGTAGAGAAAATCTCTCCTTTTGCACGGTGTTTCTTAGTCTTTGTTTTTCGTTCAGAGGGAGGTTAGGGATACTACAGTTATTTTTAAAAAATTAATAATCTTAAGAGATGTTGCTTTATTCCAAACGTTATAACATTCTGCGTTCTGTTACAAAATTTCATGTTTGATCGTTAATCTAACAATAAATATTCATCTCGATTTAATTTTTCAATGAGCATCGAGCCGTGGATAATTTTACTCTCCCATGCGCGATTATTCATTTATTATTCATTCAATATTTGATCACAATGTGTATTTTGACAATGTTATTAATTGATTTTGTTCAGAGCGTTATAACAAAACAAAAAAACTGTCAAGGTGCACTAATTGAAAATTTGAAGTTCAATGTGCACTTTACAAAAGTCGAAAATTAAGTGCCGGTCCCGTCGCGAATAGTCTCTCGCGTCACCTCGATTTTCGACCGCGCTCGAGTAGCGGTGCGGGCTCTAGGCACAAATTTGATGGTGGGGCGTAAAGGCAGCTGCTGACTTCTGAACTAAGACCCGGTGGAGGGAGAGAGAATCGTCTCACAAGGAAACAGCAGCTCCCTACGCTGCCCTCGTTTCGCGTAGTCGTGGAGGAGATTTTGAAGTGGTGGAAGGCCGTAGGACAGATCAGCGCATCTCCACGCACTTACCACGATGTGGCTGTCTTTTCGCGCACTCAGGTAGCCGCCCGAATTTTTCGTACCCTCCGAATCTCCGGCTCACTGTTGCTAAACTGCTAAATCAGCAAGATCTGAATAGAACTTATAAATAAATAATTACAAGATGATTGGCCTTACAGTCTAACCATATACGCGGATCATTGGATAATCCTTACCTAAAATCATCCTCGAAGAACCTAAAAAACGATTAGTAATCAATCACAAAACCCACAATATGTGCATTATCTGAGTTTTACAATAAAACAAAATCATCATCAACGTCTACTGGACGCAGTAACAGTAGCTGGGCTTTAGCTCTGATAATTTCATCTTATTGTTAGACTATATTGATAATTATTTTGTGATCTAACAATTATTCTTCACTTGATTTTTCTAATTTTTCATTACAAAAATATAATTAAAGATTTAATGTGCCTTAAAAGTTCGTGAATTGAAAGTGTGATTTTCTCAGTTTTTGAGGTTATGCGGCAGAGTTAGTGTTTACATTTTGAACTCTTGTACTTGAATTATTATTTGAAATGTCTTTCTGTTACTTTTGTGAAAATCCTTTTGGTGATGCACCTGTTATTTGTTGTAGAGCATGTCAAGAGCCTTTTCATGCAACTATTGATTGCACAAATTTAACAGCTACAGAAATTAAAGTTATACATACAAAATCAGCAAAGTCTTTGATATTTAAATGTAAAACTTGTTTAAAGAATAACAATACTGCAGACATTACAGATCTAAAAAACAGCATGCATATACCTGTGCTAAATCCAAGGAATCTGCATTGCACTCAGTGGTCAACTACATTGAGGAGGCTTTTAATGCGAAGTAATCGGGGCCTTCGTAAACATCGAGGGTGCCTTTAACAGCATCATCAGAGCAACTATAGATGAAGTCTTGTTTAAGCCTTGTCATATGTTGAAGCCCCTCTCCTTGCTAGCTCATCTGCCCTTTCGTTTCCCTTGAACCCAGAGTGACTGGGTATCCAGGTAATAACTACTTGGTTAGATCTTTCCAGCGAGTTGAGAGTATTCTTTCTTTGGGTGTGCTTCGTTTGAGCTCGTAAATGCTTCTCAAGACGACAGCCTGAACATGGTCCAGTATGCGCCTCGAGGTCTTGTTTTTGGTCACTTTCCATCATACCAACGCGGCATAGGTTAGCTTCGGTTTCAGAATCACCTCGTGTAAACGCAAGGCATCCTGCGGTTCTAGCCCCCAGAAAGTCTCGATTGCTAACCCACACTGCATGAATATGTTCAGGACTTTGCTGCATTGAGTCTGCAGGTGCTGTCCCCACTTTCGTTTCTTATCTAGGTACACACTAAGATATTTAACCCCCTCCGTGTACGGTATTTGTTTCCCGTTGACGGAGGCTTTCTCACTAATCTTACATTTGTATTTCCTCGTGAACGTGACTATCTTTGTTTTATCAGTGTTGACAGCCAGAGATTTAGTCTCGCACCATTCGCAGATCCTCTCCAATGCCCTCTGGATAAGATCTGGTAAAACTTCTTCGTACTTGCCACTGACAAGTATTGCGAAGTCGTCTGGATAGGCGATGGTGAAGAATCTGAGTTCGTCCAGCAAGCGCAGCAGTTCATCCGCGACCAGGATCCACAGGGGTGGTAAAAAAAAATCCTCCCTGTAGGCATCCCTCGCTAGTGGTTCCCCTCACCGTCTTGCCATTCACTGAAGATGCTCCTATCACTAAGCATTCCCCTGATCCATCTTCTGATAGTATAAGGTACACCATGGTTAGATAAGGTTTCATCTATAGTTCCTGTGGTAGTGCTGTTAAAAAAGAAGAATGCCGAACTATCAACCCGACTTAACCAGGTCTCGAACTTCAGGCACGCAAACACCACGGAGGTAGTAATTGGTGGATTAGCTGTCCCACCTGGGACTTCACCTAAGGCCTTGGCATTCTCTGTGCTAAAGACGATACATGCTGACATTGATTCGCGTGACCTTATTTCAGCACGCCTTCTCGTGAGTAAACCGGCTTTACCACCTGCTTCAAGTCTGGGGGTATCAGTCTTTACTGTAAATGATTCTATGGTAGAAACCCCTACCGCCTCTGCCTCGGTGTCGAAACTACCACGCCCACCTTTGATCTTGGTAACACTTATCTCTCGTGCACTGCTTCTGCAAATTATCCAGAGCAAAATCCAGATGGGCAAACTCCACTCCACGGTACATACACCACACCTGCCAGCTTGGCTGGAACCGGCTGCAATCAAGCCTTGCCTGATAAATGTGAATGAGTTTTTATCTAAAGAGGTTTTTAAACTTCGTCACACAGTGTATGAGAAGGCTAAGCAACCTAACTCTGGCTTTGTCACTTTCGTAAGAAGGAAGAAGGGTGATACTCCAACGCTGATCACGAACGCGCAGGATCTTGACCGGTTTTTAACCTAATAGGTATACTTTTACATCTACTCTATCGCGGTAATATATCATTTTTATCGTATCAATTCAGATTTATTAATCTGTCACCCCAATTTCCTTGCTCACCTGTTTCATCTCATACGTCATTTTAGCCTCCTACACGCACCTCATACCTACAATCTCAGAGACCCATTCGGAATGGGGGCTTGCTGTTACGCGTCTGTCACTTTAATGCTAACTCCCTCAGAGGGTATATTGAACAGCTTAGGCTATTTCTCTTGTCACAGCCCTTGACTCGCGTGATCACTGTTACAGAATCCTGGTTGGGTCCCTCGATTGAGGATCCGCTTATTGCTTTGGAGGGTTATACTATCCTTAGGCGTGATCGCAATACCCAAGGGGGTGGAGTAGCACTTTATGTACATCGATCACTCTCAGTCAAACACCTCTGCTCGTCTTCCACTGAGTGGGATGGTAAGCAGGGTCATCCTGAGTATCTTCTGGCTGAGGTTTCTCTTGGAGGCACCGACCCCATGTTTATTGGTGTGGTGTATAGGCCCCCGCGTGCTCCATTTGTTGCTGGATCTGACTTTGTTTCTGATTTGCGTGATAACATGCATGATTACGGCTCTAAGGTCATCCTTGGTGACTTTAATGCGGACCAGCTTTCAGGCTCGCCTGATGCAAATTTTGTGCGTGGTTTTATTGAGGAGAACTCTCTGTTCTCTGTTCCATTCGGGCGTACATACCACACCTCTCATTCGGATACCTGGCTTGACTTGGTCCTTGTGGACACCTTTCATTGCAGGACATGATCTATTGACTGTTACCCTTGATATTCAAACCCCCAACTTTTAGCGAGAGACTTTACGTACAGGGATTTTAAATCTATTGATAGTGTGGCTTTGAATATTTTCTTGCGTGAATGAGACTAGTCAGTACTAACGGATGCGACGAGTTCTCTTAGTGAGAGGGTTGATTGCTTGTACACTAATCTTCATGCTGCTCTTGATATATTCGCTCCGTTGAAAACCTCAAACAAAGAAGGAATCGCCATCCGTGGTTTACTGCATACCATCGTGACCTATTGACTGAGAGAGACAGACTCTACAGACGTTACCGACGCTCGAGGCTTGACATTGAACTGTATTTATACCGACAGGCGCGAGATTTTGCACATGAGAGAATTGAGTCTGCGAGACTTGACTTTTATTGGCGTAGGCTTAAGGATATCACTGATGCTCAAAAACTCTGGAAGGAACTAAGGAATCTTGGTATCTCTTCCAAAGCAGACTCCAATGTAAGTGGTTTCTCAGTGGAGGATCTCAATGCTCACTTTGCCTCTGTCTCTTTTGATGAGTTGGCACCGGATCTCTCTCTTTTTCTAAATGACTCACGGATGACATTCGGGTTGGTATGGACAGAGGACAAATGACTGCCCTATTACTTTTTGACTTCAGTAAAGCTTTTGATTCGGTCTCGCACGTGACTCTGCTCAGGAAGTTGCATTCAATGGGTTTTTCTCATGGGGTGTTGAGGTGGATTGCTTCTTCTTACCTGACTGGCCGCACGAAGGCGGTAAGGGCAGAGGACGGCAGTTTTACTTCTTTTCGTCCCCTTCATAAGGGTGTGCCCCAGGGCTCTGTGTTGGGTCCTCTGCTCTTACTCCTATTTATCGCTGACATCGCTCAGGGTCTTGGCCCTGGTGTATGGTTATATGCGGTATATGGTTTATGCGGACGATCTGCAGATTTACGTGCGAGTCCGACTTAGGGACATATATGCCACTCTCGAAAGACTGAGCCGGGGTGCTGAGCGCGTCGCTGACTGGGCCGCCACCAATCAGCTGGTACTGAATGCTGGTAAGACTAAGGCAATGATTTTTGGGACTCCGTCCTATGTCAATGACTTTAATAGACTTAGTATTCATGACCTGCACTTTGGTGGGTGCACTGTTCCCTTTGTGCCCTCTGCGCGTAGTTTGGGGGTGGTGTTGGACTCTAAGCTGAGCTGGAAGGACCATGTTGGGTATGTTTGTCGCAGAGCGAACTCTCTTTTGTATCGCCTTAACCACTTTAGGCGCAGCACCACCTTTGAACTGCGTAAGCACCTTGTGCAGACCCTGCTCTTTCCCATCATTGACTATTGTTCGCTTGTTTTCTGTGATATATCGGGTGAGCGGGATCTCATACTTAAGCGTTTGCTCAATCGTGGGATCAGGTACATTTTTAGGATTAGAAAGAGCGATCACGTTACACCTTATAGACGTGAGCTTGGGTGGCTCCGAGTAACGGGCAGCAGGGATTATTTATCTGCCTGTTTGCTCTACAGGATACTCCACACGGGTACTCCGTCTTGTTTAGCAGACTTTTTTACTGAGAAGCTCAGCTCACGTCCCTTGAGGTTGACTAACCCTTACGCGCTTGACGTGCTGGTTGTCCCCCCCTTTCGCATGAAGTCTCTGGAAAGCTCATTTCATGTACTGGCTACCTACTCCTGGAATCATCTACCACCTCATATTCGTCAATCATCATCCCTTCCCATTTTCAAACGTCTCATCAAATCACACATCTTTACTGCCGAGGGAGAAGATTAAGTATACGTTTTTTTTTTTTTTTTTTTTTTATATTACCTTTTTTGTTCATTGTTATGTAAAGTACTTAATTATAATCTTGTGTATTTTGTACAACATAATGTATAGTCAATAAACTTATCAAAATCAAAATCAAATCAAAATCCACTCTCCATCCACGTAAACAGTTCTTGATGTTCATTGAGGCCAGCGTGAGGTCTATAACCGTCCCTCCTCTGGCAGTAACGAAGGTCCGTGCGCTCCCCTTGTTGGCAATGTCCATCTGTGTGCCTGTAATGAATTCAAGCAACTCAGACCCTATATCGTTGATGTTTGTGCTTCCCCACGCCACATGGTGGGCGTTGGCGTCGCAACCAATGATCAGATCAAGGTTCTTACAGCTGCAGTATTCGATCACCCTCATCATACTCCTTGTTGGAGCTTCCTCGTCGTGGGGGAGGTAAATGGACGAGATGACTGCCGTTCTTGTTCGGCCCTCCTCATCCATGATCTCTATCCTAACGGTCGTGCAGTCACGGGAACTCAGCTCCTGTAATAGAATGCCGTCAACACCCTTCATTGAAAAGCAATCCCGGGCGTCCCCATTGCCGGAGCCCACGAGCAGTTCCTCACTACTGTTCAAGCCCCTAGCTTTGCCTCTGTATAACCAGGGTTCCTGTATAAGGGCTATGTGTGTATGCATCGTTGCCACGCGCCTTGCTAGAACTGCAGAGGCGCTTTTGTAATGTTGCAAGTTGATCTGGGAGAAGCGCAACATGGAAGTAGCCATGATGACTACTCCGTTATTGCTTTCTCCGTACCGCCGCTACCTCCTGTCTTGTTAGAGGGGCGGTTTAGCAACCTGAAGGTTGCCTTGCCGATCCGCGCTAAGAGCTGAAAATTTTGGCGCTGGAGTATCGCGACCGATGGTTCAACTAGACCCAGAATTAGGCATCTGTCAGGAGCCCGATTCAGGATCCACCACCTTGTCGTGTCTACCGACCCATTCTGCTTTTTGACCAGTTTGATGAGGTCCTCAGCGTTTTTAACCCCCGAGAGAGGCCAGGTGATCACCTAAGTGATCCTAGTCTCCTCCGGTGATACTATTCTCGCCTTTAGGTCTGGTTGCCCTAAGTCGAGTAAGATGGACTCACTATCCAGTCAGATGCTGCTCGTCTGCGCAGAGGAAGACAATAGTGCCCTTTCTGGGGAACGAGTCCAGGAACCGGAGTACGAAGGCCCCTTCTCCCTCGATAGCAACTACCTTGCCGACAACTGCTCCTGCAGTTTCGCGCAGACAGCGGCAGGCATCTCCTTTCCTGGGTAGTCCCTACAAGTGAGGGCCACTCTGGGAGAGTTTGACGCAGCTGCAGCGTATCTGCGATCCACTTTGGGTCGCTTTAGTAGTCCCTGCTTCTCGGGTATCCCCAGGCTCGAGGAGGCCATCTTCTTAGTCAAGTTGGGTGTTGCTGCAAAGACAGAGTCAGTGAACGAGGTACTAGCTCACTTCTCCTCTTGACTCCAGCGTTGCTTCACCCCCTTAAAAAGCTTGGGAGGGTCTGCCCTCCTCCTTGGCCTTTTATCGAAGTTATTTCCTTCGCTGAGCTCCACTCTTTGGTTTCGGTCTTGCGACCGTCCCTGAGTGGCATTTGGTGACCTTGGAACCCCGAGGGTTGTTTGTTTCTGAGTCGACGGACGTCGGTTCTGGGCCCGTTTCCATCGACTCGGTTAGTTTTATAATTGTAGTCTCAATCTTGATCTTCCGAGTAGAGCGGATATGTGTTGTCCACCCACCATGGAGCGCCAATGACGGACAAGGCCTCAAATACTCCGGGATTCGACCCGGTGTTGTGGAGACACCGTTTGAGACACAGCGCCCCCTGTGCCACGCATCTCTCGGTACGGTTATCTTACACCTTGGATTGGGCAGGCCACTTCTTGGTCTCTGTGAGCCCTCGAATCAGACCGAGCTGGTAGTCTAAGGGCCCTATCATCCCACTCATGGGAGAGCCCGTTTATAGAGATCTCAAAAATCCATGAGGAGAGCCCGTTTATAGGGATGCTCCAGTCACCCTCACTCTTTCATCCACCCCTCAGACGCCCAGCAGGGCCAGCCAGTGGGCCCACGGCTAAGCCCTCGCATAACGGCAAGGTCCTGTGGCTCCCAGCGAGGCTAATACAATGATAAAACTTGAACAAATTCGTATGTTAATTGTCTTCAATCATTATTTTTTTTTTCACTTTTCGTTTATTAATTATTTCACCAAGACACTAACCCAAATTATTTGATTTTTACGATCTTGATATCTTGTTTGAGCCCCGAAACATATCTTTATTTTTTATTTATAGTACCTATTGTATAAGATTCATTACATGGTGTAATGAGTCAAAACATAACTTTAGGTCATGTTGTATGCTGTTCGGCGTTGCGTCTATCGTGCTGGCTGCCCTACAACTACTATTTGACTGATTGAGTCAAGTAAATACCTAATAGCGTTTATACCACCGCTTAATGGATGCTACAGAATTTGAAACTATTTAGGGAACGATATATACTGAATTCTTCTCTCTAAGCCCAATCATATTCTTCTCTGAGTGTAAAAAGTCCATTTAGAAAGAATTATTTAGTTAAAGTTTTGTCTGAATATATTTCGAAAGAAATTTACTCTACTCAAAATCTTGTGCAGATATAAAACCGATGTAATTATTATATCATCAACTCGATCAACAAACATGTAAATCAGACTTATTGAATCAGTTGCTCTGGTTCGAGTATGGATGCGCTCGCAGCGTGTCGTCATCAATGCGTGCTCATTTCGAGTCTGATGACGGCAAAATCGAGCGTTCGTACTTAGTATAAAGGATAACAATCATATTTATTTCATTTCAAAAGGTTAATTTAATCGATATCTGTCAGATGGCGTATCGTAGATCCCTAACGAGTAAAGTACTTTGCTAGGAATCATAAGAATCATATTTTTTTACAAAATTTAATTGAAAATTTTTTATTAGAGAAAAGCAGGGTACTTTTTCCACCTCGGCTGAATTGGCCCCTCAATTTTTTTTGATAAAAATTAATTATCTATGTCTTGATCTTGCAAAAATAAGTTGAAATTATTTTAAAGCATTTACTCAATAAAAAAATCTCGTAAAAAATGTGTAATTTTTTTTTCAGCTATAAAAAGTTTATAAAAATTTGGACCTGCACCAAGATAAAATTCGTAACCAAAAAATTTTCGTATCTTCATGTATTTTATATCATTGAAATGATTAGAATTTCAACTTTCGATGCATGCTCAGAATTTATTGTAATTTATTTAGAAAATTTTAATTAGTAAAATACAATCAAAACGGTACCGTGGCATCAACCACCAGGCTAGATTGGCCTCTAAAAAATTTTAATCCTAACCTTAAAAACACTACTTGCTGAAACCTCCAAATCAAGTGGCCAGTATACCCAACGGGTATGATCATTTATTTTCCGGTGTGTCATGTCCTAATTTGGCCTTTTTTTAAATTTATTTATTTAATGTCTACCTAGATCTTAAGTCTATACAGCTTATAAAAAATAATTTAATAATACATTCAAGAATTTCTAGAAAAGTAATTTACATGATTTACAGAATCTGAGAATAGTACTCAAGGTTTGAACGTTCATTTCAGACAAAATATTTTCAATCTTGTAAGGAATTTCAGTCTTTAATTTATTTAATTCACACAATAATAAGACACGTACATTAGAAAAGTCACGGCCCTGCCACAAAAGGTGATTGGCGTCCTAAGAAGGTAAGCCACACTTACCTCCGGTGACGAGATGATAATTTTTCTGTGAAAAGAGGCTGCTGCACTGTAGTGATCGGCCCTTAACCAATTGATAACAACGATTTCCCATCTTTCAAAGCGTGGAATCTCCCTGATGAATCTTGCGTCTAAAAGTATTGTGCTTAACCTCCTTATTCTAAATAGAATTCAAGTCCGAGTAAGGCATACGCCTGCAAGGTTCTGTAGAGTGTGTAGCTTCTTTGGCCAGATGATCGACACCTTCTAATCCACAATGTGAGGGAACCCAGAAAATTTTTAAGTATGGGAACGTTAAGAATACTTACAAGGAGATGTTGTCTCCTTCGGGACCTGGATTTTTACCAAACTTGGCAGACAGGTCTCAAATATGTTTGGAAGAAATCTTTCAGAGTTCTTTTTCCAGAATGGGCCCTGGATTTTTTTCCCCATAACACCACTGATGAGAGTTTTCATCATTTTTAACAAATAAGTCAGTTTAGGGGCTTGCCGCATTACTGGCACTTAAAAAACTTCCAAGTATTAAATAAATTGAATGAAGTATACAGTAGTGATCAAAATTATAAGGCACCCCCTAAAATTCGTCTGTTTCAAGTTAATATTTTGACTTTGTGCATGCCTGCACGTGTTTAAATATTTTAGTAATCATCTCTAAAAAATTTTTTGTTCAAAACAAGTTCAGTACTTGAAAAAAAAACGTTTACTTTATATTAATTCGTCTTTCCAATTAATTTTTATCCTCTTTTAAGCTTAAAATGACTTTTTTTTAAAAAACAGCTAAATTTAGTTCTTTTATGATCTAGATAGTGTTCTGTAAAATTTCTATAAACACCTAAGTGAATAATATATTTTTTTTCGCGTTTCTCCGATGTTCAAGTTTATCGAAAAAAATTTTCAAGCTGATTAATAGAAAAATGTTCAAGCCACAAAGAAAAAATACATTTTTTTAAACTTGAAAAAACATTGATTTTTTGTACTTTTACATTGTTTTTCGCTTAAATTTGCTTTTTTTTATTAATTTGGGAGGTAAAAATTATATTAAACTGATATTTAATGAATTTTAAACCAATTCAATTTATTATGAATCAAAATCTTACAGAGAATTTTGAAAAAATATGTTAAAAAACAGTTTTTCTAATACAGTTAAATTTCACAAAAATAACTTCAATTTGTATTTAATTGATTACAAGTAATAGTATTGATTTATTTTTAGAAATTATTATTATATTCATTTTTGTTATTTAATATAATATGTTTTTTATATATTTAGTAATTAGTTTACCCTTCTTTAGTACTTAGTTGATCCTCCTTTAGCCTCGAAGCAAGCGCGAACTCTTCGGACCATAGATTCTGCAAGTTTTTTACAGTAACTCGGACTCAATTTTTGCCAGGCTACAGCAATCTCTCGTTTTAAATCTTCCAAATTTCTCAAGTGTTTGTCTTTGATCATTATCTCTATTTGATCCCAAGCATTCTCAATTATATTCAAATCTGGAGAACGTGCTGGCCAATCTAGTATAGGTATTTTATTATCATGAAACCATTGCATCGTTTTCTTTGATTTGTGACACGGAGCGTTGTCTTGTTGGTAATACCAAATTTTTTGACGTCCATAAACCTTTGTTTTTGATGGAAGCATAAAATTTTCCATAGTCTCGATGTATTTTTCGCTGTTCACTGTACCTTGCACAAATTGAAGTTCTCCTTTTCCTTTTCCTAACAGGCAACCCCAAACTATAATTGATCCACCACCTTTCTGCACTCTTGGAGCAAGGCAATTAGGATTGTATTTTTCACTGCTGGTACGTCTTATTCGCTTTGGTCTGTTTGAAAAAAGTTGGAAGCTAGATTCATGGCTAAAAAGAACTAAATTCCATTTTTCAACTGTCCATGATAGCTTGTCTTTGCACCATTCATACCTAGCTTTTCGGTTTTTTGCAGTTAGAAGAGGCTTACGAGTTGCGACAGCAGATTTTATGTTCTTCTCAATCAAACGTCTATTAACTGTTACTCGAGACACTTTTACATTAAGTTCTTCATTTATTTGATTTTTGATATTGTTTGCTGTAACTGCACGATTATTCTTTGCCTTCTTAATAATAATTCGATCAATCCGGTTACTTGTTATTCTTGGCCTGCCAGCGCCACTTTTCACTTTTACGGATTTCGTGCTTTCATACGTCTTAATGGTGTTTTGAACGCAACACCTACTAACTTTTAATATTTTTGAAATTTGACTCTGATTTTTTCCTCCTTTCAACAATCCTATAATCTGCCACTTAATTTTATCAGAAACTGCTTTTCTTCCCATGATGAAAGATATGCAAGCTTATAAACATTTAAATAACTAATTTATCAATAATGACGGCTCGGTCGGTACTGTAGATCAATTCTTTACCGATCGAACAATTATCGCTACTGGCATTCGAATTCTATGAATTTGAAAAATTACTTCAAGTTGAATAAACTCTCCGAAACTTCTAACTGAATATTAAAATTAATGAAAAAGTCAATTCGATAAATATATTGCTTGTTAAATTAAATACAAATTGGAGTTATTTTTGTGAAATTTAACTGTATTAGAAAAACTGTTTTTTAACATATTTTTTTAAAATTCTCTGTAAGATTTTGATTCATAATAAATTGAATTAGTTTAAAATTCATCAAATATCAGTTTAATATAATTTTTACCTCCCAAATTAATAAAAAAAAGCAAATTTAAGCGAAAAACAATGTAAAAGTACAAAAAATCAATGTTTTTTCAAGTTTAAAAAAATGTATTTTTTCTTTGTGGCTTGAACATTTTCCTATTAATCAGCTTAAAAATTTTTTTCGATAAACTTGAACATCGGAGAAACGCGAAAAAAAATATATTATTCACTTAGGTGTTTATAGAAATTTTACAGAACACTATCTAGATCATAAAAGAACTAAATTTAGCTGTTTTTTAAAAAAAGTCATTTTAAGCTTAAAAGAGGATAAAAATTGATTGGAAAGACGAATTAATATAAAGTAAACGTTTTTTTTTCAAGTCTTGAACTTGTTTTGAACAAAAAAAATTTTAGAGATGAATACTAAAATATTTAAACACGTGCAGGCATGCACAAAGTCAAAATATTAACTTGAAACAGGCGAATTTTAGAGGGTGCCTTATAATTTTGATCACTACTGTAATAGGGTTGGCAACCGGTACTTTAAAAATATATTTTTTTAAAAGTACTCGATTTTTAATGAATTTTAACATTTTTTTTAGAATTTTTAAATCAAAATTGAGCAAGAAGAAAATAAAGAAAAGTTTTTAAAACTACGGGTTGATGACGTCATTAACCCGAAATTCCATTAAAAGTATATCTATATATATTGTAATTAAAAGAAATTTAAACTCTTGTAGTTCTTTTAATTTTAGTTTTTTTTAAAAAGGAAAAAATACGTGTCGATTATTTTTCGATATTTTAACTAAATAAGCAAAAAAATATTATAAATTTCAGAAAGTTGCCAACCCTATTAAATTTTTGTAATTGATGTAGAGATACGGTTGAAAATTTAAAATTATTAAAATCCTTACTACTGTGCAAGTAAACATAACT
The DNA here is from genome assembly GCA_038277355.1 of Encarsia formosa. Lineage (NCBI taxonomy): Eukaryota > Metazoa > Arthropoda > Insecta > Hymenoptera > Aphelinidae > Encarsia > Encarsia formosa. The sequence goes on along the minus strand of CM076186.1, from coordinate 43,282,339 downwards.
AAAGGCGCATAATAAACAACTTAATTTATGTGTTTATCATCATGTTTATCATCATAGGATTACTTTAGCTCTTCATGTTATAAATTTCATGATGTACTTCTTAAAATTCTCAATTTCACATGCAAAAAGTCAACAAAATAATACAATCAACAAGTTAGTTGCTTTAAAAAATTTTTTAAATAAATAATATTAGTACACCAGTACAAAGGCGCATAGTAAACAACTTAATTTATGTGTTTATCATCATAGGATTACTCTAGCACTTCATGTTATAAATTTCATGATATACTTCTTAAAATTCTCAATTTCACATGCAAAAAGTCAACAAAATAATACAATTAACAAGTTAGTTACTTTAAAAAAGATAAAAAATAAATAACATTAGTACACCTTTTTTACTTTTGAAATTATTGACATCTAAATCTCTTTATCAAAGTAATATCTATAGTTTGTTTTTAGAAAAAAAAATTGTAAATTTAGCATAAATAAATTAAAATAACTCACCATATTGGTTTAATATTACAATTCTATGGTGTATAGATTTTATAACGTATTATCTAGACACTTTAAGCCATTGTTTACTTTCACTGCGCAAATCACATTCACACACAAAAATTTATCAAAAATGTTTCTTGAACACTAAAGAAATCTTCTTTAATTACATATGATGATTTCAGGGAGTCATGTCATTATATTTTTATTCAGCAAAAAGCCATGTCTAGAATTTGTTTACACTTCGTTCAATTTCTTCCGGTACATTCAAAACTAAATGTTTGCTTCAATAGTTCTCCTTTTTTTCAATCTTCTGTCTCCACTCTTCGACAGCCGACACTCTTTCACTGCTCCAGTAGCCATTTCTGTAAACAAAAGAAAAAAAAAACTCACAAAGGACTAAATCTTAAATAAGGATTAATGTTAGTTTACAAATTTAATACTTATCGAAAGTGTTATTGCTGCAGTCCGCCTGCAGTTCATTATTTTTCTTCAACGCAGTTGCTCATTTTGATGGTAGACAATTCAAACACCCTCTTTTTCGCTTTGATTTTGTTGAACTTATTGAAGTAGTGCATTGTTTGGCAAAAGGTGGAAAATTTATTCGCTAATGCCTTGTAGATGAACTTATTTCCCAGTAGTTCCGCTGAGACAAGAGTTTTGATTCTTCCAAAATTATATTTTTTGGAGTCGACCTTCTGTAACCGAACGCGGTCCTGATAACTGCTTACTGCACACCTTCCAACAAGTTAGAGAGCTTTTTCCATTTAGGCCAGTCAATAAAGGAACCATAGTCAAAAGAAGAGTGAACAAAATTCTTATATAGATTAAGAAGGGTTCCGGGATGAGCACCCCACCATGTTCCACAGAGCAGTTTTATGATTTTTTTCTGTAAATAAACTTGATGAGAGAGATCTTTAGTTTAATCGGAAAGTGATCAGACTAAAATCATTCATCATAAACATTTTGTTCAGCAAAAGAGACAGCATTGGCGTTCGCTATGGCCAAGTGTCATGTCGGCACCAACACTCTTTTTAAAATAAAAATAGTCTTCAGATATTTTTAAGAACTTTTAGTAAATTATTCGAACTAGTAGTTAAATAAATTGAATTAAGAAGTAAGAATAAGAGAGAGAATAAATAGATAAAAAGAGAGACAGAGAATAAAGAAAAAGGAGAAGACAAGAGACAATGCGTTAGTACGGGACCCCTATTTGAATAACGAAAAAACCTGCAGTGATCCCAAACAATAGAGGCGCGTCAAAGCAAGGTGGAGGATTCAGGAGACAATAAACAACCTACATGAATACCGGTCAGTGATATTGATTTAATGAGTATAATTGATATTGACCCAATGAGGCGTCAATGGAAACGGGTTCCATTATAGTTTCGGCAAACTTAACGCGTAGGAGAGGGAATCCACGCATGACGAATTTTATAATAAATTAAGCCAAGGCCAAGCCCTCTAGGGAAATGGGCAAAATCATTGGTTTTTCCCCCAAAACCGGACTCACATGGGAAGATCCATTATCCCCTCTACGCGGGTGGATCCATATACTTAAGGATATATATAGGGCCGCGAACACGGGCCCAAAAAGCTTGGTTATTCAGTCGCGATCCAGAACTCATCTCACGCACGTTGCGTCCAGCAGTCAGAGAGAATCTCCACGCCACTTGACTCACGAGAGTTAAATATTTTCTAAGACTCGATTTCTCTAAAATATATCGAGTTTAACCTAAGTGACGTTGATTCGCCATGTAGCTCATATGGCATTTTTTGCACTTTTTTGGTTTTTTTAGGTAATTTTTCAAAAATTTCTGTTCAAAGCCTATTGCACTTACAAAATTTTTCAATCTCGCATTCTCTTTGTTTTTTTTATTTTCTCTCAAGGAAAAATATTTTTTAGTTCATTTTTTATGAGTTTTACCCTGTGCTAAGAGGATTTCTAAAACCATTTTTTAGGGCTTTTTTGTTTTTTTTTAAACTTTAATTGTACGTGGACGACTTTATCAAAACGGTGTCTAAGAATATTTTTCATAAAAAATTCATGAAAAATAAATAGAATGCGAGGTTGCAGAATTCTGTACGTGCAATTAAAATTTAAAAAAACCAAAAAAGCCTTAAAAAATTCTTTTAAAAATCCTCTTAGCACAGCGTCAAACTCATAAAAAATGAACTAAAAATATTTTTCCTTGAAAGAAAATAAAAAAATGAAGAGAATGCGAGGTTGCAAAATTTTGTAAGAGCATTAGGCTTTGAACAGGAATTTTAGAAAAATTAGCTATAAACCAGAAAAGTGCAAAAAATGCCATATGAGCTACATGGCGAATTAACATAAAACGGCCACTGGACAGAATTATTGATGGATTTCTTTATTTTTTGATATTAGAAAACGATCCCCAATGTTTCGTTAGGATCGGTGACCGGCAGGCTGTAACCTCTCCTTGTCAGTTTTGAGGGCGTTTCTGAGATTTAAAACTAAAATTGCACGAGTTTCGCGACAAGCGGTTTTCCTAATAAACAAAAAAATCACGTCTCGACCTTACGGTAGGCTGAGATTAAAACAGAGCTAGCTAGTGAGGGCGATTTTGATACAAGATAAAGAAGGGATGCCAAAAATAATAGAAAAAAATTAATAACTGATTAAATAGTGAGTGGTTTTTTAAAATTGGAGTTTTGGTAGTGACAAATTTGTTGTCTGTGAAAGATTTTTATAGAACCATCGACTCTCTCTCTCTCTCTCTCTCTCTCCCTCTCTCTGCGCAAGTGCATCAGGACTTTTGAAAATTGAACCAGTGTTTATAACCTGCTTACTGTTGTATTGTGGTGTGCCGGATCTGATAGTCTTTCTGTTATTGTTTGTGACTTTTGTGCAGTGGCGTAACTTTGTTTATTCACAGTTTGAGTGCAATTTTAGTGCGGTTAGTGACTTTGAGAATAGATTAAGGTAGTTACCTATAGCGCATATAGCTGTCAAAAATATAGTTATACACGCTCCGTTGCCCCCACTCTGACACCACGCGCGCCCGCCGCCACCGCTGCTCTAAAACCTACCGAAATCATGCATTTTTTATTCTTTTGGGTTATTTATCTCAAAAGCTAATACCGGTTCCTATATTATTCTTTGCACCTCACGATTCCTTTAATGTTTTTCTACAGAAAAACCTGTTTTTTAAAAATACTTTAAGAAAATTAAATTCGCAATCTGCTAATAACCTCCAAATTTGTAAGATTTTACGCGCTCAGCATAGGAATCACGTGTAAAAAGTTGAAACTTCTGAGCTTAGTAACTCAAAATTTAGCCCCGCTTGGGGGTATTTGAAAAATACCAACGTGTAAAGGACACAAAAAACTAACTCTGTGCAGAGTTAGAAAACTTTTTTAAGAAACACGAAAAACTGTAGGTAACTATCTTAAATGCTTTGTTGTGGTAACGTCGCTGCGCTCCGTAATTAAAATTTCACCGCAAGGTAGCAGCACTGTCAGCCTTATCGACCGAGTGGAGTCTGACCTTACGTTGATTAATCTATTTATCTCTTGCCGCGAAAATTCAAATTTGAAGTACCCGTCGCACTTTTTCTTGACCTTACTACTCGCCTGCCTTGAATTTTTTACATTTCTTTCTGTTGGACTTTTCGAACTGTACTCGTTCCACGATGCCCAGTGAAGATACCTGATTGGTCTGTAAACTATCAAGGTGTAGCAGAAACCTGATATATTCGTGCTCTGACTGTAAACTACTCTTTCACACTCTCTGTACCCAATTTTCAGTCTCCGACAAAAGTGGTATTCCCACGAAAATCTGCCAGACATGTGCCAGTGTGAATGTCCCCGAGTGTGCTGAATCAGCATCTACGTCGGCTGGTATGCCTAATTCGGAAGTGGCTGCTACCTCCACTGAAGATACTCTCCTGCTACTCCTGCAAGAAATGAAGGACCTTAAGTCCTCAGTTAATGGACGTCTTAACAGGATAGACATGAAGCTTGAGGGGCTCGACGTTATTCCTGGCCTGATCATGAGAGTTGACAATGCTGAGGCTCAGCTCGATAAACTTAAACGCGAGCTCGATGAAATTAAGCAAAGACTCGAGTTGCCACAGGATCAGCCAGATTCGCATGGCAATTCAGAGCTTCTCAACAAAGTCCTTGGGCTCGAGCGAAAAAATGCAGAGCTGTCTACGCGCCTCGCACAGGCTTTTTACTCTAGACCTACGACCTCCACCGAGATGGTAATTAGTGGTTGTCTGTTCCAGATGGTGCATCCTTGAAATGCTTGGTTCTTGCTGCTCTAAAAACTGTCCACGCAGATATCGAAGCATGCGGCATCATCTCGACTCGTTTGCTTATCAGCAAAGCTGCTGTAAATTCAGCCCTTGACAAGGTAGGCACAAATGAGCCGGTTAGTTGTCCACTGAAGCCGCCCTCTACCTCTTCCTCTGCCGGACCTGCAAAATCTCCATGCCAGCCACGACCAACCTCGATCACAGTTACTCTCAGGTGCTGTGCACTGCTTTTGGAGGTCATCAGGAAAAAAATTCAACTTGGTAAGCTGCATACTTCTGCGCTTACACCCAACCTTCCTGCTGGCATCGAACCTGCACTCATTAACATCAATGAGTTTTTACCTTAGGACACCTTTGATCTTCGCCGTACTGTGTACTAAAACGCACATGCTCCGAACTCTGGCTTCGTCTCCTTCGTGCGTAATGGTCACATCTATGTCAGAAGAAAAAAGGGAGATGTCCCTACGCTCATCACACCTGAACAGGATCTCATGCGGTTTTTAGCATAACAGGTATACTGTTCATCTTCTATCTCGCGATAGTATAACATTCTCTTCATATCATTACAGTTTTATTAATCCTTCACCCTTTTATCCCTCTTCAAGCTAGACACTCCCCTGTTCACCTTCAAACATACCTCACACCTCTCAAAATTCTGTGCGTAAGCAAGGGGATGAACTTCGTGTCTGTTATTTTAATGCGAACTCTCTGCGCATCCATAATGAGCAGGTCAGGCTTTTTCTTTTGACGCAGCCCTTGATACATCTGATAGCTGTTGCTGAGACCTGGCTAAGCCCTTCGATTGAGGACACGCTTGTCGCACTGGATGGTTATGTCATCCTTAGGCGGGACCGTAATACTCAGGGAAGTGGACTTGCTATCTTTGTGCGCTTTCGGTCAAGCACCTCTGCTCGTCAACTACGGGATGGGACGGTAAGCCGGGTCATCCTGAATATTTGTTTGCTGAGGTTTCCACTAGAGGGAGTGACCCTGTGTTTGCTGGTGTGGTGTGTTGACCCCCTAAGGCCCCCTTTGTTGCTGGTACCAATTTTGTGTCTGATCTACGTGATACTATGCACGAGTATGGCTCCAAAGTTATCTTCGGTGACTTTAATGCTAACCAGCTGTCAGACTCAGATGCAGATGCGGTTTTTGTACGTAAATTTATTGAGGAGAACTCATTATTCTCTGTGCTATATAGGACTACACACCACATCTCTCACTCGGATACCTGGCTTGACCTGTATCTTGTCGATGCTCTTGATACTGTGACTGAATACTAAAAGACTGATACTCCATCTATTGCTGGGCATGGCTTACTGATTGCTTCTCTTGACATTCAAACGCCGCAACTGATGACTAATGATTTCACCTACCGCGACTTTAAATATGTGAATACTGAGGCTTTGAATGATTACTTGCTTAAATGTGATTGGTCGGTTGTCACGGATGGGACGAGCTCTCTTAGTGCGAAGTTGAATTGTTTGTATGCTAATCTTTATGCTGCTCTTGACGTATTTGCTCCACTGAAAACTTTCAAACATAGGAAGAATCGCCATCCGTGGTTCACCACCTATCATCGCTCATCAATATCTGAGAGAGATAGACTCTACAGACGCTACCGATGCTCAAGACTTGATATTGAATTACTCCTATGTAGACAGGCACGTGATTTTGCTCATGAGCGGATTGAGTCTACAAGACTCAACTTTTACTACCACAGACTCAAGGACATCTCTAACCCTCAACAGCTCTGGAAGGAACTTAGACACCCTGGCATCTCCTCTAGCCGTGATTCCAACTTGGATGGTTTCTCTATGGAGGACCTCAACACTCACTTTGCCTCTGTTTCGTTTGACTCCGCAGCACCAGATCTCTCTCATTTTCTCAACAACTTGGAAAATGAGAGAGATGATGGTGTCTTTGATTTTTCTTCTGTGACAATGGACGCAATCGTTACTGCTGTTAACCAGTCGACATCTCAAGTGGTGGGTGTTGACTCTCTTCCACAGAGCTTTATTCAGCATTCCCATCCATAGGCACTATTACCCACAATATCTTCAATACTTCCTTATCCCTTCTTTTGTTGAATCGTAGGGACTGATGGGTGGGCGCCAAGCAGGTTTTAGAGCAGGGCACAGTACGCAGACTGCACTACTGAAACTTACAGACGATATCCGAGAGGGCATTACGGCAATACGGTCTCTCACGTATTACTACTTGAGAAACTACAATCCCTTGGCTTTTCGCGCAGGGTTTTGCAATGGATTGCTTCCTATCTGTCAGGCCACTCGCAGGTGGTGAAAGCTGAGGACTGGAGTTTCACCTCTTCTTGTCCCCTCAACAAGGGTGTGCTCCAGGGCTCTGTATTGGGTCCCCTGCTTTTTACTCTGTTTATCGCTGACATTGACCTGGGTCTTGCCCTGGTATTTGTCATATAATTTATGCGGACGACCTTCAGATTTACGTGCGCGGCTGAGTCGAGGACATACGTACCATTCTGGACAGACTGAGCCGAGGTGCTAAGCATGTTGTGGACTGGGCTGCCGTGAATGGGCTGATTTTGAATGCTGGCAAGACTAAGGCCATGATTTTGGGTACCGCGTCTTATGTCAATGACTTTGACAGATTGGGTATTCGCACCCTGCAATTTGGAGAGTGCACTGTCCCGATGGTTTCGTCTACACGTAGTCTGGGGGTGGTGCTGGATTCCAAGCTAACCTGGAAAGATCATGTTCGGTATGTCTGTGGCAGAGCTAATTCTCTCATGTACCGTCTTAAGCACTTCAGACGCAGCACCACCATTGAACTGCGGAAACACCTTATACAAACCCTCCATTTTCCTATCGTTAACTAGTGCTGTCTTGTTTATCGGAATATCTCAGATGAACAGGACCTTATGCTGCAGCGTGTGCTCAATCGTGGGATCAGATACATATTTGGGATTAGGAAGAGCGATCACGTTACTCCTTTCAATCGTGAGCTTGGCTGGCTTCGAGTTTCAGGTCGTAGAGAATACTTTGCGGTCTGTTTGCTTTATAAAATCCTGAATTCAGGAATTCCGTCTTATTTGGCACATTTTTTTATTGAAAAGCACAGCTCGCATCCGAAGAGGGTGTCGAGTCCGCAGGCTACGGATACATTGATTATTCCCTCCTTCCGCACAGAGTCCTTGAAACGCTCCTTTCATGTATAAACTGCATACATTTGGAATAGTTTACCCCCTCGTATTCGCCAGGCATCATCATTTGCAACTTTTAAACATCTCATTAAATCACGCATCTTTACTACCGAGGGAGAAGGTTGAGTACTCTGTGCCGCAGAACGACTTGTGCTTAAACTATATGAGAATTTGTAGTGCTACTTGTGGCTGATTTGCAATGACTTTTTTGCAGGCACAGATTAGATTAAATTTAATTAGATTACCAAAGATTGTTATATTTTGATGTTTACCTTTATTTTCATTCATTTATTACTATATTAATTTTATTATTATTATTTATTATTTACTATTGTTAATCTTGAATGGATTACTTGTTGATCAACTTATGTATTTTGTACAACATAATGTACAATTAACAAACTCAAAATCAAATCTCTCGCTCTCTCTCTGAAAAAAATCTTTGCTATTTCAATAAAAAAATCTTAATAAATAACACTATAAAAATGTTTTGTGCGTGTGAGTTTATGTACGGGTTATTCGATCACCCGAAATAAGAGTGATTGCCACTATCTGTCACCATTCAGAGCAGTGAATCACTTGGATTTCAAGTGATCGTCACCATCAATTTTTGCGAATCACTTGTATGCTAATGAAAACTGGTTTTCGTGTACTGTCAGTGATAAATCTTTATGCGGTGATTCTAAAGATCAGAGTATAGATGAAGTAGAGGGTGATGAGTTTATAGCTAAGAAGAAAAAAGTGTCCAAGAAGATACTTACTTTAGAAGAGAACGATCGGCAAAAACGAGCTTTTTCAATTAATTTGAGTATAGAGCTAGCTCGTGCTCCATTTGAAACATCTCAGTCCCAACATAACGCTAAATTTTTTCGATCTCATCATGAAATCTAGTTAAAGTTCTCCAGTGAAAGAAAAAACTTAGCTACTTCCTTTTTAAACTATAGAACAGCCTTATTGTCAATGATTGCTCAAGTTCATAGCCTAGTTCAAAGAAAAATAAAGCACAAGCTAACCTCTCTCAGGAAGGCGATTGAGAACGACATCCCTGAGTCAACAGAGGTCTCCGATTCTGATACTTCTGAAGTATCAAATGTCGACATGAAGATGGAGTAATAGAACTTATATTTTTGTTGTCATGGCAGCTCTAGCTTCTGATAACTAGCTTAAATAAGTAGCCATTTAAGTAGACCATATTAAAAAATAAAGCTCAGATTAGTAATCAGCAACTTTAAAAACCCCCGTAGACAAAGTTTTAAGAAGTTGCTATTAAAAATAGATTTTTACCTTGAGTAAGTAGCCCTTGCGTTGGTCAATTTTGAAAATGAATACCAGATTCATAATCAGAAACCGCAAAAACCCACTCATACGATGTTTAAAAAAATGCTATAAAAAATAAATTTTTATCTTAAGTAAGTAGCTTTTGGGTAGGCCAATTTTAAAAAAGACTATCAGATTCATAATCAGCAACTGCAAAAACCCTCTTATACGATGTTTCAAAAAAAAGCTTTTAAAAATAGATTTTTACCTTGAGCAAGTAGCCGTTGCGTAGGTCAATTTTGAAAATAAATATCAGATTCATAATCAGCAACCCTAAAATCCCTCGTATACGATGTTTCAAAAAAATGCTATTGAAAATAAATTTTTAGTTTAAGTAAGTTGCCCTTACATAGACAAAATCAAAAAATAAAAGTCAGTTTCGTAATCAGCAACCCCAAAAACCTCTGACTACTAAATTTCTCATTAATCATAGACGTCAACGTCTGAAAAGAGCCTGAGAAAAAATCAATTTCAACCTTGAATAAGTAGACTTTACATAGGTCGAATTGAAAAATGAATGTTGGATTCGTGATCAGCAGCCCCGAAAACCTATGAGTACCAAATTTCTAATTGATCTGAGAGGTCTTAGTCTTTTTTTTTTAAAAAAGAAAGTCGACGACGATGACGACGAAAATAAACTTCTTAATATAATGGAGGATTTTCCCTAATTATTACAACAATTTATTTATTTTTATTTTACAACACTCAACCTAGGCTAATCGGCTGCCTAGGGTACGCACCGCGAAAACGGACATTCTTTAAATCAAATTCAACTAACCCAATAACAAAATTACCCCCAAATAATAACGGCCGAAAAATAACTCGAAATTAACCCCCAAATTAATTTACTTACAATAAACAAATCCATGAAAGCTGGCAATTGACGTTGACCCTTGATGAGACGTGGACTTGGATGGCGACGAAGAAGTACTCTCGATGGCGAAACGACGATGAGGACGTAACCCGGACGATACCAGCGCTGATGCTTCACCAGTTGGACGGGTTGACGACGGACGACGAATTGTACTCGAATCCAGGACGAACTCTTTCTTAATTCTTTTTCTTCTTCTTCTTCTTCTTCTTTTTAACTTCTTTTCCTGTTTTACTCTTTTTATTCAATCGAGCCTTTCAGACTTACAATGAAGCTAGAACCTTTTTTTTTTTTTTTTTTTTACTCAATAGTATCGAACATCAACAACAAAACGACGATCAACACGGCGATCGGTCTCGCGGCTAAGCTCACTCGACAGACGTTTGCGCGCGACTCTCTCTCTCTCTCTCTCTCTCTCTCTCTCACCAATGATCATGTTTGATCTAAGCAAAGTCTTCGACACAGTCTTCTGCCATGTAATTTTGCTCAAAAAGCTTCAGTCACTGGGCTTCTCACATCGAGTGTTAAAATGGTTAGGCTCGTATCTTGGAAACCGTTCGCAATTGGGAAAAATGGGAAACTTCCAGTCATCCTTTCGACCCTTGAATAAAGGGGTACCGTAAGGCTCGGTACTCGGCCCACTACTTTTCTTACTTTTTGTCCTTGATATAGCTAACGGTCTAGACAGGAATGTCTACCATTTAATATTTGCTGATGATCTGCAAATATATCTCCAGGGCCGAATTGAGGACATACAAGAAATGCTGAAGAAACTCAGCAGGAATGCGGAGTTTATAGCAGACTGGCAGTTTATGGCAAACGCTAATAAATTACGTCTGAATGTTGGTAAAACTAAGGTTATAGTATTTGTTAGCTCCTATTTTGCCAATAAGTTCAATGAATTGAACATAAACTCTTTGCAGCTACGTAAGTCTCTCATCCTCTTTGTTTCGTCAGCTCGCAGTCTAGGAGATATACTGGACGCTGAACTGAATTGGAAGGAACATATGAACTACATTAGCAGAAAGGCTAATTCCCTAATGTACAGTCTTTATCATTTCAAGCGCAGCACAACACTTGAGTTGAGGAAACACCTAGTGCAAACACTTTTATTTCCTATTGTCGATTACTGCTCTCTTGTCTATTGCGATATCACAGCTGAACAGAATCTTACCATTCAATGGATCCTCAATACAGGTATCAGATACATATTTGGTGTTAGAAAGAGTACACATATTACGCCCTACAGGAGATAACTAGGCTGGTTACGGGCTGAAGGTGGTAGGGATTACTATGCTGCTTGTCTCTTCTACAAGATTCTCCAGAATGGTTCTTCCTCCTATTTAGCTGAATTTTTTATAGAGAGAGTCAGGAATCTGCCTAGTGGTGACGCTCCAGACACGCTGCAAATTCCCGGGTTTCGCACGGATGCTTTAAGATACTCATTTCATGTCTCAACCTCAGTTTTATGGAATTCCATCCCTCTTCAAACCCGAAATACACCCACCATTTCTATATCTAAACGTCTCCTACAATCATTCATTTTTTAGTTCGAAGGAAAGCAGTGAGCACTCAGTTTTGTTTAGCTGATGCAATGATGCAATGATAACGATGATCAAATAAGTCAAATAAGCGATTTTGTGATATGTGATGTACTTCGGGACATTATGCTATTCGATCAAGTGAAGACTGTGAGCATATCATAATTTTTATATTGATATTAATATTTATTGTTGCTTGATACTGTTGAATTGAATTTATAATCTGCTTAAACAGAAATTTGAATTTCAAGTTTCATTTGATATCTTTATTGTACTTTAATTTATTTTATTTTATTTTATTATATTTACATCACTTGTTGTAATCATTTGTATAATGCTGGAATAATTTGTACAACACAATGTACATTTAATAAAACATATCAATCAATCAATCTCACACACACGCATTCTAACAGGACTCTGCATTACTGCCGTTGCAGTATTACATGCAGGCCTGCTTTTCTTCTTTCTTCTCTTTTCTCGGTTCAATCTTCAATTTCTCGGCTGACTCCCACTTCTAGGCTGATCCCTCGTGCAGTTTTGAATTAAAAAAAAAAAAAAAAAAAAAAAAAGAACAACTACTCTCACATAATTTTAATAATAATATTGAAAATGTTAGAGAGATTTATCTATTTTATTTTTATTCCAAAACTATATTACAAACCCCTCGCCTAGACCGAGATATTTGCTTGAAATATCTGGTCTATCTCATAAATCTCTCTCATTCATTTTCAATTAGCTTGATTAAAAAAAAATCAATTTAACTTACAACTATTTCACGTTTTCGTGAGTTTGCCTGTGGCTTGCCACTTTTAACCGTGCCGATATTTCCTACTGATTCCTGCGAAAGGCTGACAGAAGATATCGGTGTTGGAGTCTTTTTCTCCTTCTCTATAGCATTGACATCAATTCCGTTTTCAACATTTTTTGGGCAATTAACTTTGAGATGTCCAGTCTGAGAACATAAAAAGCATTTCGGTGTGACTAGCTTGAAAAAAATATTGTGTGAAGTAGTAGTAGTCTAAAATTTAATAGGCCTCTTAAGGCTATCACAGGAACTCGGGGGATTTCCAGATTCGCTCGATCCCTCAATGCCGCGTCCCGCGTTCCCGCGTTTGCTTCTAACCTAACCTCATTGAAAAAGCGCGGGACGCGGGATCGCGGGATTGCGGGATCGAGCGAATCCCGCGATCCCGCGAGTTCCTGTGATAGCCTTTAGGAACATTTGTTTAAATCCTCTGGATGAATGTAATCAAACCTCTGAAAACTTTTGATGTTCCACGCTTCATTGCCATCAGCTCCAATGTTTGTTATGAGTTCCGCTACGCCAGAGAAGGTTCGCACTTTACAGTCATGTACCGAAAATTTCTTTAGAGCTGGATAAGAGATACCGTACATAGCGTTCTGGCTGGTAGTGTCTGCCGGGAACAGACAAACGAACGGATGGCATCTTTTAGCTCCTTTTAGATTACAATAAATTGCTGTTTCAATCATATGACAGCAAAAATTCGAGAGACCAGGGAATTTTTGCAACTCTTTTTGTATGAGCAATAAAAAAAACTAATCGTTTTTTGAGATTAGACAAAACTCAATCCATATCTTATTTGCCTGAAAACTAATTGCAATGCATTCAAACTCTTTAAAAGAAACCATTTTTTAATTATTAATGAAAAATAAAAGAAGCAGTTTATACCCCTTGATTTTAACACCTGTTATGATTTGTGTGCGCGCGGTTGGGTTAAGTAGGCAGTGGACTGTAAACTTGATGATGCCGGCCGCACACACTGTCTTGAATGCACTGGCTCGGTGATGAGAGGAGTAGAGCGGGAGTGAATGAGCTCGAAAACAGCAGTTTTTTTATTACTTTAGGTTTATTTCTAATTAACTTTAATATTTATCCAGTACAATTAGTTTAGGCGTTTTATTTTTAGCTCGGGCCGAGAGACTGCAAGGCGTGCAGCTCGGCTCGCGGAGGCTGATCTTACTGACGAACCGAATCCCATGTTGCTCACACGAGCAAGTCGGCGCGCGCAGTTAATCCTAAGACGCGCGAAATATTCGATCACAAAAACGGCCCGAACATTCCGCCCACCATGAAACGGTACAAGTAGTTTCATAATCAACGTCCAGATAAAGTAGTACATAAAAAGGGATGCTTAACATCACCGAAAAAAAATAATCCTTGAAGAGGAATCGCGTAAAAGAAAAGAAATGATTGTATAATTAACAGACAAAAAAAAGAAAAAGAAAGGAACTTTCACACTATCCATAAAGTCAAAACCCATCAGTCCGACGTACACAAGACTGGAACAACACGGAAATCTTGAGTGCTCAAGGGACCTTCTTCGAGCATCCAGGGGAGGCTCCGTCTTCTTCGGCCCGACGATTCGCAGCCAGATGAGTATCAGCAGCGTCATTAACAGGCAATTTTATGAGCTTGCTCAGAATACGGGTGTATTCCTTACCACTTGCGGTCTTGATCCGAGCAACTCGAGCAAGTCCATCCTTAGCATAGGTAAGTCCGACAATACGGGCGAGTGGCCACTTTGTTGGAGGCAGCAAGTTGTCCTTGAAGAGGACTAAGTCCCCAACTGAAGCCTCGTGATTTGGAAACAACCACTTTGAGCGTTGTTGCATCTGGCTGAGAAACTCGCGTCTCCAACGCTTCCAAAAGTGATCCTTCATCTGGGTGAGCAGGTGCCATCTTGAACAGACTGCGCGAGCTTCGTTGGTGTCGACAAAGGGCTCGGGAGGAGACACAAGCGCGGCTCCGATCAAGAAGTGCCCGGGAGTCAGCGGGGACAGATCACCTTCGTCCATACTCATTGGGCTCAATGGGCGCGAGTTTAGGCACGCTTCGATTGAGGCTGCAACCGTAGCGAACTCTTCAAAAGTGAGTTTATTGTCGCCGATGACCTTACATAAATGAGACTTGAATGATCGGACGTTAGCCTCCCACAAGCCGCCGAAGTTGGGTGCCCGAGGTGGAATGTAAGACCATTCAACACGATCCTCCGCAATTGCCGCAGCGACTTCCCGACTGAATTGAGAGGTTTCTTCGAATAACTGCGCAAGATCCTCGTCAGCGCCCTTGAAGTTCGTGCCGTTATCGGAGTACATCTTCCGAGGAAGTCCCCGGCGAGCCGTGAAACGTCTGAAAGCTGCCAAGAAGGCCAGTGAAGTCAAGTCCGAGACGACCTCGATGTGTACTGCCCGCACCACCATACATACAAAGATAGCGACATAGCCCTTGACAGATTTCTGACCTCTCCCTGGAGAAAACTTGATCCAAAAGGGTCCCGCATAGTCAACTCCAGTGAAAGTAAACGGGCGAGCGGGCCTTGTTCTAACGGCCGGCAAATTACCCATCTGCTGCTGCATGGTCCTGCCATTGTGTTTGGTGCAGACCAGACAACGACGAATAACCTGGCGAATAAGATTTCGGCCTCGGACCAACCAGTATTTTCTTGACAAGCAACTTTGTACCATAGTGGTCCCTCCGTGGTTTGTGTCGATGTGAGTTTGACTGACCAGCGATTCAACGACATGATCTCTGGCTGGCAAGATAATCGGGTGTTTTTCGTCGTTCGGAAGATAGGCATTTTCAAGTCGTCCACCGACTCTCAAGCAGCCTTGGCTGTCCAGGTATGGGGATAGACGTCGGATTGTGCTGGCAGACGACAAAATTTTGCCATGCTGCAGTGCCTGGATTTCCGGAAGAAAATGATATCGTTGTACTGCCTTGCACAAGTACAGATTCCCTGCTTCAAGTTCAGCAACGTTCAAGAAACTACTCCGGCGTTGACCCTTTGGTAATTTGCTGTTCAAGCGCCAACGATGAATGTAAGCCAAGCTCCGGACCATTCTTCTCACAGATGAAATTCCTCGCGTCCATTCGAAGATTGGTGATTTCTGAACGACGAAAACGGTAACCTCCTTCTTCTTCACCTCAAGGTCGGTCGAAAATGGGCCAGTCGTAGAGGTAGGCCAGTCGGTCGATGGAGCTCTGAGCCACTCCGGACCTGACCACCAGATGGGTGACTCCCGGAGCTGCGCCGGAGAAACGCCCCTGGACGCTAAGTCCGCGGGATTGTCAGCAGAAGGGACATGTTGCCAAATTGCATGTGGCAGTGAAGTTGAAATTTCACTGACTCTGTTTGCCACGAACGTCTTCCAGTTGGTAGGGTGGCCACTGAGCCATGCCAAGACGATCTTTGAATCCGACCAGCAAAATACCTGCTTTGGTTGCCTTTCGAGGATTGAAGTGACGTAGACTGTCAACCGGGACAACAGCAAGGCGCCGCACAGCTCGAGTCGGGGTAGGCTGACTACCTTCAATGGAGCCACCTTAGCTCTTGATGTGAGCAACTTCGAGACGAAACCTTGACCTGTATCGACAACGATGTAAATAGCAGCCGCGTAGGCACGTTCCGAGGCGTCGCAGAAGCCATGCAGATGCCAGGTCGAATTTTCATAAGTTCCAGTCCATCGTGGTATTCTCACAGCTTCGACGTCGGGCAAATTTCCTTTAAACTTGAGCCACAAGGTACGAATGTCTTCAGGGACCGGCTCGTCCCATCCTAGCTTGAGCAACCACAACCTTTGCATAAGAATCCTGCCACTGATTATAACCGGAGACAGGAACCCAATTGGGTCGAACAGTTTGGCGACGTCCGACATGATGACTCTCTTAGTAACGTGTTCTTGGGCCGTGATGTCGGAAATTTTAAAGCAAAACACGTCCTCGGCAGCGATCCAACGGAGACCTAACGTTGACACGGGCTCCTCCGACTGCACAGATATTTTGACTTCGTGATTGACGCATTTTATGTCCTGTAACGCCTCCGGATGATTAGATGCCCATTTGCTGACCTCCATACCCGCGGATGCCAGTAAGCTCAGGAGTTCGTCTCTCACTTTCTTGACTTCATCCAAGGTGTCACCCCCGGGGTAAAAATCGTCCGCGTATCGATTTTTGCTCATAGCTTTCGCTCCACTTGGGTATTTTTTCTTGCCATCCTCCGCTAATTGGAGCAGGCACGCGTTTGACTGAAACGGAGCAGGTGACTCTCCATAGATCACAGTCAGCAGCCTAAGAATTTGTGCTGGCTCATCGCAAGAATTTTGCCATATTATCCTTTGCCAATTCTGATCGGACTCGTGCATCAGGATTTGCCGAAACATCTTGACGATGTCAAAGGTGATAACGATCTTCCAAAAACACCATCGAAGTATTATAGTATTCACGTCTTCTTGAAGCTTCGGCCCAGCATGCAAAAAGGAGTTGAGCGAGCGACCGTTTGAATAAGGCTGCGAAGCGTTGAATACGACTCTAATCTTGTCAGAGTCCCTCTTGTAGACACCATGATGGGGAATGTAACAACATTGTGTATCGTCGACGTCCTCGCTGTCCACCAGCTGCATGTGTCCGAGGTCGAGGTACTCGTTCATGAAGGCTCGGTATGCCTCAGCCATCTTAGGGTCCTTTCTGAACTTCTTGTGTAAATTTTTCAGACAGGCCTGAGCGATTGACCTTGAGTTTGGCAGGTCTGGCGTCTCCGTGAAGGGCAACCTAACCACAAACCGACCGTATTCGTCCCTCGAGTAGGTGTCGAGAAAGTGATTATAGCAGGCTTCGTCCATCGGGGACAAAGATGAATAATTAGGTATCTCGTCGAGTTCCCACAGTCTTGTCAGTGCGGCAGCCAAGCGTTGATTATCAGAGTCGCTTGTGTTGACATGGAGTACCCTGGAACGAGCTGGACTCGAGCGTGAGTTTCCACTACCAGCACCAAGAACTACCCAACCAAATACAGTTTGCAGAGCCGACGGTTGATTCAGTTGACCTTTGCGGATGTTTTCCAGCAGTGCAGCGGACACAACCTCTGAGCCCAAGATTGCATCGATCCGGCCAGGACGATTAAAATCGGGATCGGCCAAGGTCAAGTCCTGTATGTGGTTCCAACCATCCGTAGAAATCAGCTGACTTGGGGAGTTGACCGCAACCTTTTCCAAAACATATGCATTCAACGGATATGTAAACTCTGGCTCACGGTCAGCAGTAAGCACAGCTGTGACCTTCGATTTGGCAGTCATGGAGCGGCTTCCACCGAGTCCGGTGCATGAGACGTGTGTGAGACTTCTTCGAAGAGCCAGTGCTTGTGCGACGTGCTCGGTTATGAAAGAGTCTTCGGCACAAGTGTCCAGCAGTACTCTAGCCCGGATAGATCGGCCATCGGTGCCTCGAATAGTGACGACTGCAGTCGACAATATAGCCTTGCGATATGGTTCACAGGTTTCCGGCGAGCTGGCGCGATGATCAACCGTAGATATGAGAACTTGAGGTGTCTTGATGATAGCCGGAGCTGATGTAGTTGACGGAGAAGTAGGATTTGCCAAACTCGCTGACTCATGAAGTTTGGTATGATGTTTCTCGCCACACAAAAAACAGCTGCGACTAGAGGTGCAGGCCTCGCGGGTGTGAGCTCTTAAGCAATTCTCACACAACTTATTAAGAAGAACGTGAGACTTTCTTTGATCCATGGTGGCTTTGTTGAACTGCTCACAGTAGGCCAGGAAGTGATTCTCTCTGCAGTAGGAACAGGTAGTTGATCGTCTGTTTTTCCCCGCATCCTTTGTTGTTGTGACGTGTACGGCTGAGGATTTCTTGCCAGTCTTCTGATTTGCTTGGAGTTTAGGGCCCGACGAGGCTGTAGAGTTTTCCTTCTCTGACAGGGTTCTTGAGTTAGCCAGCTCCAAGGAACGGATGCGCTGCTGCATAAATTTTTTCAAGTCTGCGTACTTAGGGAAGTCGCCGAGCTTCTCTGCATCCACAAATTTTAACCAATCTAGTCGGGTACTATCAGCGACTCGACAGGTGATGATGTAAGTAAAGATATCGTCCCATTGTTCCGTCGGTCGACCAAGGCTCTGCAGATTGGTAATTCCCTCATCTACGGCATTCAGAAGGGTGGAAAGGTGTGAAGCAGGCTCCTTCGAAGCAGACGGCAATCTGTCCAAGGTTTGCATTTGCAGAAAATAGCGCAGAGGCTTATTGTCGTACTTCTCGGTCAAGGCCTTCCACGCGTTGTCAAAGTTTTCAGCAACCACTCTAATGCCCTGGACCGTAGTTAAAGCCTCACCAGTCAAACTGCCCAAGAATCGTCTGAACTTGATAATCGGAGGCATCGCAGTATCGTTGACGACCAAGGCTGTAATCTGCTCCTTGTAGGAGTCCCATTCTCTCTGTACTCCGGAGAAGACGGGTAATTTGATAAATTCGAGCGGTGCCGAGGGCTGCGTTGAGAGTCTCGGAGTTGTCTGCGTATGGTTGACCGGTGCGGTTGAATTCAACAGCTGTTGAGGCGGAGGCAGCGGCGCAAGGTCTGCCATGCGCTTCAAGTACCAAACTCTAGCGGCTATGTATTTGCCTGATATTTGGCTAAACCATTTCTCCTTGAAGTACGGGTTGTTGGCGTAGTTTTTGGCATCTCGCTGGACTAATATATCGTTGTCCCTGAATGATTTCCAGTAATCATCCAGGAGACCCAATCTAACCTCCAACTCAAAAATCGTAAACGACTGTGCTGCATCATTTTCTACGACGGCAGCATGCATGTCTAAAATGCACTCAGCCAGACGCTTTTGATCTGCAAGTGATTCCTCGATCGTGGTCATAACTGTGGATTAAGTGCACAAGTACTACAAGTAGTTTGTTGCGCGTGTCATGTAGCGCTAGCCTTGTAGTTATTGCGAGAGTTGTTTCACCCAAAATGTTTGTGAGCCGTCGGCGTAAACACTACTGAGCGTCGGCATGCAAGAATTTGCTCCACCGGTAATAAGAGGGGCGCCCTCTGTACGGACGCCTGATAACTGCAGAAAAAACCGTTGAGGATCAAGACTCGACTTGATTTTAAGAAAATGGCCGACTTGTCGGTTTTTTGACGATTGATGAATTTTCAGGCTCCTTGACCTTCCTAGTTTGAAGGTACTTTGTGCTATCAGACAAGCACTGGTCTTTCTCTTGCGTGGAAGTCGTGGACTTCTGAGCAGCTGCGTTCACTAGCGAAGGCAAGTTGAGAGAATAAACGATCGCTCGGATTCACTGCTGTTGGTGCGTGTTTATCACACTTCTCTCACTCACTCTCACGACGTGGTCTCACACGAAACACAAAAGGACATCCATTCGGCTAGCAAGGACCAAAAATGTGCACGCGGTTGGGTTAAGTAGGCAGTGGACTGTAAACTTGATGATGCCGGCCGCACACACTGTCTTGAATGCACTGGCTCGGTGATGAGAGAAGTAGAGCGGGAGTGAATGAGCTCGAAAACAGCAGTTTTTTTATTACTTTAGGTTTATTTCTAATTAACTTTAATATTTATCCAGTACAATTAGTTTAGGCGTTTTATTTTTAGCTCGGGCCGAGAGACTGCAAGGCGTGCAGCTCGGCTCGCGGAGGCTGATCTAACTGACGAACCGAATCCCATGTTGCTCACACGAGCAAGTCGGTGCGCGCAGTTAATCCTAAGACGCGCGAAATATTCGATCACAAAAACGGCCCGAACAATTTGATTGATTTAATCAATTTATTCATTGTACATTATATTGTACAAAAACAGACAAAAGAGTAGTTAGTTCAATTGGGAAATTACATGGATACAGAGTGGGAAGTGGTATGGCGTTACCAAACAAACGATTTTCATGGCACCTATAATTATATGAGCTAATCCGCCAAATTCTTATTTTTACTGTCCGGCCCCAGTAAAAAGGTTAAGATAATATTTATTAACTATGTGATTGATTAATAATTTAGATTCACACTTTTTAAGATTTTTTTTTGTTTAGATAGAAGATTATTTTTGGTAGAAACTTTTGTTTAAAAAGCTTGTTGACACTTGCATCTAAGGGTTGTAGAATGCTTGTTAATCCACCTGAAATAATTACAAGATCAACAAATATCTTTTAATTGCCATTTAGTGTTTTTGTCAAAATATCCTTGATAGGAATCTGATACCTACATTTTGACAATGGTTACGTCTCGTAGAAAAATATAAGTACCGGTAGATAAGACACACCCCATAGATAAGGCTCACCACCATTTTCACTCTCCAAAAACCGATTTTTTAGTGCGTCTTATACGTGGTAGTAGTTTCAAGATATAGACGCCATTTTGCCATACTCTAGAAGTAAAAATTTATGAAAAGAAAAAAAAAAAAAAAACAGATTTTCTTATCCCCATAAAAAATATTTAAGTTATAGCCAACAAAAACAACTTTCAAAAGTTAGTACCCTCACTCTTATTTCGTTTTTTTTTTTTCAACCGATTTAATAAGACTAGAAAGAACCCATTTGAATTTTGCAAATGCAAACAATAGTTTTTTTTTTTTTTTTTTTTTTTAAATAAACAATTAAGTGAGAATTCACGTAAAACCTTGATTTTTAACACGTTTCTAGTTTTATTTTTTCTACTTTTTTTCATTCTTTTCATTGAGGATCGAAACGCGAGTTTCAACCAATTTTTCATCAGTTAATGAAAAAATTGAAATTTTTGTATTTCAGACGCATAGCGTAAATTTTAAAATTTCACTAATTAATTTGGAAAAACTTCATTTTTAAATAAAAATAAACAATATTTCAACTGGGCACCATGAAATTTCGTAATTCTTAGGTAAAGTGAATGACTTCATTAAATGTATACATAAAAGCCATAAAACATTTTAGTGTTCCTATTTATGTTACTTGTATCTCTTAGCACAGTTTTTAACGCTATTTAGTCTAAGAAAACGATTGTCAAAGATTCCTAACGAAACTTTGAGGATCGTAATTCCGAAAAATGAACCCCTGCGTCTATTAAAAATTTTTAAATGATTGTTAAAAATTATACTTAAAGCTATTAAAATACAATGTAACTCAAACAGAATTTTTCTCTTAACACTTCAGGAGTTCTCATATATACGATAGCAAAAACGATAGTCTTCCAACTCCGCAATCTCCAAACAATTGTGAATATGAGCGGAGGTTGAAGCAGTTGCGACGACACACAGATTGGTGCTGGTTAAATGCTTGCTTAGCTATAGTCGAAGGAGATAATGCGCCTGTTGAGGCTTATCTATCTAATGGTGGTGATCCTGCTCGTCAGTTAACACATTCTGAAGTCTTACTTCTAAACAGAAGCAGTGCTTTTGACGTAGGGCATACACTAGTACATTTAGCTATAAGGTAATGTGAAGTTAATTTTTTTTTTTTTTTTGACTTAATTAGCTGTTCTCAAATTCTTGGGAAAAAATCGATATATTTTACGGAAATATTTAGTTTAAAAACTTGGAAATGTTTTATAATTACTTTAATTTTAACTGATGATCGGTTTTATCTTAAAATAGCAGATATTCTTTTCAGCCCTTAGCAAGATACTTAAACCCGTTAAAATGATCTTTTTGACACTAGTAAATAAAAAGTGAACTTGAAAATGGTTTTACGCACTCGGGTCAAAAAGTAAATCTTAAAACTGGTGCGCATCGTCACCAGGCTCCGCTTCGCTTCGCCCTCGGTGCCTTCAAATCGCCCCGGTGATGACGTCGCACCAGTTTCGAAATGTACTACAGGCGTCCCTCGCTTTTCGCGGTAGATAGGTTCCGGGGAGGTGCCGCGAATACCGAAGCATTAGTCTTATGGGAAAAGTGGAGATCGGTTCCAAGGGGTAAAAAAATGAGGTCTTGTAAAGAAAAAAATTTTTTATTTCAAAATAATATGTATAATAAAATTATATTTTAAGCTATTTTCACAAAATAAGTGCTTTTAAAAGAGTAAAAAGTTCAAATTGGCTCAAAATAACTTGTAAGTCGTGTTTGTTTAGCTCGTCTCTGTAGGTCACGGTGCAGTTCTTCGTACGGCTTTATTGCTAGTTCACAGTCTTGTTTAAATTTCAAGCTTCTCGTCATGGGATCAGAATCGGAAACCTCTTCTATAAGAGAATAAAATGCATGGAGGATTTTTGAGACTTTAGATATTTTAAGAAATTGTTGATCTTTTGGAATTTCGACCGATTTTTCCTGATTTTCTTTTGACGGCTCTAAAATATTTTCGATGTCCTCCGCTGTTAACGCATCGTGTTGAGTGTTCACTAACTCGTAAATGTCAGATTCAGTTGAGTCTTCAAAGCTTTCTCCTCCAATTTCTTTGGCTAACCTCAAAAGACCCTGAATAAACTCTTGCAAAGTTTTAAATTAAAATTTAAAAAAAAAATTTTTAAATAACCTAAAACTGCTGTTAAAAAATTTTTTTGAGTACAGTGAATGTAGCTTTCAAATCCGCGAATACTGAGGGATGATCGCATTTGAGTAACCGCGAATAAGCGAAACCGTTAATACCGAGTACCGCGAATAGCGAGGGACGCCTGTAATTTTATTTATATTGATTACTCTTGCTAGTGTCATTTGATTGAAATTTAATAGACGTTTGGAACACAATGTCTCTTAGTATAGTGTCTAGATAAGAAATAATTTCGGTACCAGTCCGTGATGAATCGGCGACTTTTGGCGGTATTATGGCTAAGGACGTTCTTTCGTGTTACGAAAGTCATAAGAATCGTTTAAAAATTAGTGAAACTTTTAAGTTTAGGTGTAAGGAATAACGTGTCCAAATTTCATGAAGATTCACTACACAATGATTGAGAATTTTTATTCAAACTTGATCTAAAATCACTACAGATAGAGTGCTTTAATACATGCTCATACGAGGAAACAATGAACTTCTTGTATTGCTGAATTTTTTTAATCACACCGTATACCAACTTGAAATTTGAATATGGTATTCCTTATGTCTGTAGAAACAAATTTTTATAATTTTTAAACTTTTTTTATGGATTTTTGGACAATTTTAGCATGATTTTTTCATTAAAAAATAATTCAAAAAATTGCTAATTTTTTAGTTTTTTAAAAATATTTCCTTGATTTTGATTTAAAATGTCGGACATTAAAATTTTCAGGTATACTGGGTAAAAATTTCAAAGAGTTTAGTTAATACAGTCTGAAGTGTTAACTAGTTCAAAATAAAATAATTTTATCAATTGGCCAGTGAGACTTGAAGATCGTGCCAGCTGTTGCCGTACCTAACCTTTAACGGCTACGCAAGCTCCGATTCTAAGTTACCAGGGCTTCTCTTGTACTTGATTTATTAAAAAAAAAAAACGTAAATTGAATTCAACGCAACTGAGCTGAGGTGCATTCGATAAGCATCCTAAAGGGCAGTAGCCCTTTAACGGTGAGTGGGTTTTTAACACCCAATGCCGTGAAAGCGTACTGCTTCATATGACGATGTTAAGACGCTAGGGGCGCTGCTGCAAGAGACTCCCTCGGCCGTGCTACTCAACAAGTAAGACAAAGAAAGAGATAATGTTCGTTTGTCCTTGTCTAACCTGAAGAGTAGCACGGCCGAAGAAGGAGTTTCTTGCAGCAGCGCCCTCCGTGGCGTTCATTTCTTAACATCCTAATACTTTAAATATCAGTTTTAAGTCGCTCATGAAAAAAAAAAAAAAAAAAAAAAACAATATTTGGATGGTTTTTTTTTTTGGTCTAGAACACATATCGGGTGCATAGCCGATAATTCCCGGGTAATTAAAAAAAAAAAAACTTCCCGCATTCAAAAGTTACAAACGTTTCAATTTTCGAAGCGTTGATTTCTTCTCGCCCAGGAGTCAGGTGATTTCTGTATCAGTCCGAAGCATCCAGTTGCTCTGCATGTGCTGTAGGTGTCCGAAACTGGAGTTTACGGAACACTTGACTCTCTCTCTCTCTCTCTCTCTCTCTCTCTCTCTCTCTCTCTCACCCACTACAAATGAATATAACTATGATTCATAATTATTTTATTATTATATGATTTATAAATAATCAAGTTATAATTAAGAAAGTATTAAAAAAACAGTGGCACTCTAATTCAGAATTAACATAGTTTGATTTATAATTTTAATCACCGATAACCTTAACTAATAATTAGAGAAAATCAAAGCATAAAACAAATATCTAAAGTCGTCCTATTATTATCCTCTAAGTTATTTTAATTTTTGTGTAAGATGTGAGTTAAGATTTTGTACTCTTCTGTTGGAGTTTTGGAGGTTCATTTGTCCATATTAAAACTGAAGTTTTTTCTGAAAAGTGTTTGAGTGAAGTTAAAAATTATTCTTGATTTAAAATCAATGCATGTACAGTTTTGAGTTGGATGCACTTATTTACTCTAAAAACGTATCTTTTGAATTACGAATAGATGTGAATATTTTTGTAGTATGGTTATGAGCTGATACTTTTGTAGTGAATAGTGATAAAGTTTGAAAGTATGTGGAATCTAAGGTAAAAGCAGGTGGCCAAGTAATTCGACAATAATACGTGTAAAAATACATTTTCGAACTTTCAGTTTGCTTATTTTGACGAATATGATTCTAAGAAACAAATTTTATGTAAAAAAATGCCTCATTAATTGTTTTTAATAATATAACAAAATTATCGGCGAGTCAAGTGTATCAGTAACTGACCAATGTTATTTCGAAGTGTATTATTGGCCAGATCCGACTGCTTCAGTAACTGGATAGGGTCTTACTGCATGCTAATTAAATAATACATACCCTATCTAATTGAAATTTTTTTTATAAATATAGTAAAAATCCATGTGTGCCATAATTTTTTACTGAATTATTAATTGGTTGAATAAAAAAATTGACTAGAAAGTTAAAAAATCTGATTCCAATATTTGATCAGTGTTTGGTATTTAAAGGATTTAATTTATTTCGAAGGACCGCGAGAAGTAGTTGCGAGGGATGAGGAGAGAGAACTAGGTATTTTAAATAACAACTCGTGTTGCACGTATACACTCATTCATTCTCTCACTCTTCACTAGCACACCCAAATGAAGGTAATGTCGAGTTCATATTAGAAATATGGATGTAATGATAAAATTTATCAATACAAGTGTAGCGACTCCGAGCCTATCAATGAGATTTCCAGATGTTGACTTTAAAATAATAAACTCATAAATATTAAATTTTTAATAACAATCTTTTGAAGCTTTTGAGTGAATAGATTTTTTTTAGTCGAATAGTTATTTGAAAATATTGCAGTGTTTTTAAGGTTTTTGTTATCAAGATAGTCCATCCAATCTACAGTAAATGTAAAGTCTAGAGATACCAAAACCATAACTTGGGTAACATTGAATACATACATTCATTAGAATCATCATTAAAAGGTGCATGCGCAGTTAAGGGAAACAAAATTTACGGTTTGCGACAAAAATTTCCTTTTTCAAAGATCTTTCGATTGATATATATATACAGTAGTGGTCAAAAGTTTAAGCCACCCCCCGATTGCGTATTTTCACCGTTTGATTTTTGAGCTTGAAAGTGATAGAAAACATATAAAACTTCAAACGAGTTGTAACTTCTATTTTTTATCTCTTAAAATACCTAATAACTCAAGAAAAAACCATTTACTATGCATAAATTTATCATTTAAATTCATTTTATCTCAAGTTTTAGTCCAAAAAGTTATTTTATAAAAAAAGCTATTTTCGACGATTTTATCGTTTTCAATGAATTTTTAAAGAAATTTACACATGTCCAGCATCATGATTTTTTTTCCTAGTATTTCTATTATGATTAAGTTTAAAGAAAAAAATTTTCAAGTCGATTTATGAAGAATTGTTCAAACCACAACAAAATAACAAATTTATTTTAGAGTTTAAAAATCATTGTGTTTGCGCAATTTTGCGTTATTTTAAGCTGTAATCAAATTTTTTTTCAGAATAGAGGGTCAAAATCATATAAAAACACATACTGAATGTAGCTTTAACTGTTTTATTTAAAAAAAAAATTTTAAAAGACTTACAGGAAATCATAAAAAGTTCTTTTTAACAATATTTTTAAAGTATTTTAATTTTAACGAAAAACTTGAATTTTTTTATAATTTAATCACATCGAGAGAAATAATCTTTTATAAAAATAAACGAGCATGTTGTAATTGGATATTTTTATTCATAATTTGATTTTTTTTAACTTGTTTTCAAATAAAATATAAGTTTTTAATATTTTGTAGCTCCACCTTTGGCTTCATAGCAAGCACGTACTCTGCGTACCATTGACTCGGCGAGCTTCTTGCAGTAGTCAAGGCTTAAACTTTGCCAAGCAGCTGCTATCTCTAGCTTTAAATTGTCAATATTTTTTAAATGCTTATCTTTTATCGTTCATTCAATCTGATCCCAAGCGTTTTCAATAATATTCAAGTCCGGAGAACGGGCTGGCCATTTTAAAAGTGGAATTTTTTTGCTAGCTATCCATCGTGTTGTTTTCTTCGATGTGTAACAAGGGGCGTTATCTTGTTGATACAGCCAATTTTTTCTTCTTCCGAAAATTTTTTTTTTGGAGGGAAGCATGAAATTTTTCATAATAACAATGTATTTTTTACTGTCAACTGTACCGTTTACAAAATGCAGTTCACCCTTTCCTTTACCAGATAAACAGCCCCAAACCATCACTGATCCGCCACCTTTTTGTACTTTTGCAGACAGACAATCTTGATTATATTTTTCACTCGGTGTACGACGCACTCGCTTAGGTCGATTAGAAAAAAGTTGAAAAGATGATTCATCACTAAAAAGTACCAAGTTTCATTTTTCCGCAGTCCATGATAATTTGTCCTTGCACCAATCATATCGAGCTTTTTTATTTTTGAGGTTAAAAGAGGTTTGCGCGCCGCCACAGAAGATTTCAAATTTCTTTCTAGCAAGCGCCTGTTGATCGTCTCTCTAGAAATCTTTACACAAGATTGTGTTTCTAGTTTATTTTTTAAAGTATTTGCTGTAACGGAACGATTTTTTTTTTGCTTCATTAATAATGAATCTACCATCTCTAGCACTTGTTTTACGAGGTCGACCTGAACGGCTTTTGTTTTTCACTGTTTTAGATTTTTGATAAATATCGATTGTGTTTCTAACGCAACATCTGCTTACGTTTAACGATCTAGCTATTTGTGATTTATTTTTGCCTGCTTTAAATTGGCCAATGATTTGCCACTTTATTGCTTCAGATACAGCTCTTTTCCCCATCATGAATTTTACATCAACTGATAAAAAATGTATGCGGTAAACTTTGTTTATCTTTTTTAGTTCCAAACTTACATAAATAGGTAGCGCAACTGCGTGACAGTGTAGCGTAACAGAAATTCGAGATTTTTTGAATTTTAAACAAGCTTGTTGATGATTTGTTATTGAAGTTTTATTGATCGATGGAAAAAGATTTCTCTCGATGTGATTAAATTATAAAAAAATTCAAGTTTTTCGTTAAAATTAAAATACTTTAAAAATATTGTTAAAAAGAATTTTTTATGATTTCCTGTAAGTCTTTTTAAGTTTTTTTTTTAAATAAAACAGTTAAAGCTACATTCAGTATGTGTTTTTATATGATTTTGACCCTCTATTCTGAAAAAAATTTGATTACAGCTTAAAATAACGCAAAATTGCGCAAACACAATGATTTTTAAACTCTAAAAAAAATTTGTTATTTTGTTGTGGTTTGAACAATTCTTCATAAATCGACTTGAAAATTTTTTTCTTTAAACTTAATCATAATAGAAATACTAGGAAAAAAAATCATGATGCTGGACATTTGTAAATTTCTTTAAAAAGTCATTGAAAACGATAAAATCGTCGAAAATAGCTTTTTTTATAAAATAACTTTTTGGACTAAAACTTGAGATAAAATGAATTTAAATGATAAATTTATACATAGTAAATGGTTTTTTCTTGAGTTATTAGGTATTTTAAGAGATAAAAAATAGAAGTTACAACTCGTTTGAAGTTTTATATGTTTTCTATCACTTTCAAGCTCAAAAATCAAACGGTGAAAATACGCAATCGGGGGGTGGCTTAAACTTTTGACCACTACTGTATTGTAGGGGTTTCTGCGAAAAAGTTATTTAAGAATCATCCCACAGCCAATTTATAACTTAAAAATCCTAAAAGTTAATATAACCCTAAGAATAATCAAGCTAGACAAAGAAGTCAAAATTTTTTTCGCAGAAACCCCTACAATATAAATATCAATCAAAAGGTCTTTGAAAAAGGAAATTTTTGGCGCAAACCATAAATTTTTTTTTACCTCAACTGCGCATACGCGGAGCCAAATAGTGATTTTTTAACTTTTATTAATATGTCATAACCTAAAATAGCTAGAAAAACGTGGTTTGTGGCAAAATTTTCTAAAAAAAAATATGTAGTTCAACCGTACATATCATTTTTAATTTTGACTAAACATGCGTCCTCTAGGCGGCATTTTTTGTGAAAAATTTTGATAAATCGGTCAGAAAAGTGCCCTTTACCCTTTTTAAAAATCCGAAAAAATCAGAGTGGTTAATTTTTGTTAAAATACATCACATGTTTTTTTCTAGCGAGGTCTTTGTCTTCAATTTTTTTTAGTCGCAAATTTAAGGTAAACAAATTCGACAAATGGCCCAAACGGTTTAAATTTGGCGCCAAAAATAATATTTAAAAATATAGGTCAGCTAAAATTTTTTTTTATTTAAATTTTCCGCAAATCGCATGTCTTAGCTCTCATAGGTTCTAAGATATGAATTAAAGTCGAAAAATCACTATTTAGACCCTAGGGTCCCTAGGGAGGTAATAGGGAGCTGCGGTTTGCGCCAAAAATTTTCTTTTTTTATACCTTTTCGAATGATATATATCTTCCTATATTATATAGTTATATACGGGAGGAGCACAATTTTTTTACGGGTTTTTGAAGACATTTTGCTCCTCCTTCCTTAACGGAGCATAACTATAAAGAAATTCCTTCTAGTTATTTAGTTCAAGGGCGCTCCTCCCGTGCTCCTCCCAAATTATTCATTGCTCCTCCCGGAGAAGTAAATTTTCTTGCTCCTCCCGGAGGATCACCTCAAAACGTTTAAAAAACCTTATGTTTAACATAGGTAAATGGTGCTCCTCCCATTCAGCTCAGCTCCTCCTACTGCTCCTCCCTGTTTCAAAAAAATGTTAATTTTTTGGTTAAAAAAAAGCTTTGGAAAAATGTGGCTCCTCCGGGAGGAGCTTTTTAAAATTATTGCTCCTCTGGGAGGAGCACCTCAAAAGCGTCAAAAAACCTTACATTTCACATAATTTTAAGGTGCTCCTCCTGGAGGAGCTATAATTTAAAATGCTCCTCCCGGAGCAGCTGCAAATAGTTTTAAATATAAGGTTTTTCAACTGTTTTGAGGTGTTCCTACCTCATTTTCAAAAAATCCACCTTAAAAAGTACTTTTTCCTTTAGTTATGTTTGAAGCCCTTCAAACACAGAGAGAAAATATAACATAATTTTTTTTTTTAATTTTGTTTATTTTTTTCTTATTTTTATATTTTTAAATTTTTGCTGGGAGTTGGCGAGCAAAGCGAGCAGGGGGGTACCCCCTAGCACACACACACACACACACACACACACACGCGCGCACGCACGCACGCACACACACTAGGCCAACCCCCAGAAAATAGATAATAAAGTTAATTGTAATTTATAAAATCAATTATAAAATTGATATTAATAACAAATTTAAATTGGCTCAAAACAATTTTGTGACGAAGTTGATTTTTTGTGCAGTAATAATAGATGTTTAATGCTGTGTTTAAATTTTAAACTTCTTGTAGTTATACTTCAAAAACTTATTCTAAGATTTAATAAAATAAATGAGTTTATGTAATGAATAAAAGTTCAAATATGTCAGATTAGCTAAAGTTGTTGAATATAATTTAAATTGAAAAATGAAAAAAAAATTTCATTAGGGTAAAACTAAAAAAAATAGACATAAAAGTTAAATAATAAGTTAAAATACCCCAAACTTGTTAAATATAAGATTTTTTAACCATTTTGAAGTACTCCTTCAGAAAGAGGTTTTAAAATTACGACTCCTCTGAGAGAAGGGCCCTTCAAAGAGGTTAAATATAGAGTTTTTTGACAGTTTTAAGATTCTCGTACAGGAGAAGCATTTAAAATAAACTCCTCCGGGAGGAGCCCCTTCAAACATGTTAAATATAAGGTTTTTTGACGTTTTGAGGTACTCCTCCGGCAGGAGCACTTGAAATTACGGCTCCTCTGGGAGGAGCCCCTTAAAACATGTTAAATATAAGGTTTTTTGAAGGTTTTGAGGTGCTCCTCCGGGAGGAGCTCTTAAAACTACGGCTCCTCCGGGAGGGGAGCCCACTTCAAACATGTTAAATATAAGGTTTTTGACGTTTTGAGGTGCTCTTGCGGCAGGAGCACTTGAAATTACGGCTCCTCCGGGAGGAGTTTAAAAAATTAAGGCTCCTCCCGGAGGAGCACCTCAAAACCTTCAAAAAACCTTATATTTAACATTTTTAAGGGGCTCCTCCCGGAGGAGTAAAAAAAAAGAGCTCCTCCTGGATATAACTATATAATATAAGAAGATATACAGGGTGTCTGTGAACGACATTATTAAAAGTAAACTTAAAATTATTTATTTAAAAAAAAAAATTTGCTTTTAACTATTGAAGGGTGTTTAATCCCTTGAACCTCCTCCTTAATTCTCAGTGGTGTACTCGAGGGTCTACTTAAGCCTGTATTAGGCTCGGACCTTGCGCCTGACCTGAAACGAGGTGAAAGTTTACAAAGGAGGATTATTGTGTTACGACATTTGGGTAAAAAAAATGTATTTTTTTTATATTAATGAAATTGAATATTGATCGAGCTGACCGTATTCTTTGTTCAATTACGATTTCAAAGAAGTTTGAATCGTAGTCGTGAAATAAAAATTGACAGAGCTAGAGGTAAAATAAAAATGAACAGTAAATCTAATCTAAATAATTTTAATACCATAACTCAGTCAATTTTTATGGTAGAGTTGTGATTCAAAGTTTGCATGAAAGCCCGTGGCACAGCGAACAAAATTTATGATGTAAAGTTTTAGTTGAACATTTAAAAAAAAAAATTTTTTGAAGACAACACACATGTTAGGCAGATGTTTAGACTTATTTTCTCACCTAACTCAATAGCTTCCCTTCGTTTTTTGATCACAGGTGGAAAGGAAAATACTACACGCCCACATTTTCATCGAATTGATGCTGATTGGTTAATTAAAATGCTAAATAACTGGTTAATTAATTATTTGGCCCTAAAAAATTCATAAACTTTGCTAGAATAATTTTTTCACCTTCTGCGTAGTATACACCGCATGCGGTCGTTCACAGACACCCTGCATATATGTATATGAGTCTCAAGTGCATGCTCGCAACGGGAATAGGTAAAAATTTTTTTTACCACTTAGTAATTTTCTACGTTTTTTGACAATAGAAAACGGTTGAATAATAAAAGAAGTCATCAAATAAAATTTTTGGGTTGCTGCTCAGACCCGCTCATCCTCTAACTAGAGAGTGAGTTAATGGAAAAATAAAATTCCAAGTTTATACGCTTTCTCATGACTTTCCATGCTTTTTGATTGTAAAACTGAAAAAAATAAACATACAAGTAAATAAATGAATTTTTACGAATCATTGCCGAGACCTGTTCTTTCCTTAAGTGAGGGTGAATACGAAGAAAATCAATGTTTTAATTTTTTTTAGCTCCACTTTAAATTTCCATGCCTCTTGATAATGAAAATGTATAAAATTAACATAAAAGTACAAGGTTGGTTAAAAAACGGGTCTAGGTAATGACTTGTAATAGTAATTTATACACCTGAGGCACTCCAAAATTAGCTAACCCTTATTAAACCCAAATTGACGGCCGAGCCGAAGGTGAGAGTGTCAAGGGTTTGCTAAGGGCTAGCTCATTTTTGCAATCCCTCGTATGTAATATATTTTATTCGCATTCACCCTTTGGAAATGAATGGGTCTTGGAATCGACTAGTAAAAATTTAATTATTTACTTTCAAGTCAGTTTTACCTATTTTCATCGTGAAAAGGCGTGTAAAGTAAAAGAAAGCCTAAGACATTAAAACATTTCTTCTACCGCATTTCACCCGCATTTAAAAGATGATTAGGTCGAGTTTATGACTTGTAAAAATTCTTTAATTTACTTTTAAGTTTATTTTGCATATTTTTACGGTTAAAATGGAGTGAAAACTTATAAGAAAGCATAGAAACTTAGAATTTTATTTTTCCATAATCTCACTTTCTTAGTTAGATGATGAGCGGGTTTGAGTAGCAACTCAAAAATATTATTTATTGATTTTTTTGTTTATTCAACTGATTTATATTGCCAATAGGCGTAGGAAGTTACTAGAAAGCGGAAAAATAATTTTACCCATTTTTGTTGCGAGAATTAACTTAAGACTCATTTATATACAACCTACCAAAAGTATGATTTTGCAATGTTTATTGTTACTTTCTGTAATTCAAATATTATAATGGTTAGCAACAAAGTATACTTTACTGTAAACATTACTTTTAACAATAAAAATTGATAAACAACATATTCTATATAATTATTATCAATTTTATGAAAAAAGATATTGTTGTTTTTCGTATTTTCCCGAATATTTTTCATTGGTAACGTTAATTTTCATAAAATATAAGATTAGAAGATGCTCATAAGCCCAAGCAGAATTTTCAAGAAACATTTCTTTGGAGCCACTGTATGCAGAAAAAAAACCTTTTTTTTTATGATTTCTCGGAAACCACGGAATATTTTCAAAAAAAAAAAAAAAAAAATCAATAGTGTGCCCTCCTTAGCGATAGCGGCGGTCACTCGAAATCTATCATGGCTGATAGCATGCTATCGCAAATTCGCAGTCTAAATTGAGAATTCTACATGCTGTCAGCAAGAAATATAAATGTTTATAAGAAAAAAAAAAAAAATTTTAAATCAATACTAATTTTTTTTTGCAGACTGCTGAATTTTTTTTTTTTTTTATTAAGTATCCTCATCACGCAAGTATGCGTGAATATCTGTCAGCAGACAACAATCGTCAAGAGTGAGTCGAGCTCAGGGGGTTTATTCGCTAAATATAACGTGCGCACTAAAAATTTAGCGAATTGCATCGAAAAATCGTAAGCTAAAAATAACGATATCCTTGGTAATAACGAATCATTTTGGATTAGTTATTTTTATTTTCTCAAACAGAAAAATAAATTTTAAAAATTTTTTATCTGTAATTCTATTCATTTAAAAAATAACATTCTAACTTTAAAAATGAAGTTAAAAAAAAAATTAACACAATTATTCATAATTAGTTTTAAATCCTACTTATAAAAAGGAGAGTGCGAGTGTCAAGTTTCGAGCTTTATTCTGGATCTGATTGGCTCGAGGTGACGACACCGATTGAAAGTTTTCGAGCGAGATGTATAGAGAGGTATATTTTGGATAATTTTCTGTCAAAAATGTTTTGGTAGAAATTTAATAATAAACAAGTTAGATGTGCAAGGTTAAATCATTTCGTGATCACGCTGTGCATTCGTAAAAAACTAAGTAAGTGATTTTTGTTGCGTAGAGAATCTGTTGAATTATGTAATTAATATTTGACTGAATGCATTAGCTCTGTTTAAAGAGAAATTTTGAAGGAAAAAAAAAAAATTTGAAAAAGAAATTTAAAAGTAAAATTTCGAAATGAAATTTTAAACATAAACTTTGTTACTGAATTATTAAACTTAATGTATCTTATAATTTACTTAAGGAAAAAAAAATACAAAAACTACTACGGGAAAAAGTTTAAGAAATATCATTTGTAAAGTTTGAAGAATCTATAAGTTTCAGTTGATTCCAGTAAAAAAAAAAAAATAAATGTTGTAACGTACAATTAAAGATAAATCTAATGTATCATGTTATTTAAGCATAAAAAATAAAGAGACTCTTAACCAAAAAAATTTTTTAAAACTCATAATTTTAGTTTTTTATTTCATTTATTTTTTTTATTCATTCCATCATACACAAAATATCGTCATTCGAAAGAATCAATTTTTTAAAGATGTATACAAATCTGAAAAAAAAACTGAATGTTTAATCTCATAAAAAAGTTTTAAGGATTTTTCAATGCTAAAGTTATTGCTGGTATAAACTCAATTTCGATCGGGTGAGCTTGCTTTAATTAATTATTTGACGTATGTCACCATGATTTTTTTTTGACAAGTAGTTTGAATGAAAAATCGCGTTCCAGTGATTTTTGTTTTTGCGCATAAAAAAACTAAAAAAAAAAAATTGAACGTTTGAGCTCGTGACGACGAAGCTTTCCAAGTTTTTGGAGGCTTAAATAAGTTATAAGGCCTATTCGTTCCGTGCGAGTTTGTCCACGACAACACTTACAGGAAAATCCACGCTGTAAATTCGAGGTGGCGTTGCGCTGGCGACAACACTTACAGAAAAATCCGGCTGTTAATTCGAGGTGGCGCCACTAACTCACACAGAGCGAATAGTCAAATAAGAATAACTGGAAATCCTTTTTCGGAACGCGTCTCTAAGATTTTTTAGCGTAGGAAAATCGTTATCTGAAAAGAAATCGGATATTTATGCTGCCGAATAGGGGAAAAATGTCACTATCTACATAGGAAACACATAGCAGATAGTACGGTTTTGCTCCTGTACGGCACTATAAGTACAGTACTGCTCAAAAGTTTAAGACACCCCCAAATTTCACTATACACATCTGTCAAATTTGAGTTTGTGCTTAGCCGTAACGGCTCAAATCGGTGTGTCAAGGTCTTAAACATTTTTATCCATGTATCTATTTAATTTCTAACTTTATCATGTAGATGGCGCTAAACGTTAAATAATTTGAACATAACATTCCAAGAAGTCAGTTCGAGATATGTCAAGCTCAAACAACTAATTTATTTAAAAAAAACCACGTTAAAAATCAAATTGTCCGTTCTATTAATTTAATCGAATAAATTAATTAAAAAATTTTACGTTTTTCTTCTCGTTAAACAGTTCAATTATTACCATAAAAAATTGTAACTTTTCATGAAATCCTTTAAGTTTTCTATGTAATTTGTATTAAATAAGTTAAAAATAGAAAAAGGTTGAGTTATTATATAATTTTTGTCTCTTATATAAGAAAAAAAAACAGGTTTAGGCATAAAATTGATTAAAATTTTAAAAAACTAGTTATTTATAACTGATTAAAAATATGCATTTTTCTTATGTGGCTCGAACAGTTTTGTATGGATCGACTTGAAATTTTTTCTTGTTAAACTTGAACATTGTAAAAACTTGGAAAAAAATAGTGTATGCATTAGGATCTTGGTAAAAAATTTTAAGACAGCTCCTAAAGTGAAAAAATGGCTGA
Organism: Encarsia formosa; assembly: GCA_038277355.1. NCBI lineage: Eukaryota > Metazoa > Arthropoda > Insecta > Hymenoptera > Aphelinidae > Encarsia > Encarsia formosa. The sequence continues at coordinate 43,246,396 of CM076186.1, read as the reverse complement.
AATTTGCTGTATTTCAAAAATCAACTTTTTAAACAGAAACGTGAGAGAACATTCATTTGTAAATTAAATATTATTACAATAATGGTTTTTCTTTTAAATTAATATATTTATGAAAAAAAAAAAAAATGTTTAAGACCTTGACACACCGATTTGAGCCGTTACGGCTAAGCGCAAACTCAAATTTGACAGATGTGTATAGTGAAATTTGGGGGTGTCTAACTTTTGAGCAGTACTGTAACCTCATTTTGTTGATATTTTCTTAAAACTTAGTACGCTAGGATAGGCTGAAAAAACTTTTTTCTGAATTTGAAGTAAAATTTTTTTCTATTTTAAAGGTGAAAAGGCAAGTGTTGAGATCCAAGGCATTTTGATAATATGAAAAGCTTGGCGAATTAACCAGTTAGGTGCTGGAGACGCTCAAAATTGATTGAGGCAGCGCCAGTCACTTTATGGAAAACGCTATCATTTTTTACCTATATGAGAAATATCATTTGAAATTCTACAGAAATATTCTTTGAAACATAATGACAAAATTCCTCGCTGACAGTTTTCTTAACGCTAAACTTTTATGCTTAATTTTTCAATCCAAAGTTAGAAATTGCCAATTTATCGTTTAAAAGTTAGAAACACGGCTCATGAAATTTTTAAAAATATCTGTATCATTTTATTAGCGGAAAAGCTTCAAATAATGCGGTCTTAGAATTTAATAAAAAAATATTTAGTTCTTCATGATTTTTTACGAGTTAAAATAAAAATTTGTGTGATAAACAAAATTTAAGTTATTGCTTTAGTTTTCTTATAGATTGAAAATGACAGTATTTTCCAAAAATCGACTGGTGCTGCCCGAACCAATTTCGAGCGACTCGAGCGCCTAACTGGTTGTTGCACCGAGCTCTTCTTATCTGGCATTTTCGACCCTTGACAGCAAGGTTAACAAACGTTAGTAAAAATAATTCTATTTCATTCATAAAATTTTCAAAATTTTTATTATAGCAGATATTACGGAAAAAGCTATAAATAATAATTAAAAGAACATTTCAACTTGAACTGTTAAGTGTCATATGGAAAATTGCAGTGAATTTTTATTTTTTAACACAAGTGGAATAATTTATCTGATGATTGGCAGTATCAACAATTTTTTGATTAATTTCTTTCCTACTTAATTTAAATTTTCAATAAAAAATGAATTTAAAAATAATCTCCCACAAAATTTATAACGGATAGAAATTTGTGTTTAACCAGTTCAAAGATATCGGAAAATATCGTTTGAAAAATAAAAGTGATTTTAAAAGCGTACTAAAAGATTCTTATAGTAGACGATTACGGCAACGATTTATGAATTATAACGGTATTCAATACAAGTCAGGACAAGAAATTGAATTATATTAACAATTTTATACAACTATAGAGATCTGCTGGTTTTAATTTGAGTAAGCTTCTCAAATTGGGGTTCAACCGGGATTTTTTGTTAAAAAAACAGAAAAAAGTAAGCGAAGTTGAGTAAAAAGGTAAAAGGTAGCGAAGTAAAAACGAAGTGAGAGCGAAGTAAAAGCGAAGTAAGAGCAAAGTAAAAACAAAGTGAGAGCGAAGTAAGAATGAAGAAGCGAAGTAAGAGTGAAGGAGCAAAGTATAAGCGTAGTATAAGCGTAGACAATTAGAGTGTGAGTGGATAAAGGTTAAGGGTTAAGTATGAGCAAAGAAGCGAATGTAGCTCGCGATTGCAGAGAGCGCGATTTGTCAAACGGGGAGCAGACTGCGTAATAGAAGGTTGGGAAAAAGGTTACGACCATAAGTTTTCCGTACCACAAGGGCTAAGTCAAAGAAACCGCGTGATATAGATTTTCAGGTGAACGATGAGTGGTGCGGAAAATTGAGCCTCCTTGGCTCTGACAAGGTCATCGCCACTGACTTCAGTAGTTACCGGAAGTACATCTCATCATCAGATCAGTAATAAAAGGCATGACCATCTTGACAGAGAGGGAACTCCACCACTTCCTGACTTTGATACATCCAACGCCAAGATCGGGACTCTCCGTGAGCAAATAAAGGCGGTAAGCGAAACCCACAGACTGGGGAGTCAACTGCACAATCTGCGTCGCAGCGAGCGAGAGCGATTGCAGTCTCCTCGAAGAAACGAGATTTCTTTCCGAGACGCAATGTAAGAATAAGATGACTTATCTTGTAATAGCTTTGATTTAGCGAACGAACCAGTTAGCCGAAGCCTCCGACTGGAGTTAAAGTCAGGTCCAGTTAGCTGCCCATAAGGTACTAAAAAGGGAGAAGCCATAGGTTGACTGCGAGCGCAAAGTGAGTACCTGGGCCGATGTTAAGAAGGGGCTGACCTAAGAGTTCAGTCAGGAAACGGACGGAACTCGCATCGTTAAAGGAATGCGAGTCGAACGACCGAATGAACCGTTATGAAAGATTAAAAATACAAATGTTAAATGTAAATGTTGAATATTGATATAAATCATGTAATTGATTATAAACCTTATAACAACAGTAACTATACCAAAAAGTGACGAACATAAATAAGTGATATGCATAACAGTAGTTTTTTGCTCAATTAGGTTAATTATGAAGGATTAGTAATTTGGAAATAGAGCATGATAGCAACACACTGTGTTTTCTTGAATTTCTTTGATGAAGTTTTGATGTATCGATACTACAAATTATGTCCTTTTCATGATATCTATAGAAAACAGTTTATTTTGTTAAAACAATGAAAAATATATAAACATGGAAGTTACGACTTTTTAAAACAAAAAAGGGAGTAGTATTTAAATAAAAAACTCCTTATTTTTATGTTTATCGATCGACATATCGGCTAGCCATCTTCAGGATTTTATAATTAAAAGTTAAGATTAAGACTCAACGTCAATTTTCTGGAGTTTTGAGTGTCTGCTTCGCTTGACATCTCTTTACAAACTGTTTGTGACTTTAAATAATAAAATCCTGAAGATGACCGCAGCAGTTGGTAGCCGAAACGTTGATTGATAAACATAAAAATAAGGAGTTTTTTATTTATATAATACTCCCCTTTCGTTGTCCGAAAAGGTCGTAACTTTCAGATTTATCTAAATTTCAGAAGTAAAATAACTAATTTGAAAAATATATAAATTTTGGTCACAAATTTATATATTTTATTATATTTTATTAAATTATTTTTTAATTTGTAAACAAAATTCATATATTTTTCATTGTCTTAACAAGATAAAATGTTTTATATAGATATCCTGAAGAGGACACCATTTGTAGAGTCGAAAAGTTGAAACTTAATAAAAGAAATTCAAGAAAACACAGTGTTTTGCTTTTATGCTCTACTTCCAAATTAAAATCCTTCGTAATAAATATGTGATGTCGTTTGAATGGAGGCTCCAGTATTTCAGGTAATTTACCCAGCACAACGGACTAGAAAAAAATATTTGATATTTAGAGCATGTGTTGCTCAATGCGATGGAAAAACCAGGGTCTCTGTCTCTGAGTACACAATACTAAATAAAAGAAATGCAACTTTTGTATTGTAGATTAAAATGAGTAATGAAACTAGAATGTACGATTAAATTTTTATGTTTTCCGACCAAAAAATTGTATTTTTGGGCCGCGGCCTAAAACCAAATTGACACTTTCTGACTTCTATCCGTAGAACTTGAAATAAAATAGACCAGGTATATACTTTTAAATGCTTTCAAAATCGATTGATATATGTCGAAACTTATATGAAGAATGAAAAATTGCAATTTTTCAAAGACACTTTTCACCGTAATTCAAATCATAGTTTGAAATTTATCAATGTTTTGATTTGATAATTTTCATTCGACGTAGTTTAGAACGAAAATTTTTTGGGTATGTCATGGACACACTTAAATAAAAGTAAGAATATAATTATTAAATAGTAATAACGATGAAAATTTAAATAGCCACTTTTTAGAAAATACTATCATTTTTTACCTATAAAAAATATAGTTTTGAAATTCTACAGAAACATTCTTTGAAACTTAATGAAAAATTTTCTCTCTGACAGGTTTTTAGACTCTTAAATTTATACTTAATTTTTTAATCCAAAGCTTTTAGGTTAGAAATCACCAATATATCGTCTAAAAGTTAGAATCACGGCTCATAAATTTTTAGAAATATCTGGACCAATTTATTAGCAGCGGAAAAACTTCAAGAATGCGGTTTTAAAATTTCATAAAAAAATATTTAGCTCTTCCCGAGTTTTTACGAATTAAACTCAAAATTCGTATGATAAACAAACAAAACTTAAGTTTTTGCTTTATTTTCTTATCAGTTAAAAATGATAGTATTTTTCAAAAATTGACTGGCGCCGCCTGAGCCAATATCGAGCTTCTCGATCAAAAATTTTTTAACCCATTAGGTCCCAAGAGTTATGAATTTTTTTTTGTACTTTGAGCTTATAAATCAAAGCGAAAAAGTTGAAAAATAATTTAAAAAATACCCTACCCCCCTATTTTCGGATATGCCCTACACGATGGCATTGTTTAAAATACTCAAAAATAACATTTTAATTTGTTAATAAACAAATTTAAAAAAAAAATGAAAATTTTTACGTCATTTTTTTTTTTTCAAGCTGGTGAACAATGCCAAAAAAATTATTTTTGCCCTCAAAAAGTTGACCAGGGGTGTTCACATTAGTTGAACTTTTCGTGCATATTTGATTTTTTTGGTTTCGATTTTTTTAAACAAAATGGCGGACTAAAAACTTCAACGCCAATAATTGTACGGCAGCGCATGGTTGAATAAATACCGAAAAATTACTTTTTATAAAAAATGACTGTGGTTCCTAAGATTTTTATGGTCGCTGATTTTGAATCTGAGATCAGAATATCAAAATTGTAAGAATTGGGCCCAATACCATAGGACCCAATACTCAAAGTCAAGATTTTATAAAAACAAAAAATATCATCATATTTTACGTAGAATTTCAAGATCAAAGTATACTTAGTCGTTTTTCGAAAAAAATGGTCATTTTCGAGTAAAAAATCAAAAAAAGTTCAAAGTATTGGATTTACTTCCAGAGATCCACAACAGCTCGTCCCCGTGTGCCTGTAACGAATTGAACACAACTTTTGAGATGGCAAAAATATATTTACGAGGTTTTTGGGTTGCTGATAGTGTATCTGAGGTAAAAACATGAAAATCCCAAATATAGGGCCCAATACCGTAGGACCCAATAGTAAAAATTGAGATATCATAAAAATAAAAAATGAGATAAAAAATCTGTGCAGAGATCCTGCATTCTAATCATTTCGCGTGAGTTACGTCGTATAAAAAGATCGACGAAATAAAAAACAAAAAGTAAAAAAATTTTTTTAAAACCACGTGGTGCTGCATGTCCTTGAGTCCCTTTATTTGGAATTTTCATGTTATTACCTCAGATACCCTATTAGCTACCCAAAATATATTTTTGCCATCTCAAAAGTTGTGTTCAATTCGTTACAGGCACAAGGGGACGAGCTGTTGTGGATCTATGAAAGTAAATCCAATACTTTGAACTTTTTTTGATTTTTGACTCGAAAATGACGATTTTCTTCGAAAAACGACCAAGTATACTTTGATCTTGAAATTTTGCGCAGAATAAGATGGCATTTTTTATTTTTATGATATCTCAATTTTTACTTTTGGGTCCTACGGTATTGGGCCCTATATTTGGGATTTTCATGTTTTTACCTCAGATACACTATCAGCAACCCAAAAACCTCGTAAATATATTTTTGCCATCTCAAAAGTTGTGTTCAATTCGTTACAGGCACACGGGGACGAGCTGTTGTGGATCTCTGGAAGTAAATCCAATACTTTGAACTTTTTTTGATTTTTTACTCGAAAATGACCATTTTTTTCGAAAAACGACTAAGTATACTTTGATCTTGAAATTCTACGTAAAATATGATGATATTTTTTGTTTTTATAAAATCTTGACTTTGAGTATTGGGTCCTATGGTATTGGGCCCAATTCTTACAATTTTGATATTCTGATCTCAGATTCAAAATCAGCGACCATAAAAATCTTAGGAACCACAGTCATTTTTTATAAAAAGTAATTTTTCGGTATTTATTCAACCATGCGCTGCCGTACAATTATTGGCGTTGAAGTTTTTAGTCCGCCATTTTGTTTAAAAAAATCGAAACCAAAAAAATCAAATATGCACGAAAAGTTCAACTAATGTGAACACCCCTGGTCAACTTTTTGAGGGCAAAAATAATTTTTTTGGCATTGTTCACCAGCTTGAAAAAAAAAAAATGACGTAAAAATTTTCATTTTTTTTTTAAATTTGTTTATTAACAAATTAAAATGTTATTTTTGAGTATTTTAAACAATGCCATCGTGTAGGGCATATCCGAAAATAGGGGGGTAGGGTATTTTTTAAATTATTTTTCAACTTTTTCGCTTTGATTTATAAGCTCAAAGTACAAAAAAAAATTCATAACTCTTGGGACCTAATGGGTTAAACATGCAATTAAAGATAAAAGCTAATGTATCATGTTATTATTAAAGTATTAAAAATGAAGATACTCTTAACCAAAAAAATTTGTTTTGATCTTACAACTCCTTAGACCATACTCATAATTTTAGTTTTTTATGTGATTTATTTTATTTCTTTATTTTTATCTTTTATAGTAAAAGTTTGATTTAATATTGGTAAATTTTGAACAATATGCTATTAGAACACCGGATCCTTATAAATCTAAAATATGAGAAGCAAAATAACTGTTATTTTTTTTCAAGTTTTCTTTTTCGCTTTTTTTTAAAAAAGGTAAGAAAACGCTAAGAAGTTAATGAAAAGTTCTGAATGCTTAAGATTGCTACGGAGCCTCAAGGATTCTGTAAGGTCAATAAAAATTTTAAAAAACTAAAAGTGAAATATATTTCTCTTTTGATCGGTGTTCCTCAAATTTTTACAAGCTTTTCTCATTTAAAAGAATAAAATTTTTAAAGATATAAACAAATCTAACAAAAAAACTGAATGTTTAATCTCATAAAAAAGTTTCTAGGATTTTTCAATGCTAATGCATTGTTGATATAAGAGGAGCAAAATTGCACTATCTACATAGGAAACACATAGCAGATAGTACGGTTTTTCTCCTGTACGGCAGTATAAGTAACCTCATTTTGTTGATATTTTATCAAATCTTAACACGCTAGGATGGGCTGAAAAAACCTTTTTCTGAATGGGAAGTAAATTTTTTTTTTATTTTATAGATGAAAAGGCAATTGTTGAGATCCTAGGCGTGTTAAATTTCGACAATATGAATGCTTGGTAAAAAAAAAAAAAAAAAAAAAACCATTTAAGCGCTTAGAATCCAAATTTTTTTTGGGTTAAAAAGAGTGGTAATGTGTTGTATTACGAGTAAGTAACACGGCTCACAAAATTTTCACAAATATCTGGACTATTTTATTAGCAATGGAACAGCTTCAAGAATGTGGTCTTAAATTTTCATTAGAAAATATTTAGTTCTTAACGAGTTTTAACGAGTTAAACCAAAAATTTGTATGATGAACGAAATTTCAGTTTTTGTTTTAGTTTTCTTATAAGTTAAAAATGACAGTATTTACCACAAATCGACTAGCGCTGCCCGAGCCCATTTCGAGCGACTCGAGCACCTAACTGGTTTTAATTTGAGTAAGCTTCTCAAATTGAGGTTCAACCGGGATTTTTTGTTAAAAAAAAGAAAAAATTATGCTTAGCTCAGTAAAAAGGTAAAAGGTAGCAGTAAGAGCGAAGTAAAAACGAAGTGAGAGAGAAGTAAGAGCAAAGTAAAAACGAAGTGAGAGCGAAGAAGCAAAGTAAGAGCTAGGTAGAGCAAAAAAGCGAAGATATCGAAGTTCAGCGAAGAAGCGAAGTAAGAGTAAAGCAGCAAAGTATAAGCGAAGTATAAGCGTAGACAATTAGAGTGTGAGTGGATAAAGGTTAAGGGTTAAGTATGAGCAAAGAAGCGAACGTAGTTCGCGATTGTAGAGAGCGCAATTTGTCAAACGGGGGGCAGACTTCGTTAGAGAACCCTTTGGTAGTTTGGATTGAGCGAACGAAACAGTTTGCCGAAGCCTCCGACTGGTGTTAAAGTCAGCTCCGGTTAGCCACCCGTAAAGGCGATGGCCACTAATTGGAGCAGCCGCAGGTTGACTGCGAGCGCAAAGTGAGTACTTGGGCTGATATTAAGAAGGGGCTTACCTAGGAATTCGGTCAGGAAACGGAAGAAACTCGCATCGTTAAAGGGATGCGAGTCGAACGACCGAAGGAAGGTGAGCGCATTCGAAGCTTCAGCTTGAGAAAGAGTGATCCCACTGAGCCCGAGCGTTGAATATGATCCAGCCGGGAGGAGGCAACTACGTTGGACGTGCCACCTGGTCGACCGTCCGTGCCGCGAGTACTTAGAAACCTGCTTCAACTGAGAGGGATACATGTGGGTGTGGCCGTGGGTGGCCACTCATAAAAGGGGGCTGTCTGTAGGAAGGTCGAAAGTTGAAGAGCGGCTGCTACGACATTACGAGCTTCGACCTCACCCTAATTATAATATAATACATAAAAATAGGACATAAACCGAAATAACTGTGAATAGTGTGTTTTATTTAAACTCTGCTGGTTTTAATTGTAAGCTTCCCACAATAATTTCAGATAGAAATTGGTAGTGTTAGAAAAGGAAAGCTTTAAAACCAGCAAAGCTAATAATACACTCGAACTCTGGCCTAATGATCGAGAAAATGAAAACTTCATATTTTTATATTTCAGGATTTTTTGATGTTGATGTGATTGTGATTGATGCGCATACATTGTGTAGTCAGCAGCAAAAATACACTAAACTTGATGAAAATTAAGTGCGTGATTCTTCGATGCTAAAATTAGTATTTGTTCAGAAAAAGAGCAGTTTGAAATCCCCACGTGAACTTATATGTAATTAAGTGTTATTAATAAGACATTAAAACGTTTTGAGTTAGAATATGTGGATAATCGTGTACTATTTAACTCTGATTTAAATTGATAAAAAAGCGAAAAATCGATCAAAGTACAGGCGCGTGGTACGCGGATTTTCTAGTCCCCTTATAAAAGAGAGAACCCAAAAAGAATGTCAGCATTTTATTCGTGACGTGATTGGCTGAGACGATAAAATTCAAATCATAAATTTTAAAGATTGAATTTTTCAAGTATTAGTTATTATTATTAGTGTAGATTTTTAATTAAAATTTTGGAAAAATAATGAATAATTTTTTCTGACTTTTTTTTGCACAAAAAAATGTTAATATTTTTTTTGAATAATAACAAAATGTTTGCAGTGTTTTTATACTGAGTGAATTCATGCACAGAGAGGTTGCTATGACAACTGAGGTTTTATTATTGATGTTGTCAACACATCCAACATTTGACTATATAAGTGTGATGAATGTACATTCATCATAATCATTATCATCATCATCATCATCATTAACCATCATTAACCATAAAAAAAAAAAAAAGAACCATAAAAACATTTTATTCGTGTTATGATCGGTTGAATAGCAAAATTTAAAAATTGAATTTTAAATTTTGAATATCACAACTTAATATCAATAAAGTGATCATGGATAATTATATGATTAAGAAATGGATATTTTAATGATTAATTTAGAATTAAATTATAATTTTACAAAAATCAAAACTAATAAAAGTCTATCTAATAAAAACCTATGAAACTTTTTGCTTATGATAAAAAAGTATAACTTTGGCAGGTCCAAAAAAAATTTGTTGCCCCTTTTTTTACTACTCTGCTATTATAAGCAAAAAGGTAGGTAACCGCAATCTGTCACTTTTCGAGTATTTTGAATTCAAAGTTTGAAATCTCATGGATGTTCAGATTGAACAAATCGTTACAGAAAAAAAAAGAAGGAAATATATGAGTAAATCCGCCAAACTCTGTTTTTTTTTCAGTAATTTTGAAACTTTTTCAATTTTTGAAGCACACTCTTGAAATTTTGGCAATAATTCTTTAAAACATTAAGAAATAAAAAAAATGTAGCGTGGATGGTCATAACAACTTGCCTGAAATGATTATTCAAATAATTAAATTGTTATTTAAAAAAAAATGAAAATCTGACTATGCCAATCGGTTTTTTATTAAAAAAAAAAAGGATAGATAGTATTTTTTCAATTAAAAGCTGAGTTTTTTTATAATTATCATCTAAACAACTTAAATTTTTTATAATAGTCATCAAATGGCACTTTATGAATAGGTTAGGGTCATCTATTTTTTATGTATTTTAATATTGGCAATAATAATATATAGGCGATAATATCCACCTACTGATCTTTTTACACTAATCTACTAAGTAAATTATAAGTAAAGAGCAAAAAAATTGATAAATATAAGTTCATAACTACGTCATTGACTGCCTGCTGCTGAAAGACATTTGTCAGTGTCGTCTACTACAGGTTGAGTTCAAAGGTGCTAATAATAGAAAAACTCTTTTTTTTTTTAAGTAAATAAAGTTTTTTGGCTTCAGGCAGCTGGTCTTAGTTAAATAAAGTCATGTTTTATTGTTCACTCTTGAATTTAGAGACTTTTTTTTAATCTGTGGATGTACCAGCTGAAAATAACATTTTTTACAAGAATTCACGCTCGAACTTTTCAGAATAAAACTATGTAAACAACAGCTTATTTTGAAAGCACATTATTCGGATTGGTCTTAAATTATTCGTCAAAGTATGTAGTTTCAGACGAATGTACATTTATAGCGTTTGAATAATGCCTGAACCTGCAAAAACTTGAAAAAATAGGTTATTCATTTTTATCAAAAACGTGTGTACACAATTTTGAAGTTATGTCATTTCTCGAAAAATACAGGCACAATCTCTTTATTGGTCGTAAAACATTCCTTGAGCCCAGTATTAATACCTCCATCAGTTGTTAAAGTAAAAGGATTGCCTAAAAAAGTTACAGCAGATAATATTTTCAAAACTTAGTTCCGGACATAGCGTTTTCTTGCGTTTTACAGGATAAAACCTAATTTTTTAAACATTTGCATGAACTTTTCTGCTTTTATAGATATATGTATAACAAATATTTGTTTCCACAATCTCAAAAAGTGTGAATCTAAGTAATTATTCCATTAGATATGAAAAAAAATATTCTCTTAAACCTTTTTAATGGGCCCAGACTTTGAAAATAAGAGTTTGGCGGATTTGCTCATATATATCAACTGATGAGGATTTCAAACATTTTATAATAGTCATCAAAAATATTTGTGGAAAAATTACGTAAAATTATGTGCTATGGTAAAAAAGTTCGAAATTTTTAATTCGTAGGTCATGAGGTTAACTTTTATAAATCATCAATTTTCTAAAATTCATCATAACTTCGAGTTAATAAAATTCAAAAAAGAAGATGAAATTATACTTAAGGCGTAGTCATACGTGAGTTTCAGAATTTGCGTAAAAAATCAGTTAAAATTAAACTATAACGAAAATGAAAAAAGGGCTCTGTAGCGCCCAAGCTACTACCTTAAGAGTGCTGCCTACCGCGCGGAGAGCGCCACCTAACGATGCATTACGGGCGCGTGGAAAAAGTTCCTGACAAAATATGCTTTCAATAATGATTTAATCATTCCCAAAAAAATCTCAAAAAATAGTTAAAATTATTTGTACAGGTCCCTTACTATCTGGTTTTCCCGAAAAATTTTTCTAAATGCTTGAAAACAATGATTGAAAATCTCGGTAAAATCGGCGTCTGCTGCGCATGTTAATGCCGATGACAAAGAATTACTTACTGCGAATTATTCCTTCACTTGATGAAAAAACCGGATAGTAAGGGACTTGTAGGCTGAAATAACGAATTTTTTGGTATTTTTTTCGTAACAATTGGTGGATTCTAGCGGCCACATTTTGTCAGGAACTATTTCAGCCGGCTGGTTGTTGTGATTTTAGTCTTTCGGGATAAAACAGAGCGGATATCTAGTTCGCCGCCCGACCGTAGATGGCGCCGATGCAAAAATTCAAGGGCGTACATATTTTTGTGAGTTGCTGGGGCCCCGGGGCTTAGCGACAGCTGTTACGGTGTGAGTTCCGACTGCATGGCAGATTGTCTTGGAAAGGCTCGCTCCGCAGCGATTCAGCGACTCGGCCGTTAGGCACTCCCCACTCTCGGGCTTGTTTTCTCAGTCGGAGATCGTCGATGAACCTTTATGTATGTACATTATACATGCCCAAAAATCACTAAACCATGATTTTTTTTAACCAACTAATGCTCCGAAAAAAAATCGTTTATCGATTTAAAAAAACAGTAGATAAAATAAATATTTTTTTTAGCTCCAATCTTTTGTTGATTTCATTCAATTTTAGTTTGTCAAAAGCCATGAAAATTACGAACTCAAAACCAAAAAAAATTATATATTTTGTAATCGTAAGAAACCGCTCTTTGCGCTCATTCAGTACCTTGGAATGTTTTGGATTTATAAAATCGATACAAATAATAAATCTTTCTAAAGGTATTGAAAAGAGGAATTTTTTTGCAACTACCGAAACCCTGTATCTACGAAAAAGCTCTAGCACAGTTAGAAAAACCAATGAAATGAACATCGCTCTTTTTAGCTAGCTTAAAATTTTTTTATTTGTTAAAACTATACAAATCATAGATCGTTAGAAAGGTAATGAAATAAGGAAGGATTCTGCGTGAACCACAACTCGATAACTTAAAAATTTGCCCTTGCGCGATTCAAAAAACAAACTAAAAAATCAGTTTCCAATCCGTGAAAAATAGCTTTTTTGCGGAACGGAGATGGTTTTAATCGATTAAACCTGGATGAATTAAATGTTTTCTGAGAGGTATTAAAATAAGGAAGAATTCTACGTGAACTACACCACGATAACTTCAAAATTGTCTTAACGCGATTCAAAAAACCGACTAAAAAATCAGTTTCCAATCCGTGAAAATTAGTTTTTTTGTTTAACGGAGATGGTTTTAATTGATTAAACCTGGACAAATCATATATTTTCTGAAAGATATTGGAAAAAACAAGTTTTTTGCTTGAACTGCACCTCGATAACTTAAAAATTGCCCTTGCGCGATTCATAAAACCAACTAAAAAATCAGTTTCCAATCCAGGAGTATGTACTAGCTTTTTTGTGGAACGGAGATGGTTTTAATTGATTAAACCTGGACAAATCATATATTTTCTGAAAGATATTGAAAAAAACAAGTTTTTTGCTTGAACTGCACCTCGATAACTTAAAAATTGTCTTAACGCGATTCAAAAAACCGACTAAAAAATCAGTTTCCAATCCGTGAAAATTAGCTTTTTTGTGGAACGGAGATGGTTTTAATCGATTAAACCTGGATAAATTTAAAGTTTTCTGAGAGGTATTAAAATAAGGAAGAATTCTACGTAAACTACACCTCGATAACTTAAAAATTGTCTTAACGCGATTGAAAAAACCGACTAAAAAATCAGTTTCCAATCCGTGAAAATTAGCTTTTTTGTGGAACGAAGATGGTTTTAATTGATTAAACCGGGACAAATCATATATTTACTGAAAGTTATTGGAAAAAAGAAGTTTTTTGCTTGAACCGCACCTCGATAACTTAAAAATTTGCCCTTGCGCGATTCAAAAAACAAACTAAAAAATCAGTTTCCAATCCGTGAAAAATAGCTTTTTTGCGGAACGGAGATGGTTTTAATCGATTAAACCTGGATGAATTAAATGTTTTCTGAGAGGTATTAAAATAAGGAAGAATTCTACGTGAACTACACCACGATAACTTCAAAATTGTCTTAACGCGATTCAAAAAACCGACTAAAAAATCAGTTTCCAATCCGTGAAAATTAGCTTTTTTGTGGAACGGAGATGGTTTCAATCGATTAAACCTGGATAAATTAAAAGTTTTCTGAGAGTTATTAAAATAAGGAAGAATTCTACGTAAACTACACCTCGATAACTTCAAAATAGCCTTCGCGCAGTTCGAATAACCGACTAAAAAATCAGTTTCCAATCCGTGAAAAATAGCTTTTTTGCGGAACGAAGATGGTTTTAATCGATTAAACCTGGATGAACTAAATGTTTTCTGAGAGGTATTAAAATAAGGAAGAATTCTACGTGAACTACACCATGATAACTTCAAAATTGTCTAAACGCGATTCAAAAAACCGACTAAAAAATCAGTTTCCAATCCGTGAAAATTAGTTTTTTTGTTTAACGGAGATGGTTTTAATTGATTAAACCTGGACAAATCATATATTTTCTGAAAGATATTGGAAAAAACAAGTTTTTTGCTTGAACTGCACCTCGATAACTTAAAAATTGCCCTTGCGCGATTCATAAAACCAACTAAAAAATCAGTTTCCAATCCAGGAGTATGTACTAGCTTTTTTGTGGAACGAAGATGGTTTTAATTGATTAAACCTGGACAAATCATATATTTACTGAAAGTTATTGGAAAAAAGAAGTTTTTTGCTTGAACCGCACCTCGATAACTTAAAAATTTGCCCTTGCGCGATTCAAAAAACAAACTAAAAAATCAGTTTCCAATCCATGAAAAATAGCTTTTTTGCGGAACGGAGATGGTTTTAATCGATTAAACCTGGATGAATTAAATGTTTTCTGAGAGGTATTAAAATAAGGAAGAATTCTACGTGAACTACACCACGATAACTTCAAAATTGTCTTAACGCGATTCAAAAAACCGACTAAAAAATCAGTTTCCAATCCGTGAAAATTAGCTTTTTTGTGGAACGAAGATGGTTTTAATTGATTAAACCTGGACAAATCATATATTTTCTGAAAGATATTGGAAAAGACAAGTTTTTTGCTCGAACCGCACCTCGACAACTTAAAAATTGTCCTTGCGCGATTCATAAAACCAACTAAAAAATCAGTTTCCAATCCAGGAGTATGTACTAGCTTTTTCGTGGAACGGAGATGGTTTTAATTGATTAAACCTGGACAAATCATATATTTTCTGAAAGATATTGAAAAAAACAAGTTTTTTGCTTGAACTGCACCTCGATAACTTAAAAATTGTCTTAACGCGATTCAAAAAACCGACTAAAAAATCAGTTTCCAATCCGTGAAAATTAGCTTTTTTGTGGAACGGAGATGGTTTTAATCGATTAAACCTGGATAAATTAAAAGTTTTCTGAGAGGTATTAAAATAAGGAAGAATTCTACGTAAACTACACCTCGATAACTTAAAAATTGTCTTAACGCGATTGAAAAAACCGACTAAAAAATCAGTTTCCAATCCGTGAAAATTAGTTTTTTTGTTTAACGGAGATGGTTTTAATTGATTAAACCTGGACAAATCATATATTTTCTGAAAGATATTGGAAAAAACAAGTTTTTTGCTTGAACTGCACCTCGATAACTTAAAAATTGCCCTTGCGCGATTCATAAAACCAACTAAAAAATCAGTTTCCAATCCAGGAGTATGTACTAGCTTTTTTGTGGAACGGAGATGGTTTTAATTGATTAAACCTGGACAAATCATATATTTTCTGAAAGATTTTGAAAAAAACAAGTTTTTTGCTTGAACTGCACCTCGATAACTTAAAAATTGTCTTAACGCGATTCAAAAAACCGACTAAAAAATCAGTTTCCAATCCGTGAAAATTAGCTTTTTTGTGGAACGGAGATGGTTTTAATCGATTAAACCTGGATAAATTAAAAGTTTTCTGAGAGGTATTAAAATAAGGAAGAATTCTACGTAAACTACACCTCGATAACTTCAAAATAGCCTGCGTGCAGTTCGAATAACCGACTAAAAAATCAGTTTCCAATCCGTGAAAAATAGCTTTTTTGTGGAACGGAGATGGTTTTAATCGATTAAACCTGGATAAATTAAAAGTTTTCTGAGAGGTATTAAAATAAGGAAGAATTCTACGTAAACTACACCTCGATAACTTCAAAATAGCCTGCGTGCAGTTCGAATAACCGACTAAAAAATCAGTTTCCAATCCGTGAAAAATAGCTTTTTTGCGGAACGAAGATGGTTTCAATCGATTAAACCTGGATAAATTATATGTTTTCTGAGAGGTATCAAAATAAGAAAGGATTCTACGTAAACTACACCTCGATAACTTCAAAATTGTCTTAACGCGATTGAAAAAACCGACTAAAAAATCAGTTTCCAATCCGTGAAAATTAGCTTTTTTGTGGAACGAAGATGGTTTTAATTGATTAAACCGGGACAAATCATATATTTACTGAAAGTTATTGAAAAAAAGAAGTTTTTTGCTTGAACCGCACCTCGATAACTTAAAAATTTGCCCTTGCGCGATTCAAAAAACAAACTAAAAAATCAGTTTCCAATCCGTGAAAAATAGCTTTTTTGCGGAAAGGAGATGGTTTTAATCGATTAAACCTGGATGAATTAAATGTTTTCTGAGAGGTATTAAAATAAGGAAGAATTCTACGTGAACTACACCACGATAACTTCAAAATTGTCTTAACGCGATTGAAAAAACCGACTAAAAAATCAGTTTCCAATCCGTGAAAATTAGCTTTTTTGTTTAACGGAGATGGTTTTAATTGATTAAACCTGGACAAATCATATATTTTCTGAAAGATATTGGAAAAAACAAGTTTTTTGCTTGAACTGCACCTCGATAACTTAAAAATTGCCCTTGCGCGATTCATAAAACCAACTAAAAAATCAGTTTCCAATCCAGGAGTATGTACTAGCTTTTTTGTGGAACGGAGATGGTTTTAATTGATTAAACCTGGACAAATCATATATTTTCTGAAATATATTGAAAAAAACAAGTTTTTTGCTTGAACTGCACCTCGATAACTTAAAAATTGTCTTAACGCGAATAAAAAAACCGACTAAAAAATCAGTATACCAATCCGTGAAAATTAGCTTTTTTGTGGAACGGAGATGGTTTTAATCGATTAAACCTGGATAAATTAAATGTTTTCTGAGAGGTATTAAAATAAGGAAGAATTCTACGTAAACTACACCTCGATAACTTCAAAATAGCCTTCGTGCAGTTCGAATAACCGACTAAAAAATCAGTTTCCAATCCGTGAAAAATAGCTTTTTTGCGGAACGAAGATGGTTTCAATCGATTAAACCTGGATAAATTATATGTTTTCTGAGAGGTATCAAAATAAGAAAGGATTCTACGTAAACTACACCTCGATAACTTCAAAATTGTCTTAACGCGATTGAAAAAACCGACTAAAAAATCAGTTTCCAATCCGTGAAAATTAGCTTTTTTGTGGAACGAAGATGGTTTTAATTGATTAAACCGGGACAAATCATATATTTACTGAAAGTTATTGAAAAAAAGAAGTTTTTTGCTTGAACCGCATCTCGATAACTTAAAAATTTGCCCTTGCGCGATTCATAAAACCAACTAAAAAATCAGTTTCCAATCCAGGAGTATGTACTACCTTTTTTGTGGAACGAAGATGGTTTTAATTGATTAAACCTGGACAAATCATATATTTACTGAAAGTTATTGGAAAAAAGAAGTTTTTTGCTTGAACCGCACCTCGATAACTTAAAAATTTGCCCTTGCGTGATTCAAAAAACAAACTAAAAAATCAGTTTCCAATCCGTGAAAAATAGCTTTTTTGCGGAACGGAGATGGTTTTAATCGATTAAACCTGGATGAATTAAATGTTTTCTGAGAGGTATTAAAATAAGGAAGAATTCTACGTGAACTACACCACGATAACTTCAAAATTGTCTTAACGCGATTCAAAAAACCGACTAAAAAATCAGTTTCCAATCCGTGAAAATTAGCTTTTTTGTGGAACGAAGATGGTTTTAATTGATTAAACCTGGACAAATCATATATTTTCTGAAAGATATTGGAAAAGACAAGTTTTTTGCTTGAACCGCACCTCGACAACTTAAAAATTGTCCTTGCGCGATTCATAAAACCAACTAAAAATCAGTTTCCAATCCAGGAGTATGTACTAGCTTTTTTGTGGAACGGAGATGGTTTTAATTGATTAAACCTGGACAAATCATATATTTTCTGAAAGATATTGAAAAAAAAAAGTTTTTTGCTTGAACTGCACCTCGATAACTTAAAAATTTGCCCTTGCGCGATTCATAAAACCAACTAAAAAATCAGTTTCCAATCCAGGAGTATGTACTACCTTTTTTGTGGAACGAAGATGGTTTTAATTGATTAAACCTGGACAAATCATATATTTACTGAAAGTTATTGGAAAAAAGAAGTTTTTTGCTTGAACCGCACCTCGATAACTTAAAAATTTGCCCTTGCGCGATTCAAAAAACAAACTAAAAAATCAGTTTCCAATCCGTGAAAAATAGCTTTTTTGCGGAACGGAGATGGTTTTAATCGATTAAACCTGGATGAATTAAATGTTTTCTGAGAGGTATTAAAATAAGGAAGAATTCTACGTGAACTACACCACGATAACTTCAAAATTGTCTTAACGCGATTCAAAAAACCGACTAAAAAATCAGTTTCCAATCCGTGAAAATTAGCTTTTTTGTGGAACGAAGATGGTTTTAATTGATTAAACCTGGACAAATCATATATTTTCTGAAAGATATTGGAAAAGACAAGTTTTTTGCTCGAACCGCACCTCGACAACTTAAAAATTGTCCTTGCGCGATTCATAAAACCAACTAAAAAATCAGTTTCCAATCCAGGAGTATGTACTAGCTTTTTTGTGGAACGGAGATGGTTTTAATTGATTAAACCTGGACAAATCATATATTTTCCGGGAGATATCGAAAAAGGGAAGTTTTCAGCGTGAACCGCACCTTGATAACTTAAAAATTGCCTTTACGCGATTCAAACAACCAACTAAAAAATCAGTTTCCAATCCGTGAAAATAAGCTTTTTAGTGGAACGAGGATGGTTTTAATTGATTAAACCTGGGCATATCATATGTTTTCTGAAAGGTATTAAAAAAAAGAAGTTTTCTGCGTGAACCGCATCACGGTATTTCCGAAATTGCCCTCGCGTGGTTCAAAAACCAGCTGAAAATCCAGTTCTTCATCCTTAAGAAATCGCCTTCTATGCTACCTAAAGATGTTTGAATTTACTAAACCTAGAAGATCATATATATATAAAAAGAGGTACTGAAATAAAGAAGCCGAGATAAGCGCATGATTTCTCAACTACAGAAAAGTGATTGATTAGCGGCTGGTTTTTCGAACCGCTTGAAGGCAATTTCAAGGATACAGCAGTCCGGTTCACGCAGAAAACTTCTTTTTTTCAATATCTTTCCGAAAATATATGATTTGTCCAGGTTTTATCAACTAAAACCATTTCCGTTCCAGAAAAAAGCTGATTTTCACGGATTGGAAACTGATTTTTTTGTTGGTTTTTTGAATCGCGTTTAGTCAATTTTTAAGTTATCGAGGTGCGGTTCACGTAAAAAACTTTCTTTTTTCGATACCTTTCAGAAAACATATGATTTGTCCAGGTTTAATCGATTAAAACCATCTCCGTTCCACAAAAAAGCTAATTTTCACGGATTGGAAACTGATTTTTTAGTTGGTTTTTTGAATATCGTAAAGGCAATTTTTAAGTTATCAAGGTGCGGTTTGAGCAAAAAACTTCTTTTTTTCAATACCTGTTAGAAAACATATAGTTTGTCCAGGTTTAATCGATTAAAACCATCTCCGATCCACAAAAAAGCTAATTTTCACGGATTGGAAACTGATTTTTTAGTTGGTTTTTTGAATATCGTAAAGGCAATTTTTAAGTTATCAAGGTGCGGTTTGAGCAAAAAACTTCTTTTTTTCAATACCTGTTAGAAAACATATAGTTTGTCCAGGTTTAATCGATTAAAACCATCTCCGATCCACAAAAAAGCTAATTTTCACGGATTGGAAACTGATTTTTTAGTTGGTTTTTTGAATATCGTAAAGGCAATTTTTAAGTTATCAAGGTGCGGTTTGAGCAAAAAACTTCTTTTTTTCAATACCTGTTAGAAAATATATAGTTTGTCCAGGTTTAATCGATTAAAACCATCTCCGTTCCGCGAAAAGCTATTTTTCACGGATTGGAAACTGAATTTTTCAGTTGGTTTTTTGAATCGCGTAAAGGCAATTTTTAAGTTTTCGAGGTGCGGTTCACGCAGAAAACTTCCTTTTTTCAATATATTTCCGAAAAGATATGATTCGTCAAGGTTTAATCAATTAAAAACATCTCCGTTCCTTGAAGAAGCGATTTTTCACGAAATGGAAACTGACTTTTTAGTTGGTTTTTGAATCGCATGAAGGCTTTTTTGTAGTTATCGAGGTGTGGTTCACGCAGAATTCTTCCTTTTTTCGATACCTTTCGGAAAACATATGATTTCGGTAGGTTAAATCAATTAAAATCATCTCCGTCCCGCAAAAAAGCTAGTTTTCACGGATGGAAACTGATTTTTTTTTTTTTTTTTTAATCGCGTAAAGGAAATTTTGAAGTAATCGAGGTTTAGAGAAAACTTTCTTTTTTCAATGTTTTTCCGAAAATATATGATTTGTCGAGGTTTAATTAATTGAAACCATCTCCGTTTCGCAAAAATGCGATTTCTCACGGATTGGAAAAATGTTTTTTTAGTTGGTTTTTTGAACCACGCGATGTAAATTTGAAAGTTATCGACGCGGGGTTCACGCAAAAAACTTCCTTTTTTCAATACCTTTTTAATGATATATGATTTGAGCATGTTCATTTTATTAAAAATATCTTCGGTCACCAAAATATAGTTCATAAATTTTATTGCTTCTGACATAAAAAAATTATTGTATGAAAAGCTTTTACAAATGTATAACAGATTGGAGCTAAAAAAATAAAAGTATCGAGTAAATGTAGAATAGAAAAAAAAAATCTTGCTATAAGTAAAAGAAATCGGAGCACGTTTGGTTTGTCGTGATCGGAGCAGCTGGCGCGACACCAAGGCCCAGTTCGTGACAAGAACACGGAGACAGCCGAAGCCGCCCGATCTGGAGTCTAAAAATAGCTGTGCGTCGTTCGGCCCAACGCCGAAAGCCAATACGGAATATAACCGGTAAATTGCCGATTGTGTTTAAACCAAATTAGAATAATTTATCATGATTGTTGCTAAATTGTAACTTAATTGAAACATCAAAATAGCTATAAGCCTTCAGTTTTTTTGTATAGAGTATTATTTTATCAGTACGTACTAATTTATAATCACATCCACTCGACAAAGAAATGTAAAAAAAAAATTAAAATTAAATTATTATTATTGAAGCCCTAACTATTTTTATGTACTACTTCGAAAATAATTTTTCACTTGAATTAAAAATTTCTTGTAGCCCCAAGGCCCAAGCCCCCAGCCGATGCTATCATCGAGCGCCGGCCCTGCGTGCCGGTATACTAGATCGATTATTTTTTTTTTCGGCCGTTTGTTTAGTTGACGGCGCCACGGTCAATTCGGAAGTCTCTCCGAGGTAGGCAGCACTCTTAAGCTATCTTTTAAGCCCAATCCCATCAAAATTGGATCAAATCTAACGTCAGATTATGGGAAACAGTTTTGTACATTTTTGTATCTTAATGACATTTGCTATACATCTATAAATATTGAATTTTTAGGAAGGATTTCCCAGATTCTGCCGTTAATTTTGATCCGATTTTTATGGGGTTGGGCTTTAAAGATAGATTAATAAAAATAAACAATACTAATTTTTTATTTTTATAAAGTAAAGGACCCAATTGTGGACCTCTTATCCCAATTAATGGTCCCCTTAAGCAAAAATCATTTTTAAATATTTTTTTAATGCAAATATCGGCATAAAACTATTTTAAAATAAACTTATGTTATCAAAGAATATTTCGAAATTTTTTTTTCAAGTTTACGTTAATAATTCCGTTTCATTTTGAAAGTCACAATGTTGGTTGACTCAAGAGTTAGGTTGGTGTTCTCGTTGCGGCGAATCAAGCAACTTTCAAACTTGAATTTCTAGGCATACTTTATTTATTTACGCAATGTATCACTGATCAATGAAAAGCTTCGACTTCAAAAATTAGTATAGTGTCAATTTTGTAAGTTAGAAATATAAATTTTTAAATAAATAATGCAGTTCTCATAATTGGGCCCTAGTCTCAAGGTACCCCAATTAATGGTCCTGAAGAGCAGCGGTCCATTAATACGAACCTTTAAATGAAATCCCGAGTACCCCAATTAATAAGACGTTAGTTTTGGCTTTCATACCGAGTTTCATACACTAAAATATCAGCTTTATAAATCTTCTAATGTGGTTAAATTACTTTTGTCAATGAAAACTGTAACTACTTTTAACTTCAATGTCAACAAAAATCGTAACCTCAAAAGTCAATAGTTTGAAATAAAATCACAGGGTCCATTAATTGGGGTAAGAAAAATGTTAAGGGGATATCGCATGTAAAAAAGGTCCATTAATCGGAGTACTTTGACACACAGTCTCAAAAATACGGTCCAAAAGGTCTCTACTTTAAACATTAATTACTCTGTAAATAAATAAAAATTTTTAATAAAAAAAATTGATTTTGATTCTTAAGACCACTAAAATTAAGTATGTACAAAAAAAATTAACCTCACTTGCTTGGTTTTTTCTATAAAATTCAAAAACCCCGAAAGTTGTGATTTTTGGGGTCCACAATTGGGTCCTTTACCTTACTTATTTAGAGAAATTTTCAAAAATTATTCAATCCATTTTATAGATTAATATATTATTGTAGTTATTGAGGTGATCGCGGGACTTTTTTTTTAAAGGGGTCAATATTCTTAAAATTTAAGTAAGACCATGGTGTAAGGAATAAGGTGAGACCATGCGCATAAAAAGTGGTTCCACCAATCAGAAGCGAGTGGGCCGAGTGACGTCACAGCGCGTGGCAAATTCAAACACTGCAGAAATATAAATTAAAATAACTCCGTAAAGCACGCAGGGCATCAAAGATTATAAGCTAAAAAATAAATAAACAGACAAACCGCCAAACTCTACAACCCCATAACCCTGGGCTTTCGAGTATTTTTTATTGAAAAATAAATAAATAAATAAACCAACTACCGAGCTCTACAACCCCATAACGCTGGGCGATTGAAATTTCTTTTATTGAAAAATAAACAAATAAACCAACCCCAAGCTCTACAACCCCATAACGCTGGGCGTTTGAGTTTTTTTTAATTAAAAAATGAATAAATAAATCAACCGCCAAGCTGTACAATCCCATAACCCTGGGCATGCGAGTTTTTTTTTTGAAGAACGAATAAATAAACCAACCGCCAAGCTCTACAATCCCATAACGCTAGGAGTTAGAGTTTTTTTTTTATTAAAAAATAAATAAAAAAACCAACCACCAAGCTCCACAACCCCATAACCCTGGGCATGCCAGTCTTATTTATACAAATAAATAAATAAACCAACTGCCAAGCTTTACAACCCCATAACCCTGGGCATGCGAGTTTTTTTTTTTGAAGAACGAATAAATAAACCAACCGCCAAGCTCTACAATCCCGTAACGCTGGGAGTTAGAGTTTTTTTTTATTCAAAAATGAATAGATAAACATACTACCAAGTTCTACAACCCCATAACGCTGGGTGTTTGAGTTTTTTTTTATTCAAAAATGAATAGATAAACAAACCACCAAGTTCTACAACCCCATAACGCTGGGTGTTTGAGTTTTTTTTTATTAAAAAATAAATAAATAAACCAACCGCCAAGCTGTACAACCCCATAACCCTCGGCATGCGAGTTTTTTTTTTTGAAGAACGAATAAATAAACCAACCGCCAAGCTCTACAATCCCGTAACGCTGGGAGTTAGAGTTTTTTTTTATTCAAAAATGAATAGATAAACATACCACCAAGTTCTACAACTCCATAACGCTGGGTGTTTGAGTTTTTTTTTATTAAAAAATAAATAAATAAACCAACTGCCAAGCTGTACAACCCCAGAACGCTGGGTATGCGAGTTTTATTTATTGAAGAATAAATAAATAAAAAATATATATAATATATCATGATAATAATATAATATATAATAATAAACCAACTGCCAAGCTGTACAACCCCATAACGCTGGACTTTAGAGTTTTTTTTTATTGAAGAATAAATCAAAAAAGCAACCACCAAGCTCTACATCCTAATCATAACGCTGGGCGTTTGAGTTTTTTATTAATAAAATAAATGAATAAACCAAGCACTAAGCTCAACAACCTGAGCGTCAAAGTTTTTTTTATTGAAGAATAAATAAATATATCAACCACCAAGCTCTACAACCCCATAACGCTGCACGCCCAGCGTTATGGGGTTGTAAAGCTTGGCAGTTGGTTTATTTATTTATTTGTATAAATAAGACTGGCATGCCCAGGGTTATGGGGTTGTGGAGCTTGGTGGTTGGTTTTTTTATTTATTTTTTAATAAAAAAAAAACTCTAACTCCCAGCGTTATGGGATTGTAGAGCTTGGCGGTTGGTTTATTTATTCGTTCTTCAAAAAAAAAACTCGCATGCCCAGGGTTATGGGGTTGTAAAGCTTGGCAGTTGGTTTATTTATTTATTTGTATAAATAAGACTGGCATGCCCAGGGTTATGGGGTTGTGGAGCTTGGTGGTTGGTTTTTTTATTTATTTTTTAATAAAAAAAAAACTCTAACTCCCAGCGTTATGGGATTGTAGAGCTTGGCGGTTGGTTTATTTATTCGTTCTTCAAAAAAAAAACTCGCATGCCCAGGGTTATGGGGTTGTAAAGCTTGGCAGTTGGTTTATTTATTTATTTGTATAAATAAGACTGGCATGCCCAGGGTTATGGGGTTGTGGAGCTTGGTGGTTGGTTTTTTTATTTATTTTTTAATAAAAAAAAAACTCTAACTCCTAGCGTTATGGGATTGTAGAGCTTGGCGGTTGGTTTATTCATTCGTTCTTCAAAAAAAAAAACTCGCATGCCCAGGGTTATGGGGTTGTAAAGCTTGGCAGTTGGTTTATTTATTTATTTGTATAAATAAGACTGGCATGCCCAGGGTTATGGGGTTGTGGAGCTTAGCGGTTGGTTTATTTATTTATTTTTCAATAAATAAAACTCGCGTGCCCAGCGTTATGGGGTTGTACAGCTTGGGGGTTGGTTTATTTATTTATTTTTCAATAAAAAAAAACTCAATCGCCCAGCGTTATGGGGTTGTAGAGCTTGGCGGTTGGTTTATTTATTCGTTCTTCAAAAAAAAAAACTCGCATGCCCAGGGTTATGGGGTTGTACAGCTTGGTGGTTGATTTATTTATTTATTTTTTAATGATAAAGCTAGGATGCCTAGCGTTATTGGGTTGTAGAAGCTTGGGGGTTACTGTTTTATTAACTGATTAATGAAAAAGAACTGGAGCGCTCTGGGTTATGTGTTCCGCGCCATGTTTAAATCCGTGACGTCATCCGGCCCTGCGCGAACTGAACGAAAACGCGTCCACTGCATGATCTCACCTTATCTTAGCTTACACCATGAGTAAGACGAAGTTTTTAATACATTTTCTCATACAAATTTGATTTAATAATTTAAGTCAATAATTAAATCAATTTTTTATCTGAATAACTTTTCGAATAGAGTGGGTTTCTCTGGAAATGTATTAGACAAAACTTTTTATGAATAATTTTTTCTATATTAAGTTCTTATACTGTCAGAGAAAATTCCGGTGTTTATCATTTCATTCTTGAAAAAAGTAAAATAATTTTTTTTATTACTTTAATGAAATATTTGGAGTATCACACAGATATTTCTATCTATTTTTATTTTGAGGTAAAAATGAGCTGTCATAAATCAGTTCGTTTAGTTATTATTATTATTTTTTTTTATATATGAATACTTGGCGGGCGTATCCTGCTCTGTTTGCTAGTAGCTCATTACTTCAGCCTTATATATTTTAGTGTAAAAGAAATAAGTCGGTGAGTTGGTTTTCGATGGAAAAAATAAAAATTGTAAAGTTAGGTACTTTCAATCTGTTAAGTTTTCAGTTAATAAGTGTACCAATGTAAATTAAATTGCTTAAATCAATATCTATAAATACCTAAATAGTCTAAATTTGGTCATCCTAACGCTTATTTTATAGTTAATACAGAGGTAAAAAATATTCTCAAGCTGGAGACACCCTTGATACGATTCTATTTAAGATGTACCTTATTTCCAAAATTTTTTGCTGCCGGTTAAAAAGTATTTTTTCAAAATGATTTCTTAGCAAATTGCATCAGAAATATCAAACGAAACAGTTATATAGGAATATTTTGAAAATAAAAATCATGCAAAAAAAAAAGTTAAAAAGTTTTTTTTTTATATTATTGTCAAAGATTTAATGAAGAAGATCTGAATCTTGGGGGAAAGATTTTTTTACATCCTTCGAAGTAATAAATACTTATGACGTAGGAGTTCCGATCAAATTCTCTACTCTTACTTGCAGTATTGCTTTACTTCATAATTATACTATTTTTAAACGGAATTTAAATACATTTTAAGGACTCCTGCGCTGAAGTAAAAAAAGGGAACCAATTTTTTTTGTGGTGAAATTTATAACTTTTGATGGTGAAGAGCCAGGACTCAAGTTGTACGGAAAATATGGGACATCTTATATCACGAGCTACATTTATTTAGATATATTTGCAATAAGAAATTGATTTCTTTTATAAGCTTTTTTTTCAATTCTAATTCAAATAAAACAAAAAACAATAAATGTATAAATATATTTTAATCATGTCTAGTATCAAGTTTTGACATTAAATTATTACATAAAATCTTAAAAATTAAAATTCTAAATCTTGCATGCACTGTAAAACAAGCTTTAGTAAAATTACCTCGATCATCGATGTAAAAATCGAGAACATCGTTGATCGAGGTAAATTTACATCGTTGACCGTAGTAAATATACCCCGCTATCAATGATAACTTTACTAAAAAATGTAAATTTACAAATTACTCCGCTGGTCCACGTTCCTATTTTTTACATCGTTGATCGGTGTAGATTTACCGAATTTCAGTAAAACTACATAACTCAACGATGTAAATTTACGATTTCTGGTTAATTTACATCGATGAGCTAGGTAATTTTGCTTAAACTATTTTTTACAGTGTAGAACCAATCATAAATCGAATGAAATGCTGGTTCTTTTGAACTCTCTTTTGAATTACTTAATCATGGTTACATTCATCATTTATTTTCAAATTTAAAAAAGGTTAACTGCTCAAACATTCAAACTTCAGGTGCCATGGCAACCGCAGTCTCTGTACACAAATTCATATAGTATATTACAACCGCAAACATTTTGTTATCCCTTTCCCTTTATAAAAGAGAGCTATCGCCATCTTGCGTAAGATTTTTATTCGTGAGCTGATTGGTGGAGAAGTTTTTAAAATATTCGAAAAGTGCATTTTGAGGTTACTCTTATTGTTTTTTCCTATGCGCGCTTGAAGCGCGCTCAGAAGAGCTAGTTAATAAAAAAATATTTATCTTATTAGTTTGGTCAAAAAACGTTACAAAAACTTATTCATGACTAAACTAATATTTTATTTAAAAATCTGCACTTATATTTATACTCGATATTTACAAAACTCAACTTTAAAAATTCGAGATTTAAATTTTATTGTCTCAGCCAATCACGTCACGAATAAAATGCTGACATTCTTTTCGGGTTCTCTCTTTTATAGGGGGATAGTGAAAAAATAATAAAACTATGAAGTAAAACTAAGTTGCAAGTTGGTATGGAGAATTCGATCAGAACCCTTACATCGAGCTTTACACAATATTTCTTATTTGAGAGATTATAAAAATAAAATCTCTCTGCGAGGTTTCAGACCTTGACCATCAAATCTTTGGCAATCGTATAAAAAATCTTTTTAAATTTTTTAACATGGTTTAAATGTATTTTTGAAATAATTTCCTCTGTAACTGTTGAATTTGATGTTTCCGATAAAATTCACCAAAAAATTATTTTGCAAAAGTTTTTTTTAACTGGAAGCAAAAAATTTGGGAAGTAAGATACATCTTCAAAAAGCTCACCTGAGCAGGGCCGTATCAAGTAAGGGCACCTCGAGCAAGAGAGTATTTTTTACCTCTGAATTTATAAAAATAAGATTTTAAATAAACATATTTCAGACTTTTTTGGCGTTTAAATATGAATTTAATCAATGGCAGTTCCATTAGTATATTTATCGTAAAAACTAGAAAAATTGAAATTTGATTTTGTAATTTTTTTTTTTTTTTTTACCAATCAAAGTCTTTCAAATGTGGACATTAGCCTGGACGTTAATTTTTTTTTTTCTTTTTTTCCACTTTCGCCGGGCAAATTTTGGTTCTTTGTACCAAAAAAAGCATGAGTGAACATTGACATAAGCATTTTGACCAATTTCTCCCGACCCGCAAGGCACTTGCACTTTTCCATAGGATTTACACGTAAAATAGTGGTCAAAATGTTTATTTCAGCTTACCAGGGTGAATATTATAAAATTTTTTTTTACGATTACATTTTTCTATATAAATTTTCCCGCTGAATCCGATGGAACCATTAGTTTTTGTCTATTCGATGACGAAAAATTATTTTAAGCCGAAAATACGAAAATTCGACGAGAAATTGGTGAAAAATCGCGTTGTTTTTCTAGTAAACCGATTAAAATCATGAAAAAAAATTTTTTGACTACATTATTCTATGTAAATTTTCCCGCTGAATCCAATGAAACCATTAGTTTTTGTCTATTCGATGACGAAAAATTATTTTAAGTCAAAAATACGAAAATCCGACGAAAAATTGGTAAAAAATCGCGTGTTTTCCAGATAAAAACGATTAAAATCATTAAGAAAAATTTTTTGACTACATTTTTCTATGTAAATT
Organism: Encarsia formosa; assembly: GCA_038277355.1. NCBI lineage: Eukaryota > Metazoa > Arthropoda > Insecta > Hymenoptera > Aphelinidae > Encarsia > Encarsia formosa. The sequence goes on along the minus strand of CM076186.1, from coordinate 43,217,635 downwards.
TTCCCGCTGAATCCGATGGAACCATTGGTTTTTGTCTATTCGATGACAAAAAATTATTTTAAGTCAAAAATACGAAAATTCGACGAAAAATTGGTAAAAAATCGCGTGTTTTCCAGATAAAAACGATTAAAATCATTAAAATAAATTTTTTGACTACATTTTTCTCTGTAAATTTTTCCGCTTAATCCGATGGAACCATTAGATTTTACAAATTTTTTGATTGAATAATGAATAAAAGCGAAAAGCTGCCAAAAAAAGTCTAAAAATCTTAAAATAAAAACGATTTTTTGAATATTAATGGTATTTAGAAGGTAATTTTTTTTAGAATCTTGTACTGAGGTTTATTTTCGAATAATACGATGAAACCATCAACTTTTATGAATTTTGTGATTAAAATGTTTTTACTGCTGAAAAGAAGACTTAAAAAAATATTAAAAAATATTTCTTTGGGAATTGGAAAGAATAAAAATTGGTAGGTTTAGTTAACGAGAAAATACAATCTAATTTACGTATCAAAAATCAGTTCTGTAACGCTTATTCTAACTCAAGTTCATAAATTCTTAATAATGTATTATTTCGTTATGCCGCAATTACATCGAGTTAAATTATTTTTTTATATCACAATAAATAATAAAGATATGAATCTAAATTTTCTATTAAAACATTAATCTAAAAATAGTTATAAAGAAATGTGTGGTTCTACTTCCAGTAAAATATTTTACAAAGTGAATAGAAAGAAACACTTAACTAATATAGCTGCGTCAAGGTCGCTTTGTTGCTATCTGGAAATATCTTTCGATATTCTTTAATGACAGGTAACAAAAATTGCGCTTGTTCCTCATCTTTGGTAAGTAAATTATTAAATTCTGAAATAAGTTTGATTTCCCGTTCTGCTATATCATTGCCAGCTTTTAAGTTACCAACGATATCTTTACCATTAAGAAATTCTCTATTTTTACCCTACTCCGATAGATGTTTTGATAAAAATTTAGTGGTGATGTTATATCGTTTAAAAAATTCAATTGACTTTTTACAAATATAATTACTTATATTAGAATTTATAATGTTTTTTTCATTTGTTTTATAAACAAGAATACGTTTGTTGTAATTAAAACGACAATCTACTGAATCCAGAGCTTTGCACATCTCGACTTTTTCTTCACATGATACATTCATATCAAAGAATGAGAGTGCCGCCAACTCTGGAGCTAAGTACCACAAGTGCTTGAACAATTTATTTAATGCGACATCGGAAATGCATTTGTCGGTTGTTTTGTAATTGTCAAATTCTTTTAGAAACTTTGAATCATTATAGGGAGCCTGAGCAGAAAATGTAGAACTAAACCACGCTTGCACATAAAATCTGATTATAAATATGGGTCAAAATAATACTTTTTTAAAAAACCGTCCGCACGAGGTTCACCGATTTTATTGCAATTTTTTTTGGCAAAATTACTATTTAATAGAAGACTTTTGCCGCAAACTAGAGGTCTCTATCTTATTTCAGCTTGGTGTTAGATTTTTTCAAAGATTGAAAAATGGCCTATTTTTAAGCTATTTTAAGCAATTTTAACGGATTCTTCGAAAAATTCTAACTTTTGATCAAAATGAGATAGTAACCTCTAATTTGCGGAAAAATTTTGTTCAAAATAAGTTCTTTTTTGTAAAAATATTTTGACAACATAGTTTGATTATTTTTATAATAATACAATCCTACACAGATATTGCTATTTTTGCTCACTTGCAGGTATCTTCAAACGACCGTAGCTTTTTCTAGACTAAATTTTTGTGAATATTAAAAGATTGTTAAATTTTTTTTATGAAAAAACAAAAATTTTGCGACCAACCGGAACCCTTTACGATCTTCCGTTTCCAAGATACAGCTGTTTAAAGTTGTCAAAAAACACAAAAAACGCGTTTTTTACGATTTTTACACGCATTTTCGAACGGTTTCGACCTTTTTTTCTCTCAAAAATATGTGGAATCTTCTCTTCATATGTTTCCAAACAAGCTCCCATAGTAATTTTAGTGCGGATTTGGAGTTTTAGTTGATTCCAAAGCATACACTTTTGATACATTTTATGTGCTAAACTACTGTTTTTTTAACAATATACACGCTACATTTAACTTTTTCGTTCATTATGGATGTAACGAAATTATTTTTTGACTATAAACTATTTAAATTCCAGTCAAAATTAGGTCACCTGCTATGAAAAAATTGATACTCAACGAAATATCGATCTCAATATCAAAATAATATACTACTTTTATTCAGTTTTTTAGTTTTTTGATTCGTTAAAAATCTATGTTCAAATATTGTAAATAATATACCACTTATTTATTTATTTTTTTCTATTTTTGAAATTACAAATAATTGATCATAGTTTATCAATTATTCTGATTATTTTCCCGAGCTGAATTTCAACCAATAGGAACGCCGCATTTGACATTTGGCGGAAGGGTGTGGGTAAAATTATTTCGATAATTTTTCGGTTATTTCAAATTCGAACGTTTCAAGTTGCATAGCAACTCGAATTGTTGGACTTACTCGATTCAGCTTTTGGGTTGGACCCGAGTCACTGCGGTGTATACCGATAAATGAGTATTCATTATTATATTCATATTCAACAAATGGTAATAGAACTATAACCGCAAAAATGTAAAATACAGCATTTCTATAAGTTGAAATTTAGCTGGGGAAAATAATCCAGCCGAATACCCCTCATGCTTCAAAATTTGAGACAATTTTCCTCCAGTTTTTTTGCACTGCAGCTCGCGGGGCAAGTTTGACAAAAAATCACTCACGCTTCGCGCTCGTGATTTTTAAACTGCCAAACTTGCCCCCCTCGTTGCTGTACAACAAAACACAGTCGGAAAATTATCGATAATTTTGAAGCACTAGGGGTATTACGACTGATAAAAAAATCATAGATTACTATTGCTTACTCTGAAAAAAATGAGTCCAAGTTAAAAATGTTATATTTTGAATGCTATGAACCATAAAACAATCTACCAATCTACTTTCTACTTATAATTGTATCCACTTATGAAAAAGAGAATGAGAGATTCGATTAGAAAGTCGAGTCAATATGTCGAATCGAAAATTAAACTTTGATTCTTGGAGCAAGAGCGCCCCCTTTCAAGCCTCTCAAAAGTGTGAACCAGTCGAACGCGCCAAATTTGAAATCTTCAGGCATGCCCGATTTGAATTTTTATTTTATTTTTTTATTTTTTTTTATTAATAAAGTGAGTAACGAAATTTACATTTTTAAGAGACAAATAAGCGGACAAGCTTACAACCCCATAACCCTAGGCGTAGTGAATAACAAGTAATTAACTTTTTTAATAAACGAATAAGCCGATAAGCTGCAACCCCACAACCTTGAGCATGGCTAAACAAAATTTTAATTTTTTTAATAAACAAATAAGCCGATAAGCTACAACACCATAACCTTGGGCATGGCTGAAAAAAATGTAAATATTTTTAATAATCAAATAAGGCGATAAGCTACAACCCCATAACCTTGGGCATGGCTAAAAAAAATGTTAATATTTTTAATAAACAAATAAGGCGATGAGCTACAAATCCATAACACTGGGCGGAGTGAATGAAAAATAATTAAATTTTTTAATAAACAAATAAGCTGATTAGCTACAACCCCATAACATTGGGCATGGCTCAAAAGTTTTTTTTATCCATGCCCAAGGTTATGGGGTGGTAAACTTGTTTGCCTAGTTGTTTATTTAAATATTCACATATTTTATATTCGCTACGCCCAATGTTAAGGGGTTGTAGCTCATCAGCTCATTTGTTTATTCAAAAAATTAATTATTTTTCATTCACTACGCCCAATGTTATGGGGTTGTTCATTGGCTTATTTGTTTATTAAAAAAATTAAAATTTTTTTTAGCCATACCCCGGGTTATGGGGTTGTAGCTCATCAGCTTATTTGTTTATTAAAAAAATTTATTATTTTTACTAAGTATGCCTAGTGTTTTGGAGTGTAGCTCATCGGCTTATTTGCTTAATAAAAAAATTAATTTTTTTTTATTTGCTACGCTCACCGTTATGGGGTTGTAGCTCATCGGCTCATTTGTTTATTAAAAAAATTAATTATTTTACATTTGCTACGCCAACCGTCATGGGGTTGTAGCTCATCGGCTTATTTGTTTATAAAAAAATTAATTATTTTTCATTCACTACGCCCAGTATTATGGGGTTGTAGCTTATTGGCTTATTTATTTATTAAAAAAATTAAAAATTTTTCTAGCCATGCCCAAGGTTATGGGGTTGTAGCTTATCAGCTTATTTGTTTATTAAAAAAATTAACTATTTGTTATTCACTTCGCCTAGGGCTATGGGGTTGTAAGCTTGTCCGCTTATTTGTCTTTAAAAAATGTAAATTTCGTTACTCACTTTATTAATTAAGGTGGTTTTCTACCAGAGCTAGTCAAGTTAAAGACTAAAAAAAAATTATCACACCAAATTACTAAAAATTGGTTATTAAAATTTATTTTTTAACTTTTTATGGCTTCTGAAATAAAAATCTACCAAGTAAACATTGACAATGACAATAAAACATTTTTTTAAACTTTTAACCTCACCTTTGAATACCGCAGTTTTGGAGGTTATTCACGTGAAAATTATTTTCGTAAAATTATTGTAAAATTCGTAAAAGGTCAATTTTTCGCAGTTTCAAGAAATAAATTCTTCGATAGTGAAACTATATGTATGTGGTTATTGTAAAGGATCTCTATTGTAAGAAGACAAATATCAATAATTTAGTACACTTTTTCAGCGTAGCGGCCATACGTGTAATGAAAGAAATTCAATCTTGAACTTGCTGTAGTTTTTAAACTACACTGTCAATTTTGACTAGACTTCGTTAAAATGTTTATTAATATCTAATGAACATCTCCAGAAAATTTGAACTGATTCTCTAAGTTCATGCATTTGGTAGAAAACCACCTTAAGGAGGTTCCCTACCATCTACGTAAGTCAAATGTGTATTTGGCTACAGTAGTCGTCTGCTCATTGGCTCAGCTACTTTCCAACCTCTGTATGAGCCAATGAGAAGTCATATTTACAAGAATATAAAATCAATTGTTTATAATTATTGCTACAGGCTCCTAATGAATGTTTTTAAACGAGTATAATCAAAGTCTGATTTTTTCCGATTTTTAGGCGAAGTTGCATTGAAATCTGAGGGCTGGAAATTAAGTATTTGCTGTTTTAGTAAATTTCCCATTAGAATCCATGCAAATTTGTGAAATTTTAAATGTTTATCCCTTATGGAAAAAACCGGTGTTAACACCTAATTTTCAGCGTTAACACTGATTTTTCGGTGTAAACACTAGATTTTGAGTGTTAACACCGAAAGTTCGGTGTTGACACTCAACTGTTGGGTGTTGACACCCACAATTGGGAGTTTACACCCAATAGGTTCAGTGTTAACACCAAAGTTAAGTGTTGACACTCAACTGTTGGGTGTTGACACCCACAATTGGGAGTTTAAGCCCAATAGGTTCAGTGTTTTTTTTTTTTTTTTTTTTTTTTTATACTTATTTATAGTTGCGACTTTTTATGCTCCGTATGGGCTTATTGACGACTTTGTCCCTACACTGCTTCGCATTAGCCCATGGCCCATATGGACCATGTGGAGTACGGGAAACCCAGGGTATGTGCCTCATTCGAGTTAATCGTAAGACCAGCGCTGAACCGGCAGGCTCATTGGGACTTTTTATCCCACATATCGCCCCCAATCAGATAGTCTTGGATTAGACCAGTGCCGAAGCGAGTTTAGCTCATTGGGAAATTATGCCCCAAATATTGCCCCCAGTCGAGATAAACTTACAACCAGCGCTGAAATGATGCCCCCCGGTAAACACCGACTCCAAAGCAGTTGGGGTGAACGTAGGGATCGACATAACCGACGCAACGAACGAAGAAAATAATTCCAAGTTAGTTGCGCGGAGAATCGAACCCAAGACCCCAAAGCACGACGTTGTTTCAGAAGCGAGCACGCTAACCACTGACCCAACGACCGCTCAAGGTTCAGTGTTTACACCAAAGTTAAGCGTTGACACTCGACTGTTGGGTGTTGAGACTCGCAATGGGAGTTTACACCCAATATGTTCACCGTTAACACCGAAGTTAAGTGTTAACACTTAAGTTTTGGGTGTCAACACCCACACTATTGCGAGTTTATACATAAAAGGTTTAGTGCTAACACCAAAGTTAAGTTATAATAATTATGGGTATTACACCTAAAATAATTAGTGTTTACACCAAAGTTTAAAGTTAGTTGGAATGTTACACTCAAAATGGAATTTTGACGCTCAATCCGTTTTTAATAAAAAATTAATGAAGAATTCAATAGATGATATGCTTAATCACTAGGATCAAAAATAAATACCATAACTGGAAATTCTTTATTATTGCACAGATATATCGTGAGTTCGTCGTGTACTATAAAGTAAGTACAAAACGTCTGAGACAGTAATTGAAATACAAAAAAATGAAATTAATTACTAAAAATTATTCCAGAATTCGAATAACTCATTAAATTTTTATCGTCAAACATTTAAGTTTTTTTTTTAAAGTAATTTGTTCAAAATTCATTTTTTTATTTAGAAAATTACGTCTGAACTGAAATAATGAAAAAACCCTAGTAAAAAATACATGAACTTTTAAGTTAAGAACTAAAAGTATATATTCGGCCAAAGGAGCGGTAAAAATGATTATTTTAGAAAAAACTGGTAACAGACAAAAAAATGAATATATTTGAAATTTTTTGAAACCAATCAATAGTAAGCCAATTATGAAAAAAATAATAATAATTTTGTAACATGCTTTTATTTAAAAAGTACTATATTCTGACGTACTTATTAAAAATTCACATCCAAAGAATTAGACCCGATTGCTCGGAGAAGACCCCCAGGTACCCCCGGCATCGGTAACCTGGATGTCCAAGACTGCACATTAACGTATCGACATTCAAACTTATACTGTCTATAAAATTTTAGACCTCTAAGTCTCGTAGGCTCAAAACTATAGTGCTATTGGCAGATTTGAACATACGACGTTGATGACGTGATCGAAACTTTGTGAGTTAAAGGAAATCATGAGAATAAATATAATTAATAATAAAAAGTTCAAATCAATTTATCAAAAAAGAAATAAGGTGGTATAATTGTTTTAATTTCTGACAAAAAAAAAATAAAAAAATGAATTTTTATGAAAAACACCCGAATTTTGGGTGTTAACACTGAAATTTTTATTTTAATAATTGTTAATATAGTTTTTATAAACATGTTAAAAGTAATGTTTTTTAATCGTATATAAACTAAATAATCAAAAAAAGTTTGTTTCAATGTTTATATATTATTTTAAACATAGTATTTGCAACAAAGAGCGTGGCTAAGTGGATAAAGTGGTCGGTAAATTCTCGTCAACTTGAAGATCGATGGTTCGAATCCCCATGAGGCCAATTTTTTTTTTTTCGGTTTAGTGTAACACTCCTTTGGGTGTAACACTCCATTGGGTGTAACACTCCATTTGGGTGTAACACCGCATTGGGTGTGCGAAATCACACCCAATGCGGTGTAGAAGTTCGGTGTTATTTTTAGTGTTATTTTTCGGTGTTTACACCGATTTTTTCCATAAGGGCAAAAAAGAAATAAGGTGGTTTAATTGTTTTAATCTCTGCCAAAAAAAATTAAAAAAATGAATTTTTATGAAAAACACCCGAATTTTGGGTGTTAACACTGAAATTTTTATTTTAATAATTGTTATTATAGTTTTTATAAACAAGTTAAAAGTAATTTTTTTTAATCATATGCAAACTAAATAATCAAAAAAAGTTTGTTTCAATGTTTATATATTATTTTAAACACAGTATTTTTAATCAAGAGCGTGGCTAAGTGGATAAAGTGGTCGGTAAATTTTCGTCAACTTGAAGATCGATGGTTTGAATCCCCACGAGGCTAATTTTATTTTTTTTCGGTTTAGTGTAACACTCCTTTGGGTGTTACACTCCATTGGGTGTAACACTCCATTTGGGTGTAACACCGCATTGGGTGTGCGAAATCACACCCAATGCGGTGTAGAAGTTCGGTGTTATTTTCAGTGTTATTTTTCGGTGTTTACACCGATTTTTTCCATAAGGGACCAGCTAAAATTTCCATTTGAAATTTTAGCTGAGCTATTTTTATACTAAAAACTATGTGTTCATTTATTTTGGATAAAATCTGTGGGCTAGATCTATTTGGTAGGAAACCTCCTTAAAAAAAAAAAAATAATAATAAAAAAATTCAAATAAGCATGCCTGAAGATATTAAATTTGGCACGTCCGACTGGTTCACACTTTTGAGGGGCTTGAAAGGGGGCGCTCTTGCTCCAAGAATCAAAGTTTAAGTTTCGATTCGATATATCGATTCGACTTTCTAATCGAATCTCTCATTCTCTTTTTCATAAGTGGATACAATCATAAGTAGTAAGTAGATTGGTAGATTGTTTTATGCTGCATAGCATTCAAAAAATAACATTTTTAATTTGGACTCATTTTTTTCAGAGTAAGCAGTAGTATGATTGTTTCATCAGAATAATTGATAAACTATGATCAATTCTTTGTCATTTCAAAAATAGAAAAAAATAATTAAATAAGTGGTATATTATTTACAATATTTGAACATAGATTTTTAACGAATCAAAAAACTAAAAAACTGAATAAAAGTAGTATATTATTTTGATATTGAGATCAGTATTTCGTTGAGTATCAATTTTTTCATAGCAGGCGACCTAATTTTGGCTGGAATTTAAATAGTTTTTAGTCAAAAAATAATTTCAAAACATCTATAATGAACGAAAAAGTTAAATGTAACGTGTATATTGTTAAAAAAACAGTAGTTTAGCACATAAAATGTATCAAAAGTGTAGCTTTGGAATCAACTAAGACTCCAAATCCGCACTACAATTACTATGGGAGCTTGTTTGGAAACATATGAAGAGAAGATTCCACATATTTTTGAGAGAGAAAAAAAGGTCGAAACCGTTCAAAAATGCGTGTAAAAATCGTAAAAAACACGTTTTTTGTGTTTTTTGACAACTTAAAACAGCTGTATTTTGGAAGCAGAAGATCGTACAGAGTTCCAGTTGGTCGCAAAATCTTTGTTTTTTCATAAAAAAAATTTAACAATTTTTTAATATGCACAAAAATTTAGCCTAGAAAAAGCTACGGTCGTTTGAAGATACCTGCAAATGAGCAAAAATAGCAATATCTGTGTAGGACTGTATTATTATAAAAATAACGAAACTATTTTGTCAAAATATTTTTTCAAAAAAAAACTCATTTTGAACAAAATTTTGCCGCAAACTAGAGGTTTCTATCTCATTTTGATCAAAAGTTAGAATTTTTCGAAAAATACCTTAAAATTGCTTAAAACAGCTTAAAAATAGGCCATTTTTCAATCTTTGAAAAAATCTAGCACCAAGCAGAAATAAGATAGAGACCTTTAGTTTGCGGCAAAAGTCTTCTATTAAATAGTAATTTTGCCAAAAAAAATTGCAATAAAATCGGTGAACCTCGTGCGGACGGTTTTAAAAAAAAGTATTATTTTGACCCATATACAAACGTCTCTACATTTTAACTCATTTTCTTTCTGTCCAACAAAGAACTGTTTTCGAAAAATGTACATGTTTAGAGAATAAATGGCCTTAGCCATCCATATGGCATGGTGTATCGTTCCAGGTTGATGAAATTTGGTCTCTTTAGGAATTTTCCCTTCAAGAAAAATTACCACCAGTTCTAAAAACTCTTCGTAATCTCTCCTGGTCTGTCCTTTTTCCAAGAGTTCTAAGCTAAATTGTAAAATTTTTTCTTTTACATCTTTTAAAGATTCATTTACAAATTCATCAACCATGCCCTTTTCGAAGTCGGTTTGATTAACGTTTCTCCAGAACTCTTCAAAATTTTTAAATAAATTGACCTCAGGGCCAGTAGTTTTGCCAAATTTTGCTTCAAACGTAGCTCTCAAAATCACTTCATAAATATGATGTCGGCATATGAGCCACAAAAGTTCTTTTTCCAAATACTGCTCCAATAAGACGCAAGCTCCTTTGACTATACCAGTGTTGCTAGCGGTTGAATCACAACAAAGTGCTTGGATATTGTCGAGCAGGCACCAATCTATAAAGTCTCATAGACAGCTACCGCCTGATTTGCTCCAGAACTTGAAGTAATCACTGCAGCTTTTAAAAGTTGCTCCACCCCACTACTTGAGACAACTATTGCTAACTTATCCCTCTTTTCATTACGAAAAAGACCTGGAAGTAATTTGCCGTCAATGTGTATCGTTTTTTGAAGATTTAAAAAAAGAGCTGGGGCAAGCTTTTTTATAGTTTCAAATCTTTTTTGGCGAAATTTTTGTCGAGCTTCATGAATCGAAGTAGATTTCAGAACTAAATTTTTTGTTTCTACATTCATAGCTTGTGCAGCAGCCATTAATAAATGCATCGCATTTCTTTTACTAATTAAACATTTATCTAATACTACTGCTAATTTACTTGTCATAAACGGTTCCGTAGCTCTCCTTTTGGGAGATGGTGACTGTTGTGAAGGTGGTGATTCAGACTCGGGTCCAATGAAAGAATCCAATTCTTCTAAAAACCAATTTTAAATCAATTAGAAGTTTTTCTATGAATATTGTTATTTTGATAGAAATAATTGTAAGTTTACACATATAAACAACAAGTTTCTTTTTTTCCATGAGAATATATAAAAAACTTATAGGAATGAAAATTAAATCAATAGCGAGGTACAGCAAAAATAAAGATATATTTTTTACCATAAATATTAATAATGATTGAGAAGATTTTTGAATTTTTAAGATTTTATATAAGTTTAAAAACTTCAAAAATAATTTTTTTTTAATATTGTATAGTGAAGAAAATCTCAATATTAGATTCTATTTTATTATCAAGCTGATTAAAAAGGCTAACCTTTTGTTAATATAAGAGATGATTCCATTTTTGATGAGCAAGTAAGACTTGTTTTTTTTAAATTGTAAAGTTTTTCTTTCTCCAGTTTTAAAGCTTCATCATCCACCTCCATTGCTGACGTGTTTGATGTGTCTGACTCAGTATTAAATTTTTTTAATTTTATTCAGAAAAAAACAGTTTTGGTATGAATTTTAGATGAGACAGAATTATCTCCGAAATGTCACACTATTTTTCAGTAACGCATATTTTTTCTCTAGATTCAACTTTAAAAGTACTCTTTGTACCTCGAGAATCAAGTATTTTTCGCGCTCGCATGTAATCGTTACGTCCGAGGGCAGAGTAGCGGAGGAAAAATGCAAAATTATACAAAAGTTCTAAATACTTGTCCGAAAGTATGAATATTTTATGTACCGATGGAAGCAAAATTCTACTCAAAGTTCATTGTCAAACGTTTAGTTTTTGTGATCGTACGATTAAATAGGTGATATATTGCAGCCAGAAATACATTATAATTATTTTGTTTAATATCAGTACAAAAAAGATTTCAAAAAAATTCCAACAAAAATTTTTGCTAAAAAAAAATTTTGCGCAGCTAAAAAACAGCTAATATTTTACGTTTGAAAAAGATATCAATAAAAGAAACTCTACGAATGCAATTTTGAAAGTCATTTTTTAATTAACAGTATTTAAAATTAACGCTCACGGTCTTAAAACGGCATTCTATTTACTAGTAAAATAAAGAAATAATAACCTTCTGTTCCTGCTTGAGATAAATCATCTTTTGACACCATTTGCTCAACTGACTTTAATTTATTGGACATCAAGTATACGTCTTTTTCATCATTTTTGTTGTTGACGTCCATATATAATACATTTGAAAATGTTATTTTTGAAGTAGAGGGAATAGACAATTTTTTAGAATTACCAATTTTTCGTCGAATTTTCGTATTTTTGACTTAAAATAATTTTTTGTCATCGAATAGACAAAAACTAATGGTTCCATCGGATTCAGCGGGAAAATTTACATAGAAAAATGTAGTCAAAAAATTTTTCTTAATGATTTTAATCGTTTTTATCTGGAAAACACGCGATTTTTTACCAATTTTTCGTCGAATTTTCGTATTTTTGACTTAAAATAATTTTTTGTCATCGAATAGACAAAAACTAATGGTTCCATCGGATTCAGCGGGAAAATTTACATAGAAAAATGTAGTCAAAAAATTTTTCTTAATGATTTTAATCGTTTTTATCTGGAAAACACGCGATTTTTTACCAATTTTTCGTCGAATTTTCGTATTTTTGACTTAAAATAATTTTTTGTCATCGAATAGACAAAAACTAATGGTTCCATCGGATTCAGCGGGAAAATTTACATAGAAAAATGTAGTCAAAAAATTTTTCTTTAAAAATCTTGAACAAGAAAATAACGAAAAACCAAGAATAAATTGGAAAAACTTCTTTGAATACACTGTTAACAGAGGCAGCTTAGCCGCCACGCTAACCACGCTACAGCGTGGGGCGGCAGCTTCGTAAGAGGGCGGCAAAACCAAAAAGCAATTTTTTTTTTTTTTTTTTTTTTAGTAAGCGAAAAAAGATTAAGTTTTTTTAATTTATACTTCGAATTTAATAAATGACTTATCAATTATACCTCAAATTTTAAACCCCCAAATACCCTGGGCGCCCGAGTTCAATAAAAAAAACTGATCCGCTATCCCCCAAGCTTCAAACGCCCAAAACCCTGGGCGCCAGAGTTCAACAATAAAACTGGTTGGCTATCCCCCAAGCTCTAAGCCCCCAAGTACCCTGGGCGCCCGAGTTCAACAAAAACCTGATCAGCTATCCCCCAAGCTCTAAACCCCTAAATACCCTGGGCGCCCAAGTTCAACAAAAAAACTTATCGGCTATCCCCCAAGCTCTAAACCTCTAAAACCCTGGTTACCGAGTGGAATCATTTTACAGGTTCAGCGTACTTTATATTTGAATATCAAGTCCATAAAAAAGTTTTTTTTTTTTTTTGTTCCACAAAAAGGTTGTGGTGTACTTTTATTTACATCACTTGTGAGTACTACAAAATAATAAAAAATCAATATAAAATAATAAAATAAATAACCAATAAACAAACGAAAATTTTTACACTTTTATCGAAATGTGTCTCTATCATAGAAGCATTTAATTTATAGTTAAAATAAAAAATTTGTTAATAATGTTGCAAACAAAGAGTTTAACAATAAGTAAAAGCTTATAGTGTTTTCCTAGTCAACCAGGCAGTTTTGGAGTTAAAAATTTCAGATTTACAACTATATGGTATAATTGCGCCAGTGCAGCGTAATTAGGTATTGTAACAAAATTATTTATTTCATGTTCAAGTTAACTAAAATGCACTCATATTTTCGGAATAATTCAACTCGGGCTCCCAAGGTTTTCGGGGGTTTAGAGCTTGGGGGATAGCCGATAAGTTTTTTTGTTGAGCTCGGGCGCCCAGAGTATTTGGGGGTCCAAGGCTTGGGGGATAATTAACCAGTCTATTTATTGAACTCAACGTTTTTTTTTAGATGCATTTTAAAGGGCGGCATCTTTCTTCGCGTAGGGGCGGCAAATTACCTAATCCGCCTCTGACTGTTAAGCAAAATGAAAAAGACAAGACTTGAATTTTTTACCTTTTTTCAAGACTAAGACAAGACTTTGCCAAATCTTGGTTATGTCTTGGTCTCGGCAAGGACTAGCATGGTTGAGTAAAAATTAAATACTTAAAATTTTATCAAAATTTTTTCATCATTTAAATAATTATTTAACTAAATGCATCCAAATAAGCAGGAGGTTGAATTTTTATTTACAAGTTAAATTGAAAAATTGAATAACTTATGTTAAAATTTATAAATTTTTTTTAGTGAACACTCAAAAAAAATTTTTAATTTTAACACGATAAAAAATATTACTATTTTACAATTTTATTTTAAAACTAACCTGTAATATTTTCTGAATTGTTCGACTTCCATCGAGAAAGGATTTAACATATCCCGTAAATTTATTGTTATATTTCGGTGTAAATAATCAGCTTTTTTTTTCTTCTTCTAATTCCTCTTCAATCAGCATAGCACCTGTTCCAATTGCAGCTATCGTGAATATTTTTTCTACTGTAGACTCAGTTTTAAGGTGGTTTTCTACCAGAGCTAGTCAAGTTTAAGACTAAAAAAAAAAATATTTCACCAAATTAGTAAAAATTGTTTATTAAAATTTAATTTTTAACTTTTTATGGCTTCTGAAATTATTTTCTACCAAAAAAACATTGACAATCACAACAAAACATTTTTTTAAACTTTTAACCTCACCTTTGAATACCGCAGTTTTGGAGGTTATTCACGTGAAAATTATTTTTGTAAAATTATTGTAAAATTTATAAAAGGTCAATTTTTTACAGTTTCATGGAATGAATTCTTAGATAGTAAAACTATATTTATGTAGTTTTTCTAAAAGATCTCTATTGTAAGAAGACAAATATCAATAATTTAGTCCACTTTTTCAGCGTAACGCTCTTTTTAGAGTGTATATCGTTAAATAAAACTTTTTTTTTATTAATTAACAGTTATAGCGAGTGTTAATCCGTTAAATTTGTGAAAAAAATAGCGCATGCGCAGAATCTTTATTCAATAATTAACGCTCGCGTTAATCTTAGTGAATAAACCCCCTGGGGCCTGATTCTGGGATTTTTAACGCTTTCGTAAGGATCTCTAAGATGCCATTACGTGCGAGTAGTTCTGTTACGTGACATATTTTAAAGCAATTCATTGCAAGTAAATTCTTTTTGAATACTCGAATACTCTTCTGAGTAACCTACACCTAAGAGCTGACTTGCAAATGAATGTTGCAACTTCAATCTAGACTTAATTCCCAATCACTTAAAAGGTGCAAGCTTGTAATCAAATCTGGCTTCCCTCTTTTCATTCGCGCTCCTTGGTCATTGTCCTCGTTACATTTCACAACTAACCTCTCTTCATTTCCCAATTCCTACTTTCCGCCGAGTCAGGTGCAACGTGACCTTCCCGCGTGTCAATCGTTTTTGAGGAGATCAGGTTAAATAGCGGCACCTGCGAGTGCAACGACAGTTCGACCCGAGCGGGGACGAGTGAGAGTCGTCCCCGGCTCTCTTAGTGTTAGTGTAGGTTCAAGATATAGTCTTTCGCGAGCAGGGACGATTGCGAGTAGTCCCTGGCTGATTACATTAAAAGTACCGTATAAGCGGGGACGAGTAACGGTCGTCCCCGAATAAAGTTCTATTTGTGATTATAAAAGTACCAGAAATAAAACACCTAATAGAATCTACAAAATACCGACTTAAATTATTATCTTCAAAGGCACGATTAACGGGGGTCGTAAAGGCCGGCCCCCGACACGCGCAGACAAGAGGTTACCGGGCTCCCTGGTTATTTACCTATTTTTCCCAGGCTGCTAAAATAAAAAGAGAGTTAAGGGTCAGTTAAGCTCCGGCCTAACTGTCCCTTAACAAGTTCAATTATTTAATCATTCTTAACGATAATTCAGCGCGTTATTACTTCGCGATCGAAGAATGACAAGATAATGCTCGATAAAATCGATTTAACGAGTAATATTAATAGTTTAAGGCTAACCTTATCAATCGTTGTATTACGCATATTAAAGTAAACGTTAAATATTAATACAATAACAGTTATCAATATATTAAAGTACATACATGATATACACATAAATCCTACTTACTAATTAGAAGTGACGCCTCACGTGAAATGGAAAGATGTATTTATTTTGACATTAGCCAGTAATGAGTGACTTGATGGTTTTTGCACTGTTTAAAAATTTTTATAGAGAACAATTTTAAAAAATTAATTAAAAAATAAAAAATAAAATAAAATAAATGAATGAATTTTTTTCCTACCTTTATTTTAATTCCGTTTTCATTGATAAAAAAATCAAATTCTTGAAGCCAAGTCCTCAATTTCCAAAAAACGAAATGCAGTCCAATAACTGTAAGAAAACCCTACTTTTCATCCTGAAAATCGTGTTTTCTACGAAAAAGTCAGAAGCTCACAATGTAGTGTTTCTTTCAAATATTAACACTTTTCATAAATGAAAACGACCTTGAAAAGAGTAGTCTGTAACATTTCCCATGAGAATGTATCTCTTAATAAGTGTTTAACCATTTACCATGTAACGAGTACGTAGCTTATTTTTGTTAATTACCTTTTATGTACTCTATTCTTTAACCGCACAAACTAGAAAGAGATGTGTAAAAAATGTCAAACTTGGGAACTGAAAGATGATACTGTTAAATTTATAGAGGCTGGAGGTTTCCGGTTGTTGAGTATTTAAATATTTTCATCACGTTATTTTAACCCGTAATCTTATGGGAGAGTGCATTTTTAATAAAATTTTCATATAATAGCATGTGATCAGGTGTTCGGAATCTTATCAGAATAGATAAAATATGTGCGAATAACGTACAACTAATCAAATAATCCTTTCCGTTCTTCTAAGTATTATTTAAAAACAAAAATATGTGTTTCAGATTGAAAAAACTTCTGCTATATATGCACTGATATATCTATACGCGTGAAGCTAGTCAAATGTTCAGCCAAAATTGCATCTTGACTAAAGCCGTAGGTGTGGCCGTACCTTAAATATCTTATGATTCAATGCAGACGAAAGTGAACCTCAGCAAAAAATGATTATTTGTGACGTCTTTATCAATTTTAAAATTTTTATTAAAGTGTTTAATTGAATGAATGATAGTTACTAGTAGCAATAAGTACTCCTTTATGACTCCAAATTCGTTTTAAAAAATTTTTAATTTTGTACGATATTTGTAATTTTCAGTTTTATCCCTTCAAATTAGGGCAAAAATACTGATAAACTCTTTTCTTCAAGATGAATAAAATTGTACAAATTTATCTGTTTACTTAAAACTAATTATTGTCAAAGAGAGTTGAAGAGTCATACTCGATGCTGCTCAGGTCCGATTGGGTTAGAAACTTTTTTTTTTAAACTATTAGCTGTTGTCGTACATGTCCCAGCCGTCAAACTGATTTTTTAATTTTTAAAATCATTATTTTATTTTAATCTAAAAAATTAGTATTATTTTAGAGATTAATGCTTGTAGTATGTTTTTTAGTATGACATAATTTTTTTCCAAATCTTTTACTCAGTACAATTCACAGAGGTTTTTGATGATTTTGAGGAAAAAAATACACTTCCGTTTTATGGTCATACTCGTCACAGCTGTATTTTTGTGAATCTAAGCTATCATGAAATTTCATGGCGTTTTTGATATCAAATTTTTTGAACATCCCAAACAGTTCTAAACACGTTTTGAGCTATTATTGGCAAAGTTTAATCTTAAAAATTATCTTGGAACATTTTTTCTCTGTGTTTTACTAAAAAAAATTTTAATTGGTCAATACTACACACAAGGAAGTACTTTGCTTTGGACTTTTTTTCTTATTTCATTGATATCGAGTAAAAATTTACCCGGAATGGAGCTACAGATTGAAACAGATATAGCGGAGGGAATATCCATATTTGATACACCAATTAATAGTGCCTCAAAAATGAACATTTCTATAAACCCACTAGCATTTAAAATCGACTCAATATAATCGTACAGGTCTCATTTAAAAGTTGTTGACGTAAGCTTTAAAATAAGATCTTGTGTTAAAAATGTTTATTTCCCGCATACTAACCGGTAAATCAGAAGCTTGCTCCTTTTTTTCGGTTATCATGCGTGAAAATACATTACTACACTGGTCACTAGTTCTATTGCGTTATATGTTGACATTTTAACGCATAACACAATCAATAAACACAGTCAATAAATACATAGAATTTTAACGAATAACAGAATTCTTCGTTAAACTGATCGTTTAGAATTCGTTAAATCTCAGAGTAAGGCCCCTGATACAGCTGTCGGTAAGAAAGGCACGCTACCGCTGACTTTGCTTCGTTCCAACGCAGACTTCGTTGTCACATAGTAACGTTGGAGCGTGGCCGGCCGTTTGCATTGCACCATCGCTGAATTCAGCTACGATGCAAGGGTTTTTTTTTCTTTTCGTGCAGGGTTTCGAAAGTTGAAAGACTTCGTATTTCTTCTTATCAACTAACTATTTAATAACTTTTGGGATCATTACATTGTAGGAGTCTATGTGTACTTACGTTTTTAATCAATATGTTTAAACCTGTTAACTAACGAGGCAAAGATTTTTTAATACACTTCTCTTCATTATTTAATTAATCATTTGAAAAAAAAGAAAATTGGTTTAAATTTTTGTTAGTTCCTAAAAGTGCTTTGATTTGATTTTATTAAAAAATATTTCAAATTACTAGAGTTTTGTCGCAGAAATGTTGCACTGTTCCTATCGTTTTTATCATTTCCCTTGAAATAAATTTAGCTAAACTGCTTTGGAAGATACCTTTTGCCCACGCAGGTCTTGTAGATTTTGATAGTTATCGTCGGCCATGGTAAAAAATCGATATATGTCATGCACAGAAAAGCATTTGGCAGCCATGTTGCATTTTTACACCTCACTGTTCATCGTTCCCGGCGTGGTCATTCTTTTTGAGATTATTGCAAAATGCAGTGACGATCGTTTTGTTTATTTGCAGCTTTGCGAACATGAGTGTTTACTATCCAAAAGTTGCCATTAAAACATAACTAAATCACATAAATGCTGATTGCAAATTCTGTACACGCGCGTAAGCATATACTCTCTTACAGGTTATACGTACGTACTTTCCGTTGACATATGGGGCCGTCCACGTTCAGAATGCAGGAAAATCTCCGATTTTTTAAAATCCTTCTGAAATTTTTTTCATCGATTTCTAGTATAAAAAGAGAAAGTTTTCCAGAATTTTGAGTTTCAAAAAAAATGTTGTGCTCTCTGTGAATAAAAAAGTCTTTTACGGAAATATTTCATTTGAAAAAAAATGTATCGCTGTTTTTTACTAATTCTGCTGGCATTTTGAAATGAATGGGCCGATTTTCATGTGGTTTGTTGCATTTGAAAGAAGAGAAAAAAAACTTTTGAAAAATGTCCAACTTTTTTAATTTTCATGTCTCGAAACCGATGTAGCAGCTAATTAGTTCTGAACATGCTCATTGGACTTTTTCCAAAAATGCTTTTTTTTTTTTTTTTTTTTTTTTGATATTTTTTACTTTATTTCGGTGTCTACTTTGAGTATTTATAGAAGTAATTTTTTATATTTTAGTTTAGAATCGTTTTCATCACATAATTGTGAAAAATAACACTCTAAAAAAATTAAAAAATCAACCTTTTTCGACTTTGCAGCCTATTTTATTGATATAGCATGCTTCAAACAATATTTTAAATAACATCTCGTTGCAGGTGAAGTCAAGAGCTTTTCAACGGTATAAGATTTTGTATGAAAAATCCTACTAAATCTAAAGTTACAAGCTTTTAAAGATAAAAAAAAGTGTACCACATGAACTGTAAACCTGAAATATGTCTAAAACTCATATGTTTGTTTAAAAAAAAACCATATGAATGAAACTGTCTTTTAACCTCTCAAATTACAAAAAAATCAACTCAATTTCTAAGATTTGTCACAATTTTTGGCTTATTTAATTTTCCCATAATACCCCAATTCTCAGAATAATACTTATTTGCAGAAGAAAAGAAGGAACTTGTATTGAAAATAAACAAATAATTTTATTGCCACTTATATATTTTTATTTTCAAAGTAAATTTTAAACATTTAAAAAGAAATCTAAAAATTATGGAAAAGTTTCCTTTCTTACCTATGTATAATTTGACTAAAAAGGAATATGTACCAGAATTAAAATTTTCCCAATAAAACTAAAGAAAATTTAAACTTTTTTTGTAAAACGTAAAAGGGTTAATCTGTCATATTATAAAAATTTATTATTTTTATCTTTACTATAAAGAACTCTCAATATAATTTTTAATAAATTAAAAGTGGCGCTTAAAATTGTTTGGAATTTTTTCATGTCTTGTCTGCTATGGGCAGAACTTATGTTTAACATTAGGCTTTTTCCCAAAAAATATCTGATAAGGTGATTTGTTTTCAATAGTGTTGGCCAATGTTCGATTCTTTAAATAAGCAACTGTATTAATAATTTCTGGCCAATATCTCAAATTTATTTTAGCTTCTCTCATTAAACATCTACCAATATCCATTGCAGATCTATTGTACCTTTCCGCTACTCCATTCAATTCGTGGACGTAGGGTGGACAAGTTATTAATTTAATCCCTTTATATTTAATAAAATTAAAAATTTCTTTATTTAAATATTCTTTGCCATTATCACATTTTAATTTTTTAATTTTTTTATTCAGCTGATTTTCAACAAGATTGACATATTCTATAAAGCAATGAATAGTCTCTGACTTACTCTTTATACAAAAAATTTTGGTACATTTACTGTAATCATCAACAAATGTCAAAAAATATTTCTCCCCATTATAACCTAAAGTTTTATGGGGTCCATTCAAATCTGTATGGATTAATTTAAGAATTTCAGAGGAATTGCATCATGTTGCATCATTTTCGAAAGGAACATTTGCCATTTTACTTTTTATGCAATTAGCACATTTCATATCAATTTTTTCTAAATTTTCTGGTAACCCATCTAATAATTTAAAATTTACTAATTTATTTAAATAATTGAAATTTACATGCCCTAAGGCTGTATGCCATTTTTCCTTTTGAGTTAATTTTACAGCATTAGTGTAAATGCCTTCATTAATAAATTCATTCTTTATAAAACTTTCTAAATAGTAAGATCATTAATAGCATATGCAACTGTAATTAATTTTTGTCTTTTAGTATATATTTCAATATAATCATCACTAGAATAAAGAATCGAATTTTTAGCAATTTGATGATAACTTAACAAATTTTTTTTTATACCTTCCACATTGTAATGTATGCGTTTTAGGTAAGTGAATGAACTAGAAAGAATGTTAAAACTGCTAAAGCGTAGTTAGCAGAAAGTATGTCAAGCAGGTTATTGACACGCTGATCAAGCATTAGGCGTTGTCCAAGCGAGCATTATATATACAGCGAGCAACACTCTTACGGGAGCTCAGTCACAATGTAACGTCAGTGAAATAAACTTATATATTCAACCTTACACTAAAAGCTTATTCAAAATACTCCTCCCTCAAACCATCACAATTGGCGACGAGGATAAAAACCACGAAAATCCGACGAGGATAAAAGCAAAAAATCCGACGAGGATAAAAGTTCATTTACAGTGAAAAAGTGTACACAAAAAAGGGCGTGACGAGCGCTAAAGTGATTAACAAATAAAGAGGTTACATTACAAAATTCACAAAACGCGACAAGCGCATAAAATTTAATGTGTGAGAAAAGTGAAATTTCTGAAAACATAAAAAAGCTAATAGAAGGAAAAACAGCTACGTGGGTACATTCGTTAAGAAAAGACGACCTTGTACATTATCTTGATAAATTCGATATCAAGGTAATACTTAAGACCGTATCATGGAAAGATCTTAAAAAAGTAGCGAAAGAATTTAAAATTGAAAAAAAAAACATCGATAAAACAAATTTAGTAAATTTATTATCTGAGTGGAAGTATTTTAACCAAACAACAGTCAATATATGGCTTAAGGCGAAGGTAAAAGATCGACAATTACTGAATTTATTAAGTGTTGAAGAACTTAGAAGGGTATGCAAAATAATATTAAAAAATTATCAAACGTTAGCAGCAAATGAACGCATTGAGAAAAACAAAGGTTCGATAGAAGAAGAAGAAGAACAAGAAAGCGACTTAAACGCAACGATAATAAATTCAAGTGTAGAAAATAAAGAAAAAATTGCGCAAACTGAACCAGCAAACTCGGCAGAAAGTGAAGAAATTATATTAGATCTCGAAATGGCTGACTTCGAATTCCACAAGAATAAAGACAGCTGGGAAAAATATATTGAACGTATCGAATTCTTTTGTATTGCAAATAAAATTAACGATGACAATATAAAAGTAGCTACATTAATTACAAAGTGCGGGGCAAAAACATACAAACTGATACGCGACTTGTGTGCTCCAAGCAAACCAAAAGACAAAAAGTTCGATGAGATCACAAAGCTAGTAAGTGACCACCTTACACCAAAAAAGAACACAGCGATGGAACGATGCATTTTTGCGCAAACAAAGCAAAATGTAAACGAATCAATCAACGAGTTTGTAGCTAGGTTAAGAGAATTAGCTATGAACTGCAATTTTAAAGACTTGGACGAGGCTTTATGTAATCAAATAGTATGCGGAGTTCGAGACTACAACACGAAAATTGCTTTATTCAGTGAAAGCGAATTAACATTGGAAAAAGCAATAGAGATCGCTACCACTCGAGAAACAGCAGTGAAAAATGCAGCGTCAACAGAAAAGAAAACAAATTTCGAACAAATTCAACACGTAAGCAGCTCACAAAGATTCCAGAGGAAAGGCGGAGTACCACACAACGGCGGCTACAACAAGGGCAACAGCAGCAGCAGCAACTACAACGGCAACTACGAGAGCGGTAACGTAAATAATAAGTATAGCGCAAGTAATTCGCGTGATTTTAAATACAATTGTTACCGGTGTGGCTTGAATAATCATTGAGCGAAAGATTGTAAATTCATAAATTATAATTGTAACTTTTGCAAAAAGTAGGTCATTGAGAAAAAATATGCATTAAAAAACACGGAAAAAATATAATTTTTAATAATGCTGACGGTAACGCGAGAAGTAACAGTAGCAGGCAGTGCAATCATGTGCAGCCAGAAGAGCGCGAATCAAACGATGAGTTCGAACATTCCGATGAATTTTATTCTATTAAAGAAAACAAAGTGAAAATTAATAAGATAGACGCAAAACCTCAATTTGTAGAGGTAATAATAAATAATATTCAATTTGAAATGGAAATTGACACCGGGTCATATGTAACAGCTATGTCGGAAGAAGATAAGAATAAATATTTTCCAAACGAAAAATTAAGCAAAAGTGATCTTACATTAACGTGTTACGGAGGATTACCACTGAATCCTATCGGAATTTTAAAAGTAAAAGTAAATTTCTTAGAAAGCGAGAAAAACTTAGATTTGTACATTATAGCGGGCTCAGAACCTTTATTGTTAGGTCGGCAATGGCTGAAAGCTTTTAATTTATGGCCGTTAAAATTAATGAAAAAGGAACGTGAAAGAAATGTTTTAAAAATAGAGAGCGAAACTATAAAACTTAACATGTTAAAAAAATTTCCGGTATTATTCTCTAACACGCAAGGGTGCTATAAGGGAAAAAAAGTGCATTTGGTCTTTAAGGAGAATGTAAGACCAATACAATTGAAACCACATCACGCGCCATTCGCGCTGATGTCGAAAATTTCGAGCGAGATACAAAGATTGATAAGTTTGGGAAACTTAGAGCCAGTAGAATGCAGTGAATGGGCAACACCCATTATTCCGGTATTAAAGAAAAACGGAGAAGTGCGTAATTGCGGTAATTTAAACTAACAGTCAACCCGCAATTAGTAATTAAAAGGCATCCAATACCTCTTAAAGAAAAAATTTTTAACACGTTAAGAGTCGGAAATAAATGGTCGCAAATGCAATTCGAATTAGATGACGAATCTAAAAACGCGTTAACAATTAATACACATGAAGGATTATATCGATACACAAAGCTAGGCGATGTATAGCATCAAGTCCGGGAGAATGTCAAGATATCCTCGAAGAAATTTTAAAAGGTATAAAACATACGGAAATTTACATTGATAATATTTATATTACGGGTCAAACGGACCAATAACATATTGAAATTTTAACAGAGATTTTTGCGAGACTAGATGAAGCAGGTCAACGCGTAAATTTAGATAAATGTGATTTTTTTAAAGAAAGCATTGAAATTTTAGGGTTTGTTATAAACGAGAACGGATTAAACCCAAGTCCTTCTAAGATAAAAGCAATTAAAGAAGCACCCTCGCCAAAAAATCATAAAGAATTAGAAGCTTTTTTAGGCTTAGTAAATTTTTACGAAAAATTCTTGAAAGACAGGGCAGAACACGTTTGCCCACTGTACGCGTTACTTAAAGAGAAAAAATGGGTATGGTCAGATCGGTGCGAAAAAGAATTCAACTGGATAAAAAATCAAATAACGTCCGAAAATGTGTTAGCATTATTTGATCCAGACATACAGCTAGTTTTAGCATGCGACGCGAGTGACGTAGGCATGTCAGCAATTTCATCTCACAGGTACGACGACGGTACGGAAAGGCCAATAGCTTTTGCTTCAAAAGTAATTCCGAAAAGCGAAAGACATCGCGCTATAATTGACAAAGAAGCAGGAGCAATTATTTTCGGTTTCAAAAAATTTTACCAGTACATTATTGGTAATCATATTATTTTGAAAACAGATCACGAACCGTTAAAGTTTATTTTCGGTAATAAAAATATATCAACAATGTTACATAGTAGATTACAAAGATGGGCGTATTTTTTGTCAGGGTACACGTACACAATCGAAGTTGTAAAGTCAAAAGCAAACGGGAATTGCGACGCGTTATCACGTCTCCCGATAGACGACAAAACACCTGTATTTCCTTCAGAGTACAGTAATTTAAATTACATTCAAAACGGTTGGTATATAATAGATTTTAAACAAGTAGCCAAGGAAACGTCAAAAGACTTAAAGCTTAAACAAATAATTGCATTTATAAAAAAAGATTGGGTGAAAATCAATAAATTAACGGAAACAGAAAGAGCATTTCACGCGAAACGCAACGAATTAGATATAGTAGACAATTGTATCACATGGGGTCATAGATTAGTGATACCTGAAATACTCAGAGCACAAATGCTACGCGACTTACATATATCTCACTTGGGTATAGTTAAAATGAAACAATTAGCCCGAAACTACTTTTGGTGGCCAGGAATAGATTCAGATATAGAAGCATTAGCTAATACATGTAAAATCTGCTTAGAAGCGCGACCGGATCCGAGAAAAGTACAGCTTTCACCGTGGCAATGGCCAAGTACACCTTGGACACGAATACATATAGATTTTTTAGGACCTTTTCACGGGAATATGTTTTTAGCTATAGTAGATGCTCATTCGAAATGGCCAGAAATTATTAATATGAAGAAAGACACAACAGCGAAAAAACTGATTAAAGTAATAGATTCAATTTTTAGTAGATTCGGTTTGCCGAAAATTGTCGTTAGTGACAACGGTCCACAACTAAAAAGCGAAGAATTTCGACGATATTTGAAAAGTCTTAGAATAAAGCATATTTTTTCAGCGCCATATTTTCCAGCTACAAACGAAGCTGCAGAAAATTTTGTAAGAACCATGAAAGATAAAGTTGACAAGATGATACGAGACGGGCACAGCTTAGATTTTGCTTTAAATAGATTTTTATTTGACTACAGAACTACTGAACACACAACAACGGGAAAAACACCATCATATTTAAGGTTTAAACGTGAACTTAGAACTCGTTTTGAATTGTTAAAGCCAGATGTAAAAACAAAAGTTGAATTGCAACAGTTTAACCAAAAAAGATTTAGATCAGGGGATAGAAAAATAGAATTCGAAATAGGAGACATAGTCTATGCTAAAGATTTTCGAAATTTTACCGATAAAAAAGCAGAAGCGAAAATTTTAGAAAGAATATCACCAATAGTTTACAATATTCAATTTAAAGATGGTTATATTACTAAAAGGCACGTAAATCAAATTATAAAGACGCAAATAAGGTCAAATCTAAAAAGGGGGGAATTAGGCGAAAGCGAGTCTATTTCCAAAAATCAAACAAACAAACAATCTGTAACAGGCGAGCGTAAAACAAAAAGCGCAGCAAATGAAAAAATTGTGAAAAATTGCGAGCGAAATAAAATTGTAAAAAAGAGTATGATGAATGACGAGAGAGAGTACATGGAGCAAGTGCAAGGTGATAAGAAAAGTGCAGTGAAACAAAAAAATAAGTGCAGAGTGGAAAACCAAAGTGGACCAAAAAGGTCAGAAAGGTTGCGAAATAAAACCAGAGTGAATCAAAAATAAAAAGGGGGGAATTGTAATGTATGCGTTTTAGGTAAGTGAATGAACTAGAAAGAATGTTAAAACTGCTAAAGCGTAGTTAGCAGAAAGTATGTCAAGCAGGTTATTGACACGCTGATCAAGCATTAGGCGTTGTCCAAGCGAGCATTACATATACAGCGAGCAACACTCTTACGGGAGCTCAGTCACAATGTAACGTCAGTGAAATAAACTTATATATTTAACCTTACACTAAAAGCTTATTCAAAATACTCCTCCCTAAAACCATCACACACATAAAATACATTTTTTAATTCAATTAATTTTTTACCATAACAGCTTTCAAAATAAACTTTCATATTACCTTTCTTTGTTGCTTTAATACAATCACCATTTGGCAAGTTTACTTGGATCGGGTTATCTAAATTTACAGAATGACTAAAATATTTATCAGAATTTACAACATGATGTGTACAACCACTAACTAACAACCAATTTAATTTATTATAATTA
The DNA here is from genome assembly GCA_038277355.1 of Encarsia formosa. Taxonomy (NCBI): domain Eukaryota; kingdom Metazoa; phylum Arthropoda; class Insecta; order Hymenoptera; family Aphelinidae; genus Encarsia; species Encarsia formosa. The sequence goes on along the minus strand of CM076186.1, from coordinate 43,191,080 downwards.
TCATTAAGATTATCACAATTGTTTACCTTTACCTCATTTATCTTGTTTATATTGAATTCTGTAAACCATGCTGCGAAAGAGTTGTCGTCGCTCTGGTTATCCGTTGACTCAGCTCTATGTTGATTGTTGCCTCTGCCTCTGCTTTGGCCTCTGAAGTTGTTGCCTCTGTAGTTGCCTCTGTAGTTGCCTCGTTGAGAACCACTTTATCCTCTGTAGTGCTGTTGTTGATAAGCACCTCTGCCTCGTTCACTGCCGTGTTGACCAAATTGTCCATATTTATTTGTTTGCAATGTTTTTTAAATGTCCAGGTTTGTTGCAGTTGTAGCAAACTCCTTTTACCTTTGTATTAAAGGTACTCACATTTGTTTTATTTTCACTTTGTTCACTTGATTTTTAACTTTTTTCTTTTATTTTTGATTTCACATAGTCCACAGTTGTTTGTTGTTCTGGCAATAAATCCAGATAATCACCAATATAGCTATAATTGCTTGGTAAAGCATTTAGCACGTGTCTTAATTTTTCTGACTCTGATAATGTTCCACCAGCGGCTGTATAATGATTGCACGCTGTTTCAAATTTTACAAAAAATTCTTCCACTTTATTGCACTGTTTTAATTTTATGCATTCGATTTTATTTCTATTTATTATTTGTAGTGCAGTAGATTTTGTTTCACACATTGATTTTAATTTATTTATTATCTCGAGACTTGATTTGCACTCTTTTATATATTCTAATTGTTTATTAGAAATTTTACTTATTATGAATGCTCTCGCTAACTTTTCTTTTTTATTCCAAACATCTTCATCATCATTTAAAGTTCTTTCTCGTTCTACTTGTTCTAAACAATCTTTGCAATCTAGCATCATTAAAACCCTAAATTTCCAATTCTCGAACTCTTGACCATCAAACATGTCAATTCCATCATTAAAATCATTCGATTTGTTTCTAGCCATTTTTATTTTTAAATTTGTTTTATTTTCTTTTTTATCTACTATATTTTTTAAAATCAAAACTTCCTTTAAATTTTTTAAAAATATTCTTCTTAAATAATTTTTTTGATCTTTGCTTAATCTAAAATTTGGATCATTTATTTCTTTCAGAAGATTATTTATTTCTTCTTATTTATTTTGTTTTTTTAAATTTAACCAATTAAACATTTAGTTAACCTTATTTTTCACAAAGTTTATTATTAGTCATGTCCTTCACTTTTCAAAAACTCTCAAAATAATTAATTCAATTGCTCACTGTTCATTTATTCGATACTCGATTTTAAAAATCTCAACATGTGCTTAACCTCAATTTTCGCCATGAGCTCGCTTAACCTCGCGACACGCCATGCGTTTCCACTAATTTTAATCCTCGTGCATCAACATTTTGCACGGATTTTTTCTTCAGGCCTTTCACGCCATTCTCTTAATTAGACTTCAAACTAATTATTATTCGGAATCTTTCATTTCCTTGTGACTTAAAAAGTACGCAAGAAGAATGACAAAAAAAAACTTATCTTTCGGAGCACATGTTATTTTTAGCCAAACTTTTTCTTCACTAAACTACGTTCTCTGCTACCATGTTGGAATTATTGTAGAGGTAGATCAAATTAGTGAAACACTTTGGGGTTGATTCATAGTATTTAATTTTTCTTTAATAGTAAGGTTACAAATTATCCGCATGCGAGCATCGTGCTCCGCACCGATCAGCTGCTAATACAGTACTCGACTGGTCGCGTCGCGTCGCGTGACGTAGTTACGTGATGTGCTCTCGCTCACACATACACGTATTCTATTCGTGTTCACCGTCGGGCGTCGAAACAATAGATGGTGACACGATTCTAATATTACAATATTTAGCTATATTTCAACAGTTGCAAATTATTTTTAAAAGCTTGTAACTTTAGATTTAGTAGGATTTTTCATACAAAATCTTATACCGTTGAAAAGCTCTTGCACGGAGAAAAAAATTGCCGGATAAACCCGAGTTATAGTAAGACGAAACAAACCCGTGTCAGGAAGCACAGAACAATCCCGCATGCTCAGCCCGGTTGAACCAGGCTGGCGTACGGGATTGACATCAAACGCATGCCATCATGTTGCACGCAAGGCATTGACTTCAGACGCATGCCGCCTAAAATCGTTGGAAGTCAATCCCGGTTCAACCGGGCTGAGCATGCGGGATTGTTCAGTGCTTCCTGACACGGGTTTGTTTCGTTTCTAACTCGGGTTTATCCGGGAATTTTTTCCTCCGCGTGACTTCAGCTACAACAAGATGTTATTTAAAATATTGTTTGAAGCATGCTATATCAATAAAATAGGCTTGAATGTCGAAAAGGTTGATTTTTTAATTTTTTTAGAGTGGTATTTTTCACAAATATGTGATGAAAACGACTCTAAACTCGAGTATAAAAAATTTCTTCTATAAATACTCAAAGTAGACACCAAAATAAAGTAAAAAATATCAAAAAAATAAAAAAAAAAATAGCATTTTTGGAAAAAGTCAAATGAGTATGTTCAGAACTAATTAGCTACTACATCGGTTTCGAGACATGAAAATTAAAAAAGTTGGACATTTTTCAATAGTTTTTTTTCTCTTCTTTCAAATGCAACAAACCGCGTGAAAATCGGCCCATTCATTTCAAAATGCCAGCAGAATTAGTAAAAAACAGCGATACATTTTTTTTCAAATGAAATATTTCCGTAAAAGACTCTTTTATTCACAGAGGGCATAAAAAAATTTTTGGAACTCAAAATTTTGGGAAACTTTCTCTTTTTATATCAGAAATCGATGAAAAAAATTTCAGAAGGATTTAAAAAAATCGGAGATTTTCCTGCATTCTTAAATTCTTAACGTGGACGGCCCCATATGCAATGTTCACTGCAGAGTCTTCAGATATGTTTTATGCTGCATTGTTTGATTAGTATCACCGACCTATTCAAGTTTACGTGGAAGTATTTTATAATTTATTTCAATAAAATCAATCATCAAGAGAATAAATTAACAGCATTTTGTAGACAATGTAAATAAAACAAAATGTGTAGCCCAAAAAAAAGTTAATGTAAGCCACAAATGAAAAAAAATCCCTTTCTTTTAAATTTAGAGATGAATATCGAATTTTCTGTATGGCTATGAGAAAAAAGTTTTTGTTTTATATTTCTAATATCGTCAAGATTTCGTTTACATCGTAAAGCTACAGGTTGTTCGATTAAATTTACAGGTTTCAAAGAGAGGACATTTTGGCGACACTATTGTCACAGATTGAGGGTTCAGGATCAGGTATTAAGAGAGTACCAAGTTATGTTGCACCAGATTTAGCAGCGCAAATTCGACGTCATGTTTCAAACAGTGTAAGATTGCGAAAAGGATCCTTTCCTTGTTACTTCATCACTGATATAACTACTTTTTCTCTACCTGCTGAGGTAAAAAATAATTTTTTTATTATATTTCTTTACTTTTTATTTTTTTATTTTAGTAATTAAAAGTTGCTTAGTTAAAACTAGCCTTTATACTTAGTAAATTTTTACTTGAAACAAGTAGACCTTACGTAGATCAATTTTAAAAATGAAGGCTTGATTCGTCATTAGAAGCCCCAAAAATCCTTGAATACTGAGGAAATAAATTTTTAATTTAAACAAGTAGTTTTTGCATAGGTCAATTCTAATAACGAAGGTCACATTCGTCTATAGCACCCTCCAAAACCCTCGTATACCGCACTGACAGAAAGAAACTGTGACCGTTACCACGCTGCAGCAGTAGTTACTGAATATGCAGTAATAATGTCTTGAAAAATCGCCCATCTATAGTTACTTAAAATGCGGTAACTGTTACCGCATAGGAAGTATAATGAATCTTCTTTTCAAGTTCTATCAAACACTTCCGTTTGAGGTTAAAAATTGCAAATTTTCTGTTATTCTTAATTTATCTTAAACCACTTTATCTTAAGACATTGTCCATTTAAAAAAAAAAAAAAAAGATTTGAATAAATTCAAGGCTACCATTTGAGCGTAATTAAATCAAAATCGGATGAAAATCGGCTTTAGAAAATATGAAAAATTTGTCGAGGTTGAATCGATGAAATAGTATAGCGTGGAGCAGACGACGCGACGTTCAGAGGACGGCTCTGCGGAGGTGGCCGCCAGCAGCATTTTTGAATTGAATTTATTGCCTTGAAGAATAATTGAATTAATAAATTAATTTTTTAAATCATTTAATTCAGTTGCACCCGTTTAACTGGTAAATCAATCGATGGCTAACCTTCACCTTTGAAAAAATTTATTGATTATCTTATCCTAAGCATGCAAAATAATAAATAATCAATGAGCTGGTATTTTTCTAACTACTGATGAATCTTTCAGGTCTCAATTGTTGTCTTTCTGATGAAAATTATTGACATTTTTTCTTCTCTATTTGAGATCATTGTTTTAAAATCTTTTTTATTCTTGCATACAGTTCAAAATCTTGAAATTTTAAGTATTCAGACTACTGGATTATTCCCTTTTTTTCAACTTATATGCACAATTTTTTTTTTAATATTCATGTGATAAAAATATTTAAATAAGAATATTTAATAATATTATTTTATAAACATGCACATGTAACCACCACCAAAATAGACAAGTATTCAGTCTTCTGGATTATTCCTTTTTTCTTCAATTTATATACACAATTTTTTTTTTTAATATTCATGCAATAAAAATATTTGAATAAGAATACTTAAAACAACAAAATTTTATAAACATGCAAACATAACCACCACCAAAACAAATATTTACAGAACAAACATCAGTGGTTTGAAAACTTATAAAAAATCAATAAAATTCTTCTTTATTTGCAGCAATAGTATACAAATTTCTTCTGTTGAACAAAAATCTTCATGTGGGAAAAATCTCTTTTATTCTTCCACCCAGTTGAGAGTATCTTTAAGTTTGAAGTTTTGTAGATTATTCCTTTATTCTTCCTCAATAGTGTTATACAATTTCTTTATTAGATTCAATCATTATATTGACTTGCACCTATAACCTCCACCAGAACAATTCCTTCCTACAACAACCGCCTACATATTATGTATAATTACTTATATGTTTACAATTAACTTAATTTTCACACAACAGTTTTGATTTTTTAACTGTTTTAATTATCTAAAGTTTGCAAATTTTGAGTAAATAGGCTTTTCAGATCCTTATTATTGATCAACCAAAATAATAAAGTTGTTTAAAAAGGTTTTAGTATTACAATATTTAAGTTTTAATTAAAACAAATAAAAAAATCTGCGACAACCTTTATGATGATTTTATTATAGTAATGTAGAGTTTGATTACTCCTGTTTTACTATTGTGCACAAAATAAAATTAAACAAATACATATGAAAGCAAAAAAAAGGACTGAAATATAAGAAAAGCCGTATGCAACAAGAGATATTTTTTTATTGTTGCTGATTTAATTAAAATTGGCATTGGTATGTATTCCAAAAATCCAAGTATATTAAACTTTATAATTTTCTCATTCTAGATAAAAATTATAGATGCCGGCTGTCACCAATTTAAACTTGATTTTAGACAATCAAAAGTTATTCATAAATGTGACTTGATTAGATGAACTTTTTATAAATTTTGTAAAGGTAATCCAAGTTACTTGAAGATAATATCAACAAAAATCTATGCTGCCAAAGATCCTTTGTGAAACTCACAATATTTTAAAGTGCAGGATTAGTTTTATTTTTTATTAACTAAAAGCATGCATTACTTATGATTTTGTTGAAATTAAAATTAAAAGAAAACTTCACCCATAATGACACAACATTTATCTTCTTTTATGCATTTTAACCAAGTATTTTGAGATTGCTTTCTATTTGACTCTATAATAAAGAAAAAGGAAAAAAAAAAAAACAAACAAACAAAAAAGATACAACTTAAAATGTATCTTTTTGTTTGTCCCCAAGAAGTAATTGCAGTAATGTCAGGAAATCTAGATTCTTAGCCAGTTGAAATAAACTTTCTTGATATTGTAACACTTTTTCAAAACTCACAGGTGGGTGAAATAACCTTCAACGAATAAATAATTTAATGGATAAGACGAAAATTCGAACCCAGTTTGAAACCCATGTCGTACCATAAACCTCGTCATCAGCTGATTCTAAGTGCCCTTTCCATTTCCAATTTGCATCACTCTAGGTGCGTGCGCATTCCGCTCCTCGCCGAGTTCCAAGCGACTCGGCCAATCAGCGTCGACGCGCTGCATCTTTCTCACTCCTCCACGTGCGAGTCCTTCCTGCACGTGTAGCTCGAGCAAAGTTAGAAAAAAAAACAAAAAAAACAAACAATTGAAAAGATTTTACTTCTTTTTTTTAGCTTTTAATTGAAATTTTAATCTTTTTCTTAGATTTAACTTGATTATATTTTCATGTAAAATTCGTATAACATGAGTTTTAAAAAAAAATATGTAAATGTACTTAAAAATTAAAAAATAAAAATATTAATAGAAATTAACTGTACCTAAACAATTATTTTTTATAATCAAGCTTTGGAGGGGCACAATTTAAATATAACTTTCAAACATTATAATTCAAGTGTCATGATTGGCACGGTGGCTGTGGGCTCCGTTTTAAAATTTGCTGTCGTTAGTTCGATCCCGGCCCCCTTTTTTTTTTTTTTTTTAATATTTTTTTGTTAGACTCTGAGATATTACATTCCGACATAATTAAACTTTTATACTCAAGCTCAGGAGGGTCACGATTTAAATATAAGTTTCAAATTTAAATTTGGAAATGAATCGTGTAGTCTAGTGGCTATAGAACTGCATTTTATTTTACCGTCGTCGGTTCGAGTCCTGGCACTTTTTTTTTTTTTAAATAGATTTTTATTAAACAACTTTGTATTGCCTAGTGAATAACAATAATAGTTAAGTATGACTTTATATTGACGATCCAGGCATATTTCGTACAAACATTCCCACTTTAAGAGCATAGCCACCAAAAACGTGAGAAAATTTCTAAAAATTATAAATTCAATTAAAAATGAATTTAAATAGATGTTTGTACGAAATATGCTCCTGTTTGTAGAGAAATGATAAAATAATCTTCGTACGTTTGCATTCTTTTTATCAAGTAAGTAGTAACTGTAAAAAAAAAGGACCTCTTGCATAATCACCAAAATCTGATCCTCACCAAATTGGCTAAAATTGTGGATTTAGGTGCCTTTTGGGACCTACAAAAACACCTCACAGTTAGTTTTTCGGTTGGCGGATTTACCGTGCATGCGCAGAGACTTTTGTGTCCCATTTAAAATACATGGGAAACCACAATTTCAGGTAGTTTTTCGTTTATTTCTCGAATATCCGACTTGGTCCAGGTCTGAAATTTTAGTATGTTATGAAGACATGAAAAACTTAACTTTTCAGGGTGATTCCGTGAAGGGGCAAGGTGGGCCACCCACTTTTTAAGGCCTCTGAAAGACCTGAAAATTTTTTCTTTTTTTTTTAAAAATTCATAACTCAGTCTCTAATCATCCGATTGAACCAAGTTTGGCGCAAAATTTTTGTCTTTAGTTGTACTTTTTAAAAAAATTTCTGTCTCTATAATTTTAAGAAGTTATACTGCACGTAAATCGTCCATAACCTCAAAATTTTGAAAAAAAGTTTTAGCTTAAAAGTATAACAAAATTATATTTTCTGAAAAAACTCAACAAAATTCATCTTTTATTTTCTGTGGTCTATATTCGATTTATGCGTTTAAAGTCGATTTAATTCACTTTAAAGGTAAAAAAATTGAGACAGTTTGTTAAAAAACCGTTCAAAACTTGAAAATTTGGCGCGCAAACCCCCATTTTCTTCGTATTGAAAAGTTGAGTTTTTCATGTCTTCATAACATACTAAAATTTCAGACCTGGACCAAGTCGGATATTCGAGAAATAAACGAAAAACTACCTGAAATTGTGGTTTCCCATGTATTTTAAATGGGACACAAAAGTCTCTGCGCATGCGTGGTAAATCCGCCAACCGAAAAACTAACTGTGAGGTGTTTTTGTAGGTCCCAAAAGGCACCTAAATCCAAAATTTCAGCCAATTCGGTGAGGATCAGATTTTGGTGATTATGCAAGAGGTCCTTTTTTTACAGTTACTACTTACTTGATAAAAAGAATGCAAACGTACGAAGATTATTTTATCATTTCTCTACAAATACATTATGACTAAAAAAAAAAAGGAAACAAAAAAAAAATAGTAATAAAATCTCCATAGAAAATTTAAAATATCTCAGAGTCTAACAAAAAAATATAAAAAAAAAAAAAAAAAAAAAAAATAGGGCCGGGATCGAACCGACGACGGCAAAATATAAAGCGGAGACCATATAGCCACCGAGCCAATCAATTCATTTGAATTTTTGTTTGAAAGTTATATTTAAATTGTGCCCCTCCAAAGCTTGATTATAAAAGCTTAATTACATTGAATAATTGTTTAGGTACAGTTAATTTCTATTAATATTTTTATTTTTTAATTTCTAAGTACATTTATATATATTTTTTAAAACTCATGTTATACGAATTTTACATGAAAATATAATCAAGTTAAATCTAATAAAAAGTTTAAAATTTAAATTAAAAGCTAAAAAAAAGAAGTGAAGTCTTTTCTATTGTTTCTTTTTTTGTTTTTTTGTTTTTGTGTTTTGTTTTTTTTTTACAACTTTGAGGCTCGAGCTACAAGTGCGGGAAGAGTTATCTATGCGTAGAAGCAGAAGGAAGGACTCGCGCGTGGAGAAGTGAGAGAGATGGAGCGCGTCGACGCTGATTGACCGAGTCGCTTGGAACTCGGCGAGGAGCGGAATGCGCACGCACCTAAAGTGATGCATGTTCGAGTACTTCATGTGTTGATCGTCTGCTGCATCGGCGACTAACCTACAGATTTCGTTTTTATGGATTTTCATATTTTTTGAAGTTATATTTCGTGCAATCTGTTTCTTTTTGTGCTCTAAAGATACTTAAGAATATTTACTATAACGCTAAATAGCCTTTTTTTTAATTTTGGTTATGATTTTTTTTTTTACGAATATTTAATATTTCTACCATCAATCAGCTTTGACTTCGCCTTAAAAAATAACGTAAAGATCCCAGGTTATGATCACAAAAATCGCTACTTTTAAGCATTTTGAATTTTATTGAAAAAACAAAGCATGTTAGAGTAAATCTTTTTTTTCCGCACTCCGGCCGGGAAGCGCTACTTCCCTGCCGCTGCCGCTACAGTCAGTAGCGCTTCCCGGCGCCGTCGTGCGGAAAAATAGCATACTCAACTAGGCACCTGAATGGGAAGGTCTCAGATCACATGTTTGTCACACTCGGCTACGCCTCGGACGACAATGTCATGCGATCTGAGACGTTTCCCATTCATACTGCCTAGTTAAGTAATATACTATTACATAATTAAATTTTAGGTTCATAGGAACTTAAATAATTTTTTTTATATGAAAATTGTATTTATTTATTGAATAATTAATGTTTAATGACAAGACCTTTTATATGCTCCTTTTTAAAGTCAAGGCCCCAGTTTATTAGACAACTTTGGACTCAGTTTTTGGAACACTTTTATACGTAAAATCCCGCCTGTGACTTAAGTACCCCAGTTGATGGATCGGTTTATCTAATTTTCAGGTTAGATTTGTAATTTTATCTTGTTTGGAAGTGATAAAACGCTCGAATTTTGACGATTCCGTTCCATCAACTGGGGTATTTAAGTCACAGACGGGATTTTACGTATAAAAGTGTTCCATAAACAGGGGCCAAAGCTGAAGTTGTCCATAAACTAGGGCCAAAAAGTCTTGTCTTTAACCATTAATTATTTAATAACTAAATACAATTTTCATTTAAAAAAAATTATTTAAGTTCCTATGAACTTAAAATTTAATTATGTAAAAAAGATTTACTCTAACATGCTTTGTTTTTTCAATAAAATTCAAAATGCTGAAAAGTAGCGATTTATGTGATCATAACTGGGATCTTTACCTTACACGAATGCAGCTTTAATTGTTTGAATCAATAATTGAAAGTAAAAAAAAAAAAAAATTTGATTTATTTATTTAAATGTGCTGCGGAGCGAACAATAATTTCACTCCGTTCACATCGTCGAGCTAGAAAATCAATAGTTGTAGACTGCGTGGCGCCATCTCTTAGTCCACGCAGAACTAGATGGTGCTGGGAACTCTCGCGCAGCCGTTTACGCAGCTTGGGTTGACTGGCGATGCTGCAGCAGCTGACGCCGTCGGCTTTGCGCGGGCTTGCTGCTCCTCTCTCACTTCTCGTTTTGGCGCTTCTCGTAGCACACAGTGGAGAATTCTCTCTCAAAATTTCATCTAAGCTTCTCTTGGGTTAACTCTCTTTTTTATCTTGGTTTTTCCTGTGAGTTTTTGTGTTGAAGTGATCTTGTGGTCCAGCTCATCTCGATTGTTGCAATCAATAATATTGCAGCAATCTTTCAATCTTGCAACCGGCGCGCTTACTGGCAACCTCATCTTCTCTTTGGTGGACAAAGCAAGGACTTCTTCTTCAGGGTACTCTCCGGAAACCACCTCCAAGGACATCTCCAGGTATTTCGGTTCAAGTAACAATAATTTACTTGAGCGTCTCATTGTATTGTGTGCAGTAAGTACATTACTGTGCGGGTTTCTCTTTTTGGTAAACTCGCTAATTTCACGCGGCCATTTTCTTTTCTCAAGGCCATTCTCTGCTGCTACGTGACTTTCTCGGGGCCATCTCTCTATCTCTCTCTCTCTTTTCAAGGCCATTCTCTGTTGGTTGTTTATCTCACCTTTATTCTATTTAACTCTTGTTTACGTTTTTGAATTAATATAATCAAGTACGTAACGAGTTTTAACTAGGTGTTTTCTTTCATGACTTAATTTTCCTTTCTTGGAAATTGATCCTAAAATATTTTCAATTACAATTGTCTTCTCACTAAAATATTGTTTATTTCACAATTACATTTTTTAATTAATTAATGAAATTTATAACCAGTTTCAATTAAATTAATTCTCTCAAATTACTTAATTTGGTTTACATCAAAATTAACTCTCAAGCACTCACTGGTCACAATCTTAAAAGTATTTTTTTGTCATTCAAATTTTGGTTCACTTAAATTAAGTTAAATTAATCTTGTATAAATTAAAATTTATAATTTATGACTATTTTTACAGTTGTAGTTAAATTCTGTATTTTAATAAATAAATTAACACTGTTTTATTAAATTGCGTCTGTCTCAACATTTATTTGACAACCCTCCCCTACCAGCTTTTAATCCGGCAAATAAATAAAATTAATGAAGCATTAAATCCGCAACAAAATGCTTTTTTTAATAAATATAGAAAAAAAAGATATTCAACCACTTTATTCACTATCTTGGGGCCTCTTCACTTGATACGGCCCTGCTCGTGTGAGCCTCCTTAAATAGATTTTTTTCAATTAGATTTTCCTTAATAAAGCAGGCTGGTGGGATAAACAAATTATTTTATGAACAATTAATTATACAAACGACATATCTAAAACCCCAATAACGCTGGGTGAAGGTATTAATAAATTTTTTTTGTAAATAAATTATTAAAGCTTAAAACCCTATAAAACACGGAATCACTGGATCAGTTTTTCATTTTTTGTTGTATCGCGCGCATACGCTCGTAACACTTCATTTTGTATTGATATAAATAAAGTTTCCAAACAGTTAATTATTTACTTGTTAATTTAGTTTGTTACAGTGGGCGAATTAATTCGAACAATCCGGATCACGTTCGACTTGAACGTGAAAACCCTCGCAGATTTTCGGTCATCTGTAAACAATGAAAGTACACCAGCCTGTGTACTTTACAATTATCGGTACCTGAAAAAAATAATAAAGATATGCTTTGGGATTATCGCGAATTCGAACTAAAACTTAAATCAGTTTACGGTTCGAAAGGCTGAGCGCGCAAAGCTAACTTTTTGGAGCAACTTTTATCTCAGAAAATGGTGGAGGGCGAGGGCGTCCGCGAGCACCTGACCATGACTATGAAAATTGTCGACAAAGTCAAACAGATGGAAATCGAAATCAATGGCCATATTCTGGTAATAATGCTACTGCACAGCCTGCCAGTCAGCTTTGAGAACTTCTGCTGTGCTATCAAATCACGCGACACACTGCCAAGAATCGACAACTTGATAGAGAAAATCATCGAAAAAAATTTCTCACGCAACCATCAAACAATAGACGAAATAGTTGTTCGCCAAATCGCAGAACCGACCCGTAACGCCCGCTGGTGGGCAGCCATCGAGAAAGCCAAGAGGCAGAAACCGCAAACAAAAGTGCACGTACTACTACAAGAATAATTGCACCTATGAAGTGAGCTTCATGAGACAGCGTGATGAAAGCGAAGCCGCGAATGCAGTGGAGGAATTATTCTTCGCAAACTTTCAGACCCACTGTGCTAGAAAGACTGGTAAACCAACGCCGTTGAATGGTAGCGTAAGCTTAAAGGTTTCTTCTTAAAAGTCAAGTATAGGAGGCGCTACAAAAACTGTTTATTGTATGTTTTGCAAATAAATAATTAGATCACTCAAAGCAGTTTTTTTAACCACAGATTTGTTATCGTAGTGTAAAAAACCCATGAAAAAAAAATTGATACTATTTAATGCGATAACAAGCAATTTCAGACATTTTTGTTAATTAAAGCGACATTTGAATTGGAACTAACATATAATTATCCAGTGTCATGAGTAATAATGAACATTTGAATATTTTATTTTTATTTAATTAGTATTTTTGATTTATTGGATAATTATGAAACAGTATTTTATGTATGATAATTAAAAATGAAATAAAAATATAAGTTAAAAAAGTATTGTAACGTGTACATTGTTTACCAATAATGGCAAAGATAAGATATTTTTTTTATGAATAGATTGGAAAAAAGTCTCTACACTGTGGTTGGCAGCAGTTTCACAGGTGGGCCGTATGTGGCTCGACAACTGAGTAGAGAAATTTTTGATATTTTCGTCTGCTCTAATAAACTCACCGTGCAATCTCAATGAAAACACTGAGGTAAGAAGGACGGTAGAGAGAGAGGTAGAACGATTGGTAAGCTCCTTTTGTATGCAAGATCTGCAAAACGAAATCGCGCCAGATGAACACTCGACAATCACTATGTTCAACGAAAATAATCCAGCTCACTCGCCCCCTCTAGAGGATAAGAATTACTGGTTCACCAACCCCATGCAGGTAGCTACACGGAAAAAAAAATGAAGGGTTCAACCCATACAACGTCCACGGAACAGATCCGTGAAGAGCGCACAGGTTGATCCCAGCGCTGCGAACGGGATGAACCCGTGGCGGAGTGTGATCAGACCGTGCGATCGGACTACAGCTATATGCGTATACGTGCGGCCGCGCGAGTGATGTCATTATACACGGTGTATATATTTGCGCCCGTGCAAATTTTTACATAAATAACTTTTGTACTGCGTCTCATAACCGCATTCAAAAGGATTGTAACGAAAGTAAGTTTTCATTAAACAAAGCAAGTGTGGATTATATAAGATAATGCAAGGCTTTTTATACTGTATAACTTAAAGGAAATTTAGTAAGCAATGAACCCTAACCTAATACAATCCATCTTTCCAATGAATTACATAGATGGTTTGTTTTGATTTATATCTAATTTACTTGGTGTTGGCTAAAATCTTTTATTTTCTCTACAGTTCAATTAAACATTAAAAATATAATTATAAGTATTTAACAAAACTTATTTGTGAAAATTTTGTCTGCATTTTTACTTTTTAATTGCGTAGTCTTAAGTTGTGTTACTCGAAATGACGTTTTTTTTTTAGTGACTATTTATTTTGTAGTAGTTGGGTACGTTTATCGTCTTCACCCCAAGATCTCATTGACATTCTGCATTTCTCATCCAATCTCCTTCCTCTACACCTTTTTGAATTTTCACCTGTGGATGGGACCATTATTTTGAAAACTTTCAATAGAACCCGTTCCAAAGAAATGGGTGCTGACCGACTTTAACCCTCCATGATAAAACTCGCCTTTACCTCAATTCTCCCCTACATCACCAAACTCATAAATGCACGACTGGCTACTTCCCCTCTGACTAGGAGAAATCCTCTCGGAAGAAGGAAAGAAACGTCCCTTCTACATAAACGTTCCCATATACATAATAAAAAAATAATATTACTAAGAAAAGGTTTAATAAATGTAGGGAGCACAGAAGTAAATCTTTACTGTCCCCAAAGTTTTATTATGATTACTTTTTAATTTTATCTAAACCTCGAAATATTCATAATAAATCCAATGCTTGATTATTATTTAAATAAATATGAATAAATTAGAATTTTACAAATATTTGATTCAAAAATCAATGGATTATTAGATTACACTAAAATTTTCTTAAACATAAATTTAAAACGTCGATTATGTTTTATGCTATTAATATTGTTAGATGTATCTTTTAAAATTAACACTAATCCTAGTTTTTCATTTATTTTTTTATTTTTTTATTTTTTTTTTTTAAATGAATATATTGTATTTTCATTATTAAAACATTTTTTTTTCTGTATCATGATATGAAATTTAACTTACATTGTAAAATTTTTTCACTTTTAGAATAGAATCAGTAATTTAAACAGATTTTTTTCAGAAGATATTAATATGAAAATATAAATATTTAGCAATATTTTTATGACTAGTTGACTAAGTTTTAGGCAATATTTAAGTTGAAAATTTAGATCACAATTTTAATAAACTTACTTTCGTTACAATCTTTTTGATTGGTTATGAGACGCAGTACAAAATTTATTTATGTAAAAATTTGCACGGGCGCAAATATATACACCGTGTATAATGACTTCATTCGCGCGGCTGCCCAGTCCGATCGCACGGTCTGATCCCACTCTGCCACGGGATGAACCGGTGGCGGAGTGGGATTAGACCGTTCGCGGCGTTGGGATCAACCCGTACGCTCTTCATGGATCTGTTCCGTGGACGTTGTATGGGTTGAACCCCTTCATTTTTTTTTCCGTGTAAGATTTTGAGAAAATTACCAAACAAAACCTCTTATGGCTTAAATAAAATCCCTCCAATAATCCTGAAACATCTCCTAGCTAACATGATCGCAGACTACACGATAATATTTAATAACTGCCTGCATAATAAATATTACCCCTTGAACCGGAAAAGGGCAAAAATATTCTCTCTTCTCAAGAAAGATAAACCGCCCGAAAAAGTCACCAGCTTTCGCCCTACATGTCTCAATGACTCAAACAGTAAGGCTTTCGAGGTCATACTACAAGCCATGATTAGGAAATAGGTGGCGGAGAGAAATATGATACCTAGTAACCAATTTGGTTTTGAATACGAAATTTCCACTTCACACGCAATTCACAAAGTACTGACCGAAGTAAGCGGACATTTGCATGACAAAACTATGGTTGGGTCCGTCCTAATCGATCTGGAAAAGGCCTTTGATTCGGTCTGGATTTACGGCCTGCTTTTTGTACTGTGTGAGCTTGGATTCCCGAAGAAACTAATTCAAATCATCTGGAGCATGACACGTTACAGAAAATTCCAGACATATGTTGGTAAAACTATATCTAGATTTTTGACATAATAGAAAGACTGATGCAAGGAACAGTCCTTGGGCCAGGCTTCTTTAATTTGTACACTCACACAATTCCGAAAAGTTTTGAGTTAGAGGCCGGTAACTGCACATACATCTCCTCATTTGCGGATGACTTATGTTTCAGTGGCAGATAAAGATCCTGCAGTAATACAGGAAAAGCTGGAAGATCTTACTAATAAGTTCGACAGAAAATACAGGGAATGGAACCTTGAAATCAACCCATCTAAATGCGAGACTATATTATTTCACAGACCACTTAACTCCATCGGTAATAGACTCCGCCCTAGGAATTTTCACATCTGCGTACGACGGAATGAACAAACCTACGTAGTTCCTCACAGAAAGGAAGTCAGGTATCTAGGCTTTCAACTCTATTACCTTCTTCGCCTGACCTCACATCTCAAAATTAAACTTAGAAAGGCCAAAAACGCCTTTCGAGCCAACTCCAGCCAGTATTATGCCATCGGACAAAAATAATATGCTACTAACTGCTCATTCGACCCCTCCTCACCTATGCCGCGCCGCACCTGTGTCGTGGAACATGAGTTCTTCACTGATGGAGAAACATAGAATGTTCGAAAGGCAATGCCTGAGCGTCTGCCTTCACATCTACAGAAAATCTGACAGTAAATTTTTCGTTAGCAACAAGTCTTTTTATTATAAAGCTAGCATCCCACGCATCGATAACTTCTTCCTTAAACTGACCTGGGATTATTGCGCTAAGCTCCACATGATTGATGACATACACCTCAGTGAATGTACGAAAATTCCTGATCGTATCCACGAGATGGCATGTTCTGGGTACCTACCGCCCCACTTCTTTATGTTCTTTGACAAGAAGGGTATAATACAGGAGGAAAATAATACCCTTACCATATACCATATTCCTCGCCATGAGACAAACAATAAACTCCCGATTAGGACCGAAGACATCCCTACCCTCAAGTACTCACGAATAATACCTGGCAGAGACCGAGACGACTGCAGGCGCCTCAGAACTAAATACCACTGGCTGACCGAAGACGGTAAATTCATAGACGAACTTAGGAGAAGGAAATTCCACTCACTCAGAGCTAGACAACGACAGATTCACTAACCCCTCTTTGGAATGAACCTCCCAATAATTACATCCCTTTATGAATGAAGGCTGATTGAAAGTGTACTTAAAAGTAGATGTAAGACTCCTTTTCATCCTCATGAAACTCGATTTTCCGATAGACTTGATTCAGCTAGTATGGCACATGACTCAGAACCGTGAGTTCGTTGTGTGGGACTGCAAAAATTTCTCTTCAATCATCTTCCGGATTATTGAAGGTCTGATGCAGAGAACTCAATTCCCCAGATTTTTTCAGCCTACTCATCTACTGTCTACCACTCCTCTTCGGGATGAGCACTAACAAAAACGTGCACTCAGTTTACCGACGACTTCCTTATCATGGTGGCAGGGAAAAAACCGAGCCTCATCCAGGAACGCCTTCAACGTCTAGTCACCGAGATTAATAACTATGACAAATCCTGGAATCTTAGAATAAATCCAGCAAAGTGCGAGATTATTTTGTTCCACAAACCTTTGAGGTTCCTGAATCTGAATGTCGGAACAGAGCTGAAGAATTTCATAGTTACGATCCAACATGGTAAAGAAGTTTTCAAGATAGAGGTAAAGAAACACGTGAAATACTTTGGTGTCCACCTCGACTACCTGCTCCGTCTAAACCTCCGTCTCACTGAACAACTGGACAAGGTCAAAACAGCATTCAGGGCCTACAGCAGGCTTTTTTTCGATAGATCCCTGGCTTCTAAAGATAAGATCATATGCTACCTGCTTTTAATTCGTCCGATACTCACCTACTCTGCTCCTGTCTTATGGAACACCTAGAAAGTACCTGTCTCTAAGCGCGCCTACAAATCTACTGGAAGGAAGACAGTAAACGCTTTATAAGCAACAAATACTTGTACAGAAAAGCTAGAATACCACAGATAGACTCATCTATGATAAAACTTGTGAGAGATTAGTTCAGGAAACTCCCTAACCTCTACCTAAAAAGATATAGTAACTTTTTATAGTAAAAAAACTTTTTATAGTAAAACTCACCTTGCTGCATGCATTGAACGAGCCAACAACGGTTACCTTCAACCACAAGCTTTATGTATTTCGATGGCCAAGGCTGCATCCAGAACGCCGAGAACCTGCCGATTTTGTACCTATTCCAGCGACACCCGTCCAACAAAAATCTCATCCCGACTCAGGTGAGCTCAGATACTCGAAGGTGCTTCTAGAAAGAGAGAAGGGGAGAGACCTTAAAGATACCTACAAGACACATACAAGACACATACAAGACACATCACAGATATAGTGGTATCACAGTGGCGTGACAGCTAGTAAAATTTTAAAAATTAGTGCCATGCCTGGTGGAACGAATTGGATGCCATAACATTATTAAAAGTAGCAAAAGAAAAGAAAATATGACAAGTGCTAAAATGTCAAAAAGTTCTATAATACAAAAGCAACTAGAAAAAAAAATCGAAAGAAAAAAAAATTAATTTGGTAAAAAAAAAATGTATCGATTGTAGAAATTAAGCATGCGCTAAATTTTTTTTCTGCGCATAGAGTTGAGAAACTTGTAGAGGATTACTCGCACCTATGTATTAGTGGAGTGCAGACTATATGGTGTCACAAAATTCGATGAAAAAATTATATATTACAGAATTGAAACGAATTGTTGCATTGTACAGACGCACGATGCAGATTTTACCCTAAAAGTCTAATACGAAAAACAATATGCTCCAAAAAGTGTGTCGGTAGCCTCGAGCAAAAATATCTACAAAGAAAAAAAAAGTATGGTGAATTATAAAAAGTGAATATAATTTTGCTAGTATGTTTCTAAAATGTACAATTGCATATTATGCATCTCCACAGGAAAACTTGATATAACACGCATCTTAATGCATGATTTATCGTGATAATCAATGCGTCATATGGAGTTGGATCGCATAAGATTACAGTCGATCGCATTTAACACCTTAGAATTACAGTAGGACCTCGCATTGCATTGTTTAAAAATATGTCTAACTGGATCGCAGCGTCTTGCATTTTAAAAATTACATTGTGCCGTATCGCTTTGGATCATGATGCATCGAATTAGACTGCGTTGTATTATTTTGGATTTGCTTGGATCAACTGAATACTGTTGAATCGGATTGGGCTTTAGTTTATCACTTTTTATTCATTGCATTGAATTCGATGTATTTGAATCGCATTGAGCTTGAGAGAATCACTTTTTTTAATTACGCTTGACTGAATGTTGACTTTGGAATATAATGAATCGTATCCGATGACGCTGTACCATTTTGAATTGTATTGAATTCGATTGGATTGGATGAGATTTGATGGGATTGAATCGGATTGAATCGCATTGGATCGAATCGAATCGCATTGAATTGGATTGGACTCGATCGCATCGGATCAGATTGAATCGCATTGGAGCGCATCGGATCGGATTGAATCGCATTGGATTGCATTGCGATCGGATCGTATCGGATTGGATTGCATTGCGATCGGATCGGATCGGATTTGTACTAAATTAATTAACTTTAAACTGGAAAATAATGAGGAGTCTGAAAGGGAACTTAATTTTTTCACCCAGTAGCAAAATAATTAAAAGACAAATTTGAGATAATCACCGGCAGAATATTGATATTTAAAATACCGAAAAAAAACTTTCAAGCATTCTAGCAGTAAGGTATTAATATATTTTCAGGATCTTAAAAATGGAATACCAAGGTATTCGATTATGAGTACTTAATTTCATAAACGACCTCATGATAAAATTATTCAGTAATATAAGACATTTTTAAAGTTTGCGAGGGAGTGAATCCCTCGTAAATTATTTTTCTTACCTGGCAGTGTCAAGTCACCTGGGAAACACTGAAATAAATAAGTTGTTTGTTTACTTTTCCCAGGTGATAACCATGCCGCGTTAACGCGCAGCTGAGGCCGACCACGTGGCGACGGCTGCCGTCGGCTGAATGCTGCCACAGCAGCGCGGGCCCACGACACACACACACACATAACAACCATCCGGGAAGGCTATCCCGGCCTAGGGCACGCGCGTACACATACACACACAGCACACAGGTCCCGGTTCTCCGTCCGGGAGTTTCCGACGACGGAGGAGGTGCGCGGCGCGTGTCGGCAGACGACGCAACTGCGTCGGCAGGCGCGTGCGTGCACACTCAACACAGTAGATGCGGGCGTGAGTGTAGCTTTATTTTTTTTTGTAGTTTGCACGTGGCGTGGACAATGTGTGCGTGTAGGAAAGAACGAGAAAGAGAGAGAGTATGTGCGCGAGAGACAGAGTTAGAGCTATGAGTGTCTCGTGTGCGTTATTTTTTTTCTTTTCTTTTGAATGTTCGCGCGTAGTATAGGTGGCGTGGCGATCGCCATCGGAACTTTGTAGACGTGAGTGTGATTGGATATTATTGCGTGAATGTATGTGATTGGTAGACACATTGCTGTTCCTCAAGTGTGAATGAAACTTGATGAAATAGATTAGTGTTGATTGGTTGAGAGTATTGGGAAGGGATGGTGAGGAAGGAAGTTGAGTCAGAGAGACGCGGGGAAGCGTCAGTAGCCAAGGTGTGAGGTTGTATTTTTGAGAGTGTTAGTCTTTTCTAAGTTTCTAAGTTGTAGACTTTTTTTTTCAAAGTTTTCCTTTTCCCAGTAGTTTTTTTTGAGTTTGTAGACATTTTTTTTTTCTTTTATTTACAGCCAGGTAGTAGAAGAAATCAAAAAAACTTGGGTTAATTTACTTTTATTGAGAGTTGGAAAAACCAGAGAGTAGCCATTTTGGGCATCAGATAATAAGTGAAAATTTTGGTAAACGTAAGATTTTTTGTACTATTTAATAAGATTTTATAAAGCATGTTTTTTCTGAGATTTTAGGATATCGGTATGCTAAATGAAATTTTTTGTTTGTATATTATAGAAGGTGTCTTTATATAAATCCGACCGAGATTTTCTTGGCGCGGCGTCGCTACCCGCCATTTTGTAGACTACTTTATAGTGTTTGTTTATTTCCTTTGTTCTCAAATTAAAATTTATTTTTTTTGTAATTGTAGACTTGATTTTTTTGTAGACAAGAATAAAATCAAATTCAACCGAGATTTTTGCAATAATTTATTTCTTCTGCCTTTAGCTCACCGATCAGTCCCGGAGGTTTTCTTTTCGCGGGAACTCTACCCCGGAGTTTAAGGAGTTTTCCCCCGAGAGTTTTTTGTGTGAACTTTTCCTTGTAATGGGACGGCCCGGGAAACTCCGTTAATTATTTAAGGGAGGCCCTTTTCTTTGGAAATACCCCGTTACAAGTTTAATTCAAATTTCAGGGATTGACATTGAAAAAGGAACAAAAATGAAGAATTGATAAAATGAAAAATTTTAATTGAGGCCCAAAAAAGGGGAAAGTTTTTTTTTTTAAGTGACAAATTTATTTTTATTTCTTATTTCCTTATATCAGGACATTAAACAACTTATTCTGGGACCCTTTATAAATCAAATGATTATTTCTGGGACGTACTTCCTTATTATGGGACGTCCCAGAAATTGTACTATACCAGATTACTATTTCTGAGACGTTTTGAGAAGTTCTGCGACGAAAAATGGGTTATTTTCGAATATTTTATAGTTCTGTGGGTACAAAAGGGTGATTTTTAATTTAGGCAGGGGTTGGAGGGAGGATTATTACTTTAGGAAAGCGAAAGAGGATGATTATTACTTTACGATTAACGCCAGCGCTCACCTGCGATCTCTCCCTTACACTAACAATCTTTGTTTTGGTCTACGACCTCTACACGTACGTTGGGCGCCAATTGTCACAGGGCTCGAATCAAGGAATTTTATTTCCCAGAGGATCGTGATTAATCACGAGAACCTGTGGTGACCACCATCCGCACTCCTCTTCCCTGCTGACAAAATACACGTTCTGTGCATACGACACTCTATCGATTTTCTTCCAGTACCTGAAAAGCGGGGGGAAGACGCGTACGCAAACTAATATTTTTATTACGTGGCACGGCTGCTCTCCTTCGTCGGTAGTGGCGTGAGTTTACGTGGACCGATCGCAGGAACACGGGTAAACACAATTAATAATTAGATGTAAATTTTAATAATTTAAATCAACAATAAAAATAAAAATAATAAAAGTTACATGATATTCCAAACTAATTCTACCCGATGGTTTACAAACAAGTAAACCCGAATGATTCAAAGTCTTAAATCGACGAAAAACTGATTTTACAAAAACAAAGTTCGTCGTCAGTGTCGCGGTCGCTACTATATACCGACACACACACACACTCTCGCGCTCGTCTGCTTGCTGCAGCGCGCCAAAAGAACAAAGGCGAAGATTTTTCCTGAGTACTACGGTACTCCGACAAAACACACTCCCGCGCGCGATACAATTAATCTCACAATAAAACGCCTTTCAAACTTACTTTGATAAATCAGGTACACCTGCGCTCGGATGAACAATCGCAATCCTGTATGCCTCGCTGAGGCCAGGAATGCCTTCGAAGGCCGGTCGCCGGTTGCTGTGAGGTTTTCTTCGCTAACTATCACGTCCCGCTCGAATGACAACTCGAGGACGTAATAATTCCAAACTCCACGAACAGCACCACTATCAACAGTCACGATGTTGATCTTGATAAACAACGTTACAATCTCGAACAAATCAATCAACAAATTAATCTCACGCACGCGTGTGTTTTCTCTCGTGGTCAAGACTCGAGTGACGCAACTCGGTCGGTGGCGCTGTCGCCTCATTACCGACCGTGCGTCTACTCGTTTCCAACGGTCGCGTGCTGTAATTCGAATAAAATTTGAATTTAGCCTATCTCCCTACGCGCCCGTTATACCCCCGCACCAGATTCGACTTATCTTTGGATTCGTCGCATCGATATCTACCCGAAACGCGACCTAAGCGAGTTGGGATGGTACGAGGATGAGATAGGAATTGAATGAATAAGGTACTGTGATTAAGTAAACGATACTTTATTCACTCTGTACAGTGGGTGTAGATAATAACCCTGAATGGCTGTTTAGCCAACCCGAATGACTACCAAGTCATACTGTTGGCTACTAGCCGCCACGGCGATGATTTGCCCTTCCTGGGCAGAGTTTTGGATCAGCGACTCCCGGATAACCGCAATACGAACATCGTCGCTGCTGCTCCCTCGGCTTGCGGTTCTCGATATGTGCCGCCGCCTTCTGGGCTTTTATCGAGACGAAGAAAAGGTCCCGCTGAGGTCTTTGGGCCTCTTTCCTCGATCTTCTTCTTTGCTCGGCCGTTGACTGCATCAAGGCCTCCAGCCGAGCTTGTTCGGCCTTGGCTTTGGCCTCGTTTTCTCGCAGTTGTCTGCGTGTTGCTCGACGCTGTTGGATGGCCAGTAGGTCAGACTCCCTATCAGCGACCAGTTGGGTTCAAGATGTCATTGCGTCAGGCAATGGTCCTTGCCAGACCTCCCTAAGCTGGTGAAACTTCTGGAACGTTTCGTGCTAGTAGGCCGCTTGCTTAATGGACCAGTCCCGGCACTCTCGAGGCTCCTCAAACATCTTGCTCCAATCGTCCCAGGTGGGAGTGGTTGTCGGGCTCTTCGACGGTGCCGTCTGTGAAGTAGAGGTCGCTTGGACTGTTGCCTCTGCTTCACTTCTGGGGTTTATTTGCAGTGCCTTTATCGCACTTGCAGAAGGAGTGGTTGACTGGTCCTCTCCTTCTTTGGTAGGGGGTGGTGGTACTCCCCCCTTCCTAACCTCTTCCTCCATAATCTGGACCAAGTCCTCTTTCGAGTATTGATCGGCCATTGCTGAAACAGAGTAGGAAAGGAAAGGATAAGAACAGGTAATTCAGATTGTTTTCGGTCGCGCGAGAGTTCTCCGTGGTGATGGCGAAACCAATACGACGGCCCCCTTTTTTCGGGAACCTTTCGGCCTACCTCGGCCCCTCTTCGCGGGAGCCAATTCAACTGGTTTGGCTTGATCATCCCCCATAGCCAGACGATCAGGCTCATTTAGATTGCTCAGATCTCGCTCGCCTTCGGGTGCTACCTGATGCTCGCTAGCTTCAGGGTTTTCGCATGCATCCCTCGGTGTCTGACTTTCTTCAGCTGAAGTTTCCGGTTCTTCTCTTCCGATCCACCTCTTCAATTGTGGAATCGCTACTGGCTGAATTTCGTTGCCAAACTTTTCTTTCATCGCATACGTATTACTACCTAGCCTCTCTATAATTACATACAGACCTGAGTATTTGGGTGCCAGACTGGCTGTGAATCCTTTGGCTTTATTCGACAGGACTTTATTTTTCCATAGAACCATGTCTCCTGGTTCAAAGAAAACCTCGCGATGCCGTTTGTCATAATGCTCCGCTGCCCTGTCTTGTTGTATGCGAGAATTTTCACCAGCCTTACTACGAAGAATAACTGCTCCCTGTTCTTTCTTTCTCCATTCTTCCAGGGCCGATTCTTCATACTTCCGTAACGACTCATCTGCCAATCCTTTGTTGACTACGCTACAATCACTCGGCTGTCGTAGCAAGTTTAACATGAACGGACTCGTTTTGGTGACTGAGTGTTCCGGCCTGTTATATGCACAGACTAGCTCGGGTAACAATTCATCCCATCTTTACTGGTTTTATGCAATAAAGCATTGAATCATCGTTTTTAAAGTCCGATTTAGCCTTTCAACTTGGCCGTTAGACTCAGGATTACTCGTCGGAGAGTTTTCATGCTCAATACCAAGCTTGACTAATCTGTCGTCGATTGCATGGTTATTAAACTCCGATCCTTGATCCGATAAAAACTTTTCTGGCTGACCCCATCTTAAAATCACGTCTCGCCAGATATGATCCCAAATGGCTTTACCTTCAGCCCGTTTTAACGGTGTTACCTCTGCCCATCGTGTAAACAGATCCGTCAAAACCAACACGTATTTGTGTCCATTTCTGCTTCTGGTGTATGGACCTAATATGTCGCCCGATACGACTTGCCATGGTCTTACAATTGCCCGTTTGCCCATGAGGCCTACCGGTAGTCGTTGTTCGACCTTTTGCATTTGGCAGGTTTGGCATGACTTGACATATGCCTCGATGTCTTTATGCATGCCAGGCCAAAAAAATTCCTGAGCTACTCTTTTCAAGGTTTTATCTCGGCCCAAGTGCCCTGCCAACGGCTCGTCGTGCTTTTCTTGTATTACTGTTTGACTTAAATACAACGGTACGACCGATTTCCAGGCATCATCATCACCTACCGTCTGTTCAATCAAGTCGTCAGAGTTATAATAATATAACCTGTCTGCCACGACTTTCCACCTGAGAAACTTTCCAGGATTTCTTTGAACAGCTTTTATCTTGTTCAAGTACCAGTCATCAAGCTCTCCGACAGGATAGCTTACGGCTGCGACGGTTGGTTCATCTTCTTCCTCATACATGCGTGACAACGCATCGGGCACGACGTTTAGAGACCCTTTACGGTACTCTGTCGTAAAAGTGTAGCCTTGAAGCTCTAGTGAACATCTCGCTAATCTGCCCGTTACGTTCTTCAACTTATCGATCCACCGAAGTGAATTCTGATGCTACGTGGAATTGAAATCCTTCAACGTAGCAACGGAATTTCCGGATTGCCTCATTTACGGCTAGGCATTCCCGTTCTGTCGTGCTGTAATTCCGTTGTGCCGGGTTTAAGACTCGACTAAAGTACTCGATGACTCGTTCTTCCTCATCAATGGTTTGAGTCAAGCAGCCTCCAATACCAGTGTTTGAGGCGTCTGTTTGTATGGTAAACGGCTTGGTGAAGTCAGGTCTAGCCAACACCGGGGATGACGCCAACAAGACTAAAACCTTCTCGAAGGCGTCCTGTTGTTCTGTATCCCATTTATAGCACACTCTCATGCTTGTTAACCGTGTCAGTGGCTCTGCAATCGTGGCGAAATTTTTAATAAATTTCTTATACCACGAGGCCATGCCTAAAAACCTTTTTAATTGTTTATGGTTTTTCGATACACTGAATTTTAAAACGGCTTCCACTTTTTCCGAGCACGGTCGAATTCCGTCACGGCTAACGACAACGCCTGAGTACTTCGCTTCAGATTGGCAAAACTTACTTTTTCTTCTATTCACCGTCAGACCTGCCTCTCTGAGCTTTTTCAGGATGGCTTCGAGGATTCGTAGATGTGTTTCGAAATCCTCAGTAACGATAATAATATCGTCCAAATACGCATAAGCATAAGGTCCGAATTCTCTTATCATTTCAATCAGGCGTTGGAAGGTGGCGCCAACTTGATGTAACCCGAATGGCATCCTTTTGAACTGGAAAGTGCCTAAATCAGGTACTGTTAATGCCGTTATCGGCCTCAATTTCTTACTCAAAGGAACCTGGTGATAAGCCGATGACAAATCAATGGTCGAAAAATACTTAGCTTTCTTCAGCTTGCATAAAATGTCGTCCATGTACGGTAAAGGGTAAGCCTCTGTCTTTTTACTGACAGGATTAACTTTCTTAAAGTTAATACAAAAACGTCGTTTACCGTTTTCTTTCTTTACGATCACTACAGGTGACGACCAGCCCTTTTTCGGTGCAGGCTCGATTATGTCGTCGTCTAGGATCTGTAGAAAATGCTCGTACATTTCCAGTTTCACAGCTGGTGAGACTGGGTAGTACCGTTGTTTGATAGGCTTAGCATCGCCAACGTCAATTTCGTGTTCTATCCACGTTGTACAACCTAACGGCATATCAGCCTCCGGAATGGCTCGATCTAACACTCCGTTAAGCCTTTCCAATTCTTCCGAACGAACGTCAGCTAACCCAATTGACGCCAAACTTGTCAATTCGGTGTCTGACACAGCTGCAACTTCGAGGTCAATTGCTTTTCCAGCTATCCTTACTTCCAGCTTGTTTGTTGCTGGATCTAGAACAGTATCGAACGTATGGATGAAATTTGTACCTAAATAACAATCCGCGTCGAGACGTCAGAATAGCTACCTCTTCATCCCGAGTTACCCCGGCAACCTCAAAAGGTAAAACAACATGTCCAGCAATTGGACATCTGCGGCCGTCTGCCACTTTGGCTCCTTTACCGTAATATGCCTTGATTTTTCTGTTGCATGCTGAAGCAATTTGAATTGCTGTTGATCCTATCACCGTGCGTGATGCACCGGGATCCTATAACGCTCTTATGCAGAAGTCACCTATATTAACTGGCATCCACCATCTGCCTTCCAGTCATCCTCCGACTTACATCGTTGCTTGGTAGGTCTGGCTTTGCTTGAACCCTGGGGCCTTGGGCCCTGAGGCTTCCCATGATTTTTGCTTTTAGCTTGGATCTTACTTGCTATGGTCTCAAGAAGGCGAATAACCGAAGAGTCGGCAGACCTGCCTGTCATATCCGTTGCGGCTATGTTAACCTTTGGTTTTTTATTCGTCTTCTCTTCCTTATATGCTAGATGTGGCCAAGCTGACGTAGAGGGTGGCGGTGGTGGCTTATACACTAACTCCATGTTAGTAATTCTTTCGATCTCGACCGCTTGGCTTAATAAACCTTAATTGACTTAACCTCTTCACGCCTGATCTGCCTGCTTAATCGAGGTAACATGTTCGTTAACATGAAGTCAATTTGTTCTCTCTCAGTCGGTATCGGTCTAATTTTTAGCAAATAAGACTGCAAGCATGTCAAGTAGGTCCGCACTGGCTCGTTTTCACCTTGAGTCCGGGTTGTTGCTTCCATCCTTGCGGTCTGCTGATAGTCTCCAACTCCGTACCACTCACGGGCTTCTTGACAAAAGTTCTCTCATGAGTTGGCTTCATCGGATTGCCTTGAGCCTGGATTGACTCCTGAGTGACTAAATCACCCGTCTGCCCATGGCTTCTCAATTGTTCGAGCTCGGCTTGCAAGGCCTTAATCTGTTGTTCCAGTTTTTATTCTCTGTCCTGCCTCACAACTAGAGGACTGGAACTATTCCTCGCTTCCTGCACTGTCGTCTCACAAAAATTGACCCTAGTGTGCGGCACATGACCATCGGTCGAAATACTGCAGTCGTTCAACGAATTCTGTAGTTCCGGACTTATTGTCGAGGAAACGGGACCTCCTGCTCCCCGGTTCCGATCTGGCTGGCGATACCTATCAACCTCCATAGTTGCCACTTTGGTTGTCAAGTTTTCATAGGCCCTCTTCAACGCCTTAAATTCTTCCGTCAACGACTTCATGGCTTGGAGCACCTCGCCGTTAATATCGTCAACCTGGTCCGGTTGTCCATGTCCAGCCAAATTCCCACCTTCCGGGTTGCTATTATGCGTCCGACTGCTCGAGTATTCTTCATGGATTCTTGAAGCCGGGTCCCGGACCATTTCCTCTTCCAAGAGGACAGCCAAGGGGTGTGGGCCACTCGTGGTGTAATTTGGATCTATTATTGTCGACCCAGATTTTTCCCACATTGTTGTTGCTATGAAAGTAGCTCTAAGACTTTTTCGCTTAACCTTTATCTCGTCCGGATCCTCGGACTCGGTTGCGATAAAGTCTTCTTCTGAATAATCACCCAACAGCCATTTCAGCAACCTACCACTCTGAAAATTTCAATTATATTTCTGAGTTATGTAAGAAAACAAAAAAAAACAAAATTGATCCACTCATCTTAACAGCAATAATTCTAAATGACCGAAAGGTCCACCAACCACGCTTGGTTTTAACAAAAACTCCCGATTGGCTAAAATTACGAATCACCCGTTGAAGCCACGACAGAATCAAAATAAACAAAAAAAAATCAATCTTTTCAACCCGTGTCAAAACCCGATTTTTCCACTCAGAAATATAAGTTACAGTTGTTACCAATCGTTAATCGATAACAGCCTGCGAGTAAAATAATATTTTACAATAATAATACAATAACTTAATATTCTAGCGCTCAACTCTTGCTACTGTCACGTATAGGTTTTGCTTGGTGGAGTACTTGCTTTCAAAACCGAAAAAAAACTGATCCAAAATCGAAATAATGCAGCCCGAAATATCCGCGTCGGAATTAAATCACGGCTATGCCTCAAAAACAAACACCTCACCGTGTGACAACACGGTCCAATAAAAACAACTCCGATGTGAATTTAATTTCGTGCTGCTCAAATTCTCAAACCCGAGAAAAAGAAAAAAAAAGAAATTACCGATTTCAATCAAAATCCAGCAAGATCCGTACTCCACCGAGCAATTAACAATAACAAAAAAAAATTTTAACTTGCTATGCTATAAATTATAGCAGTAGCAATCTCTTCGCCTATGTTTTAATTTTAAAATCCAATCTGCCGACGGGCCTTGAACCCCCCGTCGGCCAACGCACACCTGCGATCTCTCTCTCACACTAACAATCTTTGTTTTGGTCTACGACCTCTACACGTACGTTAGGCGCCAATTGTCACAGGGCTCGAATTAAGGAATTTTATTCCCCAGAGGATCGTGATTAATCACGAGATCCTGTGGTGACCACCATCCGCACTCCTCTTCCCTGCTGACAAAATACACGTTCTGTGCATACGACACTCTATCGATTTTCTTCCAGTACCTGAAAAGCGGGGGGAAGACGCGTACGCGAACTAATATTTTTATTACGTGGCGCGGCTGCTCTCCTTCGTTGGTAGTGGCGTGAGTTTACGTGGACCGATCGCAGGAACACGGGTAAACACAATTAATAATTAGATGTAAATTTTAATAATTTAAATCAACAATAAAAATAAAAATAATAAAAGTTACATGATATTCCAAACTAATTCTACCCGATGGTTTACAAACAAGTAAACCCGAATGACTCAAAGTCTTAAATCGACGAAAAACTGATTTTACAAAAACAAAGTTCGTCGTCAGTGTCGCGGTCGCTACTTAGACACCGACACACACACACACACACTCTCGCGCTCGTCTGCTTGCTGCAGCGCGCCAAAAGAACAAAGGCGAAGATTTTTCCTGAGTACTACGGTACTCCGCAAAACACACGCCCGCGCGCGATACAATTAATCTCACAATAAAACGCCTTTCAAACTTACTTTGATAAATCAGGTACACCTGCGCTTGGATGAACAATCGCAATCCTGTATGCCTCGCTGAGGCCAGGAATGCCTTCGAAGGCCGGTCGCCGGTTGCTGTGAGGTTTTCTTCGCTAATTATCACGTCCCGCTCGAATGACAACTTGAGGACGTGATAATACCAAACTCCACGAACAGCACCACTATCAACAGTCACGATGTTGATCTTGATAAACAACGTTACAATCTCGAACAAACCAATCAACAAATTAATCTCACGCACGCGTGTGCTTTCTCTCGTGGTCAAGACTCGAGTGACGCAACTCGGTCGGTGGCGCTGTCGCCTCATTACCGACCGTGCGTCTACTCGTTTCCAACGGTTGCGTGCTGTAATTCAAATAAAATTTGAAATTAGCCTATCTCCCCACGCGCCCGTTACACATGAAATTTTAACACATTCAATACACAATTATTATATATTCGACACATATTTATATACATTCTTTTTTTCTACATAATTTTTTATACATGATAATATGCGTACACTCATATTTATTTTCAAAATTTACACAATGAAAGTTCTACACGAACACCAAACGATGCGACAGTGGTAATGAAATTAAGCTATCTGATTTCAAATCAAGTCAGTACTCCCGTAGTACACAAACATACGCGTAGTGTCTATGTATGAAGGTATTTCAGCTTAGATTACACGTAAACACTCGGTTTAGGGCGCGCTCTTCGGGGGGCCTTCGGCCCCCACGCGCGCATTGTTTCAAAACATAATCCGTGAACTATTTCTTTTTTTTCGTAAATACTCAAATTTTTGTAAATCATGATTTTTTGTAGATTCCCATCGATACAGATTTTTTTTTTTTTTTTTTTTTTTTTTTTAAGCAGTAATAATTTGTTTTAGTCAAGTAAAAGTTTTTTTATCTTTATTTTGAATATTTTTAATGTAATAATTTTTATTTTTTAAATCATGAAATTTTGATCATGTGGTTTTGTTTTATCAAATTTTTTATCACGATCAAGAAAAAAAGCATAAGATACAGTAAAAATAAATAATTATTACGGTCAATTAATATAAATATGAAAATAGGCTCTAGAAACCAGCGTAGAGTACAGATTCTTTTGTAAATGTTTGAATTAAAATTGATATACACAAATAATTTTGTCAATAACCACACACAGTTTCAACAGTATAAAATATTTATTAATGGCATAATAAAACAATAATTGTACATGTATGTGGCACCAAGCGAACAAATACAATACGCGATTGTATTATTAAATTATTTTGTCAGAAATCTTGCGCTTTTTTTCTTTCCGCAGCTTCTTTGTCTTTCCTATCTTTATGGGCCAGTGAAACTAGATAATTTTCAATTCTTTATTTATTAATTTTTTTCATAATTTTAAAATGTTTTATTTATACTTTTATCTATACATAAAAAAGAAAAAAAATTTCGGCACCAGCAAAGTTTTTTGCATTTGATAAACATACTATGAATCATTCTGCAAAATTTTCAACTTTTAATTATTTTAGAAATTTTGCAGAAAGTTTCATTTTATGTATATCTAGTGCAAGTATCTCTGAATTTTCCATAATATTGTTTACTATTTGAGTCTTAAACCAATATTTAAGTTATTTTACTTATTTTCTCCCATAGTGTCTTAAATCTCATTTTGAAAGTTCTTATTTAATTATAAAAAAACTATACAATATTATTGGAATTGCAGAGATACTTGCACTGGATATGAAAAAAAAGAAACTTTCTGCAAAATTTGAAATAAAAATTTTGATTACTTTTAAAAAACCATTGTCAGCGGTATTTTATCAACATTCGTGCTTAAAAAAGTTTATAATTACTATTTAATAAAAATGACTGACAGTAGTACTCCGCAAATAATTAAAATTCCAGTTTTGAAATTTTGCAGAAGGATTCGTATCATGTTTATCAAGTGCAAGAAACTCTGCTGGTACCGCAATTTTTTATATTTTTTATAATTGAATAAACAACTGTAGTTTTTTTTGTTTCCTTGTCAACCTGTCTTTGTCTTTTCAACTTTATTTTCGTTGTTGGTGATGCGTGAAAACGCAGCCTCTGTAAATTTTTTTTGTTAACTCTAATTATAACACTGTCTTTCTTTTTAAGCAGGCTCCACAAAGATAAGCTTTCACATGTTACACGTTCACTGATTAAAGGACTATCATTCTGTCTCCACTCGTCGCCATCTCTCTTTACTAATTCACAAGAAAATTTTTGATTCAGTCTTACTAAAGGTTCTCCAATGCACACAATATTTTTCCCAACTTCTATAAATTTTTCAAAATCTAGCAATGTTTCTTTTTTATCTATGTCAAAATCAAAGTGATTGTTCTTAATTGTTAATCTTAAGCTTTAATTCTTATGTTCAGTTATTGAACAGTAGTGCGAACAAAAAGTCATTTGTGATACCTGATGGTAAGTCGAATTCATTAAAATGTTGTTCATTACAAGCCCAGTTCTGCAAGATAGCTTAAAAATTAGGGTTAAAAATTTAGTTTTCAAGTTAGAGTGCTATAAAAAATTTTAATTAACAGGCTTAACATGCTTATAAAAAACTTGGTTTTCTTAGTTTGGTTCTCATTTGGGCCTTATCACCAATGATTATAGGATTGTTGGTTTGGTTCTCATTTGAGAATCACCATATAGTGTGAATGAATTGTTCATTTTGACCTTGTTTAAGCTTTACTTCTCAGTGTCCTCGGTTGTGGAGTTGTTGATTAGGTTTTTATTTGAGCTTCATCGGCCAGAGTTAAAAGAATATTTATTTTTACTTCACTTGAACCTTACCACTAAAAATTACGGGGTTGCTGGTTTCGTTCTCATTTGAGCTTTCACGCTATAAGCTGTGAGATTATTTGATTCGACCATACTTGGGCCTTATCTTCTAGAGTTTAGAAATGATTGGTTTGTTCCCATTTGAGCCTCACCACTCAGGGTCATTGAGTTGTAGAATTAATTCTCATTTGGGTCCTAGTGAGGCTCAAACAAATTTCTAAAAATTACTACCAATTTTCGAATCAATGAGTCGAAAATAAGAAATGATAAAACGGGTTCTTATTGAAAAATAACAAATTGAAGTTGCACAGAGCGCAGACTAAAACAAATGGCCCAATTTTTCAAATCCATCCGATTAATAATTTCGAGTTGAGAAACAAAAGCCAAAATAATACTTTTTTAACTTTTATTCATATCTCGGAATCTATAAGAACACCGTTTGCGTGAAAATTGTTTCTCCATCCGATCGTCGAAAGTATGCATCTTCGTTCTCGATTTCTCAATCGAAAGATTACCATTATCTGTTGACTAGGTTACTATACCGACGTATCAGCAGGGAGAAAAGATATCTCTGTTCCGCGTGCGCGTGATCAGCTATTGTAGCCTGATGCAGCTGACTGGTGCTGACTGCTGACGTAGGCTCGTAGCTGTTGCACTCCGCAACTTTAAATTTTTGTAATAAACAAATGTTGTAGAGAATTATACTTATGAGCCTCCGTGGGGGATATTTTAGTGCTTACAAATTAAAATAATAGAAGTGTCAATCAACTATCGCAGGCAAACTGTCTCTGCGGTGAGTCTAATGTGAAGATTAGGTCGAGTGTGTATGTGCGTGTGAAATGCTGCTGTGTGCTAATTTTCTGTATGCTGAAGTTTTGAAGCCTGCACGTTTAAAGGTTCTACTTACTTAGAATTGGATAGAAGGCATCATCCTTAACTTTCTATGAGGAGAAGTCAAGTCTTGTGGAACGCCGATCTTGACGGATTTTGGGTTCTATTTCTTATGCCCAAAGATATAAAACCGCCAAACCACCAATGGATCTTCTCATTTGGTCCTTTCACGACTATGTAGCATTTTTTTCTCTTTTTCGGAAAAAGCAGTTTTTGAACTTTTTTTTTTTTTTTTTTTTTTAACTCTGCTCGAAGTCAATGATACTAAGAAAAACCTGCAATGTCGCATTTTCTTCTTTTTCAAGAATTTTCAGAGAAAAGTATTTTTAGATCATATTTTGGTTATTTCGACCATGTTCAATTAGGATTTTCAATAGCACTTTTCCACGTTTCTTAAGTCATAGAAATCTTTTTGTCTAGATCAGCGTTCCACAAGACATGGCCTCTCCTACTTAATAACAAGTAATAAGTATAGTTTACATGCGTAAGTTAATAATTTGCGAATAATCTGTGATTGATGAGACAGGTGACTAGCAGCAAGTTGATGCGAGCTAGACGTGATTTCATGGCGTACGTGCAATGTGCGTTAGTCGTGTGATGTCTCTGAGTTTGTGTGCCTCTCAACAATACGCGCAAGCTTGTCAATATAGATAAGTTTGCGAGAGGTTGAAAGTAACCGTGTGGTAAATGACATGTGATGAAATGATTAAATATGTAGAAGTTGACTGAGAAATCCACTTATCGGTGGAGGCATAAGATCGAGACCCTGGATGTTGGATCTGACGATCTATAAATCACAGTCACGCGAGAAAAGAAAGTGTTTCAGAGTTGACTTTAACGCATCCAGGGCTGTTGTTGTCCAAAAAGATATTAACCAAGCTGTTTATAGCCTGTGAAGTCCAAACGACAAACGAGTGTTCAAATTGGTTTACTGAAATCTGGTCAAATCAGAGGAGGACGTGAGAACCTGGAAGAAAGCCAAAGTACATAGGCACGAGGGTCTAAGATGAATTTGTTATAGAGATATGCCAGAAATAGAGACTTTAATTCTGAGACAGCAAAAGTTGTAGTGAAGTAGTCTCTGCGTGTACCGATCCAAGGCTAGTCTCTAGAGTTTCAGTGGAAATCTTCTGGGTATGCACTTAAATGGTGCACGTGTGCACCACTGAAGTGAAGCTGAGGAAGTTGTCTAATATCAATCTTGTTCAGCTGGAGTGGGGTGTCAATGATCATAACTCTAGTCTTGGTAACATTGAGTTGCAGGTGATTATCAGCTGCCCATTCGGCTACTGATTGACTTCAGCTATTACATGACGTTACTAAAAATTGTACATGGAGCCTTCCACGATGACAAAATTACGTCGATATCCCAAAGCTATTGAGAGCCAAAAAAAAAATCCTGCAACTGCCATAAACTTTTAGTGGAAATCAGACCTTATGGAAAACATTATCTCTGACTTTTCCAATCTACATAAATATTTTTTTCAAAAAATGATATTTTTGAGAAAATCAAGTTTCTTGGTTTTTTAAAAAACTCACCACCTTTTTGTTGATTTTCAAAAATTTTCTAAAACTAAAACGGGGTTTTGAAGAGAACTAAATATACCATCAAATTAAAAAAATACTTAAAAATAATAATAATTCTTAATAAAACGGTGGGTTGAAAAAAAAAAAAAAAAAAAAAAAAAAAAAAAAAAACCAATTGTCTAGTTTTCTAAACGTCGAGTATTTATTAATACGCGTCTTATTATGTTTTCCGACGAATTTAAGATATTACAACTACCGGAGAGTCCAGGCGAATAACGAAGTCCTGAGGAAGTTTTTTAAGCTTCTCTCAGCTAAGCTACCTCGAAGGGTCGAAGTTTCACTAACGGAGATCCTTCGCTCCGGCCTCTTGGTCCAGATGAGCTCAGGAACGCTCTTTCTCGTTCGCGTCCATACTTCCACTGCGTTCGGGTGTCGGGAACCAGAAGAAGGTTCGAAGCACGTATGCGAACGATAAAGAGCTCGACTTCTTCCACTTTGTCACGAAACGCGGAGATAGAAACAAATTATTCGGCGCCTAATTACGCGGAACGGCGCTTCCCTTACTTTTGGCCGTGTAATTCAAAATAAAGTATAAGTTGTATAAAAGCGCAGTTTGAGAAGGGGGTTAAAGGCGCGAATAAGGTCGATACATGACACTAAAAATTGATCATTTTATCCCAAAACTTTAAAATCGCATTTTCTGAAAAAAAATTTTGAAAAACTTAATGTAAGTCTCTTTTTATTCAACGTAAGAAGTCACCTGTTTCATTTGGAGACAAATCTTAGACATGATCTGCAAATTTTAGAAAGTTTGATATGAAATCGGTCCGTATTCATATGTTTAAAAAAATCTCAATATATTTCTATTGTTATTTACTGATAATTTTTACTAAAACATTATTTATTACTCAATTTTTAATTTATGTTTAGGTAAAAGGTCTTAATTCACGTGGACATACGTTTTTTTTTCTTTAACACAACCCTGATTTTTCACTTTAACTAGTTAATTATTTTTTACCAATATAAACTTTTTTCATTATTAAAACGTTTGATACCACATTTTCAAAAAATTTTCAAACCATTGTATTAGTGCAGAAGTAAAACGTCAATCACTTACAGTAGTGATCAAAATTATAGAGCACCCCCAAATTTCATACTTTAGTCTTTAAGTTTTTGTGCTTTTATACGACTGCAAACACTCAAGTATTTTTATAAATGCCTGAAACTTTTTTTTTCTCTTAAACTACATAAAAACTGGAAAGAAGTAGTTTTACTTAACTTAAATTCAATAAAAAAATTAACTTTTACCTCCATTTTTATTAAAAAGTTCATTTTTCAAAAAACAGCTAATTTTCGCTTTTTTAAAAACTTGCGTAGTATATTTCAACCAGTTAAAAACATCCGAAAATATTGTAAATTTTTTTTCTTTTCTTTTTAGTATTTAAAATCAACGAAAAAAATTTTCAAGTTGATTGGTGCAAAATTGTTCAAACCACAAGCAAATAACTCATTTTTTTAATCATTGTAAAATTACCGATTTTTCATGATTTTGCATAATTTAATGCCTTAATCTCATATTTTTTTTCAGTATTACAGGTAAATTTGAATAAAAACACTAAATTAATAATAATTTAACTAATTTAATTTTAAATTGAAGAAAATCTTACAGACAATCACCATAAGTTTTAAAATTTTACAAATTTTTCAACACAATTAATCTTTGAAAAGAAAACGTTATTTTTGTAATAATTGTTATGTATAAAGTATACTTTTTAAAATGTTTTTAGCTTTCGTTAACAATTCAGTATAAATCTAAAGTAAGCTTATTTTAATTAAATATATTATTTGAATTCTTCGGATTCGAATTATAGACTATAGTTGCGACGTCTATTCAATCGGTAGATAATATACCTGCCTTACCGACTGAGCAGTTATTATACACAAAATGATAATTTTTAATGTTTATTAGTAACTGTAATCATGGGCAGAAGAGCAATATCTGAGTAGACAAAGTGGCAAATCGTAGGATTATTTAAGGGAGGGAAAAATCAGTGTGAGATATCTAGAACTCCAAAAGTGAGTAGGCATTGTGTTCAAAATACTATTAAGTCTTACACCAGCGCGAAAACCGTAAAAGTTAAAAAAGGTGCTGGGAGACCAAGGATAACAGGCGATCGAATAGACAGAATAATTATTAAAAAAGCAAAAAAAGAACGCACTGTTACAGCAAATACTATAAAAAATCAATTAACTAATGAACTGAATGTAAAAGTTTCAAGAGTAACAGTAAATAGGCGCTTGCTTGAAAATAATTTAAAGTCTGCTGTCGCAGTTCGTAAACCACTTCTGA
The DNA here is from genome assembly GCA_038277355.1 of Encarsia formosa. NCBI lineage: Eukaryota > Metazoa > Arthropoda > Insecta > Hymenoptera > Aphelinidae > Encarsia > Encarsia formosa. The sequence continues at coordinate 43,153,821 of CM076186.1, read as the reverse complement.
CTGCAAAAAGTCGTAAAGCTCGTTATGAATGGTGCAAAGATAAACTATCATGGACTGTTGAGAAGTAGAATTTAGTTTTGTTTAGCGACGAATCCTCTTTTCAATTATTTTCCAACAGACCGAGAAGAGTGAGACGTTCTAGTATTGAAAAATATAATGCAGATTACATCGCTCCCAGGGTTCAAAAAGGTGGTGGATCTATTATGATTTGGGGCTGTTTGTCAGGAAAAGAAATAGGAGAATTAAAGTTTGTGCAAGGAACTGTTAACAGCGAAAAATACATCGACGTGATGAAGGACTACATGCTTCCGTCAAAAACAAAAATCTTTAGACGTTGAAAAGTTTGGTACTTTCAACAGGACAACGCCCCCTGTCATACCTCAAAGAAAACTATGCACTGGTTAAAAGATAACAAAATACCAGTCTTAGATTGGCCAGCCCGTTCGCCTGACTTGAATATAATTGAAAATGCTTGGGATCAACTAGAAATGATGATCAAAGATAAGAATCTGAGAAATCTTGATGATTTAAAAATAGAAATTGCAGCAGCTTGGCAAACTTTAAGTCTGACCTATTGTAAGAAGCTTGCAGAATCCATGCCACGAAGGGTTCAGGCTTGCTATAACGCAAAAGGAGGAGCTACTAAATATTAGCTGGATCAAAATTTAAGCAAAACAAAAAATTTTTATTCATATTACGTATGAATTATTACTGAATTGTATTAATTTTATGATTTTAAAGCAATTATTACAAAAATAACGTTTTCTTTTCAAAGATTAATTGTGTTGAAAAATTTGTAAAATTTTAAAGCTTATGGTGATTTTCTGTAAGATTTTCTTCAATTTAAAATTAAGTTAGTTAAATTATTATTAATTTAGTGTTTTTATTCAAATTTACCTGTAATACTGAAAAAAAATATGAGATTAAGGCATTAAATTAAACAAAATCATGAAAAATCGGTAATTTTACAATGATTAAAAAAATGAGTTATTTGCTTGTGGTTTGAACAATTTTGCACCAATCAACTTAAAAATTTTTTTCGTTGATTTTGAATACTAAAAAGAAAAGAAAAAAAATTTACAATATTTTCGGATGTTTTTAACTGGTTGAAATATACTACGCAAGTTTTTAAAAAAGCGAAAATTAGCTGTTTTTTGAAAAATGAACTTTTTAATAAAAATGGAGGTAAAAGTTAATTTTTTTATTGAATTTAAGTTAAGTAAAACTACTTCTTTCCAGTTTTTATGTAGTTTAAGAGAAAAAAAAAGTTTCAGGCATTTATAAAAATACTTGAGTGTTTGCAGTTGTATAAAAGCACAAAAATTTAAAGACTGAAGTATGAAATTTGGGGGTGCTCTATAATTTTGATCACTACTGTAAAATTACTCAAAAATAACTTATGACCTTTTTTAGGCCGCCACAGACATATCGATGTAAAGTAACAAAATACGTTCGTTATATTCTGCACGTCTTCACAACACAAAACTTTAAAAAATGTAGAGCTTTTAATCTCTTTTTAATCTTTAACTGAATTTTTTTTAGGTAGAAGATCTGCCAAGCATGGTTCAGGAGCAGATGTTGGAAGAATTGTTAGATCGTGAAGCACAACAGCAGTTAGAGGGAGGAGGTAGCGAGCCGGCAGCTTTAAATTGGTCTTTGGAAATAACTGAGCGGCTTGGCAGCCGACTGCATGCTTTGTGGAACCGATCAGCTGGAGATTGTTTGCTTGATTCTGTTATGCAAGCTACGTGGGGAGTTTTCGACAGGGATAATATTTTAAGAAGGGCTTTAGCTGACACGCTTCAGCAAGCAGGACAATTGTAAGTATGATTATTATTATTATTATTATTTTTTTTTTTTTTTTTTTTTTTTTTTATAATGGACCTTACCCCTTTAAAAACCACTTTTTGTTCATCACTAAGATAATTTGTTATAATGCCAACCCGATTACTCAGGTAGACTCCAGTTGTAATGGTAATAATTGAAAAACATGAAAAACACTTCAGTGAACCAAGAAAAAACTCATTAAATGAATGTTTATTTATTTATTTATTTATTTATTTTCATCATCAACGAACATTAATGTCTTTTCATACATAATTCATTTATATACATTTCATCAATAAAAGCTTATTCAAATTTCAAAAATTTTGATTTGATATCTTTCTTAAATAAACTAATATAATTAAAATTTCTTGTATCAACGGATAAACTATTCCAACCTCTCTTCAATCCGTTCGTAACAGAATAATATAACAAATTTGTGTTACAATTTGATTCAACTAATTCCCTGGGATTTCTTATATTGAATCAAATATTTCTAATTGGAAATAAATCAATCATATCACCCTGAGTAGATTACAAGTTTCTTACAGCTTTGAAAGTAAAAATATGACCATTTATTTCATGCCATGATTTTATAGATGCAACTGAATACTTCCTAGCTATGCTTCCATAATCGTGTGATATTTTATTTATTGGATTTCCATCCTTAAAAGCCAAATATCTCAAAAATTTGTGATTCACCTTTTCAAGTCTATAAATATCAACGTTATAATTTGGTGTCCATATAGGTGAACAGTATAACAATTTAGGAAGCACTAAAATTGTATATAAATATAAAAACGTTTCAAGTTTTTTGAAATTACTCGATGATTTAATAACAAATGCCAACGACTTCTTAGCTCTTTTAATAACATTATCAAGTTGCATGCCAAAATCAAGTTCATCATCAAAAATAACACCCAGATCTTTAATACAATGTACTCTCTCAACGTCGTTTTCATTAATTTTATAATTAAAATCAATCCTAGATCTCAAATTCCAGAATGGAATAATCTTACATTTAGAAATATTCAATTCAAGTTTATTTTTCACAGACCAACTAATAATTTATTCAAATCTCTTGGTAATCTTGTACAATCTGTTACATTTAAAATCTTGAAGAATAGTTTAGAATCATCAGCAAATATCAGTACCTTAACATAATCTAACTCAGTGGCCAAGTCATTTATAAACAAAATAAAAAAGGGCCCAAATAGGACCCCTGAGGAACACCAGATGATACATTATAACAATCAGATAGATGACCTTTAACTTTGATTCTTTGACTTCTATTTGTTAATTCGGAGGCAAACCATTTAATTAGTTCACCTCCAATGCCATGAGACATTAATTTATGTAATATAAATTTAATATTTACTCTATCAAAAGCCGTAGAATAATCTAAATATAAAGAATCAACCTGAGCATTTTCAGATAATGCCTTAATTATATAATCATCATATATTATTAAATTGGTTCACGTAGATCGATCCTTCATAAATCCATGCTGCTCCTTAACTATTTTATGTGAAAGTAAAGATGATAATTTATTCGTAACCACAGCATCGAACAATTTAGCAATAGAACCCATAATAGAAATAGGCCTATAATTTGCAACATCCCTGCTATCGCCATTTTTGAACACAGGAGTCACAAATGATTATTTCCATCTATCAGGAAAAATACCACTTCTCAATGACTTCCTAAAAAGAATAAGCAGTGGCTTCACCAAGTAGTTTGCACAATTCTTCAAAAATACTGTTGGTAAATTGTCCAATGTTAGGGTATGACAAGAATTCATACTCCCTAATGCTGACAATATATCACAATAATCAATATCAAAATCATTATATAATCCAAGATTATTACTAACCGAATTATAATCGTTTATATAACAATCTGAAAAATATACAGATTTGAAGGTATAATAATTAGTAATTTGGATGTGGTGAGCACAATAAATTAAAAACGTTGTTATTGTTTCAATTAATTTTATTTTTCAATGTTTCGACATCAGATCAATGTCCTTTTCAGGAATTTCTAGAAGAATATATAAATATTATAAGTACTAAGATTAGATCAAGTTATAAATGTTACAATTAAACATAATTTTTATAAATTTTTTATTTACAATATGCTTATGTATTTAGTGCAGCAAGTCAAGAATGAAACAAGTCTGGCATTGTAGAAGAGTACACGATATAAGAACAAGAATACAGTTAGTTTATAAGAGCAAGTAACAATTGGCATACATCGCACAGTGTTACGCATATAAATATCATACATTGAATATAGTAGCTATAATTAAATTATACAATGATTGAATCCAAAAAAAATTTATAAATAGCGGTTGGCTAGTCAAGTAAAAATTTTGAACATGTTGCGGAATAGATTTTATTGAGAAAACGAACATCAGTCTTTTCACTAATGCTATTGCTGGCTAGTTTTATACACAAAATTTCAGAAAGCTTTCTACTATAAAATCTGTTCTCATTGTCAAAAATTTTCACTTGTGAAAATTTAAACTTATGATTGTTATCCATCATATGTGAGGACATTGCAGAATTCACATCTTTTAATTGCACTTGTTCAATCATTCTCTCACTAAGTCTTCGACTTGTCTCACTAACATACGTCACACAACAATCACCACAATCAATTTCATAAACAACTCCTAGCTTTTTCATATTTGGAGTTTTGTCTTTCAACAATGTAACGATGTTAGCAAAGTCTCTGTAGATTTTAGGAATAGCATTACAATTCTGAACTTATGATAAATATTCTCATTTATAAATGATAAGCTGACAAATAATTTCCTTTTTTTATCTGGTTTAGTAGAAGAGGTTCCAGGCTCAAGTTGACAATTATTATTCGGATCAATGATTAAAAACTCTCTAGACTTTTGTTTCAGATAACAGACGTTTTTTGGAATAAAAATCATAAATAAAAGTGGGAAATGAATTTTGGGACAACAATTTTTTAACTTTTTTAATATTTTCGGAATGGAATCTTTTGTCGGAAATTAATACTGCTCTGTCGATCAAGTTATACACTATATTTATTTTCAAAGATTTTGGGTGATTTGAATTAAATTTAATAAAACGTCCTGAAGAAGTGCTAATTTTTCTTCTGTTTTCAATTGAAAGCTGTGTATCCAAAAAAGTTAATCGGTTATTGTCTGGCAATTCATATGTAAAGAGTGACCCCAAAATTAGCCCATTTTGGCGCAAACGAAATTCGATTTAATTTTTAGTCTAAATAGTAGTTTATAGTTTAAAATAAATCCCTGCAAAGTTTTTATTTGCGAAATTTTTTTGTTACAAGGATATGATCGAAAAACGTCGTTTTTTTATACATACGTTTAAAGGGGTAATTTTTTAAAGTTTAATATTTACAAAACAAAAAATAGTATCGTATTCAGCATGAAATTCTAAGAAGAATATATACTTAATGTTTTTTCGATTTATGCAACCGATTTTGCATGAAAATTCATCGAAAATCACACGGAAAAAATAAAATCCTTGCAGCGTAGCTGAATTCAGCGATATGACGATGCGAACAGTTAACGACGCTCCAACGCAGACTTTTCATCGTGGCGAGGCAAAGTCTGCGTTGGAGCGACGTAAAGTTAGCTATAGCGTGCCTTCCTTACCAACAGCTGTAGCAGAGCTCGACTCACGCTTGACGCTTGTTTACTTGTGTACTTACTCTCTGCTATCGCGGGTGATAAAAATACTGATATAAAAAATACTTAAATTAATTACAACTATCAATAAACACATTTTTTCATAGTTATGCTGCCGTAAACCCGCGATAGCAGAGAGTAAGTACACAAGTAAACAAGCGTCAAGCGTGAGTCGAGCTCTGCTACAGCTGTTGGTAAGGAAGGCACGCTATAGCTAACTTTACGTCGCTCCAACGCAGACTTTGCCTCGCCACGATGAAAAGTCTGCGTTGGAGCGTCGTTAACTGTTCGCATCGTCATATTGCTGAATTCAGCTACGCTGCAAGGATTTTATTTTTTCCGTGCACGATTTTTCAAAACGGGCTAAAATTTGTCGATTTTTGGGGTCACTCTTTAAGATGTGGGTCGTAGTGATTAAAGGTTTTTATAACAATATCAAAATCTGATTTTTTGATACACATACATGTGTCAACAACATATCTCTTATACAACAATGGTATAACATTAAACTTATTTTTGAGAATGTTAAGGCAAGTAATCTCCAAGTCAGTCATGACAAGATCAGCAAAGATGGGAGTGATAGGAGAACCCATGGGTGTACCAAAAGTTTGTTTATAAATCTTATTATTAAAAATGAAAAAGGTATTGTCAAAAAGATATTCAACAGATTTTATTATTTCTAAAAAAGGAATTTTACAAAATTTTTGTATTTTATCTAATCTTCTGAATAAGCTATCAATTACTAATTGTTTTGGAATCGAAGTGAATAATGAGACAACATCAAAGGAAATAAGATCATATCCATCAGGGATGAAAATTTTATTAATTTCTTTAATAAACTGTAAACTATTGTTAACATGAGATTTTGGAACCGGGAAGGCTTTTTGAATTTCGGACCGGATAAGTTTTGATAGAAAATATGTTGGGGAGTTGATTGTAGAAACAATGGATCTGAGCGGAATATTAGGTTTATGTACTTTGGGGAGTCCATAACATTTTGGTAAGACAGGGGGGCCAAGAGCGATGGTATTCAAAACATTATTAGGGATATCTATTTTAGTCAAGTTCTAAACATATGAGGAGACATTGCTAACACTATTATTATTGTTGTCATTATGAGTAGAATTGGAGTCAATTAATGTAGTTGTATTCTTAAAAACAATACTGTTAAATTTTTTCATATGGATCTTATTTTGCCTATTATAGTGGTATCACAGTGGCGTGAAAGCTAGTAAAATTCTAAAAATTAGTGCCAGGCCCGCTGGAACGAATTGGATGCCATAACATTATTAAAAGTAGCAATAGAAAAGAAAATATGACAAGTGCTAAAATGTCAAAAAGTTGTATAATACAAAAGCAACTCGAAAAAAAAAAAAAATTAATTTTCTGAAAAAGAATGTATCGATTGTAGAAATTAAGCATGCGCTAAGTTTTTTTTTCTGCGCATAGAGTTGAGAAACTTGTAGAGGATTACTCGCACCTATGTATCAGTTGAGTGCAGACTATAAGGTGTCACAAAATTCGATAAAAAAATTATATATTACAGAATTGAAACTAATTGTTGCATTCTACAGACGCACGATGCAGATTTCACCCTAAAAGTCTAATACGAAAAACAATATGCTCCAAAAAGTGTGTCGGTAGCCTCGAGCAAAAATATCTAAAAAGAAAAAAAAAGTATGGTGAGTTATAAAAAGTGAATATAATTTTGCTAGTATGTTTCTAAAATATACAATTGCATATTATGCATCTCCACAGGAAACATCTTGATACAACACGCATCTTAATGCATGATTTATCTAGATAATAAATGCGTCAAATAGAGTTGGATCGCATAAGATTACAGTCGATCCACCTTACACCTTATAGTCTGCACTCAACTAATACATAGGTGCGAGTAATCCTCTACAAGTTTCTCAACTCTGTGCGCAGGAAAAAACTTAGCGCATGCTTAATTTCTACAATTGATACATTCTTTTTTACCCAATTAATTTTTTTTTTTTTCCAGTTGCTTTTGTATTATACAACTTTTTGACATTTTAGCACTTGTCATATTTTCTTCTCTATTGCTACTTTTCATAATGTTATGGCATCCAATTCGTTCCAGTGGGCCTGGCACTAATTTTTAAAATTTTACTAGCTGTCACGCCACTGTGATACCACTATTAAATTGTAGTCTAAAGTCATTAGCAGTATTAAGAAAAATAGATTCTACAAATACATCATCATCAAATTTTCTGTACATTTCAATTTCTTTATGCGTAATCATTTTTTCTAAATATTTTATTTGTATGTAAATATCTCTGATTTCAAGACTCAATAAAGTCTGTCTGAAGATAGAATTAACAAACTTACTATGAAAATTGATGTTGTATTTTCTTTAAGATGATGTGTTTTGGTAGCGTATCTTTTTTTCTGCATCTTATTAAAAATCTTCTTTGTGCCACGGCCAATGGTAATGATTTATTTAAATTGAGCCATTCTTTTATGGTTGAACAGCAGTCATAACCAAAGCTATTACTTACTGGCTTGAAAAAAGGTTGGTCGAGTTCATAGTCTCGGATGGCCATAATGCTCAAAAGCCAATTTAATATTATTAATAAATTTTTGTGTAATGTACACAAGTTTGAAATTTTCCACAAATAAATTACTTATTCCTGTTGGATTATTGCGTTTACAATCTTTAAAGTACATTTCAGCTGGCAATTCATTTGATTTATTGAATCATTAATATAATACAAAAATTTCTTTATATTTTTATATGATTATATCGCCACGTTTTCCATATATTTATTATCAATTCTAGACTGCCTAATACACTGAGCTCTCAATTTAAAAAAAATAATTTTATCATCTTAAATACAAAGTTGTAACCAAATTTTATGACTTTTCTTTTTGTTTATAATCAGACTAATAAGTTTATCCGACTATCATTTAGGATAAGTACAATTCATCTCCACGGAAAGAAGAACAAATTTTTCACAATATTTATTTACATTTCATTAAATAAATTAACAGCCCCATCTATATCCATATTATAAAAACAAGTATACCAATCTATCTGATTAAATTCATGATTTAACTCAGAATAATTAGCCTTATAATAATAAAATTTACATTTTTTATAAGGTAAAATATCAGTTATTTTGTTATTTAATTGAAAAAACAAAGGATAATGATCACGCTTTTCAATTTTTACCAGATAATCCGTTGATTGTATAATTTCTAAGTAGTTAAGGCTACACCGATCCTGGATACACCCCCTCGGAACCCACCCCCGTTCGGAGGGGGTTGAAAGGGTAATAGGGGGTGGGTAAGGTAATTGTGGGGGGTGGTTTTGCTATTGGATTTTGAGTGGACCGTTGGTCTATGAGAGGTGGGTTTTTAGGGGTGGTTTTACTATTGGTGAAAAATGATTACTTTACTGTTCGATTTTTTAATTGACCGATTGTCTATAAGGAATTTTTTTTTTCTTTTTTTGGGGGAGGGGGTGGTTTATTATTGGTGAAAAATAATTATTAGATAATATTAGATGGTTTTCTTGAGTATGAATTAGTGGCGACAGCGGCAGCAATAGCAGCAACGTTACTAGGTATAGTCGATATATGCGGTAGCTGCAGGCTGCAGCAGCATGGTATAGTGGGCGAGTGTATCCTCGCACTCTCTCGCAGCAGCAACGTTACTAGGTATAGTCGATATATGCGGTAGCTGCAGGCTGCAGCAGCATGGTATAGTGTGCGAGTGTATCCTCGCACTCTCTCGCTCTCGATCGTTGCGCGTACGCGTAGCGTCTTGTAGCTAAGCAACGGAGTGCAGATGGTAGAAATGAACGCTGAAAGTTCTGTCCTCTCTCCGAATGCATATGCCACGATGCCGGTGTTGCGTAGTAATTTTTATCATGTGCATGCGAGTTGTATCATCTCGATGGTAACCAACAGGATGTTGTGTCTCGGGATAAAATTCTTTTTTCACCCGTCACGTGGAAAATGTCATAGTGAACAATGGAATAGTTTTTGTTTTCTTTTTTTAACTCGTTATAGAGCAAAATTCAAGACATCGATACAGGATGCTATGTCGTCTTATCGCTTGAAGACGAATAACAGTAGCTCGATCTTTAAAATGTTTTGTCTTTGGATAAAATTTCCTTCTCGTTTGTCCTATGGAAGGGATTCATAGTGCAGTGGCTTTTGTTTTCTTTTTTTAATTTGCCTTATTATAATGTTCGCGAGATGATTTTCATGCCACAGTTGTGTGTCGTCCGTCGGAAAGTTTGTGTCGGTAAAGTTTTTAGAAGTTAACAAATTTTTAGTTTTGTTATAACTCCTGTGAACATGGACTCAGAAAAAAAAAGTGAAAATTTAGATTCTAGTGTGGAAGGATCTGCAAACTGTGATCAAAGTAGATCAAGGAGTATATCAAGATCATCGTCGTCCTCTGGTTCCTCGTCGTCTGATTCATCAGGATCGTCATCGTCGTCAGCCTCTAATAAAAATGAAACTATTGACATAAAAGGATTCAATAAATTGTTAAAGAAAATAAATAATCAAATTATCAGAGTAGATAAAAAGATAAATGAAGCTATAGTAAAATGAATAAATTAATTCAACTCTAACTTAAATTTTTTTTAACTGTTACTTTTTTTCTAGTTACAGTCGATGAAGCTAAGACATCGGCAAAAATTAATAAAGAACTTGACACAAGTAAGTCTAACAAATTATTTAACTTATATTAAAAATTAATGAAAAAAAAAAAAAAAAAATTTTCTGTTTCAGTTAAAAGGGATCTTATAAAACTGAACGAGTCGATAAGTGGTGAAAATAGGATAAGAAGTAAGTTATTTTATATTTATAAACTAAAATATAAATAACTTTTTTTTTTTTTCAGTTGTGGAACAATTAAAAGCTGACTCTGAATTGAAGACAGTACTAGAACAAAGTAAGTAATTTTAAATAAATTCATAACAATTGTAAATAATAATAATAATAATAATAATAATTTTATTTTAGTACGGCTACGATCATGTGGAATATTCAACATTTTGAGTAGAATGCTTGAAGACATTAAAATACTAAGATTTCATGCAGAAAAAAAGCAAGGTAATAAAAAAAAATAATAATAATTACATTAATAATCATTGAATATATTAATATAATAAAAATGAATAAATTTATTTTCCAGCGGATGGTTCACCATTCATAGATGCGGTCAAGGCGACCGCAGAAAAGATGACCAAGAAGAAAAACACGGTAAAGAAACCAGTGAAAATCACTCCTTCCTTAACAATGAGTTTTTCGGACCCGAAAGCCATTGAAAAGTCTAGTCTTAATCAGGTAAAATTTTTGTTTTTACTTTTTTTAATTATTTGTAATTCAATTTTTTTTTTTTTTTCATAGAACAACATACGTATAAAATCGGATATTAAAATACCTTCAGAACTTGCAATTCAACAAGAAGTTTTACTTACTTTTAGAAAAAGTAAGTAAAACTTTTAATTTTTAAATCGATAATTGAAATAAGACTATCGAATCAATTTTTGCAGTTACATGCAGTTGGTCAACAACAAAGACTTAAAGTTGAATCAACTAATGCAAACACAAAAAATATAGTAAGTTTCATATAAAATATATTTTAAAATTATATATTATAAAGTTGTATCTTATAAATTATATTTATATAATTTGTCTAGATTCAAAAAGCATTTGAGTATGCTCAGGGGCATGAGCAACAAGCACAACAAAAACAACAAGTACAACAAGAAGAATTAAAAAAATCGGTTAGTTCTTAATTTTTTTCTTATGTAATAAAATAATAGTTTATAAATTTTTAACTCAATTTTTTTCTTTTCTTTTTTTTTTTTTTTTAGACTGGTGATTCTTTTGAGGAAGCAATAGACTTAACAGATGAGTTGCGCGAACTCATGGACCAAAAAGGAATAGTCGAGAAAGCAGAAGAAGAAGAAAAAAATACATCATCGGTGAAAGCAGAAGCAGAAGCAGAAGCAGAAGCAGAAGCAGGAGAAGAAGATGGAAAGAAGAAAAGAAAGATGAAAAGAGAACTAACTGAAGAAAAAGAAAAAAGAAAACATAAGAAACAGAAGAAAGATAAAAAAAATTAAGAGTGATTGACGCTTTGTCAAGCACTCTTTATTTTTCTTATACTTTTACTATATTTTTTAAAAATTTTCGCGCCTATTTAATACTATTTTTATTTTTCTATTTTTAGTATTATTTTTAAAAAAATTTTCGCACTATTTTAATACTATTTTATTACTATTTTTATTTTTCTATGTTAGCATTATTTTTATACTTTTCTATTTAATTTTAACACTATTTTGTTATACTTTTAAAAACTGCTTTCTAGTTATTTTAAACATATTTATCAATATCTTTGAGTAGATGAATAAATAATTAAAGTTTTTTTTTTTAATTTTCATGCTATTTTGAAACTATTTTTTATTTTTCTATTTTAGCATTATTTTTATACTTTTTTGTTCTATTGTAACACTATTTTTGTTATACTTTTCAAGACTGCTTTTATAACTATTTTATACATGAACTTATTTATCAATATTTAAAAAAATATATATATTTCGCGTTATTTTTAGACTATTTTTATTTATATTATTATTATTATTATTATTATTATTATTATTATTATTATTATTACTATTACTATTTTTTTACTAATTGCTTTTAAAACTATTTTATACACATACATACATACATACATGTGCATACATTTATACCAATGTCTTATAATGAATAAATAAATAAATAAACAATTTTATACTCCTTTTTACTTTCTCTTTATTTAAAATTTCATTTGATCTTTACAATTTCATGAAAAATATGAAAAAGATCGTAGTGAAGAACTTAAAAAATCATTACATCCTTCATCAATCTCATCTATGTCATCTATTATTCGAGGTTTGTTAACATTGATCTAAGACTTCAGTTTAGAAGCGTTCTTTGCAGCACACTTAAAAAAAGGTGAATAATCCTTATGATTACAGCAAAAATCATCCTTAGAACAGCCAAGACTTTTGAGAGAAGGACAACCATAGATTTCTAAATCAATTACTAGTCTGTAATTTAAAAAAAGAAAAAACGATTGATATTTAAATTAAATAAATAAGCATTAGAATAAGTATGTAATTAAAACTTACGTTTGGGGTAACATTTTTTGAAGAAAAATCTTTTTCATGTTTCCCTTGGTAAAAATTTTTTTTGCACCATCTAAATATTTTCTCAATACATCTGTTAATTGTTCATAAACTATTTCACCATAATTCCATTGAATAAAATGAAAACACTTTTGCAAATAACGTGCAGAACATTTTTCTTCAGCTGTTAAATTATCCCAAGAAAATGGTGGTTTAAAAGTAAAAACCAGCGGTAGAGTAGAATCGTCTAAGTTGAAAATAGCCAACTCTTTCACAATAAAGTCGTTTCTAGATTTTTGAGAACCTTGAAAGTCTACAACAAACTGCATTTTAGATCTGCACTGTTAAACAATTTCAACATAACTAGATGGATAGGTAAAACTTTAACTTCTTTTATAGTGATTCCCCCTCTCTTCTTCTATAAACTATTATCTTAAGCTATTATTATTATTCCTCCTATTATTATCCTAAACTATTTCCCTCTCTCCTGCTCATTCTTTGATAAAATATAATGCAGTAAGTGTTCATCGGTCAGTTTTCTACTCCTTCTTTCAAGTGTATCATCTCTCATTATTGTGAATTCATAAACATTTAAGTAGCAGAAGATTTACAATTATAAAAATAAGTTTATGTTATTCAATAAAAAATTAGTGATTATTAACTTAATAAAATTAGTGATTAGTGATAACTAAATTTAACCATGGATACCATTTTAGATACTTTGCATCACTTAAATAATGCAATCGCGTCAATAAATTCAGGTCTTGCTCAAACCAATGTTATTGAGGGGTGGTTGTCTATAGCAGAACTATCTATTGATATTTTGACAGACATCAATGTACAAAATAAAACCGATTTGTTGGCTAAATTTCTAATAATTAAAAAAAAGTTAAGAAATTTTTTAGAAAACTCGTATCAAAGTCATGAAGAGAATAATATTGACAGTGAATCAACGAGTCAAAAAAACGATGATGAATCATCAAATCCATTGGATGGATTCGAAGAATTGATTGAAGATTTTACTGAAAATTCTAACATAATTATAAATAATCAAGACTTAAACGAGATTCAAAATAAGATTCATATATTAATTCAAGAGATTGATTTTCTACAACAGAAAATGCCATCTCTCACTAGACCTGAAAAAAAGAAGTGTGAAACTTTTTTAATCAAACTTATATCATTGAAACATAAATTTGAACATGCTATAAAAATTGGTGGTGGTGGTGATTTAGATATAAAAAAGGAGAATCTTCGATATGATGACTTCGACTCAGCTTTTGAACGTCGTATACGAGCGGGTAATTTTATTTATTTAATATAAACTTTATTAACTCAATAATTCTATTTTTTTTTTTTTTTTCTATTATTTATAGGAGTATTATCAAACCTTGGTCATAAAGATTTAGACTCTTTTTTGGTAGATGCTTATAAACCCTTCCAAGACAAGGTTAAACAAGCTGTTGAAGAATTTGATGTAATCAATATCAATGTTATGTTAATGGCAGAGTTTGAGCTTCAGAAGGATGATACACCTAAACGCGAAGTAAAATACTTTTCTACGGAGAATAGAGTCGTAGTTGCTCTGTCAAACCTAGAACGTTTTTTTGATTAGAAAATTTCTTTACCGTTGCAACGTGATATACAAGAGTTTGAGACACGTGATTCTGGTTGGAGTTTAAAACAAATTATTAGTCTTACAATTAACATAAACAAACATGAACCTATTAGAGGAAGTTCTTACGTCAAACTACCTAAATCAATTGAAAATAAACATGCCGTTGTCAATGTGAGAAACGAATTTGATAATTTTTGCTTTAAATGGGCAGTCTTATCAGCATATTATCCTCAAAAGTGAAATACTAATTATCTTCCGACATATCAAAATAAAGAAGCTTTAGGTGAAGTCAACTTTGAAGGACTTTCATTCCCAACACCACCCGAACAAGTAGAAATTTTTGAAAAAAATAATCCTAATATTTCAATACATCTTTATATTCTTAAAAAAAAAATGATAGATTTGGAGTTTACCCTCACTATCTCACTCCAGAGAAGAAAGATAAATACTATCATTTATTGATAGTTTATCCTGAAGAGTATTACATTGACGAAGATGCTGATGATTATATTGAAAGAAGTCTCGAAAACTCAACGGTAAATTTTAATTATCATTATACTTGGATTAAAAATTTACCTAAACTTCTTGGGAGACAGTACTCTAAAACAGGCCATAAAATCTATGTTTGTGACAGATGTATTCACTTTTTTCATGAAAAAAAAAAGCTAGATACTCATGAAAAGGATTGTCGACTCATTAATAAATGTAAAATTACATTACCTAAAAATGAAGCTGAAGCAACTCTTTCTTTTAAGAATGTTAACTATGCAGAGTGGATATCAATTACTATTTATAGTGATATAGAATGTCTACTTAAAAAAATAGAAGTGCATCCTGAATCAGTTAGCGGAAAGTCCGTCAGAATTCAAGAACATCAAGCACATAGTATTGGATTTTACGTGAAAAATCGTTTTAGCAATGAGCTTAATGGTTATAGAAGTTATCGACAAGAAGAAGAAAATCAAGAGACTCCTGCTCAATGGTTTGTAAGATCATTAGAAGAACTGTGTCGAAAGATTCAAAAAGTATTCTCTACGAATGAGGCTATGATGCTTACATCACGCGATAAAGAAAACTTTAGGAGAGCACAAAAATGTCATATATGTAAAAAACCTTTTACTAAAGATTGTATCAAGGTTAGAGATCACTGTCACTTCACTTCAAAGTAAGAAAAAAAAAAAAAAATTGTTATTTACATTAAAATGTTTAATTTAATTGCAGGTACCGCGGAGCTGCGCACCAAGTTTGCAACCTTTTATACAAAAACGCTAGATATATTCCAATAATACTACATAACCTTTCAAATTATGATTCGCACTTTCTCATCAAAGAAATTGCAAATGATGAAATTTTAAAAGGAAACGTTCGAATCATAGCACAGAATAGAGAACTTTATATCTCTTTCACCACAAATATGTTCAAGGAATGAATTTGAGTTTTAGATTCATTGATTCATTTAGATTTATGCCCTTGTCATTAGAAAAATTAGCTGGGATTGCAAAAAACTTTGAAATATTGGATGAAGAGTTTGCCAAAGATGGTTTTACAGATACTGAACTTTTGAAAAAAAAGGAGTCTTTCCTTATGAGTACATACAAAGTTTTGAACAGTTACGAGAGAATAAATTACCAGCTCCGTCAGAGTTCGCAAGTACTTTGACAAATAGTCAAATAAGCAATGATGATTATGAACATGCTACAAAAGTGTGGAGTATGTATAACAAAGACAAGACTTTAGGCGGTTATTCAGATGTATATTTAAAAACAGATGTCTTGTTGCTTGCGTGTATATTTGAAAACTTTAAATCGACATGTATGAAATATTATAAATTAGATGCAGCTCCTTTTTTAACGACACCCTCGTTGATTTGGAACGCGATGCTAAAACATACAGAAGTTGAACTAGAACTTCTTCAAGACATTGATATGTTAATGTTTATTGAGAGAGGTAAAAAGATCTTTAATTTTTTTTTTTTTTTTTTTTTTTTTTAATAAACTTGAATAAAATACATTTTTACCGTAGGTATTCGAGGAGAAGTGAGTCAATGTTCGAACAGATACTCTAAGGCTAACAATATTTACATGGGAAAAGAAAATTATAACCCCAATGAAGACGATAAATACATAATTTTTCTAGATATAAATAATTTATATGGTAAAAATGATTATTATTGCATTGTTTTTACTGTTATTAACTTAATTTTCGTTTCTAGGATGGGCTATGACACAACCGCTTCCTTATAAAAACTTTGAGTGGGTAAAAAACCCTGAGGAAATTGATCTAGATGACTATCCTGACGAATTCAATTTAGCAGAATGTCCCGATGAGAGCAGTATTGGTCTCATTCTTGAAGTTGATTTAGAATGTCCTAATAATGAAAGGTATCACGATGATCACAAAGATCTACCATTCTGTCCAGAACATGGATCAGCTCCAGGGTCCACGCAAAAGAGATTAATGACACAATTAACAGACAAGAATCGATACGTTATACACTATAGAGCATTGAAGCAAGCAATAAAAAATGGAATGATACTCAAAAAAATACATAGAGCTTTAAAATTTGAACAAAAAGCATGGCTTAAAAAGTATGTAGATTATAACACAGCTATGAGAAAAGCAGCTACCACAGAGTTTGATATTCTCTTTTTTAAATTAATGATTAATGCAGTCTATGGTTCGTAGTAAAATTATTATAACTATTTATGATATTTCATGTAAAACTGTAACTATTATTTTCTAGGAAAGACCATGGAAAACAAACGAAACCATGAGGAAATTAAAATGGGTAATAAATGGGATGGACGTTATGGTGTTGGTGCTATGCTTTCAAATGCTGCATTCAAACGCTGCACAATTTTTTTTGATAAGCTGGTAGCAGTTCACATGAGGAAGTTAGACATTTACACGGATAAACCTATATACGTAGGTCTATCTGTTTTAGACCTCTCTAAAATCAAGTTATATGATTTTCACTATAAATTCATGAAGAAAAATCTAAAAGATCAGGCCAAATTATTGTACACAGACACAGACAGCCTTCGATATGAAGTAAAAAACGTTAACATATATGATGTTATAAGAAAAAATCCTAAAGAGTTTGATACGAGTAACTATTCGATAGACAATGAATTTGGAATCGTTCCGGGCAACAAAAAAGTATTAGGTATCATGAAAGACGAATGCGGAGGTAAAATCATTACTGAATTCATTGGGATTCGCAGTAAACTTTATAATATTCAAGTTCAAGGGGTTAAACCTGTTATGAAAGCCAAAGGTATTAAAAGTTGTCTTTTAAAGTCATGCTTCGTAAGTGAAGAAGTTAGAAAGTCAGTCATTGTTCCTGAAGACTTTAAAAAGTGTCTCATCGATAAAACAATTAAAAATGTTGTTCAGTGTAATATCCGTTCTAGAGATCATATTGTAAAAACTGAAAAGGTTAACAAGATTGCATTAGATCCAGCTGACGAGAAACGATACTTGATCCCAGGACGTACCGATACTCTACCATGGGGTCACTATAAGGCAATCGATAAAGAAAAATTTAATGAACTAGACGAAGAAGACTTGGATTTATTGGGTACTATTGTAAATATAGACAATGATAGTCTTCTCCCCACTCTTTTTGAGGAAGAGGTGGTGGGAGAAACGTTTGAAATACAACCACATCACCCAGTAGAACTCATTCATCAGTGTCACACTCAGCCAAGACATCTCAAACGAAACTTAAACTTGTTGGAAGCGTCTACAGTAAAAAAATTTACTTTTTGAAATATTTCTTTGAAATATTTCAAAGAATACTTTTGAATACTTTTTTGAAATATTTCTTAATAAAAAAAAAAAATTCTGTTCTATTGTTTTAGATGGATCTAACAAAACTCAATGAAGCAGGTTGCCGAGACAAAGCAAGAAGCATCAAAGACTTAGATGTAACTCGCTCTTATATGGTTGTAGAGCTTAGAAACGTGGAAACTCAAAGATATGGACAGAAAATTGTGGCTGAGTTGGATGGTGGGATGTTTATATTCCTCCCAACCAATGTTTGCAAATACTTACAAAAAAACTTAACTGAATACATACAGCTCCAAGAAGCTGCAAATAAACTCAAGTTAATAGTTAAACCACTTGGTGGTTTTAAAATTAAATTTGAAATTGTATAGAATCAATAGACTAACTAGAAAAAATGTATACTCATTAAACCACTTGATAGTATTGAAATTAATATTAATATTGAAATTATATAGAATCAATAGTTTAACTAGAAAAATGTATACTCGTCATAAAAATGTGATTATGTTAAAAAAAAAAAAAAAAAAAAGTTTTAAAATAAATTGAAAATTATCTAAATATTGTGTTTTCATTTCAAATTCCTTACTCAACTGCAACTAAATAATGAAATCTAATTCTTGATAATTTACTTATTTATTTAACAATTTTAATTGAATATTTTTATCTAATTTTAGGATTATAAAATAATGAAGCAATTTTTTATTTTCTCATCATTTATTTAATACAAATTTCTTTTTTACAAATTAAATAAAATACATTTTTTATTAATACACATGTTTAAAATCACTTAATTTTTTTACAGTAACTTTTGTTTTTGATTTCAAGTAATTTCTTTTCTAAAATAGAGTTAATAATTAATCCAACTCTTTTGATTCTATAACAAAAACGTTCTCTATCACGAGCTGCTTGCTCCCACTCTCCTTGACGTGCCTTCTTGTGAGCATAAGACCAGTGATATATCGTACGTATTTGAGGATCTTCCTCAAATCGTACTTTTTTTTTAATTTTTTCATTACTGTACATAATGACTTTCGTTGAGAAGGTCTAACGATGAAATGAATATACATACAATGATGGATACAAGTTTTATAAAATTTTCTTGTTAGTCCAACTGTTGTGAGAACTGTCAAATCCTAACCACTTAACGTATGCCTGCTTACCACGTCTTCTTAATACTTTTTCCACCAGATATACGTCAGAATACTTCACTTTTTGTAGTTCATGTTCATAGAATCCACCTTTGATTGGTTGGTCTTGATAATCTTTGAGATAATACATCACTGGATCGTATGTACCTACACGTTCTATAGAAAATATCTCTGTTGACCAATTGGGTGTATATCCTTTTTCAAAAATTTGTTTGGCTTTACTGATTCGTACCTTATCGTTTACTTTAAACTTTTGTTTCTTTACTTTAACTCGACATAGATGTGAAAATTTTTTCAATACTTCAGTCTCATTTTCTTTTCTAACATCGATAGGTTTCATACCTATTGTTCGATGGTTGCTGTTATTGTAATTCTTAACAAGTTCACTTAACATGTTCAACCATTTATAGTTACCATTCAAACTAAATTTAATCCACATTTTTCTTTTGAGGGTACGATTGAATCGTTCAACGATAGAAGCTTTGAGATTAGAATAAGTAGAATATAAATGAATACCATATTTTTTCATGAGTTTCTCAAAGTATGAATTATAAAATTCTTTACCCTGGTCTGTATGCAGATTTTTAGGCACACGCCCTTGTTTTAATATAGATTCCATAGCTTCTGTGACATCTTCACCATTTTTACGTTTTATAGGAACGGCCCAAGAATACTTTGAAAATACATCTATGACAGTCAACATATATCTATAACCTTTATTTTCACGAGCATAAGGTATCATTTCAACGAGATCCGCTTGTCAGGTTTCATCATATCCTCTAACATCAAATTTTCGACGTGTATAATTACGACGCGCAGGTTTATGAAGTTCTTCAACGATTCTTTTTCGTTCCATCTTTGATTGCTAGTGAAATTTCATCCAACTTTTGAGCAAGTTTTTCAATCTCAGTTTGAAAACTCTTCAATATTTTTTCTACAATTGAATTTTCTAGCTCTTGTGACAGCCTAAGAACCAAAGCTTCCAAATTGTTTGTTAAATCTTCTGTTATTTGGATATTATTATCTATCATTCGCTTCTTTAAAATATGTAAATTTACTGCATCGTATTCGTTTGATGAATCAGCAAGATTACAAAGTCTTTTTCTACCGATATCATACTGACCATCTTGGGTAAGTTTATAACCAACACCAGGTGGACCTCGGGCTGTCACTGTAGCTGATTTTGTATCAGTTCGTCCGAACACGTCAACACTCATTCTGATACTGATAGAAAACATAAGAATTAGAATCTAATATATCCAGCCTCTTGAAGTTCCTCAATGATAGCTAAAATTTCATTGTCATGATTATTGTTGCCAGCATTTCTTTCTGCTACAAGTAAACGAAGTCGATCTACTAATTCATTTGGGTCATCCCAAAATTTATAATCAATGACTGAGTGTCTATTGGCAACCTTGAATGATGATAAAGTTTTCCTATCAACAGTGTTCAACTTTGATAAAATACCACTACCTTTTGGATTAAACATAGGAGCAATTATATCATTGCATTTAGCACTGTTTGAATGATATCGCATGTCTCCTTTTTTATTCAAATGTGCTCCCGATTCTTCTAATATTTTTTTATAATTTGCTTTATCACTCCTTGTTACAGAATCAATAGGTGGACGTTTGAGAACAATCAATTCAGTTAGTCCAACCGTCCTTGGATATTTTTTATTACCAACAACAATATTATTATTTGTGAATGAAATTGGTAATTTACCTAGTTGAAAGTTACCATTAGGGTTAACTTTTACTCCATAGATTTGATCCGTTGTAGTATCTTTTTTTTTAATAAGTCGAGTGTAATTATCATCGACAACAACAGAAGAGCTAACGTTTGGTTCAATTTGTTGTTCTATAATAGATTCATCTAAACTTGATTTAGAAAAATTCATTAGTTCATTCTCACCAAATTTAAATGAATTCTTTACTGGAGTACTATGATTAAATGAAGGAAGATTAAATTTAGAACCATTTGCATCAAGTATTGGAAAAGTAAAATCTAATTTTGGTTTTTCAGATACACTTTCGGGTTGATAAATTTCACTTTCATTTTTGAATAAAATATTTTGTTGAGTATCACTTTTGAGTGTTGGTTTTTTTATGATATTAGACGCATTTTTTTGAAGAGGATCAACAATTGGTTGAAAAGTCTTTTTTAACACATCTTCTTCATCAGCTTTTTGATATTTTATCAATTTGTATTTTTTTTTAAATAGAATCTCTTGCTTTTACAAGCTTATGAAGAATATCTTTTTGTTTCTGTAACTCTTTCATGTTAACACTTTGATGTATAAATGACGACTGAATAGACGTATTGAAAGTTTTATGTATTTATTAAAAAACAGTCAAATCCTTTTCTATATCGACCATCATTAATGGGATCATCTTTGATTATGACTAAAAAACCATATTTACTATCATTCCAGCACGTTGAGCACAGATCCTTGAATTGATTATAAACCATATCAGTATTGACATGATCATCGTAAATATGTTTTAAATTTAGTTCATCTTGTCGAAATACTACTAACACATTTACATTATCTCGAACTAAATGTTTAGGTATACGAGTATATGATTGGCATAAATAGAAACAATCAAAATTTTTATGTCTACCCATGCAAAAGAAAGCTCTTACATTATCTTGTTTTTCAGTTGCTATATCATCGAATATCATCATAGAATTTGGAAGAGTGTCGTTTGGAGCGTGAACTTCATCGTGCTCACTGAAAGGAAAAAACTGTATACCTTTTAATGGTTCTAATAATTTTTTCAAATACACATACTTTGGTTGATTAAGAGACTTTGAGTATAGGTATATATTTTCAAACCGAACACCATTAGGCTCAGTAATTAGAGACATTAAGGTATTTGTTTTTCCACAGTTTGATGGTCCGCAAAAAACGGCTCGTATACTGTCTGGAAGTAAATTACCGTGTCGTTTGATTTTTTTATTTTGTTCCATTACAGAATCAAAATTATTTATAGGTAACTTGGAACTTTGTTCTTTAAAATTCATGTTGATTTGTTGTAGACTAATCAATGACTGAACAATTAAGGTATAAATATATCACTTTTATACAAAATTAATTCAGTGCTAATAGAATCTCCTTCGAGTGATGATCATTCACGGTAAAAGATTGGTAAACGATTTGATCAACAAACTACCTTTCGAAGCTCATATTCCAGGATATCAATACTGTGGACCAGGAACAAATTTAAAAAAGCGACTTGCCAGAGGAGACACGGGTATTAACCCATTGGACGCTGCTTGCAAGGAGCACGACATTGCTTATTCACAAAATTCAAATAACATTGAGCTTCGAAACTCAGCAGATGGAGTTCTAATCCGCTCCTCATACACAAACAATTAATCTAAAAATCAAATAGTAAAACTACACTCAAAATCAACTTCTCATAGACAAATAGTCAATCTAAAAATAGAATAGTAAAACCGTCCCTCAGAGACAAACAATCTCTCAACAACCCCTCGTAGACGTCAGGTCAATCCAAAAATCGAATAGTAAAACCACCCCTAAAAACCCACCCCTCATAGACCAACGGTCCACTCAAAATCCAATAGCAAAACCACCCCCCACAATTACCTTACCCACCTCCTATTACTCTTTCAACCCCCTTCCGAACGGGGGTGGGTAATCATTTTTCACCAATAGTAAAACCAACCCTCATAGACAATAGGTCAATCCAAAAATCGAATAGTAAAACCACCCCTAAAAACCCACCCCTCATAGACCAACGGTTCACTCAAAATCCAATAGCAAAACCACCTCCCACAATTACCTTACCCACCCCCTATTACCCTTTCAACCCCCTCCGAATGGGGGTGGGTTCCGAGGGGGTGTATCCAGGATCGGTATAGCCTTAACTTCTTTTCTATATCACCATCCTTTAACGAAGAAAATAGTAAATCCAGAGTATATCCTTTCTGCTCCAGTTCCGGATAATATTGAAAAAAATCTAGATTTGTATAGCAATTCAAAGTAATATTCAAATTTTCCAAAATAACTGAATCATTTCCAAAGTAAATTGCATTTAAAGATTAACAATTCATCAAATTTGTTTTTGATAAATTAAAATCACCAGAAATTATAAATTCAGTTTAGGGTATTCATTTTTTAGATATTCAAACACTTTTTTATGGTTTTTATATAATTTTTTATCAGATGTTGGGGGAATATACTGTTCCAATAATGTAACTTTTACTATCTGATATTAATTCTACAAATAATTGTTCAACTGTCTCATCAGATATTGAAGATATATCAATTCTTCTTGTGAAAAATGATTTTCCAGCGACAATTAAAATTCCACCACCAGCAGTAGCATCAGCATTAAAATACCTATCTCTTCTATAAATATTATAATTTTTTAAAACCAGCAATTTACTATTCACAAGATCATTTGGTTAAAATCACAAGATAATTTGGTTTCTTGGAGGTTTCTTTTTGGTATTTTTGGAGCCCATTTACCAAGTTTGAGCCAAATCCATGGCCCAAAGGCCTGGTCCTCTCCTTGTTAGTCAGAAGGGATAAATTTTCAACTGACAGTTCCCAAAAAAAAATAGGAGAAACTCCATTTTGCTAGGAATTTTTCCAAGCGAATGAGGTTCACAGCGCCTCCTGATTTAAATGGGAGAAACTCCACTTTTTTCTTCTCCGTGTGCATGCCTATAAACGTTTGTACCTATCTGTACTCTGACTCTCCGTAAATGATTTAGAGCCACGCCTCAACAATTCTAATTATTACCTGAACCTAAGCTGAACTGATTATAGGACTTACGTAGACCTGTTCAGTGAAAATTCAGTGAAGAAATTAGCTAAACGCCAATAAGCCCAGCTGAGAAATTGGCTAAGGCTCTTACCAGAGCTATTTTTAATTATTACCTTAACTTCGTTTTTGCAATTTTTTTTTTTACAAAATACATTTAATAATAGTTGCGAAAATTGAGCTTCATTTCATAAATGTACATTTGTAAACAATTCAAAAAAAAGATATGTTTACGTGCCAGCTTGCCTGCTTCGACTCATAATGACATGTCAACTGTATGTAGCATACAATAAATTGATAAATATAGTATACATTTTGATTTTTTTATTGTTCAAGAATTTTTGAGAATTCACAATATACAGAAGATAGTGATTGATGTAATCACCAATGCTGTATCCTACAAGAGCTTAAACTGCGCTTATAAACCCGTAAAAATGAGAACATTACGGTGTTCGTTTTAAAAAACTATCTGCGTGGCATTTGCTTAACTCTTGTTATCAGTCGTCTATGTACATGAATGCTTTTGCATTTACCCATTTAAGACCAAGGAGAAAGAAAAAGAGATATTAAAAAACTAATTCTTAAAAAACCTGCATTTCCAAAAAATTAAAAACGCGTTTGTTGATCTTATGTTGATGATTAATGACTTAACGTTCTAATGTTGTCACCTGAAGAGGAGGGTTGTTCCCTCGAAACGTAGTGATAATAAATAATATGGAAAAAAACAACATCTTTCTTCATTGATGCCCGGATCATCAACATAAGGTCAACACAATTTGGAAAATTAATTTGCTGCTGGGCAATAGAAAGTATAACTAAAAAACTAACTAACGTGTGTATTCTTTTTTCAATTTTAATTGTTTAAATAAATCTAAAAAGTGTTAAAATTTTGATAAACTAATTGCAGCATTCGATTTTTTTATTCAAAATAAGTTGAAATTCATCTATTCAATTTTTTATCAGACGCTTAGATTAGATCTTTTGTTATGACCGCCATATAAAAATTGTAGTTTTATACCGGTAATTTTTGACTCTCGAGAGTATGTCTTTGGTGCGGTGCGTTGCAGATCATTAGTATTAAACCATAATTTTGACATGACCGAGTGATCATAATACAAGATCCAAGCATGATTAAAAAATTGAATCGATGATTTACGACTTAATTTAAATCAAAAAATCAAATGCTGCAATTAATTTATAAAAATTTAAAGATATTTTCTAATTTGTTTTAACAGTCAAAATTAAAACACGTGTTTTTAATTTTTTGGAAACGCAGATTTTCTAAGAATTAGTTTTTTAATATCTCTTTTGGTTTCTCCTTGGTCCCAAATAGGTCAATAACGAGAGGATTAAACAACAATCTGTTTGGACGCAGAGTGAGACCTGATCGCAAACAGCTGAAGCGAACGGATTACAACCTATTTTGGCTATCTGTTCTCAAATACTTCTGTCCGTGTAGATATATATGTACCAGGTTGGATGTCGATAAGTACAAGTGTTTTTAATTCCTTTTTTAATCGTGATTAAAAGTTGTATTGCGTTGTCTAACACAAGTCTTTTGTCTAAGACCAACAACATTCCATCGTTGGCCTTAAAATGACATCAAGATTTTTTAAAGCTCTGTCCTTACCGCGTAATATACTGTTAGATTCAGTTTAATAAGTCTTACAAAGATTTTTAAACTATTACGTCAGATTCATCTTGACCAAATTTTTAAATCTCAACTATTACTTTTTTGCAGTAAACTAGCGTCTCTCAGCGCGCAAGCGCGCACCATTTCGAGTACTTTATTAAACTATTTATTTGAAAAGTAAAAACAAACAATACTAATTTTTTTTTTTATATTTATTGAAGGAAATTTTCAAAAATTATTCAATCCATTTTATAAATTAATATATTATTCTACTTATTGAGGTGATCGCGGGACTTTTTTTTTAAAGAGGTCAATATTCTTAAAATTTAAGTAAGACGAAGTTTTTAATACATGTTCTCATAAAAATTTGATTTAATAATTAAAGTCAATAATTAAATCAGTTTTTTATCTGAATAACTTTTCGAATAGAGTGAGTTTCTCTGGGAATGTATTAGACAAAACTTTTTGTGAATAATTTTTTCTAAATTAAGTTCTTATACTGTCAGAGAAAATCCCGGTGTTTATCATTTCATTCTTGAGAAAAGTTAAATAATTTTTTTAATTACTTTAATGAAATATTTGGAGTATCACACCGACATTTCTATCTATTTTTATTTTGAGGTAAAAATGAGCTGTCATAAATCAGTTTGTTTAATTATTATTATTATTTTTTTTTATATATGTATACTTGGCGGGCGTATCCCGCTCTGTTTGCTAGTAGCTCATTAATTCAGCCTTATATATTTTAGTGTAAAAGAAATAAGTCGGTGAGTTAGTTTTCGATGGAAAAAATAAAAATTGTAAAGTTAGGTGCTTTCAATCTTTTAAGTTTTCAGTTAATAAGTGTACCAATGTAAATTTAATTGCTTGAATCAATATCTATAAATACCTAAATAGTCTAAAATTTGTTCATCCTAACGCTTATTTTATAGTTAATACAGAGGTAAAAAATATTCTCAAGCTGGAGACACCCTTGATACGATTCTATTTAAGATGTACCTTATTTCTAAAATTTGTTGCTTCCGGTTAAAAAGTATTTTTTCAAAATGATTTCTTAGCAAATTGCATCAGAAATATCAAATGAAACAGTTATATAGGAATATTTTGAAAATAAAAACCATGTAAAAAAAAAGTTAAAAAGGTTTTTTTTTACATTATTGTCAAAGATTTAATGAAGAAGATCTGAATCTTGGGGGAAAGATTTTTTTACGTCCTTCGAAGTAATAAATACTTATGATGTAAGAGTTCCGATCAAATTCTCTACTCTTACTTGCAGTATTCCTTTACTTCATAATTATACTATTTTTAAACGGAATTCAAATACATTTTAAGGACTCCTGCGCCGAAGTAAAAAAAGGAAACCAATTTTTTTTGTGGCAAAATTTATAACTTTTAGTGGTGAAGAGCCAGGACTCAAGTTGTACGGAAAATATGGGACATCTTATATCACGAGCTACATTTATTTAGATATATTTGCAATAAGAAATTGATTACTTTTATTAGTTTTTTTTTCAATTCTAATTCAAATAAAACAAAAAACAATAAATATATACATATATTTTAATCATGTCTAGTATCAAGTTTTTGACATTAAATTATTATGTAAAATCTTAAAAATTAAAATTCTAAATCTTGCATAGAATCAATCATAAATCAAATGAAGTGCTGGTTCTTTTGGACTCTCTTTTTAATTACATAATCATGGTTACATTCATCATTTATTGTCAAAATTGTAAAAGGTTAACTGCTCAAACATTCAAACTTCAGGTGCCATGGCAACCGCAGTCTCTGTACACAAATTCATCTAGTATATAACAACCGCAAACATTTTGTTATTAATAAAAAAATGTTTATCTTATTATTTTGGTCAAAAAACGTTGCAAAAACTTATTCATGACTAAATTAATATTTTATTTAAAAATCTGCACTTATATTTATACTCGATATTTACAAAACTCAACTTTAATAATTCGAGATTTGAATTTTATTGTCTCAGCCAATCACGTCACGAATAAAATGCTGACATTCTTTTTGGGTTCTCTCTTTTATAGGGGGATTAAGTTTCAGTTGAACTCAGGCTAATTTAAAAAAATAGTAGGCTCTCACATGTAATGAAACTGAAGATGCTTGTTTGTCTTACCTATATTCTCTCATTATTTAAATCACGTTTATTGTACCAAAAATAAAACCTCCATTAAGTAAAATAAATGTACCATAGAGACGGAAAAAATTTTTGAACTAAAGATAAAAGATATAACATTAATTGAATCATTATCAATCATGTCGATATTTTAATTTGAATGAAGCAGAATTCAACAAAACACTTTTAAAATACTGCTTCTTATTATCGTTTTCATTAATCTATACATTCTTAGTTTTAAATAAATCGCAGCTATTGTTTACTAAAAAAGTTCAATTTTTCAATTGCTTTAATAGTTTTTAATATTTTATAGTTTTTACTCTCGTTGGCGAGAGTATGAAGCTTCACAAGCCTCTAGAATGCTCGATTTCACTCTTGAAGAAGCTCAGTGGCAAGAAGATTGGGAAAGTTTGTTAAACACAGCCGCTCAACCTGGAAGCGCATTAGAACAATTACATGTTTTTGCTTTGGCCCATATTCTCAGAAGACCAATTATTGTTTATGGAGTCAAATATGTCAAAAGTTTTCGAGGAGAAGATATCGGTATGTTTTTTTTATATAATTTTTTTTTTTTTAACATCTGCATTTATTAACCGTTTATATAGATTATAATGGTTGTCATGACAATATTCATTACAATAACACTCTTACAATTAATTATATAAAAAGAAAAAATAATAATAATAATAGTAATCTAGTTAAAATAATAAATAAAAAACATCTATAATATATATGTATACAAATTCAAATCATATCAGTTTAAATAATTTACCATCACGCATATATACATCATATTTTGAGATTACATTTTGAGATTACATTTACAAGATAGTTTTCAAGAATTTTACTTAGTCGGGTCGTGGGATGATACAGGAATATCGTGTCAATGAATGGTGGGAATATCACCATTCGTGCAAGTTCATTGATCACCTTTCTACGCTATTTCTCGTCAATAGGACACTGCCAAAGTACATGGTTTAGATCTTGATCATCTGTACTATATGGGCATTTGGCATCATTAACTATCCCCACCCTAGCTAGTAAAGCTGCTAGGCTGTACTAGCCCACCCTACATCTATTAATTGTCGTTATTATTCTTCTGGATAATCTCAAACCATGGAAACATTGTTTTTTTTTGAGCTGAAATACGTTTGCATGTAATGATTACCCTTACTGATTCCTTCAGCAATTATACAAACAAGTGAGTCGATAAAGGCATTGTTTTGGCTAATCATATTGAGGTCAGTTCTTGGTATTAACATTGAGAAGTCCGGCTCACGGGTAGAACTCTTTCGCGAGGTAATCAACCTCCTTGTTGCCACTAATATTCCTATGGTCAGGAACCCACCAAATTCTTACGTTGAATCCAGTCTTTTTGTGAAAATGAAAGGCCAGCTTTTTTATTTCAAGCACGTATGGACTGATTTCAACATTAAGCACACGAGAGTAGTATATGTACCCACTCTGGCGAATAATTGAAATCGGACTCTGCAGCCGTGGCGCTACGCCGCGACTAAGCGCGGCACGCCGCAGTCGCTCGTACTAGAGAGAGAGAGAGAGAGAGAGAGAGAGAGAGAGAGAAGGGGAGGGAGAGGGGGAGAGAGAGAGTATTGAGACGCTGCGGTTGCGCTCGCTGTCACTGACCCCCTCGCTGACCCCTTAATATTCCTGTATAATTTTTATTTTTAATTTTAAAAAAGTAAGTTAAGCGAGTTTTTTGAGTTGCTGCTGCTGTTGGTACTGTCGATGCTCCTACCGCCGCGCTGTTGTCGCTGTTTCTGTTGCTATCTTTACCGACAATGTCGGTGAATGATTTTTATTTTAAAAACTTTTTAAAAAGTTAATATTTGAAAAAGTAAATAATTTTTAAGTTTTAGTATTTTTTAAAGTTAAAGCTACTGCTAAAAAAAAAAAGGTTAGGGGTGATTTTAAAAATAAAAAAACACAATTTTTTTTTAAAGTTTCTTTTACTCAAGAAATGTATATAGTAAAATTTTACTATAGCTTATAACAACGTTTTATTTTTTGAATACAAAATTAAGATTTGAAGGTTCTGTTTTTATCGGAGCAGTGACATCTTGGTGCAGGAGCTCTGTGTGTATATGATGAAGCATCTACCATTTCCTTTAAATTTTCCTTTAAATTTTTTACGTTCCACAAAATTTTTGACCACTGCATCATTGCGTTCAGGGTTAGCGTAAAATTGTTTTAAAAATTTTTTCATAGATATTCCGGAGCTCATGCAATGTAAAAACATAATGCAAAACTGGCCGCATGAATTAGACGATTCACTCTGTAGCTGTACAGTATTCCAGGTATACCGTTAACAATTTTTTCGAAGTCTGTTGATAAATTCAGGTTTGATGGGTGGAATACCAAAACTATCAAAGTACCACGCTCTGTTGGATTTACTAACATAGACGCAAACCCAATAGCTTCCTGGTTTTTTATGGTCGTCGATGTTAAAAACGAAAGCCGTCGGTTTCGTCCACACCCTCGGTATCTGGTCTGTTGGGAATACACCTACAGTATGAAGCCGAATTGTTGCAAGGCTTTCCAGTATTTCTAGACTGTTCATTTTCAAAAACAGCAGTAGTAGCACGTAAATCTTGAGTATTTCGCGAATTAAGCCAATTACGTAATCTTATGGCATAATTTAATAAACATGTATATTTTAACAGTTTATTTTTATTTGCGTGATGCAGACAATATTGCTGATTCCGGCTAAATTTTTAAAAGGCAGGCATTCTGAATCGTATTCTAAATTAATAATTTTGTTACCCGTGATTTTATGTACAAATAACCATTTTTTATCTCCATGAACATAAGTTTTTCTACATTCTTTGTAAATTTTTTCAAGCTCGCAATAACCGCCGACTCTCTGGCTTTTCCTTCTTCGAAACTGATGCCGTGATGATGACGCTGCATCCATTTGTTGAATTGTCTTATTTCTAAGTTTATGTCTCTTAAAGGAGATATAGGGGCTATGAGCCAGTGACAAGTGAAATTGTGATTTAAGTCTACAATGGCAACTTCTTTAGGAGAAAGCAAACCATTTTTATCTTTTAAAAATTGGATATCAATAACAAAAGCCATGACAGTTTTGACTGTCCAGTGGTCTGATTGAAACTGAAGTTAATTTAAAAAAATGAGAGAGAAAAGGAAACGACTGGGAGGGGGGGGGGGGTAAAATAAGAAAAAAAAAAATTTTCATTTCATCATTTTATATATATATTTATTTTATAGTTATTTGCATACATAGTTTATTATCAATTAGTAAAATCTACGATCACCTGCCTATTGCAAGCGTCTATTTCGAGTATATTTTCATATTCGGTGTATATAATACAATTTATGCTAGATTGTAAAGTATCGGCAAAACGTAAATCGATTCTAAGACTTCCATGTTTTACGAGATTAAAGTGCGTGGATTCGTTGGCCGAAAGATCAGGTGTCAAGTCAAATGCAAAAAGACAATACCCATCTGGATATGATTTACGAGAAATGTTATTTCCTTCATTTAAAAAGTGTATACCTGTCCCCGAAAACAAGGTGTGGTAGGCTTCAGCGTAGGATTTATCATTTTTAAAATCTGGCTGCAACGGTTTTGAGGGAATTTGAATGCCATCTATCCTCAAGCTTAGGTAGCTAATATTAAAATTATCGAAATTAAATGGATTTTTTTTGTAGTCGCCGCTGAATGTTTTGTTCTCCGCGAATCCAATGATAATTCTTTTTGGAAGTTGCCCGAGACAAATGTTGTCGATTGTTTGGGCATTGACGAGGTTTTGCAGGATTACAGCTTTTACTTGTACACGTGTAACCGGAAACTTGGCCGTATTTTGATCTAAAGCTCTTGCGTGGGCTAGGAGCACTCCCAGGCTAATTTTAACTCTTCTAACCAACAGACATACGTAAAGTTGACATACGTTCGATACGTAAAGAGTGGTATCCGTATGGATCCATTAAACAAAATTTATCAGGGGACCTTACTAACCGTAGATAAATATCTACTCCGTTCAGCAATAATCGATCTTGATTGAATATATCGTGATGAAGATGTCCAATCATGTCTATTTTTTTGTTAACTAGTAAGCTTCGTCTCTCAACAAGCCCTAAATTAGCATCCTGAAGATCATCCATGGCGCCTGCTGTATCATCGCTCCAACACACTCAGCCAAGATGAGATTTTTTAGCCGACGGCCCATAATTTAGAAAAGTTTCAAAATAAGCTCTGTACGGATATAATCCTGATGATGATGAAATATTTGTATGATTGAGAGAGACGTCCAACTGGCTAAACATCGAGTGCAAGAAATTGTTTACAGGACCAACTTTGTTTACTTTATCAGCTGTCACGTCACTGGGAAAATCATCTGGTTCGGTATTACATTTTAATTCTACTTTTAAACTTAACATTGTATGTGATAAATCGATGTACTCATCACTGTTACCCGGCACATTAAATTCTATCGGAGAATCACATGTTAAAGATGAAATAGGCTTATACTGGACTACATGAGAGCTTTCTATTGTTGTTTGGGTGGGTGGGATCTCAAAAAGCAGCAGTTCCGACTTTACACACTCGCAAGATTGAGTATGTAAAAAAGCCATTTTCTTTAATCAATCAAAAATATCTCTTGTTGTACGTCTTTTTTTTGTTTTTTTGTTTTGTTCTTTTTTTTCTTCCAGTTTTTCCTCCAGGGGTTTTTTTTTTTAGTTTTACTTTGTTTTTTTCTTCTTTTTTTTCGTCGCCAAAAGTTTGTTTACGCGCACATCACTCGCGAGTGACTGAAGCCCGAGTATCCGACGTCTACGTTTATAACCACCTCCCTCCATCAGAGTATCCAATTTTTCCTCAACCTTTCTTTTTAAATTTTTACCAGACTCTCTGATACAATTATTGAGGGACTCCCTGAATGATGTGTTGGCGCTCGTGAGGTCAGACATTACATTCATACCTGCACGTAATACTTCTTTTCCTATGGCTTTACCTCCTCGAGAAAGGAGAGGAAGCACCCGACGAAACACACCTGCTAAAAATGAACCGATTCCTCCATGGCCGCGCTGGTATTTCGAACCGATGTAGACTCTACCGATTCCTCTGCTTCCCCCTCCACCTCCTCCCACTTGCACATTGAAGATTTCGTCATATCTATCCATATTTTGTGGTAAATCTAACCTCTTAAAGTGAAGAGTCACCGTCAAAGTCCCACTATCGAATAGAATGGATTTGCCAAATTCATCTTTTATATCGATTTCTATTGTCGAAAACGAATTTGATAAAAGTGGAATGTACATGCAAGGAGAAAGGCTTTTTACTCCACTGCTGCCGTAAATGTAGTCGGGTGTACATAGAGAAACTGTACGCAAGAGAGGTGTCTGAACATCTCCTGTAAATATCGGCTCGCAAATATCCGAATAAATCATTAATATTGACGGTAGACCATTGCAGAGATTAGCGGGGAAATCACTTAATTTTATTTCGTGCTTTTTTAATAAAATTGTTTTCTTGTCAAAGCCTAGGATTTTTCGCAGTCTCGTGGTGAGTTTTATTTCGTGACTGTACGCCGTGCAGCTACTCTTAGCACAAACACTTTTTATTTTTACCTGGCCACTAGAAATTAAATCAAAAGTCAAATGATTTTTCAAGCAATTTTAATTCATTTATCTCGTGCAGTAAACTCCTTATATCGCTGTAAACGCCGTGCTGTACGTGTGCTATGTCAACGTTTTGCCGACGATGCAAGGTCGCCGTCTCGTATTCTTGTACATCGTTTGAAATCTGAGTGCCGCTGCCGTTGACACTGCCGCTGTCGCCAATGTTGTTGTTGCTCACCAGCTTGACGTATCTTTCGCTAGCTTCGAGAGGAATGTGCTGAAAAGTCATGGGAATCTGTATTTCGGTCAGAGCAACGCCCCACGTTCCGAGAAAAACCAAGTGCTGGGGTAGCTTGGTGATAAAATGCATGGCAGTATTGTCCTCGAAGTAAGACATACTGCTGTTGTTCGGAAGCACCACGTAAAATTGATCTTTCATTATAAATCTTTTAACTCACTCGCCGGTATCCAAGAGTTGAATGATTTCGGGTAACCTCTCCAGCTTACTAAATGTTTTTTTCTACGACCTTGACCTTTAGTCTCCAGTACTTCATCGATTTCCCAAATTTCCTCATTCAAATCCTTTCTTACTCTGCTCAGTTCTTCTTCATAAAAAATTCCTCCAATCTCCTCGTCTTTCAAATCCTTTAATGTGTATACGTGCCTTGACTCGGAGATTTTGCTTATGACAAAAATTTCCTGTGTCCACCCGCTTTCATAACCTTTATCGAAGACTGATTTTGAGCGACTGATTCGTACGCGATCCCCTACTTTAAATCGCGGAGTCCTAACAGTTCGGAAATCATACCGCTGACTCAAATTTTTTCGTGCTTCTGCAGCATTTTGCAAGGTCACGGATGCAGGGGTCATTTTTATTGCAGAGTGTTTTGAATTATTGTAGAGTCGAGAATTTTTTGAAGCACCTCTAGATATCTGTAAGATATTTATGGGTAAATAATCTCCACATGCGTTCTTTTATAGTGCGAATGAATCTCTCCGCAACTGCCGCTTTTGTGTCTGGACTGCGTGCGATTCTAAAACGTATGTTTTTTTTTTCAAGACTCTTTGTAACTCACTCCCCAGAAATTCGTCCCCTTTATCAGACTGAAGGCAGATCGGTCTTCGAGGATGAGCTCTTAATAATATATTTTGAAATGCAGTGGCAACGCTCTTAGAAGTTTTATCGACGATTGCCTCACCGTATGAATATTTACTTAAAACGTCAATAACTATCAAAATGTAACAGTAATCGACATTGTAATTTTTTAAATACCTTAAATCTATTAAATCAGCTTCCCATAAATTATCTATACTTTTAACATTATAAGTACGCTGCGGGAATCGTCAACGAATGGGTTTGTGGCGATTGTAGGCATCTTGACTCTCGAGCCATTCGATCACACTGTCGGATTTAATTTTTTGTTTTCGAGCTAAACGCAAAAGCTTATCTGCTCCTCCAAATGCATGTGGCTGGGATGGATCGTAGTACAATCGCTCTAAAATTGTATTCATTTTTTAATTCAAATGTAGTTTCTCTGTTGGTACTGTTGTTGCTGTCGACGACTTTACTTTTTCTGCGTTCACAGTTTTTTTCTTCTTCAAGCTTGAGTTTTTCGTTTTCTTTACAGCCAATTTTTTATTTGTTTAGCTACTCCCACTGCTACTGCTAGCTCGAATACTGCTACTGCTGCTTCTGATAATTTTTTTTTTTTTTTTTTCAACACCACGCTTTTTCTCATTGCTTTTGCTGCTGCTGCTGCGTAGAGAATTTTTTACTCGATTGAAAAAATTTTCAAACGCAATTTTGCTGAGCATGCAGCACGCAGTCATCACGGCAGCTGATTTTTGGTTTCGCGATGCGTCATCGGCAAGTATGCGAGAGAATGCTTTTTCGGCTAGAGTGCGGTCGGCAGCGGTTCGGCCTGATTTTTTTTTTTTATCCGCATACGCAAGATCGTGCATGCGGCAAGCCTCGTCCAAGACTTTACTTCCCCTTTCTTCTCTCTCGAGACGTTCTTCTAGGTGAGTACCAGGTACGTGCAATTCGGAAGGCAAGAGGTCGATCACGTCGTTCAGTGTCGAGTCGCCTAAATCCCCCGAGTCTTGAAGCTTGCCGTTCTCGTGAATTAGACTATTCGCTTCCATGATTTATTAGCCTTTCTTTCTTTCTCTCTCCTACTTTTTTTTGCTTTAATATCTTCTGGTAGTAGAAGCGTACTATTTCTCAGAAAAGAAGACGTCGACTCGTAATCGTAATCACTATTCGATAACTCGGGAGAGCTAGTGGCACCTGATGGAATTAAACGTTTCACTGCGTTCTGTCGCGCCCCGCGAGGTCGACTGGTTACGGCGGTAGATGCTCTATGACTTTTCGAAATGAGAGGAGGAGAAACCGTTAAATTTGAAACAGCACCAGCTACCGAGTAGTTGTGAGACGAATGAAGAATTTCTTGCCACAACTTTTTGTTACCAATAAACTCGCGCGGAATAGATGCTTTTCGAAGCGCTGCAGCAAATTGGCGCCTACCAGTGGCGGGGTCTCTCTTTCTATCTCTTACAGCGTCCTTGATCAAATCAATTATATGTGCTCGGCCTTGGTTTTAAATTTTTTCGGCACGCTACCTACTATATCCTCGAGTGCTTGCGCGTCACTTTTATTAATTATTGCGTCTGTGCGTTCACTATCGTGAGCTTTTTTTTTCTTAATTTAGCTCTGCATCTGTAAAGTGTAGATATCGCTGAAGCGTTTTGAGATATTCATAGCAATTTTTTCTTTCCAAGTCGCTGTTTCACTTCTCGGCTGGTCCTCCGGCTGCTGCTGCTGCTGTATCGTGTGTAAATAAAATATTTCCGAGTTCGGCGTCTAATCTAGAGACTGGGGTCCCAGATGTTTGCACTGTTGAGTAGCCAAATTCTTGTTTAAGGTGCTGCTGCTGCCGAAATCGCTCGACGGCCTCTTGAGGCAACAGTATCATTTTTTTTCCATGGTCCATTATTATTATTTGCTAATAAGATTAGTCAAAACCGTCGAAATTAATGGTGCCAGTAGCACTGGAAGAAAACTGCCTCCTCTTTGCACTAAGATTTTTTTTTTTTTTTTTTTTTAATTTTCAGAAGAGTTAGCCAATTTTCGCAAAGTTGTAGCGTGCTTGCGTAAGCGATCCTTGTGATTTTTGCTGATGGTTACGTTTCCTTGGAGCACATTCAAGGCGCACTCGCAGATGTAACGCAAGAGCTTTGAGTCGGCTTTTTGAAGCACAGCTGTTCGCTGATTTTTATTCAAATGAAGCAGCGCGCGCAAAATATCGATATGTTTTTGGGGGAATGGGCGACGACTTTTCGGGGCCATCACAACGAGACTACTGGGACAAGATTGTGTGTACTGCAGCTTTTTATCTGCTTTCGTGGCACGTAAACGTACTGATACTCGTCCTCTGGTAGAATACTGGTACGAAATCGAATATTATCCGGAGTATCTTGTTTTAAATCCAAAAGTAAGTAGCCGTAACTTCGCGAGGTGGCATCGACATAGGCCTCGTGCAGGAACTGTGGATTTTCGGGGAAGATTTGTCGAGCCAAGTGTATTATTTGACTTTTATCGCGCAAATTTCTAAACAAGACGATGTAATGAGCATTCAGCTATATATCGCGTTGACCCTTGCCCTGATGGAATATGTTTTGAGTGATAAAAATGCAGCTTAGATTGTTATGGTGCGAGCCTTTTGTGAATATGTCGGCCACTACTTCACCGGTGCTACTCTCCGACATTAAGTCGTCGATTATCACTAGTTTGGGTCTCGGGTCACCCGCGTAATCGGAGCTCCGAGGTAGGCCTTCGCGAAACTCGATACTTTTGCCGAGCTCCGTGTACAGTGGTTGCCACTCTCCGTAGTAGACGATCACGCGATCAAAACGAGTGTTGCAGGTACTGTCGATGCTGCCTAAAAATTTTTGAACAAACACGCTTTTCCCCGAGCCTGAAGGCCAGCTATCATACACGTGAAAGGATGCTGCCAGCTTGTCTCCATGTCCATGACTACCGAGGAAGAGCGACGTGCTTTTTTTAAATAAAAAAATCTCTTGTTCCGGGCGTACCCCTCTCCCACCCGCGCGCGCGCGCGATACCCTTGCGTCTGCTTGAGCTTGAGCTTGAATCGTCGAACATCTAGATAAGCATTTTTTTCTCGACACACAAGATGTTAATAATAATAATATGTTATTAATTTGATATGTTATTAATGTTAATAATAATAGTAAACTTTTACCAAAAAATAATCAAATTCAAGTTTAAAAAAAAAAAAAAAAAAAAAAATGAAAAAAAATAAGATGCGTAAAAAGTAAAGAAAAATTTACTTAAAACTCGTCCGGGAGATGATTCTTTGATTTCATCCCTTTCATCTGTTCATATTCCAAAAAAATATCAGCAGAATCAGAATAGGAATTTTTAATAATTTGAGTAAAAATTCTTAATGAAATAAAACTGAAAAAAATTTATTAAAAACTCGTCCGGAAAATTATTTTAGATTTCATTTCATTTATCTGTTCGTATCCCCGAAAACATAATATCAAAATCAGAGTAGATACTCGAATTAATTTATAAAATAAAAGTTAAAAAATAAAATAAACAGAATTCACTGTAACTATACTGAAAGATGGTTTTTTTATTTTTTTATATTTCATTCATCTGTTCCTATCTTTCGGGATAAATTGATTAATATTAACATAGATCTGGAAGTAACAACATATATACTTTTGTTTTAGTTCTGTCCAAAAAAACCACTCGCCGTAAATTCTTACCTTTTTAAAGGTCTTTCTTTTTAAAGATTTCATTTCTTTCGCTTGGATATAAGGTGAAACTAAATAGAATTGGTAAAATTTACCAATTGATTCCTGACTAGAACAAACAACTTATGACTCCGTTGAGATGAATGATTTTATCGATATTGAAGGACAATTAAAATGAATTAATTTTCTTGTATACTTTTTTACTGATTTTTAAACATAAAGTATAAAAAAAAAATTTTTATTTTGATAATTCTGTTATAGCAACTATACAGTAAAAACTCAACTCGCCGTTGGTATTTTACATTTTTAAATTTTTTTTTTTTTTTTTTTTTTTTTTTATTTATCCCAAGCTTTAAAAAAAAAAAAAAAAAATGATATTTTACTAATTATTAATTTTTTATTTTTAAACTATTTAATAATTATTAACTTAAGTTTATTTTGATTATTTAATTTTTTATTTTTCAGTTCTCAATTAAAATGAGGGTAAAATAAATTGAAAAGATTTTTTTTCTTAGTTATGTGTTGTTATTGCTCTGCAAAAGGAGTTTTGGCGTAAGAACCAAACTATGCTTAAATGAATTTTTTGAGATGTTTTTTTTTTTTTATCACGCAGTCAAAAATATTTTTTTCAAATCTCTGATCTTACTAGATTGTTTTATATTTTTTTCATCATTTTACTTACTCTAAATCTTAACTTTTCAGGCTTGAAGCGTAATAGTTTTATTCAAAATTTTGTCTATTTGTAAAAAAAAAAAAAAAAAAAAAAAAAAAAAAAAAAAACTTAAAACACATCACTATGACTAAACTGACTTAAATCCCACACAATTTGAAGGTTTCACAAAAATATTGCAATCTGTAGTTATAACAGATACTGTACCGATAAAATTTTTGGTGATAAAATTTATTATATTTACAATTTTTGCAACATTTCTGACAATTTGAATAACCCCATAAGACATTGATCAACATCACATTTAAATGCAGCTAATATCAATGACCAAGTACAGGGAGTTGGTATATAGCGGATGAAACTAAAATTAAACTTGATAGTCAGACAAATTCATCTTGGAAAATAAACTGAGAACAATAAATCTTATCCGTGTTAGTGTATTGACTCAGAATTTATGAATTCCAATGATGATTTAAATGTATTTACTTGTCTGACAATTTGAATAACCCCATGAGACATTGATCACTATCGCATTTAATTCAAATAACATCAAAAGTTGGTACCACACCACTACATTTATTATCAACTAAAAATGTAAATTCAGTCAGTTTTATGAAAAAGTTATAAATAATTTTGTGTCATCTATTTTTTTTATAATTTTATCTTTATCTTTAGATATTGGCTTGTACAGCGTTATGCAGTCAATACCTTGGGCATTTTTATGCAAACAACAAATTAAAGTATTTATTTAATTATTTTCAATTTGCAGGGTCTGAACCGATAAAATTTTTTGGTGATAAAATTTGTTATATTAAAAATTTTTGCAACATGTGTGTACTTGTCTAACAATTCCAATAACCCCATGAGACATTAATTACCATCTCATTTAAATGCAGCCAATGTCAATGACCAATCACAGGGAGTTAGCATCTATATTATATACATATAAATTAAACTTAATAGTCAGACATTCATCTTGGAAAATAAACTGAGAAGAATAAAACTTATCAGTGCTAGCGTATTGACTCAGAATCTAAGTTCCAATGATGATTTAAATGATGTATATATACATATATATTTATTTAACTTTAACTGATCACGGTTATTGACATCTCCTGAACTTAAACTTGCTGTACGTTGGATGAATTATAACAGCTAACTTGATAAAAAAGCATGAACCACTGCAACATTTTTAAATTACTATTAAACTGAAAAAGTTTATTTCAGTTAAATTCTTCAAAAGGTAATTAAAAAAATTTAATCTTTATGAGTGTATTAGTTGAGAGTCAGCATATGGAAACCTCTTTGACAACCCCAAAGAAAGTGAAGTAGTTCTGAAGAATCATCATTGAAATGTTTACTCTGAATCGCTACACTTGCATTGATAAATTTTATTATCACAAACACACTTCCAATATGAACCTTTCTGACAATCAAGTTAAATTTTACTTTTGGCTGCTAAACTAACTTCCCATATTGGTTTATTGACATTAATAATTTAAAAGATTTGCTTTGATAGTAAATAAGTGCATTCAACTTAAAACTGTTTATACAAAATATTCATACACTTCACATCAAGAGAAAAATCATTCACTCACACACATTCAGAAAAAACTTCAATTTTAATGAGGGCCAATAAACTTTCAAAGCTGCAACAGAATATTTCACAATTTTAACTCACAGCTTACACAAAAATTAGAATAACTTATAGATGATATCATAGGACAACCGTCGACTTTCAATATTTTGTTTTAAAAAATTAAAGTCAAATATTTCTATAATTACTAACCAATAATTATAGAAATAATAATTATTAATTAAACTATGCTAATTATGAATTTAGCGTGATGCCACTATATATTTGACTACTTTTCTAATTACTTAATTTTTTAAATCATACAATAATGAGCGCTGTCTTCTGCAGCAGCTCGAGCTGATCAGCTGTTGTCATGCCCTGGGCGGCGGGCGGCCCAGGCTGGGCCTCTTGCGTCCGCGCACCTCGCCTGCGCAGGCTTCTCGCAGCTTGCTGCAGCAGGCCAGCAGCAGGCTGCAAGAGTGAGACAGAGAGTCCGTAACATCCGGTTTCGGCTGCAGTGTCTTGCAAGGCAGCATGCTGCAGAGAGACCGGATGCTCGACACTGAAATCGGAAATCGCCTGAATCTTGAGCGAAGAGAATTTGGGGAGTTGAAAAATTGAAACGTTGATAACTTTATAATGCGACCATATTTCGTGATGATTTTTTTTTTAAATTACTCAGAGAATCACCGGCTATGCGTAGGCTATATGGTTTAAAAAAAATAATCATCCTAATATTGTTTTTCTCGTGATCGTCCTAACCTAAAATCGAAATTCAATGTATATAAAGCCCTGCAGGCTTTCACGGTAGTAGGTTAAAAAAACCTACTCGCCGTCAAAGCCCGATTGGGCTTTAGGATATGTTATTAATAATAATTAATAAGTCATGTCCTGCTATGAATGGAGTATCAGTCTTGGTGTAGTCTATCACTGTACTAGGGCATCTATGAGACAAAGATAAAGGAAAGTATCCGAGTGAGATGTATGATGGGTGGCTCCATATGGAACTAAAAATAGTGAATTTTCATCAGTGAAGGTGCGTATAATTTTCGAATCAGGGTCCGATAAATCGAGCTGATCCGCATTGAAACCTCCAAGTATAACCTTAGTACTGTAGTCATGCATAAGATTTCGCAGGTTGGGAATAAAGTCAGTGCCTTAGATGAATGGAGACTTAGCAGGCCTGTACACCACTCCAGCAAATATGGGGTCTCCACCTTTCGGCGTGACTTCAGCGAAAAGGTACTCTGGATGACCAGGTTTTCCCGTCCACACATTGGAGGATGAGCAAAGATGTGGTACTTTGAGCGACTTGTGTCGCTCGAAGCTCACCTACAGCTGTTGTCAGGATGGTGTTGTATTTCCAAAGCTTAGACTTGGACATCAAGCTGGTAGCGGCCAGAACAGCCTATAGACTAAAATGCAGCAGACAGTGGGCAGGAAATAGTGATGGGCATGCAACCATCCGAGGGAGAATGATGAGAGGCGAGATCTTTAACTCGATCCATGACGGAATGGAAAACACTCTATTTTTTAGGCCACGTTTTAAAACGAAGATACCAAATGGGAAGGACTGGAACAACAACCAGGTTCTTGGTCATGGAGACATCTGGTTTACTGATGGATCCAAGACCAATGAAGTCACTGGCTATGGAATAAAATTTAAAAAAATTCCAAATTATTTCCCTGTTCTCTAATAAAATTTATATCTTCCGGTTATTAAGTTGATTTTTAGACACCTCTTACTATGCCAGGTGTCGGCTGTGCATGTAATCAACCCAAGCAAAGTTGTTAACTTCCATCTCGAAATGCGACACTCGTAGAATCATCGCTGGTCCCGTGCTTGATCGAGAATATACTATTAAATTTTTGGTACTTGAAAAGTACGACCAATCGAGTACTGAAATTCTCATCCTAGTCAGAAAATTTAGAAACTTACACTGAGTCAAGCTGTAGTGACCTACCTGGGTCAATATCGATCTTTTGATGATGCGATGGACAAGTCACAATCAGCAATACGTGTCACTATCAACCTGCTTCGTAGAATACTTTCCTATAAATGATGCCTGTCAAGAACTAATTTCACTTATCAAATCTCTCAGGTATATCACGGGAAAAACATTCATCCAGACTGTTTGGTATGACATCAAAGCAGCAAAAGATTGACACGAGATGGATGGCAGTCATAAACTAAAAATGTTTGATGATAGTCTAGAAGATATCGAAAGAAGCTTGCAAGAGAGAGAAGCTACTGGCATCAGAACACATACAGCTGAAACTGATGGAGATCTCATAAAACAATGTGTACGCATAGGCTACGGAAAAGTTAGAAAGATTGATACCAAAAAAGATATCACTGATATTATCACTAAGACTTTACTGTTCAATTCACATGAAAAATTCAGAAACATAATAAGCAATATGGGTTAGAAAATAAAAGCGTGAGTATCAAAATGTTACAAAACTTAAAATCTAGTGAACTTTAAAGTTAATTTAGACAAAAAACTTGATTAGTTAAACTTTATTTTTATCTGTTCACGGGAAATCAGAATTAATCTAGGCAGCAGTTCTATACCGAACACTTGGAGAGTAGGGAAGTTGCATGATTTTTAAAAATAATTTTTTCTGATACTTTGGTCAAAACTAAATAAAGTAGAGTTAAAAAAAATTTTTTTTTCGTCCACCAGAATTTGTTATCAATTATTAAATTTTTGCGTAAATTTCAACTACCGCTATAAGGTCACGTGATAAATGAAGGGTAATTTTTCGAGTTTGTTCACCGCACCGATTTGTGACGGTCACTCTTAAATGACAAAGAAATACCTTATATTTGTCTGAGTCGATAAAAACTAGAACTAAACTATATATAATTATCAATTGTTTTTCCATGTATTCTTGTTTACATCTTTCAGTCAGTAATAATGCAGTAGTTTTACAATACGGCGAGTGGGGTTTTTCAAACGAAGTCTATTAATATTGGAAGCACTGTTTCAATCTAAAAAAATTAATAAGTTCATCCCAACGTTAACTAGTAAATTAGTGAAATACAAAAATATATCACGGATGTTGATTTTGAGGTGAAAAATTAAAATAGTTAATAAAAATGACAGATAAAGAATATCTATCAAACCAGAAAAAGTACAAAGCCCTGCACGTTGCCAAGTTGCAAAAACACAACAGTCAAAACTCCACACAAAGTTTTTATACAAGAGATGAAAAAAAAAGAAAAGCCTGGAGCATTGCTCTTGGATTCCCAGATAATAAACTAATATTATTATTATTATTATATCACTGGGAACCTCGCTTGTAGGTAAAGACCCATTACGAGGGGGGTGACATTCACATATGTGTAAGGGACCCATGCCACTTACTCTGGTTGTTTATTTACACAGTTGTCTCTATCTACCGTTACTGGATACTTTTTAACGTGGCTTGATCCCACATATCGCTTTTTGTCCCTAATCTAATAACCCCCTTAGAAGAACCCCAAGTTAAGCAAATCTCTCGAGCGATACTTGCATTTTGGTTTTCGGGGACTCAGTCGACCCTACTAGCCGCAAACGCATCGGGGTACTCAAGCTCAACCCGGTTAAGTAGTCAACCTTACACACTTTTTCCGATCGGGCATCGGTTGACTTTATTCCTCTGATTCGGACTCGCGGCTGGTCAATGTTTTCGGAGAGAATTTAGTCGGCCATTAGGTAGGATGTTCGAGTTGGAATAAGTGATGTAGGGCATCTTACCTTACCTAAGCTACAGTGGACTTAATCCCGACAATTTTAACGCGTGAAAAAACACTCGAAAAAATCGCCGAGACCCGGGCTCGAATCCAAAACCCCAAAATTGGAAGGCGCGCGCTTTAGCTCGGAGTCAATGTGGCTCAATAATAAACTAATAACTTCAAGCAATTTTGTGTGTAAAGATCATTTTGCTGTAAGCACTGAGAAAATGTTAAAATTAAGTTGGTACATATACCATAGTAAATAAGTCTATTTAATAATTCATAAAATTTTCAGTCACTATATTTTAAGGATGCTTTTCTCTAACATAATCAGTAGACTTTTTTGACCCTTTAACTTATTATGGCCTCTACCTTATATATACTATGAAATCACTTGTCGCTAAAGAAAACTGTTTGATCGATCCTATAGGTCTGTGACTGCATACTTCTTATTATTAGTATTACTTGAGTTTCTGATAAACTGGTCTAAAACAAAATTTACTGAAATTTCATCAGTTTCTTGTTCTTAAAGCCAAAGTGCTAAAAAAATTTCGAAAAAAGAGTATGAACTACTAAGTAGACTTTTTTGTAAAGCTGTATGTACCTAATGAAATTTCTTTTTATTTAATAAATTTGTTAATCTTATTGTTGGTAAATCTTATAGCTTGAAGATGATCTGGAAAATTATGTAGAGTGGAAACGAAGAGGAGCCCCTAAACGACTGAAAGCTGATGTAGTTCGTCATTTATCTTAGGGAATTACCAGTGTAGCTTCGA
This sequence comes from Encarsia formosa, assembly GCA_038277355.1. Taxonomy (NCBI): domain Eukaryota; kingdom Metazoa; phylum Arthropoda; class Insecta; order Hymenoptera; family Aphelinidae; genus Encarsia; species Encarsia formosa. The sequence continues at coordinate 43,108,897 of CM076186.1, read as the reverse complement.
CTGACAGGATTTTCAACAACATGAATATTGCTGAAGACTTTATCCTATCAAATAAAGATTCTCACTTTGATTTTGCGGATCAAGCTGACACTTTTGATTTAACTGGCTCTCAGTATGCTTCTGATATTAACGCTTCTGGAAAAAGCTTTTCTTTAATGGAAAATAATTCAAGTGAATTTTCCATTGATTAGTTCACTTTATTAAAGTATTTCAGTCCTGAAGACAAATCAATACAAACAGTATCTGAAGACCAACAGCAGACTAAAATTGAAATGCGGAGCATAAATATTCAAACGGAACCATTTCAAGTAAAAAAACAGATGAATTTAAGCAAAACTACATCTCTGATTTGTAACATAATGCCCAGTACTTCAATGACTATTCCTACTAAAACTAGGAACTCTGATATTTATGCAAATAATACGACAGCTTCCAATAAAAGAAAAAAAATGTTTAATCACGATTTTTTGAATGAGTCCTATGAAAGTGGTTCTGTTTTGAACACAAGTGGAACATCTTATACTGGTTCATTGAATGATCACTTGTCCTCTGGCAATGAAGAACTTGCCTTAATAATAGAAATTGTAAAAGAAAAAGCGTTTAGTCATTTTACAAAATTATTCATTGAAGATGACCCAAGTGCATTTTTAGGCATTGAAAAAAAAACATGTTTATCCTAAATTTAATTAAAGAAAAATCTTCAATTGATCTTCGTGATATTTATTTAACTTTGTTCAAAATAAAAACAGATTTGCCTTTTAAACAACTTGCCTATTTTTTTGGTGTTCATCATACTTAAGTTCGTAGAATATTCAAAAAAACAGTAGCAGTATTGACATTGTATTTCAAGCAGTTGATTATAAAACCAAGCAAACAACAAATTTCTAAGAATTTGCCTATTTCTTTGAGAAGAAGATACTCAAACGTCAGTCACATTATTGACTGTTTTGAAATAGAAATCGAAAAGCCATCAAATACACTGTATCAAGCTTTAACATGGTTTGAGTATAAAAAGTGCAATTCTGTTTAATATTTAATAGGTGTTACTCCAGATCATCTCAAAAGGTGTTTGTGGAAGAACCACTGACATGGCTTTAGTAGAAAATAGTGGGTAAACTAGTGTTCAAGAAGGAGTTAAAAGTAGCAAAGAGGAAGAGAATATCACAAAACAAATTTCAAGTTTACGTATTCACGTAGAGAGAGCGATAAACCGTTGCAGAAATTTTGAACTGACAGACATCCATAATAGACTAGATAACCATTTCTTGGATATACTTGAAGTTGTAATCATTATGTGTAGAGTAGTTAATTTGCAAACACCTAATATAAAACAAATTTGAAAAGCAATTAAACCGATTTTATTTGTTTGATAAAAAATAAATTTATATTTTCATTAAAAAAAATTACAAAATTCTTAATAATTTTTTTAATTATTCATTTTGTATTAATTAATTTTATCAATTATGAATAAATCTTAATTTAAAACAGTTTTAATTCTATTATTAGTAATATAAATGTACAGTAAATCAACTATTTTCAGGCAAATTTTTCATTAGAATAGTAAAAATGTTGTCTTTCCAAAATTTAACTGCTCTTTTAATAAGAGCTAAAACATAATTTTTATGAAAATTTTCAGTTATCAGTGTTACTGCTTGACTTTTTTCATAATCTGGTGCTGCAATAATAAAGAAACCCCGGGTTTTTTTTTGCAAAAAGCATTTGTAACTGGATTTGAGCTCTGTATTTGTCAGTTATTTTATCATTGTTATAATAATTTAATACAGTGGTTTTTGTTTTGGAGCATTTAATTTCAATAACTGCATCTTCACTTATCAGCTGAAGCACCAAGCATGAGATATTTTCTGTTTAATATAAGACCATGCCTCTTGACATTTTTTACTCCATTCTTTTGAAGCATTACATTGAAAGCACTTACTAAAACACTTTTTTCAAGATTTTTACCTCTACTCATTGCTGCAGTTTCAAATGTTTTACTACTTAATATTTTTTCCACCAACGTACCTTAAGATGTTTTGCATCGAGCAGCTTCATACAGTATAGAAGCAGTCATTCGTCTATATCTAGCTTCAAACCATAAAGGATTGTCACTTTGTTGCAAAGTTTCTTTTTGTAAAAGTAAACAGTTTTCAGAAGTCATCGCATCTGCACAAAATTCAATAAAACCATCTACATTGTTTCTGCTTTCAAATGGTGTAGGGATAACTTTTGACAACTATTATCAGAAAAAAATTTTACTAAGTGGCTCTCACTTCCACTAGCCAAAGGATGTTGCAAAATTGATTGAACAAAATTTTTATCAACTTTTATCTTGTCCACAGCTGCACTTCCTTTTTTTCGAGAAATTTCACTAATTAATTTGTATTTAATTAATGTCCCAGCATTGGAAAGAAGTGGTTTTTTCCAATAACCCTCTGTGGCTGTTGGTGGAGGGCTCTCAGATTTTCTATGAATCCATGCCAGGAATGCTACTGCATGTTTACAACCACCATCTTGAGCAGTGCAGCTGAAGCATTTTGCTGAAATAACTTTTGGAGATTCTTCCGATTCATCAACCTTGACTTCAACTGAGTAATCTTTACCTCTGACTTTATGTTCTGGACATATTTTGGCTTGTACTTCACAAAATGTTTGTGATCTTTTTAGTTGTACCCATCCTATGGTCAAATCATAATTTTCGCGCATCGACCTATTTAAAAAATTTTGTTTCACTGCGGCATGCCCGCTGTAGCGGGAGTCAATGTAATTTTGACTCCCGTGGGAGTCAAAGTAGAGATTGACATCCACTAAGAGCGGGCTACCATGTCTCTACAACGGGCATCTCGTAAGGTTGTGCTATGCGCGCACAATAAACCATACCACGCGCGCTATTAAAAACACACCGTGAAATAAAATAGCACAGCTAGCATTGTATTATCTAAATAAATAATATGATTTCCTTGTATAAACAAAAAAAAAAAAAAAAAAAAAAAAAATAGTAATTTTAGTCCATGTAAATTTTTCTATTTTACCGACCCTAGTAAAAATCCTTCGTAAAAATACCCAAGTAAAATTTTCGTATTTTTGCTCTCCCAATCTTTGACACTCAAGTTTCTGGTACAGGAAGTTTCAAACCATTAAAAATGATGCAGCTGCAGTTATACAACCCTACGTCCTTAATGTCACCTCGTAATGAGTTCGCCCACTGGAGGTCCTCAAGCTGAGCTGTGTCTATTATTGAGTATTCCAATAATTTAATTTTCTACCTTATCGACGCCAGAAATTGAAATCATTTTACGTAAAATTTTCAAACTATGGCTACAAATTTCATGGCAACAATTACAATTCTTTTTTTATCGTTTTCTTGGTTTCTCAAAGTACCTATTGAATGCCACTAGCGAAACAAAATATGATGTTACACATGGGAGTTAAGCGCCACAGACCTCTCGAGAGGAATTTTCAGGTAGCAGCACTCGGCTACGGTTGCGCTGCGCGCAACCTCCGCCTCGTGCCGCTACCTGAAAATTTCTCTCTCGACGTCAATGTGGCGCTTGCCTCCCATGTATAACAATATATCATAGTAAAGCAACTAAATCAATTTTTTTTAAACTTTAAAGCAACAATCAAACAAACCTGAACATTTTCGTTCCTTGCATTTTTGCACTTTTATACAACTCGTTTTCACTTATAAACTCAAACAACATATCTAGATCAACTTTTGGAAAGTTTACTGAAGTTGCTTTAACAAAACCTTTGTCATCGGTCATTTTGAAGAAAATGATAAATTTATGAATAATACTTTTTAGCAATTATTTTTTATTTTAATGAAAAACTTTACACTACAAATATTTATTTAACTATAAAAAATTATTATTATTTTTTTTTTAAGTCTCACTCTCAGAACATTTATTCAAATGAATTTATTTTACCATCACCAGAGATACTACAGTCAAAACAAACTGTTTTTTAAGGTTATGAAAACAGTTTACATGCATTGAGCAGCGGCGTATGTCCGTTGCCTTGGCAACGTTCTATCAAACTTCCTGGCCCAATCACTCACGGAAACAAGTTGCTCCTTCGCAGAACGCAGAACGGCGAACTGGTAGAAATTTTCATGGCATTTGATTTATCCCTCTTCGAACAATCCCTCCCTACCCCCTCATCCACTTCCTCTACTTCCCTTACAGCCTTAATGGACCTTCAAATCTCTGATGTTCTTAGCACCCCACGTAACTCTCCCTCAAATCATTCATCCCCATGAAGTTCAAGCAATTCGCAATGCCCTTCCTTAAACACACCTGCTCCCATAAATACAACCCCCTCCGTATACACCCTCCAATTACCCACCCTCTCACCAACCGCACCCCTCATCTTCATATTGCTCACGTAAACATCAGTCATCTCTCTGCTCACTTTACAGAACTTAAACTTCAGACTTCTAAAGAGAAATATGACATCATTGCTCTCACCGATACCTACCTCGAACCAAACACCCCCACGCACATGTACAACATCCCTATCTTCACCCTTATTGACCAAAATCGAGTCGGTAAACCCGGTGGAGGTGTTGCCCTCCACATTCGCGACGACCTAGATATCAACATCATCTCCTCTATCCCCCACACCAATACCATATCAGGCACAACCTGAATTTCTCATTGTAGAAGTCGACCTTAAATCAACTAAATTACTTCTATGTGTCATCTACCGCCCACCAAAAACAGTCCTCCCCTCCTATTTCTTTATCACTATCGCCCCGTTACTCCCAAGCTACGAGAGCGTCATCATAACTGGCGACTTCAATATAGACATGTCCACCACAGAATTTTCATCAACTTTTTTACTCAACCTCATAGAAGAACACTGCCCAACCCTTGTAAATAGTAAACCTACTCACCACCTTTTATGGCATGATGGCTCCACCCACCACACCTGCCTTGACCTCTTCATCACTCGTTCAATTGATAAAATTATCTCCTTCTCTCAATCATCCACCCCTTTTACACCCGGCCACGACCTCATCTCATTAAAACTAAGAATTAACCCCCCCCCCCCTCGCTCCAATCATACTATAACCATCCGCAGCCTCAAAACTATAGACCCTCACACCCTTCACAATCTAATCATTGACAAGTTATCCACAGCTTTCCCCCCTCCCCCCGGTTTTCGAATTGCTCCTTCAACTTCACCTCCACACACCCTGATCAACTTGATGCACAAGCATCAAGACTGTCTGAAATTACCCTTACGGCTTTTAACACTCTTGCTCCACTTAAACAAGTTTAGAAGAAACCCCTTGTGAAACCCTACATCACCCCTGCGATCCTTAATAAAATGGAAACCCGTGATAAGCTCAACAAGCGCGCCACCAGATCAAATTCATCTCGTATCTTTACCCAATATCGTTCCATCTGCAACCAGATCACTAATGACCTTGACACGTTGGAAAACAACTGTGTCAGGGACATTATTGAAAACACCCCCGATCACACTGCTAAGTGGCGTGCGATTCGAAAAACCGGCATCATAGCAAAACCATCCCCCTGTCCATCTTTGACAGCACTTCACTAAACTCGCACTATGCACCTGTCTCCCAATCCTTAACACCCCTTTCACCCCAAGACCTCATTGATATCTTATCCATTCCACCCAACCTCCCTCCCTTACCATCCTTTGATTTCACACCAGTAGATGAAACCATAGTTCTAAGAACTTTCAATAGAAGCCTTTCCAAGGGAATGGGTCCTGACCACCTATCATCCTCTATGCTTAAACTCGCCCTCCCATCAATTCTCCCCTACATTACCACAATCATAAACTCATCCCTCGAAACTGGCTATTTACCCTCCATATGGAAAAAAACCTCAATAATACCTCTTGCTAAAATCTCTCGCCCGAAATCTCCCTCCGATACACGCCCCATCGCCCTTCTCCCTGAACTATCCAAACTCCTAGAAAGTATAGTATCAGCCCAACTTACCAACTTTACCACACACCATAACCTCATAGACCCCCGTCAATACGCCTAAAGACAGAATCACTCTGCTCAGTCTGCTATCCTCAGCATCCTTGAAGACACCCGCCGCGCGACTGACAATAGACAAGTCACCATCCCTATCTCCTTTGATTTCTCTAAAGCCTTCGACACCATCTCTCACCGTCTCCTCCTGTCCAAGTTACGCCAGCTAGGTTGTTCGGACACCGTCATCCGCTGGTTTTATTCATATCTCTCTGGCAGAAGCCAGGCGGTCCGCCTAGACAACGGACAACACGAGTCATGGCTCCCAACAACCTCTGGCGTACCTCAACGCAGTGTCCTTAGTCCCCTTCTCCTTATCCTTTTTATAAACGACCTCAGACTCTTCATCCTTTACTCTTTCTGGGCCATCTTTGCTGATGACTTCAACCTTTATATCCACGCCCCCTTCGCACAACTCCTCCACTTTCTATCCCTCATCTTTAGTGACGCTCAAACAGTTGTAGCCTGGGCCTCCGCAAATCACCTCAACCTAAACCCTAGCCAAACCACACTTACAATCCTAGCAAGTGAACTCTACCTCTCCAAAATTGACTTTAACTCCCTTCCCCCTCTAATCATAAATGGCCAAACCATCCCCTATTCCAACTCAATTAAATCCCTCGGCATCCACATCTCCTCCTCCCTCAAATTCAATAGACAGATCAGTGAGACTACCGAGCGTGTTCACTACTCCCTCTACTCCCTCCGCCACTTTCACAAATCCCTCACACGTGACACACGTATTCTTCTCACTAATGCACTCCTACCCCTTTTTGACTACTCAGCTCCGTTCCTCAACGATATAACCAAACAGCAACAAAAGAAACTTCATACCCTCCACAACGCCTGCACTCGCTTCGCCCATGGATCCATTCCCCGCACTGCCCACGTCACCCCCTACCGCCTCTCCATAAACTGGCTCTCAACTGCTTCTCGCCAGGAATACCTGACCACATCCATGGCTTATGCAATGGTTGAGTCAGGCCAACCTCCACACCTTTACTCCAACTTCAAAATTGACCCTGGCGAGGACTCCATTAGACGCTCAGACCGTCGCCTCGGTCCTCCTCAACTACTGAACAGACGCAGGACGCCAAGTTGAATACAATCTTTAGGGAGATCTGTGGCCTCAAGTCCTCAGTGAGCGAGCGGATCGATGGATTTAAATCTGAGGTAAACGAACGCTTCGATGGTTTAAAGTCAGAAGTTAATGTACGCTTTGATGATCTTGATTCCAAACTGAAGGAACTTGATGTCATTCCTGGTCTTGTGGCTAGAGTGGAAAATGCTGAAGCTGAACTGGATGAGGTCAAGCGAGAATTAGCTGAATTGAAACAGATGATACAGAGCCCAACGGACTCAGCTAATTCTCATCGTGACCCTGAGCTTGTAAGCAAGGTGCTCAGCCTTGAAAGAAAAAATGCTGACCTCTCCAAGTCCTTAGCTGAAGTCCAAAAATCAAGGTCATCAAGTTGTACTGACATTGTGATTGGTGGTTTGTCCGTTCCTCCTATGACTAATCCTAAAGCCATAGTGCTAGCTGTACTTAAGTCGGTTCACCCCGACATAGACTCCCGGGACATAATTACAACACGTATAATGGTCAGTAAATCGGCCGTGAGTTCAGCTATTGATAAGACGGTCACAGACATCACCACTGCTGATGGGGTCTCAGCAGGAACAAAGCCAAAGAACTTCGCTACGTCGTCATCAGCTGCTTCCATCAAGTTACCACGCCCACCGTCAATATTGGTTACATTGAGCTCCCGTGCATTGCTGGTAGAAATCATTCAGTCAAAGATCAAACTGGGTAAATTACACTCATCAGCCTTGGTTCCTCATCTACCTGCCGGAATCGACCACAGCTCTATAGTACCCAGCATGCTCAATATCAACGAGTTTTTGCCAAAGAACATCTTCATCCTACATCGAACCGTTCGTGAAAAAGCCAGACAACCGAGCTCAGGATTTACCTCCTTATGGGTGGCCAAATATTTGTTAGAAGAAAGAAGGGAGACGTCGCAACATGAATTAGCTCGGAAGAGGACCTTCAATGGTTTTTAGCATAACAGGTATACTGCTTCATCTATACTCTTGCGGCAATATCTCATTTGCATCTTATCATTTTGAACACATCAGTGAATCATCTCAATCATCTATCATTCATCAACCTTATTCTCATTCATCTGCATCCGTTCCACAATTACAGTTCTCTCATCAAATTTCTGTGCGGTCAGCTGGGAGCAAGTTTCGCGTCTGTCATGTGAGTGCTAATTCACTTAGGGGTCACATCGAGCAGATTAGGTACTTTATTGTGTCAGAGAACATTATCCATGTGTTGGCGATCACTGAGTCTAAACTAGGGCCTGCTATTGAGGACGCTCTAGTCTCATTGGAGGGTTATGTTCTGCTTCGAATGGACCGCTACACTCAGGGGGGAGGGGTAGCATTGTATATTCATAAATCTCTGTCGGTTAAACATCTCTGCTCATCCTCTGCGGTATGGAACGGTCGTCCAGGTCATCCAGAGTACTTATTCTGCGAAGTTATCCCTAATGGAGGTGATCCTGTTTTTGCGGGAGTTGTGTACAGACCACCACACTCGCCGTTTGTCCAGGGGTCGGATTTTGTCACTACTCTGCGGAACACTATGCTGAACTACGGCACCAAGGTTCTTCTGGGCGATTTTAACTCTGATCTTTTGACGGAAAACCCTGATGCGGCCTTCATGAAATCATTCATTGCTGAGAACTCGCTTTTTTCTGTGCCGTATGGAACCACGCATCACACGCGAACGTCGGATACCTGGCTGGATCTCTGTATTGCTGATGCCCTTGACACGGTGACGAATTATTCTAAATCTGTATCTCCATTTATAGCTGGACATGACTTGATAACTGCTACGCTGAACATCTACGTACCCCAGACTACGACTCATGATTTCACCTACAGAGACTTTGAATCAATTGACTCAGTAACCTTGAACGATTATCTATCTAAATGTGACTGGTCAGTAGTCACGGATGATGAAGCTTCTTTAAGTAATAGATTGGATTCTTTGTATGCTAACTTACACGCTGCTCTTGAGGTTGTCACAAAAAGAGGAATTATCCCCTGTGGTTTACCCCTTTTCTTCGTTCACTTTTGACTGAAAGAGACCGATTATTTAGACGCTACAGACGATCAAGACTTGACATAGAACTCTATTTGTACAGACAGGCACGAGACTTTGCACATCAAAAGATAGAGACTGCTAGACTTGATTTTTATTGGAGTCGTCTTAAGGGACTCACTGACCCTCAGCAGATCTGGAAGGAACTCAAACATCTCGGAATCTCCCCCAAGCCTGTCACCAATCTTGCGGGCTTTTCTGAGGAGGATCTCAATGCTCACTTTGCCTCTGTGTCGTTTGATGCTGCTGCACCAGAACTTTCTCGTTTCCTTGAAAATCTGGGTGAGGACGAAGGGGATGGTCGGCTAAATTTTGCTGCCGTTACGTTACAGGATGTCAAGCTTGCTATTGACCAGTCGACTTCACAGGCGGTGGGTGTTGATCATCTTCCGCAGAGTTTTGCATTCCAGGCTGTGGGCCCATTTGTTCGTGATGTCTTTAACCAGTCTCTTTTGACCTCGACGTTTCCAGATCTCTGGAAACAGTCGCTCGTGATAGCCTTTAATAAAACTCCGACTTCGAGATGTTTGGGTGATTTTCGTCCAATCCCTCTTCTCTGTTTCTTGTCGAACATCCTTGAGAGACTGGTCTTTAACCAGGTCTCGTCTTTCATTGAAGCGGAGGGATTGTTGGATGGATTTCAGGCACGGACATAGCACTCAGGCAGCATTACTTAAACTGACAGACGACATTAGACAGGGCATTGATAAGAGGCAGATGACAGCACTGCTGTTATTCGACTTTAGTAAGGCCTTCGATTCGGTCTGCCACGTGACCCTGCTTGGGAAGCTACGGTCACTTGGTTTCCCAAACAGTGTCATCAGATGGATCGCATCATATCTGTCAGGTCGGTCGCAGGCAGTAAGAGTGGGGGGTCAAACTTCCTCCTTTCGTCCCCTAAACAGGGGAGTGCCGCAAGGCTCTGTGTTGGGACCGCTGCTTTTTCTGCTATTTGTGAATGACATTGCGCAAGATCTTGGTTCTGGCGTAAGTCACGTGATATACGCGGATGACCTGCAGATCTATGTGCGTGGTCGGATCGAGGATATACGGGCTACTCTGGAGAGATTGAGCAGAGCTGCGGGGAAAATTGCGGATGGGCTGCTGGAAATCATTTGGGGTTGAATGTGGGTAAAACTTAAGCCATGATCTTCGGCTCCCCGGTCCTTGTGAACAGATTCAACGAAATGGGTATAGACTGTCTTCACTTTGGACACTCCTGTGTCCCGTTTGTTTCGTCTGCTCGAAGTCTGGGCGTGGTGCTGGACTCAAAGTTGAATTGGAAGGAGCATGTGAAGTATGTCTGTGTTAGGGTTAATTCGCTCATGTACAGACTGTATCATTTCAGACGCAGCACGACGCTTAGCCTTCGCAAACACCTTGTTCAGGCACTTCTCTTCCCTATCGTGGACTACTGTTACCTGGTTTACTGTAATATCTCGGGCGAGTTGAATCTTAAGATTGAGCATTTGCTCAATCGGGGCATCAGGTATATCTACGGGATTCAGAGGGACAGTCACGTCACCCCCTACAGGCGTGAGCTGAGCTGGCTGCGGGCAAAGGGTCGTAGAGACTACTTTGCGACCTGTACCCTCTTTAATCTTGTTCGGTCAGGAACGCCACCTTACTTAGCGAACTTTTTTATTGCTAAGCAAAGCTCCCGGCCTGTAAGGGTCGTGAATGGTAGGGAGGTGAACAGGGAGGTTTTGCTTGTTCCCAGCTTCCGCACAGACTACTAAGAAAATTCCTTTCATGTCTCTACTACATACCTATGGAATACGATGCATTTTCATTGACTGATAGTAATAGTTAAGTTATCTCACAGTGGTGACTAAGTATACCATTAAAAACTAAAAACTAAAAACTGTTAACTTTTTTTATTATTTTATTTTTCATGTTAATAATACTATGTTTATTATCATCATTATTTATTGTTTTTATTATCATTTATATTATTTATATCATATTTATTAGTTTGATCTACTTGTTATTTATCAACCTATGTAAAAGCTGTTGTTTTTGTATAACATAATGTACCATTAATAAACTCATTCAATTCAATTCAATTCCTCCCCTTATTTACCCTATCCCACGAACAAACACCTTCAAATATTCATTTACCCTACAATCCACTTGCTCTATCAATAATCACCCCTCCATTTTCTTGAATAGTACCTCTGTCTCAGAATACAAAAACTCCCTTAAATCTACTCTTTTTAAAATCGACTGTGCAGACTGGATTGAACGTGCCCACAAAGAAAACCTTACCCTCACCCCCCACCTCTTCACCCAATATTATCATCTCTGCTTCAACCCCCACCTACTCACCTTTAAACCTCTATAACCCTTATCCCCTCTCTACACGTTACACTGTCTTTGAGGACCCCCCCCCCCTCCCCCCCAGAAGTGAAGTGAAGGAAAAAAGAGTGATCTCATTAATTATTAAAAAAGAAAAACTATTTACATTAATTAACTATATGCATAATATTAATCTATACTCATCACATTATACATATAATGTTACACTTTTATATTTTATTTTGTTTTTCTTATCTGTAAATATCATTCTTTATATCTATTGTTATACTTTTATATTTTTTTGTTGTACTAAATAATGTATTTATAAATATGAGCAAGATAGGGATTCATCCCTTTGTTCGGAATAAAGTATCAATCAATCAATCAATCAATTTTATTTGTAAGAATATTTTTAGAATAATGTAAGCCATATTATTTATAAACTATAATTTAAATACATGGTTAAAGAAAAATTAATGATTATACTTTGTAACAGGGGTGGATTTAAGGGTTTGTATGAGCAGATACAAATACCCACGGTGCGTACTAAATCATTATCACCTGTACTTAGTGCTAATCCAAGCACTCGTCGAACTGCAACTCGTCGACCTGAAATAATAAAATGAGGAAATCGCGTCCGCGAATATTACTATACTTCGCGACGCGGTCGGCTAGTTCGTTCATCGGTAGTGGGTGCGGGTATTAAAACAGGATCGATTCGCAGGAACACTAGGTTTAGTCAATAAAAATTAAATTAACAATTTAATAATTTATTAAAACAAATCTAAACCTAAAATACAAATTCCGAATTACGACTCGGTGTCGTTTAAACCAGTAAACAAAAGAATCTTCAATGTTCTCTAAATCGTTGCGCGCGCACACAAATTCCTGCTGCTATCGGCAGCTAACGCGCGCAAGAGAAAAACAAAGATTATGACAATAACAGTGTACTAAGAACACTCACACGCATTCACACTCACTCGCTCATTTACAATTAACTTACGGAGTCGCTAAGGTGCACCTCATACCAAGCCGTCAGGCTAAACAAAATGCCAGGCTACGGTGCCGACCAGCCCTAATATCTACCATACTCGAGTGTAGCCGTCGGAAAGCGGTCCAGGTGATGACGTGAAATGACAACTTCACAAATAACACCATACTCTCACACTACGGCTCTACCACAACGCGCGACGCGAATGTCAATAATTGCCTTGACTTCCGTAACGAGTAAGCTGCTTCAAGATCTGCCATGAATCGATCTCCAGATCTTTGCGTGTCTGCCGGACGTCGGTCAGGTTCCCCGACGTCCACGGCTTCCAAAAGCCGGTTGACTCGTCTAGACAGAAGAATGCTTCCCGGGCGATGACCATCGATCCCGCACCTTCTGTCTCTGCCAACTCTCTCTTCGACGACATTCCACTCCCGAGGAGTCCGGTTAGCCGTCGAACCGAGACGAGTTAAGTTCCATGTACGTGCGAACTCACGAACACGAAAACTACGAGTGGCTTCCCGATTCCCGCTCTACCACCTCAGAGGTCCGCTATGATCTGCGTTCGACAGTCACGTGACTCGCGCCAAATCCTAAATCGTTACCGACGATTTAATTACGATCACTTACTGTCACAACTTTAAGTTTATGATTTCAAAGCGAAATTCAAAATAATTTTCTACTGAGCAAGCGTTAGCGCAGCGAGTTATAGAGGGTAATTCATGATTATTATTATAAAGTGAAGAATAAAACTTAATTTAATGAAATAGTTGAAGTTAATTTATTTACTATTATTACAATCTTCAAGTCTATCCGAAATACCGGCCCCAAAATCTTTTTAATAAAAAAAAAGGTTAATCAGCAAAAAATCTGTTGCAAATGTAATATATGTGGCTTGAGACAACAGTAAATAGTGAATATAATTCTACTGCACGCAGAATTCGCATATTTTAAGCAGGATATAAAGTCAAAGTTTTATCACTGTACGATGATTTTTGAAAATGATCCATGATCGCCTCACCTTAGTCTGGCTTCTATCGTAGATTATACAAATTAGTATCAAAAATACAAACTAATTTTTTTACTTTGAACTCAGGGTAACGGTACCCAATTCTGCGGATTTTAAGGTTGCCAGAAGTTTGAACAACTGTAGACTTTATATTTTTATATATAATATAATATAGAACTTTATATTTTTTCAAACTTTTTTTTAATCAAAAGTTGAACTTTTCTGGAATAAAATAACCCCTTACAGAAGCTTTACATGTTTATTGTCAATTGAGGACCCGCACGGAAACCCATGTTTACGACCAAGCACGTGAATCACAAACTTTTAATATGACGATCACATGTATACAAGTGATTCACTGTTGAGGACTTGATCTTTTAAGCGATCAGTCTAAAGCGGTTGCAAGAACCAGCTTAGCGCTCGGCCAGCCGCAGCCCACTCCAGCCGAAGATTGCCGTCGTCACAGGTTATTGATAATTGACATTGCAGAGACGTCTAGCAGAAGACGTGCGCTGCCGCTCTGCGTATCAAGCGTGCGGCTCTATGGTCGGTGACGTTTGCGAGCGTGCATTCATAAAAACTCTCGTCATTTGGCTTTTAATGAATATTTTGATCGGAAACTTTCCAAAAAATTTCTTTGATAATTGAGGAGCGATACCTTAGTGTCAAATTTTATCAACTGTAAACTTCCTTGCACAAATTTTTAATTCGAAGTGAGTCGTTAAAAAAAACGAACTTTTTAAAAAAAAAAATCATATCCCGGGTCTAAATTATTTTGAAGACTTTTGACTTACTTCATTAGAACCGAAAAGAGTTGAAGAAAAGCTGTGTCAAACTCGCATCTTAAAATATTTACTGGTTTTCCAGATATCGTGAGGTATCGTTTTGAGTTTAGAAAAAAAAACGTGGTTTTTTATTTTTAACTCGAAAACGAAAAAAAATCTTTTGCAACTTCTTTTCTTCATGTTGCTAGGGGCAACGTCAAGAAAAGTAGTTGCAAAAAGAACTGTTCGCTATTTAGGCGGCGCTTCCCCACGCAACTCGGGCAGCTGCCCCCACTTGCTTCGCTCGTGCGCGCATGCGCTGCCTTCGTTGCGTGTGGAAAAGCGCCGCCTGCGTATCAAAATATACTTTTTCATGACTTGTTATATGAAAAAGATGCGCAATGAATGTCTCCACAAAATGATATTTTTCAAGTTTCAGTTTGTAAAAATTTCAAAATGCACTCAAAAATCAACTTCGGCAATCTTTGGCAGGAGTGGGCTGCGGCCTGCCGAGCGCTAAGGTGGTTCTTGCACCCTGATCCTCAATTAATAATAATCAGATAAAAAAGAAAAAAAAGTGTGTCCTAATTCTGCGTTTCGTTCCCTAACTCTGTGGCTTCAATTCTGTGGACGCATGGCCATGGTTTTTTGGTTATATTTCCGCAGAACTGAGGGTGCAGCTACAGTAGACGCGAATGATGCGTGCGTATGCTGCGTGCGAAATGGAACATGATAACCATGATAAGTTGAATCGAAACGTAAGAAAAAATTCTCTCTATTAATTATTATTGCTTTTCGGAATCGACAATGTTGGACGCTTAGTCTGGAGTTTGCAGAACTTTCAATTAAGAATGCTAAAAAATTTGTAAAATAAAAGCAAGAAATAGAATAACGGCGAGTTATAATTTTGATGATTTAACCGCAACCAATAGTTTATTTTAATTTTAGATCACTAATAAAAACTTTAAAAAAAATGAAGTAATATCATAAATCTAAAAATCGACGAGTTTTACTCTGAACGTTTGATTTATAGTTGCAGTGCAGTAGAAAAAAAAAAAATATTCAAAAAATATATATTAATTTGAAAAATTCATTAATTCAGAGTTATAAATTACTAGGGGGGGTACCCCCCTGCTCGCTCCGCTCGCCAACCCCCTAATTATAATTGATGAATATAAAAATTAATCAAAACAATACGTAAGCTCTATGTTTGGTAAAATAATCAAAAGACTAAAGCGCTCAAAATCAATAAAAATTAGACACGAGAGTTCAGTTTAAACTTTACTTACTCATCATAACTTGATTCATAAAATCAGACTTATAAAGAAAAGTTTTTAATTATTTAGGCAAAATCATGAGGTATAGAATTTTATTTCTTTTTTTAATAATTTTTAGTCAAAATTTATCCAGGGCTAAAATAGATCTAAAATTGACAAATGAAGATATAAATCAATTTTAAAATAGTTGGAGTGTTCATGTAAGGTACATACATAAATTTTTGATGACTCATAAGGAATATTTTAGTAAGCCCACTGGTATTTTGAACCATTTCATTAGATCTTACACACACAAAAATATTTTTTAGAGCTTCTTTCGCTTATGTCGGGCATATTAAATAGATTCATTTCAGATCGATATTACAAACTTTATTATATTTGCCGGCCCACAAGTGTCACTCACCTAATCACATTAACTATCCAAAGGCGATGGCACGAACTCGCGGGATGCGGGAAATCCTGCGTCCCGCGTCCTGCGTCCCGCGTCTTGCTCATATGGTATGAAAGCTAAACGCGGGACATGGGACGCAGGATTTCCCGCATCCCGCGAGTTCGTGCCATCGCCCTAACCTACTTCAGTATCTCACCCATTTGGAGAACCCTACTAACCTTACTTAATCTTTCATCTTTAACCACCTCACCTATTTTAATCTTAGCCGCATTACTGACCTTACTAATTTCACTTACTTCAAATACCGTAAATAATTCCCAACTCATCTCTCACTCACTCTACCAACAAACCCTACTCACCTTATTCATTCTTGATCTGACTCATCTTAGATCTCTAGCTTATACTCCCCATCCTGAAAACTACTCTAGTAATTTGCCGAATGATAAAAAAAATCAAGATTTTTTTCAAATTTCGCAAACTCGCACAAACGAACCTTGATTTTCTTCAAAATTGTTTTACAGATTCTTCATGAAACGAACGTATTTCCTTTATAGTAAGAGCTTGCTAAGTTTCGTTTGAACAGACTAATTGATAAACGGCTTTGTTCAGCACCCTCTCATGAGAGTCATGACAACAAAAAGTATTTTCTGCACTCTGGCTGGGAAGTAGCAAAGACTGGCGAGCTCAGAGGCCAGAAAATGCGTCGAGCAGAAAAATAGTAGTACCTATACCACACGTGGCCACGAAAATAAGAAATGTCTCAGATCACATGTAATTTTCGGCCGAGGCGCAGCCGATTGTAGTAATCTACTAATTAATAAAAATTTGAATGACATAATTAGAAAGCTGAGCTCAAGACCTTTTTTATCATACATAATTTTATATAAAAATTTTCATTGGAGCCAAAGTTATAATTTTAATATGTCTATACCAGCCCACAACCACACAACCATCACTCACCCCATCTAAGTCTCTTTACTATTCTCACCCGTATTAAGGCGAAGTCCTAAGGGTCATTTTAACAAAAAATTGAAGATTCAGTAAAATTAAAAATGAAAATGAAAAAAGGGCTCTGTAGCGCTGGAGCTACTATCTTAATATATCTTTTAAGCCCAACCCCATCAAAATCGGATCAAAATTAACGTCAGAATATGGGAAACAGTTTTGTAAATTTTTGTATCTTAATAGCATTTGCTATACATCTATATTTATTGAATCTTTAGGAAGTTTTTTTATTTTCGTTTTCATTTAATTTTAAATGATTTTTTTCGCAAATTCTGCAACTCCCTTTAAGACTTCGAATTTTTTTATCTTCAACTACATGACCTAGTTTAATCTTAGCCACATTACTGACCTCACTAATTTAATTTACTTTAAATACCGTATTTTATCCCTACCCCTAAAATCCAGCTGGATTTCCAGCAGAATTTCCAGCTGGCTATCCAGCTGGATTTCGGTTTCAATATGACGGCTGGATTTCCAGCTGGATTTCAAAAAAGAAATTTTTTGGTGAAAATTAATATTGCTTGAAATCAAGTTATTATTCATTTTTCAATGATTTTGAAAAAATTTATCTTAGTTTTTTTTTTTTTTAATTTTCCAGCCGGATCTGTCCAGCTAGAAATCCAGCTGGACAAATTGAAAAATGAACAATAACTTGATCTTAAGCGATATTAACCAAAAAATTTTTTTTTGTCCAGCTGGATTTAAGGGGTAGGGATCTTCCAAACTTATTTCACCCAATCTACCAACGAATCCTACTCACCGTATTCATCAACTTAGTCACTAACTTTAAAGTTTTGTTGAAGTACTTTAAATTTTGAAAAAGCTCTATTAATATTTTTAAGTAAAATAACAAACCCTTCCTCACCTCATCTCCCCTTCCACCCTCCTCCCGCATAACCAACCTTATCTACCTTACTAGCCTGAATCGACTTAAATTATTAGCTCTCACTAAACTAACGTATCTCGCTTATCTAACCAGCTGGCTTGGGATGGCGTAAATCTGCCCACTTAAGTGTCCCTTGATTACCCGTAAAAATTTCTAGTCTCGCTATATTATATTTCCGTTTTTGATTCTGATCCCCTAAATTGGATCCCCTAAATTGGATCTTCGAAAATCTGAAATTCTTAAAAACACGGTCAAAACACAGTGAAATATCGCACTTTTCTGATCCCCTAAATTGGATCCCCTAAATTGGATCTTCGTCGAAAGTATTGGATCCCCTCAGTTGGATCCCCTTTTTATCAAAAATCCCCTTTTCAAAGATCCGTTTTAATTCTTCGTTGAAATTACAATATAATTTAAAATCCAATAATTATTTATATATATTTATATACCGATTTAAGATCAACGAACGATTGGATTTTAATTTATATTATATATATTAATTTATATAACCCATACCTAACTTAATACCAATGTTTACTTTTTGATAAAAAACATTTACTTAGGAATAAAAATTTGTGCGGTACTACACTTTTAACATCATTCAATCATCAACTTTAAAATCTGTACAATTAGAGCACCCGCAGAATTAGGTGCCCTTACCCTATAAACAAATTACGTTTTAAAAATTATAATGTTTTCTTTTTTAGGTTACGCAAGATTTGAAGGAGTATATCTGCCAATGTTATGGGAATCGACTTTTTGTATCCGATCTCCAATTGTGCTAGGATACACGCGAGGTCACTTCACGGCTTTAGTTCCAATCGAGCCTTACTCTTCTTCGCGGATCCCTTCTGCTCTAAGCTCTCATAATGGAGGAGTTAATATGGTTGGTGGAAATACAAGTCCAACAATTCAACAGCTTCAGATACAGACGACCTTTATGCCTTTAATGGATCGTGAACACAAGCTATTACCAGTACATTTCTTAAGTCCGGAGGAGATGGGCCGAGAAGAGGCGATACTCAAACAATGGTTAGATGTATGTACAACGGAGGGTGGAATACTTGTGGCTCAGCAAAAACTACACAAAAGGCCACTACTAGTTGCACAAATGCTGGAAGAGTGGTTAAACCATTATAGAAGGCTAGCGTGAGTACAGAAGATAAAGGTTATTATTGAAAATTTTATTGAAATTTCAAATACAAGTATAAAAAATTAAAAATCATATTAAGTTAAATAAATGAAAAAGATCTTCAAACTATTGATGCATATTTTTTTATTTTTCCAAATTATAGTAAAATGACTGATTTTATCTCAAATTTTCGTTTTCTTAATAACCGCTGGCCATGATATCAATTTGAAACAATTTTTTTTCTCTCTTGATGCTAAAAGTTTATGAATTACAAATTTTTTTATGTAGCTTAAATTAGTGGGTATGGTCCTCCCACACTATTAGAAAATGTTAAAATTGTAAGCTCTACTACGATGGGTACGTTTATAACGTATTTTGAGAGTTTTTATGATACAGTAACAGGATGGTCACTTTTTGAGTCATTTGAAATTCCAGGTTTTTCAAGGTGATTTTCATAATTGAGGCAGCCAATGCAACAGCCAGGTGAGCGCTCTTTCAGAGTTCGAATCACTCACCTGGTTGTTGCATCGGCTGCCTCAATTTTCAAAGTCAAAATACAGGTTTTGTGAGATTTACTATTGCAAAATATTACCAATTGTATGGCACAGTACTATTAAGTAACATGAAAGAAAAAAAATAAAAAAGGTAGTATTTGTGGATACTCTTTCTTTCTGGCTTCCTCGGTATTGATATCGTATAAAAAAAGGCATAGAAGGGGCATTCCACCTTAAAACAATCATATTTCGGAGCAGAATTTGACCCTACTTCCAATTTGGTACATGTTTGGAGAGCTTTGAAGTAAATATTTTGGCAATCTTCAACACCCTCGTAGATAAAACTCTTGGAGTGTTTGAAGGGTATAAATTTTCAAAAAATCATAACTCGAGAACTGTTAATCGGGTCAGGATAATTTTTTTTAAATGCGCGTTTCAACCCGTAGTTTATAGTAAAAAATATAAATTTTATGAAAAGTGTAAAAAATTTCAAATAAGTTGCATTCAAACATTCAAATGTTGAATTTTTTGAACCCAGGGCCCCGGCCGATTTTCAAAAATCAAAGCTATAATTATAGTACAGCATTTCTTCTACAAAACCCCTATTTTGAAAAATCTGCTCTTTAATAGGGCCGAAGATATTAATTTTTGAAGTTGCGGCGTCACTTCGGCAATGGCGTGGCGTGTTGCCGGCGTGTATGGCTCATTCACGCTGCAACTTCAAAAAATCTGAGCCCTGGGCAAAAAATTAAACATTCAAATGTTTAAATGCAAATTATTTGCATTTTTTACACTTTTCGTAAAATTTATAATTTTTACCTAAAACTACGGATTGAAACGCGTATTATGCTGTATCTACTAAGGGATTTAAGTTGAACACTTCGTATTTGGCCAAAAGTATTCTGCTCGGAAACGTGATCGATTTTTGGTGGATTGTCCCAGAACAGCCTCTGACCTAGTAATGCTAAATGACATCGTCCTAGGACAGTCTTGAGAATGGAAAAATCAAGGACAGTCATTTTTCAGCTCTTGCAAGCTCCAAAAAAACTTGCGCAAGTTCAGCAATTTTTTGATTTTTTACTGCAACTGATACGTTTTTGAACATTACCAAATAATTCAAGTCACCATAACATTTGATATTTATAATAGTTTAGTATGTACAATTTAATTCCCCCATCTAAAGTACATCAAACCCAAATATTAAAAAATTTTTAATACCTTTTTTTTGCAACCAAATTTGTTCCTAACTGATGAAATTAAGTTATTTATTATTAACCAATACTTGTTTTTAATTTTACATTTAAAAATCAAATTTTATTGAATAAACAATTTTACTCTATCATCTATCTAGATGCAAAATGACCGTCCCCCGACGTCTCGTCATTAGAACGGGACGAAAAAATTAAGGACTGTCATTCATACTGGCATACAAAAATGCCAGCTTTTTGCAAGGGTCCCAAGACGGTTGTAAGACCGTCCGAATGACCAGTGACGGGACAGATTTTGAAAAATGGCGTCATTTTTCATAGGTCCTCTGACCAGGGTACTGAGCATGTCCGTAGGTTATTTTTTTTATTTTTTTTTGTTGCTCATTACCCTCTACGGCCTATTTAGGCCTAATAGTGGGGGCACCTCCACCACCTCTGTGAGGGGGCTTATGACAGTCCTACTCTAAGTTTTTTTTATTCAGTTTACTCTGTTTTCCTCTCTGATGCTTTTTAACGTGGTTTCGGCCCAATTCTCATTCTCTGTCCCTACTCTAATAAGCCCCTTAAAGAACCCTGATTGAGCGAATCTCTCAAGCGATGCTTGCATTTTGGTTTTCGGGGACTCAGTCGACCCTACTAGCCGCAAGCGCATCGGGATCAAGCTCAACCCGGTAAAGTAGTCAACCTTACACACTTTTTCTGGTCGAGCGTCGGTCGACTTTATTCCTCCGATTCGGACTCGCGGCTGGTCAATGTTTTCGGAGAGAATTTAGTCGGCCATTAGGATGTCCGAGTGGAACCAGTGATGTAGGGGCATCCTACCTCACCTAAGCTACAGTGGACTTAATCCCGACAATCTTAAAGCGTGAAAAAAACACTCGAAAAAATCGCCGAGACCCGGGCTCGAACCCACGACCCCAAGAATGGAAGGCGCGCGCTCTAGCTCGGAGCCACTGCGGCTCTCCCGTAGGTATTTGATATGATATAATTATTGATAGTACATTACGTTGTGCAAAAAAATAGATAAATAAAGTTTACAATAGAAATTACAATAGAAAAAATATATTGTTACGTGACGTAGGATAGATAAGTATATAGTAACTAAATGAATAATTCAATTAATATTTTTAAGACCTAAAATATTGTACCAAGCGACCAAAGACTGCTAGATCAGCACACGTTCCCACTAAGCCTGGCTGCCTAATCAGCATCTGGTGCTGGAGGGGACAACCGGATGCAGCGAAAACGTGTGCTGACAAAAGGCAGTATAATTTTAGAATTAATTACGAGCATGTCGTGATAATTTTCATTTTTGTTTTACATACGTTTAATAACTTGTCAAATAATTGTCAATTACGTGTGGATTCATGATTTGGATTAATTATCAAAGTATAATTCAACCGAAGCGAGGATTCATTATTTGTATTCGTCGTGTTAAGCGACCCCATAAGCACAATGCTAAAGTTGTTGCTAGATATAGTTCCAACTTTGGCTACTTATGGAGTTCTGCGGGTTAATTTTGAATTATCCTGGCGCTAGTTGTCGCCTAACATGACGAATTAATTATCAGATTATAATTCGACCTAGTGAAGTAATTGTGATTTAATTGTGACTCTGTATTTGACCAAAGATGAAAGAAATTTGTGATCTTGTGAATAAAACTGTTTATACTAATCACTCGTGATTCTTGTGTATCAGACCCGTATAATCTCTAGCCGTCTGTTGTAGACTTGACACTCAATCAAGCAAAGGTGAATTCAGTTTTTATTCATAATTAAGTATTTCTTGTGGAGCCGCAGTGGCTCCGGGCTAGAGCGCGCGACTCCCAATCCTGGGGTCGTGGGTTCGAGCCCAGGTCTTGGCGATTTTTTCGAGTGTTTTTTCACGCGTTAAAATTGTCGGGATTGAATCCACTGTGGCTTAGGTGAGTACAGTAGTGATCAAAATTATAGAGCACCCCCAAATTTCATACTTCAGTCTTTAAATTTTTGTGCTTTTATACAACTGCAAACACTCAAGTATTTTTATAAATGCCTGAAACTTTTTTTTTCTCTTAAACTACATAAAAACTGGAAAGAAGAAGTTTTACTTAACTTAAATTCAATAAAAAAATTAACTTTTACCTCCATTTTTATTAAAAAGTTCATTTTTCAAAAAACAGCTAATTTTCGCTTTTTTAAAAACTTGCGTAGTATATTTCAACCAGTTAAAAACATCCGAAAATATTGTAAATTTTTTTTCTTTTCTTTTTAGTATTCAAAATCAACGAAAAAAATTTTTAAGTTGATTGGTGCAAAATTGTTCAAACCACAAGCAAATAACTCATTTTTTTAATCATTGTAAAATTGCCGATTTTTCATGATTTTACATAATTTAATGCCTTAATTTCATATTTTTTTTCAGTATTACAGGTAAATTTGAATAAAAACACTAAATTAATAATAATTTAACTAATTTAATTTTAAATTGAAGAAAATCTTACAGAAAATAACCATAAGCTTTAAAATTTTACAAATTTTTCAACACAATTAATCTTTGAAAAGAAAACGTTATTTTTGTAATAATTGCTTTAAAATAATAAAATTAATACAATTCAGTAATAATTTATACGTAATATGAATAAAAAATTTTTGTTTTGCTTAAATTTTGATCCAGCTAATATTTAGTAGCTCCTCCTTTTGCGTTATAGCAAGCCTGAACCCTTCGTGGCATGGATTCTGCAAGCTTCTTACAATAGGTCAGACTTAAAGTTTGCCAAGTTGCTACAATTTCTATTTTTAAATCATCAAGATTTCTCAGATTCTTATCTTTGATCATCATTTCTAGTTGATCCCAAGCATTTTCAATTATATTCAAGTCAGGCGAACGGGCTGGCCAATCTAAGACTGGTATTTTGTTATCTTTTAACCAGTGCATAGTGTTCTTTGAGGTATGACAGGGGGCGTTGTCCTGTTGAAAGTACCAAACTTTTCAACGTCCAAAGATTTTTGTTTTTGACGGAAGCATGTAGTCCTTCATCACGTCGATGTATTTTTCGCTGTTAACAGTTCCTTGCACAAACTTTAATTCTCTTATTTCTTTTCCTGACAAACAGCCCCAAATCATAATAGATCCACCACCTTTTTGAACCCTGGGAGCGATGTAATCTGCATTATATTTTTCAATACTAGAACGTCTCACTCTTCTCGGTCGGTTGGAAAATAATTGAAAAGAGGATTCGTCGCTAAACAAAACTAAATTCTACTTCTCAACAGTCCATGATAGTTTATCTTTGCACCATTCAACGAGCTTTACGACTTTTTGCAGTCAGAAGTGGTTTACGAACTGCGACAGCAGACTTTAAATTATTTTCAAGCAAGCGCCTATTTACTGTTACTCTTGAAACTTTTACATTCAGTTCATTAGTTAATTGATTTTTTATAGTATTTGCTGTAACAGTGCGTTCTTTTTTTGCTTTTTTAATAATTATTCTGTCTATTCGATCGCTTGTTATCCTTGGTCTCCCAGCACCTTTTTTAACTTTTACGGTTTTCGCGCTGGTGTAAGACTTAATAGTATTTTGAACACAATGCCTACTCACTTTTGGAGTTCTAGATATCTCACACTGATTTTTCCCTCCCTTAAATAATCCTACGATTTGCCACTTTGTCTACTCAGATATTGCTCTTCTGCCCATGATTACAATTACTAATAAACATTAAAAATTATCATTTTGTGTATAATAACTGCTCAGTCGGTAAGGCAGTTATATTATCTACCGATTGAATAGACGTCGCAACTATAGTCTATAATTCGAATCCGAAGAATTCAAATAATATATTTAATTAAAATAAGCTTACTTTAGATTTATACTGAATTGTTAACGAAAGGTAAAAACATTTTAAAAAGTATACTTTATACATAGCAATTATTACAAAAATAACGTTTTCTTTTCAAAGATCAATTGTGTTGAAAAATTTGTAAAATTTTAAAACTTATGGTGATTATCTGTAAGATTTTCTTCAATTTAAAATTAAATTAGTTAAATTATTATTAATTTAGTGTTTTTATTCAAATTTACCTGTAATACTGAAAAAAAATATGAGATTAAGGCATTAAATTATGCAAAATCATGAAAAATCAGTAATTTTACAATGATTAAAAAAATGAGTTATTTGCTTGTGGTTTGAAAAATTTTGCACCAATCAAGTTGAAAATTTTTTTCGTTGATTTTAAATACTAAAAAGAAAAGAAAAAAAATTTACAATATTTTCGGATGTTTTTAACTGGTTGAAATATACTACGCAAGTTTTTAAAAAAGCGAAAATTAGCTGTTTTTTGAAAAATGAACTTTTTAATAAAAATGGAGGTAAAAGTTAATTTTTTTATTGAATTTAAGTTAAGTAAAACTTCTTCTTTCCAGTTTTTATGCAGTTTAAGTGAAAAAAAAAGTTTCAGGCATTTATAAAAATATTTAAGTGTTTGCAGTCGTATAAAAGCACAAAAACTTAAAGACTGAAGTATGAAATTTGGGGGTGCTCTATAATTTTGATCACTACTGTATAACTTATTCTAACTCGGACATCCAAAGGCTGACTAAAATTCTCTCCGAAAACATTGACCAGCCGCGAGTCCGAATCAGAGAAATAAAGTCGTCCGTTGACCGACCGGAAAAAGTGTGTTAGGTTGACTACTTTACCGGGTTGAGCTTTTGAGTATCCCGATGCGCTTGCGGCTACTAGGGTCGACCGGGTCCCCGAAAACCAAAATGCAAGCATCACTCGAGAGATTCGCTTAATTTGGGGTTCTTTAATGAGATTATTAGAGTAGGGACAGAAAATGAGAATTGGGCAGAAACCACGTTAAAAAGCGCCAGAGAGGAAAACAGAGTAAACTGTATAAAACAACTTAGAGTAGGATTATAGGACTG
Source organism: Encarsia formosa (assembly GCA_038277355.1). Lineage (NCBI taxonomy): Eukaryota > Metazoa > Arthropoda > Insecta > Hymenoptera > Aphelinidae > Encarsia > Encarsia formosa. The sequence goes on along the minus strand of CM076186.1, from coordinate 43,083,348 downwards.
GCATAAACCCCCTTACAGAGGTGGTGAGGGTGCTCCCGCTATTAGGCCTAATATAGGCTGTAGAGGGTAATGAGGAAGAAAAAAAAAAAAAAAAAGTATTCCTTTTTCTTCTAACTTTTCCCGTCGTCGAACGAGGGTGGCCGTCCACCCGGGTTTTTTTCCGCGTTTTCATGGTTGGTAAAAATTAAACGCTCAGTTGAGTTGCTCTATAAAAGTGACTTAACATATGTATATAAGAAGTTATATTCATAATTACATTAAGTAGTTAAAATAATAATAAAGGCCATCTATACCTCGCTCCGTTAACGCTTGCTCGGCTGAATTCAATATTCATTTAAATCAAATTCAACTTTGAAATTTTTTCCTCATAAATCAATTATTTAAAATACATTTCTTTCGAAATCTCATTTCAAATTTTTAATTAGTAAGGTTGTTATATAAGATCATTTTGATTTTAGAAAGCATTTTTTATAGATAAAAAATTTAAGTTTAAATTCATAATACAGGTTAAGGTGAAGACGTTACCGCGTTTTCATAAAATTTGTCGATTGCAGTTTAAAAAAAAAATAAAGAGAAAATTGAAAAAAACGCTCTGTAGCGCGCTAGATAATATTTTAAGCTATTTTTAAAGCCTTATTTGATGAAAATCGGTTAACAAATAACTTCAGGAAACTTGGAAAATCGGTTCTCTTCTTATTCAGCAAAATTGTAGTAGTGTATGTCGTCTGCTAGTGAGCGAAGGTGCACACGGGTACAGTACACCAAGTGTAAACTGAAAGTTCTCTGATTATTTTGGTTCATTTAGTTTTTATTAATTCTCAGTAGTCTAGATTCTTCTGCTTTTTGATTAATGCTTGACTCAAATGCATGAAAATTACTATTTTTTAAAATATCAGTCTAAGCATGTAATTTTTCTTTTATTGAGAATCAATTATCTTACTGGGAGACGGCAAGAGAGTAGCTCAAAGTGTTAGTAAAAGGAAGACAATAAGAAAAAGAAAAAGAAGAAGAAAAAGAAGAACAGCATCCAATAAAGTACCCGAAAAAGTGAAGAATATTTATGAAGATTGTAATTACTTTTTGTGCATGATTTGTAGGTTATTAATTAAGCAGTAGGAGAAATAATTAATCATTATTGAAGAAAGAAGAATTATTTATTTCTGCCTGCTGCTTTTCGAATTTCTAATTTATATTTTTCTTTGCATATGCTGTTGCATGAAATAAATTTTAAAGGTTATGGGAATGGGGTGCATGTGCGGTTCGTGCATTTACTCAGCGTACGGTAGCAGACGATGCAAGGATCTGCTACACATGGTTAACGGGGGGAAAACGATTTTCCAAGTTTCCTGAGGTTCCCAATGCTTGATAGATAAATCTGTAATTAGGATCAAAAAATTGCTAAAAATAGCACTTAGCGCGCTACAGAGAGTTTTTTTACATTTTCCCTTTTATTTATATTTTATGGCCACTTTTTACATCCAACGCTGCTACGTCTTCACCTTAATTTATGAATAAGTTTTTATAAATTTTTATTCATCGATTAAATTTTTATTTTTAAATTGATGATAAAATTATTTAAAAAAAATTAAAATATTACAAAAAACTTTATATAAAATTAAGAATATATAAAATTAAAACCAAGCATGAACCTAAATTTATACAGAAATTATAATCATTCATCTTCTATAATTTTTACTATCGATGTTTTTCGGACAGATTTTTGCTTTTTATATTCATTTAGTGTAACTTTCAAAAACTTTAATTTAGTGCTAATTTCGTCAAAATCTATATATTTACATCTATATATGTATACTTGAATTTACCGTGTTTATAGTAGAATAATAAAAATATACATAATTTTTATAAAGAAAAACTTCTGGTTTTTTTTTTTTTAATTTTATTTCTAAAAATCAAAAAAACTAATGTTTCACCTGAATTAACTAAACCTTGAGTAGATCAAATTCAAAAAGTTATTTCTTTTTAAAAATCAGCAACCTCAAAAACCCTGGAGTAAAAAATTTCAAATAGAACCGATAAATACAAATGCCAACTTCATGGTAGCTTTTTCAAATTCGACCTAAAATGAATGTAATAAAACTTTAATATCGTGCTTATTTAATTCAAAAACTAAGGTCGGATTCATAATCAGGGACCTTGAAAACCCTCCTACACTTAATTGAACAAAAAAATTTTTTTAAATAATTTTTAACCTTAATAATTGTCGTAGTAATAATACTTGCTGTAGGTCAAATTCAAAAAGTAAGCTCGGATTTGTAATCAACAACCTCAAAAACCTCCGACGACAAAATTTCAAACAGAACCGATAAATCAAAATAACTTTTTAAAATTTGACCTAAGACAAGTACAATGCAGCCTTAGTTTTGTGCTCACTTAAGGTCAAATTGAAAAATGGATATTAAATTCGTAATCTACGGCATTAAGTACGTTTCGAGGATTTTTGAGTGACTTTACAAAATCTTGAAACTTGCTACAGTAATAGATTCTTTTGTGCTCTATTTAATGAAACAAAAAAAAAAAAACATAGCAAGCGGGACTCGTTTTTGAGTTATGACATGTCAAAGTTCGGTAGTTTTACATGGGATGGCACATGAGTCACCGAATTTTTTGGACGTTCGTAACGATTGTGAAAAAACCAATCGCTACAAGATTTTGGAAAATGACTTATGTTGCAGGGCTTGAAATGAGAAATATGTTAAAATTTTTTAAAATATGGCAACCGGGCCTACTTTTTGAGTGGTTGAGTAATCAAGTTGATTTTTTATTCTTTGGGGTTAGCCAGCGACACGACAGCGAGAGAGATGGAGCGAGTCGCGCGTCAGCTGTTTTCGGTGCGTAGTGCCTCAAAAATGAATGAGAGTCACTGGAGGGTTGGAACGTTCTTAAAAACATTTACATACCAAATTTCAAACCAATCGAATACATGAAAGTCCCTTTCAACGAAAGTTCAAAGCAACGTTGTGAATCACAGTGGATCAAAGATTTATCAATTCTCCTTATTGCTCTTTAACAATATTTTTATGAACAACATACTTATCCTTCTTGTTAGTCTTATGGTTGGTTGCCACTTCCATAATTACCACTGTTTTTATTTTTCTGATCCAATTTTACATAATTAATACACTTTATAGTGGTCTGATCACATTCGGTTTCTTTGTGATGTACACAATACAAGCCACAAATGTAATCTGCTGATTACACTGTGTTATTAATGTAAATGTATTACTTTTTTGCTTAAATATTTAAGAAAAAAACCTTAAGATCAAATATTATATTCTTGATACCTGCATTTTGACTGTTGGCTTCATAAATTTTTTAATAGCTTCTTTAGTTTTGAGTAAAGTCTTCATTCTGCTTATAACATTCTGTAAGTATATTTGCTTTTCTTATTTAACAATTACGTTATTTCCATGTTTATACACATTATTGACTTGAACTTTCACATTAAATATTCTTATTAAATATTTGTATATGAGTGGTTGGTTGTTCGTTGAATGGATAAATAAATGTACAGTGTTTGATTGACAAACTGTACTAATAACCTTATAGCCAAATAAATAACAAAATGAATTGTATTGAATCTGATGTTTTTAGGAGCAAATTACATTTTGTAAACAGCACGTACTTTTATAGAACTTAAGGTTTGATTAAGATCCATAAGAATGGTTTCCCTGTTCGCATAATTGTTTCTACTATTGATAGTCCCACACATGAACTTAAGAGACGTATAGTTTCCTTGCACGTTTTCCTAAACTTGAACACACCGTGAAAAATAGTTTAGAATTTAAAGACCAGATAAATAAAATCCGCGTTCCTGAAGATTACACTGATCTCGTTTGATGTTTCACTTTTCACGAATATTGATAAGAATATAGTTTTACAAGTTATAAGTTATAAATGGCAATTTTGAGGAAACAAAACTAACAAGACTGTAATAAATATCGTCATAAATAATATTTACGTTTTGACATTACTTCGGAAGAAAGTCGTATTTTTGCATTTTTTTGAAATATTCAGACGATTATTTATAGTATTTTTTCATACTGGCATTATTTTTTGCATGAACTCCGACGGAAACTGATCGAAAACGGGTAGAAGGAATAAGGTCCACAGAGGATGATGGCCACATCGTGCGACATTGTATGGGACCTTTGGGCCATAGTCCAGAAAACTTCCTGGCCCTACTTCATAAGTGCAGACAGTCAAATGAACTCTCTCACGATAAAATTTTAGACTCGTTGTATGAAATTTTTACGGATGCTGCAGCTGTGTGGTACCACAGGAACCATTCGGATTGGAAACCATGACAAGATTTTGAGAATTTAGCCAGAGTATGGCATGACTCTAAACTGTTCGGACAGAGGTTGAAAGAGGAAGCTTTCAGTCGAACATAAAGAGTCGGTGAACCATTACAAGGTTACCTGACGAAGTTACACTCGTTAATTCTTCGAATACATCCATCTCTGCCACAACAAGAGCAAGTGGATGTGATGATTCAAAACATGCTCCCAAAGAAACGGAAAAATTTGCATGCAGAGGAAATTAAAGATGTCGTTTCAGTCTGCTCGAAAGCTGTGAAAGTTGAAAAGAAAGTCTTCTTCAGCCAAATCTTTGTTATTCTCGGAGTTAGCCTATAAACCAGCAAAGGTTGGACAATCTTCAATCTGCGCGAGGCAACAGCCTCAAATACAGAAAACAAGAAGAATAGAAACAAATCCATTCCATCTCTGAAACGATTGACCAGAGAGGTAAGGAAGCTGTTGATGAAATTCGTGACTGAGAAGTAGAAGTTTTCTTCTCAAAAATAAAACAAAGGTGAAAATCCGAAATTTCAAGATTCAGAACGGAAGAAGATAGATTCTTTGATGAATAACAGCGATCTTAGTACTCCAAGCATTCAAAAGAGTACTAAGGATCATATAATCTGCTTTGAATGTGAAGAAAAAGGGCTCTTCAAGTCCCGGTGTCCGGTAAAGTCGGGAAACGGTCGCTACTCAGAATAGAAGAAGCCAATTCCGAGTGTAGCGACTCCCAAACGGCTTCGTTTGTTAAGAAGAGACAAAACGCGTGTTCAGTGGCTCGTAACAGCGCTGAACATGCGGCCAATGTTGGATTTTTTTGGACTTTATGAGGGGGGGGGGGGGGGGTCCAAAAAACGTCAAAATGATAAAACATCAAAAATATTTCATTTTTCGATTTTTTTTAGTAAATATTATCTTAATAATTTTTAAATCAAAAAAATGTATTACAAGTGTGACATTATTATAAAATAAGTTTCAATCTTTCACTAAACAAAATAAAAAACAACATACATAAATTTTGTAACAATCAAAATTTAAATTTTACAAAAATCATCTTTTCAATTTTTTGATTAGATGCTTAGAACTTTTGTTATGAGCACTCAAACATGTAAAAATTATGAATTTATGCCCATAATATGTTACTTACAAGAGTAGATCTTTGGTGCGGCGCGTCATAGGTTACTAGTATAAAACCACAATTTTACACAACTCTTAAGAAAAGTTCTACGCGTCTAATCAAAAAGTTGATTAGATTATTTTCGCCTGAATTTGAATAAAAAAATCGAATGCTGCAATTAATTTGTCTAAATTTGAAGATTTTTTGTAATTTGTGTAAACAAATAATGTTTAAACTATCAAAATTAAAAAAAGAAAAAATACGTGATTTTAATTTTTTGGAAATGCAGGTTCTATCAATTATTTTTTAATATCTCTTCAGGTCTCTCCTTAGTACCAAATAGGTTAACCTCCTTTGCAGAAAGCTCTTCACTTCCAGGTTGAAAGAGCTCTGGTTTTTTTTGATTCACAAATGTCTTCAAATCCTTCACCTACAATCTATCTACCTAGCCGAAGCAAATCATGCACACATTGATCATAGGTTTCTTGAACTTCGATTGGCTCAACAAATTTAGGCAATTTCGGCCAGCATTTATTGAGAGTTATTTCTTTAATCTTTGTGCATGCTTCGTTACAAACCCAATTGAGTCAAAAATTGAAAACTTTCTCCGAAATTCTTGCACCGAATTCGCAAATATACGAGTTCACAAATCGCGATTAGTGAGGGAAGGGTACCAATCTTCAATCCGCGAATAAGCGAAACCGCTAATACGAGAGATCGTGAATAGCGAGGGATTACTATGAGTAAGGCCATCCCAAGTGGGCCACAAAAAATGGACTTGTGGAAATCCATATCTATTTTTATGGATTCTTAAACAGTTTGATCTCAAAATTAACACCCTAAAATATTTTTGTAAAATTTTGGTTTTTGAAAAAGTTATTAACAGTTAAAGTAAATTTTTCATAAAAGTTAATGAAATTTTTTTTACAGCTTCTGCAATAGTAAAAGTTTAAAAAAATATATATATTAAAAAAAAATTAAATTTATAAATAAACAATTAATTATACAATAAACAATTGATGTTTCAACGGAGTTCTCCTCCGCTTAAACAAATTTTTTTTTTACATTATGATTCTTCGAAGTGTCCCGTAGAGATCCGTGAAAGAAAATTTTTGTGCACTCTATTAGGAAAAAAGATATGAATTTATTAAGATCGTCGCGCGGGCGCTTGCGAGCCAGAAAGCCAAGCGCGCTGCACCTTACGATGCAACCACGCGTCGCGCGGCAAGCATCTAATAATTCGTTTTTTTTTTTTTCGTGTTTTAAAAATAATTCATCAGCGTTTTGCAATAAAAAACATGTACCTATAATTATTATTTATTAATTAATTTTCAACAATCAATTTTTTATTTTTAATACAGTTAATTTTGAATGAGATGAAAATATTTTACATTCCAAAAAATTCGCGTCGCGCGGCTTGTAACAATGAAACGAGCGTGTTCCTACGATGGTTCTTGATGTAGAAAAACGTTTTTCTAAACTTTTCGCGTGATTCTTGTAGTCTTGTAGTGTACAAAAATCGAAATGTATTTTTTCAAAATAGTTGCTAGCCCATTCAAATAATTTTTGTGTTGTTACAATTGTTTTGTCTTGTAGACTAGCTCGATACGCATTTCTTTTCACGCATCCACCGATTCCATCACAAGCGCCCTTACCATGGGCCGTGGCAAAAAAGTGCCACTCGGCTTTCATGCCAAAATCCTTCTCATGATATAACAAGTTTAAAAAATTAAATCTATTTTTATATTGGGAACCTATAGTACAGTACCGATAATATTTTTGAAGGGAAAAATTAATGAGCAATAACTAACTACGGGAGTTTGTTGATTATATGATTCTATATGAGGGAAAAATAATTTCAAGAAATTCAGTTTGGAAATCTAAGGAGGGGGTGGGTTTTTAGGGGTGAAAAGTGGTTTTTTGCATTTTCTGAGAAAACTACACGTTTTATCAAAAAAGTTGGAACGTAAAAAATGTAGATAATCAAAAAACCTACAACTTTTGTTCCAACAATTTTTTTACATAACCTCAAAATTTCAGTGAAAAATGCAAAAAACCACTTTTTTCGTTTTTGATTTTTCCTGATCGCAAAAATTAATTTAATTAAACAATATTTGGTGGAAGTTTAGCATTTTATGTGCAAAATATGTGGTTTTTTTTTTTTTGAAAAATTTTGAGCGGTTTCGGAGAAATCGTCAAAAAACGTGAAAAATTTTTTGTGTTCATATGCGCGGTGGCTTTCAAATAATGCTTCTGGAAAATTCTGCTTGGGCTCATTTTTTTCTTTGAATTTCATATTTTTTGAAAAAAAAAAAAAATAATAGTGTTACTAGAGAAAAACATCCGGAAAAATGCGAAAAACTGAAAACAACAATTTTTTTTACACAACTTTTATACTATTTGTTATAAATAATGTATTGTTTGTCAATTTTTATTGTTAAAAGTCATGTTGATAGTCGAGTGTATTGTGCTGCCAATTATTATAATATTAAAGAGAACAGAAAGTAGAAAAATAAGTATGTAAACATTGAAATAAAAAGTTTTTGGTTGGTTGTATATATAAAAGAATTTTGTAAAATAGTAGCTTTTTTACATGCGTTTACTGGATGTGATTCTACTTCAGGATTTTCTGGTAAAGGAAAATTAACTGCTGTAAAATCACTACTCGCAAATCCAAATGTATTGAGCTTAGCCGAAGTTTTTTACAAGTCTTTTGAAAGTGAAACAGACTATCGTCAATTGCAAAAAATGATTGGTAAAAATGGATGTGAACTAATTGCTTGGATGTACTCTGTGAAAAAAAACAAAAATTTATCACTCAATGAAGTCAGATATTTAAATTATACAACTAAAACATATAAATCTGGATTCAAATTGGACAAACTACCACCCACTGAAGCAGCTGCAGTTCAACACAATTATAGGGTTTATTACCAATTACAAAAGTGGCTAGGAGTTCATAAATCTGCAATTGAGTGGGGCTGGAAATATGACTCTGAAAATAATTTAATACCAAAATTCAGTGCCGAAAAATTAATTCCAGATGATTTACTTAAAAAAATTTCCTGTAGTTGTGAAACTGGTTGTGATAAACAAAGATGTGGATGTCGAAAGCATGGATTAAAATGTACTAATTTATGTACAAAATGTGATTCTGACTGGTGTAAAAATTTTGAAGAAGAAGATCAAACGATACCAGATTTCAATGATTCTTTCGACATTCACAATCCATACGATTTAGTAACATGCGTGTATGAAGAAGAAGAAGAGGAAGAGGAAGCGGAAGAAGAAGAGGAAGAAGTAGAAGAAGAAGAAGAAGAGGAAAAAAGTGAAGAAGAAACAGGACAAGATTCAGAAGATGAAGAAGACGCAGGTCCGACTCAAGTAAAAAGAAGAAAAGTTTAATATATCTGTATAAACTCAATTGTAGGTTAATATCAGCGTTCAATTTGTACAAAATGTAAGAAATAAAAATTTATTTTTTTAGCAACCATAGTCTTTGTGTCATTATTCAATAATTTATTTGTATTAATAACCTTTATTTTAAAAAATTATTGCAATATTTATATCGGAAACATGTCCCGTATCATGATTTTCATTATACATAAATGTATTAGCACAATGTACTTACACATTTTAGAAAATTTATGCACAAAATACCGGAAAATATTAATTAAAATATTTTTATTAAATCAAAATTGAATCTCAGAAAAAAAAACCTCGACTTAACAAATTTCAGTTCTTTAACTTTCAATGTTTTCTTAGTCATTTTTGACACTTTTCGTGATTGGACATATTCGACAATAAAGCACTAGTACATAGAAAAGCATATGTTTCCATAAACATGACTTTTAACAATAAAAATTGACAAACAATACATTATTTATAACAAATAGTATAAAAATTGTGTAAAAAGATTGTTGTTTTCAGTTTTTCGCATTTTTCCGGATGTTTTTCTCTAGTAACACTATTATTTTTTTTTTTTTTCAAAAAATATAAAATTCAAAGAAAAAAATGAGCCCAAGCAGAATTTTTCAGAAGCATTATTTGAAAGCCACCGCGCATATGAACACAAAAAATTTTTCACGTTTTTTGACGATTTCTCCGAAACCGCTCAAAATTTTTCAAAAAAAAAAACCACATATTTTGCACGTAAAATGCTAAACTTCCACCAAATATTGTTTAATCAATTTTTGCGATCAGGAAAAATCAAAAACGAAAAAAGTGGTTTTTTGCATTTTTCACTGAAATTTTGAGGTTATGTAAAAAAATTGTTGGAACAAAAGTTGTAGGTTTTTTGATTATCTACAACTTTTATGTTTTAACTTTTTTGATAAAACGTGTAGTTTTCTCAGAAAATGCAAAAAACCACTTTTCACCCCTAAAAACCCACCCCCTCCTTAGATTTCCAAACTGAATTTCTTGAAATTATTTTTCCCTCATATAGAATCATATAATCAACAAACTCCCGTAGTTAGTTATTTCTCATTAATTTTTTCCATTTTTTTTTTTTTTTTTAACAGTATCGGTACTGTACTACTACTCCATCAGAGATGTAAAAAATTTTTTTCACGTATCGCGCCCCAAATCTGTTTTTTAAAAATTTAATCACTTTTGAGTTGTACAAATATACTCCACTTGCATCATGATTTTCATACTCTGAAAAAACTACGAAATTCAGGTTGCGTACTATATTATTTTATTTGTGATAAATCAAGTAAACATGAAGTGATGCTTGATCTTTGGACCAATGCTGAGACTGAATCGCATTTTGGACGTGGAATGAGTAGTTTTCAGAGAAATCTAACGTGATTAAGAACTCCCCCTCTTTGAGGTAATTTTTTAAATCATTTAAAAACTTGCCTTGGGACTCAGCAATCAAATCATGAGTTAAAATACTGGGCAATTCTCCAGCTAGATTTTTTACGAGAATGTTTGCAATCTCCGTTTGAACCAGTAGTTGACATCTGTAAAATTTTATGATTCATAGAAAAGAATTATTGATTTATATTCATTCAATATTTTTTTTAAATACGGTTGTAAAAAATCGTTTCTCGATAAGAGTATAATTTTCGCGATCAAAGGTCTTCGAAGCTGGCCGTCTTAACCGATCATACAAGATCGAACAACGCTACAGCCGTTTGAAAATTATTTTTTATCGTAGTGGCTTAAAATATTCGTTTTAAAGCTACTTGATTACATGATTAAAAATATTAGATGCTACGATTTTTTGAATTTTTTTTTCTTTTTTTTAAGTGATCGTAAAACAATCAAATTACGCGATAAAATCAAAGAGTTGAAAAGAACTTTGCGGCAAATATCATAAAAAATTTGATTCATAAATATCATAGAAAATTTGACTATGCGATGATCACAGTCAAATACAATACCTATCAGTCGTGAGCCATTGATTAACAGAAACTCTTTTAAATTTTGATTCTGCAAAGAGACTTTTAAATCTTGAAGAGCTCTGGCTGCATCTGGACAATTTTCACATCTTTGTAAATAACAATCAGGTATTGGATTCAAACAAATCATGGCTTTTAAATAATCTCTATAACTTGTTTGAAAAGTTATCTTCTTTTTAGCAAATTCGTCCCCCACTCCAGCCATTTTAAGGCGTATATTCCCATGTATTTTGCACACACACACACGTTATGCGTTCCTTTGGCCCCTACAAGGATGCACTGCTTCGGTCTCAAAGCTTTAAAAGCTGATAAACAAATACTAATATTTGGATTTTTTTTCAAAAAATTAGAATGCAAGTCATCTAAATCCCCCAGAAGTAAGCGTTTCTGAAAAAAAAAAAATTGTATTGTTTATTATTCAATTATCCGAACTAAATTTTCTTTTTTTTTTATGTAAAAAGTTTCTTCTTTTAAACACCAATTTTTAATTACATATTTTTTCATGAGTAAATAAAGAATTCAGTCAATTTTTTTAAATTTATAAAAAAGTCAATAATTAGATCTACTAACAGTTTTGTGTTGACGTTTTCCATCGATTTTAATAGACTTGAAATCCTTCACTCCCGGCATTACGCGGCTGACATCGTCCGAAAGATAAAATTCTTCGACTTTATTAATCAAGTCAGAACTCATTGCGCGTACCTTTTTTTTCAGGCTCAGCACAGTACCCTTTTTCTCTCAACAACTTATTAGCTGAACAGACCATTCGCCTAGAAACATTAAATTCTTTTGCTGTTTTTCTAACAGACCACTTGACGGGAATCGTGGTTAGCAAAAAAATTTTTTCTCTCGCGATGATGCTTGTGAAAGAGTTGTTTTAAAATTTTCAATCCAACTGTCGCAGTTGAAATTGTTGAAAATATCGATATTCTGATTATTGAAGTACTTTCGCAAAAAATCACCTTCAGCTTCGGACAAATTTAAGTTAGGTTTACGAGAAGGAGGAGCCATTATAGCTTCCTGGAACGCCACTGCGACCTTCCGTCTTTTGTTTGCATCATCAACTACTTTGCAAGTGTAGTCACTATCTTTATCACTAACAATCGATTCTTGATAATCTTCTTCTTCTTCTTGTTCTTTGGCTTCATTTTGAGGTTCTTGTCCACTAGGTTGTTTTTTGTTTTTAGAGTGCAAATTAAATTTGGCTGGGTTTTCGTAGAGACGTCTCTTACAAGAAACACAAACAAATGAACCGTAAACATTTTTAAAATTACTATCGTAATTATTCGAAATATAGATTAATTTATTTTTGATATTGTGGCCTTTTTTGAAAAGGGTTACAACATTTAGGTGGTGGCGTCATATTGCTAACAAGCAGACTAATCTTAGCAGACTAAAAATGCATATGAATTAATATATGCGCATCGACTGCGCGAACGAATAAACAACCAACATGAGTTAACGATACTTTTTATTTGTATTGAAAATATTGAAATTATTATGTACTTAACTTCATTTTATTTGTGCTTCAATAATAAATAATATGACATTGTTTTTCTAGCTAGTACAAAATATTTTCGACTCATTCGAAATCAACTGTATTAAAAATAAAAAATTGATTGTTGAAAATTAAATAATAAATAATAATTATAGGTACATTTTTTTTATTGCAAAACGCTGATAAATTATTTTTAAAACACGAAAAAAAAAAAAACGAATTATTAGATGCTTGCCGCGCAGCGCGTGGTTGCATCGTAAGGTGCAGCGCGCTTGGCTTTCTGGCTCGCAAGCGCCCGCGCGACGATCTTAATAAATTCATATCTTTTTTCCTAATAGAGTGCACAAAAATTTTCTTTGACGGATGTCTACGGGACACTTCGAAGAATCATAATGTAAAAAAAAAATTTGTTTAAGTGGAGGAGAACTCCACTAAAACATCAATTGTTTATTGTATAATTAGATATTTATTTATAAATTAAAATTTTTTTTTAATATATGGGTCAAAATAATACTTTTTTTTAAAACCCACGAGGTTCACCGATTTTATTGCAATTTTTTTTGGCAAAATTACTATTTAATAGAAGACTTTTGCTGCAAATTAGAGGTCTCTATCTTATTTCTGCTTGGTGTTAGATTTTTTCAAAGATTGAAAAATGGCCTATTTTTAAGCTATTTTAAGCAATTTTAATGGATTCTTCGAAAAATTCTAACTTTTGATCAAAATGAGATAGAAACCTCTAGTTTGCGGCAAAATTTTGTTCAAAATAAGTTCTTTTTTGTAAAAATATTTTGACAACATAGTTTGATTATTTTTATAATAATACAGTCCTACACAGATATTGCTATTTTTGCTCACTTGCAGGTATCTTCAAACGACCGTAGCTTTTTCTAGACTAAATTTTTGTGAATATTAAAAAATTGTTAAATTTTTTTTATGAAAAAACAAAAATTTTGCGACCAACCGGAACCCTGTACGATCTTCTGTTTCCAAGATACAGCTGTTTCAAGTTGTCAAAAAACACAAAAAACGCGTTTTTTACGATTTTTACACGCATTTTCGAACGGTTTCGACCTTTTTTTCTCTCAAAAAAATGTGGAATCTTCTCTTCATATGTTTCCAAATAAGCTCCCATAGTAATTGTAGTGCGGATTTGGAGTTTTACTTGATTCCAAAGCATACACTTTTGACACATTTTATGTGCTAAACTAGTGTTTTTTTAACAATATACACGCTACATTTAACTTTTTCGTTCATTATGGATGTTTCGAAATTATTTTTTGACTATAAACTATTTAAATTCCAGCCAAAATTAGGTCACCTGCTATGAAAAAATTGATACTCAACGAAATATTGATCTCAATATCAAAATAATATACTACTTTTATTCAGTTTTTTAGTTTTTTGATTCGTTAAAAATCTATGTTCAAGTATTGTAAATAATATACCGCTTACTTATTTATTTTTTTCTATTTTTGAAATTACAAATAATTGATCATAGTTTATCAATTATTCTGATTATTTTCCCGAGCTGAATTTCAACCAATAGGAACGCCGCATTTGACATTTGGCGGAGGGGTGTGGGTAAAATTATTTCGATAATTTTTCGGTTATTTCCAATTCGAACGTTTCAAGTCGCATAGCAACTCGAATCGTTGGACTTACTCGATTCAGCTTTTGGGTTGGACCCGAGTCACTGCGGTGTATACCGATATATGAGTATTCATTATTATATTCATAGTCAACAAATGGCAATAGAACTATAACCGCAAAAATGTAAAATACAGCATTTCTATAAGTTGAAATTTAGCTGGGGAAAATAATCTAGCCGAATACCCCTTATGCTTCAAAATTTTAGACAATTTTCCTCCAGTTTTTTTGCACAGTAGCTCGCGGGGCAAGTTTGACAAAAAATCACTCACGCTTCGCGCTCGTGATTTTTAAACTGCCAAACTTGCCCCCCTCGTTGCTGTACAACAAAACACAGTCGGAAAATTATCGATAATTTTGAAGCACTAGGGGTATTACGACTGATAAAAAAATCATAGATTACTATTGCTTACTCTGAAAAAAATGAGTCCAAGTTAAAAATGTTTATATTTTGAATGCTATGAACCATAAAACAATCTACCAATCTACTTTCTACTTATAATTGTATCCACGTATGAAAAAGAGAATGAGAGATTCGATTAGAAAGTCGAGTCAATATGTCGAATCGAAAATTAAACTTTGATTCTTGGAGCAAGAGCGCCCCCTTTCAAGCCTCTCAAAAGTGTGAACCAGTCGGACGCGCCAAATTTGAAATCTTCAGGCATGCCCGATTTGAATTTTTATTTTATTTTTTTATTTTTTTTTATTAATAAAGTGAGTAACGAAATTTACATTTTTAATAGACAAATAAGCGGACAAGCTTACAACCCTATAACCCTAGGCGTAGTGAATAACAAAAAATTAACTTTTTTAATAAACGAATAAGCCGATAAGCTGCAACCCCATAACCTTGAGCATGGCTAAACAAAATTTTAATTTTTTTAATAAACAAATAAGCCGATAAGCTACAACACCATAACACTGGGCGGAGTGAATGAAAAATAATTAAATTTTTTAATAAACAAATAAGCTGATTAGCTACAACCCCATAACATTGGGCATGGCTCAAAAGTTTTTTTTATCCATGCCCAAGGTTATGGGGTGGTAAACTTGTTTGCTTAGTTGTTTATTTAAATATTCACATATTTTATATTCGCTACGTCCAATGTTAAGGGGTTGTAGCTCATCGGCTCATTTCTTTATTCAAAAAATTAATTATTTTTCACTCACTACGCCCAATGTTATGGGGTTGTTCATCGGCTTATTTGTTTATTAAAAAAATTAATTATTTTTACTAAGTACGCCTAGTGTTTTGGAGTGTAGCTCATCGGCTTACTTGTTTAATAAAAAAATTAATTTTTTTTCATTTGCTACGCCCACCGTTATGGGGTTGTAGCTCATCGGCTTATTTGTTTATTAAAAAAATTAATTATTTTACATTTTCTACGCCAACCGTCATGGGGTTGTAGCTCATCGGCTTATTTGTTTATAAAAAAATTAATCATTTTTCATTCACTACGCCCAGTATTATGGGGTTGTAGCTTATTGGCTTATTTATTTATTAAAAAAATTAAAATTTTTTTAAGCCATGCCCAAGATTATGGGGTTGTAGCTTATCAGCTTATTTGTTTATTAAAAAAATTAACTATTTGTTATTCACTTCGCCTAGGGCTATGGGGTTGTAAGCTTGTCCGCTTATTTGTCTTTTAAAAATGTGAATTTCGTTACTCACTTTATTAATTAAGGTGGTTTTCTACCAGAGCTAGTCAAGTTAAAGACTAAAAAAAAATTATCACACCAAATTACTATAAATTGGTTATTCAAATTTATTTTTTAACTTTTTATGGCTTCTGAAATAAAAATCTACCAAGAAAACATTGACAATGACAACAAAACATTTTTTTAAACTTTTAACCTCACCTTTGAATACCGCAGTTTTGGAGGTTATTCACGTGAAAATTATTTTCGTAAAATTATTGTAAAATTCGTAAAAGGTCAATTTTTCGCAGTTTCAAGAAATAAATTCTTCGATAGTGAAACTTTATGTATGTGGTTTTTGTAAAGGATCTCTATTGTAAGAAGACAAATATCAATAATTTAGTACACTTTTTCAGCGTAGCGGCCATACGTGTAATGAAAGAAATTCAATCTTTAACTTGCTATAGTTTTTCAACTATACTGTCAATTTTGACTAGACTTCGTTAAAATGTTTATTAATATCTAATGAACATCTCCAGAAAATTTGAACTGATTCTCTAAGTTCATGCATTTGGTAGAAAACCACCTTAAGGAGGTTCCCTACCCTCTACGTAAGTCAAATGTGTATTTGACTACAGTAGTCGTCTGCTCATTGGCTCAGCTACTTTCCAACCTCTGTATGAGCCAATGAGAAGTCATA
Organism: Encarsia formosa; assembly: GCA_038277355.1. Classification (NCBI taxonomy): domain Eukaryota; kingdom Metazoa; phylum Arthropoda; class Insecta; order Hymenoptera; family Aphelinidae; genus Encarsia; species Encarsia formosa. The sequence continues at coordinate 43,067,018 of CM076186.1, read as the reverse complement.
TTTACAAGAATATAAAATCAATTATTTATAATTATTGCTACAGGCTCCTAATGAATGTTTTGAAACAACTATAATCGAAGTCTGATTTTTTCCGATTTTTAGGCGAAGTTGCATTGAAATCTGTGGGTTGGAAATTAAGTATTTGCTGTTTTAGTAAATTTCCCATTAGAACTCATGCAAATTTGTGAAATTTGAAATGTTTATAACTTTTTTCACAAGCTCCTCAGGGCTTTGAAATTTTAGCTGAGCTATTTTTATACTAAAAACTATGTGTTCATTTATTTTGGACAAAATCTGTGGGCTAGATCTATTTGGTAGGAAACCTCCTTAAAAAAAATAAAAATAAAAAAAAAATTCAAATAGGCATGCCTGAAGATTTTAAATTTGGCGCGTCCGACTGGTTCACACTTTTGAGAGGCTTGAAAGGGGGCGCTCTTGCTCCATGAATCAAAGTTTAAGTTTCGATTCGATATATCGACTCGACTTTCTAATCGAATCTCTCATTCCCTTTTTCATAAGTGGATACAATTATAAGTAGAAAGTAGATTGGTAGATTGTTTTATGCTGCATAGCATTCAAAAAATAACATTTTTAATTTGGACTCATTTTTTTCAGAGTAAGCAATAGTAATCTATGATTTTTTTATCAGAATAATTGATAAACTATGATCAATTATTTGTAATTTGAAAAATAGAAAAAAATAAATAAATAAGTGGTATATTATTTACAATATTTGAACATAGATTTTTAACGAATCAAAAAACTAAAAAACTGAATAAAAGTAGTATATTATTTTGATATTGAGATCAATATTTCGTTGAGTATCAATTTTTTCATAGCAGGCGACCTAATTTTGGCTGGAATTTAAATAGTTTTTAGTCAAAAAATAATTTCAAAACATCTATAACGAACGAAAAAGTTAAATGTAGCGTGTATATTGTTAAAAAAACAGTAGTTTAGCACATAAAATGTATCAATAGTGTAGCTTTGGAATCAACTAAAACTCCAAATCCGCACTACAATTACTATGGGAGCTTGTTTGGAAACATATGAAGAGAAGATTCCACATATTTTTGAGAGAAAAAAAAAGGTCAAAACCGTTCAAAAATGCGTGTGAGAAAATCGTAAAAAACGCGTTTTTTATGTTTTTTGACAACTTGAAACAGCTGTATCTTGGAAACAGAAGATCGTACAGGGTTCCGGTTGGTCGCAAAATTTTTGTTTTTTCATAAAAAAAATTTAACAATTTTTTAATATGCACAAAAATTTAGCCTAGAAAAAGCTACGGTCGTTTGAAGATACCTGCAAATGAGCAAAAATAGCAATATCTGTGTAGGACTGTATTATTATAAAAATAACCAAACTATGTTATCAAAATATTTTTTCAAAAAAGAACTCATTTTGAACAAAATTTTGCCGCAAACTAGAGGTTTCTATCTCATTTTGATCAAAAGTTAGAATTTTTCGAAAAATACCTTAAAATTGCTTAAAACAGCTTAAAAATAGGCCATTTTTCAATCTTTGAAAAAATCTAGCACCAAGCAGAAATAAGATAGAGACCTCTAGTTTGCGGCAAAAGTCTTCTATTAAATAGTCATTTTGCCAAGAAAAATTGCAATAAAATCGGTGAACCTCGTGCGGACGGTTTTTAAAAAAAGTATTATTTTGACCCATATATATTTTTTAAAACTTTTACTATTGCAGAACCTGTAAAAAAAATTTCATTAACTTTTATGAAAAATTTACCAAGTTATGAAAGTTTAAAAAAAAAGTTGCTTAAAACTTTAATTGTTAATAACTTTTTCAAAAACCAAAATTTTACAAAAATATTTTAGGGTGTTAATTTTGAGATCAAACTGTTTAGGAATCCATAGAAATAGATATGGATTTCTACAAGTCCATTTTTTGTGGCCCACTTGGGATTAGAGCTTCACGATATTCGAGAAAAATATCGATATCGTCTCGAAATCGATACGATATCCGAGACGATACGTCTCAACGAATGTCGATATCGATACGATAAAAATTTTTTATGAAGCCACCGATATTCTCGTATCGGCGATATTCCAGAGACGATAATATCGAAAAATATCGTCTCGAAAAAAATAAGATGTATATAGTAATTTTAAATCTTAGCGTGAATATCGTTCACTGTTACTGGAGCCAAAAAAACTCGAAAGTGTCAGTGGCGGATCCAGCAATCATTTTTGGGGGGGCGCTTTACTATATTATATATGTATATGGGTCAAAATAATACTTTTTTAAAAAACCGTCCGCACGAGGTTCACCGATTTTATTGCAATTTTTTTTGGCAAAAGGACTATTTAATAGAAGACTTTTGCCGCAAACTAGAGGTCTCTATCTTATTTCCGCTTGGTGCTAGATTTTTTCAAAGATTGAAAAATGGCCTATTTTTAAGCTGTTTTAAGCATTTTTAAGGTATTTTTTGAAAAATTCTAACTTTTGATCAAAATGAGATAGAAACCTCTAGTTTGTGGCAAAATTTTGTTCAAAATAAGTTCTTTTTTGAAAAAATATTTTGACAACATAGTTTGGTTATTTTTATTATAATACTGTCCTACACAGATATTGCTATTTTTGCTCATTTGCAGGTATCTTCAAACGACCGTAGCTTTTTCTAGGCTAAATTTTTGTGCATATTAAAAAATTGTTAAATTTTTTTTATGAAAAAACAAAAATTTTGCGACCAACCGGAACCCTGTACGATCTTCCGCTTCCAAGATACAGCTGTTTAAAGTTTTCAATAAAACACAAAAAACGCGTTTTTTACGATTTTCACACGCATTTTTGAACGGTTTCGACCTTTTTTTTTCTCTCAAAAATATGTGGATTCTTCTCTTCATATGTTTTCAAACAAGCTCCCATAGTAATTGAAGTGCGGATTTGGGGTTTTAGTTGATTCCAAAGCATACACTTTTGACACATTTTGTGTGCTAAACTAGTGTTTTTGTAACAATATACACGCTACATTTAACTTTTTCGTTCATTATAGATGTTTTGAAATTATTTTTTGACTAAAAACTATTTAAATTCCAGCCAAAATTAGGTCGCCTGCTATGAAAAAATTGATACTCAACGAAATATTGATCTCAATATCAAAATAATATACTACTTTTATTCAGTTTTTTAGTTTTTTGATTCGTTAAAAATCTATGTTCAAATATTGTAAATAATATACCACTTATTTATTTATTTTTTTCTATTTTTCAAATTACAAATAATTGATCATAGTTTATCAATTATTCTGATAAAACAATCATAGATTACTATTGCTTACTCTGAAAGAAATGATTCCAAATTTAAAATGTTATTTTTTGAATGCTATGAAGCATGCAACAATCTACCAATCTACATTCTACTTATAATTATATCCTCTTCTGAAAAAAGAGAACGAGAGATTCGATTAGAAAGTCGAGTCGATATATCGAATCGAAACTTGATCTTTGATTCTTGGAGCAAGAGCGCCCCCTTTTAGGCCTCTCAAAAGTGTGAACCAGCCAGACGCGCCAAATTTAAAATCTTCAGGCATGCTTGATTTTAATTTTTTGTTTTTTTGTTTTTTTTTTAATTAATAAAGTGAGTAACGAAATTTAAATTTTTAATAGACAAATAAGCGGACAAGCTTACAACCCCATAACCCTATTCGTAGTGAATAACAAATAATTAACTTTTGTAATAAATAAATAAGCCGATAAGCTACAACTCCAAAATACTGGACGTACTTAGTAAAAATAATTAATTTTTTTTAATAAACAATGAGCTACAACCTCATAACCTTGGGCATGGCTATAAAAAATGTTAATATTTTTAATAAACAAATAAGACGATGAGCTACAACCCCATAACCTTGGGCATGGCTATAAAAAATGTTAATATTTTTAATAAACAAATAAGGTGATGAGCTACAACCCCATAACACTGGGCAGAGTGAATGAGAAATAATTAAATTTTTTAATAAACAAGTAAGCCGATTAGCTACAACCCCATAACATTGGGCATGGCTTAAAATTTTTTTTTATCCATGTCCAAGGTTATGGGGTGGTAAACTTGTTTTCTTAGTTGTTTATTTAAATATTTACATATTTTATATTCGCTGCGCCCAATGTTATGGGGTTGTAGCTCATCGCTCATTTGTTTATAAAAGATTAATTATTTTTCATTCACTACGCCCAATGTTATGGGGTTGTGGCTCATCGGCTTATTTGTTTATTAAAAAAATTAAAATTTTTTTTGCAATACCCAAGGTTATGGGGTTGTTGCTTATCGGCTTCTTTGTTTATTAAAAAAATTAATTATTTTTTCTAAGTACGCCCAGTGTTTTGGAGTGTAGCTCATCGGCTCATTTGTTTAATAAAAAAATTAATTTTTTTTCATTTGCTACGCCCACCGTTATGGGGTTGTAGCTCATCGGCTTGTGTGTTTATGAAAAAAATTAATTTTTTTTCATTCGCTACGCCAACCGTCATGGGGCTCATCGGCTTATTTGTTTATTAAAAAATTTAATTATTTTTCATTCACTCTGCCCAGTGTTATGGGATTGTAGCTCATCGCCTTATTTGTTTATTAAAAATATGAACATTTTTTTTAGACATGCCCAAAGTTATGGGGTTGTAGCTTATCGCCTTATTGGTTTATTAAAAATATTAACATTTTTTATAGCCATGCCCAAGGTTATGGCGTTGTAGCTTATCGGCTTATTTGTTTATTAAAAAAAATTAATTATTTTTACAAAGTACGCCCAGTGTTTCGGAGTTGTAGCTTATCGGCTTATTTGTTTATTACAAAAGTTAATTATTTGTTATTCACTACACCTAGGGTTATGGGGTTGTAAGCTTGTCCGCTTATTTGTCTATTAAAAATTTAAATTTTGTTACTCACTTTATTAATTAAAAAAAAAAACAAAAAAACAAAAAATTAAATCAAGCATGCCTGAAGATTTTAAATTTGGTGCGTCTGGCTGGTTTACACTTTTGAGAGGCCTAAAAGGGGGCGCTCTTGCTCCAAGAATCAAAGATCAAGTTTCGATTCGATATATCGACTCGACTTTCTAATCGAATCTCTCATTCTCTTTTTCATAAGAGGATATAATTATAAGTAGAATGTAGATTGGTAGATAGTTGCATGCTTCATAGCATTCAAAAAATAACATTTTAAATTTGGAATAATTTCTTTCAGAGTAAGCAATAGTCATCCATGATTGTTTTATCAGAATAATTGATAAACTATGATCAATTATTTGTAATTTCAAAAATAGAAAAAAATAAATAAACAAGTGGTATATTATTTACAATATTTGAACATAGATTTTTAACGAATCAAAAAACTAAAAAACTAAATAAAAGTAGTATATCATTTTGATATTGAGATCAATATTTCGTTGAGTATCAATTTTTTCATAGCATGCGACCTAATTTTGACTGGAATTTAAATAGTTTTTAGTCAAAAAATAATTTCAAAACTTCTATAATGAACGAAAAAGTTAAATGTAGCGTGTATATTGTTACAAAAACACTAGTTTAGCACACAAAATGTGTCAAAAGTGTATGCTTTGGAATCAACTAAAACCCCAAATCCGCACTTCAATTACTATGGGAGCTTGTTTGAAAACATATAAAGAGAAGAATCCACATATTTTTGAGAGAAAAAAAAAGGTCGAAACCGTTCAAAAATGCGTGTGAAAATCGTAAAAAACGCGTTTTTTGTGTTTTTTGAAAACTTTAAACAGCTGTATCTTAGAAGCGGAAGATCGTACAGGGTTCCGGTTGGTCGCAAAATTTTTGTTTTTTCATAAAAAAAATTTAACAATTTTTTAATATGCACAAAAATTTAGCCTAGAAAAAGCTACGGTCGTTTGAAGATACCTGCAAATGAGCAAAAATAGCAATATCTGTGTAGGACAGTATTAAAATAAAAATAACCAAACTATGTTGTCAAAATATTTTTACAAAAAAGAACTTATTTTGAACAAAATTTTGCCACAAACTAGAGGTTTCCATCTCATTTTGATCAAAAGTTAGAATTTTTCAAAAAATACCTTAAAAATGCTTAAAACAGCTTAAAAATAGGCCATTTTTTAATCTTTGAAAAAATCTAGCACCAAGCGGAAATAAGATAGAGACCTCTAGTTTGCGGCAAAAGTCTTCTATTAAATAGTCCTTTTGCCAAAAAAAATTGCAATAAAATCGGTGAACCTCGTGCGGACGGTTTTTTAAAAAAGTATTATTTTGACCCATATATGTGTGTGTGTGTGTGTATGAGATAGCTGATCAGTTATCCCCCAAACTCTAAACCCCCAAATACCCTGGGCGCCCGAGTTCAACAAAAAAACTGATCAGCTATCCCCCAAGCTATTTACCCCCAAATACCGTGGGCACCCAAATTCAATAAATAAACTGATCAGCTATTCTCCAAGCTCTAAACCCCCAAATACCCTGGGCGCCCGAGTTCAACAAAAAACTGATCAGCTATCCCCCAAGCTATTTACCCCCAAATACCCTGGGCGCTCGAGTTCAATAGATAAACTAATCAGCTTTGCCCCAAGCTGTAGACTCCTAAATACCCTGGGCGCCCGAGTTAAATAATTTAACTGATCGGCTGTCCCTCAAGCTCTAAGCCCCCAAAACCCTGGAAGCCCGAGTTCAATAAAAAAAACTGCTCAGTTATATAATTGCACCAGTGAATCGTAATTTAAGTATTGTTACAAAAATATTTACAGCTGGGCGGTCGGCCGATAAGTTTTTTTGTTGAACTCGGGCGCCCAGGGTATTTGGGGGTATACAGCTTGGGGGATAGCTGATCAGTTTATTTGTTGAATTTGCACTTGGAGAAAGATTTGATTCGATCAATTAAATATTCTTTGTTCCCTCAATAGTCTAAATATTGTAGCAGTTACAATACGTATGGTAAGGATAATAATACATATCGTTGCGACTATAGTAAAGCAAATATGCAAAAATTTAACCTAACCTAACTATTTTTTAAAATCTTTTTTTTTTTTTTTCATTAATCTTTATTACCATTCATGGTTATTAGATACATTTTACATTAAACATATAATACTGTGGGGTACAATAGGGTTTTAATTATAGATTTAATTGCGTCTGTCGGGTGTATCAGTCCTGAATACTTCATCTTGATAAGGCGAAGATGCCATCAAATATTCCATCAGCTATAGATGGATAGCAGTGAAGGGTTAAACGGTCCTAAGCCTTATCTGGTGCGATTCTTTATAATTCTCAGTGAGCATTAATTCATTCTTCAGTGGCCATCTCCTTTGTTCCTCAGAACAAATCAGTATTCGACCAGAATTATTGTCTAGTTCAAGGCGGGTCACTCAGCTCGATTCGAACCGGCGTCCCTCAGCGCGACGATGTTTCAGCCAACTAAGACGTGTGTCTTAACCGACTGAGCCATCGACGGCCTTTTTTTAAAATCTTGATTGAAGACATTATTTTTTAAATATTGTGATTTTTATAATCATTTGTAAATTTTTTAACATTAAAACTATTCATCAAATACATTAATTATACCAAAATCACAATAAAGAAATTTTTTTAAATTAAGTTGAGCTATACCAGTGCAACTAGAAACATGTTAACCCTTAATACGCATTTAGTCAGCGCTACCATGATATTTTTACTGCTACAATGTGCATCATTGTCTCTTCATCAATTATGGCATCTTAGATGTTACAATATATTGTTGACCCAATCAAATCTTTCTCTGAGTGTGGACGCCCAGGGTATTTTAGGGTTTACAGCTTGGAAGATAGCTGATCAGTTTATTTATTGAACTATGGCGCCCAGGGAACTTGGGGGCTTAGAAGATCAATTTTTTTTAACTCGACGCCCAGGGTATTTTGGGGTTTAGATCTTAAGGGATAGCTGATCAATTAATTTATTGAACTCGGGCGCCCAGGGTATTTGGGGGCTTAGAGCTTGGGGGATAGCTGATTAGTTTCTTTTATTGAACTCGATCCCCAGGGTTTTGGGGGTTCACAGCTTGGGGGATAGCTGATCGGTTTTTTTGTTGAATTTGGGCGCCTAGGGTTTTGGGGGTTTACAGCTTGAGGGATAGCTGATTAGTTATTAATTTATTGAACTCGGGCGCCGAGGGTATTTGGGGGCTTAGAGCTTGGGGGATAGCTGATCAGTTTCTTTTATTGAACTTGATGCCCAAGGTTTTAGGGGTTTACAGCTTTGGGGGATAGCTGATCGGTTTATTTATTGAACTTGGGCGCCCAGGCTATTTGGGAGTTTGCAGCTGTTGCGGTTGAGCGTTTTTTGAGAACTTGCTCTCTCGTCGTGAGTGATACGAGAACTTGTTTAAAAGACGATTCTCTAAAAGCACTTTTATGTTTGAATTCGTGGTCAAAGTCTCCTTTAAATATTAGAAACAAAATATGTTTGACAGACTTAATTCATGATTAGTAACTATCTTTTTTTTTTTTTTTTTAGATTTTTTTTCTTTGCTCATTTTGTATTTTTAAAATAAATGATAATTTAAATAAAAATATATATTATAATTACTGTAATATATTATATAAAAGTGTTTAATGAATATAATATAATTAACAACTGATTTGTAGATGAAATTTTTTGAGTCGATATTTCTCGATTCTCGGGATTGAGCCGAGACGATATCGAGACGATATCGATAAATTTACAGTAAAATATCGTCGATACGATACTCGATACGATAAACATGCCCATATGTTGATACGATATCGATATAATTCAAAATATCGATATCTTCTCGTATCGTGAAGCCCTACTTGGGATGGCCTTACTCTATATAAACCAAAATCATAGAGAAAACTGAAGCATCGTTCTCAAAAGCAGGAAAAGCCAATAGATAAAAAGTTATCTGCTATTTTCTCTTTTTGAGACCAATGCTTTAGTTTTTTGTATTATCTTGGTCTCTACTACTGTTCACTTTAGAGTGTTGACATTAGAGCTAGGCTCTGTGACTCGTGCGGCGCTGCTGTATGTGCGAGCTCTTGCGCGCAATTTAGTCCCTGCCCCTTGATTTCGGGCGTTGAAACTTTCGGCGGTCAGAGAAGAGCCTAATTCTCTCTAACCGTCGAGGAGCAGTCCTGGGTTTTGTAAAGTTTGGTTCTTTTTTTCATCTCGATTTGCAGCCGCACCAGGTCACATAGCTGACCTCCCCGCTGGAGTCAGTAAGCCCTTTTTTTTCTCTTTTTTTATTAATCTTTTCAACTGCCTATTCATCGGCTCTATTGTTAATTTCTAATAATTTAATTCAAGTTTTATCCGATTCTTTCTCTCATTTCATTGTACATAATATTCTTAATTTTTCTACAGTATATTACTTATTTAATTTATCTTGAACGTTCAATTCATTCACGCTTCCACTCAAACCCTTTTTTCCTTTTCATCGCTCTTAAAATTAAAATACTTTGCGCTTGTTTATTTCGATTCGCGGCTGAGCAAGCAAGAGCCATGAGAAAAAGCCAAGAACTACTTTATGGCCCGCATCAGGGTAAACAAATTTTTGAAATGCCCATGAGAACATAAAGTTTTATATTCATCCCGAATCTGAGATCAAAAATGGGGGTTTGAGTGTTGTAACTGCCATTTTTTGAATTTCTGACTCTACGATGGGAATTTGGTAAAAGGCTTTATGTAAATCGATCACAGCAAAAATCCTGCCTTTAACCTCCAACAGGAGGTCATCAACGATCGGAATCAGATAATAATCTGGCTGGGTACAATCGTTCAGACGCTTGCAATCCCCATGTCCATACATTACTAACCTCCGCCGCCTGAATTGGGGTTGGGCTTACCGCTTTCTTTACGATGAATAAGTGCATGGAGCCTTACATTTTTGATCTTGATCAAAGTTTTTTGGTGGTACCAGCACCAATCAGGATTGCGACTTGGAGTTGCTGATCTTGACTTATCTCCAGGCGAAGCTGGACGTGAGCGAGAATGTGATCTTGAATGGTTAGCTTGAGTTGGATTGTTCTTGTTTTGATTTTGTCGAGTCAGCAAAACGAGTTGAGCTATCGAAAGTCTCATGGCAGCTAGCTCGTGAGTCAAAGAGTCCTCTACAGCAGTGACGCATTGACTGTTGCTCGCGTTCAAGACCGTGATCTGGTAGTCGATGCGGGTGAGCGGTGGTGAAGCTGACGTTTGAACTTTTAATCCAACAGTGGCCACCGGTGAATCGCTGGACATGAGTTCATCCGCGAGTGAGATAACGCAAAATCTTGGACGGTTTCTCATCTCCTAGCTGCAGCTTAGTGAGGAGTATGTGTGTAGTTGTCTGTCCGCTGAATCGGTAAGTCGCTCAAAGATTGCAGTTTTGAGGCTCTCGTATTTGTTGTTTTTCGGAGGATTCGACAAGATGTCCGACACTTCTTGAATGACTTCGGAGTCCAAGGTGTTTATGACGAGGTCGTTTTTACTGATGTCAGAGCGTATTCTGTATGTGCCGAAAGCTGATTCGACCTTAGCAAATCAAAGTTGAGGGTTAAATTTCCAAAACTTCGGAAGATCACATGATATATAGTTAGACTTCACGTTGGCCACTTGTTGTAGGTTAGCTTGCTGATTTTATCCTAGAGGCATTTCGTTGTGATTCATTTGTTGTCCGTTCGGCGGCAGATTTTGTTGTTGGTCGTTCTGCAGAGTGGCTTGTTGGTTATTATGTTAGCCGGTGGCCAGAGCGCCAGCAGCCAGATCAAGCCCGTGGTTTACCATTATGTTTCGCACGCGTCTGTCACGTACAGAAGAACTTGGCGGAGAATGAAAAATGTTGAAAAAAAAAATAAATCAAAAGATTATAAAAAAAAAAAAATTTTCAAATAACGTCGGGATCACCACTTTGGGAAAAGAGTTTTATATGAGCTTTCCCAAGCTCAGAAGATGAATGGAATTAAAAAAAAATTATTTACAATAATTATTTTATGTTTATTCAATAAATTAAAAAAATAACAAAGTAAATAAGATTTTAAGTTTGGTTATGATAGAGCGAGTTGACGCGTGCGGAAGCCGAGAATGGAATGAATGTCGTTATTGTTCAAGTTGCCTGGCGCGATGCTTCCATGACGACCTTGAGGACCAGCATAAAAATGACGGCTGACTTCGAACATCACTTTGTTAATTTATATCGTGCGTGTGTAGAGTGTGCGTGAACGATTGCTATTGTTCAAAGGAAGTACACGAGTGGAGGTATTTCGCTTACACGTGGGTCGGCGATCAGACATTCTGCTGTGCGAGTTAGTGGTAGATGCCTGACGATATTGGAACTGCTTAGCGACTGTTATATTGATTTCAACCTGCATTAAAGTAAGTTTGAACAAAAACAAGCGAAACGAAAGTCAGAGTGTGAATATGCTTATTTATTGTAAACCCGGTAATCTGCACTTTTTTTTCTCGCGCGCGCGATTACTACAGCAAGTAGTTTGAATGTATGTGCGCGCGCAATCCCCGGATCTAAAAAATCAATACTCGATGCTTGAGCCGTGCAGCTTGTTACATCTAAGTTGGATTGATTTGTTTTACTTTCGATCACGTTTATTTTCTTTGTTATAACGATATCGGGTCGTATTATTTGATATGTATTAGTTTTAAGATTTAATTTATTTATTGAATTGTTCGAATAAAAATCTGATACATTTTTATTTAATTACCGATGTTCCTGCGCCCGATCCGATTAGCTCGCGCCCACTACCGAAAACAATGAGCAGCGGTGCTCCCAAAGGTTAAATAAATCGGTTAGGGATTTATTGACGCGATCGGGATTTTTCTCCTTTTTCAGGAAGACTGTCGGCTGGTAGCCGACTGCTGCAATAGTTATTGGTTAAATAGCTATACAATCAAGCTGTAACTGTGAATTGCCTAAGCAAGATTTTATTATTATCATTAATTTAAAAATAAAAACTGCATTTTTCACTTTTTAGACGTTTTATTTCAGAAAGGTGGTGGACCCCATTTGGGATCATGTACCAATTTGGGATCACTCTGTACAAACTGCATGGGAGATGCAAGTATATATTTATACAAATCCATGACTATGATCCCAAATAGGTACGTGATCCCAAATGGGGTCCACCAGCTTATCTATCAAAATATGTTCTTTTTGATTTACAGCAACTTTTTTTTACGTTTTTGTGAAAAAAAATTTTTTAGTTGACTAAGATTATGGTTTTAGCTAACTTGAAAAGCAAGTAGATAATTTCTAATTACATCCAATTGTAGCTACAATCAAGAGCTTTTCAACAGTATAAAACTGTCTATTAAATCTTACTGGAATTAAAATTATGAGCTTTTAAAGTTGATATAAAATGCATGCACTGGCTGAATCCATCTTAATTTTTAAGTTATGTCTAGTCGACGACTATCGACGATCGACTTCATAACAATTTTTTCGCACTCTTTAACAAATATAATGAGGAAATCCATATTCAAGTATGCTAAAAAATATTTTTTCGTGGAGATTTGAATATTTTAGCTTACAAGTTATTGTACTGATTCTCAAACTTGAAAAAACACCTTCCGCACAAAATAGACGGCGTTTGACCAGATGAAACAATTTTTTTTTTAAATGCGCGCATTTTTCTCTAGCTTAATTCCTATTTATTAAAATTCTAACATCTTTGAATTGAGATGAATTCAGCCCCCTACAGTCCGTGAATGTCTAAATGCGTTTTTTTCGGTCAAATTCAATTAGGCATCACACAGTTAGGCATCACGCAAAAGGAAAATTTTTTTATAACCACTTAATTTGAGAATGAAAATTTTAATTTTTAAGATTTTCAACAGATTATTACTCTTGTATTTTCCCTGTAACGATACAAGTCATTGATCAGTAACATTTTTTCACAAAATTATTAAATTATCAAGATTTAATGTAATGGAACAAACTGTAGCTGTGACCAGCCTAGAAAATATTTTTCAACAAATTAGAGACCATTTTAAAGCTCAAAGAAAAAACTTTCTAACAAGACCTGTCAAGTTTTATATCGATCAAATGATTCAAAATGCCAAAGGAATTACGAAAAGGTGATTTTTAGAAAAATTGTAAAATTAAGTATCATTGTGTGACCCATCAAAAAACTACCATTGTTTCAACCCTAGAAACGATTTCCAAATTTTCAGAACATTTTTAAAAAATCGTAGAAAATCCTGCTTTTTAACATAGACAGCGCCCGCGTCACTTGGTCTTTTTTTTTTTTTTAATGAGACCAATCGTGTTAAAATTGGTTTATTCATTCCAAAACGATAGCAAAAACAGTGAAAAAATTTATCAAATCTCATTAAAATTAGGAACTATCATAAGTGCTTTTTATTAAGATCAACTTTTACGATATTATTACCAGTATTATAATTTTTTAATTAATATTTCAATTATTTTGTTTCAGCCAAACTAACGAAGCACCGATTTCAAGAGCGATAGCTCTGCAAGAATATAGCAGCGATGGCGACACTGAGGAAGAATAAATGCAGATGAAAATGCAAACAAATACAAATAGATAAAAATGATTGAATTAATCATTAAAATTCAGATTGTATACTTGTTGTTAGCAGCATGAAAAAATTTATTAGTAAAAAAGAAATATCCTTTAAAACGATAATTGTGTTTAGAAAAATTCGAAGGAAATACGTAATTGAATTTGGAAAATTACGTACAGAATTCGAAAACTCGGTTATGGGTGATACATTTAATTATTAGTAAGAATAACGCAATTGTCAATCAATTTAAAAACGGTATTATTGTTAATTTTTTCCTTCTTGTTTCTCTTTTAAAACCTAGAATAAAGAATCATTTATATGATATAATAATGAATAAAAGTTTGCAACGTTAAAAAAGAAAAAAAAAAAGGATTTTAGTTTCATTAAAAAAAAAAAAAAAAAAAAAATGATAAAAAAATTAAAAATTAGAAATAAAGAAAATAAGAAAAAGACAAAAAATTTCAAAGTTTATTATAACTACTATTAAAAGATTAATATTACTGTCGTTGCTATTATTGTTGTCATTATTTAATAAAAATTTTAACAGTGGATAAATGAAGCTCAAACTTATTTACAATTTTCAATATATTATTTTAATAACTTAAAAACGAAGATTTTTCAGAAAATTTAATACTTGCATTTTTTAAAGCCATTTTTAAATCTTTTGAATCTACCCATGTACCCTACCCTCTTTCCTAACCTTGAGCCCGCCGCTGTGCCTGACTCCTGTACCTACCTTCGTGCGTACCCACACGGAGAGAAGAGTCGGAGATCCGTTTACGAAATTGGGACCTAACCTGGTTGTCTTTGTTAAGCGCAATCGGGCTTCGAACTAGTTCGCAATCAGATTGCTTCTTCTCTCCGTGCACGTACACACTTGTGCCTACCCTTGTTCTTATTTTTGTTTCTACCTATGTAACTTTCTAGCTACCCCTGTAATGACATTCGTGCATACCATTGTTCCTATCCTTGTTGTTGACCTAGTACATATAAGGACTTTGATCTAAAAAAAACCTAACTCGGATTTGGACGTTTCGAGAAAAATCAATTTAACCCTTAAAGGCCACACGGGGTCCAAAAGACCCCACATAACTGTCAGTGTGGCAGTTCTGGATTTGGGTGTGTCATTTAAGGGTTAAAGTTTTAAAATTGTTATAAAACAGTGAAAACAACGTTGAAAAAAAAAAAAAGGAGATATCTTCGTATACTACTATTATCCATTGAAATGATGAACATCAGTACTGATATTTTTTCAGAGCTAAGCATGTTTAAATAACCATTAATAAACAAAAAGAGTTAGGTTGTTTTTACGTGAAACGGGTCAATTTCATGATTTTTTGACTAATTTGGAATTCTAGACCCAGTATTTTCTTTTTTATTTATAGAATTAACTAGGGTAAAGGTCCCAATTCGGAGGTATTGAAGAAAAGTTGAATTTAGTGGAGCAGAAAAAAATGGATTTTGATTCAATGGAATGATTTATTTTTTTTATTTTTTTTTTTTTTTAAAGATTGACCTTTCCTAAGTACGAAAATTTTTTTACAACTCAATAAAACTCTATTTAAATATATAAAAATATTATTTGAAAAAAAATATGGCGAACTTAATTCGGAGGCAACAAACTTAATTCGGTGTTCCTAAATCGGCGGCGTTTCCTAATTCGGCATCGCTTATTCGGTGGGAGTATTTTTAACCTGCATATGAACCTAACCTTTATAGGTAGGGTAGTCTTGGGCCTTTTTAACGTAGCTGCAATAAGTTTTTTTCTCTGGTGTACCTAACTAGGTAGGTAGCTAAGACCGAAACGATGCACGAGCAATGAGGCAGGTAAGATGCGAAGGTTATGTGACGCAATGAATTGGGGGAACATACCAATATTCCCTAATTCGGCGGTATATTTAAATTAAAATAAAAAATAAAGAGTCATGCTACTGTAAGGTTCTTTTGTGTATTATTAACATAAATATCAATAACAATTTATAATGTAAGTTTTATATGATACTTCGTATTTATTTGCTTTTTAAAAATTATTTAAATTACGGATACCCTCCGAATTAGGTCAAAGTCATGTTATACCCTAATTTGGCGGTATATTTAAATTAAAATAAAAAAACGGAAACAATCTACATGATGTTTCTTTAACTTATTTACTTCGAGAACATTTATGATAATTTATGGTATAATTTTTATACAACAGTACAAATTTATTTATTTAATATGATTTTTTTTTAAACAACATAAACGGTACCACCGAATTAGGTTGTACACTGGCCGGACACCATATCGTTCCGGGGTTTGAACTGGCGCTCGAAATCTGACCGTCAGTCTAAAATTTTTCTAGTGCCAACCTTCGCGTCACGAACGAACTAAAAATATTATCTTTCCTAAAGTGAGGTTAGAGAGTCGATGTAAATGATCGAAATTAATCTCTACTTTTGACTTTTCACTATCAACGAATCAAAAACTCAATCGATGAATGATTATTAATTTTTTTAATAAAAAAGCTTGAAAAGTGAAAAGTAGAGATTAATTTCGATCATTTACATCGGCTCTCTAACCTCACTTTAGGAAAGATAATATTTTTAGTGCATTCGTGACGCGAAGGTTGGCAATAGAAAAATTTTAGATTGACGGTCAGGTTTCGAGCGCCAGTTCAAACCTCGGAACGATACGGTGTCCGGCCAGTGTACCTCCGAATTGGGACCTTTACCCTATGACATGTGTGAAATTCCAGATAAAAATTACAACTTAAAATTTATAGTAAATTTTAAATAAATTCTTAATCAGGTTCAGATTGATCCTCCATTGTGCCTACTCTTATTAGTAACCTTATTTCAACCTTTTTACCCAATTTGTAGCTACCCCTCTATATACCTTCATACGAAACTTTGTGGATACTTACGCGCCAACCCTTGTGTTTACTCCTATTATTAAACTTATAGCTACTCATGTAATAATTTTGTAGCGACACCTGTACCTGCTCTCGTATAAGATAAACAAAAGAAAAATTATATATATTCCTATATTATATAGTTATATCCAGGAGGAGCTCTTTTTTTTTGGCTCCTCCGGTAGGAGTTCTGAAAATTACGGCTCCTCCCGAAGGAGCCAAAAAAAAAGAGCTCCTCCCGGAGGAGCACCTCAAAACCTTCAAAAAACCTTATATTTAACATGTTTTAAGGGGCTCCTCCCGGAGGAGCCGTAATTTTCAGAGCTCCTCCCGGAGGAGCCCCTTAAAACGTCAAAAAACCTTTTATTTATTATGTTTGAAGTGGGCTCCTCCCGGAGGAGCCGTAGTTTAAAGAGCTCCTCCCGGAGGAGCACCTCAAAACCTTCAAAAAACCTTATATTTAACATGTTTTAAGGGGCTCCTCCCGGAGGAGCCGTAATTTTCAGAGCTCCTCCCGTAGGAGCACCTCAAAACCTTCAAAAAACCTTATATTTAACATGTTTTAAGGGGCTCCTCCCGGAGGAGTTGATTTTAAATTATAGGAGCTTCTCCTGTACGAACACCTTAACTGTCAAAAAACTCCATATTTAACCTCTTTGAAGGGCGCTTTCCCTAGAGGAGTCGTAATTTTAAAAGCCCTTTTTAAAGGAGTACTTCAAAACGGTTAAAAAATATTATATTTAACATGTTTCAAGTACTTGAAGTATTTAACTTACTATTTAATTTTTAAAACTATTTTTTTAGACTCACCATAACATTTTCTTTTTTCAATTTAAATCATATTCAACAATTTTACCTAAACATGTTTGAACTTTTATTCAATACACAAACTCAACTCAAAAAACATGTTAAATATTAACTGTGAAAAAACTCTATATTTTATAACTATTTTTATGGGGGTTGGCGAGCGAAGCGAGCAGGGGGGTACCCCCTAGTATATATATATTGTAACAGGGGTGGATTTAAGGGTTTGTATGAGCCGATACAAATACCCACGGTGTGTACTAAATCCTTATCACCTGTACTTAGTGCTGATCCAAGCACTCGTCGAACTGCAACTCGTCGACCTGAAATAATAAAATGAGGAAATCGCGTCCGCGAATATTACTATACTTCGCGACGTGGTCGGCTAGTTCGTTTATCGGTAGTGGGTGCGGGTATTAAAACAGGATCGATTCGCAGGAACACCAGGTTTAGTCAATAAAAATTAAATTAACATTTTAATAATTCATTAAAACAAATCTAAACCTAAAATACAAATTCCGAATTACGACTCGGTGTCGTTTAAACCAGTAAACAAAAGAATCTTCAATGCTCTCTAAATCGTTGCGCGCGCACACAAATTCCTGCTACTATCGGCAGCTAACGCGCGCAAGAGAAAAACAAAGATTATGACAATAACAGTGTACTAAGGACACTCACACGCATTCACACTCACTCGCACATTTACAATTAACTTACGGAGTCGCTAAGGTGCACCTCATACCAAGCCGTCAGGCTAAACAAAATGCCAGGCTACGATGCCGACCAGCCGCAATATCTACCATACTCGAGTCGCCGTGTAGCCGTCGGAAAGCGGTCCAGGCGATGACGTGAAATGACAACTTCACAAATAACACCACACTCTCACACTACGGCTCTACCACAACGCGCGACGTGAATGTCAATCATTGTCTTGACTTTCGTAACGAGTAAGCTGCTTCAAGATCTGCCATGAATCGATCTCCATATCTTTGCGTGTCTGCCGGACGTCGGTCGGGTTCCCCGACATCCACGGCTTCCAAAAGCCGGTTGACTCGTCTAGACAGAAGAATGCTTCCCGGGCGATGACCATCGATCCCGCACCTTCTATCTCTGCCAACTCTCTCTTCGACGACATTCCACTCCCGAGGAGTCCGATTAGCCGTCGAACCGAGACGAGTTAAGTTCCATGTACGTGCGAACTCACGAACACGAAAACTACGAGTGGCTTCCCGATTCCCGCTCTACCACCTCAGAGGTCCGCTCTGATCTGCGTTCGACAGTCACGTGATTCGCGCCAAATCCTAAATCGTTACCGACGATTTAATTACGATCACTGACTGTCACAATATATATATATATATACTAGGGGGTACCCCCCCTGCTCGCTCCGCTCGCCAACCCCCCAAATAAACATGATTTATAAAGATTTATTAAAAAATATATGTTTATTCAATAATAAAATATTAATATAAAAACTTAAACAAATGTTTTTACATGTAATTTTATTTGAAACAGAATAATAAATACAATGATTTAATTTATTTTCAAAATTAATTAATGGCATAAATTTTTGTGCCTAGTTAAGTTATCTTTTCGGCCGGATAGTGACCACACTGTAAAAAAAAACGGGGTGAATTTACCTCGCTCAGCGATGTAAATAATGGGAACTTCGCTCAGCGAGGTAAAATTACAATGACCTGCGCAGTATATTTATGCGCCGATGGTAAATTTACAAATATTTTGTAAATTTACAAATCTCTGGTAATTTTACCTTCTGCTAGATGAAAGATGAAAAACAACAAAATAGCTTAATTAAAAATATTTATTTATTTGTTCGTTCAGCAAATGATTTTTTTTCGTAAATTCACACTGATCCTAACCTCACATATCACAAAGACTAAGAATCTACGTACTAATTTGGCTATTTTTTCAGATAAGTAATTAAATTAAAACTTCAAATCTTATGATGTTAGAATCTTGAAATCTAAATGAGTTTAATCAACGTCAATTTTATTGAAAACTTCGAGGGAAAATTTGTTAAACCGGACACTTAATTTTCACTTTTGCTGTCTTAGACTATCGAGGGTAAATCCGATTAATCCCACTATACTTAAAGCCAACAAGTTCTACTCGGTGAAAATAAAAACTCTATGTAATCTTTTACATCGTTCTCTTTAATTTAGATTGCTTGAATAAAAAACATGATAAAATATTACATTGCTACGTATCGAACCGGTGATGCCTGCGAGTCGTCTGATATCAACGACATTATAACCTCACTCTCGACTACCAAAACATATTTCCGAAACCTGGCGTAAAAATACGAAGCTGAGCGATGTAGATTTACCAAAAATTTGTAACTTTACGTTCGAGCGGTAGATTTACAAATCTTGGTAAAATTACTCCGCTGGACCACGTTCCCATTTTTTACATCGCTGAGCAGTGTATATTTACAAATATTTGTAGAATTACATAGCTCAATGGTGTAAATTTACGAACGCAGAGTAAATTTACATCGCTGAGCGAGGTAAATTTACCCTGATTTTTTTTTACAGTGCACTGTACTTACCACATGAAAAATTCCTACAGTAACAATAAACCCTCTTTAAGCGCAAATTACGCGCAATCCACCCACGTATTTAAAAAAATCATAATAACCCATCTTTTTTTTATTTTATTTTTCAAAATAATCCATCAATAAAAAATCCTCTATTATTTGGTACTTCTAAAAAATTGATAAAGTTTGGTTCAAATTCTTGAAAATTTCCAAGATCAGTTAAAACTGAATATTCTTTAAAATTGAACTGTATAAAATAAAATAATTTTACCTTTGAGATACACTTTGTTTCTTTAAATGAAATTCAAGGTAAAATAGAATACAAATTAATTAAAAACCTGGAGTTTTCAAAGGTTAATTTCATAAAAATGATAGTCTCGTTGAATTAGAGATTATCTGAGTAAAAGATATCAATTAAATTATATTAAATTTCAATTTCAATATAAAAAAATAATAATAATTTGTTATAGGGCTCAAACTAATGAGGCAGACTCGGGAATACAACCCACGTTGATTTGCCGAGCTCGCCTTGCAGCCGCTATAATCTCTGTCACAGTCGGCTACCCGCCGACAAACTTCCTGAAAAAGGAGAAAAATCCGACCGCGATAATAAATACCTAAGTTATTTAAGAATCGGGGAGGGCACGACAGCTCGTTCAATTCGGTAGGTGGGCGTGGGCTAGTGGATTCGAGCGCAAGGAACACTGGTTAGAAAAAATAATTGTAATTCAGAAAGTTAATTTTTAATATTTAATGCAAAAAAAATTAACTTAAAAACTAATACAAAATTAATATCTAACGCGGTAATTCGTTCTAAATAAATACTCGTGCAATCGAGTTTTCAAACTGACAACAAAGAATTATCGTTGCTCTTTAAATCGAGCGGCGCGCGCACACAACAACCTGGTGCTATCGGTAGCTTACGCGCGCGCGAGAAAAGAAAGGAAAACAAAGTATATCGCGATTTACAATTAAATGATCCCGGACACACACACACTCACAATCGCTGTTTTACGCAAAACAAAACTCACTCTAAATCGCTGCAGGTGCACCTGTCCTAAGCCGCAAGGCTGCAAACAAAGTCGCTCAGCTGTGTGTAGCTCTCCAAGCTACGATGGCTCCTGACCGGCGTCTGGCTCAGCGTCGTCGTCTTGGTCTGGAGAATACCAAGTCGTCAGGTGATGACAACCTTCCTGCTGATTTGGTTTATCTTACTGGATATCTCACCAACACGCACGACACTGCAACCGATCTCTTTCGAGTGAATTTATAACAATGCAAGTGAATTTCTAACACGCGAGCTGACGAACGATACGTGTTCAATCAAGCGTTGACTCCGGAATGGTCTTCCGTCCTCGTTCCACCCGCCCCGATATTCTATAGCTTCCCGCGCATTCCGATCCTACTCGTGCAGCGTTCTAACGGTCGCGCGGCGAACATGAAATTAATCTAACATCGTCGCGTTAATTAACCGTTACACCCCCCTTCCAGAGGTGTCGTATCCGAAAAAATACGTCACTTCGATATACCACGTACGCGGCCTATCCGAGTTTGGGAAAACGTAGGTTAGGGTTGGGTTTGAGGAAATAAGAACACGTCATCTGTGTGTGGCCACTTTATTTACTTACAATCGTGGACGGACCACTTGTCCACGTCGCTAGGCTTACTAGCCAAGCCATGTGGCTGGTCTTTCTTCCTCAGGCTGCCTACTCGCCTTGTCTTCGGGCTACGTGAACCGCCACGCCAGTGTTGTGCCCTGTTTGGGCAGGAGTTAGGGTTTTCCACCGCTGGGTAACGACACACTGGACACCAGCGCTGGTCCTCTTTCTTCTTACGCCACTCAAGCTTAACAGCTTCCTTCCTGGCATTCAAATCAAGGAAGAGCAGCTTGCTTGCTGCGAACTCTCGATCCCTTTTGGCCTGTTTCTACTCGTTCGCGATGCGGACCTGTCTGGCTCTTGCTTCCTCTTCAGCAGGTCTTGCCTGAGAACGTACTGCCCGACGTTGACGGACCACGTCTAGGTTGGACAGTCGATCAGTGGCTTGGCGACGCCACTCTACCATCTCTGGTGGCATAGTTCCGGGCCACTCCTCACTCATTCCTTGCAGCTGGCTGAAGAGGCTGCGTTCCCAAACCTCCTGCTCCCTCGAACTTTTCCGGCACTCCTCCAACTCCGATGCCAGCATGGCCCAATCATCAGGCGTTGGCCAGGGGTTTGCTGCCGTTTGGTTATTGTCAGGTTCATGGGTTGTTGCAGACTCATCCACTCCGACGTTTGACGCTGCAGCCAATCCCTGCGTTTCACTAGGCTCGCTTGACGTTGCAGCCAATCCCTGTGTTTCACTAGGCTCGCTTGACGTTGCAGCCAATCCCTGTGTTTCGCTAGGCTCGTTAGGAGCCGTTTCGGCTTGGGGCGTTGTGTGTCCTTCCGATTCGGCCGTGTCTGGAATTGGGACCCGACCGAGCCTAACCTCTTCCTCCATCATCCTTTCCAGTTCTTCCTTACCAAAGAACCATGCCATTTCCTGTAACAAACGAAGGGAGGAATAAGGATAAGAATAGGATGAACCGGATTAGGCTCTGCGTTGTGCGCGAGTCTTCCGCGGTGACGGTGTTTTCGCGTTCTCGACGCAAATTTTCCTAGTCGATCCTTTCGGCCTACCCCTACGCTTCCCGATCGTTGGGTCGACTGGTATACATGGCTCGCTGCCATTTACAATTTGTCGCACAGACTCACTCAAAACATTTGCCCTCGCGGTAGGCTCATTCCTGCACACCACCTCACGCTCGCTAGCGTCAGGATTTTCGCACGCATTTTCCGTCGCTGTATCTTCCTCACCTGAAGACTCCGGTTCAACTCTTGCGATCCATTTCTTCAGTTGTTGTACAGCCACTGGACTTTGTTCGTTGCCAAAGGCGTCTACTATCGTATACGTATTGCTACCTAGCTTTTCGACCACTGTATACGGACCTGTATACTTAGGCTCTAGGCTAGCTGTGAAGCCTTTAGCCTTACTGGATAGGACCTTGTTTTTTCTCCAAATCATGTCACCAGGCTGGAAAATTACTTCGCGGTGTCGCTTGTTGTAATGCTCAGCCGCTCTGTCCTGTTGAATTCTTGAATTTTCGCCAGCTTTTCTTCTTAAGTCTTCGGCTCTGGCTGTCTTGTTCAGCCTTTCTTGGAATGGAAACACCGGACTACCCTATCCTCGTCCCGAGGTTCTTTCTTCCTTTCCCCACTCCTGCCACGCTTCGGAGAAGGGCTCCTAGACTTCCCCCCGTCTGCCGATTTACGTCTTTGCTTGGCTTGTCTGGCTTTGCTTGAATTCTGGGGCCTCGGGCCCGATGGCTTACCAGGATTCTTACTTTTAGCTTGAATTTGAGACATCAAACTCAATAGGCGGTTCATAACCGTGGCGTCGTCAGACTTGCCATCCATAGTTGTTGCGGCTATGTTTATTTTCGGTTTCTTACTCGCCTTGCTCTCTCTATAAGCCAGATTTGGCCATAATGACGTCGACGGTGACGGTGGTGGTCTATACAAGGTTTCGCTAACCATTGTTTTCTCGATCTCAACTGCTTGACTTAGTAAGCCCGTAACTGACTGTACCTCGTCTTGCCTAATTTGTCTACGCAAATTAGGTCGCATATTTGTCAACATAAAGTCGACCATCTCCATCTCGGTTGGTACCGGTCTCATTTTCAGACACAACGATTGCAAACACGTCATGTAGTCTCTCACTGGTTCATCGACACCTTGTGTTCTGTTGGTAGCCTCGACTCGTAGACTCTGTTGATAATCGCCGATCCCATACCATCGACGAGCCGCTTGGCAAAAAGCTGACCAGGTGTGTATGTTTTTCTTGCAATCCCGGTACCATGTTGACGCTAACCCGGTTAACAATATCGGTAATGCGTCTAACAATAGTTTTTCTGTCAAGTTAGCTAGCTCATTAGCCTCTGCGACTTGGATCAGAAATTGCTCAATGCTCGACTCGTTGCTACCGTTGAACCTAAAGTTCCACCTCCGAACGATCGAGCCGATATCGATAGACTTTTCTAGCCTTTGTAGGTTATTACCTGCCTGTCGTGGCATTGGTAACTCACTTTGTTGTGGGCCTTGTAGTCTTTCCAACTCTGCCGTCAAAGCTCTCATCTGGGCTTGTATTTTCTCTATGGCCCTTGCCTTTGCTGAATCACCGATCGGACTCGAACTGTTCCTATCATGAATCAGCGGGCCACCGAAATTTACCCTCGCCCCATGGGCTTGATGCGTATTTTCCGTAGATATACTGCAATCTTCCATAGAGTGTTGCAATATGCCTGGCCTTATTGTACTCGACACAGGCCCCCTGAGTTGTTGATTGTCCGTGACGAAGTGCTGCCGACTGACTCTGTCTTCTATGGCGTCCATCCTTGCCGTTGTCCTTGCCAGAGTCTCTCGCACTTGCCTGAACTCCCCCACGAACTCGTGCATGGTCCGTCGAAGTTCTTCCATCACGTCGCCATTTTGACTGGCTGTGTCACTGTCTTCAGCCTGACTGGCCTTTCCTTGACTCCTGCCGTTCGCATCATTCGACTGAAGCTGGGTCGCTGCCTTCATCACCTGTTGGTCGATCAGGCAGGCTAGCGGGTGTTCCCCGCTCGTGGTATAGTCCGGGTTTAAAATTGTTGAACCCGACTTTTCCCACAAAGTCATGGCTATAAACTCGGTCCGGAGACCCTCGCGTTTAATCTTTACCACATCCTGGTCATCGGACTCGTCCGCGACAAAATCTTCGGCTGAGTAGTTGCCCACAAGCCACCTAATCAGCCTTTCATGTCTTTCACGAGTCGAGCCATCAGGCTTGAGTTGTAAATCTCTCATAGCCTCCTCGATTATCTCCTCGTCCTCTGCGAACAGCCAGGAATACACCAGGTGCTCCTTCGCCCTCCTCTCTGACTCGTCCATCCTAAACTGACAAAAAGGAGACCCTAAACCCTCGTGACAGTACCACACACTCTAGCTTAATTTAATTTTACAATCGTAATGATAATTAAAAATATATTTTCTAACTTCCAACAATCCTGGAAGAAAGAGAAAAAAAAAAAAAAAAAAAAAATCTTCAATCTTTAATTTTATATTTCTGAGTTTATTTTAAAATAAAGCGATATTCGAAAAATAAATTTAACCCGAATAGGTTTAATAGCCTGCCGACTCACCAAAAGGTTTTGACAAAAACCCCAGGTTGGCTTACCGAGAAAAAAAAAAACTCGAATAGGCTTAATAGCCTGCCGACTCGCCAAAAGGTTTTGACAAAAACCCAAGGTCGGCTTACCGGAACAAAAAAAACAACAAAATCTGGCTGTTCTAACCCGCGTTGGAATACCGATTTTTATGGTCAGAAACAAAAATTACAGTTGCTACTAATCACTAGTTAGTAGCACGCTGTAAAAAAAAATCAAAAACAAAATTGTAAAAAAAAAGCAAAAAAAAATAAAAAATAATAATAAAAACAAATTATTATTTCTCAATCCGCTAGACACTCATTAACTGTCACGATTTATGGGTTTTTTACAAAGTGGAAAAATAAATAAATCGAAAAAAAATCAAAATCACAAATTTTCCACTTTGTAATTTACAGCGCATGAAAATATCCTCCCACACACACGCTAACCGATACTTTGTTTTCTTTCGCGCTCGCGACGACCGACCTTGAACCTGGTCGGCAGTAGCACTTCGCTACTGCATTCGTCTTCACACACTACACACACTATCGAGCACCGTGACGTAGGTACTCGAACTTAAAAATCCACCACTTTGTTGGGCGCCATGTTATAGGGCTCAAACTAATGAGGCAGACTCGGGAATACAACCCACGTTGATTTGCCGAGCTCGCCTTGCAGCCGCTATAATCTCTGTCACAGTCGGCTACCCGCCGACAAACTTCCTGAAAAAGGAGAAAAATCCGACCGCGATAATAAATACCTAAGTTATTTAAGAATCGGGGAGGGCGCGACAGCTCGTTGAATTCGGTAGGTGGGCGTGGGCTAGTGGATTCGAGCGCAAGGAACACCGGTTAGAAAAAATAATTGTAATTCAGAAAGTTAATTTTTAATATTTAATGCAAAAAAAATTAACTTAAAAACTAATACAAAATTAATATCTAACGCGGTAATTCGTTCTAAATAAATACTCGTGCAATCGAGTTTTCAAACTGACAACAAAGAATTATCGTTGCTCTTTAAATCGAGCGGCGCGTGGACACAACAACCTGCTGCTATCGGTAGCTTACGCGCGCGCGAGAAAAAAAAGGAAAACAAAGTATATCGCGATTTACAATTAAATGATCCCGGACACACACACTCACAATCGCTGTTTTACGCAAAACAAAACACACTCTAAATCGCCGCAGGTGCACCTGTCCTAAGCCGCAAGGCTGCAAACAAAGTCGCTCAGCTGTGTGTAGCTCTCCAAGCTACGATGGCTCCTGACCGGCGTCTGGCTCAGCGTCGTCGTCTTGGTCTGGAGAATACCAAGTCGTCAGGTGATGACAACCTTCCTGCTGATTTGGTTTATCTTACTGGATATCTCACCAACACGCACGACACTGCAACCTATCTCTTTCGAGTGAATTTATAACAATGCAAGTGAATTTCTAACACGCGAGCTGACGAACGATACGTGTTCAATCAAGCGTTGACTCCGGAATGGTCTCCCGTCCTCGTTCCACCCGCCCCGATATTCTATAGCTTCCCGCGCATTCCGATCCCACTCGTGCAGCGTTCTAACGGTCGCGCGGCGAACATGAAATTAATCTAACATCGTCGCGTTAATTAACTCGACCGTTACAAATTGTATGAATCATTAAAATTTTAAAAATACTCACACAAATTAGGTTAACCAAAAATTTTGAAAATGAATATTGATAAATTTAAATATCAAAATTTATCTAAATCACATACCATCAAAACATTCACAAAAAAAATTTACAAAAAAGGTGGTATTTTAACGTATATAAATAAAATTAGTTAAAAAATTTGCATTGTAAACAAAGATTTAAATATATGTATATGTATAAAAAATGAAGGGTTGTTGTTTATTTAAAAAAATGTTAAGTTGAAACTATTTAAATAATTTTTAACATTTACATATTTTTTGAAAAGTTAATATTTCAATTAAATAATGTCTAAACAAAAAAATTTTAAATATAGAAAATATAAAAATTACAAATAGGTTAAAATTCATGAACATTAATAAAAATATAGATTTTCCTGAAAAATTCGTGAGGAGCAAGGTAAAAAATTAGCAAAATTGTAGAAAAATGATGCAATTTTGAATGTAATGATATGAGGAGCATATAAAAAGAAAATTTTTAAAATGAGGAGTAAGACAAAAATAACGTAAATATAAGATAAAATCTAATAATTTGACTCTTCCCTCAGTGAGGAGCAATACTAATTCAAGTAAACACTAAAAAAACACAAACAGAGGAGCACGCGAGGAGGACTTTGTATCTCGAAAACTAAAATGAATTTCTTTAAAATTCGGCTTCTAATAGGAGCTGAGGAGCAAAAAACGCAATTTTTCAGTAAAAATTGACTACGCCTCAGGATATAACTATATAATATAGAGAGATATATATTTACTAGGGGGTACCCCCCTGCTCGCTTCGCTCGCCAACCCCCCTATACATACAAATTATATACTAACAAGGAGAGGACCAGGCCTTTGGGTCATGGATTTGGCTCAAACTTGGTATATGGGCTCCAAATATGCCAAAAAGAAACCTCCAAGTGTCAGTTTCTCTGAATGGTCCTTTTCGAGTCATGTTCCCTCTACACCCCATACTAAAAATCGGCATTTTATCAGCATTTTTCAATAAAAAGCTGTTTTTGACCTGATTTTCAAAAAAATATTGCTCAGACCCTATTACACTTACAGAAATCCGAAACCTCGCATTTTTTTCGTCTTTCCTAGTACTTTTGGAAAAAAATTATTTGAGATTTTTTTTTATGTATAAGACCATGTAAAATTGAGATATTTAAAATGAAAAAAATGACGAAAAACATCTTAATTTTACATGGTCTAATATATAAAAAAAAATCTCAAATAATTTTTTTCCAAAAGTACTTGGAAAGACGAAAAAAATGCGAGGTTTCGGATTTCTGTAAGTATAATAGGGTCTGAGCAATATTTTTTTGAAAATCAGGTCAAAAACAGCTTTTTATTGAAAAATGCTAATAAAATGATGATTTCTTAACATGGGGTGTAGAGGGAACATGACTCTAAAAGGTCCATTCAGAGAAACTGACAGTCGGAGGTTTCTTTTTGGCATATTTGAAGCCCATACACCAAGTTTGAGCCAAATCCATGACCCAAAGGCCTGGTCCTCTCCTTGTAAGTATTTACTAGAGGTACAAATCAATTATTTATTAAATATTTATAAATTAAATAAATTAAACTATAATATGAAATAAATTATGTTTTTTACTTTAATTATGCAGATTTCCACACCACCCAGGAGGTACTTACATAGCACGTTAGGTTTTTTTAACAATTTTTAAAACAATATTCAACTAACAAGATTTAAATAAACAATTTAACATAGCCAGCAAATACGGAATTTTCATTTATCTAAGTATAGTTTAACATTTTAAAATACAAAATTAAAAATAAATTTTAAGGGTCCTGCCAGACAAACAATTATAAACACGGAAGATTTTTATGAAAAATTATTGAATTATTCAAACAGAAGATTTTTTGATATTGAAGATATTATTGAAAAAAAAATTTTCACGAAAGATCATTGTGAATATTTATTTTTTTTAGGAAAATAGAATTCAAAATTATTATCAAGAAAAGTTTTTTAAAATGAATTATATGTGGTTTATACGGCTACTGGAAAAGGGTTCCACATGTAGTTTCTATTTGTTATTACATTAAAATAAAATATTGAAAAGATATTTTCCCAGGAAGTTTTAACTTCAGAGGGCTCAAGACAGACACCTGGTGCACTTGGTGGTAGTAACGCCTTGGAGATGACTTTCCCAGGAAGTTTTGACTCCAGAGGAGTCAGGACAGACACCTGGTGCCCTTGTGAATAGTAACGCCTTGGAGATGATTTCCCCAGGATGTTTTGACTCCATAGGAGTCAGGGTATATACCTGGTGCACTTGGTGACGGTTACGCCCTGGAGATAATTTCCCTAGGAAGTTTTGACTCCCGAGGGGTCGGGACAGACACCTGGTGCCCTTGGTAATACTAATGCCTTGGAGACGATTTTCCCAGGAAGTTTTGATTTCAGAGAGGTCAGGACAGACACCTGGTGAACTTGGTAGTAGTTACACCTTGGAGATAATTTTCCCAGAAAGTTTTGTCTCCGGAGAAGTCAGAATAGACACCTGGAGCCCTTGTTAATAGTAACGCCTTGCAGATAATTTCCCTAGGAAGTTTTGACTCCAGAGGAGTCAGGACAGATACCTGGTGCACTTGGTAGTAGTAATGCCTTGGAGATGATTTTCCCAGGAAGTTTTGACTCCGGAGAATTTGATATAGTCACTTTTTAACTTTTACTCATGTAGTGTAAATTTTTACAAATGAGGAGGGTCCATAAAAGAGCGGGGACGAGAGCAGGGTGGGAGTGGAATAAAAGTGTAATTTTTGACCTTTTTTACGGTATAAAATGAAGAATTAGGGGTGGGAGTGGGGTAGGAGCGAAGAGAAATTACAACTATATAATATAGTAAGATATATATACTAGGGGGGGTACCCCCCTGCTCGCTTCGCTCGCCAACCCCCCAGAATTTTATGCTTGAATCTACACTTGTACCTACGCTTATACACATACTCTTGTGTCTACCTCTGTACCTACTCTGATACATACCATTGTTTCTACTTTTATAGCTTGTGACTACACCTGCACCTTATTTCGTGCCTATCTTTGTTCTCACCTTTCATCTTACTCCAAACCCGTGTACCCTTGTTCTTACCGTTGCACTTACTGCTTTTTATAACTAAGCTCTTACCCAGAAATATGCTCATGTTTATATATATATTTCTATCATGATGATAACTGGTGTTTGAATTTTTTTCATGCTTTTATTTCTAATTCTAAGACTACTTTGTTCTAATCTTTGCTCATACTTTCATTTCAATCCTTTGTTAAACATCTGTTTCTATGCTTTTACCGACTTATTTTCGTCTTTTTATTTATTAACCTTCCCTGCTTTATAACCTTGCTACTATCCACGTCTGCTGAGTATTTTTTTCCGACTCTCTTTACTACGTCTGTTGATTTTTTTACTTCCTACATATGTTAATAATCTTGTGCTTACTACCTATTTTTTACTCAAGCTTCTAACGCCGAACCTTCTGCACATGCATTTGTTTCTACATCTGTTTCTAGTCCCATGCTAACTCTAGTTCTTTATTATTTTTTTTTTAATCTTCTACACTGAATCTAGCCTTGTGTATAATCTTTTTTATCCTCTTGTACTTACTACTCTAAATAACCCTATAACAAACCTTGATCATAACATTGTTTCAAACTTGATAACTACTGTGGTAACTTCATTGTACCTACTGCCGTACCTGGACTTGTCATTACGTTTGTAACTTTGAACCTACGCTCATATGTACATTTTTGCTTAATATTGTTTCTATCTCTTTCACATGAATCTACTTGCTTAAATTTTGGTGTTTGCTGTTGTTTTTTCTTTTTTTCATGCTTTGGTCTCTAACTTTGAATCTTTGTTCTCAACTTTGTGAAAACTATCTTTTCTATTGTTCTTCTCAAATTTTTTTGTAATTGCAATCGTGAAACTAATCATCTTCATACAATTTTGCCCACACAGCTCTTTAACTTTTTTGACAAATATTTCCTACATCCTTTTACATTTGTTATCAACGCTTTTTCTACGTAGGTCTGTCCCAATCAACCTATCTTGATTAATATCGAAGTTTATCTTACGACACCAGTTTCCAGCCATGTGTAGCCTCTTTCACTTTGTTATTATTTTCATACTTCAATTTGTAACTTTGAACGTATGTTGTACTTTTTTTTTTTTTTTTCTCAACATCTAACCCTGAAACTAACATCTTTTATACTATTGTTTTCGATCCTGTACAAACCTTTGTAGATAAACACTTACCCACTTTTGAATCTACTGATGTACCTACCCTCTTGCCAAACCTTGAAGCTCTCTAAGCGAAGCGTACGCAACATTGTATTATATTATCTAAAACAAGTTTTGTCGAAGCTTCATTTAAATTAATCGACAATAAGTTATACAGTAGAACCTGTGTACATTGACTACCTCCAGTTCCAAGGAAAAGTGGCCAATGTATGCAGGTGGCCAATGTACAAAGGAAAGTGAAGGGGTGGGCTAAAAAAAAAGTTTCAAATTTTTAGTAATGTA
Organism: Encarsia formosa; assembly: GCA_038277355.1. Taxonomy (NCBI): domain Eukaryota; kingdom Metazoa; phylum Arthropoda; class Insecta; order Hymenoptera; family Aphelinidae; genus Encarsia; species Encarsia formosa. The sequence goes on along the minus strand of CM076186.1, from coordinate 43,035,867 downwards.
TTATAGTTTAATTTTCTAATTGAAATAATCTGTGATCTTCGTTTGCTTAGCAGCACAAGCTGAAGAAATCCACTTTGCTTCAATCTCAATATATAAATCATATAAATGTTCAACATTAATTTCAACTTTTTCTCAAAATCGAATGATATAGATAACACTCTTTAAAGCTTCATCGTAAGATAAATATTTGTTTATCGTTTGATTTGTGTCCTCTTCCTCATCTTCGTCAATTTCTTCATCATGATTCTTTTGAGGTTCGAGGAAAGATTTTAATACTTCTTCAACGGCTTCATCAATGGTAACCGGGAACGGCTCATGAACAAGCTTTCCTTCATCTCGCTGTTCGATTTTATTGATTGAAAGAAAATCATTTGGAAGAATTTGTAAAACTTCTGCTAGAGGCGCTTCATCATCAACGGTCTGAGATTGTTCAGATGACACAGGGAAGTCAGCACGACGAAAACACTTCTCAAAAGTTGACTGTTGAACTTCTTTCCAAGAAGCATACATCCATCTTATTGCGTGTAAAACAGTAATGGATTTTTGAAATTCTGCTCTTGAGCCATCTTTTTCAGCAATAGCAATTAAAAATCTTAACATTTTCGATCTGTAACGTGCTTTCACAGCTCTGATAATTCCTTGGTCCATTGGCTGAATTTCTGATGTTAAATTGGGTGGTGTATATACCCTTTACCTTTGCGGTACGTTCAGAGTTCATATTCATTTAAACTTTTGTGGTTATAGATTCATTGGTTTTGTTTCAGTTTGTATACTAATAATTATTATTTTCATGATTATAATCGGATAATTTCGAACACTTGATTACATAATTATTTTTTCATTAAATCTATTCTCTAGATGTTTTAATTGAATTGTAATATAAAAATTAAAAATAAAAATTAAAAATTTTAAATTTTGTTCTTCAACCAATCACATCACGAATAAAATGCTGACATTCTTTTTGGGTTCTCTCTTTTATCTTTGGATATTAGTTAATTTTGTTAATGCTTCGTAGTTACTTTTTAAATTTCTTCTATAGATACATAGCTGATAACTTGTATCAAAAATTGGCGATGTGGGTAGAAACTGATAACATATATCAAAAATGGGGGCGTAAGTAAAAAAAGGACATGGGGGGGGGGGTTATTAGAAAAGGGTTTAATTTATAAGCACGGAAAAAAAGCAAACGCACGGGAAATTTTAGGTCAAATTTACGGGAAAAAAGACATTTGCACGGAAAAATAAGTGATTAAACGGGAAAGAAAATAAATGCACGGGAAAAAAATACTTGAGCGGAAGTTAAATGTATTAAACGGGAAAGAAAATATATTGATTGGGAGTAGAATTAACATTGCGCGGGAAATAAATGTATTAAACGGCAATAGAATTGATCTCGCACGGGAAAACGTCATATATTTTCTAGTGAATGGATTATCCCACGATTCGATTCAATTTACTATTGCACCTGCCACACTTACCCAGTTAATAAATTTTGTTTCCTGCCCTATAAGTCACTTTGTTGTAAGTTAATTTATAGTACCCCTGGTCACTCTAACCACAAAATCAAATCTTTGATGCGTGTTTTCGGTGACTCGTACTATAAAATAGTATATAGTACGAGTGCAGTACGTCAACAGGGCTTATTAAGAACCTCGTGCTGTGCTTCGCTACGTACTTGGGTCCTTAAAACCACCCCGGTGACGATGCTGCACCTGTACTATAATATACTATTTTAAGTGCATTTATTATTCTACCTACGAGAACGTGTTATTATACAGGGTGTATTTCAACTACCGCATGAGAGGTATACCACGGGAAAGAGCAGAAAAAATTGAACCAGGATTTACTAAAAATATTTGTCTGAGATAATTAATTAGCCAGTAATTAAAAAATTAAGTGAACCAATCAGAACAAATCAGAGCAAATGAGGGCGGGTACTACTTCTTATGAACGTACGATTCATAGTTATGGAGGTGGAGGCAGGGTTAGGTGAGAAAATAAGTCCAAACATGTGTTAAACATGTGTTTTTGACCAAAACAAAAATTTTTCAAAACAAAAAAACATCAGTAATCATTTAATTTTTATTATAAATTTTATTCTCCATGTCAGCACAATTCATGCAAACTTTGAATCGCAATTCTAGCATGAAAATTGACCAAGTTATGATATCAAACTGATCAAACTGATTCTTTTAATGCTATCTCTAACTCGGTCAATTTTTATGTTACGACTGCGCTTCAAATTTCTTTGGAATTGTAATATTGCGAGGAGTACGATTAGCTTAATGAAAGTTCAAGTTTCTTGATAATAAAAAAATCAATTTTTTGTACTCAAAATTCTTAAAACAATGGGACCCCCCTTTGAGAACTTCACCTCGGCACAGGTAAAGCTTTAAGATCATAACTTGGTCAATTTTCATGATAGAGTTACGGTTCAAAGTTTGTATGAATTCTGGTGACATGACAAAATCAATCTACGATAAAAAATTTGAATTATTTATTTAACGCATAAAATTATTTTTTCGCTATTAGAGAAAGTCTTTAATCCTTGGACCCCCCCAGATCCCCTTCCCTCCTCCGCTGCAACAGTTTACTCAGCCGTAAAAGGGTCGGCCTTAAGGCTTTACCTGTGCCGAAGTGAAGTTCTCAAAGGGGGGTCCCATTGTTTTAAGAATTTTGAGTACAAAAAATTGATTTTTTTACTATCAAGAAACTTGAACTTTTATTAAGCTAATCGTACTCCTCGCAATATTACAATTCCATAGAAATTTGAAGCGCAGTCGTAACATAAAAATTGACTGAGTTAGAGGTAGCATTAATAGAATCAGTTTGATCAGTTTGATATCATAACTTAGTCAATTTTCATGCTAGAATTGCGATTCAAAGTTTGCATGAATTGTACTGACATGGAGAATAAAATTTATAATAAAAATTAAATTATTACTGATGTTTCGAAAAATTTTTGTTTTGGTCAAAAACACATGTTTAACACATGTTTGGACTTATTTTCTCACCTTACCCTGCCCCCACCTCCATAACTATGAATCGTACGTTCATAAGAAGTAGTACCCGCCCTCATTTGCCTCTGATTTGTTCTGATTGGTTCACTTAATTTTTTAATTACTGGCTAATTAATTATCTCAGGCAAATATTTTTAGTTAATCCTAGTTCAAGTTTTTCTGCTCTTTCCCGTGGTATACCTCTCATGCGGTAGTTGAAATACACCCTGTATATTATATCTTTGTTATTTACTTCGTTGTAATCTAGTTTTAAGTGCATTTAATTATCTATTTATGCGAACGTGTTATCATATATTTGTATCACTCGATGTACTTGTCAAGCGACCAAATAGGGTTATACCCCAAGGCCGAAATAAAAACCTTATATAGTCAGTCAGTCAGGGTTGGATAAGTTTTTTTGGATCATCGATTGCAGAAACTTTGGAAATTGCTTTCGGGTACCGAATGATGAGCAAAATCATCAATAATTTTTCTAAATGGTCCTTTTTTCGATTATCCACACAAAATGTTTGAATTATTTTTGTTTTTTAAATAATTTTCAAACAATTTGTGTTTAAAGCCCATTGCACTCCTAGACATGTGTATCCTTGCATGTTTTTGTCTCTTTATGAACTTTAAGAGAAAAATATTTTCAAATCTTAACTCAAAAAGTATAAATCTGAACAATTTATATTTAAAACCTCAGAAAATGCTAAAAAGTACTTCAAGTAACAAATTATTCCTGTTCAATTTTTTGAGTTTGGACTTGAATTTAAGTTGGTTGAGATCTTCTTTATATTGAATATTGAATCGATTGGGATCTGTCTTGAGTTTTATTTATTTTTTTTATTTTAACAAAGAACTTTTGAAGAAACGATAAGTCCTTATTGATCTAACCTGTCGACTAAGAAAGATATTTTCGACCGAACAAATTATATTATAGATTTTTTAAAGTATTTTTGGAAAAACCTCGGCCACGATTATTTTGGTCAATGTTCTTTTTACAGGCATCACGATACTGTTACTGCTTCAATAAGGCATGTTCAACAACGAATATTAATACACAACGTAGTCAATATTTATCTCATTGATCTAAATGTAGTACACAGTAAATTTCTTTTAAAATTTTTATCTTATTTTTTTTCAACAATCCACTTTGTTATTAGGTATTAATATTCGTTGTTGAACATACCTTATTGAAGCAGTAACAGTAATCGTGATGCCTGTAATGAGGACATTGACCAAAATAATCCTGGCCGAGGTTTTTCCAAAAATCCATTAAAGATACTTTTACAAATCTATACTATAATTTGTTCAGTCAAGACACATCCCAATTGATTCAATATTCAATACAAAGAAGATCTCAACCAATTTAAATTCAAGGACCATTTAGAAAAATTATTGATGATTTTGCTCATCATTCGGTACCAGAAAGCGATTTCCAAAATTTCTGCAATCGATGATCCAAAAAAAGTTATCCAACCCTGAGAGGAGGACCCGCTAAGACTAGACATTTGGGTGACTTCTTTGGGTTTTTAGCTAATTTTCAAACGATTTGTGTTCAAAACTTGAGCCAAAGGCAAGAGTGTCAAGGGTTTGCTAAGGGTTAGCTCATACTTTTCCAGCGTCGAGTGTAATGTTTTTTTCAACTCAAAGCAAGGAGTTCAAACTTCCTCTTTGGGAAAAATCAAAAAGTTTGAACTTTCTGAACCGTGTGTGAAAAATAAATTATATAGAGTTAGAAAGTTTTTTTAATCACAATTTTAATGTTTAGAAGGACAATAATTGATGCATTTATCGCAACGTATTCAAAGTTTTTGCGCGCACGCGGAGATCTAAAGTTTTTGCGCACACGCGGAGTACCTAGGTTTGCGCGCACGCGGGATAATTTAGTTTGCGCGTACGCGGAACACCTAAGTTGCGCGTACGCGCACGAGTACATACATGAATACATACATGAATATATTTGGATGATAATTACAAAATAAAAAAAATAAATAAATAAATAAGGATTTGAAGTTTAACAGAAGATTGTGACAATTGTAAACAACAATTTTTTACCTCGTCTCCTTCACATGAATCTACTAGTTTCAATTTTGGTGTTTACTGTTGTTTTTTCTTTTTTTCATGCTTTGGTTTCTAATTCTGAACCTTTGTTCTCATCTTTGTGAATACTATCGTTTCTACTGTTCTTCTTAAATCTTTTTGTAATTACAATCGCGAAAGTAGTCTTCTTCATACACTTTTGCCAACACAGTTCTTTAACTTTTTTGACAAATATTTCCTACATCCGTTTACATTTGTTATCGACATTTTTTCTACCTAGGTTTCTCCCGATCAACCTACCCTGATTGATATCGAAGTTTACCTTACGACACCAGTTCCCAGCCATGAGCAGCCTTTTTTACTTTGTTATTATTTTTATACTTCCATTTGTAACTTTGAACGTATGTTGTTCTTATTCTTGTGCCTACTTTCGTCTCTACCATTAGTTCAGTTTTTTCTTTTTTATCTTCCTAGATCTGTTCAAACCCTTGGAACTTACATCATTTTTACCCTTTGTTCTTACATAATAGATACGCAACCCTTTACATACAATTGTACCTACCCTTCTGCCTACTATTGTGCATTTTTTAATACTTTCTCTTGTTCATAAAATTATTCATACCTTTAAACATATTCTTGTGGATACCCTTTAATGGTTGGTGCCAAAAATTTTTTTTTTCAAGCCCTTTGGAATAATATACAGGGTGGCGTAAATTAATCGAAACGTGCATATATCTCGAAATGGAAGCTTTGTGGAAAAAAGTTTCAATATGGTTAAAATAGTTATTATAAGTTTATTGGATTAAATAAATATACTTGGCTTCGATAAGCCTTACATCGCGTGACCGTACGCGCGAGTACCAGAACGGAGAAGATAGCTACGCCGTCGGTTTTCGTCAGTAGCTTCAGAACACACGCATGCGCATAGCAGATTTGCACACGACACTTATACCGCGTGTATTCAAATAATATAAATGATGTCGGAATATTCACATAATTCAACAGTATCAAAAACTCTTTCCGAATCGTACTCGCTGAAAGTGAGATACATGTTTCTATAAGTGACTATGAGAAATTATTTCTGTATGTTAACTTTTATGTTTTTTAGGACCTTCTCAAGTTGTCGAATCTAAATCTCACACTATAATACTGCATCAGCATAAATTAAATAGTTACAGAAATGGAATTTTTATTGATGAGAGAACGATTCAGGTTAAAATTAAATTAAATTTCTGTAACTTTTGAAATAATGCTGCTACTGCTCTATAATTTAATATTTATATTAAGTACAACCTGAGTAGGTCCTATAATATAAACATTACTATAGAGAAATAATTTCTTATTGTCACTTACTAGACGAACATGTATCTCACTCTTTTCATTGAGAACAATTTGGAAAGAGTTTTTCAGATATCTTTTTCACTATTTATTTAATATATTTGTTAAATAATTTGTGATCCTAAGATAAAAGAGAGAACCCAAAAAGAATATCAGCATTTCATTCGTGATGTGATTGGTTGAAGAACAAAATTTAAAATTTGAATTTTAATTTTTAATTTTTATATTACAATTCAACCAAAACATTTAGAGAATAGATTTGATAAAAAATAATTATTTAATCTTGTGTTCAAAATTATTGGATTAAAATCATGAAAATAATAATTATTAGTATATAAACAAAACCATTAAATTTATAACCACGATCGTTTAAATGAACTCTGAACGTAGCGGCAAAGGTAAAGGGTATACAGGGTGGCGTAAATTAATCGAAACGTGCATATATCTCGAAATGGAAGCTTTGTGGAAAAAAGTTTTTTAGATTAAAGTTGTTTGGTTTGGAGGGGGAAACAAAATGGTGGCTTCAGGTTTGGGCCCCGGGCCTTACCTTGGGCCCTATGGACCCAAAGTCCGGTTTTTTAAATAGGATCCCCTATTTTTTTTACCAAATTCGGAAAGAGCGGAAAATTTTACGATATTTAGGGATTTTTTGAAATTTTTTTTGGGCCTTATGGAGGCCGTGTAGGGCCCGTTCTCTATTACTCTGCTTAAATCCGAAATAACGCCTTTTTCGTATGGCACATATAATGTAAAAGTTTTTTAGTTTAAAATTTTCAATCAATTGGGCCCAAAAAATTGGGCTCGGGATCTCATATTCGGCCCTACGGACCCAAAGTCCGGTTTTCAAATGGGAACCCCTTTTTTTTACAAAATTCGGAAAGAGCGGAAAATTTTACTATTTTTAGGTATTTTTTGAAATTTTTTGGGTCCTAATGAGGCCCAGAGAACTCCAAAAAATCACATTTATCATTGACAGAGTTATTTTCGAGAAAAAGTATTTTTTGTGAAACACATGCACAAAGTTTTTTAGTTTCAGATTTTCAATATGATTGGCCCAAAAAAATTGGGCCGGGGCCTCTCATTGGGTCTTACGGACATAAACCCAATTTTTTTCAGCAGATTCTGAAAGAGCGGACCATTTCAAGATTTTAAATTATTTTGAAAAAATTTTTTGGACCCTATCTAGGTCCAGCAAGCCCCAATTTAGTAGAAAAATTAAAAGTAAAAATAAACAACAAACAAACATTATTATTCTCTATAATGAAAGCCTGCGAACTGCACACGATACATAAGTAAATAGGAACTTAGTTGCACACGATACATAAGTAAAATGATTTTTTGATACATAAATAAATTAATAAATAAATAAATAAATAAAGCAATTAATGAATTTTATTAAATGGACCATTATTTCAAGCTGTACTATCCGATAGGCTGTAGTAAATAAAAAATCAATAATTGATAATTAAACTCTAAATTAAGTGAAAAATTTTTTTCATCTATCGGGTTTTTAGAACTCACAGAATTCGTTTAGTTGTGAGTTAGTTTTTTTTTCATTAATAATCTTTAACTATGTTTTTCGAAAAAAAAACTTTTTCTCGAAAATAACTCTGTCAATGATAAATGTGATTTTTCGGAGCTCGCTGGGCCTCATTAGGGCCCAAAAAAATTTCAAAAAATACCTAAAAATAGTAAAATTTTCCGCTCTTTCCGAATTTAGTAAAAAAAAATAGGGGTTCCCATTTAAAAACCGGACTTTGGGTCCGTAGGGCCCAATATGAGATCCCGAGCCCAATTTTTTGGGCCCATTTTATTGGAAATTTTGAACTAAAAAACTTTTACATTACATGTGCCGTACGAAAAAGGCGTTATTTCGGATTTAAGCAGTGTAATAGAGAAACGGGCCCTACGCGGCCTCCATAAGGCCCAAAAAAAATTTCAAAAAATACCTAAAAATCGTAAAATTTTTTGTTCTTTCCAAATTTGGTAAAAAAAATAGGGGTTTCCATTTAAAAAACCGGACTTTGGGTCCGTAGGGCCCAACATAAGGCCCCGGGCCCAAACCCGAAGCCACCATTTTGTTTCCCCCTCCAAACCAAACAACTTTTATCTAAAAAACTTTTTTCCACAAAGCTTCCATTTCGAGATATATGCGCGCTTCGATTAATTTACGCCACCCTGTATATTGTAACAGGGCTGGGACTAATTGTTTATCTAAAACAATGAATCGTGTGAACTACTTGTTCTAACACGAAAACTCTCGAAGATCGACAGGCTCTTCTCGTCCAACAGAACTGAGAACTTGTGTACAGATCGTACACTTCCGTCGTTATCTGAAATAACCAAAAATTGGGACAACGCGTACGTGGTTTTATTTAATAATAATCAAATCCCTTAATTATTTAACCATTAAATGAAATCCAAAAAATACGCGGCGCGCTAGCTCTTGCATCGGAAGTGGCGTTATCCACAGGAGATGGGCGGAGAAAATAATCGGTTTTTCAAATGAGAATAGGAGTTTCTATAATTTTCTATTAATTACAAAAAAAACCTTATAACTAATACAAAATTCAATAATAGCATCGGTTTGCCTTTAATACAAGCCGGCGAGGCTTAAACAAAGAATCCGTGTCTCGACTCACACCGATGCTCGGTAGCATCACACGCACGTGATCGAGAAATTCAAAATCGGATTCGAGAGAGAACAGAGAACTGAACATACAGTTCTACACACGCACACACTCACTCTTTGTACTATTTCCGCTGACAAAGAAACAACTTACTCATAACCGCAACGCAGAAGGTTCACCTCGCAGATTTCCTATTCCAAGAGAAAAACCGTTGTGTTTAAATCTTTTTTCTTCTCCGATTTATTGCATACAACACATACACGTATCCTGCAGCTAACGCGACGAACCAAGTAATGACAATTACTAAAAATCACGTGAATCTCACTGCTACGTCATAACAAATTAAACCGCAAAAAGATCTATCATAATGTTGTGTCACGGAAGACACATTTTGCAAACTAAACATTTTTATGCTATAAGACAACAAGTAATGAGGCCAGCTTCAGTCTTTCTTGGTCAGTCGTTAGCTGCCGGACTCCGAAGCTGGCCCCTTCGTAAGTTGAGTTATATCTCTTTAAAAATTCCGTAAATCGGTTTGGAGTCATGTCTCCCTAAACATAAATCCAATAAAATAATGAATTACATCTCTATCTATAAAATCTATAAAATATCTTTCTTAATTAATGTAATTGATAAATTATGTATTAGATTAAGTTATATATTATTTAATATTATACTATTTAAATTATAATAAATCATATTAAAACTAGACTATACTTCGTTAATTACAACTAGATACATAACAAATGGTTCCGATACAATTGAATTTCGAGTGCAATAAATAATAATTAATCGTGTTAGAGACGGTTAAATCTGTGAAAAATCTGAAGTAATAATTAATCGTGTGAGAGACAGTTTAATCTGTGAGAAATCTAAAGTAATAATTAATCGTGTGAGAGACGGTTAAATCTGTAAAGAATCTAAAGTTATAATTAATCGTGTGAGAGATGGTTAAATCTGTGAAAAATCTTAAGTTATAATTAATCGTGTGAGAGACGGTTGAATCTAAAGTGATAATTAATAGTCTTATCCCCGAAAATAAACCTAAACATCGTCTCGTTATTGATTATCGAGAATTGAACAAATTCACAAGCCCTGACCCATACTTAATCCCTAGCACTACAGAGATTTTCTATGAAATGGGATCATCTAAGTATCTTATTACATTAGATTTGATATCAGTATTCCATCAGATAAAACTAAGACCTGAAGATACGAAGAAAACAGCATTTAGTATTCATCCACTTGGCAGATTAGAATTTAAAGTTATGCCCTTCGGGTTAATGAATAGTCCCAGAACTTTTCAAAGAATTATGAATAGAGTATTGAAGGGTTTGATAGGAAAAATTTGCTTTGTCTATATTGACGACATTATAATTTTTGCAAATACTATAGAAGAACTGACAAAAAGATTTGAAATAATAGCTGATAGATTGAGGAAAGCACACCTTAAACTTGAATTCTCAAAATGTAATTTTCTTAAGACAGAAATAAATTTTTTAGGGCATATAATTTCCGAAAAGGGTATTAGACCGAATGAATCAATCGTATCAACAGTAAAGAAATTCAAAATCCCAAAAACCACAAAAAATATAATGGAATATTTAGGACCCAGATAGCACAAAAAGTTTTCAGAACGTTTTGGCAACGTTCCTCAGCAACCATTGCAACCTTTCGCTGAAAGGTTGCTGGACGGTTGCAGAAACGTTGTGACAATCGTGTAAATCTCCGCTTTTAGTTTCAAAGAAAACCTTCCAGCAACGTTATGGCAACGAAGTTTGTCAACCATAATTTTTAAAAGGTGATAAAATATTGTTCTGGCAACGTTTCTAGAACCTTTTAGTAAAACGTTGCTACAAAGTGTTAACAAGGTTCCAAATTATAAATTTAAACTTAAATTACTCAAGTGGGAACCTTTAAATTGAGTAATTAAATTAATAAAATACTTATATACTAAATGGGGTGGGGGAATTTTGTGTTTTGAATATTTGTGCATTCGATTTGATCATAATTAGAAAGAAGAACTTTCTAATTTTAGTCAAATCACTCAAAAATTAGTCGAGCGACGTTCAGTCGCTCGATATGAGTCGAAAAATTCTATGGTTCATATATCCAGAGCGTGCTACTTTGCTTACAGCTCAGCTCAAACGGTAGGCCACCTAGCGGATGAGACTCAAAACTACTCACTTTGTTTAGCATTCGTTGGATCTTGACAGGCTTTTCAAGTATTTAAGTACACGTTAAACTAGAAAAAACATACTTGTTTTTTAGGTCTTAAATGTACTTGTAATTATTTGCTAGTATTAAATTTTTTATATTAACAAAAAATCCAAACAACAACGCGAGGCTTCATTATCCAAAATTTTGTTTTGTGAAGATTTAAATAAAAAAAAAAAAATTTTTGATATTCGTACGTAAATTAATAAATAAATAAGTAAAATTTTTAATTAAATTTATTTTAGTTAAGTAATTAAACTTTTATAATCAAGCCCCGAAGGGGCACAACTTAAATATTAGTTTTAAAAATACTAATTCTAAGTTATTTTGTGGCCTTGTGGTTAGAGTCACTGCTTTTTATTTTGCTGTCATAGGTTCAAATCTCTATGCTTTACGATTTTTTTCTTTTTCTTTTTCAATGAGTTTTTGTTAGTATCTGAGCTGTTTTATGTTCTTTTCGGACCTTTTGTTAAGTAGGTATTTAAAATTTTTTATTAATTAATGCTTCGGTAGAATAATTTTTCAGTAATGTCTGTACGTTTGCATTTTTTTTTAAATTGAAGAACTATTATCGAAGTTAAGCCTAAATTAACATTGCATTGAGAAGAGTTAATTTCAAGATGCAAAGCGTCCCCATTGTAAAGTTATTCGTGGCAGATTTCGGCTATTTTTTTTTTGTAAGGGTAATAGAAATTTTTTTATGAAGTTTGATTATTTAACTTTTTTGTTTAGAATGTTAGCAGGTAGTATGAAATCTTTTTTTTTTAAATTTAATAAAAGTTCTAAAATTCACAAGTTCTATTTTTTATTTTTCAATAACTTACGAAAAACTTGCTGCATGCTTTTTATGCAGTTTAATACCTTCGATATGTAATGTTTGATTATTGCAGTGGTGGTGCATATTCACCAGGGTGATTTGGATATCTTATTCATTCTAGAGGATTTGACTCTATAGAGAACAATGCTTTGTTTTAAAATGATTTCGTTTTAATTCAAGATTATTTTGTTCTTGATTCAAAATTTCGTCGTCTCGGTTCAACAGAAAATATGCAAAAATAAAATTGCAAGCCATATAAGATTTGTTTAAACAAAATATTTATAATTATCAAGTCCTACGAATAAAGTAGAGGTTACAAAAAAAAAAGCGACACCAACCTGAATTTACTACGATCAATAGAACCCGAGATATCCCTCTCAAAAATTGACAACTTAGTTGAATAATCAAACTTCATAAAAAAATTTCTATTACCCTTGCGAAAAAAAACTTTAGCCGAAATCTGCCATGAATAACTTTACAATGAGGACACTTTCAGCATCTTGAAATTAACTTTTTTTTTTTTTTTTTAATTTCAACTCTTAACAAAATTAAGTTTAAGTAAATAATGCAGTGGTATTTTGGCTCATCGATTGTTTGTAATTGTGATATGCTCCCAGGTAGTCGAAATTCGGTTCAGTTACCTCGAATACGTTAAAATAAATTTTTCCTTTTTTTTTTTTTTAAGATTTTTAACTCTTTTCAATGCAATGTTAATTTAGGCTTAACTTCGATAAAAGTTCTTCAATTAAAAAAAATGCAAACGTACAGACATTACTGAAAAATTATTCTACCGAAGCATTAATTAATAAAAAATTTTAAATACCTACTTAACAAAAGGTCCGAAAAGAACATAAAACAGCTCAGATACTAACAAAAACTCATTGAAAAAGAAAAAGAAAAAAATCGTAAAGCATAGAGATTTGAACCTATGACAGCAAAATAAAAAGCAGTGACTCTAACCACAAGGCCACAAAATAACTTAGAATTAGTATTTTTAAAACTAATATTTAAGTTGTGCCCCTTCGGGGCTTGATTATGAAAGTTTAATTACTTAACTAAAATAAATTTAATTAAAAATTTTACTTATTTATTTATTAATTTACGTACGAATATCAAAAAATTTTTTTTTTTTATTTCAATCTTCACAAAACAAAATTTTGGATAATGAAGCCTCGCGTTGTTGTTTGGATTTTTTGTTAATATAAAAAATTTAATACTAGCAAATAATTACAAGTACATTTAAGACCTAAAAAACAAGTATGTTTTTTCTAGTTTAACGTGTACTTAAATACTTGAAAAGCCTGTCAAGATCCAACGAATGCTAAACAAAGTGAGTAGTTTTGAGTCTCATCCGCTAGGTGGCCTACCGTTTGAGCTGAGCTGTAAGCAAAGTAGCACGCTCTGGATATATGAACCATAGAATTTTTCGACTCATATCGAGCGACTGAACGTCGCTCGACTAATTTTTGAGTGATTTGACTAAAATTAGAAAGTTCTTCTTTCTAATTATGATCAAATCGAATGCACAAATATTCAAAACACAAAATTCCCCCACCCCATTTAGTATATAAGTATTTTATTAATTTAATTACTCAATTTAAAGGTTCCCACTTGAGTAATTTAAGTTTAAATTTATAATTTGGAACCTTGTTAACACTTTGTAGCAACGTTTTACTAAAAGGTTCTAGAAACGTTGCCAGAACAATATTTTATCACCTTTTAAAAATTATGGTTGACAAACTTCGTCGCCATAACGTTGCTGGAAGGTTTTCTTTGAAACTAAAAGTGGAGATTTACACGATTGTCACAACGTTTCTGCAACCGTCCAGCAACCTTTCAGCGAAAGGTTGCAATGGTTGCTGAGGAACGTTGCCAAAACGTTCTGAAAACTTTTTGTGCTATCTGGGCACTGTGTACCTGGCATCAAAAATCTTAACCAAAAAGCTTTGAGGTGAAATTCTCTGAAACTCAGTGTCTCCAGCATGGATTTGCGATTTACGTGTTTCACCAACCACTCCTAATTACATCCCTTTGAATTAAATGTCTAGCCCGCGGAGAGTGGTCGGTAAATTAGCACTTTTTCCAAGAACGACTCTTAATTCTCCGATTCTCTAGTATATATACAGTAGCCTGGACGTTAATTTTTTTTTTTTTTTTCCACTTTCGCCGGGCAAATTTTGGTTCTTTGTACCAAAAAAAGCATGCGCGAACATTGAAATAAGCATTTTGACCAATTTTTCCTGACCCGCAAGGCACTTGAAGTTTTCCATAGGATTTGCACGTAAAAAAGTGGTCAAAATGTTTATTCCAGCTTACCAGGGTGAAAATTATAAAAAAATTTTTATGATTACATTTTTCTATGTAATTTTTCCCGCTAAATCCGATGAAACCATTAGTTTTTGTCTATTCGATGACGAAAAATTATTTTAAGTTGAAAATACGAAAATTCGACGAAAAATAGGTGAAAAATCGCGTTGTTTTTCTACTAAATCGATTAAAATCATGAAAAAAAAATTTTTGACTACAATTTTCGACGTGTTTTTTCCCACTGAGTACAATGAAACCATTAGTTTTTATCTATTCGATGACTTAAAATTATCTTAAGTCGAAAATACGAAAATTCGACGAAAAATTGGTAAAAAATCGCGTTTTTTCCAGATAAAAACGATTAAAATCATTAAAAAAAATTTTGTAACTGCACTTTTCGATGTATTTTTATCCACTGAATAAGATTGGACCATCAGTTTTTACTAATTCTTCGACTAAATAATTCATAAAAGCGAAAAAAAGTCTAAAAATTGTAAAAAAAAAAACGATTTTTTGAGTATTGATGGTATTTAGAAGGTAATTTTTTTTTTAGAATATTGTACTGAGGTTTATTTTCGAATTATACGATGAAACCATCAACTTTTATGAATTTTGTGATTAAGTGGAGGCACCGGTGAATTTTTAGTCCATTGATGTAATAATTTTTATAAGATAAAAATTTGGTTCAATGCTAACTTTTTTGAGTGAAATCAAACGGTAGGGTCAAAAAATTCGAAACATCATTTTTGGGCCCTTTAGGACTACTAATTTTTGCCCATTTATGAATTTTTTGAAACTCATACGCTAAGTTGTTTGAAATCACAAAAAAAGACAGCAAACAAAATTTTAGCTTAAAATATTAAAAATTGCGAAAGTAGTAGCATTTTTACTTAAGGGCCAAATTCAAAAATGGCTTCTGAACGTAGAAAAAAGCTTCAAAAATTTATGAAAAAAATATCAGCGATACTTACGCCTTGGAGATGATTTCCCCAGGAAGTTTCAACTCCGAAGGAGTTAGGGCGGACACCTGGTGATAAGTACGCTTTGGAGATGATTTCCCCAGGGAGTTTTGACTCCGGAGGGATCAGGGCGCACACCTGGTGTACCTAGCGATACTTACGCCTTGGAGATGATTTCCCCAGGAAGTTTCAACTCCGAAGGAGTTAGGGCGGACACCTGGTGCACTTGGTGATACTTACGCCTTGGAGATGATTTTCCCAGGAAGTCTTGACTCCGGAAGGGTATGGGTGCACACCTGGTGTACCTGGTGATACTTATGCCTTAGAGGGGATTTCCCCAGTAAGTGTCGCTCGCAGTTGACGGTGGGATGGTACATTTCACCCCAGGTAGCACCAGGTCGACTACCGGGTAACAGGGGCGTTTTCCCCAGGAAGTTTTACTCGTAGTTGAAGGTGGGTTAGGAGATTTCACCCCAGGTAGCACCAGGTCGACTACCAGGTAACCAGATCAATTTCCTCAGGAAGTTTTACTCGTAGTTAACGGTAGGATAGTGGATCTTACCCCAGGTAGCACCAGGTCGACCTCTAGGTAACCGGGACGTTTTCCCCAGGAAGTTTTACTCGTAGTTGAAGGTGGGGTAGTAGATTTCACCCCAGGTAGCCCCTAGTCGAGTACCAGATAACCAGATCAATTTCCCCAGGGAGTTTTACTCGTGATTGACAGTGGGATAGTGGATCTTACTCCAGGCACCACCAGGTCAACCACCAGGTAACCAGGATGTTTTTTCCCCCGGAAGATTTACTCGTAGTTCAAGGTAGGATAGTAAATTTTACCCCAGGTAGCACCAAATTGACCACCAAGTAACCAGGACGTTTCCCCCAGGAAGTTTTACTCGTGGCTAAAGGTGGGATAGTAGATTTCTCCCCAGATAGCACCAGGTCGAGTACCAGGTAACCAGATCAATTTCGCCAGGAAGTTTTACTCGTAGTTGAAGGTGTAACGGAGAGCCAAATCGAAGGTCCATTTTCAAAAATTAATATCCCCTAGAATTTTAGGAGTAGAGTAAACATCCCAGAGCTGTTTTCTTTGTTTGGTGGAGTACTTTGTGATAAAGTCCCGCTTTGTTGTAAAAAATTGTTATAAACAATTGTTATTGCAAAAAAACTTTTGGAAAGTGAACGATAAAAAATATGAAAAAATCGTCTAAAAACAAGTAGTGCTATTCTCCTGGATTTTTTTACGTCAACATATTGATTGTCAAGCATCTAAGTTGCACAAAATTTTCCGGGTCGTTTGATCATCGGAAACTACCCCAACGAGCTGCAGAAAGGGGTATTAAACGTTAAATAAAATCATAAAATATTATAAAAAAAAGGATTGCAACTCTCCCGGATTTTTTTTCGTCAAGACATTGATTGTCAAGCATCTAAGTAGCACAAAAATTTCCGGGTCATTTTATCATCAGGAACGACCCCAACGAGCTGCAGAGAGGGGGATGAAACGTTACATAAAGTTATAAAATGTTAAAAAAAAAAAATAAGGATTGCAATTCTCTAAGCCCCCAAAACCCTGGACGCCCGAGTTCAACAAAATACTGATCTTGGTGCCCGAGTTCAAGAAAAAAAAACTGATTGGCCACCCCCTAAGCTCTAAGCCCCCGAAACCCTGGGCGCCCGAGTTCAACAAAATACTGATTGGCTACCCCCCAAGCTCCAAACCCCCAAAACCCTGGGCGCCCTAGCTCAACAAAATACTGATTGGCTACCCTCCAAGCTTTAAGCCCACAAAACCCTGGGCGCCTGAGTCGAATTATTTCAATAATATGTGTGCATTTTAGTTAACTTAAGCATGAAATAAATAATTCTGTAAGTATACCTAATGAAGCTGCTCTGGTGCAAATACATCATGAAATTGTAAGTCTGAGATTTTAAACTCCTAAATGGCGTGGTTGACTAGGAAAACGCTATAAGTTTTTCACTTATTGTTTTTTTTTGCTCTTTTTTTGCAACGCCAACTAATTTTTTTTTTTAACTATGAATTAAATGTTTTAACGAATAAGACACATTTCGAAAAACGTGTAAAAAATTTCGTTTCTTGATTGTTTATTAATTTTTCTTAATTTATATTATTTTGTTGTTATTTTGTAATTTTTTTAAGTAGTGTAAATAAAAGTTTACTATAACATTCTTGTTGAATGAAAAAAAAAAAAACACTTTCTTATTGATTTGATATAAAAATATTGAGTACGCTCAAGATGTAAAATTATTCCACTCTGTAACAGGGTTTTGAAGACTTGGAGCTTGGGGAGTAGCTAATCAGTATTTTGTTGAACTCGGGCGCCCAGGGTTTTGGGGGCTTAGAGCTTGGGGGGTAGCCAATCAGTTTTTTTGTTGAATTCGGGCGCCCAGGGTTTTGGGGGCTTGGAGCTTGGGGGGTAGCCACACTGGGAAAAAATTGGGGACGACTCTCTTCACGTGTCGGGCATGGGGATCCCCTACGCGCAAACGTTCCTCGAGCAGCAGTTTGTATACCTATATATTTTCAGCAATCACCGAGTATGTTGGCGTAGTCAAACCTCAAAATTTGATGCTGATCCTAATTATGTCGGTTGTATATGTGCCAAAATATGTTATTTCACTGGTGATACGTCTTGTGCTTTACAAGTCTTTCGAGCCTTGAGACTGTCCTAAAGTAAAAATAGCACTATTTCAACAATTTATGAAAACATCACGCTAATCGGTCGTTGACGCAAAGTTTCTGTGGGGATCGTGATCCCCGCATACGGGTTTCGCTGTGCCCACAGCGTCGTGTATCCCCATGCACGACACGTGAGGAGAGTCGTCCCCAATTTTTTTCCAATTCAGTCAGTATTTTGTTGAACTCGGGAGCCCAGGGTTTTTGGGACTTAGAGCTTGAGGGGTAGCCAATCAGCATTTTGTTGAGCTCGGGTGCCCAGGGTTTTGGGGGATTAGAGCATGGGAGATAGCCAATCAGTATTTTGTTGAATTCGGGCGCACAGGGTTTTGGGGGCTTACAAAATTGTAATCCTTTTTTTTTACATTTTACAATTTTATGTAACGTTTCATCCCCCTGTCTGCAGCTCGTTGGGGTTGTTCCTGATGATAAAGCGACCCAGCTAATTTTGTGCGACTTAGATGCTTAACAATCAATATCTTGACGTAAAAAAATCCAATAGAATAGCACTACTTGTTTTTAGCCGATTTTTTCATAATTTTTATCGTTCACTTTTTAAAGTTTTCTTGCAATAACAATTGTTTATAATAATTTTTTACAACAAGGCGGGACTTTATCACAAAGTACTCCACCAAACAAAGGAAACGGCTCCTGGATGTTTACTCTACTCCTAAAATTCTAGGGGATATTAATTTTTGAAAATGGACCTTTGATTTGGCCCTCTGTGACCATCCACTACGAGTAAAACTTCCGGAGCTAACGGATCTAGTTACCTGGTAGTCGACCTGGTGCTACCTGGGGTAAGATCCACTATCTCACCATCAACTGCGAGTAAAACTTCCTAGAGAAATCAACTCCAAGGCGTAAGTATCACCAAGTGCACCAGGTTTCCGCCCTGACCCATCTGGAGTCAAAACTTCCTAGAGAAATCAACTCCAAGGCGTGAGTATCGCCAGGTGCACCAGGTGCTCGTCCTGATCCCTGCGGAGTTGAAACTTCCTTGGGAAATCATCTCCGAGGCGTACGTATCGCCAGGTGCACCAGTTGCTCGCCCTGATCCCTCCGGAGTCGAAACTTCCTGGGGAAATCATCTCCGAGGCGTACGTATCACCAGGGGCACCAGGTGTCCACCCTGACCCATCTCAACTCAAAACTTCCTGGGGAAATCCTCTCCAAGGCGTAAGTATCACCAGGTGCACCAGGCCCTGATGCCTCCGGAGTCAAAACTTCCTAGGAATAGCATCTCCAAGGCGTAAGTATCGACAGGTGCACCAGTTGCTCGCCCTGATCCCTCCGGAGTCGAAACTTCCTGGGGAAATCATCTCCAAGGCGTACGTATTACCAGGGGCACCAGGTCTCCGCCCTGACCCATCCCAACTCGAAACTTTCTGAGAAAATCATCTCCAAGGCGTAAGTATCGCCAGGTGCACCAGGTGCTCGTCCTGATCCCTCCGGAGTCGAAACTTCCTCGGGAAATCATCGCCAAGGTGTAAGTATCACCAGGTGCACCAGTTGCTCGCCCTGATCCCTCCGGAGTCGAAACTTCCTGGGGAAATCATCTCCAAGGCGTACGTATTACCAGGGGCACCAGGTCTCCGCCCTGACCCATCCCAACTCGAAACTTTCTGGGGAAATCATCTCCAAGGCGTAAGTATCGCCAGGTGCACCAGGTGCTCGTCCTGATCCCTCCGGAGTCGAAACTTCCTGGGGAAATTATCTCCAAGGCGTACGTATCACCAGGTGCACCAGATGTCCTTCTCGACCCCTTCGTTTTCGAAACCGTTAAAATGCCGAGGCTTTCACCGAGGAATTCACTGTTAAGATTCACCGAGGATTTCACCGCAATAAGTGAGGAATTCACCGATGAATTCTCCGATGAATTCCTCGGTGAATTCCTCGCTTTTTGCGGTGAAATCCTCGGTGAATTCCTCGCTTCTGCGATGAAATCCTCGTTGAATTCCTCGAGAAAAATTAAATAAAAAGTTTTACTAAAATGATCTATTAATGGGGTAGCCAGCTATCTGGGCAATGGATCGGCTACCTGGATAGCACCTGGTCGACCCTTGGTCACCTGATTGACTTCCCCCGGAATTTTTACTCGTAATCAATGCTCGAGGAGTAGATTTGTGCCTGATAACCAGGTCGACCCCAGGTCACCCAATCGACTTCCCCAGGAAGTTTTACTCGTAATCGATGTCTGAGGGGCAGATTTGAGTCTAGGTAGCACCAGGTCGACCCCAGGTCACCCGATCGACTTCTTCCGGAATTTTGACTCGTAATCGATGCTCGAGAAGTAGATTTGTGCCTGATAACCAGGTCGACCCCAGGTCACCCAATCGACTTCCCCAGGAAGTTTTACTCGTAATCGATGTCTGAGGGGCAGATTTGAGTCTAGGTAGCACCAGGTCGACCCCAGGTCACCCGATCGACTTCTTCCGGAATTTTGACTCGTAATCGATGCTCGAGGAGTAGATTTGTGCCTGATAACCAGGTCGACCCCAGGTCACCCAATCGACTTCCCCAGGAAGTTTTACTCGTAATCGATGTCTGAGGGGCAGATTTGAGTCTAGGTAGCACCAGGTCGACCCTAGGTCACCCGATCGACTTCCCCAGGAAGTTTTACTCGTATTCGAATTCAAGGGTTAGATTCGAGTCTAGATAGCACCAGGTCGACCTCGGGTCACCCGATCGACTTCCTCAGGAAGTTTTACTCGTAATCGATGACCGAGGGGTAGATTCGAGTCTAGATAGCACCACGTCGACACCAGGTCACCCGATTGACTTCCCCAGGAAGCTTTACTTGTAATTGATGTCCAAGGACAGATCTGAGCCTGCCAAGCACCAGGTTCCAAAAATTTTTTTACAAATGAATAAATCATCCCCCAAGTATCTCGTACAACACCTTAACGCCGAGCTGTCGAGTATTGTCTTATATGAATAATTAATCCCCTAGGGTCCATAAATTTTTTTGTAAATAAATGAATAATCCCCTAAGCAGCGCACCCCATAAAGCAGGGATTCAGAGTTTTTTTTTTTAAATTCAATCCCCCAAGCTCCTACAACTCCATAATGCCGAGTAGCTCCCGAGTTTCATTTATGAATGAATGAATGATCCTCCAAGCTCCTGCAACTCCATAACGCTGAGCTCCCGGGGTTTTTTTATTAATAAATAAATAATCCTCCAAGCTCCCAAGATTTTTTTTAAAATATATCATTGCCTCCCCCCCCCCCCCCAGCTCCTACAACACCATAACGCCGAGCTGCCGAGTATTTTTCATAAAATAATAAATAATTCTCTAGGCTCCAAAAACTTTTTCATGAATAAATAAATAATCCCTCAAGCTCTGACAACCCCATAACGTCGAGCTCCCCAGTTGGTTTTTTCAAATATTAAATTTAAGACCCCCCAAGAACTAATAAAAATTCAGTAATGCCAAGGTCCCAAATTTCTTTTATAAATAAAAGAAAATAATTAATAATCCTCCAAGCTCCCTAAATTTTGTAATAATATATAAATAAATTATTTATCCTTCAAGCTCCTGAAACCCCATAACGCTGAGCTCCCGAGTTTTATTTATAAATAAATAAATAATCCTCAAAGCTCCTACAACTCCATAACTCCGATCTCCCGAGTATTTTTTATAAATCATTGAATAACCCACTAGGCTCCAAATTTTTTTTTATAAATTAATGCATAATCCACCAAGCTTCTATAATTTTATAACGCTGAGCTCCTGAGTTTATTTTATAAATAAATAAATATTCCCCTTAACTCCTCCCAGCTGAAAAAATCCATATGGAAATCCGTAAGGAAACACGTACGGGGACCCATAAGGGTTCCCGTAAAGGACCCCATACGGGTTTCCGGTACTGATATTTGGTCAGGATTTCCTTACGGGTTTCCATACGAGTTTTTTTTCTTTTAATTTTATTTTCACACTATTTTTTAATTTATTAAATATTATTATTAGATATTGATAAATTATTCTTTATTAGATTTAATTATTAATAATAAAATTATCGAAGAAAAAAATTTTGTTCGACTGAGATTCGAACCCACGGGCCACGACCCCAGGCATGACAGGCAGACACTCTACCACCTGAGCCATTGAGCTAGCTTGCACCAAGACTTTAATTAAACTACTTTATCAACAGTTTTATATTTGATTTTTAACTAGTCTCTCTTAGCGCGCAAGCGCGAGCAATTGTATTACATTATCTAACTCTAAAACAAATTTTGTCGAAGCTTCATCTAAATTAAAGGGCTTAACCGACAATAAGTTGTATATTAAAGAAGTTTAATTGAAGTCTTGGTGCATGCTAGCTCAATGGCTCAGGTGGTAGAGTGTCTGCCTGCCATGCCTGGGGTCGTGGGTTCAAATTCCAGTCAAACCAAATTTTTTTCTTTGATAATTTTATTCTAAATAATTTTACTATCGTAATAAATTTATTGAAGAATATAAATTCAGTAAGTAATAATGATATTAAATAAATAAAAAAATAGTATGAAAAAAAAAAAAATCTCTATGGAAACCCGTATCAAAACCCGTACGGAAACCCTGTAACCAAATATCAGTATCGAGATCCCGTATGGGGTCGTAGGAGAGTTCAAAAAATTCTGTGTGTCTATCTTCCAACAATTGACTGACCGTATCCCAGTTTGTCCTGGTCGACCTTACTTTAAACGACTTTCTTCTATAAATATATTTGAATAGGGATAGCGTGATCCTAATTGGAAAATGATCTGAATTAAAAAGCTCGTCATATACTTCAAGGTTAGCCAAAAGGGCATCTTCAGCCTTCGCAATAACCAGGTCAATATTAGATGTCTTGCCGTTGCTTGAATTCAAGTGTGACGTACTATCAAGATTCAGGACTATGAGATTGGCCTTGGAGAGTGAGTCCAAAAATCTCTTGCCATTAAC